>CM024636.1:51015350-52380527 GCA_014182715.1 Eucalyptus cloeziana | reverse complement strand
CTACCCTAGCCAAACCTATCTGGATTCTTGTTGCCACATGCACGACCAAAACCACACCCAAAAGGAACAAATTAAAGTTAGAACCTATCCACCTTGAAAGCGATCACTCCTAGTAAAATCACTTTTTTTCCCTTTAAATTAATCCCCGCTAACAATCTATATTTGGTAATTTTAAATTTTGATTTTATTTTTGTAAATCTTATAGCTCTCGCAATTTGACATATAATTATCATGAACCACTTGAAACCTTTCCATATATATAAATATATATATTGATTAGCAAAGAATCACATAAAATTCTTCCATAATCTGATGATACCTTCTTTTCTTATTTTTATTTTTGAATCTTGAGAGAAAGTCACAAATAAAAGTGTGACGTAGATTCGGGTCCACTTCCAAACAAGTGCCCTTCAAGTCTGAGTTTTTCGGGGTGCAAAACGCAAACAAGTCCACCTATTTCGATGGCCAAAAAGTCGGCATTTTGTACATCATTGCTTACAAAGCAAAATGTATATTTTCTCTTCGGACTCATGCTTCTTGTGGAGATGAGTCTCCTCATTAATTTAAGATACGTGCAATCAAATACTTTAAGAACTGCATCATTTCTGCTATCTTGTATGACATTTTTTTATTATTCAAACACGGTAAGTAAACGATTACCTAGAACGTATTTGGAAAAGGGAAAAATGAAATAAATAGCGGAGAAAGAGAGATTTACCCGAGAGAAAATTATATCTTAAATCCAACACTTAAAGTTCCTCTAGAGGAAGGAAAAAAGAGGCACGAATAACCCAAGGCCAAGGCGCTTCCCAATTGCGTGCTCCAAATTTCCCACGGCGTGTACTGTTCAGATATAGTTGAGTCGCTCTTGAAGTGGTGTTATCGCACACAACGCCTTCCCAGTAGCAACAGTCACCATTACCTTCTCACCAAGATGGAAGATAAGACCCATTCAGGTGGTTGAAGGTGGCTTCAATCACGAGCAGCGCATTCCTCTCTTCTTTCAAGCATCCCATGCTTCTTCCGCTTATCATGAATTCCAACAACACCCAAATCCACATACATAATAAAAGACACTTCATGTTTATAATGTTGTTGTGTGGTTCATGTGTTTCTCTACTTCACCATGTGCAAACTAACGAGGGTCATCTACTTATATATGTGCTGAGTCTTTCCCTTTTGAGTGATTTTCTTATTGGGCAAACTAAAGTCTTCTGGGCCAATTTCACAGAACACGTGATGATCACCATTGACTTGACCTGGAACTTCTCCAAAAGAGAGACAAAAATAATAAGACTAATATTGTAAATTGATAAAAAAAAAGATTATTAGCAAATTGATAAATAAATAAATAAGCCACGAGCAATTTCACTTAAGTTATAGAGAAAATATACGTTTCCAAGTATCGTTTCTCAATAACTTGAGATTAATAACTAAGACTTGATGCTAATAGATTTTTAGCATAAGTGTTGTTTTATCAAGAAATATCACATAATTGGCATTTGTTTAGACTCACTAAAGAAAAAATGAGACAACTTCGTTCAATTTATAACATGATCAACACAATACTGATCAATATTCAATATATCTTATATTTAACTTGAAGTATCAATGAATGCAAAATCGCTTAACTATCATTACTTTAGAATAATATCTATATATATATATATATATATATATATATATATGTATGTATGTATGTATGTATGTATGTATGTATGTATGTATGTATATATAACACCTTAAACTCATGCGATGCTCAGACATCTTGTCAGTATTATTAGAATATTTTGAACCGCCACGCCAACAGAAGCAGACCCATTCGGGTTGTTTAAGGTTGATTTAAACAACTTCCACTTCCCTCCAACGTCGACACCACCCAAAAGTCCACCCGCACATGTTCAGTACAATTGGACGACACAATTTTCTGCTGGAGAACCTCTTCAAGTCGAAGATGCAACACATCTTATCCTCCCACGCGGTCATTAATGCTTGTCATGACCCAGAAATTTTCCAAGGAAAAGTGTGCAAACCATTTTTCAAGTTAGTTGAGAATTAAAGAGAAAATGATAGAGGAGAAGGCAGACATCGTAGTTAATTCAATCACTGTGACGTAAAACTAATCAAGGTTCACTGTGGAAACTGAATGTTCAATAATAACGGCAGATACAAGGAGCATATCTGGAAATCTATGTAGTTTATTGTATGATTTGCAGATCACTTGTGCACAATGTGATCTGTTACATAATGTGGATCCTATGTTGAATTAATTCATTTATTAGGCACAAGACATTGATTTTATATGTTTCAGGTCCATGTGCAAAAGTTATTATAAATCTTATCCACAAATAGAAATAAGTGCACTAGAAGTCTTAAACTTGTCACAAAAGTGCAATTGAGTTTTTAAATTTTCAAAAAATGCAACAAAATCTTAAAATTGGTTAAACTAGTGTAATCAAATCTCTTAGTAAATTTGTCATAAAAGTGCAATTAAGTCCTTAAATTTCAAAAAATACAGTCAAGTCTTAATATTAATAATGTTTTTGTTTAATCAAATCCCTTGTTAACTTTTTCTAATTTAACTAACGAAAATGCTGACGTGAGTTTTTTTCTATTACTTTCCTATAAAAACGCGATAGTGATGTGACAACCATCAAACGCTACATCAAGATGAAGGGAAATTTTAAATAAGAGTCTAAAGTGATGAGTTCATTCCAAATAAAGGTCTAAGTGGCCAAATCGTTTCAAATAAGGACTTTGGCCAATCGATGACTATTCCAGCCATCGGTGAAGGGGTATTTAGTCCAAAAAAAATTTGAATGAATTTTTTAAAGGTTTTGATTTTTTTTTCTTTCCTTTTCTTTTCTTTTTTTCTTTCCTCTTCTTCCTGCCGCTGGCCATGAGAAAGGTCGCCAAACGCAAACAAGGGTCGCCCTCGCCTAGGTGGGTGAGGAAAGTCCTCACCGAACCTAGCCCTTGCCCAATCTGGCAAGGTCGCTCCTCACTAGATTCGACGAGGGGCAACCCTCGTCAACATTAGGCAAGGGTCGCCCTTGCCCGGCCTCGCCTGCCCAACCCAGGCAAGGTGACCCTTGCTTGACGCCGACAAGGGGAACGTTTGCCCGACACCACCCAGGCGAGGGTGACCCTTGCCCGATGCCGATGAGGGCAACCCTCACCTGAGGCCAATGACCTCCGCCATGGCCGGCAAAGGAAAGAAGAGAAAAGAAAAAAAGAAAAAGGAAATCAAGCAATAAATTTAAATAATTAAAAGACTAAAATGCCATTTGGCAGGCTAGATTAGGCTCTTTTTTTTATATTGATATTCCCATTTCATAATTTTATTTGAAACAAGATCCACTTTAAAATCTTATTTGAGAAAATGATATCACTTTAAGTCTTTATTTGAAATTTTCATGAAAATGAAAACTTGAAAATTTAAAAAGAAAAAAGGAAATAAGAACATTTTAAAAAAATAAAAATAGGATAAAAAAAGTATAAGCATTAGAAAAATAAAAAGCTGAGAATTTATGGGAAAAAGGAGGCAAATCCTCGCCGCGCGAGTTTCGCCAAGCTTGGCCATGACCACCAACTCCCAAGCTTTTTCAAGATTTTGGCCATGGCTTCTCGAGTTTCGTCGAGCTTGTCACCGTTGTCACTTTAGCTTTCAGGCTTCTTTAAGTTCGCATGATTGGGTTAGGTGTCGGAGAAAATATTCAGTGGTATGTGCGCACCACGTCATCAGCTGACCTGGTGCGCACATACCAATGAAAAATCGGCATGTGTCCCCGAGCGGGACCCCCTGGAAAGAAAAAGGAAGGCGCTGATTTTTGGCTGGCTCGGCTCGGCTCCACCGCGGAAGAAAGGACGAAATTCCTCCCGCTCAAAATTTCTCTCTCCTCACTTGAATGGGTGGGTTCTCTCTCCTCTTCTCGTAAAAAAAAAAAAAAAAAAAAAAAGAAGGTTCTTCTTCTGTGAGTCTCTTTCTTCGTGCCTCTCTCACTCTACCCTCCCTCTCTCTTTCTCTCTCTCCGACGAACAGGACGCGACCTCCCAGTCTCTCTATGCCCTCTCTCTTTCTGACCGGTGAACCACCGCTAGCAACCAATGAACCACCGCACCGGACCGGCGAGAGGACCGCGACCTCCCTCTCTCTCTCTCTCTGCCCTCCCTCTTTCTGATCGGCGAACCACCGCACAGGACCGGCGAGAGGACCGCGAGCAATCAACGAACCACTGCATGGGACTGGCGAGAGGACCGCGACCTCCCTCTCTCTCTGCCCTCCCTATTTCTGACCGGCGAACCACCGCCAGCAAATCAGACCGTGGTTTTGCCTGGTTTTTTTATTTTTTCTTATGGGGGGGATTTTTTTTTTTTTAAAGGCTGAGGGGGTTCGGCTTCTTTGTTTGTGCTGGCCAGACGACGGAGAAGGTGATCATCAGAAAGGAGAAGCACCTGGAAGAGGAGACTGATGAGGACGAGGAAGTCATCTACAAAATCGAAGTTCCGGCAAACAGGTGACTGCGAAGCTGATTCGGCATTCGGTTAGATGTTGTGTGTTTCGGATGGGTTTGGAGCAGTTTCGCGGGTCGTGGGTGAATTTTGGTTCGGGGGTTTAAGATGCTAGTGTCCAACTTTGGATGGGTTAAAGTCTTTCGCGGACCATGTTGCTCGTAATGGCTATCGAGATGCTGTGTGGTTCGATCTTTTCTTTGATGTTATGATGTTGCCGAAGGTTTTTTTTTCTTTTTTTGTTATCTTTTCGGCCGATCAATGTGAAGGACCGATTGCATGTAATTAGAGACTTCATAAAGACATTACCACCTGAAAAAGGCTCAGCTTTTGAGTAGTCCATGTGATGTAGCATTTATAGTGTGCATCGAGGCTTTTCTTACTTATGTGTAAATAGTTTCTTTTAATAGTCTCGGAAGATTGGTACAAGTTAGGACATTTTTTCACCACTTTGTGAAGAATTCTAGTTGTATGGGGAAGCGGGTTGATATTCTGACCCTTGGGATTCCCGGTTCATGATAATGGTCTTGAAAGGGGTCGATCTTGAATTTAGTTTATGTTCAACATTTTGTCATGCTAGTTGGGTCAATCCCCAAATTTTATAGGTATTATCGTCGGCAAGAAACGTAACAAGTCTTTTTAGATTTGTCAGCAAGTTGCGATATTGACTCCTTAATGCCGTTGGCTTTATTTTGAATCATGTCATCTAGAAACTTCATTATTTAGTTATAAGTCAAGTTTTTCAAAGAGATGACGGGTTTATCATCATTTTAGTCTGTATTGGTAATTATGATTATTCTTCTTGATAAATTCGTGCATGTACTGTAGAAATGACTATACTATTATAATAATAAGGTATCCTCTGGGACAGATACGACTTGCTTTGCCTCGAAGGGCTTGGTCAGGCACTACGTGTATTCAATAAGCAGGAGGAGACACCTCAATACAGTCTTCGTAACATCAGCAGGGGATCAATGCTTAAGATGCATGTAAAACCAGAGGTACTGATATGTGAGGATTGATCTGTCTAGATTGATCTATGCTGGAATCATTTATTACTTGAGTGACCATTTATGCGTTGCAGACCTCACAAATCTGTCCATACGTTGTTTCTGCTGTCTTAAGAGGGATAACATTTGATGAAGCCAGTTATAACAGCTTCATTGATCTTCAAGACAAGCTCCATCAGAACATTTGCCGGTATTAATTTTTGGATCTTTAACATGCAGCATAATACCTGTTTTCCTCCTCTATTTCAAGATTTTAGGTTTGAGAGGGAGTGGCGGGAGGACAACACATTTTTGGGAAGCTTTTACTGTGTTCATTTGAACCTTAAATGTAAAGAAGAGAGACCGTGATCTTACATTGAGATGCCATGTCCTATATGGCTTGTCTAGAGCAATAATTTTAAAAAATTTCCGGCATGCAGCCAATTGTCTTTGCAAGCGTGCATTTTAGTGTGATACAATAATGTTACTTTATAAATTAAATATGTGAGGGAAGCATTATTTATTTTTATTTTTTTTAAAATAAGTCATGGCTTCACTGTTGCTTATGCTCTATGTGCTCAGTAGGGGCCATATATATTATTACCCTTAGGAGGGCTTTAAATTGTGAGAAATGCCTGGATGTGAAGAGAGGACTCCGCTGAGTTGTTTTGAATGATTTGGTGAAGTGGTGATGATAGATATGTTGCTTGAACTAGTTTTCATTCTCGAGATCTATATTCAATTTGATATTTTATTTGCATGTAACAAATGCCCAGCCCCCCAATCCCTCCACTTAGTACATGAGATGCTTGTGCTTATGCTAGATCCTCAAAATGTTTTGCTTGGATTGACATGCTCGGATTCTCTCAATATTTTAGGCTAAGAACACTGGTTGCAATTGGGACTCATGACTTGGATACGCTAGAAGGCCCCTTCAGCTATGAGGTGTGTGTTTGAACTAATCGCCTAAACTAGAATCTAAAATGAAGAATTCTGCACGTGTCCTACTATCCTCGCTTGAAGCTAAGGCCCAGCTAGAACTTAAATGGAAGATTTTCAGATTGCTGGCATAATGGATCTTGTCATGATAGAGTGTTATCCGGGCTGGAAGCTTGTGCTCACCTATTCTTTCCTATTTTTTCTCTCTACATATTTAAATGCCTGAAGGATTCCCTCTTGAAGCTTCTTTCTACCCCATACTTTGCCTCAGCATCTATTACATGTTTTCGAGGAGTTGCAGCTAGCTAGACAAGCTTTGACCAGTTCAAGTTTTGTCATCCTCTGAGCTTGTCCCAGAGGATGGTATTACTATATATATCCGAGATACTCTATTTTGATCCAAAAATTCGTAGTATTATGTTTCGCTATCAGGAGTGCTCATCTACTAGATAAAGCATAGACGAAAACAGACATGACAAGGAATTGCACATTTGGTTTAGCTTAATATGTATGAGTTATATATTTGCTACAGCTAAATGTTTCTTCTTAATATGTACAAGTTATATATCTGCTATGGCTAAATGTTTCTTAGAGCAAAGTATGATAAAATGTTACGAGAAGTGCAGCGTATCACCGACTCATGTTCCTTTTCCTTTGGTCTCAGGCTTTGCTGCCTTCCAGTATAAGTTTCATCCCCTTGAAGCAAGTAGTTTCATGATAAAGATTGTATTTTTCTGTTCATGCATGTGCCATGAGTCTGATCTGTAGTGAAGATCTATGTATTTGTGAGGATTTTGTTAACTGTTCTCTAGGGGCAATTCTTAAGTAGTAGATTAAGAAATTTTTATGGTTTTCAATTGGATGCACAGATTGTTCTTGTGGTATTTGTAATTTTTTCTTTGGAAAGTGAATCATATTAAATAAGTATGCTTAACAAGTGCCCTTTCGTTCTTGCACATAATAGAGAACTCGCCCGTGTTCCCTGTTATCTATGATTCAAAGCGGTATCTCGGTTTCTTCATACACTCTTCTTTGTAATGTGAGTTCCATGTATAAATATGAAGTGTGTATATTGAAGTTAAGGGAAAATAATAAATAACCACTTAAATGTAATGACATGTTGACTTAGTTTTGATTCAACCATTGCCACTTAAGTCATTAATATTGCAACCTTGAGTTATTTGGGGGTTGATCGATGCATTGGGTTCAATTTGCAAAGAGAAAATAATCTAGGCCTTCAAGCATCTTCTGCCACGTTAAGCCACTAAGTGCTTGGTCTCGTTTATGAGTTGAAGTGAGATCAACTGTTCTGTTTAGGTGTCACTAGTGTTCTCGAAACTTGGAGTTGCACAGGCGGAGGCACCCAATGTGGCGATTTCAAAAGCACCTCAAGTAAGGCTGGTCATTCTCTGAGGCATTCCCTCAAGGGAAAAGATGAAATTAGGTCATGTTCTTTGACCCTTTTTGTTCCTTTCTCTAAACAAAACTGAGAAAGGAGGTATATTATTTTAGTAAAAGGGCGAAGTTCTTAGAAAAGCAGCTGTCGACTCTACATTAGCACGGAGTCGGAGACTTCCGAGCCTAGTCTTATGCCTATAACATTACTTTTAAGAGAGCCAGGGAAAAAGGTGAAAATGTGTAGTCTTCTATACATCTTTGCTTTTCTTTGAACATTGTCTTTCCTATGTACACCTTTACACTGAACTTAGCAGTCCATTCTTATGGGGAGTCATTCGTTTATCCTGATTTGTCCCTATACAATATGGAAGTGTCCTTATCTTATGTCAACGATTCAATTGGAGTCGCCTTGAAAGCTGAAGACGTATTGTGAATATTCATTTCAAGCTGGAGTTTAAATGTTCGCATTAGGTGGATGTGAGCTTATATTAGAGTTGGTTGGTTATATTATTCTCTCATCAATTGAGTTAAGTTTTTTGTTCGCCATGTGCCATTGTGCTATTTTGTTGCTACAATGATATCTAACAATGACCTTGTTTTATTTATTGGGTGGTCGCCTTTGTATCTCTCACGGGTGCGCATGAGATGGAGAATCAATTACGGCGGTCTTAAGTGACCATTGCGACGGAGACGACCGCCACCATGGGGGTCGTTGTGGTGTTGGTGTCGCCTGCCATCGATGAGGACGTCGCTGTTGTCCTAGAGTTTTGGGGCTAGTCATTAGGTCTAGGTTTTCTTTTTGTTTGTTTGATTTCTTTTCTAATCCTAGTATTTTATATTGTAATTTTTCAGTAATTTATATTAGAAAGCATCCGTAGTACGTATGATTATATATGAAATGAGTTATCGGATAAGTGATTTGATATAAAGAAGTTTGAGGATTGTAATTTTCAATCCTCATTTTGTTCCATCTAACTCCATGCCGCCCTTTGGTCAAACACAACTTGATCCTATTTTAGAACAAAGAGATCTCAATCTGAGATTGCTGTAAGAAGAGAAAACGAAAGAGAAGACCTATTTGATTTTCTTTAGATATTCACTGAAGAAAAAGAAAGAAAAATTGAACGGAATAGGTCACTTTGTATTCGATTTGAGTAGAGAAAAGGAAAAACAGTTCTGGTCTAGGAAAAAGAAAGAGGAAAAGCTCAAATGATTTTATGTCCCCTTGGCAGTCCTTCCTATCCAACGGGAGACCAAACCATTGCTGAACTTGGAGGCGTGGCACCATTGCCGCCCGTGGCGGTGGTAGGTGGCAACAGCTGGTAGAGAGGGCTGAAATGTGGCAACATATCACGCTTATGAGGTTTCGGATTTCCCTTTCTTGCGTTTTTCCGCTTAAAGGACACACAAGAAGGGTGCTGAACCAAATCATGAACCCACTTAGGCAAAGCAACCGCTATAATCATACGGGCTAATCATGGGTGTGGTTCTGGGGGGATTTACATGAAAAGCTCGGATCTACTCAAAATCGGCAATTTTCTCTTGTTTATGATCTGTATGCACTACTTCGAAACAGGGAGGGAGGTGGATTTCCGCTACACTGCATTGACTCAAGTCTAATGCGCAGTGCAATACCAAACAAGATCCATAGAAGAGCTGTATATCAGGTCGTGACCACGCAACCTGTTTTTCTGGGTTCATCATGAACAATCACATAAAATTTTCTCCATCATCTAGGACATGCCCAATCAATCTTCAAAGTAATCTGAAAAGAAGGGTGGTTTTTGCTTTTCTTCCCCGGTACCCTGAGTAAACACCAAATATGAAATGGATAGCTATATGTACATTCCAAATATTGATCCCAGCAATTATAACTATTTACATATTCCTCTCCCGAAACCCCCCGGCGAAGAGAGGGAAGCAATGAGTTTGAACATGCTGTACACTTGATAAGAATAGACAACTTTACAGTGGCAAGAATTGCAACTAAGAACTTCCATAGGCAGTATCGGGGACAATTGGCCAAGCTGTACGGCACTAATATGGTGATGACCACTCCAGCTTCTGATACATGTCTGCGAGTGCATTATAAAGGATGGCAGTAGCTGGCGGCCTCGGCAACGAACCAAGTAGTATGTATGGCGGCCTCGGCAACGAACCAAGTAGTATGTCCAAGGCATTTATAGACTGGCTGCCATAAAATCGGCAATTTTCTCTTGTCCGCGTTGTCACAACACTGCCTTGAAGGGAGCATCCGACAAAAGCACCTGCCAATTATTTTATGAAAAGGTTGAGAACAATTAAAGAACTTCAGAAAGCAGAACAAGCCCCACAGACTGCTGGCAATGAAATGATAGGAAAATGAGAAATACAAATTCTAGACCTCTCCAACTTTTTACTATGAGCGTCTCAATTTAAGTAGGATCTATGACGAATCAAGCTCAGTGTTCTCTCAAATGATTGCTTATTCAAAAATATTCCTGCAGAAGCTTTCTCAACTAATGTCTCTCCCTTTTCCCCTTTCTTTGGCACTAAGAAATGGGCAACAAGCAAGCTTCTCAAGAAATGCTCTTTGTAGAAACTTTTTCAACCAATGATCTAATGAAAACAGCTTCACATAGCTTGAAAAGGTAAAGAGTATCATCATTTTATTGAATATATAAATAGCATTTGTGCAAGAGCATTTCAAGTAATCGGAGAATAGTCTTTTACATGACTGCCTAAGAACAGATACCCATGCCATACAAGCTAGACTACATAGCTCACCTCAGCAACAGAGACAAATGAGGAAGAAAGAAAGTGAGAGAACAAGATCCTTTGCAAAATGAGCAGTTTTTCTATGTCCCGAGACTTTTATTGCATCCACTTATTAGGACTTAATAAAAATAGAGAAATTACTATCACATTAAAACGGTTAATATCATAGGATACTATCCATGTTTTTTTGCATAGCAATGTATACATACCCCAAAAATCAGTCCAGAGGACAACTCCACAGTTTAAAAGGAAAAATAGCTATATAGATGAGTACCTTTACTGCAACTGTACGTATAACAAGCAGCACAGCCACCATCCCCCCCCTCATACATCAGCTTCAGCAGCCCTTCCAATGGGACCAACTGCTACACTCAAACCAGCCCCAACTGAAAAATGAGCAGTACCACCAAATATCTTTCACAGCCTCAGTTGTTCTCAACTCTATAACAAAGTCTGTCAATTCTCCTCCAGCCTGCAATCACCCTTGACTGGTTACTATTGACTGGAATAAGGATATCTCTACATAAAAATATAACACAAAGTCAAACATTTCTTGCAGGGATAATCTTTTCATTTATGTATTTGATTTTTACTATTATTGTTGTTATCATTTTGGGAGGAAGGGGAATCGACTAAAGATTTCTTTAGTTGATTTTTATGTTTTATGCAAGACTTCTTTGCTCGAGCTTAAGCCACACAAGCAGAAGCTATTAATGCGATAGACATGTTAACAGAAAGGGAACGATTATAAGTAACACAAGGGCAATCTCTGGCTCAGGGACTTCTCCCACTTCCATAAAAAAGCAAAACACAAATTCAGAGAAAGGGAACAGAGATGCAGAAAGGAACTTGAAAACTCAATGGCAACATGGTAATCAAACAAAAGTCCAAATCTCATCCTGAGAAATATTGTTCTTAGATAGAGTTCCAGAAAGGAGAAACAAATGGCACATTCCATGAAGAAGGATGACAGACCAGACATTTACAAAGGAAAATTCACACAGAGACCATGGAAATGAAGCAGACAATACGTCAAGCATTCCGGATGGAGTAAAAAATCAAATTGGTGTTTATTATCTATACAATCATTTTGAGCACGTTGATTCACGTGGTTAATGTGCAGACTGCATGAAAGACAAAAACACTTGTTGGTTCCGACGCTTGGCCCTTAAGGTTGATGAAATCAAAATCCAGGGATACGATAAAACGAGCCTACCTGTGCTCCCCACCCTATTTCACATGAAGAAATTGCAGAAGGTGGAGACCATGAGCCGTCTTCCCTACGAGCAACCACAAGGCTGGTTCCAATATTGTAGGTTACCATCATACCAACTTTCACAACAGTAATTATTGCAAGGCCTTTTGCTTGTCGTAAAATGGCATCAGGAATTGCCTTCTCAGGTTTTAGTGAACCCACCTGAGCAATCAGAATGCATCATATAATAAGCTTAATAACCACACGAGAAGTGCAAGAGAACCTAATTTTAATGCTAAAGTATAAAAAAAAGGGAAGAAAAATTCTTAATTACTTTATCTTGCACCAATAATACAAAAAACTCTGAAGGAATAGTTTTACAAAGATCTTAAACATATCTAAAATTAAATCACCGCTTCACCAACGATAATGAGAAAATGGCCTCCCTTGTCAAAGGTTAAGTCCACTATAGAGAGCACTTATTTTTCAAGTAGCAACAGCAATACTAGCCAACTGTTCTAAGAAATACACAGATGAAATCATAAGGTAGACAGTATCATCTGAACCTTGCCCCTACCTTACTATAACCTCGGATTGCGTTTGTTGCCTTGTAAATCTCATGTTCCATTGATTGTCCCCATGGAAAATTGATCCAGGATCTCAACGTACTAAGGTCTGTCAGATCTTGGGTCGGAAACTGAGAAGTGTGGCTTACTTGATCCATTAGGTAAGGCTGGACAGACTCAAGCCGCACGCAGCAGACATCACACACCCTCTGGGGATCACTAACCGGAACTTTACAGGCAAATGAGAGAAGGCGAACCAAATCAATGTACCTCCCGAGCTTCTTAGAAGCAGGATCATAGGCTTCACCGCCACCGTTAGCCCCATCAACCTTCGCAGCCTCGACCCAGCCGTCATCCGACGATCCAGGCTCCTCCTTGTCGCTGGACCCGTTGGCTATCTCCGCGAACCCATCTCCGGGGGAGTCAACGAGCATGTCAGCGAGGAACCTATCGCAGAACTCCTGGCTCGAATCAGCCCTAATCTCGCCACCAAACCACGAGAGCCCCGAGTCTGGAGACGACGACGATGCGTTCGTCAAGGAGCAAGCGCCGATGACGTCGCCGGTCTCAGGGAGGTCGCCGAAGAAGCCGTCGAGGTTGATGTGAGAAATCACGTTGTCCTCCATATGCAACTCCAGATCCACCATCAGAACACTAGGGGAAGAAAAACAACAAAACAAAAAAAGGGGGGAAAAAGAAGATAAAGGCGACGATGGGAGATATCTCCAACACGGTCTGATTTGCTGGCGGTGGTTCGCCGGTTGGAAAGAGGGAGGGCAGAGAGAGAGGGAGGTCGCGGTCCTCTCGCCAGTCCCATGCAATGGTTCGTCGATTGCTCGCGGTCCTCTCGCCGGTCCCGTGCAGTGGTTCGCCGGTCGGAAAGAGGGAGGGCAGAGAGAGAGAGAGGGAGGTCGCGGTCCTCTCGCCAGTCCAGTGCGGTGGTTCGTCGGTTGCTGGCGGTGGTTCGTCAGTCGGAAAGAGGGAGTGCACAGAGAGACTAGGAGGTGGCATCCTGTTTGTCGGAGAGAGAGAAAGAGAGAGGGAGGGTAGAGTGAGAGAGGCGCGAAGAAAGAGACTCACAGAAGAAGAACCTTCTTTTTTCTTTTACGAGAAGAGGAGAGAGAACCCACCCATTCAAGTGAGGAGAGAGAAAAATTTTGAGCGGGAGGAATTTCGTCATTTCTTCCGCGGTGGAGCCGAGCTGAGCCAGCCAAAAATCAGCGCCTCCCTTTTTCTTTCCAGGGGGTCCCGCTCGGGGGCACGTGCCAATTTTTCACTGGTATGTGTGCACCAGGTCAGCTAATGACGTGGCGCACACCTACCACTGGATATTTTCTCCTTTGCTTCACCTCAAACCCAAACAACTTACTAATCCTATAACAGACCTAAGCCCAGATCCACTCAAAATACCATAACGTCTTTTTTGCTATATCAGACCAAATGAGCCCGCTTCCCCTCTTATTTTTTATTTCCCTTCTCTATTCTAGCCTTCCCACGTCTTCTTCCCACTTGGCTTACCCCGAGATAAACTCAGAACACACCAAAAACGCATGACCGAAATCTACTCCCCGAATTACAACAATCAACGATCCTCATGCTAACACATCAGAATGTCTACTGAACACCCGCACCACCAGATATGATTGCCACCGTCAGCGAATACCATCACCATCGCTGCTCGTCGGAGGCTGCTCTTTTACTACAACTTAACAAAACGAACAAAAACCGGAGGACATTTAAGAAAAGAGAAACATGTGGAAATAGACTCATACGTTTCATGAGTGATCAGCAATGTTATTTACACTCCAGCATGGCTCTCACATCGCATTGGAACATAAGACTCCAAGAAAACAATGAACCCATAAAAGGAATGAACCATATGCTAACTTGGTTTGGGCATTTCAACGAACACATCGTGAGCAGCGAGTGAGGAAGAAAACAGTGACCAGTTCGGAGCTCGAGCGCACACCCAAACTCAAAAGAAATCAACACTCAACGTTCGGATTCAACAAAAACCAACTCATTCAAGTCTGGCACGAGCAAGAGATAAAGAAATGAAGTCGAGACTCACCTCACTCAAGATAGGACAGATCAAGTAGGGTAAAGAGGTCTGCGGAATTAGGTTCAATCATGGGGATCCCTACCTGGCTCAGAAACGGCGGCTAGATGCGCGTGGATTCTCGCCTTGCCAGCTGCCCCGACCGAACGTCCTTCCTTAGCATTGCACGCAATGTCCTCACTCTGTCCTGTTCCCTCTCAGTGTCGTCCTTCCTCCGGTGCTCTTTTGTCGCACACGTGGAGAGAGGGGGAAGGAGGAAAAGAAAAGGGTTGGCCTAGGCGAAGAAGGAAGGGAAAGGAAAAAGGAAGCCGGGCCGGCCTGCGGGCCTCGCTTTTTTGGTTTTCCTTTTCCTTTAAAATAAAAAAATAAATTCAATTTTAATTTTAATTTTAGTTAATTTTTTTAATACTAGTAATGCAAATGTTCCTAATGTCTATGTCATGTAATTTAATGAAAATTAAATTCTGAAACAAATCAAATATCCTAATATTCACATTAGTAGGACACAGAATCCAATATGAATGCTATGGCAGTCAACCATTCAAATGCAGTTAAAATTCAAGTACTCATAATCCTATAAAACGAAGGTTCTTCATTGTTTTATTGTATTATTCCATCATAAAATGCTTAGAAAAATATTCTCAACTTAGGGAAACGATGGTATAAGCTTACGAACAAGCTCGACCAGAACAAACTGGTAATACGAGTTTACATAGAGAAAAAGAACCACCCCTAAGAACGCTACCACATATGATCCTGCAAAACTCCACAAGAAGGTTTCTCTCCAAGAGTCATCCTCCCTAGTATGATTAATAGATGGCGGTGTCCCATGTCCCAAATTTGATCCATCACATCTTGTAACGGTAGTCCACAAAGAAGAGGATTGCCTTCATAACTTTCTTCACCAAAAGTTCCAAATTGAATTTTTTGGTCCGGAGTCTTGCCTGACAAGTTGTTGTAAGCCACTCTAAAATTTGACAAGGTGTAGAGCTCTGTTAGTTGTGGAGGGATGAGACCAGTTAAGTTGTTGTAGGACAGGTCCAAGCTCTCTATGTTCTTTAAATTGGAAAACGTTTTTGGGATCGGTCCCGTCAAATGATTGTGTGACAAGTTCAATGCTCGAAGTTCACTCAAGTAGCCGACCATTGGAGGAATAAAGCCTCTCGAATTGTTCCGCGAGAGATCCATTCCCGACATGAGTTCTAGAATGTTACCTTTATACGATTCCAACCTCCTCTTTGTCATGAACTCTACTTCTTCTAATTTCGACCAACTATCCCATAGTATAGGATTTGAATTGTGGACACCATATAAGTTTGTAGTTAGCTCATCATTTCCAAATCTCACATCTTTCAAACAAGAAGGGATTTGTCCAAAAAGATTATTATTGGAGAGATCCAATATGCTCATATTTTTCAACAGACATAGATCCCGAGGGATTAAACCTTCAAAATTATTTCCTTGTAGCAAAAGAAACTTTAGGTTCCGAAGTGAACCAATCCAGTTAGGGATCTCACCTGACAATGCATTGTGTCTTAGATCCAATGTGACAATCGATGAACCTCTGAGAAGAAACTCAGGAAAATGCCCAGTGAGTGTGTAATTTGCTAAATGCAAGAACCTCATATATGTAACACTGGCACATGGGGGTATGTCCGGCCCAAGGTTGTTACTTGAAAGGTCTAAAAGAAAGAGATAATATATGTTGCAGAAACTCGATGATAAAGGACCTCCCAATAAATTACTCGACAACATAAGCACTTGGAATTGTTGCAAATCTCCAATCCAATTGGGAAGCGTTCCAGATAAAGAATTATTACTTACATCCAAGACTTCCAAGGAGCTATTCAATATACTAGGTGGTATGTCCCCTGTGAAATTATTGCTAGCTAGATCCAAAACGTGCAAATTTCTCAAGTTAGAATTCTTCGGTAGCATTTGGCCTTGCAAATTGTTGCCTGATAGTCTTAATGCATAAAGTTCCATACAATTTTTAGCTAGTGTCCCCGGTATCTCTCCCGTAAACCGATTATTCGACAAGTCCAATGACTCCAGTTGGCTCATATTGCCCATTGAGGGAGGGATTCTACCTTTCAGTAAGTTGTTTGACATGTTGAAACTTTCCAAATTTGGGAGGATAGAACCAATCCAAGATGGAAGCTCTCCGTTAATAATATTAGTAGATGCATCTAACCACGACATCCTAACAAGATTCAAATTGGAAGGCAAATAAAAAGCACCAGACAAATGGTTGTCATTGAGTTCCAATGATTCTAGGTTCACATTGTTGTCCAATAGCCAATTTGGGAAATTTCCTGTCATTCCATTGCCGTTGAGTTTAAGCCATCTCAAGGCATACTGTTCTTTCAAAAAGCTGGGAATTATGTCATTTGCATCTTTGTTGAGCATACAGTTTGATAATACAAACCTCTTTAGTTGAAATGAAGGAAACCAAGTGGGCTTTTCTGTATTTACTTCCAGACGATGTCGGTTGCCGTCAAGGAACAAATTTTCAAGGTTTGAAATATTGGCTAGGGAAGCAAGTGAAAGTGAGCCTTCAAAAGCATTCCAAGAAAAGTCAATAGATTCAAGTGACTTGAGATTAGAGAGTAGACATGAAGGAATGGCCCCGCTAAAATTGTTACTTTTGACATTGAGCACACGGAGTGAGGTCATATTGCAAAAGCACGACGGAAGAGGACCCCACAATCCATTTCCATTAATATTCAGCTCTTCAAGATTCCTCAATCCGCACAAGCCTGAAGTAGACGCTGCAACTATGAGTATCATCGCTAAATAGAAAATTTTGATAAGATGAAGCTCTATAGTTGAATCATATCAGCAGAATGCTTCATTTCCCCTATTCTTTACACTACATTAATAGAACAAAAAAAGAAGAAACTTAATTACTTCTGGAGTTTGACAAATTTTAATCATATCGGAAATCAAGTCTAAAGTTGATATTAATACTAGATTTAAGGCTTAATTTCATTGTAGTTTTTGATACTTTATTGCTAAAAGGATTCGATGTGATCCTCCATTAAGTGCAGTGTGAGATCATGTGTTTTTCTTGTTCCTTTTAGTTATTATTATTATTATTATTTTTTTGCATCTGCTCTCAACATTTTTAATGGTGCTAACTTTCTCCTTTTTGTTTTCCCTTCTTCTTCTCCACCCTTCCACTTCCATGTCCTTTGCAGCAACTCACCATCGCCACCCCCCATCCTCCACTACCATTTGCACTGTCGTCCCAGCTCGCTATGCATACTGCTAGCTCGCTTCCCCTCCATGAGGCCATACTTCATATCTGAAGTCATAATGGCTCATGTCGAAGGTCGTGCACGGTTCTCTTGTAGCAGTGATTTTGACTCTAGTGGTGGTAATAGCAATTGAGCTTCATGGTGTCATGATGGGTTTGAATGCCGCAGTGGGTGGATGCAGCGATGGGCAATGGTAATGAAGATGCCGAGTTCTTCTCAACCTTAGTTATCCTAAAATTATGGGATTGTAATTGGGCATATAAGACACGGAAGAAAAGTTTAATCTAAAAAATGTAACTAAATAGATGTACAAAAAAATAATTAGATAAGAGTAATAGCTTCTTCACAAATTCGGATTAATTATAATTTTTATGATAGATTATGTGGATTTCCTTATTAACATCGTATTCTTTAAATGTGATTGTCATTCAACCAAATCAAAACTTGAGATCATTTTCTCCTTATCCATTAGTTAAATTTTATTTGAACTGAACCATTAAAACAAAATTTGAGTAGAACTTATGAAATAAGCTATATTTCAGATAAGTGAATTTTAGAGGAAGCAAAACTAAATAAATTGCAAAGTGTGAAATAAGTCAAATTTCCCAAATGTTTAAGAAATTAATGTTATTGTAATATTTAAAGTCAAAGAATATTAAGTAAAATAAGATATAAAGTAAGCTTCCATTCAAATCATTTTATTTTAATTTTAGAAAACTAGATAAAATTTGTATTTATGGTGCACTTTGAAAAAGGTATGTTTCCAAATATGAATATCATTGATGTAATAAGACATATTTTCATATTTCTATTTCTAATTTAAATTTTAGATTACATGAATAAGTTATTTCAATATATTTTATCTTCATCTACAATGTGCATATTTATCCTAAAGAGTTAGAATTTCGAGAATAATAAATCGATCATGTCGCGACCTCCTTGTGCCCTCTTGTGGGGCGCGAAGGCTAATGGCTTGCTAAATCTGAGCTTAGCCTAAGCTCTCTCAAGATTTGCAACTTTTAGTTCAATTTTTTAAATTGTAAGTCATTTTCAAGTAGCAGTCGCTATTAAAGAAATCGTAAATTTGATTACACTAGTTAATCAACTAATACCCTTTTGATATCTAATATTATTTAAATCTTGAAGTTTGATTTTTTTGAAGGACTTTTCATGCATTTTTTTTTTGGAGAAAATTATTGAGAAACTTTTTTTAAGCTTTTTCTAATTTTGGGAAAAAAAAATTTCGATTTTTTTAATATTTTAAAAATACTTTTAAATATATTAAAATAATAATATAATATTATAATATAAACAACCGTACCCGGGTCGGATATCCAAACCCGACTCGGGCCAAGGCCAACTAAGGCCCTGACCAGACTAGGCTCATTTATTGAGCCTGGTCCAGCGATCGGCCCGGCCCGTGCGTGGACTAAAAAGGAAAGCCCTCATGCCCCGGCCGGTTGAACCCGAGACCCGAGAATGATCTGGACCCGACCCGACGCGAGCTCCCCTTGCACCCGCGCTGTCTTATTCCTTGGACCTCATTGAGAGCTCCTCCTTCTCGATGTTTTGCCAGAAGGGTCCGCCCTCCAACCGTAAACCATGCTTAAGTGGCACTTGCATGCATTGGCCTCGACCAAGAAAGGGCGGTAGTGATGGCTAAGGATAAGACGACACGACAAACCAACAATCTTAGAGACGAGCACTCTCAGCACAAGCTTAGATCTGGTTTAGACATTCCGTCAAGCGGGTGGCACGCGCAACTGGAACGAGGGACTCACGGCTTGAATGGGATTGAAACCGGCGCCAGTGCTTTCAACACAAACTAGAACACGCGTGACGGCGTGATAAGGGACGGCTAGTGGCTGGAGCTCACGGTGAGCTAGACGGCCGCGGTCTCCGACTCAACATGCCCAAAAAAGGGCACGGAACATGGTCGGGGAAGGCTCACTGGTTTGGCTCGCGAGAGCGTCTGCTGGGCGAGCATGCCGGATGGAGCTCGCACATGGTCGAGGTGTCGGTTGAAGCCCTCTCGCTCGGATCTCCTCCGATTTCACTCTTGGCCGACTTCTCTCTCTGCTTCAACCTCTCTGATCCCCCTTTCTTCGACAACTGCTCTCGGTCCCCCTCACAGATGCTCTTTTTTTCGGATTTCCCTCCTCCTCCTCCTTCAATCGAGCTCGTGGCGCCCTATTTATAGGCGAGGAGCCCAGTCGACGGAGGTGCTCCGACCGCTAGTCCTTGGCTCGCCGACCAGGTCCTCTCTTGGCCGAGAAGACTTTTCGACTTTCCCGTACCGTCCACTTCGCAGCAGGCCTAGCTCTGTGCCTCCTCTCTCCTGCACTGTCTCCTACCTACTCCACCCTTAGTTGCTTCTGCTCCGCAGTGCCCTCGGTGTCGTGCAGCAGAGGAGGAAGAGAGAAGGCAGAGAGAGGGCTGGGCCGAGGGGGAATCTAGGGTAAGCCAGGCCCGGGCCCATGCGCAGGGAGAAACAAAAAAAAACCAACCCAGCCCCCGAGCTCCTTCTAGTCCCTTTTTTTAAAAAAATATTATTTTCTATTTTTTATTTATCCGAAATAAGGTAACATAAGGGAAAATAAAATAAAAATAAAGCCCAGTAGATGCAAATAATATTAATACCGAGGAGTTGTGAAAATCCTTTTTTGTTAGGGCCGAATTGGCTCCTAATATTTTATGCAATTTATACCTAAATATTTAGTCAAAATTTAGGTATCAACAATCATTTATAACTTAATAGCCAAATGCATCCCATGAGGCAAAGTTTTGCCGCAAGGCAATCACATATATTAGTTAAGTGGCATATGTGGAGTAAACTTAAATCGGATGGTTAAATTTAATATTTCAAGATACATTATCTTTACTCACTTTTTTGTTTTTTTTCAAATACTTAATCAATGAGTAATAAAGGTTGAAAAAGATGAGTGTTGCAAATTTTTTATGAGGCACTTTGTCTTTTTACTTATATTTAACTCAATAAATATTAAAGCTTGTTGATGACAAATCAATAAGCCAATGCTTCTCAGTCGAAGTGAAGTATCATATGTTGAGCATAAGAGTGAACATAACTCCGACTTTAACAATATACATATAAAATTGATAGATAAGGGAAAGCCTACTTATTTGTCCAAATAAGAGATAATATCTTCAATGACAAACCCAAAAGATAAAAACTTATTTACTAATTTTAATCATGTGACGAAATAAGTTAAATTTGAAACGATAAATATAATATATTTAAACCATATATGTTGTAGGATTAATTTCAAATTGAATAAATTTCATGATTAACTAGTATTATAAATTGTTTTCTTGATAGACAATATATATGGCCACCCTGAGGGGCTATGTTGGTGGTTTTAGATTTTTATTTTTTTTATTTTGCAATTCTCATCATTTTTCCTTTTTTTTTAAATTTTTTTCCTCTCTTAAAAAAATTAAAAATCTTTTTTTTTTCTTTTATGTGGAGCTTAGTGCGCGCTACATTATTACTACGCATGTTAAGAAAGTAATAAAAACAAACATTTCAGCTTTTCTAGTTAGCCAAATCACAATGCATCAATTTGATAATTTTGAAAATTTGATTGGACTTTGGTGATATGTTTTAAAATTTATGATGCACTTATCCTTTTTGAGATAGGCCATTCTATTGCTGCCTAACCCTAGTGCCTTCATCCTTGGAGCTAGTAGCCACTTATAAAATAATGTCTTATTATCATATTTTGCACGCAACAGATTCTCTCTCTCACAAAGTTTATTACTTTGCAACGACACTGTTATTAAAAATAACTTAAGTCTTATAAGTTAATTACCATTCAGTAACAATAGTTTCTTCACTCTCTCTCAACTCACAACTTAAGGTTATTGACTCCCTTATTATCTTTCATTTATATAGGTAATTTAATCAAGAAGTATTACCATAGACAACGGATGATATGCTTTTTTTTTTTTTTGCTTTGTGAAAAGTACAAAATAATTTGGTTTTTACTATACTATCAAAATCTAAAATATAACTTAATTTAAAAATAATACAAAAAACTATATCTCCACAGTTGTGTATGTTGTGGGTGTTTTGAAATAGAAGAAAAGAAGAAGTCTAAGTGAAAGATCTACAACATTTAAAATAAGCAGAAAGGATAAAGTAAAAATCAATGTAAACATGTATGTCCATTAAGGTTGCTTTGTTTGAGCTTTAGTGTCATTTAATTTCTTAGGCTTCATGGCTTTGTTGAATTTATTGACATTTGCAATCCCTGAAGTTTGACCACCATTGTGGTTTAATATGTAAACTTTAAATATTGTTTGATATTGATTTCTGATTAACTTTTGCATTTAATTTGGTTATGATTCCTATATAATATTTGACCTCCGCCGGTATACTGTCGTGTCAGTATTTAATATTCTTAGCTATGACTCCTTGAATCTATTATGTTGTTACACTATTATTCAGATTGGTCCACACAAAAAGTTGCAGAAAACTAAAAGCATGGGGACTAAACTTTAATCTTCAAAGATCAAGGAAAAGTTTGAAAAATAAATAAATAAACTTGTAAGGATCCAGACATCATAACACATTGAAGCATGACATTGGTTTACTTATGGTCAAACAATTATATGTGCTTCTATGATATGTTAATAATGATAAACGAAAGCCTTTCTATAGAAGTACCTTCCAATAACTTTGAAGGGGCATCCCATTCACAATTACTTATGTCTAAGGCCTTAAGAGATGTTATCCTCGTAATGTCCGTGAGAGTATCATTCACCAAATTGTTCCACTGAAGATCCAGCACCTCAAGATTCACTCTTGTGATTGACAAAAGGTTCTCAACATCAAACTTTACATATCAAGGCACTGTCTTCTATTTTACATGTACCTTCAAGCTGACTGGAAGAAAAATTTTGGGCCTCCATTGAAGTTTGCTTGTATAATGAGGGGACTCGTTGCAGATAATTGTAATGTAGATATAGCCTCTTCAATTTCTTCAAGTGTAGCGTTCCGTTTAAATCTGATTATAGAAAGATTCATGCATGCATTATGGTTAATTAATTGTTTATAGATATCATATATCTAACTATCTTTAATATACCAAGAATAACTATATGCCCATGATGAGGAGAACTTATTAATTGGTAGAAATCAATTATTCCAATGTATCCGAGCATAAAAAAAATTTTATCGCTTTGTTTGTAAACCAATTTCATAAGCGAGTAGTTTGTGCCTTTAACGGTACTTATTTTATTTAGTTAACTAGCAAAGCTGAGATAGCTATGTGCTCTCCACCTGACACTTCTTTACTTTACATCTGTAATTATCACGTGACAACATACATGGCATAGTATTGTCATGTGGCTTGCATTCGACTAATAAGCATTAGTTTTGGCTTGCTTGTGCAAGGTAACCGCCTCCTTATGAAATGGCGGCTCAGCCTTGGGCTATCCAGATTTGGGGTCAAAGTAGAGAAAGAGAGGGAAACTCCACCAAACAACGGTAGCTCAAGGGTCACAAGGCTTATATGAGCGTCCATGGTGGGTTTGTGTGTGAGAAAAGAAGTGGTAAAGCGAACAAAGACTAAATGGGAATAATTACCGAATTAATTTTAAATCTATTGTACAGAGACTAATTAGTCCTAAACTCTTCAAATTTCCAAATAATCCTAAACATTTGTATGAAATTCCAACGTAATATTTCTAGCAAATTGCTACTAGAAATTGCTGACGTTGTATTCAATCATCAACGGTCATTTACATTGCATAGCCAATGATTTGACATGCACAATTCTTAATGAAAAAACATTGTTTTGCATATTTTTCTGATTTTTCTGTTTTTGCCATTTTCTTTCTTCCTTTTTTCTTTTCTCTCTTTCTATGTGCTAGTGTTCATCTTCTTCCTTAGAGAGCTCCTATTCATCGTTCATGGTGGTAGAATGTTTCAGCCGGGTAAAAACTGCTTGGTTGGGGTTGCTGGGATCCAAGGGCTTTGATCTTGAAACTCCTTAAAATCAGCGACATTCTTATCATTTTCGGTGCTTCTTGTTCTCATCTTGTGGCAATGAGAAAAACGTGAAAGCAATTAAAGATCCATCTAAAACTTAGAACAAGCAAAAGAAAAAAAAAAAACAAAGCTCTTTGAAGGGTGCATTTGTGAGTCAAGAAAGCCATGTACCAAACTTTCACCACTTGCTAAAACAAAGAAATTTGAAAAAAGAAGAGGAAACGATGAACAACAATGTTGAAGGACGACAAGACGCTTGCATTAGTTGAAAGGGGGAAAGAAAAAGGTCGACATTTTAGGCAGTAAAAAAGTCGGAGGTAAAAATAGTAGGATTCTTCATAGCAGAGAGTGAGAAGTTTGAAACAATAGTTTCATGCTCTTAAGTAAAAGGATTAAAGAAACACAAAGCATAG
The DNA here is from genome assembly GCA_014182715.1 of Eucalyptus cloeziana. Lineage (NCBI taxonomy): Eukaryota > Viridiplantae > Streptophyta > Magnoliopsida > Myrtales > Myrtaceae > Eucalyptus > Eucalyptus cloeziana. The sequence goes on along the minus strand of CM024636.1, from coordinate 52,356,426 downwards.
ATTTTGCAACGACCGATCAGGGAGTCACCTAATATAGAGCACAACATTTTATAGGACATTGAATGAGCAAAAACTCAACAATACTCTCCAATAAAAATAAATAAATAAATAAATAAATAAATAAATAAAGGATTCTTTGCTACTAGCCGGGATAGCTAGGGTTCCAGCGAGATCTTTTGGGGAAATGTGGTGTTGTGGAGACGGAGTGACTCGATGGTCTCAGCTTTCTAGGAAGAAGATGAACAGTAGAGCAGAAAGTAAAGAAAAGAAAAAATAGAAAGGGAAAGGTTAAAAAAAAAAAAGAAAATTTTAAAAAGTATGCAAAACGACATCATCTCATCAAGAATTATACAAGTCAAATCACTGGCAGTGTCAAGTAAGATGATTGACAATAATTGGACCGTCACATCAGGAATTTCCAGTGGCAATTGGTAGAAAAAACTTTATTGAAATTTCTTGCAAAGATGTAGGAATATATCGACAAATTTGAAAAGTTTAAGTTTAAATTGGTCATCATGTAATAAGCTCAAAATCAAAATGGTAATTTTACTGACTAAAGGAGAAGGGGAAACGTGGAAAGAGGGAAAAAGAAAAAAGAAATATAAAGAAAAGCAAAAGGAAAAGAAAATGGGAAATAAATCTTAATATGGTTCTTGTGCCGAGGTATTTAACTTTCAAAAGAGTGAATTTACAATTATCCTTATAAGGAAGAAGCTTTCAGATGGCATCCCATGGACCAATTCTCTTGTGGTGCCATCCAAAGACGAGAGGGTCATTTGGGTTGCAGAGTACCGGATGACCCATAAATTGGCTAGAGGACTGATAACAACTCCATCTGGAGAATGGATAAAGAGATTAAGGAGCTCTATGAAGGCATTAATGATTTCCAGAGTAATTTAGATAAATTTAATGACATATGTGGACTGTGATAGAGACCTTTGCCTAAGGTCAACACCCTCACCTCTGACTTCGCTAGCATTATCATGGTTTGTCCTTGGTGTCTTCAAGCTCAAAGTCTGTCGGCACAATTGAGCCTCACATTCCAAATCTGAGGTCAACCAAGCTATAGATCATATGTCTAAGGCTCGACTGGACCTAGGATTTGGGTCGATCTAAGGTCAAAAGGGGCCAGTAATAGGCACAATTGTGTTTTTTGGTTGATGGCTAGCATTGAGCCCCGGTGGGGGCATTACCGCAATGTCAAGAAAGCGGAAGAGAGAAGGTGGGGGTTGGGTGCAAGGAGGAGGCTTAGGCAGCCTTGTCGAGCTTAGAGGCCAAGTGCTAGGTCGTCAACAACATCGTATGGCTCGAATGGAGGCAGGGCTGTGTCGACAAAGTGAGGTGGGGCAAGCAAGGGTAGGTCGCGATGACTACAAGTGGCCTAGTAGTGATGAAAATTAGGGAGGTCAATCGGTGGGGGGAGGGGGGAGATTGTTTACTCATTTGGGAGTACTTCATCCATAAAGCTTCGCTTTTAATTTCGGCTTTCTCAAATATGGATACATTCAAGAGGAGCAGCGAAGCGGAGAGAGAGAGATAGAGAGAGAGATGGAGAGAGAGACAAAGTGGAATAATTGGGCCTTACTTTAATAATTTGATAATGTAAACAAGTGGGGCATACTAGGAATAAAATGGTCTAAACACTATATAAGGATTGTATTAGCAAAATAGAAAGTGGAAAAAAGTGCAACCCTTTCAATCTTATCTATGTATGGAATTTCTAGTTGTTCTTCCCAAGTACATGTAGATCACATCGATTGAATCACGTAAAAATAATCAATATGTAATATATTATCCTATTTTATTTACGTCTATTTGTGTTAGATCGCCTTATTTGCACAATACGTAACGTGACTTTCCCTATCTAAATAGACTAAGGGTTGACCTGAAAAGCACCAAGAGGTATTTCGATTTTCTTGCAAGTCTGGATGCATGGGTAGGCTGGTTGGGATTTTGGAATCATTTGCTTTCTCCTACCGGGCACAAGTCCGTGCATCCAGATAAATGTAGATGTTGGAAAATGTAATAAAATATAAAATAAGCAATTAAAATAATTACAAGAGAAAAGAAGAAAAAGGTAATGAATGAAATAAGTCATAATATTGTTTGGATGCTAGAAAGGAATGATCAAATGAGGAAAGAAAAGAAATAATGCATCATCACTTTATTGTACTTTTATGTATTTTTAATTTGAAATACATAGAAAATATGTGTGAAAAAGAAAAAAGATTTTTGATAAAAGTATTAGTCCCCCTTAATCCTTCCCAACCCTTTATATGAGGGATATAAAGGACACATGACTATTCATAATTCTTCCCGATATGTTGTGATCTTTTTATTTTCGGTCCATTTATTTCCCTTTATCCAAACATTACACTACTAGTGACTACTTGTAAGATCCTTTCTCTTCCCACTAAATTAATCCCCTCTATCAATCTACTTTTCGTGATTTTAATTTTTTAGCAAACCGCATGACTCTTGCAATTTGACCTTTATATATCATGAAACGCTCAAAACATTTCCAAACATGTAAATATCAGTAAGTAGAATTATTTATAGTTCTTTCATAATATGATGAAACATGATTTTCTTTTTCTTATTTTTATTCTTGAGAGGAAGTCACAAATAAAAGTATTAAGTAGATTTTGGTCCACTTCCAAACAAGTGCCCTTCAAGTCAACTCTGTTGGGTTGCAAAATGCAAACAAGTCACATTTTTTGTGATGGCAGAAAAGTCGACATTTGGTAAATCACTGCTTATTGAGCTAATTCTCTTCAGACATATCTTTACCATGGAGATGAGTCTCCTAATCAATTTGTGATATTTGTTATCAACTACTTTAGGAAATGCATCATTTGTGCAATCATTTATTTGTCACCAAATCACTCAATCCACTTTGTAGTTTGTAGCACCCTCGTATGATTACGATAAGTAAACAATTAATTAAAAGGATAATAAAGATAAACAAATAATAGAGAGAGAGAGAGAGAGAGAGAGAGAGAGAGAGAGAGAGTCACCTGAGAGATAATTATAACTTAAATCCAACACTTGAAGTTCCTCCAGAGGCAGGAATAATGAAGCGTCAATAACCCAAAGCTTAGGCAATTCCCAATCTCGTGTATTGTCCAAATCTAGTCGAGTCACCCGTGAAGTGGTGTTATCGCACTTGACGCATACCCAGTCGCAACAGTTGCCATCGTCGTCGTGCCATGATTGAAGAGAAGACCCATTCGGGCGGTTGAAGGCAGCCTTAATCATGAGGAGTGCATTCCTCTCTTCTTCCAAGCACCCCATGCTTCTTCTTCCACTACCCATCAATACCAACAACACCCAAGTCCACAAACAGAATAAAAGACCCTTCATGTTTATAATGGTGTTTTGTGCGTTATTTCTGTTTCTTCTGCTTCACCATGTGCAAACTTACGGGGCCATCTACTTCATTTATATGCGCAGGGTTTTTTCCCTTTCAAGTGATTATCACGGTTGGGCCAACTCCACGAAACAACCATGGGCAAAGTCAAGGTCTGCTGGGGTCAATCCCATGGAACACGTAATTATCGGCATTGACTTTACCGAAAATTTCTCCAAACGAAAAAGATCAAGATTATAAAATGATAAAAGGTTATTATTAGCAAATCAACAAAAATATATGCCCAGGAATTACTTTGCAAAAAAAAAAAAAAAGGAGATGAGTAACTAAGGTTTGATATTGCTAATTTTTAGTACAAGTGTTGTTGTGCCAAGAAATATCAAATAAATTGGTATTTGTTTGGACTCGTTCATGGAAAAATAAGGCAAAGCCCCGATGAACATTGGCCATAACTACAGCGAGTTGTGAGGTACCGACCAAAAAAGAAAGTGCAATTTTGATCAATTTGACAAAGTGAACAAGACAATACAGGTCAACATTTGGTATATCTTATAATTAACCTCAATTGCACCTTTCATGCTAATTGCAATTACTGGATCTAGATCATGTATCAAGACTTTTAGTAGTCAAATATCTAAAAGAATCATTAATCTTGAAATAAGTATTATGTTAACGAATGGCCATGAGATTACTAAAGAACATGAAATTCCAGGCCATCATGTTATTTTTGCCTATGACGATTAATTTCCTTATAAGCTATACCATTTGATGACTTTCTCCCTAAAGACTTGAGCATTTTATATGGGCATTTCCTTGGATGTTCAAAATGAATCTCAATTAGTGTCACCTCTTTGCCTCAAGGAGACAATTGGGGGAGCTGCGAAACATAAGCGGATTCTCTATGATGATTTCCTTTTAATATCGGTCCAAAGTAGAATCAACATTCCACATGAGTACTATGTGAATAGTTATTTTGGGAGTTTGCCAACGTTGTTCGGCAACCCATTACTTGTTAGCAATATCGCTTCATCCATAAAAATTACCAATTAAAGATGTTGTATAATTTTATTAAATTTTCAATCAAATATATCAGAATAGAACGGACAAATTAATAACATAACATATCTGAATCTATAAAATGATAAGTTGAGCTTATTAATTGAATTCATTATATCATGTTCTATTTTTTTTTTTTCACCAAACCTATCCTTTAGCCTCTAATACTTTCTATCACTTTAAATTCCACAAACTAAATCAAAATGAAGTAAAAAAAAATGCTGTCCAAGCATAATTCCGAATTTCATTTAATTTAGCTCCAATTCTTCACTCAGTTTCCCAAATTGAGGCTTGATTTCCTTGAAGGAAAATCCCGTACCTATCTCTGCCAGTCCCTGGCACGCACTGACTCGGCTCGGAAGTCGAAATTTCCTTTAATTTGGCCTATCCAAATTTCCGTTGATTTTCTGCGGCATCCGCAACGATTTTCCGTAAAAATCTCGGAATCTCCGAAAAATTTTCTGAGACTGAGTCGACACTCCTAGAATTTATTGTGACATGGCCAAAACTTCAATTTCTGAAATCGAACTCGAATTGGCGGTTAATTTCTATTCGGCGCGTTTTTAGCGTGACCTAGGCTACCAGGTAACTTTCGGATATTTTTAAGTGCAATTGACTCGTGGTCGATTTTCTTCGAGCCACTATGAACCCACTCGACTCATTGGCGACTCTCGATTGTCATGAAAATCCCGAGGATCCAAATACGAACACAGGGTACCAAAACAATAAGAAAATCAGTCTAGTGCCGGTCGACATGAATTTTCTAATTTAGTGGTGTCACCCACGATTAGTCACACATCACTGTCAATCCAGTCTATCTCTGATTTCAAATCGATTTTTAACTGTGCCGCAATGGCCTCTAAAGATGGACACGGTCGAGAAGCCGATTCCTGATCGAACTCTCAAGTCTATTGCCTTAAAATCCCTAATAATTTTCCCAGATAGTCTAGTTATCTCGAGAATGATCAGTTCTGAGAATAGCCCTATAAACACGTCAATGAAACGCCCGATTCAATTAGAAGAAAACATAACCGAAAATTCGGGATGTCACAATCTTGGCCTGCTCTCTCCCTCCGGCAGACAGGATTGAACCATTTTCTATAAATTCTGATCTGAAGATTAGACTCCAACAAGTATTTCCATAGATTATGCAATGGCTTCATATGTAAATCCACTCGTGCAGGTCAAACTCTACTTGTGCAGGAACTAATATATCTTACTCAAAGGAATTGCTTTTGTGGGGTGCCAATGGTGTTTCATTCTGAATTATGAAAAGAATACTCTCTTTTGAAGTATCAGACGCATCTAACACAATATAGTTTTTCAGGGTACAAATTCTATGGTGAACTTGAATCAGATAACAGAAGAAGAAACGAAGGTTGGTTCACTCCAAGCAGCCACGACACGGTGGCCGTTCTTCGTCTTCTTAGGCGGATCCATGTTCTGCCTCCTCTCGAGCAGCATTTGCCACCTTTTCTCATGCCACTCACACTGCTTGAACATCCAGCTGCTGCGGATGGACTATGTGGGTATCGCGGTCATGATCATCACCTCATTTTTCCCCCCAATCTACTACATTTCCAGTGCGAGCCCCATTGGCAACTGATCTACCTCGGTGGAATAACGGCAGTGGGGATGTTCACTGTCATGACACTGCTAGCCCCTTCTCTTTCTTCTGGGAAATTCCGGGCATTTCGGGCGATGCTCTTCTCGTCCTTGGGGTTTTTCGGTATTGTACCTGCGATCTATGCCTGTATTGTGAATTGGAGGAATCCCCAATGCCCAATCACGCTTGCTTATGAGTCGGCCATGGCACTATCTTACATTACAGGTACTTTGTTCTATTTTAGCAGGATTCCTGAGAGGCTAAAACCGGGTTGGTTCGACCTTGCTGGTCACAGCCCTCAGATATTTCACGTCTTTGTGATCATGGGTGCCTTGGCTCATTATGGCACTACTCTATTGCTCTTACAGTGGTGAGATAGAGTCGGGTGTGATAGAACTGTGTAACAATACTAGAATTTATCAAAATTCGATTCATTTTGATTGAACAGAGTGTGAGCTATTTGCTGGGGGTTCGTGATATTACGTTGTTAGTGTGTAGACCCCAAATCAAGAAGCCTCAAGGAGAGTTGGCGCTCCATGACAGAGGAGATGCCTCCATTTATAAAGAAGTCGAATGCTCATTGTATTTGTTATATACTTCTCATTATCCATGGATAATTTGATTTTACAATGTGATCATATGCGGGTAATAATCTTTTCTGGTTTCATGTTATTTTGAGTTGTTTGCAAGATTGGTGCTTCATAATTTTATTTCTTCTACTATTACTTTTCCTTTTTCGCTGAAGAGTACTGCTACCACCACCGTCACCACCACCATGAGAATAGTTTTTTAACCGCTGTATCGTCCTCTGTACAAAAGAAAAAAAGCTAGAGCAGGAGGATGGTGAATTATTTTGTACTTTGTGTGGTGACTTTTAAGAAGATAAATTATGAACCAATACAACATGTATATAAGTACTAAGAGTCTGCCTAATAGGGTTCGGGAAAAAGCAACGGATGTAAGTAGATAGAATCTGCAGGCTTGGAACTTGCTTCAGCCCATTTGCAATCTTTGCATCTATCAAAGCTTTGCGATAAAGAGAAAAAAAGTGTCTTCAAGAAGCATGAGCTGCGAAGAATTTCGAAGTTCAAGAAGGAGCCGCTGTTAGTAAGAAAATAAACTTAGACGATCTAATTTGCACTTTTAGTAAAGCTTCATTCCGGCAGTCATGCTGCTAAATCTCAAAAAAGAATCAGCTACCTTTTCTAAAGGATAGTTAACAGCCGATCTGGCTTTGCAAAATCAGCCATACGACATTTCATCGAAGTTAAAGTCCAAAAACGTTGGAGCACATTATCAAATTGTTTTACAAGCCATCGTAACCAAGCTCAAAGGGTCATGAAACGGAGGCAGCAAGTTCTACTAGTGTATCGTAGAAATTCCCAAAGAAAATCAGAGAAGCACTTGTCAATCTGTGATAACAAGTCACATCCATACTTTTTCTTTTTTAAGGTTATTGTATCTGTCACCACAATGATCTTTCCTTCAATTCACAACCAAAAGAAAATCCAACGGTACTCATATCCACATTTACAGGAAAAGATGGAAAAAACGACCATCCGATGGTTCAACATGCATAGTGGAGAATCAAGATGTGTAAAATGCTTGCAAGCACGAGCTCAGCTCAGGAAACAATGGGATATGCTTTCAAACAAAACAAATGCTAAATTGAGATAGTAGGAGTTTAAGTAGAGATAAATGACAATGGAGAAAAACGATGACCCCAACGAATGTCACCATGTATGATCATGCAAAACTCAAGAAGGCATCTTTCGAGGACTCATCCTCACCGCCTTTGTCAACAGTTGACGGTGTTCTTGGATCGTGATTTGAGCTATTACAACTTATTAATTATGATCCACGGGGGAGAGTTGTTGCCTTCGTAACTTGCTTTGTCAAAAATTCCAAATTGATTCTTTGTCTTGTGTGTTGCCTATCGAAAGTGTGTATAGCTATGTTAACTGTGAAGGAATCGGACTGGTAACTTGTTATCGGAAAGGTCCAAGCTCTCTATGTTACTTCAATTTGAGAATGTTTTTAGAGTCGATCCCATCAAATGAATACACGATAGAATTAAGAGAGATGTTTAGAGGAAGAGAGCTGTTGACACTTGAATTTTGATTAACAATCCAATTTTTTTTCTTGAAAAAAATATGGATATAAAAAAAGAATGAAAGTAAATAATAATAAAAATAATAAGACAGCCCAAAATCGGATAGCCATAATCGCGTGCACAAGAGAATCAGAGAGAATGAAGGAGAATCGATTCTTGCTCATAAATTTCACACCATTTCTTCTAGAACGCGGAGGTGGAATGATTTGCACCAGAAATTTGGCGTTGCTGTAAATACACATTTTCAAAAGAACTTGTGGAAAGGGGGTTCACACAGAAGGCAAAGTAAAGAGAGAGCAAGAGAAAAACGCCTCTGCCCTTGTTGATGTCCACGGTCGGAGAAGAATTTTCCGCACGAATGGAGTTGAGTGTCGAAAATTGTAACGTGTTCGCTTTGATCTTTGCTTTGCTCTTCGTTTTTCCTTCTCCTCGCTTCTGTTCCCGTTGTTTTCATGTACTGCATCGGCATAAAAATCCCTTTCTCATGGGAATTTTCTATGAGGAAAATGAGCGAGCCACTGATGTGCACATTATCGTGTCTCTAGCAATGTACTTAATGCATGGTTCGCAATATTGAGATACTGTCCTCAGTGATGGCCGAAAGTGGCGGTTCATTGGTGAACGTCAGAAGTGGTCTCAGATGGAGTCTCGTTTGAATCCTGAACGTGATAATTTAGATGAATCCGGGGGTGACGAACATTAAGTGAGAAAGTGCGGATGTTCAGGCAAAGAAATAGAAATAAAAAAGAGAATGAAAACGGGTATAAAAAGAAGAAGAAGAAGGGCATTAAAAGATGGGCTTAAATGCTCAAAATGGGTTTAAAGGGGATTGGGCTGAACCCGTTTCATATAGTTTTGGATTCGATTGATCTCTAGGGAAAATTGCGCTAAATTCTATGAGCTGAGCCAAAATTTTCTTTCAAGCATCTCAATACAATAAGCCCAATAATCTGTCCATGGCCTGGACCCATGGGATTGCAATCCGCTACCCATACTCGGATCAGGTCCAAGGGCCCAACCCGAGTTCCTGTTTTCAGAAAATAAATACAAATTCAAAAAAAATTGAAAATTTATTAGAGAAATAGGCCTTGATTAGGTTGTTAGATTTCGTTATTAGAATTAGTTTAGTTTCATTTAGACATTACACGCATGGTTTAGGATAATTCATGATTTTCTCTAGTATAGGTGAGGGAAAATTAGTTTTCTTAGGAAATCAAATTTGATTTGAAACAAGCTCATTGGGTTGCTGTCCTTGTGGCTTAATAACAAAGCCGTTTTATATTATTTTCATATGTTGTGATTTGCATGCTTTAGCTGAATGGTTAGGTTACCTCTTTTTAAGGATTATAATAAACATTAATAAAAACATCATATGGACATTTAGGACACAAATGATAACCATTCTATTATTGGAAACAATTTTTGGTTACAAATAGATTTTTTATTTATTTATATTCCCTAGACGAGTTTCCGAGTAAAAATACGAATTTGATAATGACACCATTTTTTTGTTCTCCTAATAAAATTCATTTGATAGACCTCCTTAAATATCTCCCTTGCGGGCAGTGGTAGTGAATGACCAATGGCAGATAGTGGTAGGAGGCAGTAGGCAGGTGGACAAGGAGAATAATTTTTATTTCTTATTTTTGTTCCAGAAATAGAAAAGTAGAAAACTTCTACTTGTCATTTATGTTCCAAACCTATTTTTGGGCTAAAAATTTGTTCTGGAAATAGAAAAATGAAATTATTTTACCAAATGGATTTTTGTTTTAAAACCTATTCCCAAGAAAAAAAAAGGAAATACAGAGAAATAAAATTGTTATCATCCGTGCTCCAAGTAGGTGAGAATCTTAGAATTCATAATTTGGTAAAAGGACTGCATTGACGCCTTATATGACAAATGATCAAGTTTAGATACCGAAATAACACATAGCTATAGTATTTGTTATATGCTTCTCATTATCCATGGATAATTTGATTTTACAATGTGATCATATGCAGGTAATAATCTTTTCTGCTATCAAGTTATTTTGAGTTGTTTGCAAGATTGTCGCTCCATAATTTTATTTCTTCTACTATTACTTTTCCTTTTTCGTTGAAGAGTACTGCCGCCGCCGGCATGAGAATTGTTTGTTAACCGCTATATCGTCCTCTGTACAAAAGAAAAAAAAGCTAGAGCAGGAGGATGGTAAATTATTTTGTACTTTGTGTGGTGAATTTTAAGAAGATAAATTATGAACCGACACAACATATATAACTACAAAGAATTACCTAATAGGGTTCGAGAAAAAGCAACAGATGTAAGCAGATAGAATCTGCAGACTTGGAACTTGCTTTAGCGCATTCGCAATCTCTGCATCTATTAAAACTCTGTGATAAAGATAAAAATAAGTCTCAAAGAAGTGCAAGCTGCGAAGAATTTGGAAATCCAAGAAGGAGTCGTGGTTAGTAAGAAAAGAGACTCAGACGATCTAATTTGCACTTTCAGTCAGGCTTCATTCCGGTAGTCATGCTGCTAAATCTCTAAGAAGAATCTAAGCTTTAGCGAAGACAGTAAGTAAGGGCGCATTTGGTAACGATTCTAATCTAGAGAGTAATTTTTTATCAGAAATGTTGTTTTATCATTCTGTTCTTAGGAACAATTTCTAAGTAAAAGAATACGTTTTGTAACTTTACAAACTTTTTATTATCGGGATAGAAATGCGTTTGATAGGATTCTTAATTTTTTTTATTTCTTTTAATTTAACAGTTTTATTATATTTTATTATTTTTCTCATTTTCTCTTTGGCTAGCCACGGCGAGGCAAGTTTCGAGGAGTTGGCTCACCTCGTGGCTAGGTGAGCCTCGACATTGCCTAGGTGGCATGAGGTCGACCTCACCCTAGCCTAGCAAGGCCTAGCCTTGAGTCGGCTAGGGAGGCTGAGCCTCACTATGGTTCGACGTCACCGAGGACTGGCGATGTTCCGGCGAGGTTGTCGGCCCTCATCTAGCCGGTCGCCGGCGCCGACCATGGCTAAGGCTGGTGATCGGCCAAAAGGAAGAAGAAGAAAAGGAAAGAGAAGAAGAAGAGAGAAGATGTCGCGACCAAATTTTCAGGTGAACCACCTAAGTTTTTGGCTAATGGATTGTTAAGTCTAAACTTAACTCGGGCTCTCCCAAGCCCATACCAATTCGCGACTTAAGTTCAAATTTTTTAATATGCAATTATTTTTAAACTAGGAGTCGCCACTAATCTATTTTTGGTGGGTCGATTAGAAACCTAAGTAACGTAATGAGAGATTTACTTTACTCCTACGAACCAGAGATTATGGGTACGGGGACTTGGTTACATTAGATTTCTCTACTTTCGGTACCATTCTTTTATTTTCAAAAAAAAAATGTTTGGCAAGCAATTTGAATTGATTTTAATTTATCTCCCTAACATGTGAGGTGATTATGTAGGTGCGCAAACCACCAATTTAACACCTAGATAAAACAGTAAATAAATTGTAAAAACTTACCTCAAAGCAATGAAAACATCTGCGTTATTAGATTATAATTCACTCATCAACCCTATATATAATTTCTAATTAACACGCATTTTTTTTTTGTTTTCACTTTATTTAATGAGAACTTAATCTATATGCAATGCACGTTAGTAATCTAATATGACATGGCAATATGATCTAAATTATATGGCATGAATAGAGTAAATCCTAAAGAAATGTAATAATTAAATGCAATTTAAATGACCTAATTCTATTAACGGGCGATTTCTAATTAAATGGGCCTAAAAACTAAATGACGTGCATTTCAATGAATCTAATCCTAATGATGTGCATGTGATATTTTTCCTAAAAGAATGCATTTTATTTTTAAATAATAGAATTAATTTAACCTATGACATTTTTTATATTTTTCATGAAATTCGAAATTAGAAAAAAATGTGAAAATTACCTAATTAAATTAAGATTCTATTTAATTTGCATTAGGAATTAGGTTAAGCTAAATACTAATTTAAACTAAAATATTATCTTAACTTAATAATTTCTAACCCTAGATGCAGTCTATTTAAAAAATGAGATCAATTTATTCTAAGGCTTTTTGGTGTTTTTTTTTTTTTTTTCCTGAAATTCGAAATTATAAAAATGCGAAAATTATTTACCTAAATTAGAATGCCATCTAACTTATATTAAGAATGAAGTCAGATCCTAATTTAAACTAGGATTTTACCCTAACTTAAAAATCCCTAACTAAAATGTGATCTATCTAAGAAAATACCTAAACTTATATTAAGAAAAATATTATCTAAAATTAAACTAAGTGCAATTTTACACTAATATGCAATGACGTGCAAAGTATGTCCTAATACTACATGGCATATGCATGGTGGCTTTTTTTTTTTTTTTGTTATTTTTTATTAATTTCATGCAATTCCAAACAGTAATAAAACTAACATCCAAAATGAATTTTTATTCCTTTTTCATGATTTAAAATAAAATCCCTATTCTAAATATGCACGACAATAAAAAAACAAACCTAATTCTATCTTTTTATTTCCTCTTTTTTAATTTCGAAATTAACAATTCCTAATAATTAAACATGCGATTTCAAGTTTTGACAAAAACTAACAACCTAAATCAATTGATTTATTTTTATTTTGTGACCTTTTTACTATTTTTAAAAAAAATTGAGAATGAAATTTCTATCCTGAGCATGTAAACCCTAAAACTACATTTTTTGATTTTTATATAAATATTAATTTAAATAACACCACAGCAAATCAAGCAAAATTAATACCCAAATTGACGAACCATATCTTGCGCATGAGATTGGGTTGGCCAATTTTTCACATAAATCACGAATCAGATCTCGGGCGGGAGATCAGATCGGCAATTTTTTAAAGTAATTGCGAGTTGGATTTCGGGCGTGAAAATCGGACTGACAATCACTAATTTCAAGGCAATTTTATATCATGGAATTTCAATTTCACATTAAAGGGATAATTACACTAAAAAGATAAAATAAAATAGCAAAAATAATAAAACAAAAATAAGATCAAAAATACCTAAATTTTCTTTTGCTTTTCTCTTTTTTTCTTTTTTTCTCAAAAAAGAAAAGAAATGTCTGGCTGGTTCGGCGAGGAGGAGTGTTGCCGGCGAGGATTCTGGCGGGGGCTTCGGCGAGGGGGTTATCACGGGTCGGCACGGGCCTGCGTCGCGGGGGCGGCGTCAGGGCGCTCGAATCACGGGCTTCAGCTGGCGGGGCGCTGCAGGGACGGTGGGAAGCCTTGGGTGGCTGCGATGAGTAGCTCCGGTGTCTGGATCGGGCTGTTGGGCGCGGTGTCTGGCGAGAGAATTGGATCGGGGCGAGAGCGTCGCGGCGCGAAGCAGGGGCAAAGTCAAATTTGGGTCTTCAATGAGGCTCGGCACCGGCGAAAGGGAAAGCGTCGAGCTAGGTCCGGGCCTTCTGTCGTCGGGGACCTCGAATTTGCAGGCGGAGGGACTCTGGCGGCTGGATCTCGGTTCGGCTGCAGCTTCGGGTCATCGGTGGCTTGGGATCTGACGGCGGAGACAGATCTGCAAAAGTGGGTCGTAACGGCAGGGATTGGTGCGGCGTTCGGGGGGTTCTTGTTGCAGGCGCGGGTAGAGACGAGGCGGAGGCGGCGAGTCACGGGCCAAAGCAGGCGGCAGCATGTCATCGAGGCTGGGGGCTCGGCGTCGGGGCGGCGTGGGTCGTCGGGGCTCGCAAGTAGAGACTGGCGGCTCGAGCGCTCGCGGAAGGAGATCGGCGACGGCGACGGCGAGGTTCGACGGCGACAGGGCCGGCGAAGGCCCCCCTTGTGGGGAAGATGAACAGTTGCGCAAGGAGGGGCTTTTCTTTTATTTTTTCTTTTTTTTTTTTTCTACTTTTCCTCTCTCCATTCACTTTTTCACCTTTTGCTCTTTTTTTTTTTTTTTTTTTTTTACCGACAGAAAGGACCCCCTTTTCCCCCACCGTACGCGACTCTTTTATACGCCAAAAAAATGTATCCTCGTGGTATAATTCATTGCCAATTTTGCTCGTGTAAAATTCCATTGAATATATCATTTCTCCCCGCGCAATATTTTTTGCATATTCGATCAAAAAAAATTCCCTTTTTGTGCAAAAATGCATCTCTCAGTGTATATTACCTAAATCTATGAAAAATCTTAACAAAATATAACAAAAAATAAAATTTGCCTAAACTATATGCCATGTGGTTATTTTTTTTTTTTTATTTAGCAAAAATTAACCTAAAAATTAGGTGTCAACATAAGAGAAGAAAAAAAAAATTAGATTTTAGAAATTGTTGAGAAGAAAATAAATTAGATTTTAGAAATTGTTCCTAAGATTAAAAAGTTACTTTTTTCTACTTCTTGATTATGTTCCAAATGAGAATAAAAAATTTACCAGATGGATTTCTATTCTTTTTTTATTCCTAGGAACAAAAGAACGGAATAAGTTGTTCCCGGGAGTGAAAACAAATAGGCTCTAAGCGTTTGGTAACAATTTTGTTTTCGGGAACAATTTTTAATCAAAAACGATTTTTTTTTTCTGATTTTGTCTCTAGGAACAATTTCTGAGTAAAAGAACGCGTTTAGTAACTACACAAAATTTATATTCCTGGGATAAAATTGCGTTTGGTAGATTTCTTAAATTTTTTAGTACTTTTATTATATTTTTCTTTTGTTTCCTCTTTTTTTTTTGTTTTCCTTTTCTCTTCTTCTTCCTCCTTTGTGGCTAGCCACTGGTCACCACCATGGCTGGCGATTGGCTGGGCGAGGTCCGGCGAGCTTAGCCATCTTGAGGCTCGGCCTTGCCCATACGGCGTGAGGTTAGCCTCGCCATAGCTAGGTGAGCTTAAGCTCACCCAGATCTAGTGAGGCCGAGCTCGCCCAGCCATCGATGAGGCTTGGCCTCGCTGGGCCACCACTAGGTAGCCTAGCGATGGCCCAGTGAGGTCGAGCCTCGCCGATGGTTGGGTCGAGCCTCGCCGATGGTTGGGGAAGCTCGGCTCTAGCTCACTCAACCAAGGTGAGGTCAAGCCTCGCCCAGCCATGGTGAGGCTCGAGTCGATGAGCCTCGCCATGGCTTGGCATCATTGGCCATGGCCAAGGCCGATGACAAGCCAAAAGGAGGAAGAAGAAAAGGAAAGAGAAGAAGAGAAAAGAAAAAAATTGGACTTGATTTTAGGAATTATTCTCAGGAACAAGAATGAACTTTTTTCTACTTCTTAATTTTGTTCCAAATCTATTACTGGGAACAAAAAAAAATGGATTTTTGTTTCCGAGAACAAAAATTTTACCAAATAAGTTTATGTTCTTTTTTGGTTTCCTAGAACAAAAGAATAGAATCAGTTGTTCCGGGAATGGTTACCAAACATGGCCTAAACAACTTATTTGGCTTCTCAAAATCAGCCACTTTTACGGATGTGGTTGAACCATATGACATTTTATTGAAGTTAAGTCCAAAAACGTCGGAGGACATTATCAAATTGTTATACAAGTCGTCGTAACCAAGTTCAAAGGGTCATGAAAAGGGATGCAATGAGTTCCACTAGTGTACTGTAGAAATTCCCAATTAAATTAGAGAAGCATTTTTCAATATGATATAACAAGTTAGAGTCATAGTTTTTCTTTTTTATGGTTATTGTTTTTGAGACCTCAATGATCTTTCCTTCAGTTCACAATCAAAAGAAAATTTGATAATACTCATATCCAAGTTTATAGGAAAAGATGGAAAATATGATGATCCAACAGTTAAACAAGCACAGTGGAGAATCAAGATGTTTAAAATGCTTGCAAGCATGAGCTCTACTCAGGAAACAAATGGATACGCTTACATACAAAACCAAAAGCTAAGTTGAGATGGTATTTAACTAGAGAAAAACAACGATAGAGAAAAACGAGGATCCCAATGAATGTTATCACGCATGATCCTGTGAAACTAAAGAAGGCATCTTTTCGGGACTCATCCTCTCTACCTTTCTCAACATTTGATAGTGTCGTTGGACAGTGATTTGACCTATCACAACTGATTAACTAAAACCCACAGAGAAGAGGGTTACGTTCGTAACTTGCTTCATTGAAAATTCCAAATAGATTGCCATGATCCATCAATTGTCCAAAATTCCGAATCGTTATCTGAGCATATCCTAAATTAGGTAATAATCTCAATTAATTCGATTTCATATATCTTATGCCTAATTCGTTAAATTGCAATAATGTTTGAATATTCAATCGATATTATCATGTCCAAAAGAAATCTTTTGAAGCCCCATGAATTAGGAAATTTTCCTAACATCACAACGTATATACAATTGACAATTCGGTTGCATGCCTAAGATATGATTCGCGATTGCATAGACAATTGTCAATCCAATCTCACGCTTGAGATACAATTCATGATTGCATAATAAGGTGGCCAGTTTGATCTCATACTCAAGATGCGACTCGTCAATTTATTTCCAAAATTAGTTGGATATCAATAATATCTCATGTGATTTGATGTCGGAGTCAATGTGAATCTAATTTATTTCTATTTTTGTTTGATTTTAATTGATTTTATTTCTCAAAAAACCCACAAAGATTAGATACAATTAAAGTATATTTTTTAGGACAGCTTGCATGTTTAAATATTAGGCATTTTTAATTTCTAATTTTAATTAAAAAGAAAACATAAGAAATATCATGTGTGTGTTATGTAAAACTAGGTCATCCCTTGCATGACATCTAGTCATTACAGGTTTAGGATCATTTAAATGTGTAACATATTAGGATAGTCGCATTTAATACTTTGCTATCATAGATTAAGTCATGTTATTAATATCGCATGACATATAATTTATATGTTAGGTTGCACATTGCATGTCACTTTAGCTAGACATTTTTGTATGTCATACATGAATTGCACGTAGTTTTTAAGCTTCATTAAATAAATGAAGACCCTAAACAAAATATTTGAGTGAATTGCTTATTAATTAGAAATCATATTAAGTTGTTGATGTGATTTTTTAACTAACCTGCAGATGCTTTTGTTGTTTTCAAGTAAGTATTTCCATCAAGTGCTTGCAATTTATTTATTGTTTTGCTTTATTGAGTGTTAAAAAATTATTGTGCATCTGCTTGATCACCTCATATGTTAAGAGTAATTTAAAATTGATGTAAGCTACTTGAAATATTTTTTTTTGAAATAAAAGAAAAATGTACCGAAAGGGTATTAGAGAAATATAGCATAATCAAGTCTCCAAACTCATTTAATCTTTGATTCATGAAAGTGAAGTAATTCTCTCGTTACTTTTTTTGGATTTCGAATCGACCCACCAAAAATAAATTAGTGGCGACTTCTAATTGAGAAAAATCATTTATATATTAAGAACTTGAACTTAAGTCGCGAATTGATATAAGCTTGGGAGAATCCGAGTTAAGTTTAGGCTTAGTAATCCATTAGCCAAACCCTAGGTGGCTCTAACGCGCTCTCGGGGAGGTCGTGACAAAGCTATACAAAATGCCTGGTGATATATCCTGGCAAATTGATTGTCTTCAGATATAAATATTTCAACCTTGTCTAGTTAGTAGTTCTAGCATCATTCGGCCATGCAAGTTGTTGTCTGAGAGTCACGTACATATAGTGGGACACAACCTATGGCCAATGGCTTTGGCATCTCCCTTGTGAAGCCATTATTCAACAAATGTAAGGTTGTCAACAATTTCATATGGCCTACCGATGGAGGGATTCTACCTTCTATCAAGTTCCTTGATAGGTGTAGGTCCAACAAATTCAAAAGGATGAAATCAATTTGAGATGGAAGAGCCATCGAGCTTATTGGTAGATGCATCTAACCAACACATGAACAAGATTCGACTTGGATGGCAAATGAAAAGCACTCAACAAGTTGTTGCTAGTGAGTTTTAACTCGACGAGATTCTCATTATTTTGCAATAGCCAATATCAACACCATTGAGCTCCCCATGCACATCACTAGCAAAGAACACTTCTTGTTTTTATGTTGGATTGTTGAGTTAAGTCATTTCCTGATTGAATAATCGTAATATATGTAGCTCAACATCATGTGCTCTGTTTCTTTCCAGATGGCTGTCAATTTAGCTTGACTCAGATTTCTTCTAGGTTGAAGGTGTGGCTGGGCGACCGTTGACAAATGTTTCATGTTGGTTTAGTTTGAAACGACATTAAGATGATGGGAAAAGAAATGCTGGCCCTATCATTGATCCTAATACATATGTAGAAGATAGTCGCTCTTAAAGTTTTGCCAGTACAGTCGAACTTATCCTGCTTGCAATTTTGCATTAAGCACTGGATAAGTTTAGTTCTATTGCTATAATTCTTCATCAAGCACTGACCACAAAAGTTGGCTAAGGCTGCTGAGCAGTGGTCCTGCAATGCATGCCTTTATTGTCAAATTGGAGCAATTTCCCCACGCCCAATCCAATCATTAGTTCCCAACCATGGCGTGAATTGAATCCCTTTATGTTAGTGGGGTCTTGATGTGGATATCGAACCATATCGAGGAGGAGGTGCTAGGGATCCATTGTCTATTCCTACTGGTTCGATTACTCAAGCGTGGGCCAATCAATTTAGGCAAGCTATTGGCGTCATGGTTCGTGATCTTTGGCGTGGAGATGACGTTGGATCAAATCTTGAAGAATCTTGGAAATCTTGGCGCAATTTGATTATCTGGTCATCAAATATTTGACCAAGTCAAAAACATTATCTTCTTATTTAGATATATTATAGAATATGCCATATTAGATTTCTAGGGTTGGTTTTAGGGTTTGTGTGGCAACTAAAGGCCTATATTAATGATTGGCCTACTTTCTTTAGGGGATAGATATATTACTTTGAAAAAAATTGAGAGATTCTCTTCTACTAATTTTTTGAGGACTTGACCTTATCAAGGTTTTCTTGTGATGGTCGATTCAACTTATCGAGTGAGATAGCGAATTCTTTCACTCGTGACGTCTATAACGTTGGTTGGTTGACACGCTTTCGTCAACAGGTCACATTCATACCGAGGTTGACAATCACAAGTTCGATTGGAGGTCGAGGTTCGCAATTCGCACCATCCGGGCCTTCGTAGAGCGATCTTTCCGCAACGATTCACATCATTTAGTATCAGAGCTTGCTTCTACAAGGTCTATTTATCTTTAACTTTTCCTTTATATTTAGCAATTTGAGATTTATTGAGCTAGGGTTTCAGTTCTAGCCAATTTAGGGATCCGATTGCTTTTGTGCTTCCATACATAGTTGTTTGCTGTTAGTTTTTTTTTTTCCCTAGCATCTTAAATTGTATCTGAGTTCGTCAAAAAAAAAAAAGTTCGTCAAAAAAAAGAGAGAAAGAAAACGCACACAAAAAAAAAGTGTGCAAGAGGAAAGAAAAAACAGATTCGATAGAAAAAAAATAGCCTAACAAAAAAAAAATCAAGAAGGCGACTTGTTTATTAGTGGACCGAATTGAAACAAAATCAGTAGTGATTTGAGTTTCAATTGGAACTTCGAAAGTTGTACTTCTTGGTTTGAAATTGTTACTTGCTGAAACAAAATCAGTAATGATCTAATCTTGTTTGATTAGTTTGATTGATTGTTGTGAGGGGGTTGAGAGACAGGTTTGAGTCTGATAAAGAGCTTGCGAAAAGAGAATACGAAAGGGAAAAGGCAAGAGTGTGTGAGCTTAATTGAGGGTGGAAAAAGCCTAGACTTGAGTTAAACACGAGGGGAGTGACAAACACCTTGAGTAGAGGTGTTAAATGAGTCAGTTGGGTCGGGTTTGGGTCGGGTCATTAATGGTCTGACCCAAATTGACCCATTAACCCATTTATGACTCATTTATGCCTAATGTAAATTTTCTGACCCATACCTGACCCAACCCATACCCGACCCATTTAACTAAACTTAAAAAAACTTATTTCTTATATACATATATATTTAAAAGAATGGTATTACTAAAATATTTTTATACAACACAAATTTAATGGACCATTTTTATAATTTTTAAAATAATCATTTTAAAAATCGAATTTGAATTATTTTTTAAAATTAAAATTTAATTATTTTTAATTTTTAATTTTCTTTTTTCTTTTTGTTCTTCTTCTTCTTTAGCTAGCTGCCGGACATGACGGTCGGCGGCCGACCACTGGCGAGCCTCGAGCTTGCCGAGATCCGACGAGCTTGAGCCTTGCTAGATCCGGCGAGCTTGAGCCTCGCCGGCCGTCGGCCTCCACCTTGCTAGATCGGGTGAGCTCGAGCCTCCCTAGCGTCGGGCGAGTCGGGCGAGCTCAAGCTCGCCCCTCGCTGGATCTGGCGAGCTCGAGCCTCGCCGGACGTCGGTGAGGCCTCCGCCTCGCGGATCAGATCCGGCCAGCTCGAGCCTCGCTAACGTTGGGCGAGGCTCAAGCTCGCCAAATCTGGCCAGCTCGAGGCTCACCAGCATTGGGCAAGCTCGAGCACGCCAGATCGGGCGAGGCTCCTCGCCGGATCCGGCAAGCTCGAGCCTTGTTGGCGTTGGGCGAGGCCTCCGCGTCACCAGATTTGGCGAGGTTGAGGCTCGCCGATGTCGGGCGAGCTCGAGCTCGCCCCTCGCCCAACGCCGGCAAGCTCGAGGCTCGCTTGGCAAGCCGCTGGCCATTGACGTGCCGGCGACCGAAGGAAGAAGAAAGAAAAAAAAAAAAAAAAAGGAAAGAAAGAGAAAAAGAAAAGAAAATTAAAATAATTATAATTATAATTTCGATTTTTATAAAAAAAAATATTTTTGTAAAGTTAAATAGATAAGAGAGAATCTCTTTATGGGTTGATAAATGGGTCTTAAATGGGTCTTAAATGGGTTTGCTCTCAAACCCATTTAACACCTATATATTTCAACCTCTTTATTTTCAAAACCCATTATGATTGTTTTGGGAAATAAAGCTTGACCCATTAACAACCCATTTAAGTAGAAATGGGTCCAAAAATGGGTCAATGACCCATTTAACACCTCTAAACTTGAGAGAAACAAGTGAGGGAGTGATTGGTGAGGATTTTGTGACTAATGTTTACTTGCATGTCTAAAAATGTGTCGCGTGAAGATAGCGTGAATCAAAGGGAGGTTGACTCCATACAAAGGGATGAAGCGCTCGTGGAAAGCATCCAGCAATTGAGAGTCGTAGTGGAGGAACTTAGTGGCCGAATGATGGGGAATGGCATGGGGGTTGATGGTGATCGAGAGCTACCTCGAGGAAGGCCACAACATCAGTGAGACACCTCTAAAACATGACCTAGAAGGTAATGGCATTATGATGATTATGAGGCCGATATGGAGGATGATCGAGATGCTCGATTTGAAAGGTGGAATGGAGCCCGAGGATTTAGACACCGAGAATATAATGAACTTGGCAATATCAAGATGAAAATTCCTTGTTTCCAATGGAAGAATGATCCTGATGCGTATCTAGAATGGGAGAAACACATGGAGATGGTAAAAATTGTAGCTATTGAATTTACTGATTATGCTATAATTTGGTGGGATCAACTTGTGACTAGTAGGAGGCGCAATGGTGAAAGACTGATAGAGACGTGGGATGAGATGAAAGCGGTGATGAGGAGACATTTTGTACCAAGTCATTACCATCGAGATTTGTTTCAAAAGTTACAAAATCTCACACAAGGCAATAAGAGTGTGGAAGAGTATCACAAGGAGATGGAGATTGCCATGATCCGTGCTAGCGTGGTGTAGGATCGTGAGGCCACAATGTCAAGATTTTTGAGTAGTTTGAGCCGAGATATAGCAAGGGTGGTGGAGTTGCAACACTATGTTGAATTGGAGGAATTGGTGGACAAAGCCATCAAAGTTGAGTGGCAATTGAAGTTGGACCGAAATCACAAGAGTGGAGGAGGTTCAAATCAGAATTGGAGATCCAATTGGAAGAGAGATGAGAAGCCAAATTGGAGAGGAAACAACACCAAAACCGAAACCTCAAAGGAGAAGGAGAGGGATAGTAAAGTTGGGACAAATCCGGTTTCAAGTAAAATTGAAAACCTTAATACTAGAACTTGTGAAATTAAATGTTTTAAGCGTTTGGGCAGGGGCCATATGGCGAATCAATGCCTTAATAGATGGGTGATGATCATGACTGGACATGGTGTTATTGAGTCCGAAAGTGAAAGGGAAGAAGATGATGATGAAATGCCACTGTTAGAGGATTGTAGTGATGGAAAAATAGCTATAAAAGGAGACTGATTGGTGTTTAGGTGTTCTCTTAGTGTGCAGGTAAAGGAGGAGCATTATCAACAAAGAGATAACTTGTTTCATACAAGATGTGTGGTGAATGGTAAGATCTATAGTTTGATAATTGATGGAGGTAGTTGTGCAAATGTGGCAAGTTGTATTATGGTGGATAAGTTGGGTTTGAAGACGACAAAGCACCCTAGGCCTTATAGACTTCAATGGTTAAATGATAGTGGTGAGGTGAAAGTGTTGAAGCAAGTTCGAATCCCATTTGAGATAGGGAGATATAGGGACTAGGTATAGTGTGATGTTGTACCTATGCAAGTGGGTCATATCTTACTTGGAAGACCATGGCAATATGATCGAAAGGTATATCATGATGGGTATACTAATCGTTATTCATTGGTGAAGAATCAAAAGACTTACACCTTGGTACCAATGACACCTAGTGAGGTGTATCAAGATCAGTTAAAGTTACAACGAGAAATTGAGAAAAAGAGAAAATGTGAGAAATCTGAGGGCTTGCGTGGTGTGTCTGAGACACAAGGAAAAGGAGAGGTCGAGAGGAGGACTGTGGTAAGAACCGAGGGAAAAGAAGAGAGGAAAGAAAAGAAGCAAAATAATTTTTATGCAAAATCAAGTGAAGTGAGGAGAGCTTTAGTTCTAGACCGACCGATACTTGTACTTTTGTACAAGAGGTTTTGTTTTCTACTAACGATCTTGACCCAAATTTGCTTAGTCCTTTTGTGTCTTTATTGCAGGAATTTGAAGATGTATTTCCTGATGAACTTTTGGGAGGGATGCCACCAATTCGAGGCATAGAACATCAAGTCGACTTGATTCTTGGTGCGCCATTACCTAACCGACCTGCATATCAAAGCAATCCCGAGGAGACAAAGGAACTTCAGTGGCAAGTTAGCGAACTTTTGGAGCGAGGGTGTGTGAGAGAGAGTCTTAGCCCATGCATAGTCCCTGTTTTGTTGGTGCCAAAGAAGGATGGAACTTGGCGAATGTATGTTGATTGCCAAGCAATCAATAATATTACGGTAAAGTATCGACATCCTATTCTTAGGTTAGATGACATGTTGGATGAGTTGCATGTTCTTGCATTTTCACTAAAATCGATTTGAAAAGTGGTTGTCATCAAATTAGAATGAAAGAATGTGATGAATGAAAAACTGCATTTAAGACCAAGTATGGATTGTATGAGTGGTTAGTCATGCCATTTGGATTAACTAATGCACCGAGCATGTTTATGCGACTTATGAATCATGTTTTGCGTGCTTTTATTGGTCGATTTGTGGTTGTCTATTTCTATGATAACCCGATATATAGCCGAAGCCGAGATGACCATATTGAGCATGTGCGAGCTGTCTTGCAGGTTTTAAGGGCCAAGCAATTATACGCGAATCTAAAGAAGTGCTCTTTTGTTACTAACAAATTAATATTTCTGGGATTTATTGTTAGTGCTAATGGTATACAGGTTGATGAAGAAAAGGTTAAAGCAATTCGTGAATGGCCAACACCTAAGACCATAGGAGAGGTGCGTAGCTTTCATGGATTGGCGAGTTTTTATCGGCGATTTGTGAGAAATTTCAGCACCATCGCTGCATCTTTGACCGAGGTTATCAAGAAGCATGTGGGTTTCACATGGGGAGAAGAGCAAGAGAAAGCATTTAATCTACTAAAAGATAAGTTGACTAATGCTCCTTTGTTATGTTTGCCAAATTTCAGTGCTACTTTTGAGATAGAGTGCAATGTTTCTGGTACAGGAATTGGAGCCGTGTTGATGCAAGGAGGGTGTCCCATAGCTTATTTCAGCGAGAAATTGAGTGGAGCAACATTGAATTATCCTACTTATAATAAGGAGATGTATGCTTTAGTGCGAGCTTTGGAGACTTGGCAACATTATCTATGGTTGAAGGAGTTTGTGATCCACACCGATCACGAGACCTTGAAGTACTTGAAAGGGCAACAAAAGTTGAATAAAGACATGCTAAATGGATGGAGTTTATCGAGACTTTTCCATATGTGATCAAGTACAAGAAAGGTAAGGAGAATGTGGTAGTCGATGCACTTTCTCGAAGCTACTTTAGAAGCAAAGTGTTTAGGTTTTGAGCATATCAAGGGCTTATATACTGATGATGATGACTTTGGGAGAGTATTTAAAGCATGTGAACATGTTGCATTTGATAAATTCTATAGGCGTGAAGGTTATTTTTTCCATGAAAACAAACTATGTTTGCCTAAGTGTTCTTTGTGTGAATTGTTGGTGCGAGAAGCGCATAGTGGTGGTTTAATGGGGCATTTTGGCATTAATAAGACTTATGAAGTGCTGCACAAACATTTTTATTGGCCACATATGAAGAGAGATATCACACGTATTTGTGAGAGATGCATTGCTTGTAAGCAATCTAAGTCTACAACTAAACCGCATGGCTTGTATACGCCATTACCTATTCCAATGCATCCTTGGACTGATATTTCTATGGATTTTGTGTTAGGATTGCCGAGGTCTAAGTATGGTAAAGATTCTATTTATGTGGTTGTTGATCGGTTTTCAAAGATGGCTCATTTTATTTATTGGCATAAAACTGATGATGCATCTCATGTTGCTGATTTGTTCTTTAGGGAGGTTGTACGTTTGCATGGCATGCCTAGATCAATTGTTTCAGATCATGATTCTAAATTTCTTAGCTACTTTGGGAAAACATTATGGAAAAAACTAGGAACACGGTTGTTATTTTTTACTACTTGTCATCCACAAACCGATGGTCAAACTGAGGTAGTTAATAGAACTTTAGGGGTATTATTGCGTGCTATTATTAAAAAGAACATAAAATCTTGGGAAGATTGTCTGCCACATGTTGAGTTTGTATATAGTAGAAGCATGCATTTTGCTACTAAATTTACACATTTGAGGTTGTCTATGGTTTTAATCCGTTAACTCCGTTAGATTTAACCCCTTTACCTGTTAATGAGCATGTGGATTTAGATGGAGCAAAGAAAGCCGAATTTGTCAAGGTGTTGCATGAGAAGACGTGCGCAAATATTGAGCGCAAGACTGAGCAATATGGAAGGCAAGGCAACAAAGGATGCAAGGAAGTGGTGTTTGAACTTGGCGATTGGGTTTGGATTCATATGTGCAAAGAGCGATTTCCTGAGCAGCGACATTCTAAGTTATTACCGCGAGGGGATGGACCATTCATGGTGTTAGAAAGAGTTAACAATAATGCCTACAAGCTTGATCTCCTAGGTAAGTATGACGTTAGTGCTACATTTAATGTTTCTGACTTGACTCTTTTTTATGCCAGTGATGATTTGAGGGCAAATCCTTTGCACGAGGGAGGGAATGATGTGGATATCAAGCCATATCGAGAAGGAGGTGCTAGGGATCCATTGTCTATTCCTACTGGTTCGATTACTCGAGCACGGGCCAAGCAATTTAGGCAAGCTATTGGCGTCATGGTTCTTGATCTTTGGCGTGGAGATGATGTTGAATCAAATCTTGAAGAACCTTGGAAATCTTGGCGCAATTTGAT
Source organism: Eucalyptus cloeziana (assembly GCA_014182715.1). Lineage (NCBI taxonomy): Eukaryota > Viridiplantae > Streptophyta > Magnoliopsida > Myrtales > Myrtaceae > Eucalyptus > Eucalyptus cloeziana. The sequence continues at coordinate 52,330,521 of CM024636.1, read as the reverse complement.
TATCTGGTCATCAAATATTTGACCAAGTCAAAAACATTATCTTCTTATTTAGATATATTCTAGAATATACCGTATAAGATTTCTAGGGTTGGTTTTTGGGTTTGTGTGGCAACTAGAAGGCCTATATTAAGGATTGGCTGACTTTCTTTGGGGGACAGAGATTTTACTTTGAAAAAAATTGAGAGATTCTCTTCTACTGTTCTTTTGAGAACTTGACCTTATCAAGGTTTCCTTATGACGGTCGATTCGACTTATTGAGCAAGATAGCGAATTCTTTCACTCGTGGCGTCTATAAAGTTGGTTGGTTGACATGCGTTCGTCAACAGGTCACGTTTATACTGAGGTTGCCAATCATAGGTTCGATTGGAGGTCGAGGTTCGCAATTCACACCATTCGGGCCTTCGTAGAATGATCTTTCCACAACGATTCACCTTAGGTCTTGTCTTGAGACGCTAAAACCCAGTTAATTTGATGTTGCTGGTCACAATCATAACATATTTCACATCTTGGGTAACACTTACAAGAATTTGTCGATGCTAGATTCATTTCAGTTGTAAACTAAACTATTTTCTCTCAATTCACAACCAAATCAAAATCTCCTTATATTCATATTAGCATGACAAGAAATACAATACAAACACTCTAGGAGTCGAGCATTCAAAAGGCATAATAAAGACTCAAATGACTCAAATGCAAACAATCCTATTAAATAAAGTTTCTCCACTGTGATTATTTCTTTTCCACCACAAAATGCTTAGAAAAACAATCACTAATGGAGAAAAAATGGGATAAGCTTATGAACAAGCTCGAACAACACACACAGATAGTATGGGTTTAGGTAGAGAAAAAGAACCACACCAAGGAATGCCACAATATATGATCCTGCAAAACTCCATAAGAAGGCTTCTCTCCAAGAGTAATCCTCTGTGGTATGACTAAAAGATGGTGGTGTCCCATGTTCATGATTTGAGTCATCACAGCTTGTTAATGGTGTTCCACAAAGAAGAGGGTTACCTTCATAACTTGCTTCACCAAAGGTTCCAAATTGATTTTTTCGGTCTAGTGTCTTGCCTGACAAATTGTTGTAAGCCACTCTAAAATCTGACAAGGCATAGAGCTCTGTTAGTTGCGAAGGGATAGGACCGATTAAGTTGTTGTAGGATAGATCCAAGCTCTCTACATTCTTCAAATTGGAAAATGTTTCAGGGATCAATCCTATCAAATGATTGTGTGATAGGTTCAAGGCTCGAAGTTCACTCAAGTGGCCAATCTCTAGAGGAATAAAGCCCGTCAAATTATTCATTGAGAGATCCATTCCCGACATAAGTTGTAGAATGTAGCCCTTATATGATTCCAACCTTCTCTTTGTCACAAAGTTTACTTCTTCTAATTTAAATGTTGAAGCCAATGTGTATTCTCTGCGAAGCCCAGCCCAAGTGGTCAAATCCCATTTGCCCAAGGGAACAGAAAAGTCTGAAGATACCCCATCATTTCCAAATGTCAAATCTTTCAAGCAAGGAGGAATTTTTCCAGAAAGATTATTATTTGAGAGATCCAATATGGTCATGTTTTTCAACAGACATAAATCCAGAGGGATTGAACCTTCAAAATTGTTTCCTTGTAGTAGAAGAACCTTCAAGTTATGAAGTGAACCAATCCAGCTAGGGACCTCACCCAACAATGCATTCTGTCTTAGATCTAATGTGACAATCGATGAAGCTCCAGAAAGAAACTCCGGAAAATGCCCAGCAAGTGCGTCATTAGTTAAATGCAAGAACCTCATAACTGTAACATTGGCACAAGCGGGTATATAGGGCCCAAGGTTGTTACTTGAAAGGTCTAAAAGAACAAGATGATGTAAGTTGCAAAAGCTCAATGGTAAAGGACCTCCCAATAAATTACTTGACAGCATAAGCCCTTCCAAGGATTGAATATCTCCAATCCAATTGGGAAGTGTTCCGGTTAGGAAATTATGACTTACATCCAAAACTAGCAAGGAGGAGCTATTTAGTATGTAAGGTGATATGTCCCCTGTGAAACAATTATTATCCAGATACAAAAATGTCAATATTGGCAAGTTACAATACCTCGGTAGCATTTGGCCTTGCAAATTGTTGCCTGATAGTTTCAATGCTTTAAGTGATGAACAATTTTTAGCTAGTATCTCTGGTATCTCTCCCGTAAAGCCATTGTTGGACAAGTCCAATATATACATTTCTGCCATATTGCCCATTGAGGAAGGGATTCTACCTTTCAATAAGTTGGTTGACAAGTTCAGAAAAAGCAAATCCGGGAGGATAGAACCAATCCAAGATGGAAGCTCCCCTCCAATAAAATTAGCAGACACATCAAAAAGCCTCATGCCATCAAGACTCAAATTGGAAGGCAAAGCAAAAGCACCTGATAAATTGTTGCCTCTAAGTTGGAATTCCCGTAGATATAAATTCTTCACCAATAGCCAATTAGGGAAATTTCCGGTCATTCCACTGTGGCTAATTTCAACAACTCTCAAGTCATGTTGTTCTTTCAAAAAGCTGGGAATTACGCCATTTGTGTCTTTATTGAGCGGACAGTTTGATAAACTAAACTCCTTTAGTTGAAATGAAGGAAACCAAGTGGGCTCTTCTGTATTTACTTCAAGATGATTGTGGTTGTCGAGGAGGCGGAATACCTCAAGGTTAGAGTTGTTAGCCATGGAAGCAAGGGAAAGTGAGCCTTCAAATGCATTTCTAGAAAAGTCAATAAATTCAAGTGACTTGAGATTAGAGATGACAGACGAAGGAATGGCCCCACTAAAATGATTATCGTAAACATCAAGTTTCCGGAGTGAGGTCAGATTGAAGAAGCATGATGGAAGAGGGCCCGAAAATTCATTAAAACTAATATCCAACACTTCAAGGTTCCTCAATCCGCACAAGCCTGTTGAAGTGGACATGGCAACTATGAGTATTGTCAGTAAATTATACTTTGTATGATTAAAAACTCAAGATCATGGTTTTTGTCGACAATGGAGGATAGAAAGATTGTGCAGTCTAATATCCGAAAAAAAGAAAAAAGAAAAAAAGAAGAAGGTAAGATGGAGCTTTGTAGTTGAATCGCCTCACCACAATGTTTCATTTCCACTATTGTTTGCATTACATTAATTAGCACAAGAGAGGTGGAGAAGCTTAATTACTTCCCGAATTTGATCAACCTTGAATTGGATTGGAAACGAAGGCTTAAGTTGATATTATCCTAGAATTAAGGCGTAATCATATGGACAGCCTCTCAAACGATTGTACTTTTCAAAAAACAATTCATTGTTAGCTATTTTTAATTTCCCTTTTAAGTTAACTAGTCATCAAACATGCGTTTAGCATGCAAGATATTTGAATCAGTGTGATCAACCGTATGTTGTTTCTTAACACTTTTAGTCTAACGAGAAATTTAACGAAACCTTCTCCTCTATCTTCTATTCTTTTTCAACTCCAGTTATCCCAAAATTATGGGGTTGTAACCATAAACGGGCAAAACCAATACATATATAATTACATGTGATTCATTTATTATCCCATAAAAAATTGTTCTTTATATAAGCTATATTAAAAAAAAATTCAGTAATATGATTCATATCGTTTATTAACATATTTGAAAATTTTCTTTACCATTTTTTTTTTCAAATTTAAACTCAACAAGAAATAAAAATTTGAGAATGAGAAAGCAACTAGTTACGAGGCCCGTGCTTTGCATGGGCATATTTTGTCGTCAAAGATATTTTCACTTGTGTTTAACATTTGGGGTTGTTACCCATTGGGTATGAAATACACGACTAAAAATTATTGTCAAATCGGACAAACAAAACGTGAGAGAAATGTTTAAACTAAAAACTTCAGCTAAATAGATCTACAATAGAGCCATAAGATAAGAGTACTACTATTATCTTCTTCATAAATTCAATTTAATTTTTATTATAATTATGTGGATTTCTTTATTAACACCGAAGACTTTAAATATGATTTTCATTCAATTAAGTCAAAACTAAAGATCATTTTCTCATAATCTATGATTTAAATTTTATTTGAATTGCACCATTGAAACTAAAATTGAGTACAAGAAATTCTCTCTCTCTCTCTCTCTCGTAAATCAATTTCAAATAAGTGGACTTTGGATGAATTTTTTTTTTTTTTTTCCATTTCTATTTCCTGTTAGATGGCTTTGCGTAAATGAGATAAGCTATTTCAGATGAGTGAATTTTAGAGGAAGCCAAACTAAATAAAGTGTGAATATTCGTGTGTGAAGTAAACTATTTTTTTATCTGATGTTTAAGATATTAATGTTACTGTAGTATTTAAACTTAGAGAACATTATGCAAAATAAGAAATAAAATAAGCTGCCATTCAAATTATTTTAATTTAATTTTAAAAATAGATAAATTATGTATTTATAACTCCACTGAAATAGGTTATATTTCAAAATATGAATATTATTCATGTAATAAGATATATTTATCTTTTTAATTTAAATTTTAGATTACATGAATAAATTACGTAGTTCAAGATATTTTATGCTTGTTCACTTTTTTCAATCTTAAAATCAATGAAAGATAAATGTTGAACCAGATAATCTTGGAATAATAAAAGTCATATGAAGATATTTTATCTTTTTGTTCAATTTTTCAATCTTAAAATCAATGAGAGATAAATGTTGAACGAGATAATTTTGGAATAATGTAAGTCATTTGAAGATATTTTATCTTTATTTGTGTTTTTCATATTAAGTCTAAAGACATTAAATTTCAAGAAAAACAAATCGACAGTTTAGAACGTATTGGCCGAATGCATTCCATGTGGCCAAATTTCCGTGCAATTCATGCACATGGCAATTACATGTACAAGTGAAGTGGCATCTGTGGAGTAAAATTACATCAAATGGTTAAATTTTATATTTTGAGATATATTGTCTTTATTTACTTTTTTCGAAATTTAAAATGAATGAGAGATAAAGTCAAAAAAGATCAATGCCGGAAAAGATTTTCAATGTACTTTCTCTTTATAGTTACTTATTAAATTTAAACTCAGCAAAGATGAAAGCTTGTTGATGACAAACTACTAAGACAATGTTTATAAGGTGAAGTGAATTGCCACATGATGAGCATATGAACGAACATAACTCCAAGTTTAACTATATATGAAATTGGTAGATAAGTGAAAGCTTACTTATTAAGTGAAAATTATTCAAATAAGAGATAAAATATTCAATGACAGACCGAAAAGGTAAAACTTATTTCCTAAGTAAATTGTAATCATATGAAGAAATAAGCTACTATTAGAAAACTTTTTCTTGATAAACTATTTATAAGTTGCTTTCAAAGTTAGTTATGTCCTGTAATAATATTCTCTCTCTTTATCCATTACTTGAAATTCAAATTAATTGGAGAGAGAATTTTGGGGGATAAATCAATAAGCTAATACATACTTTTTTGTCGCATTTAGGTCACGTGGCAAAAACTATGCAATATGCTTTGCCAAGTCGTAATCATGAAGATAAAGTGAAGTGTCACGTGAAATGTACTTTCTCTTTGTTCATTATTTTAATAATTAAAATAATGAAATATTGAAGTATGAGATAATGAACAATTAGCGAAAACCATATCTGTCCAATGTAGGCCATTTTGCATATGAATGTTATGTATCTTGTCACGTGCCTATCATAAAGGCAAGGTGCGGTGCTACGTGCCAAGAACATGAGAGAACATTCTCTCAGTTCTGGTTTTAACCGTGCATAAGGGATAAATAATAGATTAGTAGATGTATCTTTGTCCAAATGAACGTCATATAGATGAAATGTTTATTCGTTTTTAAGTGGTGCTTATTGGTAAAGGCTATCTATGGGCTTTTTAAAATGTGACGCCTGAACATATTGTTCGTTGACATGCCCACTCTTGAATGTCTTTTATTTATTTATTTTATTCAATCATATTATATTCAAATAAGAGAGATTATTACAGAAAAAATGATCAGATCTTAGCATCAGGCCAATCAATATAGCTAATTAGGATTATGATAGAAAGATATTTTTTCAGTCAAGGGTACTTCGCTTTTTGATAGCGTAATCACTATTAATTAAATGCAACCTTTCCGCTTTGTCATCAGTCTCAAGTATTACTCAGAATAAATTAGTAGGTTTCGAAAACTTGACTCGCTTATTGTACTTGTTTTTTTTTTTTTTTTTGTCAAAAAAATACAAGTACATTAAGCGAGTACAGAAAGTATTACCATAAACAACATATGGCGTGTGTCCTTTTTTTTTCCTTGTTTAAAAGTACAAAAATAATTTATCTTTTACTATACTTCAAAATCTCATATATAACTTAATTAAAAAATAATACAAGAAACTATGTCTCCACAGTTGTGCATATTGCAGGTGTTCCAGATTTAACAAGAGGCCAAAGTGAAAGATCTACGATATTTAGAATAAGCTTAAAGAACAAAGTGAAAAACAATCTAAGGTTGCTTTGTTTCAGCTTCAGTGTCATTTAATTTCTTAGGCTTCATGGCTTCGTTGAATTTATTTACACATGCAATCCCTGAAGTTTGACCACCATTGTGGTTTAACATGTATACTTTAAATGTTGTTTGATTTTGATTCCTGATTAACTTTTGCATTTAATTTGATTAAGAATCCTGAACAATATTTGAACTCCTTTGGTATATTGTTATTGCGGACTATTTGTATCTTCTTAAGCAATAACTCTTGGTCTGTTATTTTAAAAACTATTCTTCAGGCATGCCGGTAAAAAAGTTGAACAAAAGTAAAAGCATATGCCTAAACTTCAATCTTCAAAGATCAGGGAAAACTAAAGATCAAATTTTTAAGGATCACCGATATCATGATCCCACAATGACGATATCGAGCATGACATACATTTACTAATGGCTTCCATAGACATTTAACTAAATCCTCCCCATTTCAAGCGTAAATCAAACAACTATATAGAATCACTTTTCTAGACACAAGTCGCTGGCGCCAAGTTATTAGAAGAAAATGTGCGGCCGAAATATGATCTGGAGGACGTCGAATACAATGCAGTCATGCCTTCTATGTTCAAGACAATCTTATCTCAAAAGGTTGATAAAACAAAAGCATTTCCAGAGAAGTACCTTCCAGTGACTTCGCACCATTCAATTCATCATTGACCAAACTGTTATGCGAAAGATCCAGCTCCTCGAGATGCACACCTGTGATTGACAAAAGGTGCTCAACATCGAACTTTACATAATAAGACATGGTCTTCTATTTTACATGTACCTTCAAGCTGACTGGAAGACAAATTTTGAGCCTCCACTAAAGTTTGCTTGTACAATGAGGGGACCTGCTGTAGATCATTGTTATATAGATCTAGCCTCTTCAATTTCTTCAGGTGTAGTGTTCCGTTTAAATCTGATTATGAACAATTCATGCATGCAATATGGTTAATGAATTATCTATAGAAATCATATATCTTATATATTGAGAATAATTATATGCTTATGACAAGTACAATTTATAGGCATAAACCAGTTGGTCCGACATATTCAAGCATCGAAAAAGTCTCCATCACATGACTTTGTAAACCAATTTCATAAGTGAGTAACTTGCGCTTTTGACGGTATTCATTATATTTAGTTTACTAGCAAAGCTAAGATAGCCATGTGCTCCCCACCTGACATTTCTTTACTTTACACTTGTGATTATCACGTGGCAATATGCATGGCATAGTATTGTCATGTGGTTCGTGCGAGGTAACCGCCTCCTCGTGAAACGGTGGCTCAGCCGCAGCGCTACCTAGATCTTGGGTCGAAGCAAAGAGAAGGTTGGGGCTCAATCGAGCAATGGTGGCTCAAGGGTTGCAAGGCTCATATGAGGGTCCATGGTGTGTTTGTGCGTGAGAGAAGAAGTGGGAGAGCCAACAGAAACTGAAGGGGGGTAATTACAAATTTACTTTAAACTTGTTGTACGGATGCCAATTAGTCCTAAACTCTTCAAATTTGCAAATAGTCCTAAATATTTGTATGGAATTCCAATATAATATTTCTAACAAATTGCTGAAGTGATATTCCATCATCAATAGTCATCTTACATGACACGACCGACGATCTGACATATACAATTCTTAATGAAACAATATCATTATGCATATTTTTCTGATTTTCTGTTTTTTTCCCTTTTCTTTTATTCCTTTTTTTCTTTTCTGTACTTCTATGCGCTAATGTTCATCTTCTCTTTCTTAGGGTCCATTCGTTTCGCGGAAAATAGACCATTTCCAGAAAATATTTTCCAATAAGTCATTTTCCAGGAAAATGACAATATTTTCTGGTGTTCAGCTAACCTAAAAATGTTTCGGAAAATATTTTCCAGTGTTTGGTAAGGAAAATATTTTCTGCTCACCAAATTGACGAGCATGAGCGTCAAGCTCAAGACTCGCCAGATTGACGAGCGCGAACTTGAGATCGATGAGCTTGAGATTCACCTAATGACGGTTGACGACTAGCCAAGAAAGAAGAAAATGAGAAACAAAAAAAAAAAAAAAGAAAAGAAAAGAAAAAGGAAATTCAAATAATTCAAATTAAAAAGAAAAAGAAAATTAAAAAATAATTCGAATAAAAAAAGAAAAGAAGAAAAAAAAAATGGGAAAAGGAAGTGAGGTTTGTAGAGATGTGAGATAATAGGGATCAAGTGAGGAAAATGTTTTCCACTTTTCAAAAGTGGAAAATATTTTCCCCTACTTTAGAAGACTTTTTTCCTTTGATAGAAAACATTTTCCCCAAGGAATTCATTTTCCGTGAAATGAACGCCGGAAAATCCGGAAAACGTTTTTCAGAAATTATTTTCCGCGAAACGAACGGAGCCTAGAGAGCTCCTATTCATCGTTCAAGGTAGCAGAATATTTCGGCCGGGAAAAAATGGGCTTGGCTGGGGTTGCTGGGATCCAAGGGCTCTGAGTTTGGAGCTCCTTAAAATCAGCGACGTTCTTATCATTTTCGGCACTTCTTGTTCTCAACTTGTGGCAATGAGAAAAACGTTAAAAGCAATTGAAGATCCATCTAAAATTTAGAACGAGCAAAAGAAAAATAAGAAAACCAAAGCTCTCTGAGGGGTGCATTGGAGAGTCAAGAAAGACACGTACCAAACTTTCCCCACTCGCTAAACAGAGGAATTTAACAAAAGAAGAAACAATGAACAACAATGTTGAAGGACGACAAGGCGCTTGCATTAACTGAAGGGGGAAAGGAAAAGATAAAATTTTCAAGCGCTAAAAAATTCGGAGATAAAAATAGCAAGAATTCTTCAAGAAAGAGAGTGAGGAGTTTCGCATTCTCAAGCTAAATAAAACACAAAATTTGCGAGTGAAGAGAGAAATAGAGAATGTAGAAAAATTGGTCCCCGCTTTACTCATTCGAGTGTGGATATAGTCTGAAAGCAAGTGGAGCTCACCGAGGATAATATGATCCAAACAGTATCATAGGGGGGTGCATGAAGAAAATGGGGAGTCGAAAAAGGTTTAATTTCATCTTTGTTATGTTACTTAATATAATTTCTGCTTCTCTTTTTGAGTATATGTAGGTCAGAACGATGAATAGGAGCTCTGATTCATATCGTTTAATATAATTACGTAAATCCGATCAATGTATAACTTATTTTCTTCTTGTATTTATGTCTACTTATGTTCCATTGCCTTATTTACATAACATTAAATGTGACTTTCCCTATCTCAATAGACTAGAGGTTGACCTGGAAAGCCCCAATGCGTATCTGATTTTCGTGCATGTCTATATATATGGAAGGGTAGGGTAGCTTGTGATTCTGGAACCATTTGCTTTCTCCTATTAGGCACGAGTCCATGCATCCAAATAAATATAGATGTCGGAAGATGTAACCAACATACAATATAAGAAATGCAAATAATTATAAGAGAAAAGAAGAAAAGGGAAATAAGGAAAATAAGTCGTAATACTTTTTGTGCAATCACGTGTTTGTCATGAATTCACTCGATTCACTTCTATAGTTTATAGCACCATAGTATGACATTTTTTCCTTGTTCAAAAAGTAAACGATTACTTAGAAACATAATTGAAATGAATAAAATGAAACAAATAGGACGAGGGGGGGAGAGAGATTCACCTGATAGAGAATTTTGACTTAAATCCAACACTTGAAGCTCCTCCAGAGGAAGGAATAAAGAGGCGTCAATAACCCAAGGCCTACACCCTTCTCTTTCCCAGCTGAACTCTCCCAATTTCCAACCGCACGTACTGCTCAGATATAATCGAGTCACCCGTAAAGTGGTGTTATCGCACTCCACATAAGCCCAATGGCAACAGTCATCAAGATTGTTGCGCCGCAACAGAAAATAAGACCCATTGGGGGGGTAGAAGGCGGCCTCAATGTTGAGCAGTGCAATCCTCTCTTCTTCCAAGCACCCCATGCTTCTTCCACTTCCCATCAAAATGGCCAACACCCAAGTCCATGTATACAGTAAAAGACACTTCATGTTTATAAGGTTGTTTTGTGAATTCATCTGTTTCTTCTGCTTCACTATGTGCAAATTTACGAGGGCCACCTTCATTTATATGTGCAGAGTCCTTCACTTTGGAGTGATGATCACGGTTGGGCCAGCTCCGCAAAACAACTGTGGGCAAAGTCAAGTCTGCTGGGGCCAACTCCCCAGAGCACGTAATTATCGCCGTGGACCTGACCCAAGACTTCTCCAAAAGAGAGAGATGACAATTTTAAAATGAAAAAAAAAAATTATTATTATTAAATCAGAGAACGAAAGAAGTTGCCATTTGATTTCACCAGAGCTATAAAAGAAAAACACGTGCGCTAATATTGCTTCACAAAAAATAAATAAATAAATAAATAAAAATAAAAACAGAGATAGATGATGCTGTTAAATTTCAGTAAGTGTTATTTTTCTAAGAACTATCGAACACACGAGTACTTATTTGGACTTATTGAAGGAAAAAAAGAAGAAGGCAATTTCCATTAATTTGATAAAGCGATTAAGACAATGTAGATCGACATTCAGTACATCTCATAATTAATTGTAGTATCAATAAACCCAAAATAAATTAATTATCATTGTATAGACTAATATAAAAGAATATAGTCTTAAATTTGGGCAACGCTCGAATACTTGTTAGTATTTGATGAAAATCTTTTTTAACATGGTGCCACGACAGAAGGCGGATTTAATCTTGAGCAAGGTGTCTTTCTTCAAACACCCTGTCAGTTTGCCACTTCCCTCCGGTATGGACGCCTCCCAAGTCCACTTTTTTATGGTACTTTGTCAATTATGAGAAACTATTGTATATACATATATAACTCGATATTAAATTTAATATGAAATGCTAAAGATAACGGATTCCATAAGATCGGATGGCCCAGATATAGTTCGACATATGTATAGAGTTCGCAAAATTCTTGCTCATGACACGTGGGTAATACGTTTCTGTTAAAGACCTCTTCGACCCAAAAGATGCAACACAACTTGTCCTCCCTGTGGTCATTAAAGCTTTGCCGTGACCTGTTCGCCGGTTTGCTTTCCATCATCCTCGCATTGCTTTCGCATTACAATTAAGTCAAGGTCTTACGACTTTTCTATAATGGACATCACAATGAAATTAAAAAACGAAAGAAAAGTACAGCATTTCCCAGCTTTCATGGCAAGTGACCGAAACGACTTGGGAGAAATTTGGGTCAAGCTATAATGGACATCCCAGTCAAAAAGTAGAGTATTTCGCAGCTTTTTTTCGACGGGGACCGACTCAAAATGCAAAAGCAATGCGAGGATGACAGAAAAGAAAGCTGGCACGGTAACTCAATTTCTCTTTCCATCTTGATTAACCCCGACAAAACGCTAGACCACATTACTTCTTTTTCCTTTTTTGTGTGTGTGTGTGTGTAAGTATCATTTACGTATAGAAGCTTAGGGACATTCCCTAACATTACAAATGTAACTAAGAATGAGAAAATATGGAGTTAGGAAGTCTTCATATGGTAGCCAATATTACATTTTGAAAGTACTAATATTACCACCTAGGGGGTGAATAGGTGTTAAGACAAATTTAGCCAATAAAAGCAGTAAAAGTTATTTTCTTCAAACAATGTCTAATTAACACCAGACTTCTGATAAAAATTCAGACTCAAATAAGATATTTTGGAAATTTGCATAACTCAGTAAAATATTGCTACAAAAAAATTAAAAGAGTTAAGGGAAGAGAAAATTAAACACAAGATTTATAGTGGTTAAACTTAGATCAAACTTACGTCTATTCTCCCATGTTGATAGCCTTTAAGCTGGATTTCACTATGAATCAAAAGAGAATTATAACGATTTGAGTATGATCGCTCAGTGAAGAGTTTCTTTTTCTCTCACTAAGTCACTCCTTTGTGTTTTTCTCTCTTGACTACAAATGTAAGCACAATCGACGAAGAACAAATGATTGAAAAGCTTTAGACTTTGGAATTTTAATTCTCATGCACCCTCTCAAATGAACTAAATGACCTCCTTAAATACTCCTCAATGTCTTTCTATCCATTGGCACTTTCCAGAGGAATTTATTCCAATCAATCCGTTAGACATAATCAATTAAGGAAATCTTGTAGCCGTTTGAAGAATGAGGTGACAATCCGATGATCCTGGTCGCTCATACAATCAAAATCTAGGTTTCCATAAGTAGATGCTTCCCAAAAAAGAACTTGTCTTCGAAATTGATTTCACCAATCCGTGATTGATTTCATCAATATATTTAGAAAAGGTAAGTGAGTTTTCCGCCAGAAAGCCAGATATGTCTTGATCGTACTGAATCATTGTTGAAAGATCAATAATCCTGAGTTTGATTATATCTCCATTTTAGACTTGGGTTCAGTCTGAATCTTCGTTAGAGTGGAAAAGACTTCTGATGTAAAATAGACTTCGACAGCATTCATGATATAACACAGAAGTCCAATATTCCTTAGAATAAAAATAAGAGAAAGAAAGTTTTGTCAACTTCAAAACTTAATAGGAGTTTTCTCAACACATTTTTCTAGGAATGTCTAAAATTTTCTAAGTGCGAAAGTTGCCCTCTTATAATTTTACGAACTTTTAGCCAAGACACTGGGGACATCATTAGACTTGTTTTGGAAAGATCCACGATTATGCTTCATCCAAATACAATATATGGTTGTTAGGAAAGATACATTGAGAATCCTCGCCGCCAAGTCCTTGCCTTTAGTAGCCTAGATCATCCATTGGAGTTCATTATTCCAATTCTACAGAACATCGAATTCCATATTGTGTGAGGATATTACACCATATGCTTCTAGTCTAGGTCACTAGATGTTCTCAGTTTCCCAGACCGAACACACAGAAATTACAACGCATGTCTACTTCAGCCATTCAATATGAAACGATCTCCATTTGGTAGTCTATCTATATAAACTAGCCAGCTAGTAAAACTATATTTGCTAAGACCGCTTGTCCAAATTAGTTGATAACATTACATAGTCGGTCCCACACTCTTAAGTTCATCGTATATCTCATTGCAACAATATCTTTATCCAAATAAGGCCGAAGCTAAAGCTGGTCTCAATTTAAGAATACTATGCCAACTCCACGCCATACTACTCTTGATTTCAAGCTGCATAATCAGGTTGCGTCAACATTTTTGGTATCGTGAACCCATTTACTCTACATTGAAGAAGACAGACAATTTATGAGGTTCCAAAACTTCATTCCACAATTTTAGATCGAGTAGCCCTGGTCCTTTCTCCCTTTTTGGCTAGCAAAAAACTTCCCAAGAAGCTTTGTGCGATCTATGGCCTTTTGCATTTCTGGCTCATAAGAATTGTCTAATCTTCTTCTCCACTTCGTATATAGTTTGCTTTGGAAGTAAAAATGTTTGTATCTAATAAGAACATATGGAAATAAGTACTGATTTTGCCAGCCGGAGATGACCAGCATAGCTAATATGTTACATTCCCTAGCCTTCTATTTCTTTTGAAGATTTTATCACTCAGACCCTTGCAATCTGTGTGTGTCTTCTAGTGACAAGAGGAACACTAAGGTATCTAATTGGGACGGTACTTGTGGGAAAAGGTGTGTGATCCAACATAATCCCCTTTTCTTCCTTGGTCAACCCAGAGAGAAAAATTTGGCATTTATCTAGGTTAAAGTGCGGTCCTCCGATTGCTACAAATTCATCAAGTGCATTGACAAGGCAAATGACAAAATCTGCATCCCCATGAGCAAAAAGAAACAAATCCACAAAACATAGGTGAGTGATTTTTTTTTTTTTTAATAGTTTTGCGGTGCCAATGATATTTGAAAGAAGATGTGGCAACTTTCTCGGTGATGATTCTATCAAGAATTTCCATAACCAAGACAAATATAAAAGGAGAGAGATGGTCACCCTGACGTAATCCATAGATACTAGCAAAATAGCCAATTTGTTCACCGTTGAGGTTTATCGAAAACCTCGGTGTAATTATGCATTGAGCTACCAAATCAATCAACTGCTAGGGTGTATTGATAGCTCTAAGAACCCCGAGTATTGCTTCCCATTTTACCATGTCATAAGCTTTCATGAAGTCAATTGTTATTTTCACATGTTTACCTTTGTCGCCTTTATGGTAGTTGTGGAGGAGTTCTTGGCAAAATAGAATATTCTCCGAGATCTATCGGCCCGAAATGGAAGTAGTTTGGTTGAGGCCAACAACTGGAGGAAGGACATAGCTGATTCTTTCCACAAGTAGTTTCAATGTGATCTTATATAAACATTGCAGCATGGGATGGTTCTAAAATCCATGAGGTGAAATGGATTCGAGACCTTCGGCACAAGAGATATCAAAGTAGAATTCATAGCTTTCAGCATCCTTATTGAGGAGAAGAATTCCATGATAACATCCTCTATATCTTGCCCTGTGATAGGCCAGGCTTTTTTGTGGAATAATTTGTTATATCCATCTAGACCCGGAGCTTTGAAATCGTTGAGACCTTTAAGAAATCTAAGGATCT
Source organism: Eucalyptus cloeziana (assembly GCA_014182715.1). Taxonomy (NCBI): domain Eukaryota; kingdom Viridiplantae; phylum Streptophyta; class Magnoliopsida; order Myrtales; family Myrtaceae; genus Eucalyptus; species Eucalyptus cloeziana. Next base: position 52,315,502 of record CM024636.1, on the reverse strand, counting down.
TAGTTCGTTGAAAGCCCAGCGAAGCAATGAGGCCACCGACATCTTTGGGGAATAAGAGGCATGCCCCTTGTAAGGGATACGAATGTGTCTAGAATTCCCAAGTATGAGCGGATAATGATAGACAATTATATCCCTCAAACCTCCCTCATATGTTATAATAGTTCCATCATTAGGTGAGAGTTGATTAATTCTGTTCTAAGCACTTTTGCGCATCATGGAGGCAAAGATAATCCTGCTCTTGTTGTACCCCTTCTTGAACCATAAATTTCTAGATTTTGGCTTTAGAATGATTCTTCAGGTTTGCTAAGGGCTAGTAGTTGTTTCAATTGTGCCTTTTCTTCCTCCCGAGTTCTCATGTTGTAAGGGTAGAATGCAAGATCCCGTTGTAATTGCCATAGGTTCTCCCTGGCTTCCCTAACTTTCAGATGCAAGTCACCAAATTTTGATTTCAGATATTTGAGTTGTTGTTTCAATGCTTTGAGCTTCTTCACTAGAGTAAACAATTTAAATCCTCTAATTTCCTATTGCCAACAAACATGGACTATTGGCAGAAAATTGTGGCTTTCAGTCAAGAAATTGAAGAATTTAAAAGATGGCTTCCTTCTCCTAACGGTAGTGTTCAGATGCACCAGACATGGAGAATGATCCGAGATACTCAACAGCAAGAATTCTACTGAATAGTGAATGTACCTATTCTGCCAATTTGGATTAATGAAGACCCTATCAAGCTTGATCGCTATAAAATCTTCATTGAAGGAAAAAGTACCAAAAACCTATTGTGTTGATATCAATTTAGTCCCAAATCTTTTAATTGGACTAATTTAGTCTTAAGCCTTTTTACATGAGTACTAATTCAGTCCATAAGTTGGAAATTATTGACATAGACTTTTTAAAATATTTTTTAATAATTTTTGTCGTAATTTTTATTTTTTATTAATTTTTTCTTTTTTTCTTTGCCTCTATTCCTTTTTTTGGTTCTTTTTCCACATTGTCGATGAGCTTTGCCGGACCTTGCCGGTCACTGGGCGAGGGCACGACCATCGTTGGTAGCCCTTGTCAACCACCAGCAAGGGTCATGGCCCTTGCCCAGCCTCAGTGAGATGTGGGCGAGGCGCACAAGGCCTCAGGTGAGGCCCCGGGGAGGTGGCCTCCCCTGAGGCCGCCTATGACCATAGGAGGAGAGAGAGGGGACTTGGAGTGAAGTATGCGAGCCTCATCTTCTTCTGAGAGAGGGGTTGGAGAGAGAGAGAGAGTGGAGAAGCCATAGGAGGAGCAAGGTCACCTCCAAGGACCTAGGGTCTGCATCGCCTTGAGCATCATCGCTCCAACTTCATGCAGAGAAAGCGATTCCGATCCCTCTTCAATCGGACGATATCAATCGAAGGTGAAATGCCGGAAAGCTCAATGGATGAAATTAAATCTTTGAGGTCGAAATCAAGACGAACTAATTGAGCCCCTTGTTGGGGCCTTGCCGACCGTGGGCGAAGGCAGCTACAACCTCAACTATGGCCTCATGCACCTCGCCCACAACTAGGTAAGGTTGGGCAAGGGTCACGACCCTCACCGGCGGCCAACAAAGTTCGGCAAAGCTTGTTGGCAATGGTGGGGGAAAAAAACAGAAAAGAAGGAAAAGAGGAAAAGAAAATTGAAAAGGAAAAATAAATTAAAAATTCAACAAAAATTATTTAAAATATTATAAAATGTCCACGTTAGCACAAATTATGCCATGTAAGATGGCCAGAGTCCAAACCACTGGTGTTTGCCCCAATGGTCACCCTTCCAACATGGAAGGGGAATGTGGGGGATTCGAATCCCCACATTCTCAGGGGGGTTGGGGTGGGGACAATATTGTTTCAGGTGTGGGTTTCGACTCCCACACCCCGTAAGGAGGCAATGCAAAAGTCAGAGAGTGAGAGTTAGTATAGGAATAGAGTAGAACCGACAAAAAAAAAAAAAAGGATGGCCAAAGTCCACGTCAATAATTTCTAATATAAATTGGCCAAATGGACTCAATTTGTATCAATATAAAAATGTTTAGGACTAAATTGATCCAATTAAAAGATTTATGACTGAATTGGTATCAATATAATATGTTTAATGTTTTTTTGTTCCCATCATTAAACCTTTTATTAGGCCATGTGAAGAAAGGGCATGTGGAATGAGGGTCGATCAATGCAAGCTCCCCAATTATAGTGTTTAGCTCATTCACTCCAGTAAGTCCATCGGGCATAAGATCTAATCCATTCATCTGTCTCATAAAGTACTGGCAATACTCTGAAACAATGCAAGGACAATTAAACCTTATCCTTATGCAGATTTGAAAAATGGACTGCAATTTTATGAGGTCTGGAGTAACTTTATCTGATAATATTAATCACCAGACCATAATACTCTAATCATTTGAGGAAATTCATCCAAAATACCCATAAAATAACTAAATATACATATCTCTCTTTCTCCCTTTCTCTGATTGAAGTAGAGGAGCTCAGTTGAGATGGTAGCGACTACGGAGGACGTGACCGCTGCGGAATAAAATGAAATCTATAAATATTAAAGTTAAAGACAAATGCTCTCATGACTTGGTTTAAAAGGTTTCCAATATATACCTCATATATCTGAAAAGGGTTTCCAAAATATGTTAAATTTGCAATGCCTAATCTATAATTATATATAAGAGAGGTTTGTTTTTAACATTAGGCCACTGTTGATTAATTTTAAGAATAATCTGAATATTAATAGATGTGTATATAGACAGTTGTCGTATATCAATGATGAGCAATTTCTCTAGTATAGAATTGGAATTTCCTAATTTAGTAATTTATCAATTAAATTAGTCGGGTGTCACCATCCATTTATTAATGGATTGGAAGTTTCCTTTTTTTTTTTTTTTTTTTTTTCCAAAATCACTTCTGATTTCCTTCAAGGTCTAAATGTGTTGGTAATTACCAGGTGTCAAATCGTAATTAATCATCTTAATACAGTGATTTATGTTAATGACTTTCAATTATAAAGAATCTGCAACTCTCACGTATCTCCATCTTAACTCACTATCGATAAAATCCTTTTTGTTTTTAATTATTCATTGGATTTGATCAGCCTTTTCTCTCAGCTCACTCTCTCTCTCTCATTTACGCATCCACGCAAATCATCCCAAAACGATCGGAGCTTCTCCCCCACGAGCCATCGGACGGGATCCGAGTAAATGACATTTGTGCATGTGTCTGATATGAAGGTTTAAAACTTGATATCTTTCATTCTATTATTACTATTTTACCCCCTCATTTGCTCCCTGCAGGACCTATATATATTGGTTGATCATAATATTGCCTTCGCTTGAGCTGTTAATGTTGGAGATATTAGTGTGCATTATCTTGATATATAGGTTACATTTCTTTCTCGAAAAAAAAAAACTGATTTGAAATATATATATATATTTTAAATTGTTTTTACCCTTATAAAAATGAATTAAAATAAAATATATTTATCATCAACATAAACATTTAGGCAAAGATTGTCTTGCAGAAAGCAAGCGTTGAACAATAAAATAGACAAAATAAGAAAATAAATCGGACATCACGTGATTTGATTATAGTGACTTACATCCACGAGGAAATCAGTAACGAATTCTGCTATAGATCAAGCGATATAACGGAGATTATAATCGCATTCGAATTACTCAAACACTCTCAGTGCTTTCCAAACCCCAATTACACTCAATAGTTCATGCAATGTTTAGACTTACAATCTCTTGTTAAATAATCTTTCAATCTCATAAAAGAATTATACACAAATTCTTACCACAAGAATTTAATCGACTTCAACACAAAAAAACTCATGGTGTAATTGCACAAACGAAACATTTCCCAATTGCCAAGCACTCGTAAACGACACTTCAAAACCACGCTACTCTTCTTATTAACAATGGCGCAAACCCTGATTTATATCGCGTGCGTGTATGTGTGTGTATAAATATATATATATTAGTCAATATTAACCTCTTGGCAAAGTTCCACTTAAGTCGGCTTTTGTTAATTCCTTTATTGACCCGTGTTGACCACGTCCAAGAAGCCCACGCCCACTAGGATTAAAAAACAAAAATCCAACCATGCTTTTCTTTCTTTTATTTCGCTAATATACATATATTAGTTAATATTAACCTTTCGGCAAAGTCCCACTAAAGTCGGCTTTTGTTAATTCCTTTATTGACCCGTGTTGACCACGTCCAAGAAGCCCACGCCTACTAGGATTAAAAAAAATAAATCCAACCATGCTTTTCTTTCTTTTATTTCGCTGATATACATATATTAGTCAATATTAACCTTTTGGCAAAGTCCCACTTAAGTCGGCTTTTGTTAATTCCTTTATTGACCCGTGTTGACCACTTCCAAGAAGCCCGCGCCTACTATGGTTAAGAAACAAAAATCCAACCATGCTTTTCTTTCTTTTATTTCCCTGATATACATATATTAGTCAATATTAACCTTTTAGCAAAGTCCCACTTAAGTCGGCTTTTGTTAATTCCTTTATTGACCCGTGTTGACCACGTCCAAGAAGCCCACGCCTACTAGGATTAAGAAACAAAAATCCAACCATGCTTTTCTTTCTTTTATTTCACGGTTCAGACTCCAACGTGAGGATTACAAAATTGATGTATCCGTATATTTCCTTTCTCTGTTTTGATTGGAATCTTTGTCCGACTTGGACTCCGACATTACATAGAAAATCTATATTCAGACGTCCATCAATATCAATTCGGAATATTAAAACCTCCACAAATAATAATTAATTTCGAATTGGGTTTTATCTATTGAGGTCAAACTCAAGACATATATTTTAACAAATTATTGCTGATGATGAAGATATTTTCAGATGATTAACTTTTTAAATTGGTAGACGAAATTATTTTCAGATAAATGTTTATAAGTCATTGATTTTCCATGATACCAATATTAAGCTTCGGAATTCAATGTCTTTCATTTTATTTTATTTTTTGTAACTGTCACTGTTAGTTTACCTTTTCAAATTTTGGCCATCGGGGACCTTTACCTTTTACACGTGGTCAAACCTAGTAAAGGCCAGGTCCAAGTAACATACATGATGTTTATCATTATCAACTGATTAACTAATTTTCTAAAGATCAATAAAAATAGTATACAGTGCCAAATGTATGCCCAATTATATAATTTAAATATCTTTTTATATGCTAGAATTTCGTTAAGGCGTTTTGAGGGTATAGAATTGGAAACTTTGTGTATTTAAATGACGAGATTTGAGATTTATTATGTCTGCATTGAACAAAACATTCTATTCATGCAATGACATGAGCATCAAATTAGTAATTTATGCTTCTTTCTATAAATGATTATTTACGAAGAGAATGATAGAGGTCAAAGTGAATTTGTCGTATTTCATTATTAAAATCAATCATAACGTTGTATTAGAATTATGAGCTATATAATAGCATAATAGAACTAGCGAAAAATGAATAAATTTTTAAAGAATTCATAACGAATCACTAGAATTTCGAGAAAAAAAAAATTAAGAGGACAAGGAAAGGCAGCTCACAAAGAAAATGTAGAGGCATAGCCGCATATATACGTATTCCTTGAATATATAGGTGCCTATGAATATAAGTTTTTCTTTTTTTTTTTATTAAAGCACGAAAGTATGTTATATGGTAGTCAATAAATTGTCGCTATTTATTCAGAAAACCAAAAGTCATTAATCGTGAAAAGGAGAAAAAAAGAAGAAGAAGAACAAAAAATACCATGTAATTGTAAACGAGGGGACTGAAATGAAGATGGAAGGTCCCCGGCAGTCTTAGACCATGCTGATTTTTTTTTTCTGCATTAAATAAGTCAATTGGTTATATAATTGCTGGAAACATATAATTTACTGTTTTAATGAATTTGTTCATTAATGGCCAAAGCTGTAGTGTAAATGATTAAGATAATATCGTTCAGAGTAAATAAAAGCAGTGGGTTAATGCAAGGGATGTGCAAAGTCCACGAGCAGTGCGAAAAGAGAAAAGCCATGCTGCAGAGTTTAGCTACAATATAATCCTACGGTATATAATCATAAATTTCTACACTATATATTAAACTTGAAACTTAATTTTATAAATCCAAGTCACTATCTTAAGTAACAAATAATTCTAATGAGGATCGAAAGAACATAAACAAAAATAAAATCAAATCAAAGTTTCGCAAAATCTTTTATTAAATAATCATTCAAATGTCTATTGCATTATAATATAAAACCTGTCCGTAGCTATCGCAATCATCTTAAGGTGAACATCAAGGAAATTTGATTGATTACCAAGCAGGCGCAAATGGTCCCAATCGCAAAGAAGCACCTGCGCTTAGCACGCCCAATCCGTATCGTTCGTTGCTTTGGTTGACTCCATTAATTATGGGGATTATGTTTTTTTTTATTAAGAGTCACCACTAACTTATTGAAGACCGGTTATAAGCCAAGGGAAATGTGGGAGATCATTTCACTTTTGTGAACCAAAGTGTTCAGGAATGGGGATTTGATTAAGCTAAAATCTAATAAACGCCCAAATTTTGTAATTTTTCTCGTTATTTCAAAAACAATGATCATGCAATCTTGTTCGTTTTTAATTCCTAGGCTCATTCATCTAAGTGACCATACACAAACTACTTCTATCAATCGCATAAACAGCACCGCATAACGACAAACTAGAGGGCAGTAATAAAGGCAACACAATGTAAAGTTCAAAAAATTATCAAAATAGTCCTAAACTTATTGTAATTGTACAAATTTAGTCCTATGTCGATTTTTCAAAAATCTTAAATATTTTTTTTCCTTTTTCTCTTTCTCTTTTTTCTTTTCCTTTTCCTTCTTCCCCTAGCCAATCGCCAGACCAACCAAAGGCTAGGGCCAGCTTTGTCGATCTTGTTGGCATTGACGAGGGCGAGCCTAACCATGGCTAGACGAGGTTGAGCTCGCCCTCGCCATTCCCTAGTTTTTTTTTTTATTTATTAATTTTCCATTTTGACATGGATTTTTTTTTTTGACTTTTTTTTATTAGTTGTTATCGTCCTTGTCAGCACCGGTGATACCATGTAGGACAACCGATGTTCACGTCAGATTTTTTGGTGAGGCAATCGATGATAGAACTTAGATAATTGATTTTTCAAATTTGCGACACTCAAATGAACGAATAAAAAGCTATCACACTTAAGTGAGCGTCGTACAAAAGTTATGGCATTTCTAGTGTATTTATCTCCATACCTCACCACATGTGTCATTAGACAATCTAAATTTATTCTCTCTTTGTTTTTTTTTTCCTTTTTTCCCTTTTCTTTTCTTCCTTTTGTTTTCTTTTTCCCTTTCCTTTTCTGCCTCCGTCCCTCGCTCCTTGCATCTTGTATTTGGGGTTAACATGATTATATAAGGTTCCTTCAAACTTTAGAAAATTGCAATCCGTTTTTTTTTTTTTTTTTTTTTGTTTAAATCCACGTAAGGAAAAGGATCCTTGCATTGACCAATTTTTGAATTATTGACATGGAGAAATGCAAATTGTGTTTGGTTAAAACCTCTTTATAAATGGACTTTAAGTTGAATGTGTACATGGAAAAAAAAAAACCTTTCGCAATGGGCTTTGGGTATATTTTATATATATTTGAACAATGAGCCAAACCCTTCGCAGGACTAGCGAAGGGCTATAATTGCCAGGGCGACCGTCGAATTGAGGTTGCCCGAGGTCGTGCAACCTCTAGCAACCATTGGCTGGGTCGTGCAACCCTCGCCAGAGGTCACACGACCTCGGGCGACTCTCGACAAGTCACTCGAACCAAGAGACCCTCACTAGAGGTCGCTTGAGAGGTCCGCCGAAAGTCTCATGACCTCAGACAACCTCAACCTATAGTCGTCGGCACTAGATTTGGCTAACTGGCAGCCGTAGTCCTTTGTCGGACTAGTGAAGGGTTGTCTCCTTTTTTAAATAGAAAAAATTATCTAGGGACAAAATCGAAAATTTGAAATATTGGTGAGGATAGTTTTGGAAGGAAAAAATTAATTTCAACATTTAGCCAAATGTTAGTCCCTACTAGCATTGGGTTTTTAGTTTTCCCAATACCAACATTTGGCTGAAAGCTCATTTAAAATAGTTGCCAAACAATTCAACATATCCCAAAGGGACTTTTGGGGCTGAAAGCCCTTTAGGAATGTTGATCCAAATGCACTCGTAGTCTAGCGTTGTGTTGGGGGTATAGAAGCAATATCTCATCCGAGATGGATCAAGATGGAAAGAGAAATTGAGTTACTATGCTGGCTTTCTTTTCCATCACTCTCATGCGGCTTTCACATTACAATTTAGTCAAGGTCTTACGACTTTACTTCCTATGATAGACATCCCTATCAAAAAAGAAAAGCATCTCCAGCATTCATCGAAAGAGGCCAAACGACTAAGGAGCATTTCGGGTCAAGCTATAATGGACATCCCTATCAAAACAGTAAAAGCATTCCTTCGTTTTTATCGCAAGTGACCAAAATGACTTGCTCAAATTATAAATGAGTCCCTACATGATGACATTGAAAAAGAAAGATCATGATATATTAGGGATAATTATATAAAAGAAGTTTTCATCATATTGTACATATATTAATTTAATCATAAATCTTTTAATTTAACCAATATAGACATTTTCACAATTTGTCAATATAGTCCTTCTAATTAATTTTGGCTGAAAATCCTAATGTGAACACCAGCTGTTTTACGTGATACAGTTAGTGTTAATGTGGACAAATTTTGCAATTATTTAAATGAAAGAAAAGAGAGAAAAAAGAGAAAAAAAGAAAAAGATAAGAGAAGAAAAGAACACAAAAATAAAATTCAATTTTTTTTAAAGAAAATATGCAAAATTGTCCACATTAGCCACGTAGAATGGCCGGTGTTCATGTTAGTGATTTTTAGTCGAAATTGGTCGAAAATACTACATTAACAACTCGTTTAAAAAGGTTATGAGTAAATTGGCAAAATTAAAATTTTAGCATTGAATTGGCCGTTGTATAATAGAGTTAAGATTTTCTTTTTCTAGAAAATTTTTCCTTCTATATTAACTCCAACAAATAAGCTTGTCACGTAGGATGACCGGCATCTATATTAGCGATTCCGGTAAAAATTAATCGGAAAGACTACATTGATATATTGTTTAAAATGTTTAACTAAATTGTCAAAATTAAAAAGTTTAAAACTGAATTAGCCGCCGTATAATAGGTCTAAGAATTTTTTTATAATTTATCCTAAAATATTTAGTCCAACTAATAAGCTCAACTTATCAATTTACAAGTTCGGGTATCTTGTAACAAATTTATGCCAAATTAGTTCACATGTGACATATTTATCCGAAACTAAAGACACCAAATTAGTACACCTATGATAAATTTGCTTTCTATTAGTTTATGTTAAATTTTGCTGTTAAATTGTTGAGTTGGATGACATGTAGTTAAAGAAAGTACTAGTTTGAGATTTTACTCTTCGTTTGTCACAGATTTACTAGTTTTGTGATTTTTTTCATGGTATTAATTCAACTTAATGGAAATTAACGAATGATATATTTATCACAAATGTACTAGATGGCAATTTCTAGATTAGGGATGATTAGATTGGTCCCATGTGGAAATTTGCTATTAGTGATTTCATAGCCTGTCAAATTCTATTTTCTAATGGAAGTATATAGCAAGATATAAGATGAATAAACAATGTTTTATACGTATAACCATTGCAAAGTGTCATATTAATAGAATGAATGCAGAATCTGAAATACATTTCCTACCATTCTTTCATCGATTCTCATCCGCCTTTTCTTCTCATATGCGTATCTTTGTATCTCCTTTGCAATTCACTTCATTCAATTATAATTACTACTTCACTTATTTTTGGTAATGGCATCTCGACTACCCCAGGCTAGTAGCCTAAAGAAGCCCGAAAACAAAATTAGAAAAATCCGCCCCATGGACTAGCTCTGAATCGTGCCCGAGAAATGCGGGATTGGCTCGGTTGGGCCAATTCCTGTTTTCAAGCTCTTGATGGCTCCTGAATTTTATTAATCGTTAATTTTCCTCTTTAGCATCACTAGTGCTGAGGACGTAGAATTTTTGATTTTTTTATTTTGATTTTTATCTTTGATGATTTTTTTTTTTTTTTTTGGTCGAAAATCTTTGATGTTGAATTGGCTGGGACTGTCCGTAAAAGTTGTCCCCCTACCAAAAGCCCATAATGAACTGAGCGAGGCCCTATCGTTGAGTTGGATCCGCTGCCAACGTTTGTTAGCGGTCTTCTCTAGCCCGCACGCATGGCCATAAAATGGCGCCCCGAAGTCGATGGCAAGGCGTTAGACGGAGAAAATATATATATATATATATATATATATATATATATATATATATATATATCTATATTGGAGCGAGAGCGATGAATGAAAAAGATCAATGATAAGAAACAGATAAAATACTTTAATTTTTAGATGCATATATTTCACGGAATATCACCAATTTGAAATATTTCTAAAAGCATTCACTTCTATCACTTGCAAAAACGAATTAATGAGAAATACTTTTATCATTAATAAAATGTTTAGGCAAAGATTATTGTTGATGACAAAAATATATTCTGTTGATTAGTTTTTGTAACCAACACAAATAACTATTTTTAGAAAAATGTTCACAAATCATTGATTTTTCATGAAAAAAATCAATAATAAGCTTCAAGACTCAACCTGTTTCATTTTTATTACTAATGTCACTGTTAGCTTTGCTTTCTCATTTTGGCCATCAAAGACCTTTACCCTTATTTGTGGTCGAACCTACCAAAGGCTAAGTCCAAGTAATATCCATGATTGCTCAATTTCGTAGATCTCATGTTGTTATTATTATGTGAACTCATTTTCTAAAGATTAATAAACATAATTTATGGTACCAATTGTTTGTCCAGTTATACAATTTATTCGTCCTTTTCTTTCTTTCTTAAATTTATTTTGAGGAGGTTTGAGGGTATAAATTGGAAATTTTGTGTATTTAACCGAGAAGAGGCATGAGATTTATTCTGTGTAGTAGGCTCATTATGCGCAAAACTTTCTGGTCATGCAATGACCTTCCTGTACTTGGTCCTGTCCACTACCAGATGTTGGAAGGCACAAAGATTGGAGGGGGGGAAAGAGCAAGAGGTTCAATCCCTTAAGGAAAAATGTCCCCCATTGGAGGAGACTTCATATCTTCTGTGAAACAAAACCAATATGGAGTCACCAGCTGGTTTTGATATACAAGAGCCAGCCGCTCAATCTATGGAGTCTCGATGCCTTAACACCTCTCTGGTTTTTGCAAGAGCACGTCTCCAGCAGTTTGAAGAATTCAGCGAAGCAGAATCTAGCAGGAAGACCTCATCCGCTAGAGAAGAAAATTTTGGCGAGGACCCATAGCAATGGCTCTTCTGCTTATAATATTCAATATAGTCGAAGAGGGAAGAGTATTGCTTATTGTTGACGTAACAAGTAATCCAAGTTAGGGCGCAGTTATTCTCGTTTCCCCTCTCTCGGACAATTCGTCGAACACTTTCTGAGTAGAATCAGTAACCTGAATAGTGCATGCGCGGAAAATCGGAGTGGCCGCCTGAACTTCATTCAGCAGGCCCTCGGAATCCATCACCCATATACATTGTTTGGTGTCGCCTGTTGGCGTGAGCTGATTTGTAGGAGTGATATGTATAGGAAGAAAATATTTATATTTGTGCGAGTTGATTTGTAGGGGTAATGCATATAGAAAGCGAATATTTTACCTAATAGGCGATCGTTACCCTAGCAGTACTTGTATGTATATATATAGCCTTGTAAAGAAAAGATATACTGTATAATAATAGTGATCTATTTTTCAACATGGTATCAGAGCAGGAACCCTAGTTTTTTCTCCACACTCTTTCCACCGGATCAAATCGCTGCTGTAGCTTTAGTTTTTTTTTCCTTGTGCTGCCGCCACACCGACCAAATCAGATCGCTGCCGCAGCATTGACTTGTGCTGTTGTTGCACTAATCTGACCTGACCAGAAATTCCTTTGCGAAGGAATTGTGATTGGCAACCATGACAAAGCTAACTGATGAGGTACCTCATCAAGACCAAGGGGAGAACTCAACAACTGCTTCTCTTCTAGAGAATCTTACGATGAAGCTGACACAGATTTTGAGTCAGAATTCAACTCAGGTATCAACACAATCCCAGGAGCCATCCACTGCACAAATCTCAGTCAAATTGGATGGATCAAATTATGGATTGTGGTCTCAAGTGGTGGAGATGTTCATCTCCGGTAAAGACAAGTTGGGTTATATTAATGGTGATCTCCCTCAGCCCTCACCTACTGATCCTCAATTTCAAAAGTGGAAGACTGAGGATGCGATTGTGAAGGGGTGACTAATCAACTCGATGGATCCTGCATTAATAGGAAATTTTATTCGCTTCCCAAATGCGAAGATGGTATGGGACTTTGTTGCAACAACCTTCTTTGATGGAAGTGATGCCTCCCAAGTTTATGACTTGAAGAGGCGGGTGACTCGGATGAGACAAGGTGAAGAGACAATTGAGGCTTATTACAATAATCTTCAGGGTTTGTGGAGGGAGATCGACTTCCGTTGTCCAAACCCAATGACATGCCCAGCTGATATTGAGCAGTACAGTCTTGCCATTCAAGAAGACCGGGTGTATGTCTTCCTTGATGGGTTGGACGATCGTCTAGACAAAGTGAGAACGGATGTTCTCCAAATGCAACCATTCCCAACTGTCGAGCAAGCGTATGCACGGGTTCGTAAGGAGGATACGAGACAGTCAGTGATGCTCACCCATACTGATTCAACGTTTGGGTCTGCTGCTATGGTAGCACGGGGAAGCAAGACAGGTGTCCGAGAATCACCAGTAATGCCAACTCTACAAATGAATAAATCGGGAGCTACGCAAGGGGGTGGGCGGACGAATAACAGTTCACGAACTACAATTTCATCTGGAGGATGCTCACACTGTGGGAATGCTAAGCATACTCGAGAGACATGCTTTAAGCTCCATGGCTATCCAGAGTGGTGGAAGGAATTGAAGGCGCAAAAACAAGCCGACGGGGGTACTAACAATGGAAAAGGCAAGGTTTTTTTTGCTAAGATGGAACCTCAGCTTTCTTTGGTGCCCAAAGTTGAAATTCAAGACCAATCAACTACATCTAATTCAGGTAATATCCAAGGTAATTGTGGTTGTGCGCTAGTTCTCCCTAATCGCAGTAGTTGTGATGGATGGGTTATTGATTCGGGGGCTACGGAGCATATGACCTTTAACCCAGATGATTTTGTGAGCATTACGTAACCAAGACGATGCAGTATCTCAAATGCAAATGGGAATACATACCTAGTGACAGGGGCTGGCGTGGTTGCGGTTTCCCTCGTTGTCATTGCCTAACACCTTACTTGTCTCGTCATTGACCACGAAATTAATTTCTGTTGGACAGCTCGCTGAAGATTTGAATTGTATTGTTCTAATGTATCCTCAATTATGTCTTTTCCAGGATATCCTCACGAAGGAGATAATTGGACGTGGTACTAAACGGGGGCGGGGGGGGTGGCGCTGTATTACTTGGATGATCTCAAGTTTGGAAGTGTGCATCAAGTTTGGGGTTCACCTAGCAATAAAGAAAAACAGATTTGGCTCTGGCATCGACAATTGGGACATCCTTCATTTGGCTATATGAAAAAGCTATTTCCTGAATTATTTTTGGATCTAAAAGAGTTGGATTTCCGTTGTCGACTTGCATTTTGGCTAAGAGCCATCGTGTTTCCTTTCCCGTAAGTTTGAATAAGAATAACGTGCCTTTTCATTAGTTCACTCGATGTGTGGGGTGCTTCTCCTATTACTGCTATCTCGGGTTGTCGGTGGTTTGTTATATTTGTTGATGATTGCACACGTATGACTTGGCTTTACTTTATGAAAACTAAGGATGAAGTGGTTAATGTGTTTAAAGTATTTCCCAAGATGGTTCAAACACAGTTTGATGCTAAGCTACAAGTTCTTCGAAGTGATAATGGCGGAGAGTATGTGAATCGACATCTCAAGGAGTACTTTCAGCAGCATGGTCTCATTCATGAGACCTCGTGTACACAAACTCCACAACAGAATGGAGTGGCCGAAAGGAAGAATCGCCATATTCTTGAGACCGCTCGAACCCTCTTAATTGAGGGACATGTTCCTTCACGTTTTTGGGATAATGCTGTTGCCACGGCGGTGCATCTCCTCAACAGAATGCCCTCGAAAGTGCTAGATTTTCGTACGCCTCTACAAGCACTCTCTGCATTTATACCATTGCCATCAGTCTGGACAATTCCTCCTCGTGTGTTTGGATGTGTTGCGTTTGTTCACATTCCGAAGAACCAACGTACCAAACTTGATCCATGTGCTTTACGGTGTGTGTTCTTAGGGTATGGTACTCATCAAAAGGGCTATCGATGCTACAACCCATCTACTAAGAAAACTTATGTGACTATGGATGTCACATTTGTCGAAGGAGAGTTCTTTTACCCGAGTACCAATTCTACCTTTCAGGGGGAGAATTGGCTAGAAAGGGAGAATTGGTGGGAGATTATTGCTGGGGTTATACCCGAAGGAAGAGACGCGATTGTTGGGGGTGGTGGTAGTGTCGATGATGGCTCCAACACTGGTGATAACAGGGCTAGTCAGGCTCTGACTGATGTTGGAGCAACCGTGGGTGGTGCTGATACAACTGGTGTTAATGGTGGAACTGTTGAGCAGGTGACAGATGGTGCTAGTGCTGGTGAATTTGCGATCAACGAAATACCCACACGTGAACAAGTTGAACAGCCCCCTTCCTCTCCAGTACCCGACCAAGTTCGTGAGGATTTTCCTGAGGTAATCTCCTCTACTGCTTCTAGTTTGTTTGATGAATCTAATATGTCAGTGGAATATAAATTACTTGTTAGGTATAATCGGGGAAAGCCCCCAAATCGATACTCACCAGATGCTGGAGAAAAGAGATCGAAATATTCCATCGCAAATTATGTCTCAACAGGAAGGTTATCTAAACCATTGAAGCAGTTCGTGTTGGCTGTATCTTCGGTTCAAATTCCGAATGGAGTACAGGAAGCTATAGAGGATCCACAGTGGGTTCAGGCTATGGAAGAAGAGATGAAGGCATTGAAAAAAAATAGAACGTGGGAATTGATGGACTTACCTGAGGGAAAGAAAACAGTGGGATGCAAATGGGTGTTTTCTGTCAAATATAAGGTGGATGGGTCCATCGAAAGATACAAGGCAAGATTAGTAGCAAAGGGGTACACGCAGACGTATGGAATTGACTACCAAGAGAATTTCTCTCCTGTTGCAAAACTTAATACTGTTCGAGTTTTGGTGTCTCTTGCAGTTAATTTAGATTGGCTACTATATCAGTTTGATGTGAAGAACGCATTCCTCCATGGTGACTTGGAGGAGGAGATTTATATGGATGTGCCACCAGGATACAAGTCTTCCTCACATCCAGGTGTGATCTGCAAATTGAAGAGGTCCTTGTATGGTTTGAAGCAATCACCAAGGGCTTGGTTTGGTCGGTTTAGTGTGGCAATAAAGAAGTATGGGTACAGACAGAGTGAGTCGGATCACACCTTGTTTCTTCGACGACAAGAAGGGAAGATAACTGCATTGATTATCTATGTTGACGATATAATCATTACAGGGGATGACATGAAAGAAATCACCTCACTCCAAAGGAGGCTTTCTGGAGAGTTCGAGATGAAAAATCTTGGAGAACTAAGGTATTTTTTGGGAATAGAGGTATCGAGATCAAAAGGGGGAATATTCCTGTCTCAAAGGAAGTATGTACTAGATTTGTTGGCAGAAGTAGGGATGCTAGATTGTAAGCCAGCGGATACCCCAATCGTGGAGAATCATAAACTTGGAGAGTATCCTAATCAAGTACCAACAAACAAGGAGAGATACCAAAGGTTAGTGGGGAAGTTAATCTACTTATCGCATACGCGTCCAGACATTGCATATGCGGTAAGTATCGTAAGTCAATTTATGCATGCTCCTAGTGAAGACCATATGAATGCCGTGGTGAGAATAATTCGGTATTTAAAAGCATCTCCAGGGAGAGGGTTAAAATTCCTGAGGAATGGTCATCTTGGAATTGAAGGTTACACGGACGTAGACTGGGCAGGGAGTGTGTACGACAGGAGGTCAATTTCGGGGTATTTTACATTTGTGGGGGGGGGGGGGAATCTGGTCACTTGGAGAAGTAAGAAACAGAAAGTGGTGGCTTTGTCAAGTGCAGAGGCAGAGTTCCAAGGGATGGCCAAAGGGCTATGTGAGCTTTTGTGGCTTAGAAAGCTGATGTCTGAATTGGGATTTCCTCCTAGATCCGAGATGAAGCTCTTTTGTGATAACAAGGCAGCTATTGACATATCACATAATCCTGTGCAGCATGATCGGACCAAACACATTGAGGTTGATCGTCATTTTATTAAGCACAATTTGGATGCAAAGATAGTTCAATTCCCGTTTGTGAGGTCTGAAGATCAGCTAGCAGATATATTGACGAAGGCAGTTTCGAGCAGAGCATTCTACAGCTCACTTGACAAGTTGGGCATTAGCGACATTTATGCACCAACTTGAGGGGGAGTGTTGGCGTGAGCTGATTTGTAGGAGTGATATGTATAGAAAGAAAATATTTATATTTGCGCGAGTTGATTTGTAGGGGTAATGCATATAGAAAGCGAATATTTTACCTAATAGGCGATCGTTACCTTAGCAGTACTTGTATGTATATATATAGCCTTGTAAAGAAAAGATATACTGTATAATAATAGTGATCTATTTTTCAACATCGCCTTCGCCTCCTTCAATGGAGCTAAATCTGGCACTGTCTTCGGAATCGCTGGATTATACTCCGTTCATTGTGGTAAATTCCAAACACAGAGAAGTAAGCTGAAGCAGCCGCCATGACAGTCAGAGGCCTGTTCTTCACGGAGAGATGGTGCTTCTGGCTCTCGGCTACAAGAGGAGATCGCCCAGATTTCACACAGGTTTTATGGGCTTATGAGAAATTAGACTCGTAAGATATAGGATTTGACAATTTATTTACTTGAAACCCCCTTTCGGTGTTGTGTTATATTGAATTAGTTTATGTAACAATACTATGGTTGTATGGTGTTCATTCATCTTAGTTTAGAAATAAATTGAGCCTCGTTTCATACGTTTTTTATACATTGTGAGAGATCCGTCAAGATTGATGCCACATATTTCTTGAACTCTGAGTAACTGTTGCGAATCGATTCTGATATCTGTAATGATTGGAAAAGCATCATTTGACATATTATTGAAGGACACGTCCAAAACCTCCAGCTTCGAACCTGTCACTAACGTAACTGAGAGACACAGGCACAATAAGACTTCATGCTTCACGTGCACCTTCGACGTGACCGAGGGACGAATTTGAGTCCTTGGATGAAAAAAGGCCGTACAAAGGATGGGATTCGTTTTAATGCATGGCCGGATAGATATTACTCTTGCAATTTCTTCGGGCGCAATATGCCCTTGACATCTGATCAAGTGAAATCTCATGAGTCAATCACACACGTCTCGCGCGGGCTCTTCAGTTCATTTGTTTCTCAAGTTACATTTTTTGTTCAGCTCTCAAGTCACGTTGTTTCTTGCCCTTTGAATTTATATGGGGACCATGAGGTACTTCTGATTATATGAATGCGACCCTCCATATATTGATATACTTAATCCTTAACAAGAATTACTAATACTGCAATAATAGCTCGATTTGATAAGTTGATGTCGTTTATATTCTTTCAATACTAAAACCCATACATATGTATGTTTAACCACACTCACTCTCAGCCAGAGTAGGTTTATATGCTTAGTTATATCAAACAGTCCGGATATTTGATGGATTAATGTCATTTGTTTGAATTAATTACAGATATTTGGCTCATGCTTCTTCACTTGAAAACCTTTTCAAATCGTATGTTTCAACAATATGAAAGCAGAGAAAAGTTAACACGTAAATCGTGCAATTTTGGTTGGGACAATATACATGTTAATGTACACTACTAAATAATCTTTAAGGGATTCCCTTCCTTTAAAAAGAAAAGAAAATCTTTTCGATAATAGAATCCACCTTTCTTAATTTCCATTTATTGTAAATTCAAAGTTTTTTTAAGCCCAATCTCTTTCATTTTCAATATTCTTTTTTTTTCTATTTTAATAACTAGGAGAGAAGGTTAAAATATTTGAATTTTAAGAAAATTTGGTCTTTAGTATGTTCAACTAATTTTTCAACATAAAACAAAACGAAATTACTATTTCCTGCACACTTTTTTCTTCGTTTAAAGCTTCTCGAAATAGCATGTTACAATTAAATGAGAAGAAATCAACTTGCTCGAGCTATTTTGGCTGATCTTACCAAAGCACGACTCTTAGTAATAACTCAATATAGAAAATATTTTAAAAATCTATTTAGGGAAATTACAAAAAAAATAAAAATAAAAAATTACATGACTTCCAAATGACATTTTTTGAAGTTTTAAGGACATGTTTCTTGACATTTTACAATGTTATAATAGGGCATCATCAATTTTGTTCATAAATTTTAGTTGATAAAATTTTGTCAATGCATGACAACAATGTTCAAAATCTCCTTGTAATTAATTCTATATCGTGTTCCTGTGATGTAGGTAGAGAGAGAAAGATTCACTGTTAAGATCATTCCAACTGAAATCCAACACTCGATGGTCCTCAAGAGGAAGGGATGAGGAGGCATGAATAGCCCTAGTGAATTCCAAGTTCCAATCTCGTCTCGCGTGTGGTCTAGAAATAATCGAGTCACCTGCGAAGTGGTATCATCGCACCCGAACGCCCTCCCAACCGCAGCACTCACCCTACCCGTTCCGCCATGATAGAAGAAAAGACCCATTCGGATAGTTGAAGGCAGCTCTGATCTCGAGCACTAGCGGTGCACTCCTCTCTCTCTCTCTCTCCTCTCCAAGCATCCCATGATTCCTCTTGCTACCAATGTCGACACACCCATAGTTTTTCACTGTGAAGAGGCTCTGCCCGTTCAATTTTACCATTATGGCCTACTTGCTCCCTTCGGCGAACAGGATTGAACCATTTTCTACAATTTATGATTCGAAGATTTGATAGATTTTGTCTATTTATCTTTGTAGGTTGGACAAAGGGCTAGTTATTTGGTTTTGTAAAAATAAGGAGAACTCCATGGAAGTTTGGGACGAGCCGAGGGAGTGGTCAATGGAAAGTGACTCGCAAAGTTTGATGAATGGGGAGAGGCTTTGGACCTGGTTTGTTCTCCGCTCTCTACTTTTATAGGCCCGTTCCACCGACATGGCGCATACAAAAATCTCTGCTTTATAAGAGGTCTTTTCTTTTTCTTTCGTCCTAGGCCACACCCTTTGCCAACCACGAGTAAACCAAAGCCCTAAAGACATTGCTAGAGGGTTCTAGATTTTATATAGAAAAATTGAGTGGAATTTGACACTCTTCCTTGATTGATTGATGGCATAATTTTATTTAAGTATTTTGTGATGTTTATTAATGTGCCATTTCAAATCTAAATTGGCGTATGTTCGTTAAGGTGCCATTTCAAATCTAAACTGTCATACTCAATTAGCAATTTTTTTTTTTAATTTAAAATTTTAGTGTACTCGTTTTGTTGTGTAGTTTTGTCTAGATAATACAAATTAAGAATATTGATTTTTTTTCCGACAATTTAAGAGAAAACATTTCGATTTTCAAAATATTTTCATTACATAACATGAATACTGTTGAAAATTTCAAATTTTTACTACTTGATTTCTCAACAACTGGCCAATAAATCTTGCAAAAAAAAAAAAAAAAAAAATCCTTTTTGGCAAAATAAAAAATCTTATTTCACAAAAGACTTAAGATTTTCAAACTATTTTTTGAAAAATTATTATTTATATCACTTATAAAAATGAATGAGTTGAAAATATTTTCATCACTTAAGAAAATAGTTAGGCATAAATTATTTTCAATAATAAAAATACTTTCTATTGATTAATTTTGTTAAGCAATGTAACCGATTTTTTCCAAAAATATTTTTTAAATTTCGAGTTTTCTATGAAATAAAGACGTAAGAGACATAAAGGAGACATCGATATTGGACCAAACAATGCCTCAGCGATTTCTTCATCTTCTTCTCCGATAGGCCAATCCACATGACCAAGGCCAACTCCTAGTTCTCCATAAAGAGGAAAAAGCCACATCGAGATGGAGCAGAGGAAGAAGAACAACAGGTCCAGCAGAAATCGATGAAGGAGCGACCATCGAAAGAGCAGGAGTAGGAGATGGAGAAGGGGAAAAGGAGCGATGGCAATGGGGGAAGACGATGGGCCATCGATTTTCACCGACACTTCTTCTACTTCTCATGCCACTCGCACTGCTTGAACATCCAGCTGCTGCGGATGGACGACGTCAGCATCACGGTACGCGCTGGCGTTCCGGGAGCTGCCGGAGTACGTGAAGGACAGCGAGTTCATCCTCGGCCACTTCCCGCGTCAGCTGGCCGCTCGCCGAGGCCGCCCTCAGCTTATTCTGTCGGCACAACGAGACGCTCAACGTCCGGACGTAAGGATGGATGACGTGTTTTTAGTTCGACTCGTTTCTTTTCATGCGAGGCCATCTTTGTTCATATTTTCTTCTTGACTTCAGTTTTATCTTCTTCTTTTTTTTTTTTGGTGATTTGTGGTGATCTCTTTTGCGTCCTGTGCGTGATGGTGAGCAGGCATTTGATTGGGTTCTGGTGTTTCGGGGATTGACGGTGGCCAATTTTGTGGACGTGCCTCAGGTGGCGGATCTTCTCGGCCTATTCTCAAGGTGCGTTTTCTGTCATTCAATCCTATACTTGCGTGCACATTTTGGTGAGTCTCAACGATATTGAATGGAACAAATAATTTCTGTCGGAGTGGGAATCATAGCTGTACATATATAGTGGGGAATTTGTCAGTAGCAGCTCGATCTGTGTTGATTGTCATAGCTCGATTCACTGTCTTAAGTGGAATCTGAGATGAGGCTTGTAGGTGCAAGTTATAGCTCACTAGAGAGCTTGCTGCATTGCTCATTAGGCGAGGAGATTCAAATTACCCTGTTTTGATCAAATCCTCCACAACCAGCTTAAAATTATCGAATGTCACAGCCACAATCGCTTAGATTTTTCCTTCCTGTTTATGAGCAGAACGACACTTTTAGTCTGTACAAGTCAATGTAGTATTGTGATATTTTGTGGCTTGTTACCATACTGAGCAACCGGCCATTTTCATGAGCCGGCCTTTCTCGCAACTGGCCACTAAAATTGCCATTAACTTCATTTTCTTCTGGTGCTGTATTGAAATTGCAGGTGCCACAGATGAATAACTCAAGTTTGTGAAATTAAGTGCTGGCACATAAAATTAAACTCCGATAGTTTGTTTCACAGGAATATGCAAGGGTCGTGCTCCCCAATTTCATTGCTGCTAAATTTCAGGAGTAGTAGCCTGACAGTCAAGACAGTCTTTGTTCAAACGGCAAGTGCAAAATTAAGATGGATAGAGAGGGTCATCTGTGATTAGTTACCATGATGGAATCAAAGTATTAATAGAAATTTCTGTTCTTTTCAAACAGAAATTAAAGATCCAATACATTTGAAAATCTCTCTGTTCCTGTTAATACAACATGGATTCAGTCTACCGTCAATGGATAATCATTTTCCGTGCAAGTAGCACAGTGCGTGTCAAGAAAAAGTTCACACATGATGGACCTTGTAATAAACTATTGCAGAATGCTCTGGAAGTTGACTGCTGCTGAGATTATCTGAACCTAATTATAGTGGTAAATAGCTTTTGTAGTGAAGAGTTGTTAACTGATTGTCAAATTGAATTTGAAAGCATCAGCTTAAGCAAGCTAGATAATTATTTAGTTAGTGCTCTGCCCATCCACCTTCACCATTTTGGCCTCGTCTCTCCCTCTGGCAGATTCATAGATTATGCAATGCTTGATGTGCAAATCCACTTGTGCAGGTCAAGCCCTACTAGTGCAGGACCAATATCTCTTACTCAAAGGAATTGCTTTTGGTGAGTGGCACGGCAACAATGTTTCATTCGACTTACGGAAAGAATGCTGTCTTTTGAAGTCTACGGATGCATCTAATACAATGTAGTTTTCAGGGTACAAATTCTTTGGTGAACTTGAATCAGATATCAGAAGAAGAAATGAAGATCGGTTCAGTCCAATCTGCTGCGACATGGTGGCCGTTCTTCGTCTTCTTAGGCGGATCCATCTTCTGCCTCCTCTCAAGCAGCTTTTGCCGCCTTTTCTCATGCCACTTGCACTACTTGAACATCCAACTGCTACGGACGGACTATGTTGGCATCATGGTCATGATCATCACCTCATTCTTCCCCCCAATCTAATGTATTTTCCAGTGTGAGCCCCATTGGCAACTGATCTACCTTGGTGGAATAACGGCGATGGGGATGTTCACCACCGTGACGCTGCTTGCCCCTAATTCTGGGCATTTCAGGCAATGCTCTTCTCGTCCATGGGGTTTTTCGGTATCATACCTGCGATCCATGCCTGTATTGTGAATTGGAGCAATCCCGAGCACCCAATCACGCTTGCTTATGAGTCAGCCATGGCACTGTCTTACATTGCAGGTACTTTGTTTTATGTTAGCAGGATTGCTGAGAGGCTAAAACCTGGTTGGTTCGACCTTGCTGGTCACAGCCATCAGATATTTCACATCTTTGTGATCATGGGCGCGTTAGCTCATTATGGCGCTACTCTGTTGCTCTTACGGTGGCGAGATAAGATTCGGGTGCGATAGAACTGTGTAACAATACTGAAATTTGTCAAAATTCAATTCATTTTGATTGAACTGTGTGTGAGCTATTTACTGGGGTTTTCATGACGTTACTTTGTTGGTGTGCGTACACCCCAAATCAAGAAGCCTCAAGAAGAGATGGCGCTCCATGACAGAGGAGATGCCTCCGTTTATAAAAAAGTGGAATGCTCATTGTATTCTTTTTATATTGCATTTTCCATGGATGATTTGATTTACAATGTGATCATTTGTGGGTAATAATATTTTCTGCTTTCATCTTATTTTGAGCTGTTTGTAAGATTGTTGCTCCAAAATTTTAGTTCTTCTATTATTAATTTTCCTTTTTCGCTAAAGAGGACTGCTGCTACCATGACGACCATGAGAGTAGTCTGTTAACCGCTATATTGTCCTCTGTACGAAAGAAAAAAGCTAGAGTAGGAGGATGATAAATTATTTTGTACTTTTTGTGTGAATTTTAAGAAGTTAAGCCATGGACCAATACAACATATAGATATACTAGGAGTCTACCTAATAGGGTTCCGGAAAAAGCAACTGATGTAAGCGGATAGAATTTGCAGACATGGAACTTGCTTTAGCTCATTTGCAATCTCTGCATCAATCACAGCTCTGCGATAAGAAAAAATGTTTGAAAGAAACGCGAGCTATGAAGGACTTGGAAGTCCAAGAAGGAGCTGTTGTTCGTAAGAAAAGAAAGATGATCTGATTTGCACCTTCAGCGAAGCTTCATTCTGCCAGTCATGCTGCTAAATCTCAAAGAAAGAATCAGCTACGTATTGGCAAAGATAGTTAACAGCTGATCTGGCTTCGCAAAATCAGCCACTTCAATGGTACTTGGGTGCACCATACGAAATTATAGAAATTGAAAGGCTTAGAATGAATTGGCTGTCTTGTAATAAATTTAGGATTTTTCAAACAATTTTTCTTAATATTTTAATAAAAAATATTTTCTTTATTTCATAATGAAACCTACGTCCCAATAAAAAAGTTGTGCAGTTCCCTCCATCTAATTTAAGAGTGTTAATGGAGCATTTTGAACGCATAAAATGGTTCAAATAGAGCAGCATCAACAGAATCATATAAAGAGAATTCTCAACAAACGTCGCTTGACACTTTCTCACCCATCAGTTGACGTATGATTTATAATTACGAATGATAATCCACCACGCGGTTTCTCTTATTTCATAAAAAAAAAAAAAAAAAAAAAAAGTCATCTCACGTTACATAATCACCTCGATTCTTTCACCAAAATATATTCACTTTAGGTGCACTTTTTTTCATAAGCAATCACGTCGCAAAGCATGGCGACCCTCGTCGTTCCCATACTTTCTCGATACTTATGGATGACCTAACCGCCGTCTCTCCCTCCCTCCCCTCCACGCCAAACCAAACTCCTCATCCTCCTTCTTTAAATGCTTCCACCCCTACTTGGGTTGATGCTGCAGTCGCTCTTTCTCTCTGAAGCACGCTCAAGAAACCCTTCCTTCTTGCTCGTTTCTTGATCCTCGCTTCGTGGGGTTGTCGCCCGTCGCTTGTATATCGTCGTCGGGGCGGCGGTTCGTGGCAGACGATGAGTGCTGGCGAAGGAGAGACGGTCTGGAGGAGGAAGCCGGGGAGAGAAGCTAGGGATCGGAAGAGGCTCGACGCCACGTGCTGCTCTTCTTCTGATGATGGTGGCTGTGCGGACGCCAAGAAGGGAGAGAAGGCTTGCGGTAGCCCGAAGAAGGCGAGGCGGTATGGGCTGGTGTCGTTCTGGGAGCTGCCGGTGTACATGAAGGACAACGAGTTCATCCTCGGCCACTACCACGCCGACTGGCTGCTCGCCGAGGCCGCCCGCAGCTTGTTCCGTTGGCACAACGAGACGCTTAACGTCTGGACGTAAGGATGAATGATGTGCTTTTAGTTCGACTTGTTTTTTTTCATCCGGGCCCGTCTTTGTCCATATTTTCTTCTTGAGTTAATTTTTATCTTCTTTTTTTTTTTCGTGATTTGTCGTGATCTCTTTTGCGCTCTGTTTGTGATGGCGAGCAGGCATTTGATTGGGTTCCTGGTGTTTCTGGGATTGACGGTGGCAAATTTTGTGGACGTGCCTCAGGTGGCGGATCTTCTCGGCCTCTTCTCGTGGTGCGTTTCGTGTCATTCAATTCTATACTTGCGTGGACATTTTAGTGAGTCTCGGC
Source organism: Eucalyptus cloeziana (assembly GCA_014182715.1). Lineage (NCBI taxonomy): Eukaryota > Viridiplantae > Streptophyta > Magnoliopsida > Myrtales > Myrtaceae > Eucalyptus > Eucalyptus cloeziana. The sequence goes on along the minus strand of CM024636.1, from coordinate 52,290,404 downwards.
AATATTGAATCGAACACATAACTTCTGTCGGAGTGGGATTCATAGCTATACGTATATAATGAGGAATTTGTCAGTAGCAGCTCAATCTGTGTTGATTTTCGTAGCTCAATTTCACTGTCTCGAGTGTAATCTGAGGTGAGGCTTGTTGGTGCAAGTTATAACACACTAGAGAGCTTGCTGAATTGCTCCTTTGGTGAGGATATTTTGAATTACCCTGTCACCAAATTGTCGAGTTTTACAGTCACAATCACCTAGATTTTAACTACCGGTTTATCAGCAGAATGGCGCCTTTAATCTGTACAAGTCATTTAGTATTGTGATATTCGTGGCTTGCTACCATAATGAGCAACCCGGCCATTTTCATAAGCCGACCATTCTTGCAACCGGCAACCGAAATTGCCATTAACCTTCATTTTCTTCTGGTGCTGTATTGAAATTGCAGGCGCCATAGATAAATAACTCAAGTTTGTGAAATTAAGTGCAGGCACAATAAATTAAACTCAGAAAGTTGGTTTCATAGGAATATACAAGGGTCGTGCTCGCCATGTTCATTGCTGCTAAATTTCAGGAGTAGTCGCCTGACAGTCGAGACAGTCTTTGTTCATACAGCAAGTGCAAAATTAAGATGGATGGCAATGGTCACCTGTGATTTGTTACCATGATGGATCAAAGTATTAGTAGAAATTTCTGTTCTTTTTAAACAGAAATTAAAGATCGAATCCATTGGAAAATCTCTTCTCTGCTCCTGGTAATACAACATGGATTCAGTCCACTCTCAATGGATAATCATTTTCCAGTGTGTGTCAAGAAAAAGTTCACACGTGGTGCAGCTCATAATACACTATTGCAGAATGCTTTGAAAGTTGATTGCTGCTAAGATTTTCTGAACCAAATCATAGTGGTACATAGCTTTTATAGAAAAGAGGAGTACACTGGTTGTCAAATTGAATTTGAAAGCATCGGCTTGAGCAAGCTAGGTAGTTATTCAGTTAGTGCTCTGCCCATTCACTTTCACCATTTTGGCCTGCTCTCTCCCTCCGGCAGACAGGATTGAACCATTTTCTATAAATTGTGATCTGAAGATTAGACTCCGACTAGTATTTCCATAGATTATGCAATGGCTTGATATGCAAATCCACTTGTGCAGGTCAAACTCTACCAGTGCAGGAACTAATATATCTTATTCAAAGGAATTGCTTTTGGTGAGTGGGATGCCAACGGTGTTTCATTCTGAATTATGAAAAGAATACTCTCTTTTGAAGTATCAGATGCATCTAACACAAATAGTTTTCAGGGCACAAATTCTTTGGTGAACTTGAATCAGATAACAGAAGAAGAAATGAAGGCTGGTTCACTCCAAGCGGCGGCGACACGGTGGCCGTTCTTCGTCTTCTTAGGCGGATCCATGTTCTGCCTCCTCTCGAGCAGCATTTGCCACCTTTTCTCATGCCACTCACACTGCTTGAACATCCAGCTGCTGCGGATGGACTATGTGGGTATCACGGTCATGATCATCACCTCATTTTTCCCCCCAATCTACTACATTTTCCAGTGCGAGCCCCATTGGCAACTGATCTACCTTGGTGGAATAACGGCGATGGGGATGTTCACTGTCATGACACTGCTAACCCCTTCTCTTTCTTCTGGGAAATGCCGGGCATTTCGGGCAATGCTCTTCTCGTCCATGGGGTTCTTCGGTATTGTACCTGCAATCCATGGCTGCATTGTGAATTGGAGCAATCCCCAGCGCTCAATCACGCTTGCTTATGAGTCGGCCATGGCGCTATCTTACATTACAGGAACTTTGTTTTATGTTAGCAGGATTCCTGAGAGGCTAAAACCGGGTTGGTTCGACCTTGCTGGTCACAGCCATCAGATATTTCACGTCTTTGTGATCATGGGTGCCTTGGCTCATTATGGCGCTACTCTGTTGCTCTTACAGTGGCGAGATAGAGTCGGGTGCAATGGAACTATGTAACAATACTAGAATTTGTCAAAATTCGATTCATTTTGGTTGAAGAGAGTGTGAGCTATTATTTGCTGGGGGTTCGTGATATTACGTTGTTAGTGTGTGTACACCCCAAATCAAGAAGCCTCCAAGGAGAGTTGGCGCTCCATGACAGAGGAGATGCCTCCATTTATAAAGAAGTGGAATGCTCATTGTATTTGTTATATACTTCTCATTCATCCATGGATAATTTGATTTTACAATGTGATCATATGCGGGTAATAATCTTTTCTGGTTTCATGTTATTTCGAGTTGTTTGCAAGATTGGTGCTCCATAATTTTATTTCTTCTACTAGTACTTTTCCTTTTTTGCTGAAGAGTACTGCTACCGCCGCCGCCGCCACCACCATGAGAATAGTTTTTTAACTGCTGCATCGTCCTCTGTACAAAAGAAAAAAAGCTAGAGCTGGAGGATGGTGAGTTATTTTGTACTTTGTGTGGTGACTGTTAAGAAGATAAATTATGAACCAATACAACATATATAAGTACTAAGAGTCTGCCTAATAGGGTTCGGGAAAAAGCAACTGATGTAGGTAGATAGAATCTGCAGGCTTGGAACTTGCTTCAGCCCATTTGCAATCTTTGCATCTATCAAAGCTCTGCAATAAAGAAAAAAAAAAGTGTCTTCAAGAAGCATGAGCTGCGAAGAATTTGGAAGTCCAAGAAGGAGCTGCTGTTAATAAGAAAAGAAACTCAGACGATCTAATTTGTACTTTTGGTGAAGCTTCATTCCGGCAGTCATACTACTAAATCTCAAAAAAGAATCAGCTACCTTTTCTAAAGGATAGTTAACAGCCGATCTGGCTTTGCAAAATCAGCCATACAACATTTCATCGAAGTTAAAGTCCAAAAACGTTGGAGCACATTATCAAATTGTTTCACAAGCCATCGTAACCAAGCTCAAAGGGTCATAAAACGAAGGCAGTAAGTTCTACTAATGTATTGTAGAAATTCCCAAAGAAAATCAGAGAAGCACTTGTCAATATGTGATAACAAGTCACATCCATACTTTTTCTTTTTTTAAGGCTACTGTATCTGTCACCACAATAATCTTTCCTTCAATTCACAAACAAAAGAAAATCCAACGGTACTCATATCCAAATTTACAGGAAAAGATGGTCAATACAACGATCCCATGGTTCAACATGCATAGTGGAGAATCAAGATGTATAAAATGCTTGCAAGCACGAGCTCTGCTCAGCAAACAATGGGATATGCTTTCAAACAAAACAAATGCTAAGTTGAGATAGTAGGAGTTTAAGTAGAGAAAAACAACAATGGAGAAAAACGATGATCATGCAAAACTCAAGAAGGCATTTTTCAAGGACTTATCCTCACCGCCTTTGTCAACAGTTGACGGTGTTCTTGGATCATGATTTGAGCTATCACAACTTATTAATTATGATCCACGGGGGAGAGGAGTTGCCTTCGTAACTTGCTTTGTCAAAAATTCCAAATTGATTCTCTGTCTCGTGTGTTGCCTATTGAAAGTATGTATAGCTATGTTAACCGTGGAGGAACCAGACCGGTGACTTGTTATCGGAAAGGTCCAAGCTCTCTATATTACTTCAATTTGAGAATGTTTTTAGAATCGATCCCATCAAATGAATACACGATAGAATTAAGAGAGATATTTCGCTCAAATAATCGATATTTAGAGGAAGAGAGCTGTTAACACTTGAATTTTGATTAACAATCCATATTTTTTTTCAAGAAAAAAATATGGTTATAAAAATAGAAGGAAAGTAGATAATGATAAAAAATAATAAGACAGCCCAAAATCGGATAGCCATAATCTCGTGCACGAGAGAATCAGAGAGAATGAAGGAGAATCGATTCTTGCTCATGAATTTCACACCATTTCTTCTAGAACGCGGAGGTGGAATGATTTGCACCAGAATTTGGCGTCACTGTAAATACACATTTTCAAAAGAATTTGTGGAAAGGGGGCTCACACAGAAGGCAAATAAAGAGAAAGCAAGAGAAAAACGCCTCTGCTCTTGTTGATGTCCACGGTCGGAGAAGAATTTTCCGCACGAATGGAGTTGAGTGTCGGAAATTGTAACGTGTTCGCTTTGATCTTTGCTTTGCTCTTCGTTTTTCCTTCTCCTCGCCTCTGTTCCCGTTGTTTTCATGTACTGCATCGGCATAAAAATCCCTTTCTCATGGGAGTTTTCTATGAGGAAAATGAGCGAGAGTCACTGATGTGCAAATTTTAGTGTCTCTAGTAATGTACTTAATGCATGGTTCGCAATATTGAGATACTGTCCTCAGTGATGGCCGAAAGTGGCGGTTGATTGGTGAACGTCAGAAGTGGTCTCAGATGGAGTCTCGTTTGAATCCTTAACGTGATAATTTAGATGAATCCGGGGGTGACGGACATTAAGTGAGAAAGTGCGGATGTTCAGGCAAAGAAATAGAAATAAAAAAGATAATGAAAACGGGTATAAAAAGAAGAAGAAGGGCATTAAAGGATGGGCTTAAATGCTCAAAATGGGTTTAATAGGGATTGGGCTGAACCCGTTTCATATAGATTTGGATTCGATTGATCTCTAGGGAAAATTGCGCTAAATTCTATGAGCTGAGCCGAAATTTTCTTTGAAGCATCTCAATACAATAAGCCCAATAATCTGTCCATGGCCTGGACCCATGGGATTGCAATCCGCTGCCCATACTCGGATCGGGTCCAAGGGCCCAACCCGAGTTCCTGTTTTCAGAAAATAAATACAAATTCAAAAAAAAATTGAAAATTTATTAGAGAAATAGGCCTTGATTAGGTTGTTAGATTTCGTTATTAGAATTAGTTTAGTTTCATTTAGACATTACACATGGTTTAGGATAATTCATGATTTTCTCTAGTATAGGTGAGGGAAAATTAGTTTTCTTAGGAAATCAAATTTGATTTGAAACAAGCTCATGGGGTTGCTGTCCTTGTGGCTTAATTAGCCGTTTTATATTATTTTCATATGTTGTGATTTGCATGCTTTAGCTGAATGGTTAGGTTACCTCTTTTTAAGGATTATAATAAAAATTAATAAAAACGTCATATGGACATTTAGGACACAAATGATAACCATTCTATTATTGGAAACAATTTTTGGTTACAAATAGATTTTTTTTTTTTTTTTAAATTTCTATTCCCTAAACGAGTTTCTAAGTAAAAATACAAATTTGATAATGAAACAATTTTTTTGTTCTCCTAATAAAATTCATTTGATAGAGCTCCTTAAATATCTCCCTTGCGGGCAGTGGCAGTGGACGGCTGATGGCGGACAGTGGTAGGAGGCAGTGGGCAGGTGGACGAGGAGACAAATTTTTATTTCTCATTTTTGTTCCAAAAATAGAAAAATAGAAAACTTCTACTTGTCATTTATGTTCCAAACCTATTTTTGGGCTAAAAATTTGTCATAGAAATAGAAAAATGAAATTGTTTTACCAAACGGATTTTTATTTTAAAACCTATTCCCAAGAAAAAAAAATAGAAATACAGAGAAATAGAATTGTTATCATTTGTGCTCCAAGTAGGTGAGAATCTTAGAATTCATAATTTTGTAAAAAGACTGCATTGACACCTTATATGACATATAATCAAGTTTAGATACCGAAATAACACATAGCTATAGTATAAATGAAAATCCAATGTTGCACGAGGTAAGGGTTTGGGAGAACCTAAGCCGATTAAGGACTGTGGCTCAATAACTAGGGCATTTCCTCCGATTCATCGTCTTCGCTAATCTCACAAGTATCATTGCTATTGTCACAATCTCAAAGGATCATCGGTATTATCACAGCCTTCTCATATTATGTGCTTTTCATCTTATATGGGCAATTGCTCTTGCCAACAATCTGCTGTCCCAATGATGATCAGTTGCTCTTGATAATAATCAAATCTTCTATCTTCTAGTCTTCCAAGTATATTGACTATTTTGACTCTATGAAGTTGTTCACCTTGATAGTTTTTCCACGTTTTACCAAACATCCTCATTCTAGGCTTGTTTACAGGTGCGGTCTTTTCAAGCTTCAACAAACATCACCGTTTTATCATAACAACAGCTTGAGTTCGTCCGGTGATGATGAGTCAAGTCGGTGGACATCAGCTCGGCTACTGAATATGGTCACGATCTCAGCATCAGCACGGCAGATGCAGGACGACTGGCGGCAAGAACATGTAAGGCGACCGTGTTGTCTGGTGAATGATGCGCTGAGTGTGCGGCTGGAACGGAGAACACAGTCCCGCGCTTGAACGAGAGGGGGTGTTCGTGGCCACAAAAATCAACGATGAGCGGCGGCAGGCATTGCCGCTTTCCGGCCTTATTCGATAGCATGCCTGATGTGAGATGTCGTGAGATGATGGTGATCTTTCATGATGGTAAAAATCTAGGGGGGTTAGTCACCAATCCAAAAGAAAATTGCCGAGACAAAAAAGGAGAATACGGCCATCTCTCTGCCCTCTCTTGGCCTCTCTCTGTATTATGCGTGTCCCTCGTGTCCTCTGCCAAGCGTTTTCATTCCTTTTTAGGGGGTGAAGAATCATGAAAATCCTATCTTGACTTTCCTTCTTAGTCTCATGGAATCGGTCCACCAGTATCCTCTGGTGATCTCTAGCACTTTATGGCCGAAATTTGCTGAAGAGAGGCATGGAAGAATTTCCTTGCTTTGATTGGTCACTTTCCCTTTTGTGGAGGTCGTGAACCTCAAGTATAAAGAAAGGATACTTCTGATTTCCTTCCATATTTCTTGTTCTCATGTGCACAATCCATCCGTCCCTTTTCTCATATTAAAGACGAGATTCATAGTCCCTCATTAGACCGAGCATATTCCGAACATATTTGCACAATTGTGCACCATTTAGCATGTGCTGACCAAAGGTACTTTCCTACTCCTTGATTCGAATTCAAGCATGATAAGGCTAACTAAGATTAAATTTATTTGATGTGGACATGCTTTATAATTTCTAAATGCCCAAATGCAGTGAAAAATTATGCAAAATTTTGTTTAGTGGTCAGGACTTGCAATAGCTAATATCAACACCATTGAACACTATATGAACAGCACTAGCAAAGAACACTCCATGTCTTAATGTTTAACTGTTGCATTGTGTCGTTGTCTGATTCGGTATGTGTAATATATGTAGCTTAGCATTACGTGCTCTGTTTCTTCCAAGGCTATCAATTTAGCTTGACCCAGATTTCTTCCGGATAAAATATGTGATTTGGTGGACCCTTGACATATATTCTATTTTGAACAAGATATTAAGGTGATGGGAAAAGAAACTCCGGCACAATCATTGATCCTATCGCATCCGCTCTTAAAATTCAGTAGTGGAATTGAGCTTATCCTCCGAGCAATATTGCATTCAGTGTTGGATAAGCAGTGCATGCCTTTCTTGTCAAATTGGAGCAATCCCTAACGCCCAATCATTTATGTTAGTAGGATCTTGCCTTGAGACGCTAAAACGGTCGGTTTGATGTTGCTGGCCATAGCCATAAGATATTTCACAAGTTGGGTAACATTTACTAGAATTTATTAATGTTGGATTCATTTTGGTTGTGAACTAAACTATCCACTCTCAATTCACAACAAAATCAAATCTACTAATATTCAGATTATCAGGACAAGGAATACAATACAAACACTCCAAGAGTCAGGAGTTCAAAAGGCATAATAAAGACTTAAATGCTTACAATACTATTAAGTAAATGTTCTCCACTGTTTCATTGTCTTTTCCATCTCAAAATGCTTAGAAGAAATATCTCTACTGAGGAAATAATGGGATAAGATTAGGGACAAGCTTGAATAGCTGGTACCAATAGTATGAGTTTAGGTAAAGAAAAAGAACCACCCCAATGAATGCCACGACATATGATCCTGCAAAACTCCACAAAAATGCTTCTCTCCAAGAGTCATCCTCCTTGGTATGATACAAAGATGGTGGTGTACCTGGTTCTGGATTTGAGTCATCACAACTTGTTAATGGTGGTCCGCAAAGAAGAGGGTTACCTTCATAACTCGCTTCACCAAAAGTTCCAAATTGACATTTTGGTTCTGGTGTCCTACCTGACAAATTGTTGTGAGCCACACTAAAATCTGACAGCGCATAAAGCTCTGTTAATTGTGGAGGCATGGGACCGATTAAGCTATTGTAGGATAGGTCCAAGCTCTCTATGCTCTTTAACTTGGAATATGTCTGTGGGATCGATCCTATGAAATGATTGTGTGACAGATTCAATGCTCGAAGTTCAATGAAGTAGCCGAACTCTGGAGGAAGAAAGCCTATCAAATTGTTCTGCGAGAGATCAATTCCCGACATGAGTCGTAGAATTTTGCCCTTATAAGATTCCAATCTCCTCTTTGTCATGAAGTCCACTTCTACTAATTCATCCGCAGAAGCATATAAGCTAATTTGAATGCTCCTTTCTATTGAAGGGACGTTGCTCTTATAGTCGCCTGGATCATTCACGATCATCCAAGTTCTTAAGTAAGTAAAATTTGATGTAACAACCCACTGGTTTCCAAATGTCAAATCTTTCAAACAAGAAGGAATTTTTCCAGAAATATTATTACTGGAGAGATCCAACATGCTTATATTTTTCAACAAACATAGACCCGAAGGGATTGAACCTTCAAAATTGTTTCCTTGCAAAAGAAGAACCTTCAATTTCCAAAGTGACCCGATCCAGTTGGGAACCTTACCTGACAATGCATTGTGTCTAAGATCCAATATAACAATTGATGAAGCTCTAGAAAGGAACACAGGAAAATCCCCGGCAAACTTGTCATTTGTTAAATGCAAGAACCTCATCGGTAATGTAAAATTGGCACAGGGAGGTATGCTTGGCCCAAGGTTGTTATATGAAAGGTCTAAATGATCGAGATTTTGTAACTTGCAAAAGCTCAATGGTAAAGGACCTCCCAATAAATTGTTCGACATCATAAGCACTTGCAAGTTTTGAATATCTCCAATCCACTTGGGAAGTGCTCCAGTTAGGAAATTATCACTAGCATCAAAAATCAGCAAGGATGAGCTATTCAATATACCAGGTGATATGTCCCCTGTGAAATTATTCCTATCCAGATACAAAGATGCCAAACTTGACAAGTTGGTGTACCTCGGTAGCATTTGGCCTTGCAAATTGTTGCCTGATAGTTTTAATATAGAAAGTAACCGACAATTTTTAGCCGGTGTCTCGGTATCCCTCCCACAAAACCATTATTCGACAAGTCTAATGCTTCTAGTGATTTTATATTGCCGATTGAGGGAGGGATTCTACCTTTCAATAAGTTGTTTGACAAATTTAAATATTTCAAATTTGGGAGGATAGAACCAATCCCAGATGGAAGCTCTCCTTCAATAACATTAGCAGACACATCAAACCACCACATCTTGTCAAGAGTCAAATTGGAAGCCATGTCAAAAGCACCCGACAAATTGTTGCCGATGAGGTCGAACTGTTCTAGTTTTACATTCTTGTCCAATAGCCAACTTGGGAAATTTCCTGTCATTTTATTATGGCTAAGTTGAACAATTCTCAAGTCATATTGTTCTTTCAAAAAGTTGGGAATTATGCCATTTGCATCTTTGTTGAGCACACAATTTGATAGACTGAATACCTTCAGTTGAAATGAAGCAAACCAAGTGGTGTCTTCTGTATTTACTTCCATATGGTTACGGTTGTCGAGGAGACGGAATACCTCGAGGTTAGAATTATCAGCCAAGGAAGCAAGTGAAAGTGAGCCTTCAAAAGCATTTCCAGAAAGCTCAATATATTCAAGTGACTTGAGATTAGAGATGAGACATGAAGGAATGGCCCCACTAAAATTGTTATTGTGGACATCAAGTGCACGGAGTGAGGTCATATTGCAAAAGCATGAAGGAAGAGGACCCGAAAATCCATTACCACTAATATCCAAATCTTCAAGGTTCCTCAATCTGCACAAGCCTATTGAAGTCGACGATACAACTATGAGCATCATCAGTAAATTGTACTTGTATGATTAAAACACTCAGAGATCATGGTTTGTGCCTATAATGGAGGATAGCAAAAATTGTGCAATTTATCCAATATTCACAGAAAAATTGAAAAGATGGAGCTTTGTAGTTGAGTCACATCACCACAATGTTTCATTTCCACTATTCTTTGCTTTACATTAATTAGAACAAAAAAGGAGAAGCTTAATTACTTCCAGAGTTTGACAAATTTCGAATTGGATTGGAAACAAGTGTAAAGTAGATGTTATCCCTAGATTTAAAGGCGTAATTATATGGGCAGCCTCTAAAACGGTTGTGCAATCTTGCACTTTTCAAAAAACGATTCAAAATATTATATAGACTTGCGATTCATTTTTTTTTCCCTTTTTTTATTGTGCTTACTTTTTTTCTTTTTTCCATTTTCTTTTCTTCTTCTTCTTCTTCCTTGCACTTCCATGTCATCCGCAGCAACTCACCAAGGCAACCGCCGTCCTCCGCCGCTATCCGCACCATCGTCCCAGCTCGCTGTCCATCACCGCCACCTCACTGCCTGTCCATCCCCACCCCCCACCCCTTCCTCCTCTTCTCCGCGCCTTAGATTTGAGGCACGTGACCTCAGTTCTGAGACATTGCAACCTCTAATTTGAGGCCATACTTCAAATATGAGGTCGTCGTGCCTTGAACCAAATGGCGTGCGGGGTCTTCTGGCTGTGGGGATGTCGACTCTGGTGGTGGTAATGGCGACCGAGCTTCATGGTACTATGATGGGTTTGAGCTGCAGTGGACGGAGGCAGCAATGTACAGTGGTGCTAAAGATGCCGAGTTTTTTCAAGATCGAATGAGTTTTTCATATTATGATAAGTTTTTTCAATTCTACACATTGATTTCTTTAATGGGAAAAAGAATTTTTCAAATAAATTAATTTATCCATTATAAGATGTGTTTTACTTTGTTAGATTTTATTCATCTTAGTTTGCGGATATAAATTTTCAATCTGTTATATAATCAATTTTCATGTTAATATCTTAATTTAAGTGAAATGTATTTACTTTATGAAATAAGCAAAAATTGAAATGATAATAAATGAGATGTATTATTAGCTTTTTAAATTTCCCTTCTAAGTTACCTAGTCTGCAAGCACGCATATGGCGTGCAAGACTTTTGACTTAGTGTGATCAACCGTATGTTGTTTCTTAACACTTTCAGTTTAACGAGAAATGTAAGGAAACCGTTTCCTCTGTCTTCTACTTTTTCTCAACTCCAGTTGTAACCAATAAAGGTGCACAACCATATATATATATATATATATATATATATATATATATATATATATATATATATTTAAGTGTAATTACATATCATTTAGAAAAAGAAAATTGTTCGTTAATATGATCCATGTCATTTAATTACATATTTGAAAATTTTCTCTACCAATTTTTTCAAATTTAGACTCAATAAGACATAAAAGTTTGAGAATGACAAAGCAACTAGTTACGTGGCCCATGCTTTGCATGGGCATGTATTGTTGGTAAATATATTTTTACATGTGTTTATCCTTTTCATTATTAATGCAAGTAACTTTTGAATATATATTATTTGCGGTTGTTACTGATTGGATATGAAATACACAAAATAAAAAATATTCGTTATCCGTCCAAAAAAAGATATTCATTAAATCGGACAAACAAAACGTGGGAGAAAAGTTTAAACTAAAAACTTTATCTAAACAGTACAATAGAGCAATAAGATAAGAGTAATACCATTATCTTCTTCACATATTCGATTTATTTTTTATTATTTATAAGTGGATTCCCTTATTAGCATCGTAGTCTTTAAACACAATTTTCATTCACCATTCAAAATATGATTTTCATTTAACTAAGCCAAAACTCGAGATCATTTTCTGATTATCTATGAGTTAAATTTTATTTGAATTGTACATTGAAACCAAAATTCACTAATACTTATGAATCTCTCTCTCTCTCTCTCTCTCTGGAAATCAATTTCAAATTAAGTGGACTTTGGATCAATATTTTTTCATTTTTATTTCCTGTTAAATGGACTTGCTTTAAATGAGATAAGCTGTTTCAGATAAGTGAATTTTAGAGGAAGCGAAACTAAATAAAGTGTAAATATTCGTGTGTGTGAAGCAAGTTAATTTTTTCTGATGTTTAAGAAATTAATTATAAACTTAGAGAATATTAAGCAAAATAAGAAATAAAATAAGCTGCCATTCAAATTATATTAATTTAATTTTAAAAACTAGATATATTATGTATTTATGACTGCCCCGAAATAGGTTATTTTTCAAAATATGAATATTAGTCATGTAATAAAATATATTCCTCTTTTTAACTTAAATTTTAGATTACATGAATAAATTACCTAGTTCAAGATATTTTATGTTTGTTCACTTTTTTTCAATCTTAAAATCAATGAATGATAAATGTTGAAGGAGATAATCTTGGAATAATATAAGTCAATTGAAGATATTTCATCTTTATTTGTGATTTTCATGTTACGTCTAAAGAGACAAAGTTTCAAGTATAAAAAATCGATATTTTAGAACTTATTAGCCGAATGCATCCCATGTGGCAAATTTTCTCCGCAATTTATGCACATGGCAAATTACATATTTGAGTGAAGTGGCATGTGTGGAGCAATCTCACATCAAATGGTTATATTTTATAATTTAAGATTTGTCTTTATTTACTTTTTTTTTTCAAAATTAAAATGAACGAGAGATAAAAGTCAAAAAAGATAAACTGGAAAAAATTTTCGAGGTACTTTCTCTTTATACGTAATTTTTAAATTTAAATTCAATAAAGATAAAAGCTTGTTGATGACAAATTAATAAGACAATGCTTATAAGTGAAAGTAAATTGCCACATGATGAGTATATGAACGAACATATCTCTGACTTTAACTATATATGAAATTGGTAGATAAGTGAAAGCTCACTTTAAATGAAAATCATTCAAATAAGAGATAAAATATTCAATGACAAACCAAAAGGGTGAAATTATTTACTAAGTACTTTTTAATTAAGTGATGAAATAGGCTAAATTTCAAATGATAAATAGAATATATACTTAAATAGTATATATTTTAAAGTTAATTTCAAATTGAATAATTTTTTGACCAACTACAATTAGAAATTGTTCTCTTGATAAACTATTTATAAGTTGCTTTCAAAGTTAGTTACATTATATAAGAATATTCTTTCGCTTTATCCATTTTTTGAAATTCAAATTAAGTGGAGAGAGAATTTTGGGTGATAAATCAATAAGCTAATACATACGTTTTTTTGGTCACATTTAGATCACATGGTAAAAACCATGCAATATGCTTTGCCAGGTCACAAACAAAAAGTGAAGTGTCACGTGAAATATGCTTTATCTTTATTCATTATTTTAATAATTAAAATAATGAGATATTGAAGTTTGAAATGACGAACAATTAGCTAAAACCTTATTTGTCCAATGTAGGCCATTTTGCATATGTATGTTATGTATCTTCTCACGTAGCTATCTCAAAGGCAAGGTGAAGGGCTACGTGACAAAAGCATGAGAGAACATTCTCTCATTTCTGGTTTTAACCGTACATAAGGGATAAATAATAGATTTGTAGATGCATGTTTGTACAAATGTGTTTATTTGTTTTTTAAGTGGTGCTAATTGGTAAAGGCTATCTATGGGCTTATTAAAATGTAGCGCCTGAACATATTGTTTGTTGACATCCCAATCTTGAATATCTTTTTCAGTTCCCGTTTATTTAACCATATCAAAAAAAAATTCAAATAAAAACCTGAAATGTCATCATTTTCTCAAATAAAAACCTAAAATAAATATTATTTCAAATAAATGGCTGAAGTGAACCTTGCTTCAAATAAGAGCCCGAAGTGTCATATTAATCTTGAAAAAGGGTTTGACCTTACCAGCTGATTGGGGGAATTTCTGTCATTTACTTCTTTTTTAAATTTCCTTTTTTAATTTTTCCTATTTTTAATATAAAAAAACCCAAAAAAAATTAAAACTTAAAAAGAGAGAGAGAGAGAGAGAGAGAGAGAGAGAGAGAGAGCAGGCGGGAGGGCTAATCACAGCCCACTTGCCTATGGCTGTCAGGGTCGTTGGCGCTTTGGTGAGGGCTAAAGATCCTTGCCCGAACTGAGGCAAAGGGCTGGCTATAAGGGGGAGGGCTACCAAACCTCCACTTTTAAGTTAGCTTTTTCCCCCTTTTTTTGGTTTGTCTTTTTGGAAAAAAAGGAAAGAAATTTTTTAAAAAGTAAACAATGGAAATGCCCTTGATCAGGTGATGAGGCCAAACCATTTTTTGAGACCGACAAGGCACTTCGTTCTTATTTGAAATGAAATCAACTTCATGCTCCTATTTGAGAAAATGATAACACCCCATGCCATAATTTGAAATAATGTTCACTTTACACCTTTATTTGGAATTTTCCCATCATATTATATTCAAATATAGAGATTATAAAAAAAAAAAAAATTAGCATCAGCCATCAATATAGCTAGTTCGGATTAATACTTTGCTTTTAATAGCATAATCACTATTAATCAAATGCAACCGTTCCACTTTGTCATCAATATCAAGGGTTGCTTGATAGTCAAATTAGAAAATTTTGAATACTGACACGATTATTGTACTTAAATTTGTACATGTAAGTTAATCATTAAGTATTACCATAAACAATAGATGACGTGCGTCTTTTTTAACTTTGTGAAACGTACAAAACAATTTGTTTTTTACTATACTCTCAAAATCTAAAATATAACCTAATTTAAAAATAATACAACAAATTATGTCTCCACAGTTGTACATGTTTCGGGTGTTTCCAACGGAAAAAAAAAGGGCCAAAGTGAAAGATCCCCAAGATTTAGAATAAGCAAAAAGGATAAAGTAAAAATCAATCCTAAAATGCATGTCCAGTAAGGTTTTTTTATTTAACTTCAAATTCCATTTGTTTCGCAAAAAATGAATGATTTAAAATATATATATTTTTAAAAATAATTGATTGTATCGCTCGAAATAATAAATTAATGAAAAATGCTTTTATTATCGATAACAATTTATAGTTGAACATTTTCGTGAATGATATTTTTCGTTCATTCATTTTTGTAAGCAATACATGTAATCATTTTTAGGAAAATATTTTTCAAATTAGTCATTTTATGTGAAATAAATTTAGCTTTAGTGTCATTTAATTTCTTAGGCTTCCTGGCTTAGTTGAATTTAGTGACACTTGCGATACCTGACTTTTGACCACTATCGTGGTTTAATATGTGAACTTTAAATATTGTTTCATTCTAATCCCGATTAACTTTTGCATTTAATTCGGTTATGATTCATGTACAATATTTGAACTCTAGTATATTGTCATATTGTCATATCGGACGTTTTTATCTTCTTAGCAATGATTCCTTGAATCTGTTGTGTTAACACACTATTCTTTAGATTGGCCCATAAAAGAAGTTGCACAAAACTAAAAGCATGGAGACTAAACTTCAATCTTCAAAGATCAGGGATTAAGTCAAAAGAAAATATCAAACTTTTAAGGATCACCAACATAATGATCCCTCAATTAAGACATGAAAGCATGACATTGGTTTAATTATGGTCAAACAACTGTATATGCTTCTATGATAAGTTATTAGTAATGATAAACGAAAGCATTTTTACAGAATTAAGGCATGGTCTTTTACTTTACATGTACCTTCAAGTAGGTTGGAAGACAGCTTATTGGCCTCCGCAGAAGTTTGCTTATCATTGAGAGATGGATTTGGCCTCGTCAATTTGCTCATGATCCGAAAATCTGATTATGAAAAGATCCATGCATACCCAATAATCAATTAACTATCCACAAATATCATATGTACAACTATCATCAATTTATTGAGAATAACTATATGCTCATTATGAAGATAATTTATTTATTGGTAGATACCAGTTGGCCCAACATCTTTGAGCATAAAAAAGTCTCTGTGGCATGAACTAAGTAGCACCAACACGCGACATCGACACGCAACACGAGACGATATAACACGTCGACACGTCATTTCTAAAAAATAGAGAATTCCGACACGTTGCGACATGTTGTATATTAAATAAATATCTTTATTTTTAATTAATTTGATTCAAATTCATAAATAAATAATTAATTAAAAAAGAGCCTATAATAAATTTACACTAATAATATTAATAAATCAATTCATTTGAAATTCGAAAGATATATTCATAGTTAATGTGAAACATGTTTTTTACTTTAACAAAAGTTATTAATGAAACTAATAATTAATAAGAAATTATAATCAATTTATTTAAATAAATCCATGATTTTCTACAATGACCAAAATTTATCATTATTCAAAATTCAATACTTTTATTTTTCGAAATTATTTTTTAATTTCATTATTTAATTTTTCAATTAAAAAAAAATCTCCAAAATCCACCCCTTCTTTCCTTCGTCCATTTCCCTCCACCCCAAATTTATTTTACTTTTTCCCTCCCCCACCACTATAGGTTGTCAGCCTATCACTTCCCCTCCCCCAAAACTCAAAAGTCACGCCATCGTCCCCCTTTTTTAATTATTTTTTTAATTCCCTTGTAAAAAACCCTAGCTACCCTCCATTTCCTCCTCCTTCAACCGCTTGCCGCATGACCCCTTCGGCCCTTCGTCTCCTCTTCCTCCTCCTCCTCCTCGCCGCACGACCACCTTCCTCTCCGCATGACCCCCTTCCTCTCCTCTTCCTCTTGATCCTTCTCCTCCTCCTCCTCGTCGATCCATCACAATAGTGGCGGCCCTTGCCACTCTCTCTGGCCGTCTCTCGCCGTTGCAGTGGTCCGTTCGTGGCTTCGTCTCGCCGACAGGAGTTTGCTTTCTCTCTCTTCTTTCTCTCTATTTGGCTCTTTCTCTAGTCGTCTCTCGCCGTCGCTCGCGGCCTCTGCTCCCTCGCCCTCCCTCGCCTCCACCCTCCATCAGTCTTCCAGACACGCGTCGACATGCGTGTTGAGAAAAGTTGACCGCATGTCGAATTTTCCAACACGCATTGATTGTGTGTCCAACCGTGTCCGAGCATGTCGACGTGTCTGACACGCTTCGACACGTGTCAGACAGGACATGGAAGCACGGACAACATAGGGCATGAATTTGTAAACCAATTTCATTAACAAGTTACTTATAGCTTTACCAATGCCTATCATATGTACTAACAGAGCTGAGAAAATATTCCCAAGTTTGCTCTCATGCGACATTTGACTTTACGTCTATGACAGCCATGTGGCAAGATATATGGCATAATTTTGCCACGCAGTCCGTATTCGACCAAAAAAATTTAAGGAAGTTAAACAAAATATAAATTCCTATCGCTCGGAAGATTACGATGAAACTTTTAAACTTCTAATATGTCTTTAAAATTATAAATTATTAAAAATCATGACTTCATTTAAAATGTATCATTCATATTTACATTCTATTTAGAATTGAAAACAATAATTTGAACAATGTATTTATATGTTCACATAGTTTGACTAAATTTAAAGATGGAAGCTTTTAGTATAGGGTGCATATGTTTCTATGGCTTAAATGGCTAGGGTTCCGGCGAGACCTTCCGGGGAAATATGTTGTTGCAGAGATAGAGCAACTTAGGCTCCGTTTGGTTCAACTTTGGGGAAATGCAATGGCATTTCCCCAAGTATCTTTAAAAGAATGGGCATTTGGTGAATGCTGAAGTGTTTGGGAACTCATTTTTTGGTTCAGCATTTTGCAAAGTAGCTTTGAGGTGAAAAACAAAAGGAAAAAAAGAAAAGGAAAAAGGAGGGGGAGATGACGCGCAGAGGAGGGGGAACGAGTGGGAGGCAGGGAGGCAGGGAGGCAATCGGAGCTGGTGGGGGAGGCGGCCGGTGGCTGTGGTGGGGGAGGCGGCCGGTGGCGCGTGGTGGTGGGGAGGCGGCGGGTCGCGCGACCCACGCACCGCCGTCGCGGTCTCAGGCGGCGTCGCCTGGGTCGCGCGACCCACGAACCGCCGTCCTGTGGGTCGCGCGCCCTCAGGGCGACGCCGCCTAGGGCCGCGCGACCCACGCACCGCCGTTGCGTGGGTCGCGTGGCCTCAGGGCGACGCCGCCTGGGGCCGCGCGACCCACGCACTGGCGGTGCGTGGCGACCGGATCTAGCCGACCGAGCACTGCTCAGCCCGTCGCGTGGGTCGCGCGACGCCGCCTGAGGCCGCGACCCACGAGACGGCGGTGCGCGGCGACTGGATCTGGTCGCATGGGTCGCGCGACGCCGCCGAGGCCGCGACCCACGCGACGGCGGTGCGCGCGCGACCGGATTTGGTCGGCCGAGCACCGCTCGGCCCGTCGCGTGGGTCGCGTGACCCGTGCGACGCCGCCCGAGGCTGCGACCCACGCGACGGTGGTGCGTGGCGACGGCGGTGTGTGGCGACGGTGGTGCGTGGCGACGGCGGTGTGTGGCGACGGCGGTGCGTGGGCGACCAGCTCCGGCCGGTTGAGCTCCGATGGCTGAGCTTCGGTCTTGAAGAAACAAGGAAGACGAGGAGGAAGACGATGAACAGTTATTTTTGAGGGTAAAACAGGCAAACTCAATTATCAAAGAGGGTAATATCGGAAGAAAAAAAATTCATTAAACCCTCCTTCAAGCATTCGAAAATCTTGAATGCCCAAAGCAGTCTCCACCGCTTTGGGCTTTCAAAGATTCCACTAGCATTTGGAATGCTAGCATTCCCCCAAGTATGCCTCCAAATGCCGAACCAAACGGCTGAAATTTTTCCCAAGGGGCTTTCAGGGCTGAAAGCCCCTTGGGAATGCTGAACCAAACAGGCCCTTAGTGATCTCAGTTTTCTAAGAAAGAAGATGAACAGTGGAGCGCAAAAGTAAAGAAAAAAGAAAGAAAAGTAAAGTAAAAAAAGAGAGAAAACCGCAAAAAAGCGAACTGAAAAGGAAACAAAAAATTCAAAAAAAGCCAAAGAGCTGGGGTTACCTGATCGGCAATTGATTGAAGTGAAACTAGATATCATCTTCGAAGCCGGGGCGCGACGCCTCCTCGTCGTCATACACTGACTGGAGCAGCTTTCTGCCCAACTTCGTCCCCCCCCCGGGGCCCCCACCGGGCGCAATCCACCCACTGTTATGCAAAAGGACGTCATTTTATCAAAAGCCGTGCAAGTCAAATTACCAGTTGAGTATTATAGGATAGCCAATAATGATTGGAGTGCATAGGAGCAATTTCCAATGTTGATCAGCAAAAATGGCTATATTATAATTTCGTATAAAAATTTAAAAATATATTGATAAAATTAAAAACTTTATATTTAAATTGACATTCGTGTAATAAATTTAAAATTAAATTGATAATTTTCCTGACTAAAGTAGAAGGGGAAAAGTGCAAAGAGAGAAAAAGAAAAAAGAAAAACGAAGAAAAGCCAAAGGAAAAGAAAATGGAAATCAATTTGGACCGTCATATGGTCCTTGCGATGAGGTTTTAAAATTTGAAGAGAGTAAATTTACAATTACCCTTAAGATTTTGTTCGTAAAATAGACGGAGAATGTTTGGATGATTTGAGTACGGGTTTTTACTATTTGAGCCGAATCCATTTTCTGCTATAGTGTTTGACCATTTTATCCCGATATGTCCCATCTGTATACAGATTATATCCAAATAAAAAAAATGCGGGGCCTCATTTTGTGTCCCGGTGGTGCATGATGATTTCTCGAATTGTTTCCATTCCCTACCCTCCGCCGCTGCGACCCTTTTATTTTTCTCACACTTTCCTTTTTTCTTTTGCGTTATAACGTCACCACCAGCAATTATGCTGGAAAAGTGAGAGAAACCAACGGAGTATAATCGACGTAAGCGAAGCAAGATGGAGAAAAAAGAGGGAATTCGGAAGCCGAAGAGACGGAGAAGCCTCGTGTCGAGAACTTTGGAGGTGTGATCGGTAATACAATGGACAACAAAGAGAAAGCGGAGCTGGAGGAAGTGCACAAGAGGCGAGCTGGAGGAAGTGCACAAAGAGAAAGCTAGCCTGACGAAACAATGCCGGTGGCCGCTCCGACCGTGTCCCGAATTCGCCATTCCTGGACGAGACCTTCTCAGAGTTCAGGAAGAAGCTTCCCAGCGACATCTGGCGGACCAATTCTCTCGCGGTTGCATCCGAAGAAGAAGGGTCGTTCGGGTGGTGGAGTACAAGATGACCTAGAAATTGGCTGGAGGACGACGACAATTCCATCTTGAGAATGAATAAAGAGATCATGGAGCTCTCCACAGATATCAGTGAATTCCAGAGTAGTTTAGCTAGATTTAATAGCAAACGCGGACGGTGAAAGAGACGGACGGTGATGGAGACCTTGCTCTAGGTCAACACCCTCGCCTCCAACTTTTCCGCTGGCGCCATCGTGGTTTGTTCTTGGTGTCTCAGAGCACGAAGTCCGCTAGCACAATCTATAACCTCACATTCCAGATCTGAGGTCGATGAGCTCTAGATCTGACATCTGAGGCTCAACCCGTCCTAGGATTTGGATCGATCCAAGGTCGAAAGGGACCAGCAAAAGCCGCAATTGGGTTTTTCAGGTCAATGGCCGCCGTTGAGCCCCGACGGGGGAGTTGCCACAACGGTGAGAAAGTGGAAGAGAGGTGGGGGTTGGCTGGCTCTTGGGTAGCCTTGTCGAACTCAAGGCCAAGTGCTGGGTCGCTGTCGACGTCCTATGGCTCAAACGAAGGTGGGGCTACGTCGACAAAGTGAGGCAGGGCAAGCAACGGCAGGCAGCGATGACGACACGTGGCCTAGTCGTGATGAAATTTTGGGAAGCAGATTGGGAAAGAGAGCTTGTTTACTCTTTTAGGAGAACTTCATCCCCTATGATTCGCTTCTGTTTTTTCCCAAATTGGATACATTCAAGGGAAGAGCAGCGAAGCGAGTGGAAAAATTGGGCCACACTTCAATCATTTGAGTGCGGATATAATCTGTAAACAAGTAGGACTCACTAGAGATAATATGATCCAAACACTACTATAGGGGGGTGTATAAGCAAAAGAGAGTGGAAAAGACGTGGCCCAATCTGATTTGTAATGGAATCTCTTACTGTTCTTTCTCGGTGTATGTAGGTCAGATCAATCGAATCACGTAAATCTAATCGATATGTAATCTATTTTCTTCTTCTATTTATGTCTATTTGTGTTCAATCGCCTTATTTGCACAACACTAAATGTGACATTCCCCATCTAAATGGACTAAAAAAAATGTCAGAATTTGGTAAATTGTTGCTTACCAAGCTAATTCTATTTTTGTTCTTCATACTTATCATCGTCATGGAGATGAGTCTCGTAATTAATTTATGATATCTGCAATCAACTACTTTAAGAATTGCATCATTAGTGCGATAATGTGTTTGCCATCAATTCACTGTTTATGATTTATAGCACCACAGTATGACATCTTTTCATTGTTCAAAAAGTAAACGATTACTTAGAAACACAATTGAAATAAGAAATATGAAACAAAGAAGAGAGAAAGAGAGAGATTCACCTGAGAGACGATTTCTACTTAAATCCAACACTCGAAGTTCCTCCAGAGGAAGGAATAAAGAGGCATCAATATCCCAAGGTCGAGACTCTCCTGTCCCCCCGCACCACGCTTCCCATTCCAAATTACGTGTATCACCCAGATATAGTCCAGTCACACGAGAAGTGGTGTAATTGCACTCAACGCCTTTCCAAGAGCAACAGTCACTATTGTTGTCACGCCACGACAGAAAAGAAGACCCATTGAGGGGGTAGATGGCAGCCTCAATGTTAAGCAGTGCATTCCTCTCTTCTTCCAAGCACCCCATGCTTCTTCCACTTCCCATCAAAACAAGCAATGCCCAAGTCCACATACCCAATAAAAGACACTTCATGTTTTTAACGTTGTTTTGTGCGTTTATCTGCTTCCTATGCTTCACCATGTGCAAGCTTACGAGGGTCATCTCCTCAATTTATATGTGCAGTCTTTCCCTTAGGAGTGATGATCACGGTTGGGCCAACACCACGAAATAATCGTGGGCAAAGTCAAGTCTGCTGGGCCCAACTCCTCAGAACACGTGATCATCGCTGTTGACTTGAACCAGGACTTCTCCAAAAGAGAGATGAAGATTATAAAATGACAAAATGAAAAAAAATTATTATTAGCAAATCAAAAAAGAAAAAAAAGTTACGATTTGACTCCACCAAAGCTATAAAAGAAAAAAATGTGCCCTAATATTGCTTCAAAAAAAAAAAACTGAGGAAGACGATGTTGTTAATTTTCAGTAAGTGTTATTTTTATGAGAACTATCTAATAAATGGGTACTTGTTTGGACTTATTGAAGGAACAAAAAGAGGCAATTTCCATCAAATTTAATAAAGTGTTAAGACAGTGCAGATAAGGGAGAAGTGCCAAAAAAGTCCTAAACCTTTTGCCTTTGTGCCGATTTAGTCCTAAACCTTTTTTTGGTGCCGATTCAGTCCTAAACCTTTTTACGTTGTGCCAATTCAGTCATTTCTGGCCAATTTTGGCCGGATTTTGCTAACTAGACGCCGGCCGGTTGACGTGGCCTAATCGGCGCTGACGTGGACAACTTTTAATAATATTTTAATATTTTTGAATTTTTTTTTTTGTCTTTTTTCTCTAGCCAGTCACCAAGGTCCGGCGACCGGCCAGAGCCGAAGGTCGGTGAGGGCGAGGCCCTCACCCATGGCCGGCGAGGGCAAGCCTTGCCCATGGTCGGATCTAGCGAGGTCGAGCCTCGCCGGCCATGGGCTCGGCTCGGCTCGTCAGATTCGGCGAGGGGGAGCCTCGCCCATGGCTAGCAAGGCTCGACCTCGTGGCCGGCGAGGGCAAGCCTCGCCCATGGCCGGATCCGGCAAGGTCGAGCCTCGCCCATGGCCGGCAAGGGCAAGCCTTGCCCATGGCCAAATCTGGCGAGGTCGAGCCTCGCGGCCATGGGCGAGGCTCCCCCTCGCCGGATCCGACGAGGCGAGCCTCGCCCATGGCCGGCAAGGCTCGACCTCGCCGAGATCCGGCCATGGGTGAGGCTTGCCCTCGCCGAGATCTGGCCATGGGTGAGGCTCGCCCTCACCGATCATGGGCGAGGGCCTCACCCGCGAGGTGGCCGGCGAGGTCGGCCTCGCCCTCGCCGGCCTTCGGCTCTGGTCGGTCGCCGGACCTCGGGTGACCGGGGCCGGAGGAAAAAGACAAAATTAAAAATTAAAAAAATTAAAAATTAAAATTAAAAAATTAAAAATATTATTAAAAGTTGTCCACGTCGTCTAGTCGGCGTCCAAATAAGAAAATCTGGCCAAAATTGGCCGGAAAGGACTGAATTGGCACAACGTAAAAAGGTTTAGAATTGAATCGGCACCAAAAAAAGGTTTAGGACTAAATCAGCACAAAAGCAAAAGGTTTATGACTTTTTTGGCACTTTTACCGTGCAGATAATGTTTAGTGTATCTCATAATTAATCATAGTATCAATAAACCCAAAATAAATTAATTATCATTGTATAGACTAATAAAAAAGAACATAGTCTTAAATTTGCGCATCGCTCAAATACTTGTTAGTATTTGATGAAAATCTTTTTAAACACCGTGCCACGACAGAAGGTGGATTTAATCTTGAGCAAGGCATCTTTCTTCTAAACATCCCGTCAGTTTCCACTTCCCTCCAATATGGACACCTCCCAAGTCTACTTTTTTTTATGGTATTTTTTGGATTATGAGAGACCATTATATGAGTAGTGTGTGTATATACATATCAAATTGAATCAATACTGCTAAAGATAGTGGATTCCACGAGATCGGATGGCCCAAATATAATTTAACATATGTATTGGGTTCGCAAAATTCTTGCTCAGGACACGTGGGTAATACGTTTCTGTTGGGGACCTCTCCGGCTCAAAGATGCAACACATCTTACCCTCCCATGTGGTCATTAAAGCTTGCCGTGACCTAGATATTTTCCAAGGAAAAGGATGCAAACCATTTCAGCTTTGTTGAGAATTAGGGACATGAAAAATGATAGGGATGAAGGCAGGCATTGTAGCTGATTCAATGACCGTCAAATAAAACCAATCAAGTTTTTCATGAAAATTAAATATTCAATAATAATTGTGGAGGCCAGAACATACGTAGAAATTTATTCTATTTATTGCGTTCCCTCAAATTCCATGCGTTCAATGGATGTGATCAATTACATTGTGTGAGTCCTATGTAGTCTCACCTAGTTCATTGCTCAGAATGCATTGATTTTATATGTTATGGATCCATGTGCAAAAATTGCTTTTAAATTTGAGAAAATTGTTTGAAATGTCCTAATCCTTTTATGTGGTTACCAATTTAGTCGTAAACCTTTAAATTTTATCAGTTTAGTACTAAATATTTCAATTATGCCAATTTAGTCATAAATTATGCCAATTTAGTCCCCAACATTTTGATGATTTGCTAATTTAGTCATAAACATCTTAGCGATTTATCAATTTAGACATTCTGGATCATTTGAGTTAAAAGTCACTAACGTGACGGTCTAGTCAGTGCCGACTATCCTACATAGGATTGTCAGCACTGATGCGAAACATTTTTGCAATTTTTTTAATTACTAAATTTTTCTTTTACTTTCCTTTTCTTTTTCTTTTTAACCTTCACCAGCCATCAATGTCTAATGGCCGATGGAGAATCCAACTAGGGTGGCCCTTGCATGAGGCCAGTAGATCAATCGTTGATGGCCAATGGAGGGAAAAAGGGAACAACGAAAGGAAAAAATTCAGAAAATTAAAAAAAAAAAAATGTTCATAAATTATCTACATTAGTATCGGTCATTCCACACCGAATGGTCGACATTGACTAAATTACCACGTTAGTGATTTCCATCCATAATTGGTCTAAATTCGCAAATCATTAAAAGATTTAAGACTAAATTAGCAAACCATAAAAAAAAAAAAGAATTAAATTGGTAAAATTGAAAGTTGTAGGACTAAATTGACAAGTTCTCAAAAGGCTTAGGATTAAATTAGCAAAATTGAAAAGTTTGGACTTGAATTGGCCACCGTACTATAGGTTTAGGGTTTTTTTAGATAATTTGCTCTTTTAAATTTTATATATAAATAACAAGAAAGTTGGGTAGAGTAGAGTTTTGTGGTTGAGCCACATCATGGCAAAACCTCATTCTCTCGACTTCCTATAATGTAACTGACAACTTATTGATTAGATAGAGAGGCTTTATTACATATTCAACATTGATGTTCCTAAAGAAATATTATAAATAGATTCTTGTGATATATAAAGAGGTCATTGCTAATTCATTATATACAACAAATAATATGTAATTACTTAATTACATATGTTGACTATGAAAAAAAGTGAAATATTTTAATATTAATTAAAAAAATGTTCTTATATTGGTTGAAAAGTTTGCACTGTATATGTGTTGTCTAAGTTCTCTTATTTATCTGTAAAAAGTTTACAATATCTGATATGAACAATCTTATCTTATGTATCCAAATAATCGGGGGTTTTGGTGCATTATATGGTGTGGGAGATTTTGCAATCAGTGTTCGTCACTAAATTATTTTACATCTACTAACATTGTTTAAATTTTTAATAAGTATTAGTAAGGGGATGGCCATGAGAATGTTAAAAGACGTGAAATTTCGGGCTGTCAATTAAAGTTTGCCTATGACTCTACCTAAAGACCTCAACATTTTGTATGGGAATTTCTCTAGATGGTCAAATTGTCCCGATTAGTGTCAACTCTTTGCCTTAAGGAGACAATTAGTGAAGTCTGTAAAACACAAGCGGATGTTCTCTGGTGATTTCCCTTTGACAATGATTCATAAGTGAAATCAACCTTTCAAATATTTAGTATTTGAATAGTTATTTTGGAAGTTTGCCAATGCGGCTCGGGCCATATCATTACAGTGTAGCCCATTACTTATTAGTTAAATTATTTTACCTATTAAAATCATGAACGAAAGATGTTGTATGATTTATTAATTTTTCTCAACCAAATTTATCAAAATAGAATGGATAAATTTATCATACAAGATACCCGAACCTGTGAGTTGAGCTCATCAGTTGGATTCCATGTATCATGTTTCATTTATTTATTTTTCTTTCACTAAACCTATATTATGTTGATGTGAAATGCTTCGCTTTTTGGATAGGTATATCCGTTATAGCTTGACCCAGCTTTCTCCCAAGTTGTCTTCGCCACCTACTGTAAAGGCTGGGAAATGCTTTACCTTTATTGACAGAGATGTCCACAATGAAAAGTAAATAGTAACACCTTGACTAACTTTATGTTTCATTAATCCAAAAGCAATATAAAGTTGATGGACAAGAGAGTCGGCGGAAAAAAGCTGTGAAATGCTTTGCCTTTTTGATAGAAATGTCCATTATAGCTCGACTCTAATTTCTCCCAAGTCGTTTAGGCTAACTACCATGAAAGCTGGGAAATGCTTTATCTTTATGACAGGGATATCCATTATAGAGAGTAAGTGGCAAGACCTTGTCTAAATTTATGTTTCTTTAATCCAAAAGCAATAGAAAGATAACGGAAAAGAGAGTTGACCCAGCCACGCAATTTCTCTTTCCATCTCGATGTAATCTTCGGTGAAATTTTGCCTCGTTTCACGCTACCCTCAACAAAACGCTAGACTAATTACTTATTTTACTCATAAAGCATTTGGCTGATACTCAGAAAAATTGGTCAAGCAAGGGCAACTAGACCCTCGTCCTTACGCTAATTTGAAAAATGGATTGTAATCTTGGATGGGATTTTGGCTTTTTACCCCCAACAAAACGCTAGACTAATTACTCTTTTTCTCATAAAGTATTTGGCCGGTTGTCCGAAGAACTGGTCAAGCAAGGGCAACTAGACCCTTGTCTTTACGCAGATTTGAAAAATGGACCGGAATTTTCTAATGTCTGGTCACACAATTTCTCTTTCCATCTCAATGTACTTGGATGGGATTTTGCTCTTTACCCTCAACAAAACGCTTGAGTTATTACTTCTTTCTCTCATAAAGCATTTGGCCAATGCTCCAAAAAATTGGTCAAGCAAGGTTGACTAGACCCCGTCCTTGCGCGGATTTGAAAAATGGATTGGAATTTTCTAAAGTCTGGAGCAACTTCATTTAGTAATGTTAATCACCAAACCAAAATGCTCTAATCATTTGAGAAATTTCGTTCAAAATATCATAATTTAACTTAACATATATAATTAGATTTTCATAATTTAGTAATCCATCCATTAATAATCGCTAAATTGGAAGTTTCTTTCCTTCCATTTTTATTTTTGAACTAAGTTGATGAAAATAGAAATATAACGGAAGCTCTTTTTTCTTTTGTAAATCCACGTCTAATTCCCTTCGAGGTCGAAATTTGTTGATAAAATACCATTCGACAAATTGTATTTAATCATCTTAAAAATAGCGTTTGATGTCATTGACTTTGTAATGTGAAGAATCGGCAATTCCCATGTATCTCCATATTAACTCACTATCGACCCCTCCTCTCCACTCCTCTCAGATTTCTTTGCGTTTGTGAAAATCTTTGACACGAAACTTCAAAACTTGACATCTTTCATTGTATTATTCTTAAGGGAAAAAGCCACCAAAAACCCCAAACTTTTTTTTGTGACATGAAAAACCCTGAAGTTTGCTAACCGTGACACATTTACCCCAAACTTTTATTTGTGACACAAAAAACCCTAAACTTTCATTTGTGTGACACATTTACCCCAAATCATATGGGCATTTTGGTCTTTTTACTTTAAAAAACTTTTTACTTTTTACTTTTTTATTTTTTTTTTCTTTGTTTTTTCTTCCCTCCGCCGGCGTCTGGCAAGGGCCGCCCTCGCCGGCTTCCCTCCGCCATGGTCGGTGGAGGGAAGAGAGAAGAAAAAAAAAATTTAAAAAGGAAAATAAAAAAACAGAAAAAATAAGACGAAAATGCTCTTAATGGGGTAAATGTGTCACAGTTTGAAAAGTTTTGGGTTTTTCATGTTACAAAAAAAAATTTGGGGTAAATTTGTCACTTTGGACAAAATTTGAGGTTTTTGGTGGCTTTTTCCCTATTCCTAATTATTTTTTCTCATTTGATCCCAAATCCTAGATGGTAGTTTTTGGACCAGGGTGCACTAGATTGGTCATAGGTGGAAATTTGCTTTGTAGTGTTTTCATAGCCCGTCAAATTTCATTTTATGCGATGATTAAACGATATTTTATAAATATAACCATTTCAAAGTGTCATTAATTGAGTGAATACGGTTACTAAATTTAAAATATATTTTATGACATACTTTCATCTAATCTGATTGACCTTCATTCTCATTTGCATATCATTGTAACTCCTTTACGTTTCATTGCATTCGGCTATAATTGCTACTTCACTTATTTTTACTAATGGCATCTCGAGTTCCCTAGGATAGTAGAATGAACAATCCTGAAAATAAAATTAGAAAAATACGCCCCAAGGACCGGCCACATCTAACTCGTGCCTGAGAAAATGCGAGGATCCGATTCGGTTGGTCCAATTCGGGTTTTCAAGCTTTTGATGGCTCCTGAATTTTGTTGACTTTTATTATTTTTTATTTCTCATCTTTAGCGTCTATAGTGCTGCAGAGGTGGAATTTGTTTTAGTTCTTTTTTTTCTTTTTTTTTTCTTTTTTGATCTTTGATGTTGAATGGGCTGGGCTTGAAAAGTTGTCCAAAATGAACCAGGCGAGGCCCTATCAATAAGTTGGAGCCGACGACAGCGTTTGTTAGCAGCTTTTCGTGGCCCGCACGTGTGGCCACAAAATGGTGACGCTCATACATGAACCTTTTGTTAAAAATAACCAATTGGATGAAAACATTTAATTTCTACATGTGCATATTTCACGAAAAACCAATAATTTGAAATATTTCTCTAAAAAAATTCACTTCTATTGCTTGTAAAAATTAATTGATTAGAAATGCTTTATCATTTAAGGAAATATTTGGGCAAAGATTACGGTTGACGATGAAAATTCTAACCAATGCAAATAACTATTTTTAGAAAAATGTTTACAAATCATTGTTTTTTTGTGAAATCAATAATAGGCTTTGGGACTCAACCTTTTTACCGTTGTTGCTAAATTTGTTTTCTTGTTTTCATCCATCGAGTACCTTCATCCTTTATAAGTGGTCTATCCTACTGAAGGCTAAGTCAGAGTAACATCCATGTTCTCTCCACTTCATAGATTGTACATTTATCATTATCAATACGTTAATTTTTTAAAGATTAATAAAAATAGTATATATTACCAACTGCTTTTCCATTTATATGATTGATCTATCCTTATATTTGCTAGAATTCCTTTTGAGGCGGTTTGAGGGTATAAAATTGGAAACTTTGTGTATTTAATTGGCAAGAGATTTTTTATTTCTTAAGTATAGACTCAGTATGCACAGACTCGAGAACTAAATTAATAGTTTGGGATTTTTTATTAAGTGATTATTTATAAAGAGAATGACAAAAGTCAAAGTGACTTTTCGTAAAATTGATTATCACGTTATTTTAGAATTATGAAAAATATAATAGCGTAATAGAACAAGGAAAGGCAGCACTCAAAGAATATATAGAGGCATAGATGCGTATCCACCGGAATATATAGGTACCTTAAGATTTTGTTTTATTAAAGCACGAAAGCGTGTAACTTA
Organism: Eucalyptus cloeziana; assembly: GCA_014182715.1. Lineage (NCBI taxonomy): Eukaryota > Viridiplantae > Streptophyta > Magnoliopsida > Myrtales > Myrtaceae > Eucalyptus > Eucalyptus cloeziana. The sequence continues at coordinate 52,260,702 of CM024636.1, read as the reverse complement.
TATGGTAGTCAATGAATTGTCACTATTATTCAGAAAATCAAAAGTCATTGTACCGGGAAAATGATCGCAAAAAAGGAGGGAGGGAGGGAGAGAGGGAGAGAGAGAGAGAGGAAAAAAGAGAACGAAGACAAAAAAAATACCATGCAATTGTAAACGAGGGGACTAGATTGAAGATGGAAGGTCCCTGACAGTCTTAGACCATGTTGTTGTTTTTTTTTTTTTTTTTTTTTTGGAGACAGGAGGAACCAGCTTACAGCCGACAGCCGCGCCATAAACCCCCTGGTGACGCTAGCGCAAGACCCACCACCACGGCGTCACGTTGGAATTTGAACCCGTCCCGTTCATAAGAGGGATGAAAGCCCAAGCCAACGCGGCCACCACATGGGGTGCTTCTTAGACCATGTTGTTGTTATTATGAAAATGCAAGTTTTGAAATTAATGTGTGTTATTAAGCCTGGTCATTTGTCACCTTCTCAATTACATCGTTCATGCTAATTGCAATCACCGGATCTATATCATGTATTGTAACTTTTAGTAGTCAAATATCTAAGAGAATCATTAATCTTTAAATAAGTATTAGGTTAACGAATGGTGATGAGATTATTAAAGAACAAGAAATTCTTGACCGTCGTGTTATTTTTGCCTGTAACGGTTAATTCCTTTATGAGCTACACTATTTTATGACTTTCTCCCTAAAGACTCGAGCATTTTATATGGCCATTTCCTTGGATGTTCAAAGTGGATCTCAATTAGAGTCACTTCTTTGCCTCAAGGTGACAATTGGGGGAGTCCGCAAAACACAAGCGAATTCTCTCTAGTGATTTCCATTTGATAGCGGTTTAAAGTAAAATCAACCATCCACGTGATTACAACTTAAATATTTATGAGATAGTTATTTTGAGAGTTTGCCGACGTTGTTTGGCAACCCAATATTTGTTAGCAAAATCACTTTGTCCATAAAAATTACCAATCAAAGATGTTGTATTACTTTAGTAAATTTTCAACCAAATATATCAAAATAGAACAGACAAATCAATAACATGAGATATATGAACCTATAAATCAATAAGTTGAGCTTATCAGTTGAATTCATTATATCATGTTCTATTTTTTTCACAAACTTATATTTCCTTGAATGTTTGAATGCCTGCTTCATAATGTAGGGACTCTTGTATAATTTGAGCAAGTCATTTTGGTCTTGCCATAAAAAGCTATGAAATGCTTTGCTTTTTGGATAGAGATGTCCATTATAGCTTGACCTAGCTTTCTCCCGGGTCGTCTTTGGCCACCTACGGTTAATGCGGGGAAATTCTTCACCTTTATTGATAGAGATGTCCATTATGGAAAGTAAATAGTAAGACCTTGACTATCTTTATGTTTCATTAATCCAAAAGCAATATGAGGATGATGGAGATGGAAAAGAAAATCCACCCAATCACTTAATTTCTCCTTTCATCTCAATCTAATCTTGGATGAGATTTTGCCTCTTTACCCCGACAAAACGATAGACTAATTACTTCCTTTTCTCATAAAGCATTTGGCCAATACTCCAAAGTTGGTCAAAAAAGGGCGACAAGACCCTTGCCCTTTACGCGGGATTTGAAAACGGATTGGAATTTTCTAAAGTCTGAAGTAACTTTATCTTGTAATTTTAATCACCACATCACAGTGCTCCACTTATTTGAGAAATTTCATTTAGAACACCATAAATTAACTTAACATATATAATTGGATTTTCATAATTTAGTAATTCATCCATTAATAATCGTTGAATTGGAAATTTTTTTTCTTTCATTTTTATTTTTGAATTGAGTCGATGAAAATAAAGATATGGTGGAACTTCTTTTTCCTTACATTTTCTTTTTAGTAAGTCCACATCTAATTTCCTTCATGGGCTAAAACTGTTGGCAAATACAATTCGATAAATTGTTTTTAATCATCTTGAAGACAACAGTTGAAGTCGATGACTTTCTAATGTGAAGAATCTGCAACTCCCACGTATCTCGATCTTAACTCACTATCAACCCCTCATCTCCTCTCATCTAAGCTTCCTTTGTGTTTGTAATGATTTATTGGATTTGATCAGCTTCTTCTCTCTACTCAGTCTCTCTCCTCCACGCAAACACGAAAATCGTCCCAAAAATGACTGAGCTTCTCCCCACGAGACATCAGATGAGATATGTGCAAATGTTGGTGTCGCACTCATGTGCATGTCTTTGATACGAAGCTTCAAAACTTAAATAATCATTTTTACTGGTACAAGTTATAATTTTTGCACAATTTTTTACGAATTATTGATTTTCCATGTAATCACCACACAAATAGTAAGCTCCAAAACTCAACCTCTTTCAATTTTTATTATTATTGTCACTTTTAGTTTCTTTTTCTCATTTTGGCTATTGAAGACCTTTGCCCTTTCCATGTGGTCGAACCTACCAAAGGCTATGTCTCTCCTAAGTCTAAGTGACGTCCATGTTCTCTCAACTTCAATGACTGTATACGTATTATTATCAATATTTTCTAAAGATTACTAAAATAGCATACAGTACCAACTATTTGTCTAGTTATATGATTTATTTTTAGTTTATCAGCTCAAATTTCATTTAAGGCATTTTTAGGGTATAGAATCGGAAACTTTGTGTATTTAATAGGCATTTTGAATGTTTAAATGCTTGCTTCATTAGGGGTGATCAGTACCTTGGAACCGAGCTGGGGATCGGACTGAAAGGATTGGTTCCCCATTTTTAGAATTGAGGACTAGACCGAAGGAGGCTAGAATCGGATGGAACCGGACCGATCGGTCCGATTCGATTCTTAGGCAGTCCAATGGATCGCATGTGCTTGAAACACATGTTCCTATGTGCAAAAAAATCAAACTCTACTTATCTGAGCATCGATCACAATTCATATATTTCACGCTCAATCTTGGCTAAAAATGCCATGAACAACATGTCTAAAGGAGATGCTTGCCTTAGGCTTTTATAGGCAATCTCTCTTGTACTCTCTGAGTATTTGCTCGATATGGTACTCTTGGAGGCTTGGAAGGCCTTGTCTCTTGCAAGTGAGAAGAGAGAGAGAGAGAGACGAGGGTGTGGCTCTTGGAGCCATAGTCCTAGGTGGAAGAAGAAACTTACAAGTAGGCTTCCTCCTTAAGTAGCGAGGAACAAGGAAATGGTTTTAGTGGTCTTTTGGTCACATGTGAGGTTGATGCCTCAATAGTACTGAGAAAGGCCTTGAATTGAGGCATTTTTTCATTCCATGAAAATTTTAGTTTAAATTAGATCTTTATATGTATATAAGAAATAAAATTAAACACTCAAAAATTAATATTTGGTCCTATTCCATCCGATTGGTCAATTGTATTCTTGAGACCAGGAATGGGACCCAAAATCATTGGTTCCAATTTAGTGAAACTGGGAACCGAATCCAACCGGTCGATTCAGTGTGGTTATGGTGATTTTTATGTCGATCCAATGCGGTTAGGGTGTTTTTTTTTTTTTTTTTTTTTTTTTTTTTTATCGCCCTTATGTTTCATCATGTAGGGACTCATGTATAATTTGAGCAAATCATTTTTGGTCACTTGCTCTAAAAGCTATGAAATACTTTGCTTTTTGGATAGGGATGCCCATTATAGCTTGACCTGGATTTCTCCCAAGTCGTCTTGGCTGCCTACCATAAAAGCTTAGAAATGCTTTACCTGTATGACAATGATGTCCATTATAGAAAGTAAGGGTGCGTTTGGTAACACTTCTGTTTAAAAATTGTTCTAGGGAACAGAAATAGAAAAAAGTGTTTATGTTAGGGAACAATTTTTGAACAAAAAACGCGTTTGGTAAACTTGTTAGGGAATAAAAAATGAACAGAAACACGTTTAGTAAATTTGTGTTCTTTTTTTATTTCTTTTAATTTTTTAATATTTTTATTTTCTTTTTTTTCTTTCTTTTTTCTTTTTCTTTTTTTCTTCTTTTGGTTGGTCGTCGGCCTCGGCCATGGCGCGGCGACCGGCCGGCGGCCTCGCCCAGATCCGGCGAGCCCGAGCTCGCCCAGCCACCTCGGCCTCGTCGGGCCATCGCCAGGCGACGCCGGCCTGGAGGTGGCCCGGCGAGCCCGAGCTCGCCCGGCCAAGGCGAGGCTGAGCCTCGCCAGGGGCCGGCGACGCCCCGGCAAGGTCGCCGGCCATGGCCGAGGCCGGTGACCGGCCAAAGAGAAAAGAGAAAGAAAAAAAAAAAAAAAGAGAAGAAAAAGAGAGAGAGAGAGAAAATGTGTTTTTAATTTTTGTTCAGAAACAAGAAACAAGTTTTCTTGTTTCTTGTTTCTGTTCCAAAAGTGTTTGAGAACAAAAAAATAGATTTGGAACAAAACGCAAACAAACGCGTTTTTTGTTCTTTTTTTGTTCTCTGGAACAAAAAAAAACACAAAATATGTTTAAAAACAAAAAAAAGAAACGTTAACAAATAGCCCCTAAGTGGCAAGACCCTGATGAAATTTATGTTTCTTTAATCCAAAAGTAATATGAGGATAATGGAAAAGAGTGTTGGCCCGGTCTCCCAATTCTCTTTCCATCTCGATCAAATCTTGAATGAGATTTTGCTTCTTGACCAACATGCCCCCCCCGGTGTGTTCCCTCCCTCCCTCTGAGCCCAAAAAAAAAAAAAAACACTTGATTAATTATTTCCTTTTTCGTAAAGCATTTGGCCAATACTCCAAAATTGGTCAAGCAAGGGTGACCTTGTCCTCCACAGATTTGAAAAACAAATTGGAATTTTCTAAAGTCTAAAATAACTTTATCTAGTAATATTAACCATAGAAAAAAAAATGCTCCAATCATTTGAGGAATTTCCTTCAAAATACCATAAATTAACTTAACAATTATAATTGGATTTTCGTAATATAGTAATTCATCCATTAATAGTCATTGAATTGGAAGTTTATTCCCTTCCATTTTTCTTTTTGAACTGAGTCATGAAAATAGAGATACAATGAAGCTCTTTTTCCTCGCATTTTTTTTCTTTTTGTAAATCCACTCCCAATTTCCTTCAAGGTCTGCATTTGTTTGTAATTACCATGTGTTAAATCGTATTTAATCATCCTAAAGACAGCGGTTGATATAGATGACTTTCTAATGTAAAGAATTTATAATTTCCACGTATCTCCATGTTAACTCACTGTTAACCCCTCCTCTACTCTCAGCTTCCTGTGTTTGTAATATTTTATTAAATTTGATCAACCTCTTCTCTCAACTTGCTCTCTCTCACCTACATATACATGAAAATCATCCCAAAACTTGACATCTTTCATTGTATTTTTCCTATTCATTTTTTTCTCATTTGTTCCCAAATCCGGACGGCAGGATCTGGACCAGGGAGCACTAGATTGGTCCTACGTGGAAATTGGCTTTGTAGTGATTACATGGCCTTTCAAAGATTTGGGTAAAGATTATTGTTGATGATGAACATTCTAACCAATACAAATAACTATTTTTGGAAAAAATGTTTACCTCTTAGACTGTCACTGTTAGCTTCGTTTTCTCTTTTGCACCATCATGGACCTTTAACCTTTATATGTGGCCTATCCTACTAAAGGCGAAGGACAAGTAACATCCATGTTCTCTCAATTTCATAGACTGAACAATTATCATTATCAATAGGTTATCTAATTTTTTAAAGATTAATAAATATAGTACATAGTACGAACTGCTTTTCCATGTATATGATTGATCTATCTCTATATTTGGTAGAATTTCTTTTGAGGCAATTTAGGGGTATAAAATTGGAAACTTTGTGTATTAAACTGACAAGAGATTTAACATTTATTATATTTAGACTCCTTATGCATAGACTCGAGAACTAAATTAGTAGTTTGGAATTTTTTTTATAAGTGATTATTTATAAAGAGAATGACAAAAGTCAAAGTGAGTTTTCGTAAAATTGACCGTCACGTTATTTTAGAATTATGAGCTACAACAGCATAATAGAACAAGGAAAGGCAGCAATCAAAGGATATACAGAAGCATAGGTGCGTATCCCCTGAATATATAGGTGCCTTATGATTTTGTTTTATTAAAGTACGAAAGTGTGTTATATGGTAGTCAATGAATTGTCAATATTATTCGGAAATTCAAAAGTCATTGTACCGGTAAAATAATTGTGAAAAAGGGAAAAAAGGAGGAAAGACAAAATACAATATAATTGTAAACGAGGGGACTGAATTAAAGATGGAAGGTCCCCGGCAGTCTTAGACCATGTTGCTTCTTTCTTTTCTGCATTAAATAGGTCAATTAATTGTATGAAAAACATAATTTGATATTTTGATGTAGAATTTAGCTATATAATTATAATGGTCATTAATGGCCAAAACTATAGTGTGCGTGATTAAGATAATATTGTCCAAAGTAAATAAAACAACGGTTTAATGCAAGGAATGTGCAAAGTCCATTATAAAAAAGAAAAAGAAAATGTTTCCTTCAGAAGACTTATATAATAAAAAAGAAAGGAAATAATATATAAAAAAAAAGGCTCCAATTTGGTCATAATTGAAAGGACCTTGTCCAGTTCACACAGCCCAGACCAGATCCACAATAACAGCCCAGGCCATACTAAGCCCATCATCAGAGGACGCCTCGGCCTAGAGATCAAACCCATTAAACCCACAGGCCCATTAAGCCAGTCCGACTCTCTCGGGGTTACGCAGTTTCTCATGGTGAACCCCTCTCCATCGCCCTCAGGCCACCGCTAGCCATCGCCGATCCTCCACTGCCGGCCCGTCGACAAACGCAGTCATCGCAGAGAGCTCATCTGCAAATAACAGAGCGCGGGGCATAGGGGGAGCTCAGGGAGAAAATTCTCTCTCAGAGAATTGGTTCCGGAGGATTCTCCATTTTTATTTCCTTAGTCACGTCAATCACAACTATTGAGAGCCACCCGATCGCCATCAATTCTGTGGCTGTGAAGAGCCTATGTTCACCCCTATTTTAGATTCGTCGCTGCCAAAGTACACAATCTAGGTCTATTCCTCCCTTTGACAGTTCTAGGTCCCGGCATTAGTGTCCATTACGATCTCTCTCCTTCAGGCGATCATCAATCTCGACCAGTGATGGCTTTGGCAACGTATCCCTCTTCTATTGCCTGTTTACATCGATTCGTCTACGATAATGTTTAAAATGAACACCTCATTTTCTTCTCCTCATCGATGACTTGTTGAATATTCTGTTCCGAGCACTTCGAATTTCATGTTCTTTAGGTGTTTGATGTTTTGCCCAAGTGACTTCCAGTATCGATTTGCTTCTGTTATTGGTCAATCGGAGAGAATTCTAGTGTGATTTGCATGGTTATTAATTGAGGTATAGACCCTAATCGATTTCCATTTGAGAGAGTTCGGATTCAGCTTTTTGGGTTTGTTGTTCCAAAAGAGCATATGTCTTTGATTAACCAGCCTTGTTTGAGTTCTCTACTATTTTTTTGGTGGGGGATGCTTTCATCTTGTGTGTATTTAACATTGTGATTGTGAGACAACAGTTCTAGGCAAACAAATGATGTTGTCTCTCGTGTCATACTGTTGATTTTTCGGGAGTTCCACCATTTGATGCATCTCTCAATCAGTGCCGCTTAAATTTATTCCAATCGAGCGGTCGAGATAGTATCATGTTTACACAATCATGTATATATGTGAGGAATTTGATTTTGCATGATAGCGTATTGGTATACCATATGCCACATTTCTCTTTATTCTGATTATGATATCTGATTTAGATAGGTTGAAGGCAAATACATCTCTTTGTCGATCCGGTTTGCTGGGATCTCGAAACAAGGCGCCACAAATACATCTCTTCGAAAGATGTAATGCTACTAACATTGCTCCATCCACATGGATCAAGTTCTGAAAAGGTTTTACTCAAGTCCACTTCGTGAAATTTTTCGGGTTGGGTCATACTTACGTACTCTTCAATAATATCTCTTCCAAGTACCAATCCATATGTGAGAATTTTCTTTAAGCAATGATTTTATGTTATTGGAATAGAAATAGGATATAGAGTTATGTCCCTTGTCAATTGCGAAGTGAATTGAGCATATCATCCATTATGACAAACCAGGAAACAGTGTTGTTTTGGCTCGGGCTAACATGTCACGTCATTGCTATTAGCCACATTATATGCCAAATAAACTTCTTTAACGGACGCATATATATACCTCTCAAGCAAAACTTCATGCTGTTTCTGGGGTCTTTAGAAAAATGATGTTATTTTTGTTCAAGGTTCTAAGTTCATGAATATTTTTGTCCGATAACAAAAGTTTGTGCTTTTGTTTGGGTTGCTTTACAATGCGCTGTTGTTATTGACCAAACGGTTTGGTATCTCATACTCAGGAATTGCATGAAATGGCGCAACTGTCCTTGCTCTTAGCTGGTTGGCCGCTCTTCTCTGAGACCTTTGAGATGTCGGGTCAGTTCGTATTCAAGTTTTTGAACAAGTAGCAATGTTTTCGAGTTGGCTTGCATAAGATCTGGGTGGAATGGATGATAAAACAATGAGACTCTGGGATTCCTCTTGATTCCTCGAAAAGGGTGGTCAAACCAACTATCGCTGTTATCAATAACAAACAAATCTTTTTGCTGGTGCTTCTATGGTGCTGCATCCTCAAGACATGGAATGCTGTCAAGTTACTAGGAACAAAGGACAACTATTGCCAAACATGTCTTCATCAAAATCCCATCAGGTTATAAGTCAAACATGCTTCGGTTATGCTTAATAAGAAATGATTATACAGGACAAACAAAGTGGGAAAACTTGAGATTTCTTGAAGGGGTCTTTGGGGAGACTTCTATTTGAAGGATGCTATAATTGAAAGATCTTTGAAGGTAGGTAGTGAGAGTAGTACATGACTTCTAACGAAAGTAAGTGATTTCAAGCGATGCCCTTCTCTTATGGGCCGTCGATATTGTTAAAGCCGAAAAGTTTGTAAGTTTCCAAGATAGGAATGCACTAATTCAATGGTAAGGTAGCTCGGAGTAATTGACTTTCTGAGTGAGAACCTCGGACTATAGGTGTGGTTAATTGTGTCAAATACGATCACTAACGTATGAGGACAACTACTGAAAGAAAGATAAAATCTATCACCAAAATAACACGAAAGACAAGATGCAGCATTTCTCCATGACTCGTACTGATTGTTACCTAATGATCCGAAGACTACAAGGTGAATGATGAGATTAAACAGTAGAAAGGTCCGCCGCTTGATGGAAGAAGGTTAGCTGAGACTCCCCTGGTTCAAAACTCGAGAATTCCAATGCTATGCTTCAATTGTTTCTTGTTTCAGCATCAACATTGTCTGAAGCCAATAGTCATCTCAAACACTGAGGATGCATTTGTCTTGTTTCGGCAAACAATAAACATCAGATGCAAGAAACCAGACAATCTCCTGGTGCCAGAGCATGAGAAGATAAATGTCTCAGTTGTCAAACTGTCTTAAAAGGAGTAGGGTAGTATTTGTTGGACGCAAATTGCGCAACCCCAAGATCTCCATAACCAGAACAAGAACATGCATAATTGAGTAGAAAGATTAACGCACCTGTATTGGAATCCATCGATCTTGAAGCGGAAGCGGAAACACAATGTTCCACGCGCAAGTCCTTCTCCTCTATTGCCCTCCGTATCACTGGCTCAATGAGGCGGCCCCCCTCACGTTTGGCGTTAGGTAAACGCCCCTTAGGTGAGGATACATGTGAGAATTAGGGTTAGAGGAGAGACTTAGCGCTATTTATAGAATTTTCAGCTAGGCCTCCTCATTACGGGCTGGTAGGCTCAACTCGGCACACACTACCTAAAGCCCATATATTAGACTAATTAAGAAACCTTCTATCTCACCTTAGACCAATCCCCGTAAAACGGTAAACGTTAAATGGTAAATTACAATATCAATTAATGTAGTCCACATTAGGAAAACTCTTACAGTATTAGCATATGAGCACTCACTGTTGTTAGGAAAAGAGTACGCACATTCAGCATCCTGTACTTGTCTTCATAAACTTCATAATTAGAGTCTTAAGATACTTTACAGTGCTTGTAATCAACCTACTTCAAAACAAACAATGCGATTATAAATGCGACAGCAAAAGAGGGACGTGCGGACCCCTCAAGTGCCACAACTTGGCACAAAGGGACACTTAAGTGCCATAACTTACGAAAGGTACACTTAAGTGCCAAAATCGGAGTAAAAGGGATCACTTGAGTGCCAATCCGGCCAAAGTCCGGCCAAAAGGCTGATGTGGCTTTTTTCCGGCGAAGCAAGCCCAAAACGACACCGTTTTGCTCGTTGATGTGGCCAAATAATGCAAAAACGGCGTCGTTTTGAGCCGATGTGGTAAAAAAATAAAAAAAATTAATTAAATTAAATTAAAAATTAAATTTAGTTAAAATATTTAAAAATAATAATTTTAAAATTAAATTTAGTTAAAATATTTAAAAATAATTATTTTAAAATTTTAAAAAATTAAAAATTTTAAAAAAATTAAAAATTTTAAAAAATTTAAAAATTTTAAAAAATTAAAAATTTAAAAAATTTAAAAATTTTAAAAAATTTAAAAATTTAAAAATTTAAAAATTTAAAAATTTTAAAAAAAAAAAAGGGGGTGTGGGGGAGGCGGCCGAGGATCGGCCCGCCCGCTGCCGCCGCCCGCCAACGCCGAGAAGGGCGACGGCGGGGTGAGGGTCGGCCGGGGTCGCCGGCCCGGCCAAGGCCCGGCGACCTCGGCCAGCGCGGCGGCGAGGGCTCGCGAGCCCTCGCCCCGGATCGGGCGAGGGTCGTAGCCCTCGCCCGGATCCGACGAGGGTCGGCGGCCCTCGCCGGCCGGGCCAAGGGCATCGCCCCGAGCGGCGGCCCTTGGCCGGCCGAGCGAGGGCCGCCGACCCTCGCCGGATCCGGGCGAGGGCCGCGAGCCTCGCCACTAGCCTGGGATCCGGGCGAGGGTCGCGGCCCTCGCCCGGATCCGGCGAGGGTCGCGAGCCCTCGCCGGCGGTCGGCCGGGTCACCGGCCCCGGCCGTGGCGGCGACCCGGCCGACCCTCCCCGCCATCACCGGCCCTTCCGGCGGCGGCGGGGCGGGCGGCGGCCGAGGGCCGATCCCTCGCCGCCTCCCCACACCCCCCCTTATTTTTATTTTTTAAAATTTTTTTTTCTAATTTTAAAATAATTATTTTTTAATATTTTAACTAAATTTAATTTTAAAATAATTATTTTTTAATATTTTAACTAAATTTAATTTTAAAATAATTATTTTTAAATATTTTAACAAAATTTAATTTTAGAATTATTATTTTTAAATATTTTAACAAAATTTAATTTTAAAATTATTATTTTTAAATATTTAAATTAAATTAAATTAAATTAATTTTTATTATTTTTTTTTACCACGTCAGCCCCAAAACGACGCCGTTTTTGTATTATTTGGCCACGTCAGCAAACAAAACGGCATCGTTTTGGGCTCGCCTCGTCGGAAAAATGCCACGTCGGCGTTTTGGCCGGACTTTGGCCGGAGTGGCACTTAAGTGATCCGTTTTTCTTCGAATGTGGCACTTAAGTGTACCTTTCGTAAGTTATGGCACTTAAGTGTTCCTTTGTGCCAAGTTGTGGCACTTGAAGCGTTCTTATGCCGCAAAAGAGGCTATTAACTCATTCGACCAAACAAAATTTGGGAATGGACAAAAGTGCCTAACGAGCAAAAGTTAGAGCTCCAAAGACTGCTTTGCGGGAGCTTACGGGCTTCTCATTTCTCATGGGTATTAGTACTCGGCCAGTCCAGGAATTTGTACCCTTGAAGTGAGGGTGGCATGTAGCTTTGCGTTGCCTGAGGATCGTCAGGAGTATATATGTAGCATTTTCCATATCCGATTTCCTTCATCAGCTTGTAGGCGCATTTCTCAGATGCACCGGGACTACCTCATTTTGCCCAACAGATTCTCTCACTACCTTCTGTGCAGCTCCTATCACTCGATAAATGTCACAACTGATTTTGGAGTAAAGCCAAGTAGGCGACGCACTATGCAAGAACCACGTTGCATTCTGGCATCCCTATGAAATGGCAAGCTTGGTAACAAGAAACGGCCTGATTAAGAGACAGCAGGTCGGCCAAACCAACATCGTGGCTTGGAAACCTGATCAATCGTCGCGCAACGTAAGGAGGCTGCTCGCCTCTTTCCAGCATTCTAACCAACCAGTAAATGGCAGCATCCGCATCACTTCCCCTCGTAGAAATGTTGTCATTCTAGCTGATTTTTGCCAGGAACGGCCAACGTGGCAGTCTAGTAATTGTTGGTTGTCCCATGTGATGCCGCACCACTGGTGCGTCTTAGGCGAAGCGAAGTCTTAACAGTTTGTCAAACGGGAACGGACGATCCATCTATTTGAGGTGCACACTCTTGTTCGCAAGTTCTCCCAACGCCTAACCGATTGTGACGTTGAGGGATTCAATTAATTTATGAAATTGTTTTATCTAATTGAAGAGGAAGAGGGGAATCTGTTGTAATCTGTCAGTCAAAATTTCGATTAATGGGTTCAAGGTCTCGATATTGTAATGTTCCTAGTTCATGAATTAATTCTATTTATATCATGCATTTAAAAATGGTCGACAAAATTCCAACGTCTACAATGCAGAGTTAAGATAAAACTCTTCAATTATGAAGTTCATTAATCAAAACACTCCATCCCTCAAGAAAGGTTTACAGGGGTTTAAATAGATTCAACTAAGAACAACTCTCCGAACCTAGGCAAATTCCCAAATCCTAGACATTCAATGTTCCAAGACAATGACTAATAATCTCTAGACAAGATGTAAACGTTTTTCCAATCACTTGTGTACCATATAACTCTTCAATTGTTCACTTAAGTGCTCTTAACTTTTTAAACATTTTCACCACAAGTGTTATATGATGTCGGATTTATGACACTCTAGTAAACCTTTTTTTAGAAGTTGTGATACTCAAGTGATCGATTGAAAATGATTGAACTCAAGTGAATATTTTTTAAAAGTCATAACGCTCAAGTAATAAAAAAAGAAGAAGTTATAACACTCAAATGAACATTATATAAAAATTATGGCACTTATAATATCATTATCCGCAAAATTCTACCAATAGAGTAGAACTTATCCTCCAAACAATTTTGCATTAAATGTTGGACAAGGTTTAATTTTCTTAAGATAATTCGTCATTAAGCAATGAGCTGAAAAGATGGGGCTTATGCTGCAGAGTAGTGGTCAAGCAATCCATGCTTTTATCGTCAAATTGGAGCAATTCCCACCACTCAATCATTTATCTGTTAGTAGGATTTATGAGATGCTAAAACCTAGTTGGTTTGATGTTACTAGTCACAGCATTAGAAATGATTGGTGTAACATTCAAATTTTTTTGCAAAAGCTAGTATCATCTTGGTTGTGAATAAACCATCATCTCTCAATTCTAAAACAAATCAAATATCTTAATATTCACATTAGTGTTGACACTTGAATATTTGTTGACGTTTTAAGTATCCATTTATTTTACAATATATATATATATATATATATATATATATATATATATATATATATATATATAAGAAGAAGATAAAAAATGGGATAAAAACGATTTTAAAAATAAAGAAGAGGGGGAAATCGAGCGGGCCGGCATGTCCGGCCCACTTGGCTAAACCTTCGGCTTACCTCTCCCTTGGGCCTTGGCCCATCTTCTTTTTGTTTCTTTTTGGCCCACTTCGTCTATGTTTTCATGGCCCACCTTTTGACTTCTTTTTTAGCCCTTTTTTTTTTCTTTTCGGAGCCTATCTTTAACAAAAGAGCCCAGTCCGAAGATGGGCCTTCTTCTTCTCTTCACGCGCCCCGTCCCCTCCATCGAGCATGTAGCGTCCGTGAGCGAGGGCGTGAGAACGGACAGGTGACGTGAGCAAACCTGAACCTTCTAGAAGAGCTAGCTGGCACGCGAGGAGAACGAGGCATAACGGGAAATATTCCTGGCGAAGGCGTGAGCAGCGCGTGTGCTAATGTGAGCAGGTGCTCGACAGAAGAGAGGGAAGGGGGTCGGACGTTCGCGGGGAGACAAGAGGAGAACGCTCGCAAAGAAGAACGAAAGAGAGAAGAAGATGGGGAGATCGGCGAAGAAGAAGGCGAGAACGGTGAAGGACGTCTCTCTCCTCACGAGTTTGTCAAGGCTTACACCGCTCGTCTCAAGCGTTCTGGAGAGCGAGGAAGATTTATCTCGGGGGAGGCCTTGGTGTTGGAGCCTTCCGCAGGATCTATGGTGGGAGTATGAAGAGTGGCATCTGTTGGATATTTCAATAATATTTTGAAATATTTATAATAATAATTTCGATAAAAGTTATGACCGCATTGAAAACCATCATTATTTTTAACAGTCACATAACGGTTTCTTAACGGTCATATAACGGCTTTTCATTCGTTTTGTAACGTTTACTTTATTTCTCAAATAAACCATTCATTATTTTACAACGGCTCTTTTAACGACTCTATTTTGTTTGAATATAAAATCTCATAAAACAATCTTAAAAAATACATTGAATGAAACAGAGAATATTCTTTCTTGAGAAAATATTTCCTTTCCTTTTCCTTGCTAGGTTATACATCCTTTTAATATTCAGTGTGGAATATAGAAGAAGGTCTATTGTATCTTGGGAGGATAGCCGTTAGAAGCCTATCGCACCAAGTTTCGCACTCCGAGGGGCGGAATTATCCTTAAGGACAATGCTTACGCTTGCACGCCTCAGACAAATTTATTTATTCTCATCAGCTCTTTCCTACAATCTTAAGGATAAATCCCATGGAGCATCAAGTTGATACTGCTGCTGATGCCTCAATCTCCACCAGTCCAGTTGCACTACCACCACTACCACATGTGTCCTATGCCAAACCATTCCCCGACATATCGAAGATCGAAGTTTTTAATGGCAACAATTTCAGAAGGTGGCAAGAAAGGGTTTTCTCTATCCTAGATGTGCACGGTGTGGCTTTTGCACTTATGGAGGCCGGACCAACTGATAACAAGCTTCGAGATCAATGGATACATGCTAATAAGGTATGTAGGCACACAATTATTAGTACTCTTTCTAATGAAATTTTTGATGTTTACTGTCCATCCAAGGAAGCGAAACAAATAAGGGACTCCATGACTGCAAAGTACACTGCCGAAGATGTGGGCAGACAAAATTTGTAATCGGAAATTATTATCGATGGGAAATGTTCGATGATAAGGAGATCAAGACACAAATCAATGAATATCACAAGCTAGTGGAGGACTTGAAGGCAGAAAACATCAATTTATAAGAAGAATTTATTGCGGGCCTACTGATTGAAAAGTTGCCTGAGTCTTGGAATAACTACAAGCAACAACTCAAGCACAAGGACAAGCAGTTGTCACTAGCCGATCTGATCGTGCATATTATCATTGGGGATACAACTCGCAAGGAGATCAAAGCTGCCAAAGCCAAGGAAATTGCTACTAGGCAAATTTGGTGCAAGGCAAATTTCAACATCGCCAAAACAGGTATTATAACAAAAAACCTGATTACAAACCCAAGGTTGCTCACCCCACCTTCAAAAAGAAAGGCTCTTGCTTTGTTTATGGAAAACCAGGTCATCATGCAGTGAACTGCAGAAAGAGAATAATGGGAAATGACAATCCTGCTAAACCAAAAGTCAATTTGGTTGAAGCAGATGACTCTAATGATATAATTGTTGCGGTTATTTCCCAAGCCAACATTGTGGCTAATGTGAAAGAGTGGGTGGTAGACTCAGGTGCTACCATGCATATTTGTGCAAACAAAAATGCCTTTTCCTCCTACACGCTAGTAGGGGAAGGAGAAGAAATTATTTATCTTGGTAATTCAAGAACAGCTCAAGTTCTTGGGAAAGGAAAAGTTCTTCTCAAACTCACATCTAGCAAGACTTTGGCCCTGAATGATGTATTACATGTCCCTAATATAAGGGCAAACCTGGTCTTAGTAGCGCTTTTAGGAAAGGTTGGCGTGAAGGTGTCATTCGAATCTGATAAGATTGTAATGACAAAAAATAACGTCTTTGTGGGAAATGGTTATTGTAATCAAGGACTTTTTGTTATTAACGTTTCCAATGTTATCAATGAAAATGCTACTACTTTCGCTTACTTGGCTGAATCTGTTGATTTATGGCATGGTAGGTTAGGTCATGTTAGTATTTCTTATATTAAGAAAATGCAAAAACAAGGTTTAATTTCTGGAATTAAAAACTCATGTTTTAATAAATGTATAATATGTGCCGAAACAAAATTAACAAAAAAAGCCTTGTATTTCTGTAAATAGAGAATCTGATTTGTTGAGTTTAATTCATACTGATCTAGGAGATTTAAAACAAACCATGACTAGAGGAGGTGAAAAATATTGCGTGACCTTCATTGATGATTGTTCTAGATTTACTAAAGTTTATTTGCTTAGGCATAAAGATGAAGCTTTTGATATGTTCCTTTTGTATAAAGCTGAGGTAGAAAATCAATTAAATAAAAGGATAAAAAGAATTAGATCAGATAGAGGTGAAGAATATGTATTGCTTAACAAATTTTGTGAAAAGGAAGGAATAATTCATTAAACTACGCCTCCTTATTCCCCTGAATCTAATGGCATAGCTGAAAGGAAAAATAGGACTTTGAAAGAGATGATGAATTCTATGCTTGTTAGTTCTAATGCTCCAAATAATTTATGGGGTGAAGCTATTTTATCTGCATGTCACATCCAAAATAGAATACCTCATAAGAAAACAGGTAAAACACCCTATGAATTTTGGAAAGGTTATCGTCCTAATTTAAAATATTTGAAAGTGTGGGGGTGTCTTGCTAAGGTTAAGCTTCCTAATTCTAAGAAAAGGAAAATAGGCTCTAAATCATCTGACTTCATGTTTATTGGTTATGCTAAACATAGTGCTGCATATAGATTTCTTGTACTAAAAAGTGATGTGCTTGATAATAATACTATAATTGAGACAAAAAATGCAGAATTTTTTGAGCATATTTTTCCATTAAGTGTTGATACTATTTCTCCTGCACCTCTTCATAAAAACGTTTTCGAAAATTCAAATGATGAATTGAGAAGGAGCAAAAGAATAAGGAAAGAAACTTATTTTGGGAATGATTTTTATACTTATCTTATTGATAATGATCATTTGACTTATTCAGAAGTAATATCTTCTTCAGAAAGAAATTTTAGGAAAGAAGCTATAAAAATCGAGATTGATTCTATCTTACAAAATCAAACTTGGAAATTAGTTGATTTACCACCCGGTGCAAAACTGATCGGTTGTAAATGGATTTTTAAAAGAAAATATAATCCTGATGGTTCTATTGATAAATATAAAGCAAGATTAATTGCAAAAGGTTTTACTCAAAAACAAAATGTTGATTATTTTGACACTTTTGCTCCAGTTACAAGAATTTCATCAATTCGTGTTTTAATTGCTTTGGCTTCTGTTTACAAATTCATTGTTCACCAAATGGATTTTAAAACAGTTTTTTAAAATGGTGATTTGGAAGAGGAAATTTACATGGTGCAACCTGAGGGCTATATTTTTCCTGGCCAAGAAAACAAAGTTTGTAAACTTGTTAAATCCTTATACGGCTTAAAGCAAGCACCAAAGCAATGGTATGAGAAATTTGATAATGTTCTAGTTAATAATGGTTTTTTCTCTATTGGAGTAGATGAATGTATATACACAAAAACCGTTGATGGTGAATCTATAATTATTATCTTATATGTTGATGACATGCTTATTTTTGGTACATGTATTGATGTAGTGAATAAAACAAAATGTTTTTCGACTTCTAAATTTGATATAAAGGACATGGGGGAAGCTAATATTATTTTGGGTGTTAGAATCATAAAAAGTGATAGTGGCCTAATGCTTACTCAAGCGCATTATGTGGAGAGGCTACTTAAAAAATATGATCACTTTGATGTCAAACCTATGAATACTCCTTATGATTCTAATATCAAATTAGTGAAAAATAAAGGAGATGGTGTGGCTCAATCTAAGTATGCTCAAATTATTGGGAGTTTGATGCATTTCATGAATTATACTCGACCTGATATAACTTATGCTGTATGTAGACTGAGCAGATATACACAAAGTCCTAATGATGATCATTGGACTACTTTGAGCAGATTAATGAAATATTTGAGAGGAACCATGAATTATGGTATTTTATATAGTGGATTTCCCACTGTATTAGAAGGATACAGTGATGCTAATTGGATTTCGAATTTAGATGAGACAAAATCCACTAGTGGATATGTGTTCACCCATGGTGGAGGTGCTGTAACTTGGAAGTCAGCCAAACAAACAATAATTGCTAAATCCACCATGGAGTCAGAGTTTGTGGCTCTAGAATTAGCTAGCAATGAGGCTGAGTGGTTAAGGAACCTCTTAACGGATATTCCTTTGGGAATGAAACCGACACCTTTTGTGTCTATGCACTGTGATTGCCAAGCGGCAATAGCCATTGCAAAGAATAGAACTTTCAATGGTAAAAATAGACACGTCCGATTGAGACATGATGTAGTAAAGCAGCTGCTTAAAGATGGAATTATATCCATCGATTTTGTAAAGTCAGAAGTGAATTTGGCCGATCCTCTAACTAAACCTATGGGAAGAAAATTAATTTACGACACATTGAGGGGAATGGGACTTAAGCCAATTGAGGAAAAACAACAGTAATGGTAACCCGACCTATGTGATTGGCGATCTCATGAATTAGGTTCATATGGGTAATAACAAGTCACTTGTTGTTCTAGTGATGCACTATGAAAAATTATTGTCCATCCTAAGATGAGAATGGTGCAAAACTGCAACGAAAAAAGAGGTTGAGTTAAGCTCTTAATGAAATTCCATAGCCATTATTGGTAGTGTATTAAGCTACATAATACACTTGATGGAATCACCTAAATAAGTGTGGAGTGGGGCCACTCCTATGAGAATTTTTGGCAAAAATTTCTAAAGCACTTATGAATAAACCAAGCACGCGCATGGCCTATTAGCGCAAAACCGTATTGAACAACAAAGTTTGTGGGAGTGCAATGTGATTGATGAAAATTATAATTCACAAAAGAAATTTTTGGTTCATAGAAGTTTCAAACTTCACCAATAATTTCGTGAATTATATTTCATTTTTTCTAGGGCTGGTTTATAGCCTAACAAGCACCAGTTCCGATGCATCACACTCCAATAACCCATCATCATATTAATTTTTTATTTTCAAAATTTTTTGAAATATGTGGGGGATTGTTGGATATTTCAATAATATTTTGAAATATTTACAATAATAGGTTCGATAAAAGTTATGACCACATTGAAAACCATCATTATTTTTAACAGTCATATAACGGTTTCTTAACGATCATATAACGGCTTTTCAATCATTCTGTAACGTTTAATTTATTTCTTAAATAAATCCTTCATTATTTTACTGCGGCTCTTTTAACGGCTCTATTTTGTCTGAATAAAAAATCTCATAAGACAATCTTAAAAAATACACTTAATAAAATAGAGAATATTATTTCTTGAGAAAATCTTTCCTTTCTTTTTCCTTGCTGGGTTATACACAACGTTGTTTCTGTTCCTTCTAATATTCAGTGCGGAATATAGAAGAAGGTTTGTTGTATCTTGGGAGGATAGCCGTCAGAAGCCTATCGTACCGAGTTTCGCACTCTGAGGGGCGGAATTATCCTTAAGGACAATGCTTACGCTTGCACGCCTCAGACAAATTTATTTATTCTCATCGGCTCTTTCCTACAGCCCACCGCATTTCTAGAGCTTTGCAAGAGATAGAAGTGGTGAGCGGCAGAGAGCTTCTCTGGAAGAAAACCAAAGAAAAGAAGTTCGAGAGAGAGCCAGTGGGGAGGGATCGCTCGAGCAGGAAGAGAGAACACGAGAGAGAAGGCGGCGCTCAACCTCGAACCAGGTAACGTCGCTTTATGTTCCCTTGCTTCGCTGAGGTGTGGTGTTGAACTTCATCGAAAATTTTTTGAACGAATCGAGTGAGACTTAAGCTTATTTGAAATGCAAAGTGATGATTTTAATTTAAAGCTATGTTTAACATGTTTTGGCCGAGAATCACACTAAAATCCAGGTCGGATCCTGGACTCCGAATTGCATATCAAGTGCTCGACAAAATGTCTCAATGAAGAACCATATTCTATTCTACAAAACCGATGTTTAAGATTGTTGTCATATGTCTGATTCGCTATTGCACCGTATGCATTGTTATTGATTTTCATGTTCTCTATGTTTTTCACCCGATCTTGCTGCACATTCTCCTCCATCTGAGTCGGCCATGTATCCTTCCCCTTCCAACCGGTGATTTCCTTACTAGCGTTGCTCACAGGTTGAGGCCGTTCAAGTCGGCGTTGCTTTTCATTCTAAGTCTGCATTTAGTTCAATTTTCCCAAGGGACTTTAGGAAAATGTAAAGCAATTTAGCCTAAAGAGTTTTGAGGAAATGCAAATACTATTTGATAAATTTTTGCTTTGAGAAGCAATAGTGAAAGACCGTTTGGTTGAAACACATTTGAAAGTTTCTTTGATTGATCAAAACAAGCTTTTTAAATTTTAATTTGCTTACAATTAGAAATTATCACAATTTATACAATTTCTTTTTTTGGTCATAACCACAATTTATACAAATTAAATGTTAAGTATTAAAATTATAAATGTAAGAAAATCACATTTCTTTTTTGGTTAAAAAATCAAATTTGACAAATACAACAATGTCTTAAAAAATTTCGCACGTTTTAAGGTGCAAAGATGCATATTGGGACAATAATTGCTCAATCTTACATAAAACAATAGTAACCGTTTCCCAATGTTGCAATTTTTTCAATCTGAGTTGCAGCCAACACACTAACAATGCCAATTTAAAAGTTTTTCCATTCTCAAGCTGCAAAACCGCTCATATCACATCGATCTCAAGGTGCATATATGCATTGTTAAAATTGACACAAAGTCACACAGCAAACATCCTACAAATAAAAATTGATTCTTCAGCACTGACATTTTATTGATCAACATGAACTGATTACATCAGAGCCAAGAACCAAAAATTGTACAGCTGAAATGATCCCCAATCACTTATGGAATCCCACAAAAGAGTCTATCTGGCAACTATTCCCTTAACTTGGCATGATGGAACTTGAGCCTTCGTCTAGCACTACAATGAAGTTCATTATTGCCACGGCTTCCAACTCTTGAATTGCATCAAAGACGTTAATCGAACTAGCCAAGTAGGCCTCAATACACCAATTGCTTCCTTGATCCTTGATTGCCACAAATCACATATGTAATTAAACATTGGATGAAACATTGCATGCTAAGTTTGTGCTACCACTAATTAATTTGTTAATTAAAAAAAAAACAATGGGCAAGGAAAGATTGTACAGTGAGTCTCTGTAAAAAGCTAGAGGCGAGAATACAGAGCCACTACTCATTAGGTCAATCATAGCATTCAAACAACTGACTCATTCGCATTATTCACTTCAAGAAGTTGTGTTTCGATGTTTGAACATAAAACGCTCATCATCACTAACTGAAGGGACACACTTTCACAGAAGCACCTCATTCTCATCACCATAGCACATCACACTTGCAGAGACCCCCTCTCCCCCAATTGAAATTTTATAGGGGACACACGAAAAGGAAATTCTAGGCAACATTGAGGGGAAAGTACACTAGAAGTACCAAAAGTTGTGTAAGGCGCTCACTTTGGTACTAAAAGTTTCCATCGGATCAATGTCAAATCGAAGAAAAAACAATCATTTTGATGCCATCGGTGAGAGATTCTGACCAAATTAATTACGTGGCTTCTATATATTTTTTTAAAAAAAGTTGTGGTGGCTTTTAAACGATGTCGTTTTCCATCCTCCTTAAGAAACGACGTCATTTTGTCGTCATATGTGGACAGTCTCACAAAAACGACACCACATAGCTCATATGAGGATTGAAATTAGGGTTTCTTTGTCGTTCACCCGCCGTTGCTCGGCCACCGTCGTTCGCCCCCCTTTGCTCGGACATCGTCGCTCGACCCCCATCGTAGTTGCTCGACCAAATGAGCGAGGAGAGGTTGAGGTTGTTACTCAAGCAAGAAGTGGTGTGAAGAATAGGAGTTGAGGTGGAGCAGGAGGAGGAGGAAGGGGGGTCGAAGGTGCCACTACTGGTGTCGCTGTTGGTGCTGCTGCTGGTGTTGTTCTTCGGGGAAGAAGACAAGGGGGAAGCCCATGCCCTCTCTCTCTCTCTCTCTCTCTCTCTCTCTCTCTCTCTCTCTCTCTCTCTCTCTCTCTCTCTCTCAAGGGGGAAGCAAGAAGTGGTGGGAAGAATAGGAGTTGAGGTGGAGCAGGAGGAGGAAGAAGGGGGGTCGAAGGTGCCACTACTGGTGTCGCTGCTGGTGCTGCTGCTGGTGTTGTTCTTCGGGGAAGAAGACAAGGGGGAAGCCCATGCCCCCTCTCTCTCTCTCTCTCTCTCAGGGTTCTTACTTGGGGAAAAGATGCCAAACAATGTCGTTTTGTTGTTTGGATGCTGACTGTACTCTTCGACAAGCCACGTCAGCTTCAAAAATTAATAAAAAAAGTGTCATGTCGGATTTCCAGCTAATTAGATCGGCGTTGGCATTAAAATGATCGTTTTTCAAATTTATTGGCACTTAAGTGATCCAAAATAAACTTTTGGCACTAAAGTGAGCGCCTTACACAACTTTTTGCACTTCTAATATACTTAGCCCCAACGTTGAAAAAGGGCTTGAAAGTAACCACTGATGAACCCAAAAGTGCATGGAATGATAAGAGTACCCATTTCAGCAGCTACATAACCATTCCTAGAGGCGTTAATTTTGCCATTAAGATGTTCGGTTCACCAAAAATGGCATAATTTTAGAATACATAATAGTAATATCCTACCCACCATATTAATCTTAACACTTATTTTTACAAATTCAAGTTTCTATCTTATGCACACAATTATGCTAATAAGCAATAAAAGAAAATAAAAAACAAAAGCTCTGCAAAACTTATTTTTATTATATAATCATTCAAATGGTTATTCGATATAAACTAGTACTTGCATATTGCTCAACAATCTCTCTTTCGAGTACCAATCCGTATGTGAGATGAACTTTGTTTCTTCAAGTTTATCCATCCAAGCAACACGAAAAAAATCCATCACCATACTCAAATTGTCGTAGTGAATTCAGTGCTAGACAACTATGGTGGCCAATCTTCTTTTATCTTATATCATAGTATCAAATGTGCTTTTGGACATCCCATGACTTTCAAATGTCATACTCTTTCGAACAAGATGGAATTTCTTATGAAAGAAAATTATACGAGATATCTACTATGGTCATATCTTGGAGGTAACACAGCCGCGGAGGGATTGAATCTTCAAAAAAGTATTGTTTCCTTTCAGAAGACATGTATAATAAAAAAAGAGAGAAAATAATTAAAAAAAAAGGCTCCAATTCGGTCATAATTGAAAGGGCCTTGTCCAATTTGCGCAGCCTGGGCCATGTCAAGCTCATCATGAGAGGACGTCTTGGCCCAGAGATCAAACCCATTAAACCCGTAGGCCCATTAAGCTAGTCCAACTCGTCTCGGGGTTGAGGAGCTTCTCCTGGCGATTCCCTGTCCATCGCCCTCAGGTCGCTGACAGCCACCGCTGATCGTCCATCGCCAGCCACCGACGCATGTAGTCATCGCAGATAGCTCATCCGCAAAGATATCTGCAATTCCGCGGCCGATCTCCACCAGTTTCACCGCCATGAAGAGGCTCCGTTCACCCCTGTTTCAGGGTCATCGCTACCTTTGACGGTTCTAGGTCCCGGTGATATTGTCCATTACGATCTCTCTCCTTCGGGCGATCATCAATCTCAAGCAATGACGGCTCTGCCAACGCATCCCTCTCCTATGCTCTATTTTGGTTTCAACCTCGCATGTTTCAGTGCACGCCTGTCCTCATATTCGTCGATTTTGTCTCCGATAATGTTTAAAATGAACATCTCACTCTATACTCCTCACCGATGATTTGTTGAGTATTCTCTCTCGAGCACTTCGAGTTTCATGTTCATCAGGTGTTCAATGTTTTGCCCATGTGATTTCCAGTATTGATTTGCTTCTGTCATTAGTCAATCTGAGAGCATTCTAGTGCGATTTGCATGGTTATTAGTTGATGGATCGGCCCTAAGATATGATCATTGACTCGTTACTTGCTGGTCGAGAACCATCATGCATGAGGCCAGCCCAATCTCGGTCATTATCTAATTGGCGTTAAGCTTTGATTGTCAGCTTGTTCCCATACATTTTGAGATCTTGCCTCTTGCCTTGAGTGTATGTACACTGGATTTGTTTCGCAAGAGAGAGAAGGTGAATGCGAATCGAAGCACTGGAGAGAGTTGGGATTGGGGCTTTTTGAAAAAGCATATACCATTGATTAACCGGCCTTGTTTTGAGTCCTCTGCTGTTTATTTGGCGGGGGATGCTTTTATCTTGTGCCTACTTAACATCGTGATTGGGAGGCAACCGTTCTAGGCAAACAAAGCATGTTGTCTCTCATGTCATACTGTCGATTTTTCAAGAGTTCCATCATCGATACATCTCTTAGGCAATGTCAGTTATGTTTATTCCAATGAAGTAATCGAGATAGTATCATGTTTGCACAATCATGTATACATATGAGAAATTCGATTTTGCACGGTAGCGTATTGTTACACCATATGCCACATAGATCCTCATTAGTTTGATTAAGATATCCGATTCATTAAACATGGTATAGGGGTAAAATATTTAATTTAGATGGGTTGAAGGCAAATATAATCAGTTTGTTGATCTTGTTTGCTGAGGTCTTGAAACAAAGCACTGCAAGTATAAAAAACCTAACTCGTTGACTTTGCGAATTTGGATCATATTCAACCAGTAAAGGTCATTCTGGAATTTTTTTTCTCAGTAATCCTCCCCCTTCAAAAGATTTAACGCTACAAACATCGCTCAGTTCACATAGATCAAGTTTTGAAAAAGTTTACTCAAGTCGAGTTCGTGAAATTTTTCGGATTGGGTTATACTAATCTACTCTTCCGTAATATCTCTAATACCAATTCATATGTGAGAATTTTCTTTAAGCAATGATTTTTTGTTTTTGGAATAGAAATAAGATATAGTTATGGGCCTTATCGATTGTGAAGTGAATTGGGCAAATCATCCGTTATAGTAAACACATGGATTGAGTGAAAATCACAAAAATAGGCACAATACCAGGTATGGGTAGCAGCACGATGTTTACCTTAATATCCCTCTCCTTTCATTAGTTTTCACAATCAAAACATGTGTCAAATCGTTCATGCCCACACAATTAACATCCGGGGACATAATTGGGATTCATTAGGCTCAATCCATTTCGATTACGAATAATGCAATTTAAATTTGGACAGCAAGTGTTTTATTATTTCTGCACAATTTCATGATGAAATTCACAACAAAAACTGACATTCAAAGGCTTCAATTACTGTCTTATATCAAGTCTGATGATTCACTTCCATAAACTATTACCAAAAAATAGGGTTGTCAAATAGGTGGATCAAGTCGGGTTTGGATCAGATTGAAAATGATCTGACCTATATTGACCAATTTAATCCGTTTTGACTTATTTTCATATAATATAAATTTATTGACCTGTACTGGATCCGTATTATCAAATCAAATTAATAGTTAATGTACTTTGGGAGAACCCCTTTAACCCACTTTAAGCTTTTTATGTGTATATTACTTAAACAAATATTTCATATCAAATTACAAAAGTTAATTAAACGTATAATATTAATAGATAAAATAAAAAAAAAATGTAAAAAACCTAAAACCTGACCAGCGCAACTCCCTAATCGGCAAAACTAAGCCCAAGGTCTCCTAAGCAAAAGCCTCACGCGGCCACGCCCAACTCCAACGCCCCTTCTCCCGAACGTCTCCGCATAGCCTATTTTCCAGCCCTTTTTTTAAAAAAAATTTCTTCTGTTATCTTTTACTATTTTTTTTTCTTTCCCATTCACCTCCTCCTTCACCGAGAGCCTGCTGTTCTTGCCGAGAGAACGCGCCGTTCTTCACAGACAATCTGCTGCCGGAACCTTTTTTATCGACCTTAATGTCTAAAGCCAACACTATCAGCGAGCGCCACGACCGACTTTATACCTTCATCGCCAATCATGACCGGAGGGTTTGGCTGAGACATTTTGTCGAACGTCCGGCGGGCATTAACTTGGGGAGGAGCCTTAACTCATTCAAGACTCGAGCTCACATTGTAATCCACAAAGAATCAACAATCAGGATTGGAAATCAATAGGCGGCGACCCAATCACATTCAACACAAGCACGAATGAGGAACAACAATCTCGGTCTTGGGTTTTACCAAAACGAAGCAAAACGAGCAGAGAGAAGGGCTCGGGCCTGTGGGGGGGGCGGCGGCGGCTTCGTTCCAAGACAGGCACTCGCATTTGAACATCCTCTCTCTCTCATTCTTTCGCGCGACGCGTCGGATCAAGAACGCCCCTCTCCGCCGGAGAAAAGTAGGGACTTTCGGGAGGCCATGAGAGAGATAGAGAGAGAGAGAGAGAGGGGGGAGATGGGCTAAAAGGGTAAAAGCGACGTAACGCACACGCCGTTGTAGTTGGTGGGGCTGTGCCGGCATTCTTGTGGGCACCTCCGATTCCCTGCCGACCCTCCCACCTCCGATTCCCTCTCCGTCAAATCCCTCAATCCTAGCACCTTCCTCAATTCCTTCCCCAAGTCTCTCATCTCCATAGCTGCGGAGGAGCTGCGACAACGGAGCTGCCCATTGAGGCGGCAGAACCTTGAAGATACGATGGCAAGCGCGATAGTTGGGGCGGTGGACGGTGACAAGCAGGCGAGACTGCATTGGTGAAGGCGACGGCATCCACCAAGAGCAAAGTTGTTGATGATGGAGATACGTAGGTAGGGTGTCATGAAAATTGAAAAGTAACAGTGGCTCTCAGTTGAGTTATTAATAGGTTATATTTAAATTTGGGATAGACCTATTTATGACTCATTTTTCAATTGGTCATTTTGCCAACTCTACCAAAAAGTGACAAGCAATGCGATAACAGCATGACCAAGAAGTAATTAATCGCACTAGTATAGAACTTCTTATGAGCAAGCCTAGCTCCAAGACCTTGAGTGAACCTAACAAATTGCAGACAATCAAGAAACTACGAGAAAGACTATTTCTCCAAATTTGCTACCAAATATCAGTTCAGTTACCGAATGGAATATACCTCAAGGCCAGTGGGGATTATCAGCTAGTGCGCACGCAAAAAAGAAGCAGAGCAAAATAAAAATCAAGAGACTAATGGAGAATGAGTTGAAAACGATTCTAAAGTTCAATCGAACAAGAGTAACCCGGTTGTTAATCGTCCAATTTCACCAGGAGCTTCCGACCAGGAACTGATTGTTCTTGGATGAGACGCCTCATGTGAGAATGTGCCCCGCATCCATAAGTGTTTCAAGATACAGGCACGGGCATCCCAGCAAGCCATGGATGAAGTGGAAGAGGTCAGGCTCTAGCTTGTAGGAGACAGCGTTGGGCTAGAGATGTTGTCATTGGGTTTGCAGTGGATGATGGCTCTGATTTTGATCTTCGAAAGTGATGGCTCAGCAACTATTAATTCAGCAATCTGAACAAGTTTGACTTAAGTAAACAGGAAGCAATTCGGGTGAGCGGCATGAGGATGCCGGATAGTGTTTTCAGACTGGTGTGGACAGTGATTAAAACTCGGCATCGTCGGGTCATTTTGGTTTGACAAAATGATCCGTGGACAAGGGAGAATGGAGGCAAAACCAGCCCCTGGAATGAATGAGACGCACCAAACCAAGAAAAACCGGTGTCGTTGGACGGGAGATAGAGCCTAAATGTTGATGGAGCAATGAAGAGGAGCTATAGACGATAGAACCAAAATCTCGAGAAAAATGGATTCTCAAACGAGCTAGAGAGAGGAGAGGAGTTTAGCTTCGTTTTCTCAAAAATCTGGACCAGCTTCATCCAAATGAGAGAAGATAGTCTCGATTCTGCTCGACAAGGGGAATGCTACGATTTGACAAACTCTGGCCAGCAACATGGAAACAAAGCATAAGAGAGGATAGTAAGGCTGAGGCGGCACTCTCAATGAGCCGGAGGTGAGCTTCCAGTTATGAGCTGAACGGTGATCTCAAACTGGAGTGAGGAAGAAGCTGAGCTCCTCCTGCTGGCCACAGTTTTGGCCGAATGGAATGCAAGAGGGGAGAGAGAGAAGAGAGAGAGAGAGAGACGGATGGATTCTGGAGGGAGACGGACATCCGTTGTCGGTAGCTCCATGAAGAAGAAAGCCACTAGAGAGAGTCTTCATCTTCTTTTATCAGCTCTCGGATGAATGGCTAGATGCGATGTTAGAGACGATGAAGTCGAAGGGAGCGGAGCTGTCACGCGATAGCTTCAACTAGAACAAGATGGGGATGACAGCGATGGAGGTGGGAGAAATCGAGGGAGCTCCTGAATTTAGTCCGACAGAGAGAGCAAATTCCCTATATTCAATCCTCTACTACTAGTCTATTTTACCTTTTCATGGAGATGCTCGTCCTCGGAGAGATGACGATCCCGATGAAGAACTTCCAAGGGCGGTTTTTTCAATAGAGGAGCAAGAGAGCTCCCCTATCATTGAAAATCTAACCAGGATGTTTGCATTGATCGGCAATAGGGCTTCATTTGGATTGACGATCTCAAGATTTCGATATTATAATGTTCCTAGTTTATTAATTTAATTTTCTTTATATCAAAGGGTATTCATTTTTAAGAACAATCGGAGCCTTTCTACAGTGAAGCTATAAGGACTTGTTCAATTTTGAGCACAATTTTAAAGTAAATAGACTTCCACTTTTTTTTTTTAATAAAAAAAAAAGGAAAATCACCCATGAAAACTATTTTTAATTTTTTTTAGGAATTCTGATTTTTTTTTAAAATTGTAATTTTGGATTTTTAGGAATTTTCGAATTTTCCATATATTTTATTTTATTTTTTATTTTTAAAATATTTTTTTATTTTTTATTTTTTATTTTTGTGATTTTCTTTTAATTTTTTACTTAAAAAATTCCAAAAAAATTAGGACTCGGATTTGGGCGCAGTTTAGGCTTTGACACTAAATCCATTTTCAAAATAATTTAAGCTCGATCTAAAAGAAAGCTAAGCCCACCAAAGTTTCCATCAGAACAGACTAAGCCCAAACGGACCATTCACTAGAGTTGCGCCCCACTCTCTCCACTTCAACTCAAACCCAAACAACTTACTAATCCTTATAACAGAACCAAGCTCAGATCCACTCAAAATACCCTAACGCCTTTTTTTGCTATTTCAGTCCAAATGAGCTCATTTCCCCTCTTATTTTTTAATTCAATTATCTATTACCTAAAGCCTTCCCACGTCTTCTTCCCACTTGGCTTACCCCGAGACAAACTCAGAACACACCAAAAACGCATGACCGAAATCTACTGCCCGAGGATTACAACAATCAACGATCCTCACGTTGACACATTAGAATGTTTACTGAACACCCACACCACTAGCTGTGATTGCCACCGTCGGCGAATACCATCACCATTGCTGCTTGTCGGATGCTGCCCTTTTACTGCAACTTAACGAAACGGACAAAAACCGGAGGACATTGAGAAAAGAAAAACATGTGGAAATAGACTCATATGTTTCATGAGTGATCAGCAATGTTATTTCCACTCCAGCGTAGCTCTCACATGGCATTGGAACATAAGACTCCAAAAAAACAATGAACCCAGAAATGGAATGAACCGTACGCTAACTTGGTTGGGGCATTCTAACGAACACGTCGTGAGCAACGAGTGGGGAAGAAAACATTAACCAGTTCGGAGCTCAAGTGCACGCCTAAAATCAAAAGAAATCAACATTCAACGTTTGAATTCAACAAAAACCAACTCACTCAAGTCTAGCACGAGCAAGAGATAAAGAAATGGAGTCGACACTCACCTCACTCAAGATAGGACAGATCAAGCAGGGTAAAGAGGTTTGCGGAATTAGGTTCAGCCGTGGGGATCCCTACCTGGCTCGGAGACGGCGGCTAGATGCACGTGGATTCTCGCCTTGCCAGCTGCCTTGACCGAACGTCCTTCCTTAGCGTCGCACGCGATGTCCTCACTCTGTCGTGTTCCCTCTCTGTGTCATCCTTCCTCCGTGCTCTTTTGTCGCACACGTGGAGAGAGGGGGAAGGAGGAAAGCACAAGGGTTGGCCCAAGTGAAGAGAAGGAAGGGAAAGGAAAAAGGAGGCCAGGCCAGCCTAAACCCAGCCCGGTCTCGCTTTTTTCATTTTCCTTTTTCCTTTAAAATAAAAAAATAACTTTAACTTAATTTTAATTTTAGTTAATTTTTTAATACTAATAATGCAAATGTTCCTAATGTCTGTATGTGATGTAATTTAATGAATATTAAATTCTGAAACAAATCAAATATCCTAATATGCAAATTGGTAGGACAAGGAATCCAATAGGAACCTTTTGGGAGTCAACCATTCAAATGCAGTCAAAGATTCATATGCTCATAATCCTATAAAACAAAAGTTCTCCATTGTTGCATTGTATTTTTCCATCATAAAATGCTTAGAAGAATATTCTCAACTCAAGGAAACGATGGTATAAGTTTACGAACAAGCTCGACCAGAACGAACTGGTAATATGAGTTTACATAGAGAAAAAGAACCGCCCCAAAGAACGCTACCACATATGATCCTGCAAAGCTCCACAAGAAGGCTTCTCTCCAAGAGTCATCCTCCCTAGTATGATTAACAGATGGTGGTGTCCCATGTCCCAAATTTGATCCATCACTTCTTGTTAATGGTGGTCCATAAAGAAGAGGATTACCTTCATAACTTTCTTCACTAAAAGTTCCAAATTGATTTTTTCGGTCCGGTATCTTGCCTGATAAGTTGTTATAAGCCAATTTAAAATCCGACAGGGCGTAGAGCTCTGTTAGTTGTGGAGGGATGGGACCAGTTAAGTTGTTGTAGGACAAGTCCAAGCTCTCTATGTTCTTTAAATTGGAAAACGTTTTTGGGATTGGTCCCGTCAAATGATTGTGTGACAAGTTCAATGCTCGAAGTTCACTCAAGCAGCCGACCACCGGAGGAATAAAGCCTCTCAAATTGTTCCGCGAGAGATCAATTCCCGACATGAGTTTTAGAATGTTACCTTTATACGATTCCAACCTCCTCTTAGTAATGAACTTTACTTCTTCTAATTTCAACAAATCTCCCTCTCCTAAACAAGAAATGCTTAAGTCACCATAGAAGTTTGTAGTTGGCTCATCGTTTCCAAATCTCACATCTTTCAAACAAGAAGGGATTTGTCCAAAAAGATTATTATTGGAGAGATCCAATATGCTCATATTTTTCAACAGACATAGATTCGGAGGGATTAAACCTTCAAAATTATTTCCCTATAGCAAAAGAAACTTCAGGTTTCGAAGTGAACCAATCCAATTAGGGACCTCACCTGACAATGCATTGTGTCTTAGATCCAATGTGACAATCGATGAACCTTTGAGAAGAAACTCAGGAAAATGCCCGGTG
This sequence comes from Eucalyptus cloeziana, assembly GCA_014182715.1. NCBI lineage: Eukaryota > Viridiplantae > Streptophyta > Magnoliopsida > Myrtales > Myrtaceae > Eucalyptus > Eucalyptus cloeziana. The sequence goes on along the minus strand of CM024636.1, from coordinate 52,229,026 downwards.
AGTGTGTCATTTGCTAAATGCAAAGACCTCATATATGTAGCATTGACACAGGAGGGTATATTAGGCCCAAGGTTGTTACTTGAAAGGTCTAAAAGAAAGAGATAATTTATGTTGCATAAACTCAATGGTAAAGGGCCTCCCAATAAATTACCTGACAGAATAAGCACTCGTAAGTCTTGAAAACCTCCAATCCAATTGGGAAGTGTTCCAGATGGGGAATTATTACTTACATCCAAAACTTGCAGGGAGGAGCTATTCATCATACTAGGTGATATGTCCCCTGTGAAACTATTGCTAGCTAGATCCAAAACTATCAATATTTTCAAGTTAGAATTCCTCGGTAGCATTTGGCATTGCAAATTGTTGCCTGATAGTTTCAATAAAACAAGTTCCGTACAATTTTTAGCTAGTGTCTCCGATATCTCTCCCATGAGCCCATTATTTGACAAGTCCAAATACTCCAGTTGGTTCATATTACCCATTGAGGGAGGGATTCTACCTTTCAGTAAGTTGTTGGACATGTTGAAAATTCCCAAATTTGGGAGGATAGAACCAATCCAAGATGGAAGCTCTCCATCAATAATATTAACAGACGCATCTAACCACCGCATGCTAACAAGATTCAAATTGGAAGGCAAATAAAAAGCACCTGATAAATGGTTGCCATTGAGTTCCAACCTTGTTAGGTTCACATTGTTGTCCAATAGCCAATTTGGGAAATTTCCTGTCATTCCATTGTCGTTGAGTTTAAGCCATCTCAAGGCATACTGTTCTCTCAAAAAGCTGGGAGTTACACCATTTGCATATTTGTTGAGCACACAGTTTGATAATATAAACTCCTTTAGTTGAAACGAAGGAAACCAAGTGGGTTCTTCTGTATTTACTTCCAGACGATGCCGGTTGTCGTGGAGGTACAATTCCTCAAGGTTTGAAGTATTGACTAGGGAAGCAAGCGAAAGTGAGCCTTCAAAAGCATTACCAGAAAAGTCAATAGATTCAAGTGACTTGAGATTAGAGAGCAGACATGAAGGAATGGCCCCGCTAAAATTGTTATTTTTGACATTGAGCACATGGAGTGAGGTCATATTGCAAAAGCACGATGGAAGAGGACCCCACAATCCATTTTCATTAATATTCAGCTCTTCAAGATTCCTCAATCCGCACAAGCCTGAAGTAGACGCGGCAACTATGAGTATCATCACTAAATAGAAAAAATTTTATAAATGGAGCTCTATAGTTGAATCACAATAGCACAATGCTTCATTTCCCCTATTCTTTACACTACATTAATAGAACGAAAAAAGAAGAAACTTAATTACTTCTGGAGTTTGATAAATTTTAATCATATCGGAAATCAAGTCTGAAGTTGATATTAATACTAGATTTAAGGGTTAATTTCATTGTAGTTTCTGAAACTTTATTGCTAAAAGGATTCGATGTGATCCTCCATTAAGATCAGTGTGAGATCATGTGCTTTTCTTGTTCCTTTTATTTATTTATTTATTTTATTTTTTTTTGCATCTACTCTCAACATTTTTAATGGTGCTAACTTTCTCCCTTTTATTTTCCCTCCTTCTTCTCCACCCTTCCATGTCCTCCACAGCAACTCACCATCGCCACCCCCCATCCTCCACTACCTTTTGCACCATCATCCCAACTCACTATGCATACTGCCAGCTCGCTTCCCCTCCATGAGGCCATACTTCATATTTGAAGTCATAATGGCTCATGTCGAAGGTCGTGCACGGTTCTCTTGCAGCAGTGATTTTGACTCTAATGGTGGTAATAGCGACTGAGCTTCATGGTGTCATGATGGGTCTGAACGCGGCAGTGGGCGGATGCAGCGATGGGCAATGATAATGAAGATGCCGACTTCTTCTCAACCTTAGTTATCCTAAAATTATGGGATTGTAACTGTGAAAGTGTACGATAGTAATTTAGGCAGTGGACACCAATATTTAAAAGATAGCTTTATATGTATATTATAGATTTGTAACATCGATTACACTATTATAAATTGTTTCGTACACAAAAATTGGGAGACACGGAAGAAAAGTTTAATCTAAAAAATGTAACTAAATAGATGTACAAAAAAATAATTAGATAAGAGTAATAGCTTCTTCACAAATTTGATTTAATTATAATTTTTATGATAGATTATGTGGATTTCCTTATTAACAGCGTATTCTTTAAATGTGATTGTCATTCAACCAAATCAAAACTTGAGATCATTTTCTCCTTATCCATTAGTTAAATTTTATTTGAATTGAACCATTAAAACAAAATTTGAGTAGAACTTATGAAATAAGCTATATTTCAGACAAGTGAATTTTAGAGGAAGCAAAACTAAATAAATTGCAAAGTGTGAAATAAGTCAAATTTCCTAAATGTTTAAGAAATTAATGTTATTGTAATATTTAAAGTCGAGAATATTAAGTAAAATAAGATATAAAGTAAGCTTCCATTCAAATCATTTTATTTTAATTTTAGAAAACTAGATAAAATTTGTATTTATGACTGCACTGAAAAAGGTATGCTTCCAAATATGAATATCATTGATGTAATAAGACATATTTTCATATTTCTATTTCTAATTTAAATTTTAGATTACATGAATAAGTTATATCAATATATTTTATCTTCATCTACAATGTGCATATTTATCCTAAAGAGTTAGAATTTCGAGAATAATAAATCGATCATGTCACGACCTCCTTGTGCCCTCTTGTGGGGCGCGAAGGCTAATGGCTTGCTAAATCTGAGCTTAGCCTAAGCTCTCTCAAGCCCACAATTTGCAACTTTTAGTTCAATTTTTTTAATTGTAAGTCATTTTCAAGTAGCAGTCGCTATTAAAGAAATTGTAAATTTGATTACACTAGTTAATCAACTAATACCCTTTTGATATCTAATATTGTTTAAATCTTGAAGTTTGATTTTTTGAAGGATTTTTCATGCATTTTTTTTGGGGAGAAAATTATTGAGAAACTTTTTTTAAGCTTTTTTCTAATTTTTGGAAAAAAAAAATTTCGATTTTTTTTAATATTTTAAAAATACTTTTAATTATATTAAAATAATAAAATAATATTATAATATAAACAACCGAACCCGAGTCGGATATCCAAACCCGACCTGGGCCAAGGCCAACTAGGGCCTCGACCAGACTGGGCTCATTTATTGAGCCTGGTCCAGTGATTGGCCCGGCCCGTGCGTGGACTAAAAAGGAAAGCCCTCATGCCCGGGCCAGTTGAACCCGAGACCCGAGAATGATCTGGACCCGACCCGACTCGAGCTCCCCCTTGCACCCACGCTGTCTTATTCCTTGGACCTCATCGAGAGCTCCTCCTTCTCGATGTTTTGCCAGAAGGGTCCGCCCTCCAACCGTAAACCATGCTCCAGTGACACTTGCACGCATTGGCCTCAACCAAGAAAGGGCGGTAGTGATGGCCAAGGATAAGACGACACGACAAACCAACAATCGCAGAGACAAGCACTCTCAGCACAAGCTTAGATCTGGTTTAGACATTCTGTCGAGCGGGTGGCACGCATAATCGGAATGGGGGACTCTAGGCTTGAATGGGATCGGAACCGGCACCGGTGCTTTCAACACAAACTAGAACACGCGTGATGGCGTGATAAGGGACGGTTAGTGGCCGAAGCTCGCGTGAGCTAGATGGCTGCGGTCTTTGACTCAACATGCCCAAAAAAGAACACGGAACATGGTCGGGGAAGGCTCACTAGTTCGGCTCGCGAGAGCGTCCGCTGGGCGAGCATGCCGGACGGAGCTCGCACATGGTCAAGGTGTCGGTTGAAGCCCTCTCGCTCGGATCTCCTCCGATTTCACTCTTGGCCGACTTCTCTCTCTGCTTCAACCTCTCCGATCCCCCTTTCTTCGACAACTGCTCTCGGTCCCCCTCACAGATGCTCTTTTTTTCGGATTTCCCTCCTCCTCCTCCTTCAATCGAGCCCGTGGCCCCCTATTTATAGGCGAGGAGCCCAGTCGACGGAGGTGCTCCGACCGCTAGTCCTTGGCACGCCGACCAGGTCCTCTCTTGGCCGAGAAGACTTTTCAACTTTCCCTCACCATCCACTTCGCAGCAGGCCTAGCTCTGTGCCTCCTCTCTCCTGCACCGTCTCCTACCTACTCCACCCTTAGCTGCTTCTGCTCCGCAGTGTCCTCGATGCCGTGCAGCAGAGGAGGAAGAGAGAAGGCAGAGAGAGGGCTGGGCCGAGGGGGAATCTAGGGTAAGCCAGGCTCGGGCCCGTGCGCAGGGAGACAAAAAAAAAAAAAACCAACCCAGCCCCCGAGCTCCTTCTAGCCCCTTTTTTAAAAAAAATATTATTTTCTATTTTTTATTTATTCGAAATAAGGTAACATGAGGGAAAATAAAATAAAAATAAAGCCCAGTAGATGCAAATAATATTAATACCGAGGAGATGTGAAAATCCTTTTTTGTTAGGGCTGAATTGGCTCCTAATATTTTATGCAATTTATACCTTAATATTTAGTCAAAATTTAGGTATCGACAATCATGTATAACTTAATAGCCAAATGCATCCCATGAAGCAAAGTTTTGCCGCAAGACAATCACATATATTAGTTAAGTGGCATATGTGGAGTAAACTTAAATCGGATGGTTAAATTTAATATTTCAAGGTACATTATCTTTACTCACTTTTTTTTTTTTTCAAATACTTAATCAATGAGTAATAAAGGTTGGAAAAGATGAGTGTTGGAAATTTTTTATGAGGCGCTTTGTCTTTTTACTTATATTTAACTCAATAAATATTAAAGCTTGTTGATGACAAATCAATAAGCCAATGCTTCTAAGTCGAAGTGAAGTATCATATGTTGAGCATAAGAGTGAACATAGCTCCCACTTTAACAATATACATATAAAATTGATAGATAAGGGAAAGCCTACTTATTTGTCCAAATAAGAGATAATGTCTTCAATGACAAACCCAAAAGATAAAAACTTATTTACTAATTTTAATCATGTGACGAAATAAGTTAAATTTGAAACGATAAATATAATATATTTAAACAATATATGTTGTAGGATTAATTTCAAATTGAATAAATTTCATGATTAACTAGTATTATAAATTGTTTTCTTGATAGACAATTTATGTGGCCGCCCTGAGGGGCTATGTTGGTGGTTTTAGATTTTTATTTTTATTTTTATTTTGCAATTCTCATCATTTTTCCTTTTTTTAAACTTTTTTTTCCTCTCCTAAAAAAATTAAAAATCTTTTTTTTTTCTTTTATGTGGAGCTTAGTGCGCGCTACATTATTACTACGCATGTTAAGAAAGTAATAAAAGCAAGCATTTCAGCTTTTCTAGTTAGCCAAATCACAATGCATCAATTTGATAATTTTGAAAATTTGATTGGACTTTGGTGATATGTTTTAAAATTTATGATGCACTTATCCTTTTTGAGATAGGCCATTCTATTGCTGCCTAACCCTAGTGCCTTCATCCTTGGAGCTAGTAGCCACTTATAAAATAATGTCTTATTATCATATTTTGCACGCAACAAATTCTCTCTCTCACAAAGTCTATTACTTTGCAACGACATTGTTATTAAGAATAACTTAAGTCTTATAAGTTAATTACCATTCGGTAACAATAGTTTCTTCACTCTCTCTCAACTCACAACTTAAGGTTATTGACTCCCTTATTATCTTTCATTTATATAGGTAATTTAATCAAGAAGTATTACCATAGACAACAGATGATATGCGCCTTTTTTTTTTGCTTTGTGAAAAGTACAAAATAATTTGGTTTTTACTATACTATCAAAATCTAAAATATAACTTAATTTAAAAATAATACAAAAAACTATATCTCCACAGTTGTGTATGTTGTGGGTGTTTTGAAATAGAAGAAAAGAAGAAGTCAAAGTGAAAGATCAACTACATTTAAAATAAGCAGAAAGGATAAAGTAAAAATCAATGTAAACATGTATGTCCATTAAGGTTCCTTTGTTTGAGCTTTAGTGTCATTTAATTTCTTAGGCTTCATGGCTTTGTTGAATTTATTGACACTTGCAATCCCTGAAGTTTGACCACCATTGTGGTTTAATATGTAAACTTTAAATATTGTTTGATATTGATTTCTGATTAACTTTTTGCATTTAATTTGGTTATGATTCCTATATAATATTTGACCTCCGCCGGTATACTGTCGTGTCAGTATTTAATATTCTTAGCTATGGCTCCTTGAATCTGTTATGTTGTTACACTATTATTCAGATTGGCCCACACAAAAAGTTGCAGAAAACTAAAAGCATGGGGACTAAACTTTAATCTTCAAAGATCAAGGAAAAGTTTGAAAAATAAATAAATAAACTTGTAAGGATCCAGACATCATAACACATTGAAGCATGACATTGGTTTACTTATGGTCAAACAATTATATGTGCTTCTATGATAAGTTAATAATGATAAACGAAAGCCTTTCTATAGAAGTACCTTCCAATAACTTCGAAGGGGCATCCCATTCACAATTACTTATGTTTAAGGCCTTAAGAGATGTAATCCTCGTAATGTCCGTGAGAGCATCATTCACCAAATTGTTCCACCGCAGATCCAGCACCTCAAGATTCACACCTGTGATTGACAAAAGGTTCTCAACATCAAACTTTACATATCAAGGCACTGTCTTCTATTTTACATGTACCTTCAAGCTGACTGGAAGACAAATTTTGGGCCTCCATTGAAGTTTGCTTGTACAATGAGGGGACTCGTTGCAAATAATTGCCAAATAGATCTAGCCTCTTCAATTTCTTCGAGTGTAGTGTTCCGTTTAAATCTGATTATAGAAAGATTCATGCATGCATTATGGTTAATTAATTGTTTATAGATATCATATATCTAACTATCTTTAATATACCAAGAATAACTATATGCTCATGATGAGGAGAACTTATTAATAGGCAGAAATAAATTATATCAATGTATCCGAGCATAAAAAAAATTCTATCGCTTTGTTTGTAAACCAATTTCATAAGCAAGTAGTTTGTGCCTTTAACAATACTTATTTTATTTAGTTAACTAGCAAAGCTGAGATAGCTATGTGCTCCCCATCTGACATTTCTTTACTTTACATCTATAATTATCACGTGACAACATACATGGCATAGTATTGTCATGTGGCTTGCATTCGACTAATAAGCATTAGTTTTGGCTTGCTTGTGCAAGGTAACCGCCTCCTCATGAAATGGCGGCTCAGCCTTGGGCTATCCGGATTTGGGGTCGAAGTAGAGAAAGAGAGAGGGAAACTCCACCAAACAACAGTAGCTCAAGGGTCACAAGGCTTATATGAGTGTCCATGGTGGGTTTGTGTGTGAGAAAAAGAAGTGGGAAAGCGAACAAAGAGTAAATGGGAATAATTACTGAAGTAATTTTAAATCTATTGTACGGAGACTAATTAGTCCTAAACTCTTCAAATTTCCAAATAATCCTAAACATTTGTATGAAATTCCAACGTAATATTTCTAGCAAATTGCTACTAGAAATTGCTGACGTTATATTCAATCATCAACGGTCATTTTACATTGCACAACCAATGATTTGACACGCACAATTCTTAATGAAACAACATTGTTTTGCATATTTTTCTGTTTTTTCTGTTTTTGCCCTTTTCTTTCTTCCTTTTTTCTTTTCTTTCTATGTGCTAGTGTTCATCTTCTTCCTTAGAGAGCTCCTATTCATCGTTCATGGTGGTAGAATGTTTCGGCCGGGCAAAAACTGCTTGGTTGGGGTTGCTGGGATCCATGGGCTTTGATCTTGAAACTCCTTAAAATCAGTGACATTCTTATCATTTTCGGTGCTTCTTGTTCTCAACTTGTGGCAATGAGAAAAACGTGAAAGCAATTAAAGATCCATCTAAAACTTAGAACAAGCAAAAGAAAAAAAAAACAAAGCTCTTTGAAGGGTGCATTTGTGAGTCAAGAAAGCCATGTACCAAACTTTCACCACTTGCTAAAACAAAGAAATTTGAAAAAAGAAGAGGAAATGATGAACAACAATGTTGAAGGACGACAAGACGCTTGCATTAGTTGAAGGGGGAAATAAAAAGGTCGACATTTTAGGCACTCAAAAAGTCGGAGGTAAAAATAGTAGGATTCTTCATAGCAGAGAGTGAGGAGTTTGAAAGAATAGTTTCACGCTCTTAAGTAAAAGGATTAAAGAAAACGCAAAGCATAGATTTTGCAACGACCGATTAGGGAGTCACCTAATATAGAGCACAACATTTTATAGGACATTGAATGAGCAAAAACTCAACAATACTCTCCAATAAAAATAAATAAATAAATAAATAAATAAATAAAAGATTCTTTGTTACTAGCCGGGATAGCTAGGGTTCCAGCGAGATCTTTTGGGGAAATGCGGTGTTGTGGAGACGGAGTGACTTGATGGTCTTAGCTTTGACTCGATGGTCTTAGCTTTCTAGGAAGAAGATGAATGGTAGAGCAAAAAGTAAAGAAAAGAAAAAAGAGAAAGGGAAAGGTTAAAAAAAAAAAGAAAATTTTAAAAAGTATGCAAAATGACATCATCTCATCAAGAATTATACAAGTCAAATCACTAGCCGTGTCATGTAAGATGATTGACAATGATTAGACCATCACGTCAACAATTTCCAGTGGCAATTGGTAGAAAAAACTTTATTGAAATTTCTTGCAAAGATGAAGGAATATATCGACAAAATTGAAAAGTTTAAGTTTAAATTGGTCATCATGTAATAAGCTCAAAATCAAAATGGTAATTTTACTGACTAAAGGAGAAGGGGAAACGTGGAAAGAGGGAAAAAGAAAAATGAAATATAAAGAAAAGCAAAAGGAAAAGAAAATGGGAAATAAATCTTAATATGGTTCTTGTGCTGAGGTATTTAACTTTCAAAAGAGTGAATTTACAATTATCCTTATAAGGAAGAAGCTTTCAGATGGCATCCCATGGACCAATTCTCTTGTGGTGCCATCCAAAGACGAGAGGGTCATTTGGGTCGCAGAGTACCGGATGACCCATAAATTGGCTAGAGGACTGATAACAACTCCATCTGGAGAATGGATAAAGAGATTAAGGAGCTCTATGAAGGCATTAATGATTTCCAGAGTAATTTAGATAGATTTAACGACATATGCGGACTGTGATAGAGACCTTTGCCCAAGGTCAACACCCTCGCCTCTGACTTCGCTAGCATTATCATGGTTTGTCCTTGGTGTCTTCAAGCTCAAAGTCTGTCGGCACAATTGAGCCTCACATTCCAAATCTGAGGTCAACCAAGCTATAGATCATATGTCTAAGGCTCGACTGGACCTAGGATTTGGGTCGATCTAAGGTCAAAAGGGGCCAGTAATAGGCACAATTGTGTTTTTTGGTTGATGGCTACCATTGAGCCCCGGTGGGGGCGTTACCGCAATGTCAAGAAAGCGGAAGAGAGAAGGTGGGGGTTGGGTGCAAGGAGGAGGCTTAGGCAGCCTTGTCGAGCTTAGAGGCCAAGTGCTAGGTCGTCAACAACATCGTATGGCTCGAATGGAGGCATGGCTGTGTCAACAAAGTGAGGCAGGGCAAGCAAGGGTAGGCCGCGATGACTACAAGTGGCCTAGTAGTAATGAAAATTAGGGAGGTCAATCGGTGGGGGGAGGGGGGGAGATTGTTTACTCATTTGGGAGCACTTCATCCCTAAAGCTTCGCTTTTAATTTCGGCTTTCTCAAATATGGATACATTCAAGAGAAGAGCAGCGAAGCGGAGAGAGAGAGATAGAGAGAGAGAGATGGAGAGAGAGACAAAGTGGAATAATTGGGCCTTACTTTAATAATTTGATAATGTAAACAAGTGGGGCATACTAGGAATAAAATGGTCTAAACACTATATAAGGATTGTATTAGCAAAATAGAAAGTGGAAAAAAGTGCAACCCTTTCAATCTTATCTATGTATGGAATTTCTAGTTGTTCTTCCCAAGTACATGTAGATCACATCGATTGAATCACGTAAATATAATCACTATGTAATATATTATCCTATTTTATTTACTTTTTTTTGTGTTAGATCGCCTTATTTGCACAATATGTAACGTGACTTTCCCTATCTAAATAGACTAAGGGTTGACCTGAAAAGCACCAAGAGGTATTTCGATTTTCTTGCAAGTCTGGATGCATGGGTAGGGTGGTTGGGATTTTGGAATCATTTGCTTTCTCCTACCGGGCACAAGTCCGTGCATCCAGATAAATATAGATGTTGGAAGATGTAATGAAATATAAAATAAGCAATTAAAATAATTAAAAGAGAAAAGGAGAAAAAGGTAATGAATGAAATAAGTCATAATATTGTTTGGATGCTAGAGAAAGGAATGATCAAATGAGGAAAGCAAAGAAATAATGCATCATCACTTTATTGTACTTTTATGTATTTTTAATTTGAAATACATAGAAAATATGTGTGAAAAAGAAAAAGGATTTTTGATAAAAGTATTAGTCCCCCTTAATCCCTCCCAACCCTTTATATGAGGGATATAAAGGACACATGACTGTACATAATTCTTCCCGATATGTTGTAATCTTTTTATTTCCGTTCCATTTATATCCCTTTATCCAAACATTACACTACTAGTGACTACCTGTAAGATCCTTTCTTTTCCTACTAAATTAATCCCCTCTATCAATCTACTATTTGTGATTTTTCAATTTTTAATTTTATTTTTTTTGCAAACCGCATGACTCTTGCAATTTGACTTTTATATATCCTGAAACACTCAAAACATTTCTAAACATGTAAATATCAGTAAGTAGAATTATATATAGTTCTTTCATAATATGACAAAACATGATTTTCTTTTTTCTTAGTTTTTATTCTTGTGAGGAAGTCACAAATAAAAGTATTAAGGAGATTTTGGTCCACTTCCAAACAAATGCCCTTCAAGTCAACTCCATTGGGTTGCAAAATGCAAACAAGTCACATTTTTTGTGATGGCAGAAAAGTCGGCATTTGGTAAATCACTGCTTATTGAGCTAATTCTCTTCAGACATATCTTTACCATGGAGATGAGTCTCCTAATCAATTGTAATATTTGCTATCAACTACTTTAGGAAGTGCATCATTTGTGCAATCATTTATTTGTCACCAAATCACTCAATCCACTTTGTTGCTTGTAGCACCCTCGTATGATTACAATAAGTAAACAATTAATTAGAAGGATGATAAAAAGAAACAAATAATAGAGAGAGAGAGAGACCTGAGAGATTATTCCCACTTAAATCCAACACTTGAAGTTCCTCCAAAGGAAGGAATAAAGACGCATCAATAACCCAAGGCTGAGGCGATATAAAATATAGTGCTCCATACAAATCTAGTTGAGTCACCCGTGAAGTGGTATTATCGCACGTGACCATATCCCAGTCGCAACAATTGCTATTGTTGTCGCGCCACAAGTACAAAGAAGACGAATCCGGGGGGTTGAAGGTGGCCTTAATTTTGAGGAGTGCATTCCTCTCTTCTTCCAAGCACCCCATGCTTCTTCTTCCACTACCCATCAATACCAACAACACCCAGGTCCACAAACAGAATAAAAGACCCTTCATGTTTATAATGGTGTTTTGTGGGTTAGTTCTGTTTCTTCTGCTTCACCATGTGCAAACTTACGGGGGCCATCTACTTCATTTATATGCGCAGGGTTTTTCCCTTTTGAGTGATTATCACGGTTGGGCTAACTCCACGAAACAACCATGGGCAAAGTCAAGGTCTGTTGGGGTCAATCCCATGGAACACGTAATTATCGGCATTGACTTTACCGAAAATTTCTCCAAACGAAAAAGATAAAGATTATAAAATGATAAAAAGTTATTATTAGCAAATCAACAAAAAAATATGCCCAGGAATTACTTTGCAAAAAAGAAAAAGAAAAGGAGATGAGTAACTAAGGTTTGATATTGCTAATTTTTAGTACAAGTGTTGTTGTGCCAAGAAATATCAAATAAATTGGTATTTGTTTGGACTCGTTCATGGAAAAATAAGGCAAAGCCCCGATGAACATTGGCCATAACTACAGCGAGTTGTGAGGTACCGACCAAAAAAGAAAGTGCAATTTTGATCGATTTGACAAAGTGAACAAGACATTACAGGTCAACATTTGGTATATCTTATAATTAACCTCAATTGCACCTTTCATGCTAATTGCAATTACTGGATCTAGATCATGTATCAAGACTTTTAGTAGTCAAATATCTAAAAGAATAATTACTTCTGAAATAAGTATTATGTCAACGAATGGCCATGAGATTAATAAAGAACATGAAATTCGAGGCCATCATGTTATTTTTGCCTATGACGATTAATTTCCTTATAAGCTACTATCATTTGGTGACTTTTTCCCTAAAGATGTGAGCATTTTATATGGGCATTTCCTTGAATGTTCAAAATGAATCTCAATTAGTGTCGCCTCTTTGCCTCAAGGAGACAATTGGGGGTGTCTGCAAAACATAAGCGGATTCTCTTTCATGATTTCCATTTAATATCGGTCCAAAGTAAAATCAACCTTCCACATGAGTACTACTTGAATACCATTCGACAAATTGTATTTAATCATCTTAAAGGCAATGGTTGATGTCAATGGCTTTCTAATGTGAAGAATTCATAACTCCTTCATATCTCCATGTTAACTCACTATCGACCCTTCCTATGTTCTCTCCGCTTCCTTTGTGTTTGTGCAAATCTTCGACACGAAGCTTCAAAACTTGATATCTTTCATTATAATATTCCAAATCATATTTTCTCATTATCTCCCAGGACGCACGAGATTGGTCTTACGTGAAAATTTGCTTTGTAGTGATTTCATGGCCTGTCAAATTCCAATTTCTAATGGAATTATATAGCTAGATATATGATGACCAAACCATATTTTATACATATAACCATTGCAAAGTGTCATATTAATAGAGTGAATGCAATTACTAAACTTAAAATATACTTTATAACATGCTTTCATCGACACTGGTTGGCCTCCATTCTCATCTGCGTATGTCTGTATGCCCTTTACGTCTCATTGTATTCAATTATATTTTCTACTTCACTTATTTTTGCTAATGGCATCTCACTTATTTTTGCTAATGGCATCTTGGGTCCCGAGGCTTGTAGCCTGAACAAGCCTGAAACCAAAATTAGAAAAATACACCCAAGGACTGATCCCATCTAACTCGTGCTTGAGAAATGCGGGGATCGATTCGGTCGGGCCGATTCTGGTTTTCGAGCTCTTGATGGCTTATGAATTTTGTTAATTGTTTATTATCTTTTATTTTCCATCTTTAGTATCCCAAGTGCTGGAGAGGTGGAGTTCTTTTATTTATTTTTTATTTTTCTTGATTTTGTTAATTTTCATTACAGGTATTTTTTTGGCAAGACTATCAATTAAATGGGTATTTGTTTGGACTCATTGAAAGGAAAATAAGAGCCAGCACAACGATCATCACTCTTGTAACTTAATCAATACAAACTATTTCTGACTATACTTGTCACCCAGAAGTTGTCATATGCAATGTAAGCGACATAGTTGTTATCTATTTAGGTGGGCCTCTTTATTAAAAGAAGAATCATATATTTGTAAACCATTTTTCAAATATTGCACTGCAATTTTGAGTAACGGGTCTATTAGTGGTTAAGTAGCATAAATATGTGTGGTTTAGATGATCGATACTAGTTTGTGGAACGTATAATATCTATAATCGTATATATAAGAGATTTTATACATCATTAGGCCAATACTGAGTTTTTCTAAAATAATATGAATACTGATAGATGCCTATATAGAAAAGTTGTCATGTCTTAATGATGTGCAATTACTTCCAGAGCAATTTCTCTATTATAAAATGGTTTTCGTAATTTAGTAATTCATCCACTAATTTAATTGGGTATTAGTATTCCTGTCCTTTCAAGAGTCACGAATGATTCTTCCCTTTTTGGCGGTCATTCAATGAGTGGATGGAAAAAGAGTGGTAGGAAGTTTCCTTCCTTCCTTATGTTTTGGGGTAAATTCACGTCTAATTTCTTTTGAGGTCTAAATTGCGTTGATTGGAAGCCAAACACAATGGAGTTCTTGTTCCTTCCAATTTTTGTAAAGATGCGACACATCTTTTCATCCCTAGTGGTCCTTAAGTTTTGCCGTGACGCCGAAGTTTTTCCTAGAAAAAAGTATGCAAACCATTTCAATTATGTTGACAATGATGGACATGAAGATGATAGAGATAAAGGCAATGACCACAGTTGATTCAATCACTATAATAGAACCAATCAAATTCTTTGTGGAAATCAAATGTTCAGTAATCACCGCGGAAAAGTACTAATTGCCTTGTATTCAAAATCACATGCTCTCAATGGATGTGATTTGTTACGTTATGCAAGTCATATGTGGACTTTTTTGGCCAAAGGACTCACTAGATTTATTAGTAAAATATATTGTTTTACATATTCCGGGTCCATGCGCAAAATTTTTTTGGTGAAAAATTGCATTTTTAGTTCTAAACCTATTATATAAATTTGAATTCAATCTTAATCTTTTCAATTGAATTCAATGCAGTTTAAACTTTCGAGTAAAAATACAATCAAATTCTCTAGAGCAACACTCGCATGAAGATGCCAACATAGCGGTCCAGTCATCATTGACCCAACCATCTTAAGTGTCAATGCCAAAGTTTTTTTTTTTCTTTAGTCGGTCCTACGCTAATCCTACTCTAATACTCACTCTCAGACTTTTGCCTTGCCTCCTTGTAGGGCGTGGGAATCGAAACCCACTCTTGAAATGAAATCGTCCCCACCCCAATCACCCCTGAGAAGGTGGGGATTTGAACCCCCAACCTCCCCCTTCCAAGATGGAAGGGTGGCCACTGGGGCGAACCTCCAGTGGTTCAATGCCAGAGTTGAAATGGGCAATTTCAGCAAAAGGATACCATTCTTTTTTCTTATTTTTCAAGTTTTTATTTTAGACTATCGACATCCCCTTTCGCTATGGACACGGCATGTGCTCTACAGGTATATACTCTTCAAATATGTTCAATGCGGTGATATTCCTCAAGCAAGGAAGTCTATGTTCAGTGGAGGCACCAATTAAATTTTTCAAAATTGACTGATCGACCAACATACTATCGTTCCCCAATTACATGAAATGAAACAATTACAAGGCAAATAACATTTGAATTATGATTTGTTTTTTTCTTTTCCTTTTCCATCCAAAATCTGATGCAATGAAACAAGTGCAATGAAAATAACATCTTGAGAGCGAATATGATAAGGGCTCATGTGATCACAGTTCACAACCTGATTGAGTTGAGCCGTATCACAGCCAAAGCAACAATTATCACTCTCGTAACTTCATTATTATTATCAAGGTTAATATCACAAAAAATTTCAGACTAATACATCTATATCACATTTATCCTAAATTATTTCATGTCACAAAAAATCACATACTAGTAAACCCATGCTGCATACACTCCAAAAATCCAAATTCACCACAATTTGAGGTAAATATAGCATGAGTGTATCATTTTGAGATAAATTTGATACGAGTACAACAGTATTGACACAAATATTAATTTAGGGTAAATATGACACAAGTATAATAGTTTGAAATTTTTTGTTATACGAAAATTAGTTTAGGTCAAAGGTGGCACGGATATTATTAGCCCTTAATACTAATCATTTCTAAGTGTACTCGTTGGAAGTTGTTATATGCAATGTAAGCAACGTAGTTATTATAGGGGCTTCTTCATTGAAAGAAGAATAATATATGTTTGTAGATGAAATTCTAAGTATTTTTTCCAATTTTACACTGCAATTTTGAGTAATGAGTCTAGCAGTAATTAAGTAGCAAATATATGTGTGATTTATGTACATTATACTAGCCTGATTCCCCATGTCAGCACGTGTAAACAATCTCATGTTCAAGTCACGTGTAAGGATTTTAGCTCGTTTTTTTTACTTTGTTGACAAGATTAGTAGATTTTTTGCGAGAGTTTACTTTAAATAAGTGAATAATCGAACTTTAAAGAAATCGATGTATTCATCACCCATTGATTTCTCGCAAGTGAGAAGTATGAGCAACCAACTGGGGAAGTCCTAAGGCATGAAAGGCTAGACTTAGTGAAGCATCGTCACTTTTTTTTTTTTTTTCATTTTTAAATATCAACATTATATAGTACGCATGTATTATGTTTAATGTGATAGTGCTTAAGTGAGTACTGATGCATAATTAATTGCTTGTGAACACGTCATTTCCAACCATGGAGTCGGGAAGGGCATAACAGGGGCTGTCACCCGCTGCTCTAAACTTCCTCTTCAGTTTCCAACAAAAAGAAAATCTAATGCTCAAAATCAAATCTATAAGGTACTAGAAAATTTAGATGAACGGAGCTTTGTGGCCGGTAGTCACGTCGTCCCAAAACTCAGTTCTCTTCCATTTCCTTTTGTTCTACTTACAAACCATCAACTTTTGCACTAGTTAAATAAAAAATCTCAATTACTTATTTAAGATTGATGTTCCTAAAAAATGCATTTTAAAAGTGAGATTCAAGTTATAGTAAAGACGCCATGTTTCTTCAGCTTCGATATTAAAAGAAACTATATTATAAAGCCGCAATCCACCCGTGGTGCCACTCACGGGAGTTTGACCACCAACTTCCTGGCTTTTTCAATATTTTGGTCGTTGTTGCCCTAATTTCGTTGAGCTTGCAACTATTGCCACTTCAGCTTCCAGGCTTCACTGAGCTTCTTGGCCATGGGCCGTAGCTGCTCGAGTTTTATCCTAAAGAGAAAGGTGAATATTATAAGACTAATATAATAAATTGATAAAAAAAAAATAGTATTAGCAAATGGACCCAGAAAAAAAAAAGTTATCAGTGATTCACCGAAGTTATAAAGGGCAAAAAAAAAAAAAACCATTCCAAATATCGTTTCTCAAGAAAAATAAGATAAATAACTAAGATTTGATGTTATTAAGTTTTAGTATAGGTGTTGTTTTGCCAAGAAATATCACATAAATTGGTATTTGTTTGGACTTGTCGAAGAAACAATAAGACAACTTCGTTCAATTTGATAATGCTGATCCACACAATACCAATCAACATTCAATATATATTATATTTCACTTCAAGTATAAATGAATGAAAAATCAGTTAACTATCGCTATTTAGAATAATATAAAAAGTATAGGCGTTAACTTGTGCGATACACATATATTTTGTTAGTGTTATAAGAATCTTTTTAAACAACTTCCACTTCCCTCCAGCATCGACGTCGCCCAAGTCCACATGCACAAGTTCGGAACTAATGAAGGACACTTTAATTTTCTGCCGGGAACCTTTTCAAGTCAAAGACGCAACGCATCTTCTCCTCCCACACGGTCATTAAATCTTGTCGTGACGCAGAAATTTTCCAAGTATGCAAACCATTCTTCAAGTTAGCTGAGAATTGAGGACATGGAAGTGATAGAGAAGAAGGTGCGCACCACACCTGATTCAACCACTTTGACACAAAACCAGTCAAGTTCTTCATGGAAATTGAATGTTCAATAATAATGGTGGATGCAAGAGAGCATGTGGATATCTATTTAGTTTATCGTGTGGGATGCAGATCACTTGCACTCAATGAATGTGATATGTTACATTATGTGGATCCTATATTGAATTAGTTGTTTCATCAGTTAGAAGGCACTAAGAGTCTATTTTGTATGTTCTACATCCATGTGCAGAAGTTACTGAAAATCTAATCCATAAATAGGAATAAGTGCACTAATAGTCTTAAACTTGTTGAAAAAGTGCAATTTAATCTTTAAAATTTTTAAAAAATGCAATCAAGTCTTAAAATTTGTTGAATTAATGTAATCAAATCCCTCAGTTGAGTCCATCTCCTTTCATTAACAAAAAATGCTGACTTGACTTTTTTTCTATTACTTTCCTAAGGAAATGTGACATCCACCAAGCGCCACATCAAGAAAAAAAAATTGAAATTTTTAAAAGAAAAAAGGAAAAAAGTACAAGCATTAAAAAAAAAAAAAAGCTAAAAAGCTAAAAAGATATGGGCTTCAACTCATACAATTCATAGATATTTTGGTAGTGTTATAAGAATCCTTTTAAACAACTTCCACTTCAGCTTCCACTTTCCTCCAACATCGACACCACCCAGGTCCACACGCACATGTTTAGTACTAACGGAGGACACTTAATTTTCTGCCGGGACCTCTTCAAGTCAAAGATGCGATTCAACTTTTCTCCCACGGGGCCATTAAAGTTTGTCATGACCTGCATTTTCCAAGTATGCAAACCATTCTTCAAGTTAGTCGAGAATTGTAGACACGGAAATGGAGAAGAAGGCAGACACCACAGCTGATTCAGTCACTTTCACATAAAACCAATCAAGTTCTTTTTGGAAATCGAAGAGTCAATAATAATGGTGGACGCAAGAGTGTACGTGGAAATCTATATAATTTATTGTGTGGCGTGCGGATCACTTTGCACCCAATGGATGTGATCAGTTACATGAGTGGT
Organism: Eucalyptus cloeziana; assembly: GCA_014182715.1. Lineage (NCBI taxonomy): Eukaryota > Viridiplantae > Streptophyta > Magnoliopsida > Myrtales > Myrtaceae > Eucalyptus > Eucalyptus cloeziana. Next base: position 52,210,490 of record CM024636.1, on the reverse strand, counting down.
TCCTATGTTGAATCACCTATTTTATCAATTAGTTAGAAGGCATTGATTTTATATTTTCTGGGGCCATGTGCAAAAATTATTGGAAATCTAATCCACAAATAGGAAAAAGTGCACTAAAAGTTTTAAACTTGTCGTAAAAGTGCAATTGAGTCCTTAAACTTTTAAAAAATACGATCAAGTCTTAAAATTTGTTGAATTTGTGTAACCAAATCTCTCAGTTAATTCCTTCTTTTATTTATTTACAAAAAATGCTGCCGTGACATTTTCTTTCTATTACTTTATTAAGAAAACTTGCCGTCCACCAAGCCCCACATCAAGAAAAAAAATTTAAAATTTAAAAAGAAAAACGGAGTGCTACTCTAATTTCGTGGCGACCACCAAGGCAAGGCAAAACCTTGCCTCGCTAGTCTCATCAAGCTTGGCCATGACCACCAACTTCTAGGCTTTTTCCAGATTTTGGCCATCGTTGCTCTAATTTTGTCGAGCTTGCAACCATTGCCACTTCAGCTTCTAAGCTCCTTTAAGCTCACAGCCCACACCATTCGAGCTTCATTGAGCTTGCGGCCACGGCTACTCGAGATTTGTCTAGCTCCTGGCCATGGGCCAAAGCTGCTCGAGTTTCGTCAGGCTCAGCCATGGGCACTCTAGCTTCAAAATTCTTCAAGCTAGCAGCACATCGAATCGAGTTTTGTCGAGCTTAACAATTGCCGCAAAAGCTTCATCCAGCTCAATAGCTGATATAATTTCTGTAACTAAACTAAAGATGAAAGACTTAATATTAATTCCACGTTGGTTTGATTTTGTTTTTTTTTTTTTTTTTGTAAGGCATGATGGAACGATAAAACTCTTTCCAAGCTGCAAACATTATTTCATGTATTTAATCCACTTTTTAGTATAAAAAGAGAGAGAGGATATCATTACACGCTCAATTATTACATGATCGAGTGTGTAATAATCTAGTACTTGCATATTACTCAACAATCTCTCTTCCAAGTACCAATCCATATGTGAGATAAACTTCACTTCTTCGAGTTCATTTGTCAGATAAACTTCACTTCTTTGAGTTCATCCATCCAAGCAACACGAAAAGAAAAAACAATGAATTTTGTGCTATATAGGTATGGCAGCCAATCTTCTTCTATCTTAAATCATAGTATCGAATGCGTTTTTTGACATGTCATTGACTTTCAAATGTCGAACTTTTGTTGGAATTTCCCATGAAAGACAATTATACGAGACATCCACTAAGGTCATATCTTGGAGGTAAGACACCGTGGAGGGATTGAACCTTAAAAAAAAAAAAAAATGTTTCCTTTCAAAAGAAATATATAATAAAAAAGAGAGAAAATAATTTTAGAAGGCTCCGATTGGGTCATAATTGAAAGGGCCTTGTCCAATTCGCACAGCCCAGACCTGATCCACAACAACAGCCTGGACCATAGCAAGCCCATCATCAGAGGACGCCTCGGCCTAGAGATCAAACCCATTAAACACACAGGCCCATTAAGCCAGTCCAATTCTCTCAGGGTTTAGCAGCTTTTCACGGCAATTCCCTCCCCATCGTCCCCAGGCCACCGGTAGCCATCGCCGATCATCCATCGCCGGCCGTCGACGCACATAGTCATCGTAGAGAGCACAGACACAAAGATATCAGCAATTCCGCGGTCGATCGCCACCAGTTCCGCCGCCGTGAAGAGGCTCAGTTCGCCCCTGTTTCAGAGTCATCGCTGCTGAAGCACACAATCTACGTCTATTCCTCCCTTTGACGATTCTAGGTCTCGGCGTTACTGTCCATTACGATCTCTCTCCTTTGGGCGATCATCGATCTCAACCAGGGACGGCTCTGGCCACGTATCCCTCTCCTATGCTCTGTTTTGGCTTCAGCCGAGCATGTTTCTGTGCATGCCTATCCTCCTATTCGTCGATTTTGTCTCTGATAATCTTTAGAATGAACACCTCGCTCTATACTATTGTTGCGATTAAGCGAGCGATTGAACAATAATATAGATAGAAAAAGAAAATAATCGAACACCAGATTTACGTGGTTCAGTCGTAAAGACCTACGTCCACGGGGAGAGCAACAGCGAATTTCACTATAGATCAAACGATACAAGGAGATTACACACTCAAGTCACTCAAACACTCTCTCGGTGTTTCCCAATCCCCAATTACAACCAATAACTCACACAGTGTTTAGCCCTGAAAATTCCTCGAAAATAATCTCTCAATCTCACGAAAGAATTACACGCAAATCTTACCTCAAGATTTAATCGGCTACAAACACTAAACTTCTTGGATGTAATTCACGAGTAAGAACGACAAAGAAAATCCCTCACAAGCACTCGACGACATGACGGCGCTTCAAGACCAACTCTTCATGATCAACGGCAGAACACCAAGCACTCACGCGGCATGGCGCTTCAAGACCAACTCTTCATGATCAACGGCGGAACACCAAGCACTCACGCGGCGCTTCAAGACAATTTGTGATCCACACCTACCACCCACGGCCACAAGTCTATATATAAGTGAAACCCTTATTATTATGCCAACTTCTAATAGGATTCTAATTCCTATCTAAAACGATTTTATCCAAAACATATCTCTATATATTTTAAACAAAATCCAAATCCAAGTCAAAGTTGAACTTTCCTATTTCAGCGGCCGAATTCTCCAATGTAGATTCAAACTTTGGGAAGTTGATTTTCGGATATTCTTTGCTCAATTTCAAACTTCCGCAATATATCCAATTCGGAATATTCTGAATTTCACATTGGACTCAAACTCGAGACATATTTTAACAATCTCCACCTTGGCTCGACGTTGGAGCCAAGTTACAATCGCTTCGCAAAAATTCAAACTCTGCTGCTACTTTCCCACAGCCCCCAATGGGCTCAACCGCCACAGATATTATCCAAGTCCAAGCCTCGCTTGAACTTCGCAATAACCGAGGACCTCATCAGAATACCAACTCCACATGCACCTTTAACTGCTCCGCAAGGATTTTCCGACACAACCTCCTTAACTGCAGATAAAGCAAAACCATTGTTGCATCCATATATGTCAGGAGATCGAATACATACCTTGTCAATATCAGCAGTTACAGCAACCATTGGCTCTATAGGCTCCACCTCGCTATGAGCACCATCTGTGTCGATTACTTTACTAGTACTCGTACTCGCTACCTCAGGAGTTTCTGGTTGCAACTCCACCTCAAGCTGAACACCATTCAGATCCGTTTGCACACTGCTATAATCACTCCTAGCCAGAAGTATTGGAGACTTGTCAAACGTAACTTTTCTACTGTTAACAGGTGAATTTATATTTGGGCACCACAACTGATTGCCCCACTCACCTTGTGCATAGCCATGGAATATGCACCTTGCCCTCCAATCAAGCTTACCATCACTCACTTGAAAATAACACAGGCAACCAAACATTCTAATAATAGAATAATCAGCAACGTTACCTGACCACACTTCTTCAGGAGTTTGCCATTCAATACAGTTGATGGGGATCTATTCACCAGGTAGCTTACCGTACTTAGCACATCAGCTAGAATTCTCCTAGCAATACCAGCGCTAGAGATAATTTTACGGGCCATCTCTAGTAATGTTCTTCTCGTCAATTCTGCAAATTGTTGTGATTTAACGGCACTAGTGCGGTGTTTCACTATGCTCTCTTTCATGCAGAATTTATTTGTCAGCTCCGAGCAGAACTCCATGCTATTGTCAGTCTGCACATGTTTGATCGATTTACCAGTCTCCATCTCGATCAAAGCTCTTGACTACATGATCCTGACATCAGCATCAAACTTGTGCCTTGGCACAAACACCCAGGTCTTCCTCGAGCAGCCAAAAGACTCTCGAACAGATGCATCCGACATCTCCGTGGCGAAACTTGTCATTGTCTCACCTTGAAGTTTATACAGGCCATCATGCTTGATTCCTTTCATTATCACCAGGGCACCTCGAACAACTTTCAAAACTCCACATTTTGAAGAATACCTGCAACCAGCTGAATCTAGAGCACCCAAGGAAATTAAGTTCTTTTTCAACTTTGGAACATGCCTTACTCCAGTCAATGTCCTCACAATACCATCATGCATTCTGATTTTAACATCACCAACACCCACAACATCGCACTCAGCGTTGTTCCCTAACTGGACTTTATCACTACCCGTGCACTGATAAGTGATAAACCAATTTCTATTTGGTGTGACACGAAAAGAACAACCAGAATCCAAGATCCATCATCAAGCGATGAATAATCAGTGACAGACAAGACATAATCAGCATTATCTGCTACAGCTGCAACATTATCTGCAGAATCAACCATAATTCCCTTACCCTTCTCATTCTTCAGCTTAAGGCAATCCCTTCTAAGATGCCCCCTCTTGCCACAACTCCAACAGACAACATTAGCAGTCCTAGACTGACTACGCTTGTTCATATTAGTACTATTGTTACCCACACGTGTTCTAGATCTTCCTCTATTTTCACCTACTAAAGCAGCAGATACAGGTTCGCCAGATTCTCTTCTACGAATGTCCTCGCTCAGAATTAAATCTCGAACCCCATCCAACGTCAAACTTGTTGACCCAGAGGAATTACTAACAGCAGTAACAGTAGTATTCCAACTATTAGGTAATGAGGATAGTAGAATCAAAGCACGTACCTCATCTTCAAAATCAATCTCAACTAAACTCAATTGACTAACAATCACATTGAATTCATTGATATGATCTGCAACTGACGCACCTTCGCTCATCTTCAAATTAAACAGACGTCGCATCAAACAGACCTTGTTGATCGCAGAGGGCTTCTCGTACATATCTGACAGGGCTTGCATCAAATCAGCAGTGGTCTTCTCCTTCAAGATGTTAAACGCGACGTTACGAGCCAACGTCAACCGAATAACACCCATAGCTCGTCTATCCAGCATATCCCAATCAGCTTACTTCATCGTTTTTGGTTTCTCCCCAGATAAGGGCAAGTGCAGTTTCATCTGGTAAAGATAATCTTCAATCTGCATTTTCCAGAAACTAAAATCCTTCCCATCAAATCTGTCGATTCTCACTTTTACTTCTTCTGTCGCCATCGATTCACTTCAACTTAGCCAAGCCTGGCTCTGATACCAATTGTTGCGATTAAGCGAGCGATTGAACAATAATATAGACAGAAAAAGAAAATAATCGAACACCAGATTTACGTGGTTCAGTCGTAAAGACCTACGTCCACGGGGAGAGCAGCAGCGAATTTCACTATATATCAAGTGATACAAGGAGATTACACACTCAAGTCACTCAAGCACTCTCTCGGTGTTTCCCAAGCCCCAATTACAACCAATAACTCACACAGTGTTTAGCCCTGAAAATTCCTCGAAAATAATCTCTCAATCTCACAAAAAAATTACACGCAAATCTTACCTCAAGATTTAATCGGCTACAAACACTAAACTTCTTGGATGTAATTCACGAGTAAGAACGACAAAGAAAATCCCTCCCAAGCACTCGACGACATGACGGCGCTTCAAGACCAACTCTTCATGATCAACGGCGGAACACCAAGCACTCACGCGGCACGGCGCTTCAAGACCAACTCTTCATGATCAACGGCGGAACACCAAGCACTCACGCGGCGCTTCAAGACAATTTGTGATCCACACCTACCACCCACGGCCACAAGTCTATATATAAGTGAAACCCTTATTATTATGCCAACTTCTAATAGGATTCTAATTCCTATCTAAAACGATTTTATCCAAAACATATCTCTATATATTTTAAACAAAATCCAAATCCAAGTCAAAGTTGAACTTTCCTATTTAAGCGGCCGAATTCTCCAATGTAAATTCAAACTTTGGGAAGTTGATCTTCGGATATTCTTTGCTCAATTTCAAACTTCCGCAATATATCCAATTCGGAATATTCTGAATTTCACATTGGACTCAAACTCGAGATATATTTTAACACTCTTCACCGATGATTTGTTGAATGTTCTGTCCCGAGCACTTCGAATTTCATGTTCAACAGGTGTTTGATGGTTTGCTCAAGTGACTTCCAGTATTGATATGCTTATGTTGTTAGTCAATCTGAGAGTATCCTAGTGCGATTTGCATGGTTATTATTTGACAGATCGACCCTGAGATATGATTTATTGATTTGTTACTTGCTGATTGAGAACCGTCATGCATGAGGCCAACCCAATCTCGGTCATTTGCTAATTGGCGTTAAAGCTTTGATTGTCTGCTTGCTCCTGTACATGTTGAGATCTCGCCTTGAGTTTGTGTACACCAGATTTGTTTCGCAAGAGAGAGAAGGCGAATGCGAATCGGATTATTCGAGAGTGTTCAGATTCGGCTTTTTTGGTTTGTTGTTCTGAAAGAGCTTATGTTGTTGATTAATCATCCTTATTTGAGTTCCCTATTTGGAAATTCTAGTGTGTCTAAAAGAGGGAGGATCTGTCTGAATAGGAATTGATTTGGGTTTGAGGGATTTGTCATCTTTTCTTATTGTGCCGATGGAGTTGAATGATGTTGGAACTTGAATTTTTTGGATATTATGGGAATGGAAATGCTAGAGGTGTTGAAGTCTCTTCTATTGGAAAAATCTTGCTTGTTCAGTCTTTTTGATGTGCGAATTTTGGCTAAGATTCCACTGTTTAATCTCTAGGAATGAATGCTCGTTTTGATGTTGTGGTCTGATGACATTGCTTGCTTGACTTCAAATGCACAATCGAATTTAATCTTACTCTATCAATGCTATGGTGGGTGCTGGATTCTCTTTTGCTTAAAAAAATAACAAGACATATAAAAGGATAAAAAAAAAAAAAATGTGTGTCTGTATCTAGGGACTACGATTATGCATGCCATCCATTTTTTTTTTTTATTTTTTTAGTTTCACTTAGTGAAACAGAGTATCCACATCCTGTTTCTAGCCGGAAGTTTGCTCTTCCTGGTTAAGGCAATCATGAACAGCTGAGATTAGGCCAAGACTCTCCACCACAGAACCGAGCTGCTCGTTAGTTCCTCTATTCCTGTTTATCATTCGGTTGGAAATGATTCATTGGATTTGCTTTCTAGATTAAGCTTAGACAAGATCATTTTTGGAGTGAGATCCTAGGGCTGATAATGGAGTCAATTGATTGTATGAATCCAGCTAATAGAACTAGCTCAGGACAAACAACCTAAATCATAGAGAAAAGCATGGGACATAATCAGTGTAGAGGAAAAACAAATTTGTACTCTTTCAGAATGTGGCGTGTATATTATAGTTGATGCCGAATAAATTGGTGAAGCTTGGATCAATCACCTTCTTTAGTAAGCTTCAAAACCTGGTAAGAGTCTTTGAGGCATGTAAATCCTAGAACAACACAGTTGCCACACAGATGTTTCAGCAAGTGGGAATGTACCTTATATCAATAAATGCCAAAACTTTAATCACATTGAAATTCTACATATGTAGGGAAGGAATTGGATATGGTTGGGCATTTTCGGAAGCCTCATGTTCATAATTGGGAGATTGGTGAACATGGTGAAGGTTTTCAAGATGCAGCAAATGGACGGACTTTGGCTCGAGAAGCTGTGAGGAGGAGCGCACAAGTAGTTGATTTGACCAAGAGAGGGCCATATGCCACTCCTCTCAAAGTATCCCGAGCAACATAGGAGGAGGAAGCCAATGGAAGAAGCGCAGCTGCCAGCTCCTGCGCCACCTACACATTACAAGAATGTCCTTGTTGGGCAGGCTTGATATAGACTGGTAAGGATGTCAGGAGTTTCTTGTCCCTTTTTACTCGATTGGATTTGAGTAAGGTTGTAGCCATTTAGCTAATTTGCTTGCCTCTTTTTCTTTATTGGATTAAAAAATACTGTTCCTTGTCTTGGCCGTCTAAATTGGGTGAATCTAAAACCCTTCTCGAGATGCTCTTTGTAATATTAGGAAGGGTAAAATTTCATTTCATGAGGATGTAGTAGGCAGCTGAGGATGGTTTCTCAATATAGAAGAGAAGTAGTTCCTCTTTTATGTTTGGCCAAAAGATTTACTTGACTAATCATTTACCTTAGGCTGGAAATACATTTCACGTCAATTGAATAGTGAAAGAATTGGCTCGAGGATATTGTCAAGATACACATTTGAGGGTTTTAGGCGAAAGAAGTTGCATATTTGTAGATGTGGCGAAATGTGGATCCGCTTAATTTGTTCATAATCCATTCACCTAAGCTTTTTTTATTTTTTAAGTATTAGTAAGTATAGCTTAATATTATGATGGGCTTGGATTTGGGCTTATTCTTGATGATCTCTACATATGAAAATATTGGTTGTATGATGCAATAATTGATTGTTAGCTTACTCATAATATGTATTGATTATGGTGTTTCTCTCTTAAGAAAGGAATTTGAACTTGGCTCAGACTTTGAAACTAGATTAAAACATTATTTTCTTCTCATGTTGTATCGAAATTGCAAGTGCCACAACTGAATTACTCGAGTTTATGGCATTAATTGTAAGGACGTTAAATTAAATTTGGAAAATTTATTTTGTTGGAGCATACAAGGATCCTACTTGCCATTTTCATCGCCACTAAATTTCAGGAGCCCTAGCTTGAGAGTCGAATGGATAGCAAAGGTCATATGTAATTGGATAGCATGATGGATCAAAGCATTAATAGAAATTAACTTTCTTTTCAAATAGAAATTAAAGTGTTGAAAGATGAAATGAAATGTTTCTTTCAACAAAAAAATAAAAATAAAAATTGAAATTGAAATTAAAGATCTAATCCACCAGAAAACCTCCGCTTGGTAGTACAATATGGGTTCAATCTAATATCAACGGATACTCATTTTTCAACGCAAGTAGCTCCATTTGTCTTAAGAAAAAGTTCACAAATGGGCGGACCTTTTAATATACTATTGTAGAATGCTCTGAAAGTTGATTGCTGCTAAGATTTTCTGAATGAAATCGAAGTAGTAAATGGCTTTTATAGTAAAGAGTCACTCATTGGGTGTCAAATTGAATTCAAAATATATTGATACAAGCAAGCGAGATAGTTGTTCTATCAGTGCTAGGCCCATTCACTTTTACCATTACAGTGTACTTCTTCCCATCAGCGGACATGATTGAATCATTTTCTTTAAATTATGATGTAAAGATTTGATAGTTTTTGTCTATTTATTTATGTAATTTGGATAAAGGGCTAGTTATTTTCTTTTGTACAAAAAGAGCCCTCTGTGTTAGTTTGGGACGAGCTAAGGGCGTACTTAATGGAAATTAATTTACAAAGTTTGGTGCATGCCTGCATGGGAAGAGGTTTTGGACTTAGTTTGTTCTATGTTCTCTCTACTAGCACTTGAAGACCTATTTATATAGGCCACTTCCGACACTTCCACCGCTTCTGTTGATATGGTGCATACCAAAATCTCTACTTTATTAGAGATATTTTCTTGTACATTCGCTCCAGGCCACACACTTCGCCAACCACAAGTAGATTAAAGTCTTATAGACATTGGTAGAGGGTCTTAGATTTATTTATTTTTTAAAAAAATGATTGAATTTTGACACTTCTCCTTGATAATAATATATGAGATTTTGTTAAATCGTAAGTATCAATTGATTTGATGGCATAATTTTATTTAGATACTCTGTGATTTTCATTAAGGGACCGGTTCAAATCTAAATTGTCACTGTCAATTAGCAAATCTGTCTTAGTAAAAAAATTTTAGCGCAGCTGGCATTATATTGAAATATATAAGTGAATGATGAAGTTTTGTCTAGATAATAAAAATTAAGAACCTTGATTTTTTTTTTTGGCTCAATTCGAGCGAAAAACATTTTGATTTGGCGTTGAAACTTTCAAATTTTTTATTATTTGATTTCTTAACAAATTCCGAATAAAACTTGCAAAAAAATCCTTTTTTTTCACGAAAAAAAAATCTTAAATCTTAATCTTGAAAAAGATATATCAAGAGATACAAAGGAGGCGCTGATATTGGGCCAAATAAGACCTCCACGATTTCTTCATCTTCTTCTCCAACTGGCCTACCAACAAAAGCAAAGGCCTCCTCCTCCTCTTCTTGAGTTCTCCACAGAAAGGGAAAAGGCCACATCGAGATAGAGCGAAGGAGGAGAGGAAGGAGACCAACAAATTCAGCAGAAATCGATGAGGAAGCGCCCAGCGAAAGAGCAGGAGGAGGAGGAGATGGAGAAGGAGTGATGGCAATGGGGAAAGACGATGGGCCATCGATTTTCACCGACGCTTCTGCTTCTCATGCCACTCGCACTGCTTGAACATGCAGCTGCTGCGGAGGGACGACGTCGGCATCGCGGTACGCGCTGGCGTCGTTCCGGGAGCTGCCGGAGTACGTGAAGGACAATGAGTTCATCCTCGGCCACCACCCGCGCCAGCTGGTGGCTCGCCGAGGCCGCCCTCAGCTTGTTCCGTTGGCACAACGAGACGCTCGACGTCTCGACGTAAGGATGGATGATGTGTTTTTAGTTCGACTTGTTTTTCTTATGCGGGGCCATCTTTGTTCATATTTTCTTCTTGAGTTCATATTTATCTTCTTTTTTTTTTTTTTCTTTTGTGATTTGTGGTTTTCTCTTTTGCGTCCTGTGTGTGATGCGGAGCAGGCATTTGATTGGGACGTGCCTCAGGTGGCGGATCTTCTCGGCCTATTCTCAAGGTGCGTTTTGTGTCATTCAATCCTATACTTGCGTGAACATTCTGGTGAGCCTCGACCATATCGAATGGAACACATAATTTCTGTCGGATTGGGAATCATAGCTATACATTTATAGTGAGAAATTTGTCAGTAGCAGCTCGATCTGTGTTGATTGTCATAGCTCGATTTCACGGTCTCAAGTGTAATCTGAGATGAGGCTTGTAGGTGCAAATTATAACTCAAACTCACTAGAGAGCTTGCTGAATTGCTCATTTGGTGAGGACGTTTGAATTACCCTGTTTTGATGAAATCCTTCATAACCAGCTTAAAATTGTCAAATTTCACAGTCACATTTGCTTAGATATCAACTACCTATTCATTAGTATTGTGATATTCCTGGCTTGTTACCATACTGAGCAACCAGCCACCAAAATTGCCATTAACCTTTATTTTCTTTTTGTGCTGTATCGAAATTGCAGGTGCCATAGATGAATAACTCAAGTTTGTGAAATTAAGTGCAGGTACATAAAATAAAACTGTGAAAGTTTGTTTCACAAGAATATGCAAGGGTTGTGCTCGCCAATTTCTTTGCTGCTAAATTTCAGGAGTAGTAGCCTGACAGTCAAGACAGTCTTTGTTCAAAAAGCAAGTGCAAAATTAAGATGGATAGTGAGGGTCATCTGTGATAAGTTTCCATGATGGAATCAAAGTATTAATAGAGATTTCTGTTCTTTTCAAACAAAAATTAAGGATCCACTCCATTTGAAAATCTCTCTGTTCCTGTTAATACAACATGGATTCAGTCCACTATCAATGGATAATCATTTTCCGTGCAAGTAGCACAGTGTGTGTCAAGGAAAAAGTTCACACATGGTGGACATTATAATAAACTATTGCACTGCTTCTGAGATTTTTTGAACCAAATCATAGTGGTAATAGCTTTTATAGTGAAGAGTAGTTTACTGGTTGTCAAATTGAATTTGAAAGTGTCAGCTTAGGCAAGCTAGATAGTTATTCAGTTTGTGCTTTGCCCATTCACTTGATATGCAAATCCACTTGTGCAGGTCAAACTCTGGCAGACAGGATTGAACCATTTTCTATATATTATGATCTGAAGATTAGACTCTGACTAGTATTTTCATAGATTAGGCAACGGCTTGATATGCAAATCCACTTGTGCAGGTCAAACTCTACTAGTGCAGGAACTAATATCTCTCACTCAAAGGAATTGCTTTTGGTGAGTGGCATGCCAACGATGTTTCATTCGACTTACGAAAGGAATGCTGTCTTTTGAAGTCTACAGATGCATCTAACACAATATAGTTTTCAGGGTACAAATTCTTTGGTGAACTTGAATCAGATATCAGAAGAAGGAATGAAGATCGGTTCACTCCATTCAGCTGCAACACAGTGGCCGTTCTTTGTCTTCTTAGGCGGATCCATGTTCTGCCTCCTCTCGAGCAGCATTTGACTCCTTTTGTCATGCCACTCACTGTGCTTGAACATCCAACTGCTGCGGATGGACTATGTCAGCATCATGGCCATGATCATCACCTCATTCTTCTCCCCAATCTACTACATTTTCCAGTGTGAGCCCCATTGGCAACTGATAGGTAGAATAACAGCGATGGGGATTTTCACCGTTGTGACACTGCTTGCCCCTTCTCTTTCTTCTGGGAAATTCCAGGTGTTGCAGGCGATGTTCTTCTCATCCATGGAGTTTTTCGGTATTGTACCTGCGATCCATGCCTGTATTGTGAATTGGAGCAATCCCCAGTGCCTGATCACGCTTGCTTATGAGTCAGCCATGGCACTGTCTTACATTACAGGTACTTTGTTTTATGTTAGCAGGATTCCTGAGAGACTAAAACTGGGTTGGTTCGACCTCGCTGATCACAGCCATCAGATATTTCACGTCTTCGTGATCATGGGTGCATTGGCTCATTATGGCGCTATTCTGTTGCTCTTACAGTGGTGGGATAGAGTCGGGCGCAATAGAAATGTGTGACAATACTAAAAAATTTGTTAAAATTCAATCCATTTCAATTGAACCGAGTGTGAGCTATTTGCTGGGGTTGTGTGAATCAAGAAGCCTTGAGGCGAGATGGCGCTCCATGACAGAGGAGACGCCTCCATTTATAAAGAAGTGAAATGCTCATTGTATTTGTTATATTTTCTCATTTTCCATGGATGATTTGATTTACAATGTGATCATATGTGGGTAATAATATTTTCTGCTTTCATCTTATTTTGAGCTGTTTGTAGGGTTGTTGCTCCATAATTTTAGCTCTACTATTACTTTTCCTTTTTCGCTATAGTGTCCTGCTGCTACCACCACCATGAAAATAGTTTGAAAAAAGCTAAAGCGGGAGGATGGTGAATTACCTGGTCCTTTGTGTGGTGAATTTTAAGAAGTTAAGTCATGGACCAATACAACATATGGAACTACTAAGAGTCTCTACCTAATAGGGTTCCGGAAAAGGCAAAAGATGTAAGCAGATAGAATTTGTAGAAATGGAATTTGCTCAAGCCCATTTGCAATCTATCAAAGCTCTGTGATAAAATAAAAAAGTGTCTGAAAGAAGCGCGAGCTATGAAGAATTTGGAAGTCCAAGAAGGAGCCGCCGTTAGTAGGAAAAGAAACTCAGATGATCTAATTTGCACCTTTAGCAAAGCTTCATTCCAGCAATCATGTTGCTAAATGTCAAAGGAGAATCAGCTAAGTATTGGCAAAGACAGTTAACAGCTGATCTGGCTTCACAAAATCAGCCACTTCTATGGTGGTCAGGTGTACCTTACAACATTTCGTTGAAGTTAAGTCCAAATACATCGGAACGCATTATCAAATTGTTTACGATTTGTAGTTCGGTTCATAGAAAGGGAGGCAGTAAAATATGCTAGTGTACTGTAGAAACTCCCCAGGAAAATGAAAGAAGCACTTGTCAATCTGTGATAACAAGTCACAGCCATAGTTTTTCTTTTGTATGGTTACTGTATCTCTGACCACAATGATCTCTTTTTCAGTTCATAACGAGAAGAAAATCTGGTGAAACTCATTACCGAATTCATAGGGAAAGACGGAAACTATGACTATCCAATCGTTCGACGTCCATAGTGGAGAATCAAGATGTTTAAATACTTGCAACCATAAGCTTTGCTAAGGAAACAATGGGATATTTGCTTACAGACAAAACCGAACAGTATGTTGAGACAGAAGTTAAGTAGAGAAGATAACAGTGGAGAAGAAGACGACCCCAACAAATACTACCATGAATGATGCTGCAAAACTCAAGAAGGCATCTTTCTAGGACTCATCCTCTCTGCCTTTGTGCCTTCATCAACAGTTGACATGTCCTTGGACTGTGATTTGAGCTATGGGTTATCTTCGTAACTTGCTTCATCGAAAGTTCCAAATTGATATCTATCTAGTGTCTTGCCTAATGGAAGTGTGTATAGCTTTGTTAGTTGTGTGGGAATCTGACCAATTAACTTGTTGTAGTAAAGGTCCACACTCTCTATATTACTTAGATTGAAGAATATTTTTGAAATTGATCCTGTCAAATTACAATGCGATAGATAAGACATATTTAGCTCAAATAACCGATTTCTAGAGGAAGAGAGCCCATCAAATTATAGTGCGAGAGATCCATTCCAGACACTTATCCTAGAATATTGACCTTATAAGATTCCAGTCTACTCTTTGACATGAAAGGTCACTCGTTCTAGTTCATCCAAAAAAAGCACTTGTGGCTCTATCACCATGGGAGAAATGATAAGCTGAGTTTTGCCTCGTATTGGTAGAGTTGCCAATGCTCACCATTTTCACTCAACATATCGAATGTGCTATTAGATACCCCACCATTTCCAAATGTCAAATGTTCCAAACAAGAAGGAACTTCCCCCAAAAAGCCATAATAAGAAAGATCCACCATGCTTATCTTCGTCATCTGACGAAGAGCTAGACTAATTGAACCTTCAAAGTGGTTTCGTTCCAGCAGAAGATACATCAAGTTCCAAGGCAAACTAATCCAGTTAGGCATCTCCCGTAGATACATTGTGACGATGGACGAAGCTCTAGAAAGAAACTAAGGAAAAGGCCCGGTAAGCTCATGACTTTGTAGATGCAAGAATCTCATAAATGTAACATTGGCACAGCAGGGTATGTTTGGACTGAAATTTGTTAGTCCAAAGGTATAAAACAACGACATAATTCAATTTGTAGAAGCTCAATGATATAAGTTTCTAACAACATCAGAAATTCCAAAAATTGGATATCTCCAATCCAATTTGGTATTGGTCCGGACTATAAATTATAACTTAGATCCAAAATCCTTAAATCTTAGCTATCCAAAATGCCAAGTGACATATCTCGGTGAATTGGTTGTCTTTTAGAGAAATATTTCAACCTTATCAAGTTAGTAGTCTTGGTAGCATTTGGCCACGCAAGTTGTTGCCTGACATATTTAGTACAAATAGGGAGATACAACCTATGACTGGTGGCTCTAGCATCTGCCTTGTGAAGCCATTATTCGACAAATCTAAGGTCATCAACGACTTCATATCGTCTATCGATGGAGGGATTTTTCCTCCTGTCAAGTTCCTTGACAAGTTCAGATACAACAAATTTGAGAGGATGGAATCAATCTGAGATGGAAATGCTCCTTTAATCCTTTTGGCAGATGCATTGAACCAACACATATGGACAAGATTCGACTTGGCTGGCAAATAAAAAGCACCCGACAAGTTGTTGCCAGTGAGTTTAACTTGACGAGAATCGCATTATTTTTGCAATAGCCAACATCGTCACCACTGAACTCTACATGCACACTAGCGAAGAACACCTCGTGTTTTTCTGTTGAATTGTTGCATTACGTCATTGCTTGAAATATATGTAGCTCAGCATTATGTGCTCAGTTTTTTTTTCCATAGCTCGACCCAAATATCTTCTGGATAAAAGGCATGACTAGGGCAACCCTTGACAAATGTTCCACGTTGGTTTAGTTTGAAAAGACATTAAGGTGATGGAAAAAGAAACACTAGCACAATCATTAGGTGCGTTTGTTTCTCGGAAAAATTTTCCCCATTTTCCAACGTTTGGTTTGCTTAGAAAAATTAGTTGATGGAAAATGTTTGCCTAGTCAAAGTCAACGAAAAATGTTTCCCTACCAAAACTTAAATTCCAAAAAATGATTTCCCCTTTGAAAGAATCCGAAAATATTTTCCAAATTTTTTTTCCTAGTCTTAGGATCCTTGGTTAATGAAAATTTTATTCTTATAAAAATAATTTTAAAAATCAGATTTTTAATTATTTTAAAAAATTTCAATTAATTTTTATTATTTTATTTTATTTTATTTTATGTTCTTTTTCTTTTTCTTGCTTCTTGTTCCTCCTTCTTCCCCCTTCTTCCTCCACCCACCTAGCGATTAGCCAAGATGCATACCGAGAAGCTCCAGGCTTTACCGATCCAAGCGAGCCTGAGCTCGGCCAAGGTCAGTGAGCTCACAGCTCGCCTGATCCTGGCTAGCTCAAGCTCTGTCAGGGCTAGCGAGCTTGTGGCTCACTCAATCTCGACGAGCCGAAGCTATGGCCATCGCCGACCAGTAGTGGTGGAGGAAGGGAGAAAAAGAAAAGGAAAGAAAAGAAAAAAGAAAAGAGAAAAGAGAAAAGAGAAAATTTAAAAAATAATTAAAATTCCATTTATAAAAAGAAAATAAAAAAGAGAGAAATAAAATAATTAAAAATTCGATGTTTTTAAAAATGTAAAAATTTTAACTTTATTTTTTTGCATGAAATTAAATCATTAGATTGAAATTATTTTCCAATAATATCCAAACAACAAAAATCATTTTTGATCATATATCACCAAACAAAAGAAAACTAGCTATATTCTTGGAAAATATTTTATCGGAAAACATTTTCCTATATCATTGAATTTTCCGCGAAACAAATGCCCTTGAGTTGGTACATATGCAGAAGACAATCGCTCTTAAAATTCTGCCGGTGAGAGTCGAACTTAATCTTCAAGCAATTTTGCATTAAGTACTGGATAAGCTTAGTTCTCTTACTATAAATCTTCATCAAGCAGTAATCACAAAAGTGGGCTCACGTTGCTGGGCAATGGTCCTGCAATGCAAACCTTTATTGTCAAATTGGAGCAATTCCCCCGCGCCCAGTCCTTTATGTTAGTAGGATCTTGTTGAGACGCTAAAATCTGGTTGTTTTGATATTGCTGGTTGCAACCATTAAATAATTTATGTCTTGGGTAACATTTATAGGAATTTGTCGATGCTAGATACATTTTGCTTGTGAACTAAACTACTTTCTCTCAATTTATAGCCAAATAAAAATGTCTTTCTATTAAAATTAGCATGATAAGGAATACAATAGGAACACTCTAGGAGTCAAGCATTCAAAATGCATAATAAAGACTCAAATGCCAACAATTCTACTAAAGAAAATTTCTTCACCATTTCATTATTTTTTCCATTGCAAAATGCTTAGAAGAACAATCGCTAATGGGGAAACGATGGGATGAGCTTACAAACAAGCTCGAACAGCACATACTGATAGTACGAGTTTAAGTAAAGAAAAAGGACCACCCCAAGGAATGCCACAACATATGATCCTACAAAACTCCACAAGAAGGCTTCTCTCCAAGGGTCATCCTCCCTGGTGTGATTAAAAGATGGCAGTGTGCCCCTTTCCCGATTTGAGTCATCACAACTTATTAATGGTGCTCCACAAAGAAGGGGGTTACCTTCATAACTTGTTTCACCAAAAGTTCCAAATTGATTTTTTCGATCCGGTGTCCTACCTGACAAGTTGTTGTAAGCCACTCTAAAATCTGATAGGGTGTAAAGCTCCGTTAGTTGTGGAGGGATAGGACCGATTAAGCTATTGTAGGACAAGTCCAAGCTCTCTACACTCTTCAAATCGGAAAACGTTTTCGGGATTGATCCCGTCAAACGATTGTGTGACAAGTTCAATGCTCGAAGTTCACCCAAGTGGCCGATCTCTGGAGGAATGAAGCCTGTCAAATTGTTCTGTGAGAGATCTATTCCCGACATGAGTTGTAGAATGTGGCCCTCATATAATTCCAACCTCCTCTTTGTCATGAAGTAAACTTCTTCTAATCTATATGTATACGTAGACCTTCTATCTTCATAATAGGACAAAAATATAGAGAATTTGCTGATATATACATATGGAAGCACAGTCTGCTGTGAATCAGAAAAGGTATCAAATGCGTCTGTAGATACCCCGTTGTTTCCAAATGCCAAATCTTTCAAACAAGAAGGAATTTGTCTAGAAAGATTATTATTAGAGAGATCCAATATGCTCATATTTTTCAACAGACATAGGTCCAGAGGGATTGAACCTTCAAATCTATTTCCTTGCAGTAGAAGAACCTTCAAGTTCCAAAGTGAACTAATCCAAGCGGGGACCTCGCCTGACAGTGCATTGTGTCTAAGATCCAATGTAACCATCAATGATGCTCTAGAGAGAAACTCAGGCAAATGCCCAACAAGCATGTCATTTGTTAAATGCAAGAACCTCATCACTGTAACATTAACACAGGGGCGTATATTTGGCCCAAGGTTGTTACCAAATAGGTCTAAAAGCTTGAGATAATGTAAGTTGCAGAAGCTCAACGGTAAAGGACCTCTAAATGAATTACTCGACAGCATAAGCATTTCCAAGAATTCAATATCTCCAATCCAATTAGGAAGTGTTCCGGATAGGGAATTATTGCTTACATCCAAAACTTGCAAGGAGCTATTTAATATGCCAGATGATATGTCCCCTATGAAACGATTATTATCCAAATACAAATATCTCAAGCTTGTCAAGTTAGAACCCCTTGGTAGCATATTGCCTTGCAAATTGTTGCTTGACAATTTCAATAGAACAAGTGACGTACAATTTTTAGCCAATGGCTCTGGTATCTCTCCTGTGAAGCCATTATTCGACAAGTCCAATGTATGCAGGTGATTCATATTGCCCATGGAGTAAGGGATTCTACCTTTCAATAAGTTCTTTGACAAATTCAAATAAATTAAATTTGGGAGGATGGAACCAATCCAGGATGGGAGCTCTCCTTCAATAATATTAGCGAGACACATCTAAGCGTAGCATGCTGTCAAGATTCAAATTGGAAGGCAACTGAAAAGTACCTGACAAATTGTTGCCCGTGAGTTCGAATCGTTCTAGATATACATTATTCTCCAATAGACAATTTGGGAAATTTCCATTCATTCCATTATGGCTGAGTTGAAGAAGTATCAAATCATGTTGTTCTTTCAGAAAGCTAGGAATTATGACATTTGCGTCTTTGTTGAGCACACAATTTGATAAAGTAAACACCTTCGTTGAAATGAAGGAAACCAAGTGGGCTCTTCTGTATTTACTTCCAGATGGTTACGATTGTTGAGGAGGTGGAATACCTCAAGGTTGGAATTATTGGCTAGGGAAGCAAGCGAAAGTGAGCCTTCAAAGGCATTTCCAGAGAACACAATATATTCAAGTGACTTGAGATTATAGAGGAGAGATGAAGGAATGGCCCCACTGAAATTGTTATTTGCCACATCAAGCACACGGAGTGAGGTCAGATTGCACAAGCATGAAGGAAGAGGACCCCAAAATCCATTACTATTGATATCCAACTCTTCAAGGCACCTTAATCCGCACAGGCCTGTTGAAGTGGACACTGCAAGTATGAGTATAATCTCTATATTGTACTTCATATGATGGTTTGTGCCGAGAATGGAGGTTAGAAATAGTAATCTAGTATCCAAAAGTACAAACAGAAAAATAGGTACGATAGAGCTTTGGAAAGGAGTCGCATCACCACAATGCTTAATTACTTCAAAGTTTGACAAATTTTGAATTGGATTGTAAACAAACTCTTTCTAGATTTATGGCGTAATTGTATGGGTAACTTTTAAACCTTTGCTCGATTTTCATCATATTTTCTGAAGTTTTATTTTTCTAATTTAATCATGTACTTTTCAAAAACAGTGCCTGCCAAGTCAGCAGTGGAGGCCCCCAAACATCATTTGGACTCGCAAGTCACTTTTTTCCCTCTTTCTTTCTTTTTTCAATTTTCCATTTTCGTTTCTTCTTCTTCTTCTTCCTTGCACTTCCGTGTCCTCCACAGCAACTCGCCACCGCAATCTGCCGTCCTCCACCACCACCACTCGCACCATCGTCCCAATTCGCTACCCATCACCGCCACCTCGGTGCCTATCCAACCCACCCCCCTCCTCCTCAAATCTAATGCATGGCGCCCTCTAATTTGAGGCCACACTTCAAATCTGAGGTCATTTTGGCTCAAACCGAAAGTCGTCTGGTGGTGGTGATGGCGACCGAGTTTCGTGATGTAATGACGAGTCTGGGCGCCGCGGAGGGTGGGGGTAGCAATGGACACCGGCGCTGAAGATTTTTTTTTTTTTTTAATAAGTCCGTATGAGTTTTTGATATTATAATTATTTATTCTACTCTATATATTGTTTACCTTAATGGTAAAAAAGACAATTTCAGATAAATTAATTTATCCATAATAAGATGTGCTTTCTTTGTTTGATTTTATGCATCTTAGTTTACTGATATAAATTTTCAGTTTCTTATATAATTTTCGCCGCCTAGTTGAATTTATTAACACTGGCAATCCCTGAAGTTTAACCACCATTGTGGTTTAATGTGTAAAATGTAAGTATTTTTTGGATTTTGATTCCCCATTAACTTTTGCATTTAATTTTGTTATGATTCCTGTACAATATTTGAACTCCTCTGATATATTATTATTTCGGACTTCTTCTTTTTTTTTTTTAATCTTCAAAGCAATAACTCCTTGCATATGTTATGTTATCACACTACTCTTTAGATTGGCCGATAAAAAAGTTTCACAAAAATAAAAGCACGGGGGTTTAAACTTCAATCTTCAAAGATCATGGATTTAATTGAGAAATGATCAACCTTTTAAGAATCACCGACATCGTGATCCCACAATTAAGACATTGAGCATGACCTACGTTTACTTATGGCTTCCAGGGACATTTAACTAAATCCTTCCAACTTCAAGCATGAGTCAAACAACTATATGATGTCACTTACCTAAATACAAGTCGTTGGCGCTAAGTTATTTGAAGCAAATTTGCGGTCAAAATAATATAATGCAGTCATGCCTTCTATGTCCAAGAAAATCTTATCTTATTTTTAAAAAGGTGATATATGAAAGCATTTTCATAGGAGTACCTTCCAGAAACTTTGAAGATGCAATCAAGCCACATTGATTGATGTACAAGGCCTTGAGAGATGTTATCCTCATAATGTCCGTGAGGGCGTCATTGGTCAAATTGTTCACACCAAGATCCAATACCTCCAAATTCACACCTATAATTGACAAAAGGTTCTCAAAATCAAACTTTGTGTATCATGGCATGGTCTTCTATTCTACATGTACCTTCAAGCTGATTGGAAGACAATTTTTGAGCCTCCGCTGAAGTTTGCTTGTACAATGAGGGGACTCGTTCTAGATTATTGAAAGATAGATCAAGTTGCTTCAATTTCCTCAAGTGCAGCGTTCCATTTAAATCTGATCATAGAAAGATCCATGCATACCTCATAGTTAATAAATTATCTACCAATATCAAATGTCTAACTGTCTTCCATTTATCTAGAATAACTATATGCTCATGATGAAGAAAATTGATTTCTATGCAGAAACCAGTTGATCCGACATATCTGAGCATCAACAAAGTCTCCGTCAAATGCATTTGCAAACCAATTTCATAAAAGGGTAACTTATAGCTTCAACAATGTCTATCAGATGTAGTTAACTAGCAAAGTTGAGAAAATCGTTTGCTCCCATGTGACATATGACTTTACTTTTATGACTGCCTCATGGCAAGATACATGACATAATTTTGCCATGTGACCCGTATTAGACTAACGAGCATTGATTTATTGAGTTGTCATCTCTGAACTTCTATCTCTTATTGAGTTTAAATTACAAAACATGAATAAAGAGAAAAGAATTTTCAGAATATATTCTTGAAGATATAGTTTATTTTGCAACGTGAATGTTCCATTACGTGCTCACCGTATGACATTTGATTCTATCTCCATATGACCAGATACAATGCCTCGTTTTTCTATGTGGCTCACGTCGATTAATAAGTATCAGTTCAATCATTTGTCATTTCCAAACCTCTATCTCTTTTGAGTTTAAATTTCAAAGCATGAATAAAGAGAAAAGTTTTCATATATATTCTTGAAGATATAGTTTATTTTACCATTCCCAAACTTCAAAATCTTGTTACTTTAAAAATCAAAAAATGCATAAAGAGAAATTATCAAGTTCCTCAAATATAGAAACAATTCTTCCAACAAATAAATCCATTGCATTTAAAACTGAACAAAATACAACAAACTAGTGATAAATTTTATTTGTGATGAGCCATCGAAGATTAAAAAGTATATATATATATTTAAGCCAATGCAATTTTGTTAATTAGTTTATCACTTTCAGTTAGAAGGAAATTAAACAAAATATAAAATCCTATCGCTTCAAAAATTACAATCAAACTTTTAAACTTGCAATACGTCTTTTAAAATTATAAATCGTTAAAAATCATGACTTCTTTAGAATGTGGCATATTTGCATTTAATTTAGAATTGAAAGCAATAACTCGAACAATATACTTATATATTCATTTAGTTGGACTAATTTTAAAGATGGAAGCTTTTGGTATATGTTGTACGGCCTAAATGGCCTGGATTTGTTTAAACTAACCAAAATGTCATTGTCTCGATAAGTATCGGTCAAGCCACGAATGCCAAAATCAGTCGGAAGTTTTTCCTCTCGGACCTGACCTCTCTCTCTCTCTCTCTCTCTCTCTCTCTCTCTCTCTCTCTCTCTCTCTCTCAATAAATGTTGTAGCTGCTGGATTCGATAAGATACAAATTCAATCTCTCATAGGTGTAAGATGTAGTATTGCTTTGCCTTATTTGTGGTAGAGGAGATTGTAACCAAAATAATTAGTTCTTGGTCAATCCGTCAATGCCAAAATCAGACAAGATTTTTCCTCTGAGACCACTCTCTGTCCAGCTTGTCGCTTTTCTTCTTCAGGCATTGCTTCTTATTCCATCATTTGACTATCGAAATCATTAATGCTTCGCTTAGTATTTTGGAGATAGTGGTTACAAAAATTGAGAAGAAAAGTTAATTAGAATTCACAATTTGCCTTTTCTTCCATCTCACATAAATTTTATACTAAAATTTTCCGCTAAAATCATCCCATTTTACCTCACTGTCCAATTAAAGCCTCAAGAGAAATGGGATTTTGGTTCATTAAAGGGTTCCCAGCTTTTTAGGCTTTGGAAATAGGCCTTTCCCATCAGTATTCATATTCATTTAGCTTTTTGAGTGTATAAAAGTAAATATAGGCATTTTATCTGCATCCTCCTTTCTTCTACACAATTTTAACTTTCTGGCGTCAAAAAATCAGAGCTGAAATTAGCAAGATTTTTCAGAGCAGAGAGTGAGGAGTTTTGAAACAATAGTTTGGAACTCTCAAGCCAAAGGGTTGAGGAAATTACAAAGGATAGAGTTTGAAATGTACTGATCTAAGAGTCACCTAATGCAAAGCGCAACGTCTTGTGGGACATTATGTGAGTAGAGACTTAAAAAGACTCACATATATATAGGATTCATCGTTTGCATATTAAAAAATGAAAAAGTAAATAGAAGAAAAAAGAAATGAGAGGAAAGGAAAAAATCAAAAAAAAAAAAATCAGAAAATATGTAGAATGATATCGTTTCATCAAGAGTTGTACATGTCAAATTACAAGTCATGTCATACAGGAAGACCTACGCAATTTCCAGCTGCAAGTGGCAGAAAGGACTATTTGAATTCAAGAAAAGGTTTATAATTACATTAGCAAAATTGGAAATTTTATAACTGAATTGGCTTATGTAATTTAGGACTAAATGAATAATTTTCCCGACTAAAAGAGAAGAGGAAAAGTAGAAAGAGGACACAAAAAAAGAAAGAAAAATAATAAAAAGGAAAAGGAAAAGGAAAAGAAAATGGGAAATCAATTTGGACTGTCAAATGGTTTTTGTGTTGAGGTATTAAACTTTCAAGATAGAAAACTTACAATTATCCTGAATATAGAGGATCTCAATAATATGCTAAGAGCATTTGAATGACTTGAATATCATCTTTACTTTTTATCATATCGCTTAATCCGGAATCTCTTGCTAATCTTCTTAAAGGTGCATGTAGGTCATATCAACTGAATCACGTCAATATGATAGATGTGTCATCTAATTTCTTTTTCCATTTATGTCTATTTGTGTTCAAATGCGTTATTTGCCCAACATTAAAATGACTTTGCGAGTCTACATAAACTAAAGGTTGACCTGAGAAGCACTAAGTTTTCTGGTTTTCTTTCATGTCTGGATGCATAGGTGGAGTGGCTTGGTTTTTGGAACCATTTGCCTTCTCCTACTAAGAACTAGTCCATGCATCCAGAAAAATATAGATGATTGGAAGACGTAACCATAAAAGAAAATAAGAAATTCAAATAATTTCAAGAGAAAAGAAGAAAGTAAGTCATAATATTGTTTGGATACTAGAAAAAGGAATGATCAAGAGAGAAAAGAAATGATGCATTATCACTTTATTGTACTTTTATGTATATATAATTTATGTAATTATATCAGAAATACATCAAAGGTAAATGTGGGAAAGAGAAAATAATTTTTTGATAAAAGTATCAGTGCTCTCAATCCCTCCAAATCCCTTTATATGAGGGATTTAAAAGACACAGCTACACATAATCTTTCCTGATATGGTTTAATCTTTTCTTTTCCCAGTCCATTTCTTTCCCTCTATCCAACCATTACACTACCTTTAAGAACTTTCTCTTCCCTCTAAAGTAATCCCATTTACCAATCTACTTTTCGTGATTTTTAATTTCAATTTTTTCATCTTTTGTAAACCTGATAGCTCTTGCAATTTGACTTTCATTTATCATAAAACACTCAAAACCTTTTCAAAAATGTGAATATTGCTATGTAGAATGATAAACTTGATTTTCTTTTTCTCATTTTGAATGTTGAGAGGAACCCACAAATAAAAACATTACGTAGATTTTGGTCCACTTCCAAACAAGTGCAAAATTATGTTTTTGATATAAAAAAAAAAAGTTGGAATTTGGTAAATCATTGCTCATTAAGCTGATTCTATTTTTGTTTTTTGTACTTATCATCGTCATGGAAAGGAATCTCGTAATTAACTTATGATATGTGCGATTAACTACTTTAAGAATCACATCATTTGTGCAATCATGTGTTTGTCATTAATTCACTTTTATAGTTTATAGCACCTAGAATAACATTTTTTCATTGTTCAAAATTGTAAACACTAATTTAGAAACATAATTGAAAAAAAAAAAAAAGAAACAAAGAGCGGGGGGGAGAGAGAGAGATGCACCCGAGAGATAATTATCCCTTAAATCCAACACTTGAAGGTCCTCAAGAGAACCACTGGGGGTTCGCCCCAGTGGCCACCATTCCATCTTGGAAGGGGGAGGTTGGGGGTTCAAATCCCCACCTTCTCAGGGGGATTGGGGTGGGGAAGATTTCATTTCAGGAGTAGGTTTCGACTCCCACGCCCTGCAAGGAGGCAGGGCAAAAGTCTGAGAGTGAGTGTTAGAGTAGGATTAGCGTAGGACTGACCAAAACAAAAAAAAAAGTTCCTCAAGAGGCAGGAATAGAGACGCATCAATAACCCAAGGGTCGTATTCTTGCAATGTCAAATTGCGGTTATAGCTCAGAACTAGTTGAGTTACTCGTGAAGTGGTGTTATCGCACTCAATGCCTTCCCAGCCGCAACAGTCACCATCCCCGTCTCCCCAAAACGGAAGAGAAGACCCATTTGGGTGGTTGAAGGCAGCCTTAATCTTGAGGAGGGCATTCCTCTCTTCTTCCAAGCACCCCATGTTTCTTCCATTCCCCATCAATACCAACAACACCCAAGTCCACAAACACAATAAAAAATACTTCATGTTTGTATGGGGTTTTGTGCATTATCAATTTCTTCTGCTTCACAATGTGCAAACTTATGAGGGTCATCTACTTAATTTATATGAGCAGAGTCTTCCCTTTTAGTGATGATTACGGTAGGGCCAACTCCACGGAACAATCATGGGAAAACTCAAAGTCTATTGGGACCAATTCCACGGAACCCGCGATTTTCGCTATTAACTTGACCTAGAACTTCTCCAAAACAGAAAAGATCAAGATTATAAAATGATAAAAGAAAATTACTATTAGCAAATCAACAAAAAAATGTGCCCAGGAATTACTTCGCAAAAAGAGAGGGAAATAAGTAAGGTTTGACATTGTTAATTTTTAAAGCAAGTGTTGTTTTGCCAAGAAATATCAAATAAAGTGGTATTTGTTTGGACTCATTGACGGAAAAATAGGCTAATTTTGATCAAATCGATAAAGTGATCATGAAAATATAGTCAACATTTAGTATATCTTATAATTAACTTGAAGTAAATGAATGCAAAATTGATTAACAGTCTGTAAAAAAATACAGGCTTAAGTTCGTGCAACACACGGATACTTTCCTAGCATTAAATAAAAATATTTTTAATCGTCTGCCAAGGCATAAGCAAAACGATTGGGTTGTTTAAGGCGGATTAGTAGGGCATTCCTCTCTAGTCTCTCTTTCGGACCACCCTGTTAGCTTCCACTTCCTTCCAATAACGACATCATTGAAAGTCCTTACGCGCATGGACAGTACAATGAAGGACCCTTCAAATTCCGAACAGCTCAGAAATTTCGTGGGTTTAGCAATTAGTCAAGATGTAATTATATTAAATTGACTCTGGACCACTGAAGACGGGGGATCCAAGGAGATCTGATAGTCCAAATTTACTTTAGTATAAATAATATGTTCATGGTATACTTGTTCGTGGCCCGTACGTTCGATGTTTCTGCTAGGGACCTTTTTGACTCAAACATTTGACAGATCTTATCCTCTCTTATTGTCATTAAAGCTTGCCGTGGCCTAGAAGTATTCGAGGGAAAAGAGCATGCCAACAATTTGAATTTTGTTGAGAATAAAGGACATGAAAAAAATGATAGAGAAGAAAGCAAGCACCACAGTTGATTCAATCCCCGTGAAATAAAACCAATTAAGTTCTTAATGGAAATTGAATGTTGAACAATAACCGTGAACGTCGGAACATGAGTGCAAATTTATTCAGTTTATTGTGAGGCTATCGAATCACGTGCACTTAATATATGTGACTTGTAATATGTAGACATCATATCTATTGTTGGGTCACATGGGTCTATTATTGAATTTATTGATATGTTCAACGAAACTATCACAACCAAGCTGAAAAGTGTTGCACCCCCTTGAAAGATGCTTGGGTATGTTATTGCTAATTTTATGTGTTGAATAATACGTAACTACATAACCATATATGCCAACCAATAAAATCTAAAAAAGTGGAATCTTTTGATATTGAAGATATATAAACATGTTATTATGTTGTTTAAAAAGTTTGCAATGTATATATTATATATAAATTCCCTTATTCGTCTGAAAAAAAGGATTGCCATATATAAAGTCTGTGATATCTAAATCTGATATGTATAATATTATCTAATGTATCCATATAAACAAAGGGTTTTTGTGCATTATACGGTCCCCTATGTGGGTTTCACGGCCCACCCGGGGACATTGACGGGTCGGTGCTGCCCCCTCTTGATAGTACTACGGACGACCGTGAGTCCAACCTCAACTATGATCTAGACCTCGAGCTATCACCGTGAGGACACCAGCGAAAGATGAGAACCATTTTTGGTAATTGCCTTGGTAGAAGGAGCTACGACAAACCCCTTCAAACCCCCCCCCCTCGATATATTTCTAGTATGACCAGTTACGGAACGGTCCTAAGGTTGGGCTTATAAATTTGTAATCGTTCCACGTAGATAAATAAAGCTGAGAAATTATGTAGTATGTATGTGAATGTGTTTTCTCCCTAACTATCTGTTGTCTGTTATTGATTGATTGGGTGAAGGGAGATTGCATGCTTTTTGCATGTGCTTAATGAAAGATAAAAATCAATGGGATGATGACGTCTCTTGGGATGTCGCAATTTAATCCCATGAAGAGGAGGATGTCGCGTTCCCGCGACAAGGGTAAGGTCCAGGGCATGACATTATACAAACTGTGTGTCTAGTTATATCATTTATTTGTCTTTTTACTCACTAGAATTTCATTCGAGGCGTTTTGAGGGTATATTGGAAATTGTACTAACAATGATATAAGATTTATTATAGGTAGACTCATGCACAAAACTTTCTGTTCATGCAATGACTTGACAACTAAATTAGTAGTTTAGGATTGTTTTATAGAAGTGACGATTTATAAAGAGAATGACAGAAATCAAAGTGACTTTAGGATATTTTATTCATAAAATAGACCATCACGTTGTTTTATTAGTATCAGCTATATAATAGCGTAAAAGAACTAGGGAATAATAAATAAAATTTCATAAGAAGTCATAACGAATCACCAAAATTTGGAAAAGAAACTATAAGAGAAGAGGACAAGGAAAGGCAGCTCTCAAAGAAACTATAGAGGCATCGGTACATATTTGTTGAATGGATAGGTGCCTATGAATATATGATTCTATTAAGCTCCGGAACAGGACAAGCGTGAGCTAACTCCTAATATAAGCATGTAATTACTCCAATCTAGGGATGGAAATTTCCTAACTAAAATGATAACGATGAGAAACTAACCAAGATGAAATACAACAAATCATGAAACTAATGCATACATCTAAATGGGTTCGGACTGCTCCCCATCATATCCGAACCAATCGTGACTCGGCGCCATCAAGCCCAAACCAACCGGGTTCCAAAATCTGAGAAATCGAGCCGAACGCTCTCCTCGAGGACTGGTTCACCCATTATTAGATATTAAACACGTGCAACCCTTATTAAACACTAAAGGCGTTTTGACAAGTAAACACGAATAAGTATGCATGCCCTCTATCAACTAACGGCACAATCAAGCATAAAGGAGACCAAAACTCATAACGAATCATGCGATGCGCAACCAACTAATTCTGGACAGAACTAGGTATGATCATTCTCGCAGTACTCCACGGTGAATTTCGCAACAAGACACAATAATTGACATCCAATGGCCTCAATTCATCTTTTAGTGACAAGTCTTCAATTTATAGATTCATGAATAACATCAAATGGTTCTGCTGGGTAGGCTCTACAACGTTCTCCTCGGGGAGGGCGGGAGTTCAAAGCCCCTGCAAGCAAGTTGCAGGGAGGCTGGCAGATCATTAGGCGATTTAAGCGTGGCGTCGGGGTGGTGGTTTCCCTGCTAGCGTCACCAGGGGGTTTACGGCGCACTGTTGGTGCAAGCTGGTTCCTCCCGCATCAAAAAAAAAAAAAAAAAAAAAAAACATCGAATGGTAATCGCGCTGAAAATCGTAAGGATCTTCCACTTGCCCTGACATGCACAAGTTTTTTTTTTTTTTTTTGTCTCTCTCTGGATGCTCTCTGACAAAGTCAGTTGAACCATTTTCAAGATGTTCTAGATTTCTCTTTGCAAGATTGTCAAAATTTGAGGCATACAAATGTCAAAGAACATAGGCTGGAAACATCACTTCAAATGTCAAAAGCATAGGCTGACCAAACCCAATAAAAGACACTTCATGTTTATATGTGTTTGCACCAAAAAATAACCAATTTTTTATTATTACCAACATATGATAGACCTAATTGACAAGAGAAGAGTTTGATAAGCAAAGCGAAGCGAATATTCCAAATGTTTAATAGTTATTATCAACATATAACCAACTCCGGTGATTTCCGTTTAATAGTTGTTGATAAGCAAAGCGAATATTCCAAACGATTAATATTTTAATAGTTATTTTAAGAGCTTGCCAATGTTGTAAGAGTTTTTCTGACATGGGCTACATGAATTGAAATTTGTTATAACCATTTTATAGGATTAGTCTAATAAGGTGAGATATAAATATTCTTAATTAATCTAATATTGGGCTAGCTAATTGCTGAGTAAAGCCCGGCTTGTGATGAGAGAGCCTGTTGTTTAAATATATATAAATAATACTCAAGTCTCTCTACTAATCCTAACACCCAAATATCCTCACATAAGGAGCGGTTACAAAACGTTGAGCATGAGGACAGTTTCATTGAGTCAGTAATAAGGGGAGCAATAGAAGAGAAGTGTTTGAGTTTTAAATCGTTGCTACTCCGCGTAAAGAATAATGGATTTCAAATAAAGTGTATAAATCTCTCGATTATATGTGTTTCAAGTTCTAGTTGGAGATCTTGGGTTGCCGATTTTGTGGCTAACCAATGTTGCTTGGGCCATATCATTATAGTGTAACGCATTACTTGTTTGTATATTCATTGGATCAATTAAAATTTACCGATTAGGACGTAGTATAATTTTATTAATTTTCTCAACCAAATATAACAAAATAACTCAATAAGTTAAGCTTATCAATTAGATTCAATGTATCATTTTCCTTTCTTTTTTTTTCACCAAACGTTGAATGTTTAAATGCCAACTTGATCACGTAGGACACATGTAAATTTTATTTTTATTTTTTGGTCGAAAGACACATGTATAATTTGAGCAAGTCATTTTGGTCACTTCCCATAGAAATGCTTTATTTTTTGACGGGGATGGACATCATGGCTTGACCCACAATTCTCCCAAGTCGCTTCGGTCTCTTGCTATGAAAGCTGGGTAACGCTTTACTTTCTCGATAGTGATGTCCATTATAGAAACTAAAGCGAAAAGACCTTGACTAAAATTAATGTTTCTTTCATCCAAAAGCAACATGAAGATGATGGAAAAGAAAGTCGCTTAGTAAGTCAATTTCTCTTTCCATCTTAGATGAGATTTTATCTCTTTACCGAGGCTAATTACTTATTTTTCTAGCAAAGCACTTGATCGATGCTTCGAATATTGGTCAATGCGAAGACCACGTATGTGGATTTGAAAAGGATTGCAATTTTTTAAAGTCTGGAGTAACTTTATCCAGTCGAGTTAACCCCAAATTCAAGATCCAAGGAGACAGAGGGACAAAGAGAAATTAGTAGCCTGAACAAACTTAAAAAGAAAATTAGAAAAGACACGCCAAGGACCGACTCTATCTAGCTCATCCTAGAGAAATGTGGGGGTTGATTCGTTCGAGCCGATTCGGATTTTTAAGCTCTTTTGATGGCACCTGAATTATTAACTTTATTTTTTTTAATTTTTTTTTTCATCTTTAGCATCCATTGTGCTGGACAGGCGGATTTTTTTATTTTTTATTTTTATCTTTGATGTTGAATGGGACTGGGCTTGTCCGTAGAAGTCGTCCCCTTCCAAGAGCCCATGATGAACCGAGCAAGGCCCTGTCTATCGGCTGGAGCCGCTGCCGAGGGTTTTCGGCGGCTTTTCGTTGGCCGCACGCACGCCCGCAGACAGAAGATAGCCTGGACAGAGTGATGAAAGGAAAAGCCCTCAGCGGAAGGAGAAGAGATGATACCAAAAAAAGATAAAAACATTTAATTTTTAGATGCATTTATCTCACAAAAAATATTTTATCATCAACAAAAAAATTAAGAAACAAATTATTATTGATAACAAAAATATATTTCCCGGGGAGGCAAATCCAGGATAATATCTTCATCGTACAGGAAGTACTGCATCAACTACGCATCACAAAAAAGAAGAAAAAATATCAGGCCATCTTGAAGTTAGATATGCAAAAAGCATATGACAGAATCGAATGGGATTTTGTTCGAGATAGTATGCTGCATATGGGTTTTAATGCTAAATGGGTTTCTCTAATTATGCAATGCATCACCACAGTATCATTCAGTGTGAAAATAAATGGCGAACCTACCTCTTTTTTCCAGCCTTCCAGAGGAATCCGACAAGGTGATCCACTTTCACCCTATCTCTTCATTCTGATGTCCAATGTTTTAACGTGGCTGATGAAAAAAGCAGTAGATGAGGATACTATCAGAGGGATACAGTTAAACAGATTCTGCCCTAAGCTATCACATCTGATGTTTGCCGACGATACTATCTTTTTTCTAGATGGAACCATTACAGAATGCCAGAATCTAGCCCAAATTCTTAACCAGTACTGTTATGCTACGGGACAGGCCATCAATTTAAATAAATCAGGGGTTTACTTTAGTGGAAATTGTCCAGAAACATTAAAGCACAACTTAGCTACAGAATTGCGAGTTCCTGTGCTACAGAAAACAGGAAAATACTTGGGTATACCTACAGAGTGGGGTCAATCCAAGAAGGAGATGTTTGCATGGATCCTGTCCAGAGTTAATTCAAAGTTAGCAGGATGGAAAGAAACCTTACTCATGAAGGCAGGAAAGGAAGTGCTAATAAAAAGTGTTGTGCAATCCTTACCTGCTTACGCAATGTCCATTTTCAAGCTGCCCGTATCTATCTGCAGAGCCATAGAAAAACGAATTGCGTCATTTTGGTGGCAAACTGGTGAAGCAAAAAGAGGAATGCACTGGAAAAACTGGGAAACTTTGAAAACTCGCAAAGACACTGGCGGACTTGGTTTCAAATATCTGCTTACCTTTAATAGAGCTATGCTTGGCAAGCAAATCTGGAGATTAGCTAATTCTCCCTCGGCCCTATGGTGTAGAGTGCTGAAAGGTATTTATTACCCCAATGGTGAAGTCTGGACTGCATCCAAGGGTCATCGACCCTCGTGGGGTTGGCATAGCTTATTGCTCGGCAGAGATACAATCAAAAACAATATCCAATGGTCAGTAGGGGATGGACATTCTATTCGTATCAGAGAAGACAGATGGCTATCACAAGGTGTTATTGGGGGCCAAGCAAACCAGAACGAACCTACGACAGTAGCTGAATTGATAAACGTAGAAGATAGAGTTTGGAAAGAACAGGAAATCCATCAACTCTTTGATGTTACCATTGCAAATGAAATTTTAGCAATTCCCCTAAGTCAACAACCACAACCAGATGTACTTATATGGACAGGCAACAACTCTGGGCATTATTCCGTTAAAAGTGGATATAACAGAGCACGGGAATCGGAAAACAGAGCAGATCAGAACCGACCCTCCTCTTCATTTCAACCACCACGTACCTTATGGACTCAAATTTGGAATCTCGAAGTGCCACCCAAAGTTCGAAGCTTTCTCTGGAGTATTTGTCAAAACGCCTTACCGACAAAGGAAAACCTGCATAAACGCACAATTACCTCAGACCCACTATGCCCGTTCTGTCGATCAAGTATTGAGACTACAGAGCATCTGTTTTTGCTATGTAAATGGACACAGAAGGTTTGGGGAGCACAAATTTTCGACAAGATCAGACCAAACAGGAGTATTAATCGCACAGACCAGTGGCTTACCTCAGCTTTCAGTAAAAAAACAACCTTACCTGATCGTGAGTTCACCGAATGATACTGTGGAACATTTGGAAGGCGCGTAATAACTGGGTCTTCCGAACAATCGTCCCCAAACCAGCAGATCTACTGAGGTCTGCTCAGGAACAACAGAGTTCGTTCAGCAGAAGTAAACCCAGCAACAACAGAAACACTCACAAACCAGACATACCTGCACGATGGTGGCCTCCGGACGGGCAGGATCTGAAACTTAATGTTGACGCGGCATGGAATCCTGGTCAATTTCTGTGTTCAGTGGCTGGAATCCTTCGCGATTCGATTGGAAGGGTGCTGGAGGGTTTCGCAGCAAAGGCTAGGGTTTCTTCGGCGAATGAAGGGGAAGTGCAGTTGCTTTTACACGGGCTTCAGTTCATACGGGAGCTTCAGTTGTCGCACGTGAAAGGGTTTGGAAGCCGAACAGGAAAGTGGATTATTGAGAGTGACTATTCAGGGGTGGTGGACATGGTGGTGGGCCGGGCCGAAAGTTCTTGGAATTTAAAAGAAGCAGTGCGCTTATGTAGGGATATGTTAAACCAAAGCAATACCGTGTCGGTTTGTCACTGTCCACGCCAAGCAAATGCAGCTGCAGATTGGATAGCACGTAACCATAATTCTCAGTCTCTCCCTAGTAATTGGTTAATTTCCCCCCCCTTTCCTTTACGGAATGTTTTATGTGCAGATCTTTCTTCATCTGCGTTTTGTAAGAATCCTTCGTGATTAAGTAAAAGCTCAGTTATGTTTTGACCAAAAAAAAAAAAAACAATACAAATAACTATTTTTAGAAATTTGTTTACAAATCACTGAATTCACTAATTTCCCATAATATATATATATATATATATATATATATATATATATAAATAAACTTAGGAACTCAACCTCCATAGTGTCAAAGTTGGCTTGTTTTCTCATTTTGGCCATGGAAGACTTTTACCCTAGGCTCCGTTTGTTTCGCGAAAAATAACTTTAAAAAAAAAAGATTTATAGATCTTCCAACGTTTGGCCATAGAAGATAAATTAGTCAAGGAAAACATTTTCAATCAATAGAAAAAGGAAAATTGTTCAAAAAGTCTTAAACCTAAGCACTTTTATCCATTCAATCCTAAACCTTTTAATTGTACCAATCAAGTTCTAAACATTTTCACATTTGCCAATTGAGTCCATCTATCCAATTTTGCTCATAAATTACTAATATGGACACTAATCATCCTACGTGACACGGCTGATGCTAATGTTGATTTTTTTAAATAATATTATATTATTTTTTATAATTATTTTTTGTTTCATTTTTTTTTTTTCTTTACCTCTTTTGGATTCAAGATGGCCGCAAGCGAGGGTTGGTGACCTTGGCCAACACTAGGTGAGGGTGTTGCGGTCCTTGTCGGCCAAAGCGAGGGGTGCTAGCAAAAGCAATGTTGCCCTCCCCAAATTCGAGCCAAGTGAGGGTTCTGCAACCCTCACCGGCCCCAAGCGAGGGTATGGCATCCGTCATCTAGATCGAACAAGGGCCACAACACCCTCGCCCAATGCTAGCAAGGGTTGGTGAACCTCGCTAGCCTAAATCAAAAGAAAAAAAAAACCAAAAAATTATAAAAATTTCAAAAAAAAATATTAAAATATTATGAAAAATGGATGCATATATTAGAAATCTTAAAACTTATCACAAAAGTGTAATTGAGTCTTAAAATTTATAAGTACAATCAAATCCAAAAACTTATGAAATTGATGCAATTGAGTTATTTCATTAACTCTGTCCAACTTGATTAATGAAAAATACTGACATTACTTTTTTTAAATATTTTCTCTACTCTTCAAGATGAACTTCACTTCTTCGAGTTCACCCATCCAAGCAACTCGAAAATCATCACCATATTTAAGTATAAAGGTGAATTTGCTCATATACAAGTATGGCGGCCAACAATCTTCTATCTCAAATGCAATATCAAACGTGCTTCTAGGCATCCCCTAAAATGTCTAACTCTTTTAAACAAGATAGAACTTCTCCGAAGAGATAACTATATGAGAGATCCACCATAGTCATGTCTTGCAACTGACATTTGTGAAGGGATTGAACCTTCAAAATTGTTTCTATTCTGAAGAACCCTCAAGTTCGAAAGCAAACTAATCCTAATGGGATCCTACTTAACAGTGCATTATCCCTTAGATCACAATTGACGAAGCTCCGGAGAGGAAGCCGGTAAAAAGCCTTGCAAGCCTATTGCCTTGCAGATGCAGGAACCTCCTAGGTGTAACATTACCATAGGGGGTCGTAGTTGGGCCTAGATTATTACTCGAGAAGTCTAGGAAACTGATATGGCCTAATTTGAAGAAGCCCCAATGGCAAAGGACTTCCCAGTGAGTTATTTGACAGCATAAGAGAATTTAAATGTTGGAAAGCATCAATCCAATCGGGGATCCCTCTAGACAAGAAATTATTATTAAGACCTAAAATCCTTAAGCCCAGAACTATTCAATTGACCGGGTGATAAACCACCCGTGAATTCATTGTTATCCAGATGCAACCATTTCAGACTAGTCAAGTTGGTGATCTCCGTAGGATGTGGCTATGCAGTATCCCCAAGGACATACAACCTGTGGCTAGTGCATCTGGCATATCTCCAGTGAACCGAACTATACATATCTCAAATATGATATGCATCATTTTCTTATGCAGTAAAATTTTAGGTACAGAAAAATCTATAAACACAAAATTAGTATATATTAATTCCCCTAGGCACAACCTTCACGCTTCCATAACCTAATCCACAAACTCTTGTCCTTCATAGCGTTGCTCACTCACGTCTTCACCGTGCCCATGCGCAACGCGAAGTCATAGCCCACAACCCGACAACGAGCGTGCTCGCCCGACTTGGCCCAAGGAGTCGCCCATTCTTCAAGGGTACCGATTTAAGGAGAAAGATCGCCAAAAACTGGAGCTCGGGTTGAAGTCAAGTCGGGTCGGCTGGGTATAAATTGCCTAAATTCTATTTACGCAAAAATGCGTTAATATTGATTAATTTGGATCAGATCCGTTTTTCACCCGACCAAAACTCGACCCACCCGTTCGGAGGGATCCACTCGTAAGGACGAAATTCGTGGGATTGGCAATTGCATTTCGAAAAGGTGGAAAATCAGTAGTGACTTCGGGGACGGATAGAAACTCTCTTCTTCTAGATTTGTTCTGTCACCAACATTTTAATGAATTAAGCAATATCCAGTCAAGTGTTAAGTTGTCGACCCATTTCAAAATTTACCTTGTAAAAGCGAGTCTCACTAGTCAAGATAGTAGCTTTGATTTATAAATTCGTTTCCAATTTACGGATTCACTAAGGTTTAGGAAAGTAACAAAATTTGTTCGTCCCCACCAATTTTTTTTTTTCATTTCAAATACTACTGCTTAAACCCAAATTTCATTCTGAAAATCACACTTAGAACAAAATTTTACAAGAGAAAGGTAGAGAGAGGGATGGAAACATAACAATGATCGCACTCTACATTTCATTTGTAATTTAGGTACGTGACAAAAAATGCACGACATTTGGGCCGCAATCCATAGTATTGCGTTGGCAATTCGAAAATCCGAATCATTAACCAATAGGTCATATTCCGGGAGAAAGAGAAAAAAAAAAGAAGAAAGAAAATACCTTGGAGAGACCATTAAATTGAAATGGAGGTGAAAGGGGATTGTATTCTTCCGTCACTTGGGGCGCCGACAGAGGAGCTGCTGACGCAATGGTTCGAAAGTTCAAAAGTTCAAATATGTGCGCGTACTTTGGTTGCCTCCCGACAACGCGCTCGTTAATCTCTCTCTCTCTCTCTCACTCTCACTCCCTCTCCCTCTCCCCCTCCGGAGCTGAACCTCGACATCGCAAACCGGATGCGTCGAGACCATGATGCACCTTGCCTGCACCGACATGACTGTCGAGAAGATCGGCCCCGCCCTCAGCATCATCGAGTCCAACGGGATCCAGAACGTCCCGTCCCTCTCCCTCTCCCTCTCATGCGCGCGCTCTCGCTCGCTCCATCGCTCGGACATCTTCAGGCATAGCGTCAGCGGACTCTCCTTCTGCTTTGGATTCGTGGAGGTAATGAACCCTCTCTGTCGCTTGCTTGCTTCCATGGCTATGCGCGCACAAACGAGCTTAACTCTTTCTCTCTCTCTCTCTCTCGATTGTTTGTACGTCTTCAGTCTTCAGGGATTGCGGCGCAGTTCGAGAAATCTCACCGGAGGATTCTGCTTCTGCTTTGGATTCGTGGAGGTAACGATCCCTCTCTGTCGCTTGCTCGCTTCCATGTCGATGCATGCACAAACGAGTTTAACTCTCTCGCTCTTGATTGCTCGTACGTCTTCAGTCTTCAGGCATAGCGCATCAAATGCTAGGTTCCTATTCTCACGCATCTTTAGATTCATTTCCATCTCCGTCCAACGTCGTTCGGATGTTCGAGGATATTGTAAAAAGATTTAAGGATTCGTACATTATATCATTGTAAACAGTCTGCAGCTGAACTCAGACTTTAGTTTAAAGTTTGTAGTGATCAACTTTCAATTAAATTTGGGAGCTGGCTTGCAGTTTGAGTAATTGTACGGTGTGGGCATCGTCCGGACAAGGGCAAAATGACTAGGAAGAGGGATAGGTTCTGGGAGCATACTGAGCAGCTGGGCAATTGCTTCCGCTGCAAATTCTGCAATTCCGATTTCGCCAGTGGGATCTTGAAGATTAAGTCACATCTAGCCGGCATCTCGGCTGGCGACGTTCCTCCTTGTACCGTTGTTCCTCAGCCTATCCATGCTGAGGCTTCTGCAGCAATTACCGCTCAAAAGGGTAAAACTAAGAGTCCGTCTCACCCTACAGCTTCGACGCCACTCGCAGAAATTCAGAAAGTCAACGCGTCAGAAATGTCCACCACGGATAAAGGACAGGATTGCCTAGATGAGTTGCTTCCAAAACATGTACCAGAGAGTAGCAATCGAGCTTAAATCCTCGGAGAACGGTAAGGTCACCCAGAAATGCTCTGTATTGCCTGTGAGTTACGGGTTCACTCACGGCAGTCATTTGTGGGATTTTGTTTTCTTTTTGCAATTTGCTTTTGACTGGTTGGTCTATCCATATCTTGGCATGACAGCATGGTTTAGATGCCATGCCCGGCTTAATACCTACCTAAGTTAATGTTTTCTTTGATCTGGTATGTGTGGTCAAGTTTCCCTGCCTTTATTTCAGCTTGTTTCTTGATTTGAGACGATTAAGATAACATAACAGATTGAATTTCATATCAATTTCTGATGAATCTTGCTTAGCTGTCTTCCTAGTGCACTAGTTTTGGTTTAGGAGATGATAAGATGGCAGCGGCTATCAAAATGGCCCTCTCAAATTTCTCTAAAAATGAGCTTTTGTCTTTTATAGTGTCACAGAGCCCAACTTACTAGCTCTGAAGGATAAATCTTTTGGACTTCGTTTCATCACCAGCATGCTCTCACATTTGTTTACTGACGAAAAGGTTCAGGGAGTTCGAGTTGGTTTGCTTAATTTAGAAACTGGACATGCTGTGCAGAGCGGACCAAGCTGCTAAGTTGAATGTTGTCGTACTTGGTGGTGAACCTGTGGAAGTTGATCCGAAATGGGATCAACTGGAAAGTCACATAATATTAAGAGGGTCTGAAGAGGGAAAGGCAATTCTGTTTGGCGATGTGGTTGTGAACCTAGAAGGAGGGACAACCATATTAGGCGATTTTATTTTCACGCCGAATTCTAGCAGGACGAGAAGTGGGAAATACAGGCTCGGAGTTAAGGTCGCCTGTCGATGTTATGCTGCGACGCATATTGAGGGGGCCATATCCGAGGCTATCTTTGTTGAAGATAGCCGTGGAGAATGTGAGTAGTCAAAAGCAACTGCTATTTGTCTAGCCTTTGTTTAAAACACATCACCTAAACTTCTACAAACAGCGAGTATCCAGAGTTGTATAGGGTAAAAGTATCGTTGGTTATAGGCTAACACTTTTGTAGACTTAAAGATAATGCGAGAAATCAATTAGTCATTCTTATGCTACAGCCTTGTCTGCAAGCAATTTAACTTTACTTGTTACTTATGATGCAGTACTTGTTGTGATGTTTCTGCTTCTCATGCTTTATGTAGTTGTCAAAAAAAAAATTCCTACTTCTACCAAGTGACTACGTGCAGAGAATAGTTGGAGTGGGGATGGGTGGACAGGCGCACAAACTATTGACGGGAGCTGGGATCGTCACAGTACGAGATTTTTTCCACCTCCTTTGCTTGGATGCAGCAAGACTAAGAAATGTAATGTCCCGCCTTATAGACTATTATGTTTAGCTACTGTCCCGATAGGGCCTTAACATTGAATCTTTGTTTTTCCACATTTAGTTCTTGATGATTTATTTCAATTTCAGATCATGGGTGGCGAAATCTCCGATGCCATGTGGAAACATACTTGGGAGTATGCCACGTTACAGGTCTCCGATAACAAGGACTATGTTTACTATCTCAATCAAGGCAAAAAAATTGGTGTTCTTTTCAATTGGAATTTTGAGCCAAAGGACTCATCCACAATGGACTCATTCAATTGATGGAATCACTTTCCGGAGGTGAAAAGGTCAGGCTCGAGTATTGCCACAATCCGCCACATTCATGATTATTGAGTATACTTAAATGCAAAGAAACTTGAGCTTTCGCGGTATAATGTGATGATCAGACATACGAACAAAATGCACATTGATATGAAATGGTATAATTCTTGATATGACAGCTCATTTCATGTGTGAACCATATTAGGGAGAAAAATTTAGTGATCTTATTATTAGACAGACTTCCTAGGCTCTTTGTTTATATATGGATATGTCACTGCAATGATAGGGTATGACTTTCACAGAGAACTTTCTCTTTGAATCCATTCTGCAGGTCTACCTCAAATCCTTGTCCAAGATTGCCTACGAGAATCCTGACCAAATCTCCGAATATCATCCCACTCCATTGCCTCTTGACCTCGATGCATTTCCTTAGCACTCTTGTAAGTTGGCCACAACTTGTTTCCCATGGTGGGGGAATAGTGAGAACTACCAACGAGGTATAGTTTCTCATAGCATGAGCTTCATGCCAATGACAGCTGTTCTATATTAGGGACTTCTCTTTTTCCAATTCAAGTTGATACTCTTCTACCACCAAATGAATGGTACCTGGAGTGCAGCCACTTAGCGTTTTCTTGATTGGTTTCGTTAAATGCGTAGATCACTTAGAGACTTAAGAGACTTTCGGACATTGGAAAGTTGCAAGTTCTAGTAGGACCTAAGAATCATATCACTGCTGCCAAGCAAGGACAGCGAATCCACTCGGATAGTATTCCTCTTTGTAGTTCCAAATGAGTCTTGAGGGGGCACAATACCTTGTTCATGAATGCTACTCACTCTGCTCTTCCAAGGTCATCTACCCTAAATCAATTGGTTCTATTAGGGTGGGAACTCGTGATGTCCATCCATTGGGGGCTCACGCTTACAATTTACTCTAAATCATAC
This sequence comes from Eucalyptus cloeziana, assembly GCA_014182715.1. Taxonomy (NCBI): domain Eukaryota; kingdom Viridiplantae; phylum Streptophyta; class Magnoliopsida; order Myrtales; family Myrtaceae; genus Eucalyptus; species Eucalyptus cloeziana. Next base: position 52,169,780 of record CM024636.1, on the reverse strand, counting down.
TATCCATCCCATCGAGCAAAATCACTCTTGTGCGAAATCTGTTTTGTCGCTCATAGGGGGACAAATTCATTGGAATCCAAAGGCGATAAGTGATGCATTGCACGCCCTTCCAATTGTCAATGGGCTTCTAGATGAAAGTTCGATGAATTTGTCGAGCATTATTCGAGTTGTCTCCTGCACTATTACTTTGCAACTCCGCCAATGCGGATAATGTAAAAGGGAATGGGGAGATGTTCTTCCTAATGCAAACTTCAGAATGGTTCAGTGCAATGTAAAAGGGAATTGGGAGACGCTCTTCCAATGTCCGATAGTCTCTAAGTGATCTACGCATATAACGAAACCAATCAAGGAAACGCTAAGGGTCTGCACTCTCTAGGTACTGTTCTTTCGGTGGTAGAAGAGTATCAACTTGAACTGGAAAAAGAGAAGTCACTAATGCAAAACAGCTGTCATCAGCATGAAGCTCATGCTATGAGAAACTATACCTCTTCTCACTATTCCCTCCACCATGGGAAACAAGCTGTGGCCAGTTTACAAGAGTGCTAAGGAAATGTATCGAGGTCAAGGGGCAATGGATCGGGATGATATTATGAGATTTGGTCAAGATTCTTGTAGGCGATCTTGGATTGGGATTTGAGGTACACTTGCATAATGGATTCAAAGAAAAAGTTCTCTCTGAAAGTCATACCCTATCATTGCAGTGACATATCCATATAGAAACGAAGAGCTTAGGAAGTCTGTCTAATGATAAAATCACTAAATTTTTCTCCCTAATATGGTTCACGCATGAAATGAGCTACCATATTAAAGATTATGTCATTTCACATCAATGTGCAGTTTGTTCGTTTGTCTGATCGTCACATTATACTTCAAAAGCTCAAGTTTCTTTGCATTTAAGTATGCTCAATAATTATGAATGTGGCGGACTGTGGCAATACTTAAGCCTGACCTTTTCACCTCCGGAAAGTGATTCCATCCTTTGGACGAGTCCATAACGGATGAGTCTTTTGGGCTCAAAATTCCAATGGAAAAGAATGCCAATGTTTCGGCTTTGATCGAGATGGTAAACATAGTCCTTGTCATTAAAGACGTGTGACGTGGCATGCTTCGAAGTATGTTTCCACATGGCATCGAAGATTCCAACACCCACGATCTGAAATTGAAATAAATCATCAAGAACTAAATATAGAAAAACAAAGATTCAATGTTAAAGCCCTATCGGGACAGTAGCAAAACATAATAGTCTAAGAGGCGGGACTTTACATTTCTTAGTCTTGCTTCATCCAAGGAGAGGTGGAAAAAATCTCGTACTATGATGATCCTAGCTCTCATCAATAGTTTGTGCACCTGTCCACCCATCGCCACTTCGACTAATCTCCACACATGGTCACTTGGTAGAAGTGGGAAATGTTTTTTGACATCTATATAAAGCATGAGAAGCAGAAACATCACAACAAGTACCGCATCATAAGTCTCCTATGAAGTTAAATTGCTTGCGTGCATAAAGCTGTCGCATAAGAATGACTATTGATTTTCTTGCATTATCTTTAAGTCTACAAAAGTACTAACCTTTAACCAACAATGCTTTTACCCTACACAATTCGGATACTGCCCGTGGAAGTTTTAGATGATGTGTTTTAAACAAAAGCTAGACGAATAGCAGTTGCTTTGACTACTCATATTCTCCACAGCTATCTTCAATAATGAAAGCCTTGGATACGGTCCCGTGGATATGTGTCGCAGCATAGCATCGACAAGCGACCTTAACTCCGAGCCTGTATTTCCCACTCCTCGTCTTGCTCGAATCCTGCGTGAAAGTGAAATCGCCTAATGTGGCTATCTCTCCTTCTAGGTTCACAACCAGATCACCAAACAAAATTGCCTTTCCCTCCTCAGACCCTCTTGATATTATGTGGCTTTCCAGTTGATCCCATTTTGGATCAACTTCCTCAGATTCACCACCAAGTACAACAAGACTCAACTTAGAAGCTGATCCTGGTCTACTCCGCACAATGTGTCCAGTTTCTAAATTTAGCAAAGCAACTCGAACCTTGATCTCCCTGAAACTTTGCGTCAGTGAATAAGTGTGAGGGCATGCTAGTCATGAAACAAAGTCCAAAAGATTTATCCTTCAGAGCTGGTAGGTTGGGCTCTGTGAAACTGTAAAAGACAAAAGCTCGTTCTTAGAGAAATTTGAGAGGGCCATTTTGATAGCCGCTGCCATCTTATCAAAATGCTACTTGAATCACTAGAATGGCAAAGACAAACTTTACTTTTATCATCTACTTGATCTAGCTCATAATTTTGAAAGCATTGGTATCAGGAAGTAAACATCCACATTTTGAATGTGGATAGGATTGCCAAGATGAGTTGCTTGCAAAACATGTCGTGTGCAACAATATTTTAGCAGACTATGGGCAGGATTCTTCCATGCTCGCCACAAAGTCTATCGCCAAATTGAGTATGGAAGTCGGGCAGTATGTAGATGCTGTCAAGAAATCATGTGCTTCAATGGGGTGCACGGTAATTTTAGATAGTTGGGTTAATGTTCACGGTATATCCTTCTTGAACATCATTTTTCACTCTCTAAAGGGTGCAATCCTAGTGAATACCATTGAACTTCCGAAGGATGAGTTGATAGAAAGGTCTGTTGTGGATCAGTTGCAATCTGCAATGGATGAAATAGGACTTCACAAAGTTGTACAGTTCATCAGTAATGATCTGCGTAACCATGAGCCCCTCTAGAAGACGTTTTTCCAAAGCCATCCAGGTACCTACATGACATTTTCTGCTGCTCAGGGCATTCAGTTGCTTTTCGCATGTATCTTTCAAGAGGTCGAATGGTTTGGAAGGACGATGTGCGATGTTAAATTGGCGAATGATTATCTGCACGAGTATGCCGAATCTTTGTCCCTGTCCGTGAAATTTGGAGGCAAAAGGGAATTGGGAGATGTTCTTCCTAATGGTTTAGCTGCAAACTTCAGAATGGTTCAGTGTATTCACAATGCAAAATCAGAGATACAACGTTTGGTTGCATCTACTGAATGGAGACAGTCAAGACATCTTGAGGAAGAAACAGCGAGCAAAGTCGTGTTAATTGTTGAAAGCCCCCAATTTTGGAGCCAATGCCAAGAGGTGTTGCAAGTTTTGGAACCACTATTTGGAGTTTATTGTTTGTCTCATAATACTAATTCAGCAACTCCATACTTGTATGAATTGATGGAGAGAGTGAGAGAATCTCTGGAGGGTCTTTCTGACAGTGATGATGGCAAATATGAGTGCATACGGAAGCTTTACTACAGCATGCGTGCTAAACTAATCCATCCAGTGCATGCGCTGCAGCTTCTCTAAATCTGTCCTACTTTTTAAGTGACAATTTTCAGGAGAATGAACAAATAAAAGATGGAATTGATTATGTGCTACAAAATATGGTTGCTGACGAAGATCAGGAAGCTTTCATGGAGCAAGTGCTACAGTTTAGAAAAAGAGGGCCAAACTTGTTCACATCTGCAGCAAAAACAATGTCTAGAGCATCTCAGTCTAGAGCATCTCATCCCTATAAGGACTCTTGTTTGCTTAGATTTCTTCACTATCTTTAAGTTGAGATGATCTACTCCTAATGTAGCCAGAAGGTGATCGTCTCATCATTGTATTCAGAATCTGTGTATTTCCTCATTTAGTTGCAATTTTTAAATTCAAAATAGCACATTCAAATTCTGGAATTACGGAATATCTACCCCTCACGAAGCATGTGGTCTGGAAAAGAAATCCTTCCACACCCTTTTGATCAGACTCTGATTTTCTATTAATTTCCAACCTAGAGTCGTCATCTCTAAACTAGTGATTGTCTTATGACAGATGAATGGTGGGAGCAAAATGGTAATGGCCTTCCTATACTTCGAAAGTATGCTCTTCTGATTCTAAGCCAACCTTGTAGTTCTTTTTCATGCTTGGAGTGTCGCAATGCATCAGAAACTACCCAATCCAGGAAGTCAGGTGGATCCCTGGCCAGTATATTGGATGACTATCTATACATAAGGGCAAATGCAATGATGATGGACAAGTTTAGAAAGTTGGAGTCAGGACTGATAAAACCTATCGATTTCGAACATCTTAGTGACAACCATGATGATTTTGTTGATCCTGAGCAAGACTGGAAATGTAACTCTCCCAATACAGTACCGTGGGACATCCACGGAGCAAGCACAAAATGGTAAGCTCACCCAGTTTTTGCTCATTGTGTTAGTTCCCTCAAATGCTCTCTATTGCCTGTGAGTTACAGGTTCACGCATGGCAGTCATTTGTGGGATTTAGTTTTCTGTTTGTACTTTGCTTTTGACTGGTCAGTACGCCATGCCGGCTTAATTCCTACCTGTTAAAGTTTTCTTTGATCTAGTATGTATGGTCAAGTTTCCCTGCCTTTATTTCAGCTCGTGTCTTGTTTTGAGACAATTAAGAAAACGTAACAGACTAAATTTCATATTAATTCCCGAATCTTGGTTAGCAGTCCACCTCCTCTTCATAGTGCACTAGTGACCAATACATGATTAGATGGCGGTGGCCATGAGCCTCTCAAATTTCTCTAAGAATGAACTTTTCACAGGTTCACGATGCCCAAACCACCTTCTCTGAAGGAGAAATATTTTCAACTTCATTTCATGACCAGCATGCCCTCACACTTATTCACTGAGAAAAAGGTTCAGGGAGATCAAGGAGCAACCATTCGAGTTGCTTTGCTAAATCCAGAAACTGGAGATGTTGTGCAAAGCGGGCCAGGATCAACAGCTAAGTTGAATGTTGTTGTATTTGATGGTGATATTGAGGAAGTTGATTGGACAAGGGAACACTTGGAAAGCCACATAATATCAAAGGGGTCTGACAAGAGAAAGCCACATCTATCTGGTGATTTGCTAGTGACACTAGAAGGAGGGATGGGCACATTAGGCGATTTCACTTTTATGCGGGATTCAAGCAGGACATAGAGTGGCAAATACAAGCTTGGACTTAAGGTTGCCTGTAGATGCTATGCTGCAATGCACATCTGTGGGGCCATATCTGAGGCTTTTACTGTTGAGGATAGCCGTGGAGAATGTGAGTCTTCAAAGAAACTGCTATTTGTCTAGTCTCTGTTTAAAACACATCATCTGAAACTACCACAGACAAGACAGCTAGTATCCAGAGCTGTGTAGGCTAAAACCATCATTAATTAGAGGCCGGTACCTTTCTAGATATAAAGACAATGCGAAAGTCAATTAGTAATTCTTATGCTGCAACCTTTTCAGCAAGCAATTTAACTCTGAGATTTACAATGCTGTACTTGTGAAGTTTCTGTTTCTTATGCTTTCTATAGTTGCCAAGAAGAATTTCCCACTTTTACTGAGTGACTACGTATGGAGACTGGTCGGAGTGGTGATGGGTGGACAAGCGCACAAACAATTGACCGGAGCTGGGATCATCAGAGTTCGAGATTTTGTCCACTTTCTTTCCTTGGGATCAATCAAGATTGAGAAATGTAAAGTCCGCCTTTTCGTCTGTTATGTTTTGCTACTGTCACAATAGTCCCTTAACATTAAATCTTTGTTTTTCTTTACTTACTTCTTGATGACTCATCTAAATTTCAGATCGTGGGCAGCGGAATCTCCGGTGCTATGTGGAAACATACTTTGGAGCATGCCACATTATGTGTCTCTGATGACAAACAGTATGTTTACTATTTTGATGTAGGCCGATCCCTTGGCATTCGCTTCAACTGGAACTATGAGCTCAAAGGACTCATCCGTAATGGACAATTCTCCGGTGTGGAATCACTTTCCAGAGGTCAAAAGGTTAGAGGCTCAATGTATTGCCGCAATCTGCCACATTCATGATTTTGGAGCATGCTTAAATGCAAGGAAACCAGAGCTTTCTAGCGTTGATCTAAGGAACAGACAAGCAAAGAAAAATCGCATTGATATGAAATGACATAAATTTCTTAATATGGTATGACTTAATGACAATTTGCAACTTGTTTCATGTGTGAACTGTGGTAGAGAGAAAATTTTAGTGATCTTATCATTAGAAAGATTTCCTTGGCTGTTCCTTTCTACATAGATATTGCCAGTGCAATGATAGGGTATGACTTTCCTCTTGAATGTGAGATAACTTTCTTTTTAAATCCGTTCTGCAGGTCTACCTTGAATCCCTATCGGAAATTGCCTACCAGAACTATGACCAAATCTCAGAATGTCATTCCGATATGCTGGACTCCAATGTTATCGCCAAGTCAGTTTAGCACTCTTCTAAACTGGCCATAGTATGTTTCCCATGATGCGGGGAATGGTGAGAACTGCCAACAAGGTACAGTTTCTCATGACATGAACGCCATGCCGATGACAGTTGTTGTGCTTTAATGACTTAAACTTTTCCAGTTCAAGATGATATGCTTCTACCATGGAATAAACAGGACCTGATCTTGTCCCTCGTTTCGTTTTTATCCCAGAAAACATTTTCAGACTTATATAATGGAGAAAGATTTTGTGGGCTTTGCACCTGGAGACTTTTACGTGGGTATGGCGGCATTTCATGAACAAAATTTTAGGAAAGTCATCGTGATAGAAACCATGCCTAATGGAGGACCAAATACATGTGTTGGTTCAAGACCATTCTCACTTCCAATAATTTTTTCCCCATGCGGTCTTGCGTGGAGCCAATAATATTCTTTCTAGTGCTCCATATTTGCGGATTCAATAATGTGAAGTAGCAAATCATATTAAGCATGAATCTTCTTTGTGATTGGGCAAAGAGATGTGAAATATTCGGGTCACTTCAAATTTCCATTAGGAGCTTGTAAAGTCTCATTTGTAGAGATTGGAAAATCTTTCGCTTTTCGGGTAGGAGCCATTCGTGGGTTGTCTGATCTCTGCTCCATAATTTGAACGCATAGGACATTGGATACGAGCCAAAAGGAACCTCTGTTTAATCGATAGCCCCATTGTAAACTGATATTTGTGCATCATCTGCAAAAAAAAAAAATGCAAGTATTTGGTACGTCTAGTGATTGTATATTAGTGGTATGGAGAAGATCAATAGGAAGAAGAATTCTTCATGACAAGGTTATCTTGTACAGTTCAATCCAATTAGGTAAATAGTGATCTTTACATGATCGATTTTGAAGGTTAAAACATGAGCAACGAAGAAGGTTTTAGCTTCACTTTAGGGATTACTGTCGACCATAAAATGACGGTTAACATACCGATGGTTAGGCACTTAGTGAGGATTATTTAGGACTATGCTTGCTTTATAAACAAAGAGCATGGCGGTTCCATGCCAGCTATGAATATCAGATAAAAGCTTAAAATCCTAATTTGTGATGGCTTATAGTTCGGTGCTAGTGTTGTTTACTACACGTCATGCGTATTCCAGAGGCTTATCTCCAAATCGTTTTCTTTTTCTTGTTGGCTTATAACGTCAATTTGAACAATGTAAGTGGACCCAATTCCAACACAGATCATGTAAACTTACATTAGTTGCTTCATGCTAGCGCAGCATCATGGGATTGGCGAAAGCAACGTTACAAGGCCAGGGCTATGTTGTGTCGTAGTCCACTATGATCTCATCATATATATCATATGGAACCACCATCAATCCATGATGTTAGAGCAAGAGAAGACGGGTTTTAGATTAAGAATATTAATGATTATCATGCTTGTTGCAATGCATCAAGTTGCTAAAAATTACGTTATCTATGTGGGTTAGGTGTCGCATGAAATAATTTAGCAGAAAAAAGAAAAGGTAATGACAATGACATGAAATATAATAACATCATCACTGTTCTTAATGGAACAAAATCATCACGGTGGGGCTGCCTACTTAATTAGTGCGAGCCGAAGAATCGAGCCGTGAAAAGAATATAATAGACACGGTCAAATAATATGTAGATACCCTCCTATCCTCCATTCTTGACGCAACCATGATATTGCGTGCGTGTTTTAATCATGCAAGTACAATTTAGCGAGAGTACTCGTAGTTGCAATGTTAACAACCCTGCGAAAACCTTGAAGAGTTGAATATTAGTCAAAAATGAAATGGATTTTGGAGTCCCCTTGCTTCATGCTCATGAAATATGACCTTACTCCAGGTGCTTGACTTTCAAGGTAACCATTTTAACAGGGTCATTCTTCATCTCTTCTCTATAAACTCAAGTCACTTTGATATATTGTGATTTCTGAAAATGCATTGGGAGGCTCACTTTTGCTTGTGTTTGCTGGGTCCACCTGCATGTGGGGCCCAGCCAGCATTAAAAGAAAAAAAAAGAAAAGAAAAAGAACAAAAAGAAGTGGAGTTGTGACGAGAGGAGAGAGAGAAAACAAAAAACTGCACAAGGGAGAAGAGAAGAAAGGAAGAGGGCTGCAACTTTGCGGCTTTGATTTGAAGGCCAAATATTGACGGAATCGGCTCAAATTTCTTCATGAGACCGAGGGCTGCGAGTTGATGGTTTTTGTTCGTCGAGAACCATCTCCAAATTCTCCAGTTGCGGTTAAGGTTTTCTTGCTCCAAACTTGTTTATCTACCTATGTGGTGAGAAGAAGATGATTGTAATGTTGAGGTTGAGCCTCTAGTGTGTGACTAGAGAAGAATACTTTGTGTATCCTGCTATTCTTGGTGATTAGTGGATGTTTTTGGGCGGTCCGTGGTTTTTCCCGCATCGGGTTTTCCACGTTAAATCCTTGGTATCGTTATTTGTTTTGTCTACTTATCATTTCAGTATTATATTTGCATTTTGTGATACTATACATTGCTGGTTGTTGCTGGGGGTTAAGAGATTCTAAGTTGATTTAGTATCGGGGGAGAAATTGATCCTGGATTGCGTTTGGGCGTGGTGAATTGTTGTACCTGAGTTCTCCCCAACAGCTTGCTTTCCTGACTAATAATTCTCACCTTGAGGTATTCTACCTCATCGACAACCATAATTTTGTGAAAGTAAATATAGAAGAGCCCCTTGGTTTGCTTCATTTCAACTAAAGTTAGTTTATCAAACTGTGTGCTCAATAAAGACGCAAATGGTCTAATTCCCAGTTTTATGAAACAACAGTGCAACTTGAGAGTTGTTCTACTCAACCACACTAGATGGATAGGAGATTTCCCAAATTGGTTATTGGACAACAACGCAAATTTAATATAGTTATAACTCCCGAGCAACAATTTGTCGGGGTGTTTTCATTTGCCTTGCAATTTGAATCTTGTTGGCGTGGGGTTCTCCAATGTGTTTGTTATTATTATTGAAGGAGAACTTCCATCTTGAATTATTTCTATCCTCCCCAATTTGCAATATTTGAATATCCCAAGCAACAATTTTAGAGATAAAATCCCTCCCTCAATTGGCACTATGAAATGATCTGACATATTGGACTTGTCAAATGATAGCTTCAAAGGAGAGATACCGGAGACAATTAGCGTCGTGAATAGTGCTAAATAATTGAGCTCGTTCGGTCTCTAGAGCAGCACCTTTATGTCTAGCTCTACTTAAAATCGCAAAGACATGGCTAGTGGTAAATCCAAGAATGATTCTAAGTTTGAAAGGAATGGAATTCCATAAATTCTTTTGCACCTTGGCCTACTATAAGAGACAAGGGAGAGCGTTGAATTCCAAAACGACCATTGACTTATCTCTCTGTTTGGGGCGCCTAAATCATGCTGTCCATCCATTCGAACAAAATCACTCACATGTGAGTCTAGTTGACCGTTTTCTTGTTTGAATTGCTGCTCAACTGGATTTTGTCTCTCACATGGTGATAAGTGACGCATTGAACCATATCAAAAGGATGCTTACATGGCGTAAGTTTTAGAATCGAACGAGATTAGCGGTTGCTTATTTGCTATATAAGAGAGGAATCTAGCTTCCAATTAGAGAAAAAGTTGAAAATTTTTCAGGATTTATAAATTTTTCAAATTTTTAGTAATTTTTAAACATTGTTGATAAATACAAAGGTATGACTAATAACTTACTTATTAGGTAACTAGTTATTAAATTGTTAACGTATCGCCAAATTTACTTAGTTCTTTCAATTTTTATGACTAGGGTGAGTAAGTTATTGGATTCTTTTAAAGCTCCATTTGGTAACACTTCTGTTTTTCTATTTTTTTGCTCTTTTATTTCCTAGAATAGAAAAAGAATAAAAATCTATTTGGTGATATCGATTAATTTTTCTATTTTTCAGAATAGAAAAGTAGACAAGGAATAAATTTGGAATAAAAACAAGAAATAAAAGAAATATGCTTCTTTGTTCATGGGAAAAATTTCTACAATAGATCATTTTCCTTTTCTTCTTTTCTTCTTCTTACTGCTCTAGCCGATTGCCAAGGTTTAATAATGGTTGGCAACTCGCCAGAGACAAGGTCTAGTGACCTCACCGGCTCACCGGCCTCAGGAGGGTTGGCACTCATCCTTGCTCTTGCCCGGTCAGGGCGAGGCTAACCTTGTTGTTGCTAGACAAGGTTGTTGTCTATCACTGAGACTCGGTGACTGGCCTAACAACTGGTTAAAGGAGGAAAAGGAAGAAAAAAATGAAAAATAATTAGAAAAATCTCAAAAAATTATTGAATTTTAAAAAAAAAAAAAAAATCTATGTCATAAAAAAATTTTGAGAGTCATACCAAGCATTCATGTTCTTTTTCTATTCCAAAAATAAAAATTTTGTATAGTTGTCAAACGCGTTCGAATGCTCAGAAAATCATTCAGAGAGTAGAATTGAAAAAAAATCATTTCTAAACAAAAATTGTTCTCGATTACGAAAATGTTACCCAATGGATCCTACGTGTCCAGTTATTCTAACAAAGCTTGTGTAACCGGTCCGTCCCACAGTTGCTTGCGCCGTTTTATTTCCTCATGAGTCACACGATATGATGGCTTCCCCCTAACGACTTGGAAAATTGGTCAAGCAACGCGGACTGACCCCTGTGCTTACGCGAATTGGAAAAATGGATTGGGATCTTTTAAAATCTGGAGAAGTTTTATCCAATAATGTCAACTACCAAATCAAAATGTTCAATTCATATGAGAAATTTCGTTCAAAACACCGTAAATGAACTTAACATATATAATTGGATTTTCGTAATTAGTAATTCATCCATTAATAGACACTGAATTGGAAGTTTCTTTCTTTCCATTTTTTATTTTTGAATTGAGTTGATGAAAATAGAGACACAGTGGAAGTTCTTTTTCCTTCCATATATATAGGGTAAATCCACATCTAAATTCCTTCAAGGTCTAAATTTATTGGTAAACACCATTTGATAAAATCATATTTAATCATTTTATAGGTAGCGGTTGATGTCAATGGCTTTCCAATATGAAGAAATCTATAACTCCAATGTATCTCCATGTTAACTCATTATCGATCCCTCCTCTCCTCTCTCAACTTCCTTTGTGCTTGTTCAAATCTTTGACACGAGCTTCAAAACTTGACATCTTTCATTGTAATATTCATAATCATATTTCTCATTTGCTCCCAAATCCCTTATGGCAATTTATGGACGAGGGAGCACTAGACTGGTCCTATGTGGAAATTTACTTTGTAGTCATTTCATGGCCTGTCAAATTTTAATTTCTAGTGGAAGTATATAGCTAAATATACGATGAGCAAACCATTTTTTTATACATATAACTATTGCAAAGTGTCATATTAATAGAGTGAAAGCAGTTACTAAACTTAAAATATACTTTACACCATGCTTTCATCGACACTGGTTTGCCTCCATTCTTATCTGCATATCTCTATGTGCCCTTTACGTCTCATTGCATCAAATTATATTCTCTACTTCGCTTATTTTTGGTAATAGCATCTCGGGTCCCCGAGGTTTCTAGCCTGAACAAGCCTAAAATCAAAATTATATTCTCTACTTCGCTTATTTCTGCCACCGTGAAGAGGCTCCGATCACCCCAGTTTCAGAGTCATTGCTGCCGAGGTACAGAATCTAGGTCTATTCCTCCCTTCGACTGTTCTAGGTCTCGGCTTTACCGTCCATTACGATCTCTCTCCTTCGGGCGATCATCAATCTCGACCAGGGACGGCTCCGGCAACGTATCCCTCTACTATGCTCGATTTTGGTTTTAGCCGAGCATGTTTCCGTGCACGCCTGTCCTCCGATTCGTCGATTTTGTGTCTTGTAATGTTTAAAATGAACATCTCACTCTATACTCCTCATCGATGATTTGTTGACTACTCTGTTCCGAGCACTTCGAATTTCATCTCCATCAGGTGTTCGATGTTTTGCCCACGTGACTTCCAGTGTTGATTTGCTTCTGTTATCAGTCAATCTGAGAGTGTTCTAGTGTGATTTGCATGTTTTTTTTCTTTTTTCTTTTTTTTTTTTTTGACTCGTCGACCATAAGAGATTATTACTGATTCGTTACTTGGTCGTCGAGAACCGTCATGCATGAGGCTAGTCCAATCTCGGTCATTCTCTAATTGGCGTTAAAGCTTTCATTGTCTACTTGTCCCGTACATGTTGAGATCTTGCCTTTCGCCCTGAGATGTACACTGGATTTGTTTTGCAAGAGCGAGAAGGCGAATGCGAATTGCAGCAGCGGAGAGAGTTGAGATTGAGGCTTCGTGGTTCTGAAAGACCATATGCTGTTAATTAATCAGCTTTGTTTAGAGTTCTCTACTGTTTTTTTTTTGGTGGGGGATGCTTTTAGTGCGTCTGAAAGAGGATGGATCTGTCTGAATAGGAATTGATCTGGGTTTGAGGGGTTTGTTATCTTTTCTGACTGGTGATGGAGTTACATGATACTGTGGAACTGGAATGTTTTGGATATAATGATATAATGGGAACGGAATATGCTGGAGGTGTCAAAGACTCTTTTGTTGCATCTCTTCTTCATTGGTTGTTTGCGTGGACAAATATGCTCGATCGGTCTTTTTGATGTACGAACTTTGGCTAGAAGATTCGACTGATTAATGTCCGTGAGTGAATGCTCGTTTTGATGTTTTGGTCTGATGACATTGTTTGCTTGACTTCAAATGCACAATCGAATTTAGTCTTATTCTATTAATGCTACGATGGGTGCTGGATTCTCTTTCGCTTAACAAAATAATGACAAACATAAAAGGATGAAAAGAGAAATGGGTATTTATATCTAGGGGCTACAATTATGCATGCCATCTGTTTTTTCATTCATTCTTTTTTTTTTTTTTTTTTTTTTTTTTGAGTTTCACTTAGTGATTATCTCTTAGTGGGTAGTTTTCTTTAGCTAAAAATAGATTTTGACTTGGACTTCGAAACTAGATTAAAACTTCATTCTCTTCTGGTGTTGTATCGAAATTGCAGGTGCCCCAAATGAATTACTCAAGTTTGTGCCATTAATTGCAGGCACGTTAAGTTAAACTCGGAAAATTTATTTTGTTGGAGTATACAAGGGTCCTCCTTGCGATTTTAATTGCTGCTATAATTTAGGAGCGTGAACGGATGGCAAAAATCATCTGTGATTGAATAGCATGGTGGATCAAAGCATTGATAAAAATTACCTTTATTTTTGAATAAAAATTAAAGTGTTGGATGATGAAATAAAATGTTTCTGTCAACAGAAAAAGAAAAAGAAATTAAAGATGCAATCCATCGGAAAATCTCTGTTTGGTAATACAATATGGATTCAATCCAATGTCAATAGATACTCATGTTTCAATGGAAGTAGGTCCGTCTGTATAAGAAAAAGTTCATAAATTGGTGGACCTTATAATAAACCGTTGTAGAATACTTTGAAAGCTAGTTGTTGCTAAGATTTTTTGAATGAAATCAAAGTGGTAAATAGCTTTTATAGTGAAGAGTCGCTCATTGGATGTCAAATTGAATTTGAAATGTATCGACTTAATTAAGCGAGATATTTTATTAGTGCTCTGCCCATTCACTTTTACCATTTTAACCTACTCTTGCCCTTCGGCAGACATGATTGAACCATTCTTTTTTTTTTTTTGGAAAATTATTATCTAAAGATTCGACAATTCTTTTCCATTTATTTATGTAGTTTGGATAAAGGGCAAGTAATTTTGTTTTGTGAAAATAAGGAGAACTTTGTGTAAGTTTGGGACGAGTTGAGGCTGTAGTAAATGGAAAGTGATTCACAAAGTTAGATGCATGGGAAGAGGCTTTACACTTCGTTTATTTTTTAATAATTTTTTGTTAAGTGGCTGGTTCCATTGGATCGGATTGGCTAATTGGATCCTATTCCCGCTCCTAGGATTGTTTGGTCCAATCCCCAGTCCCAAAAAAGGGGAACCGGTCCTCTCGGTTCGGTTCGATTCCAAGGAATAGGGTACCAGATCGAAAACCAATCACTCATTTGTTCTATGCTCTTTACTAGCACACAAAGACCTATTTATATCGGCCACTTTCACCAAGATGGTGCATTCGAAAATCTCTCTTCATCAAAGATCTTCTCTTATTCTTTGGCTCTAGGCCACACAATTTGCCAACCACGAGTAGACTAAATTCTTATAGATGGCTAGAGGGTCCTACATTTTTTTTTTTTATATAGAAAATTTGATCAGATTGACACTCCTTTTTTCTCATAAATATATGAGATTTTATTAAAATATAGGTATCGATTCGATATATAATTTTATTTAGATATTTCGTGATTTTCATTAAGGTACCGGTTCAAATCTTACTTGTCACCGTCAATTCGCAAATCTATCATATTAAAAAAATTTAGTGTGTCTAACATTATTCCGAAATATATAGTAAATGGATGAAGTTTTGTCTGGATAATAAAAATTAAGAACCTCAATTTTGTTTTAGGTCAATTCTAGCGAAAAACATTTCGATTTAGCGTCAAAACTTCCAAGTATTCTATTATCTGATTTCTTAACAAATTCCCAATAAAACTTGCAAAAAATCCTTTCTTCACAAAATGAAAAATCTTAAATCTAAATCTTGAAAAAGATATATTTCAAGATATACAAAGCAGACGCTGACATTGGGCCAAAAAAGGCCTCCACGATTTCTTCATCTTCTTCTCCGATCGGCCTACCAACAAAAGCAAAGGCCTCCTCCTCTGAATTCTCCACAGAAGGGGAAACGGCCACAGCGAGATAGAGCGAGGGAGGAGAGGAAGGAGACCAACAAATTCAGCAGAAATCGATAAAGAAGCGACCAGCGAAAGAGCAGGAGGAGGCGGAGATGGAGAAGGGAAAACAAGAGCGACGGCACTGGGGGAAGACGATGGGCCATCGATTCTCACCGACACTTCTACTTCTCATGTCTCTCGCACTGCTTGAACATCCAGCTGCTGCGGATGGACGACGTCGGCATCGCGGTACGCGCTGGCGTCGTTCCGGGAGCTGCCGGAGTACGTGAAGGACAACAAGTTCATCCTCGGCCACCATCCGCGCCAGCTGGCCGCTCGCCGAGGCCGCCCGCAGGTTGTTCAGTTGGCACAACGAGAAGCTCAGCGTCTGGTTAGTTGGCGGATCTTCTCGACCTATTCTCAAGGTGCGTTTTGTGTCATTCAATCTTATACTTGCGTGGACATTTTAGTGAGTCTTGACGATATCGAATGGAACACATAATTTCTGTTGGAGTGGAAATCAAAGCTATACATATATAGTGGGAATTTGTCAGTAGCAGCTCGATCTGTGTTGATTGTCATAGTTTGATTTCACTGTCTCAAGGGTAATCTGAGATGAGGCTTGTAGGTGCAAGTTATGACTCACTAGAGAGCTTGCTGAATTGCTCTTTTGGTGAAGATGTTCAAATTACCCTGTTTTGATCAAATCCTCCATAACCAGCTTAAAATTGTGGAATTTCACAGCCAAAATCGCTTAGATTCTTCCTACCTGTTTATGAGCAGAACGGCACTTTTAGTTTGTCCAAGTCAATGTCGTATTGTGATATTTGTGGCTTGTTACCATACTGGGCAACCGGCCATTTTCATTAGCTGACCTTTCTTCCAAACAGCAACAAAAATTGCCATTTAAAACCTGCATTTTCTTCAAGGGCTGTAACGATATTGCAGGTGCTACAGATGAGTAACTTGAGTTTGTGACATTAAGTGCAGGCACATAAAATTAAACTCCGAAAGTTTGTTTCATAGGAATATGCAAGGGGTCATGCTCACCAATTTCATTGCTGCTAAATTTCAGGAGTAGTAGCTTGACAGTCAAGACAGTCTTGCTCAAACAGCAAGTGCAAAATTTAGATGGATAACAAGGGTCATCTGTCATTAGCTACAATGATGGGATCAAAGTATTCATAGAAATTTCCATTCTTTTCGAACATAAAATAAAGATCTAATCCATTGGAAAATCTCTCTCTACTCCTGGTAATACAATATGGATTCAGTCCACTGTCAATGGATAATCATTTTCCATGCAAGTAGCAGAGTGTGTCAAGAAAAAGTTCACACATGGTGGATCTTGTAATAAACTATTGCAGAATGATCTGAAAGTTGATTGCTGCTGAGATTTTCTGAACCAAATCATAGTGGAAAATAGCTATTTTAGTGAAGAGTAGTTCACTGGTTGTCTAATTGAATTTGACACTATCAGCTTAAGCAAGCTAGATAGTTATTCAGTTAGTGCTCCACCCATTCACTTTCACCATTTTGGCCTACTCTCTCCCTCTGACGGAGAGGATTGAACCATTTTCTATCAATTGTGATCTGAATGGACTCCGACTAGTATTTCCATAGATTATGCAATGGCTTGATATGCATATCCACTTGTGCAGGTCAAATTCTACTAGTGCAAGAACTAATATCTCTTACTCAAACATATTGCTTTTGGTGAGTGGTGTGCCAGCGGTGTTTCATTTGACTCATGATGAGAATACTCTCTTTTGAAGTCTACAGATGCATCTAACACAATATAGCTTTCAGGGTACAAATTCTTTGGTGAACTTGAATCAGATAATGGAAGAAGAAAATGAAGATCGGTTCCCTCCAACCAGCCGCGACACAGTGGCTGTTCTTTGTTTTCTTGGGCAAATCCATGTTCTGCCTCCTCTCCAGCAGCATTTGCCACCTTTTCTCAAGCCAATCACACTGCTTGAACATCCAACTGCTGCGGATGGACTATGTCGGCATCACGGTCATGATCATCACCTAACGGCAATTGATCTACATCAGCAAAAATAACGGCGATGGGGATGTTCACTTTTGTGACACTGCTTGCACCTTCTCTTTCTTCTGGGGGAATTCCAGGTGTTTTGGGCGATGCTCTTCTCATCCATGGGGTTTTTCGGAATCGTACCTGCAATCCATGCCCATATTGTGAACTGGAGCAATCCCCAATGCCCGATCATGCTTGCTTATGAGTCAGCCATGGCAGTGTATTACATTACAGGTGGCTTTTTTTATATGTTAGCAGGATTCTTGAGAGGCTAAAAGCGGGTTGGTTGGACCTTGCTGATCACAGCCATCAGATGTTTCACGTCTTCGTGATCATGGGTGCATTAGCTCATTATGGCGCTACTCTGTTGCTCTTACAGTGGTGAGATAAAGTCGGGTGCAATAGAACTGTGTAACAATACTAAAATTTGTCAAAATTTGATTTGTTTTGATTGAACAGAGTGTGAGCTATTTGCTGGGGGTTCATGATATTCCATTGTTAGTGTGTGTACACCCCAAATCAAGAAGCCTCAAGAAGAGATGGCGCTCCATGATAGAGAAGATGCCTCCATTTGTAAAGAAGTGGAATGCTCACTGTATATGTTATGTTTTTCTCATTATCCATGGATGATTTGATTTACAATGTGATCATATGTGGGTAATAATCTTTTTCTGCTTTCATGTTATTTTGAGAAGAAGGTTCTGTCAAGCGAGCTGAGATTCCCCTCGTTCAAACTCGAGAATTCCAATGCTATGCTTCAATTGCTTCTTGTTTCAGCATCAACATTGTCTGAAGCCAATAGTCACCTCAAACACTGAGGATGCATCTGTCTCGTTTCGGCAAACAATACACATCAGATGCAAGAAACCAGACAATCTCTTGGTGCCAGAGCATGAGAAGATAAATGTCATGTCTCCGTTGTCAAACTGTCTTAAAAGGAGTAGGGTAGTATTAGCTTATGAGCACTCACTGTAAGGAAAAGAGTACGCACTCACTGTAAGGAAAAGAGTACGCACATTCAGCATCCTATACTCGTCTTCATAAACTTCATAATTACGGTCTTAAGATACTTTACGGTGCTTGTTATCGACCTACTTCAAAACAAACAACGCGATTATAAATGCGACAGCAAAAGAGTTAGGCTATTAACTCGTTCAACCAAACAAAATTTGGGAATGGACAAAAGTGCCTAACGAGCAAAAGTTAGAGCTCCAAAGACTGCTTTGCGGGAGCTTACGGGCTCCTCATTTCTCGGGTATTAGTACTCTGCCAGTCCAGGAATTTGTACCCTTGAAGTGAGGGTCGCATGTAGCTTTGCGTTGCCTGAGGATCGTCAGGAGTACATATGTAGCATTTTCCATATCCGATTTCCTTCATCAGCTTGGCAGCCGCATTTCTCAGATGCAGCGGGACTACCTCATTTTGCCCAACAGATTCTCTCACTACCTTCTGTGCAGCTCCTATCACTCGATAAATGGCAATTGATTTTGGAGCAAACCCAAGTAGGCGACGCACTGTGCAAGAACCACGTTGCATTCTGGCATCCCTATGAAATGGCAAGCTTGGTAACAGGAACCGGCCTGATTAAGAGCCAGCAGGTCGGCCAAACCAACATCGTGGCTTGGAAACCTGATCAATCGCCGCGCAACGTAAGGAGGCTGCTCGCCTCTTTCCAGCATTCTAACCAACCAGTAAATGGCAGCATCCGCATCACTTCCCCTCATAGAAATGTTGTCATTCTAGCTGATTTTTGCCAGGAACGGCCAACGTGGCAGTCTAGTAATTGTAGGTTGTCCCATGTGGTGCCGCACCACTGGTGCGTCTTAGGCGAAGCGAAGTCTTAACAGTTTGTCGAATTGGAATGGACGATCCATCTATTTGAGGTGCACACTCTTGTTCGCAAGTTCTCCCAATGCCTAACCGATTGTGACGTTGGGGGATTCAATTAATTTATGAAATTGTTTTACCTAATTGGGGACACAATTAACCTATTAGGGGCTGGTTAAGAGTCAGCTCCTAAATGCAATATTTCAAACACATGACAAGTGATCCACGATGCCTTAACATATAAAACAAGTATGAAAATGTGCAATCAATAGTTGTATTTAACAAACTATGTCATTGGGAAAACACAAGCGCACACAAATTAACATATGGATCGAGTAAAAATCACAAAAATAAGCACAATACCAGGTATGGGTAGCAGCATGATGTTTATTACCTTAAATCCCTCACCTTTCATTAGTTTTCACAATCAAAACATGTATCAAATCAACCAATGCACACACAAGTAACATCTGGGGACATAATCGGGCTATATTAGGCTCAATCCATTTTGATTAGGTATCAAGCAATTTAAATTTGGACAGCGGCACGAGGATGCCAGATAGTGTTTTCAGACTGGTCTGGACAGTGATCGAAACTTTGCATCATCGGGTCATTTTCGTTTAACAAAACGATCCGTGAACAGGGGAGAACAGAGGCGAAACCAGCCCTCGGAATGAATAAGACGCACCAAACCAAGAAAAACTGGCGTCCTTGGACGGGAGATAGAGCTTGTATGTTGATGGAGCAATGAAGATGAGCTACAGACGATAGAGCCAACATCTCCACAAAAAAAATGGATTTCGAATGAGCTAAAGAGAGGAGAGGGGCTCGGCTTCATTTTCTCAAAAGTCTGGACCAGCTTCATCCAAACGAGAGAAAATAGTCTCGATTCCGTTCGACAATGAGAACTCTGCGATTTGACAAACTCTGGCCAACTGACATGGAAACAGAGCAGAAGAGAGGAGAGTAAGGCCGAGGCAGCGCTCTCGGTGAACTGGAGGTGAGCTTCCGGTTATGAGCTGAGCAGCGATCTTGAACTGGAGGAGGAACATCGATGGAGGGAGGAAGAAACTGACCTCCTCCTGCTGGCTACAGTTTTGGCCGAATGGAGTGCAGGAGGTGAGAGATGCGCTGCAGAGAGAGAGAGAGAGAGAGAGAGAGAGAGAGATTCTCTCTCGAGAGAGAAGAGAGCCGGATGGGGTTCATTGAGGAGGAAGAGAGGAATGTGTTGGAATCCGTCAGTCAAAATTTCGATTAACGGGCTCAAGGTCTCGATATTGTAATGTTCCTAGTTCATGAATTAATTCTATTTATATCATGCATTTAAAAATGGTCGACGAAATTCGAACGCCCACAATGCAGAGTTAAGATAAAACTCTTCAATTATGAAGTTCATTAATCAAAACACTCCATCCCTCAAGAAAGGTTTAGAGGGGCTTAAATAGATGCAACTTAGAACAACTCTCCGAGCCTAGGCAAATTCCCAGATCCCAAATATTTAATGTTCCAAGACAATGACTAATAATCTCTAGATCATATGTAGACTTTTTTCCGATCATTTGTATGCCATATAACTTTTTAATTGATCACTTAAATGTCATAACATTTTAAAAATATTCGCCACAAGTGTTATATGTCATTAAACGTGATACAGGGGTAAAATATTTAATTTAGATGGGTTGAAGGCAAATATAATCAATTTGTTGATCTGGTTTGCTGGGTCTCGAAACAAGGCAACACAAATACGGAAAACCCAAGTCATTGACTTCGCGAATTTGGATTGTATTCAACTACTAAAGGTCATTTTGGAATTTTTTTCTCAGTAATCCCCTTCAAAAGATTTAATGCTACTAACATTGCTCAGACCACATGGATCAAGTTTTGAAAAGGTTTACTTAGGTCGAGTTTGTGAAATTTTTCGGATTGGGTTATACTAACCTACTCTTCAGTAATATCTCTAATACCAATCCATATATGAGAATTTTCTTTAAGCAATGATTTTATGTTATTGGAATAGAAATAAAATATAGAGTTATGGGCCTTATCGATTGCGAAGTGAATTGGGCAAATCATCCGTTATAGTAAACATGTGGTTCAAGTGAAAATCACAAAAATAGGCACAATACCAGATATGGGTAGCAGCATGATGTTTACCTTAATATCCCTCTCCTTTCATTAGTTTTTACAATCAAAACACATATCAAACCAATCATGCACACACAATTAACATCCCGGGACATAATCAGGCTTCATTGGGCTCAATCCATTTTGTTTACTAATATTGCAATTTAAATTAGGACAGCAAGTGTTTATGATTATTTCTGCACAATTCCATGATGAAATTCACAACAAAAATGGGCATTCAAAGTCTTCAATTACCATCTTATATCAAGTCTAATGATTCACTTTCATACACTATTACCAAAAAGTAGGGTTGTCAAATAAGTGGGTCGAGTCGGGTTTGGATCGGATCGAAAATGATCCGACCTATATTGATCAATTTAACCCATCTTGATCTATTTTCATGTAATGTGAATTTATTGATTTGTACTAGACTCGTATTACCAAATCATATTAATAGTTAATGTACTTTGGGAGAACCCATTTAACCCACTTTAAGCCTTTTATATGTATATATTACTTAGATAAAAATTTCACATCAAATTTAAAAATTTAATTAAAAAAAAAA
This sequence comes from Eucalyptus cloeziana, assembly GCA_014182715.1. Classification (NCBI taxonomy): domain Eukaryota; kingdom Viridiplantae; phylum Streptophyta; class Magnoliopsida; order Myrtales; family Myrtaceae; genus Eucalyptus; species Eucalyptus cloeziana. Next base: position 52,148,180 of record CM024636.1, on the reverse strand, counting down.
AAACCAACCCACTCCTTACTCGGCAGAACTAAGCCCAAGGTCCCCTAAGCAAAAGCCTCACGCACAACTCCAACCCCGCTTCTCCCGAATGTCTCCGCACAGCCTATCATCCAGCCCTTTTTAAAAATATTTTCTTTAGTTTTCTTTTACTATTTTTTTTATTTCTTTCACATTCACCTCTTTCTTCACCGAGAGCCTGCTGTTCTTGTCGAGAGAACGCACCCTTCTTCACGGACAATCTGCTGCCGGAACCCTTTTTATCGACCTTAATGTCTAACGCCAACACTATCGGCGAGTGCCACGACCGACTTTATACCTTCATCGCCAATCATGACCAGAGGGTTTGGCTGAGACATTTTGTCGAACATCCAGTGGGCATCAACATGGGGAGGAGCCTGGACTCATTCAAGACTCGATAATCCACAAAGAATCAACAATCAGGACTGGAAATCAATAGGCGGCGATCCAATCACATTCAGCACAAGCACGAATGAGGAACAACAATCTCGGTCTTAGGTTTTACCAAAACGGAGCAAAACGGGCAGAGAGAAGGGCTCGGGCTGGGGAGGGGGGCCGCCGGCGGCTCCGTTCCAAGACAGGCACTCGTATCCGAATATCCTCTCTCTCATTATTTCGCGAGGCGCCTCGGATCAAGAACGCGCCTCTCCGCCGGAGAAAAGTAGGGACTTTCGGGAGACCCAGAGAGAGAGAGAGAAGGAAGATGGGCTGAAAGGGTAAAAGCGACGGGATGCGCGCGTCGTCCTAGTTGGTGGGGCTGTGTCAGCATTCTTGTGGGCACCTCCGATTCCCTGCCGACCCTCCCACCTCCGATTCCCTCTCCGTAAATTCCCTCAACCCTAGCCCCTTCCTCGATTCCTTCCCCAAGTCTCTCACCTCCATAGCTACGGAGGAGCTGCAACAACCGAGCTGCCCATTGAGGCGGCAGAACCTTGAAGAGACGATGGCGAGCGCGACACAGTTGGGGCGGTGGACGGTGACAAGCAGGCGAGACTACGGTGGTGAAGGCGACGGCATCCACCAAGAGCAAAGGCGCTGATGATGGAGATACGTAGGTAGGGTGTCATGAAAATTGAAAAGTGACAGTGGCTCTCAGTTGAGTTATTAATAGGTTATATTTAAATTCGGGATAGACCTATTTATGACTCATTTTTCAATTGGTCATTTTGCCAACTCTACCAAAAAGTGACAAGCAATGCGATAACACCATAACCAAGAAGTAATTAATCGCACTAGTATAGATCTTCTTATGAGCAAGCCTAGCTCCAAGACCTTGAGTGAACCTAACAAATTGCAGACAATCAAGAAACTACGAGAAAGACTATTTCTCCAAATTTGCTGCCAAATATCAGTTCAAATACCGAATGGAGCATACCTCAAGGCCAGTGAGGATTATCAGCTAGTGCCCACACAGAAAAGAAGCAAAGATTCTAAAGTTCAATCGAACAAGAGTAACCCAGTTGTTAATCGTCCAATTTCACCAGGAGCTGATTGTTCTTGGATGAGAAGCCTCATGTGAGAACGTGCCCCACATCCATAAGCGCTTCAAGATACAGGCACGAGCATCCCAACAAGCCATGGAGGAAGTGGACAAGGTCAGGCTCTAGCTCGCTGGAGACAGCATCGCGCTAGAGATATTGTCATTGGGTTTGTAGTGGAAGATGGCTCTGATTTTGATCTTCGAAGGCAATGAATCAGCAACTATTAATTCAGCAATCTGAACAAGTCTGACTTAAGTTAACAGAAAGCAATTCCGATGAGCTGCATGAGGATGCCGAATAGTATTTTCGGACCGGTGTGGACAGTGATTAAAACTCGGCATTGTCAGGTCGTTTTGGGTTGACAAAATGATCCGTGGACAAGGGAGAACATAGGCAAGACCAGCCCCCGGAATGAATGAGACGCACCAAACCAAGAAAAACTGGTGTCCCTGGACAGGAGATAGAGCCTAAATTTTGATGGAGAAACGAAGAGGAGCTACAGACGATGGAACCAAGATCTCCGGAAAAATGGATTCTCGAACGAGCTTAAGTGAGGACAGGGCTCGGTTTCGTTTTCTCGAAAATCTGGACCAGCTTCATCCAAATGAGAGAAGAGAGTCTCGACTCCACTCGACAAGGGGAATGCTACGATTTGACAAACTCTGGCCAGCGACATGGAAACAGAGCATAAGATAGGAGAGTAAGGCTGAGGCGGCACTCTCGGTGAACTGGAGGTGAGCTTCCAGTTATGAGCTGAGCGGCGATCTAGAACTGGAGGGGGAAAAGCAGCGGATTGAGAAAGAAGCCGAGCTCCTCCTGCTGGCCACAGTTTTGGCCGAATGGAATGCAGGAGAGGAGAGAGAGAGAGAGAGAGAGAGACGGATGGATTCTGGAGGGAGACGGACCTCCGTTGTCGGTAGCTCCATGAAGAAGAAATCCACCAGATAGAGTCTTCATCCTCTATCATTGAAAATCCAACCGGGATGTTTGCATTGACCAGCAGTAAGGCTTTTGTCGGTTGATATTTCGATTGACGATCTTACGGTCTTGATATTATAATGTTCCTAGTTCATTAATTTAATTTTCTTTATATCAAGGGGCATTTATTTTTAAGAACAATCGGAACCTTTCTATAAGTGAAGCTGTAAGGACTTGTTCAATTTTGAGCACAAGAAGACTACAATTTAAAAAAAAAAAAAAAAAAAAAAGGAAAATCACCCAAGAAGACTATTTTTAATTTTTTTTTTGAGGAATTCTAATTTTATTTTATTTTATTTTATTTTTAATTTTGGATTTTTTAAGGAATCTTCGAATATTCCATATATGTTATTTATTTTTAAAATATTTAAAATATTTTTCAATTTTTGTGAATTTTTTTATATTTTTTACTTAAAAAATTCAGAAAAATAGGGACTCGGATCAAACCAATCATCCCCTATTAAAAATTCATTTGGAAGAAACCATATAAGTCTGTAGTTAGCTCATTGTTTCCAAATCTCACATCTTTCAAACAAGAAGGGATTTGTCCAGAAAAGATTATTATTGGAGAGATCCAATATGCTCATATTTTTCAACAGACATAGATCCTGAGGGATTAAACCTTCAAAATTATTTCCTTGTAGCAAAAGAAACTTCAGGTTCCGAAGTGAACCGATCCAATTAGGGATCTCACCTGACAATGCACTGTGTCTTAGATCCAATGTGACAATCGATGAACCTCTGAGAAGAAACTTAGGAAAATGCCCAGTGAGTGTGTCATTTGCTAAATGCAAGAACCTCATATATGTAACATTGGCACATGGGGGTATGTCCGGCCCGAGGTTGTTACTTGAAAGGTCTACACGAAAGAGATAATGTATGTTGCATAAACTCAATGGTAAAGGGCCTCCCAATAAATTACTCGACAACATTAGCACTTGCAAGTCTCGCAAATCTCCAATCCAATTGGGAAGCATTCCAGATAAGGAATTATTACTTACGTCCAAGACTTCCAAGAAGGAGGAATTCAATATACCAAGTGATATGTCCCTTGTGAAATTATTGCTAGCTAGATCCAAACTGTACAATTTTCCCAAGTTAGAAATCTTCGGTAGCATTTGGCCTTGTAAATTGTTGCTTGACAAGTATCAATGTAGAAAGTGCCATACAATTTTTAGCTAGTGTCCCCGGTATCTCTCCCGTGAACCCATTATTCGACAAGTCCAATGACCGCAGTTGGCTCATATTGCCCATTGAGGCAGGGATTCTAGCTTTCAGTAAGTTGTTCGACATGTTGAAACCTTCCAAATTTGGGAGGATAGAACCAATCCAAGATGGAAGCTCTCCATCAATAATATTAACAGATGCATCTAAGTGCCACATGCTAACAAGATTCAAATTGGAAGGCAAATAAAAAGCACCTGACAAATGGTTGCCATTGAGTTCCAACCATGTTAGGTTCACATTGTTGTCCAATAGCCAATTTGGGAAATTTCCTGTCATTCCATTGTCGTTGAGTTCAAGCCATCTCAAGGCATACTGTTCTTTCAAAAAGCTGGGAATTATGCCATTTGCATCTTTATTGAGCACACAGTTTGATAATATAAACTCCTTTAGTTGAAATGAAGGAAACCAAGTGGGTTCTTCTGTATTTACTTCCAGACGATGTCGGTTGCCGTAGAGGTACAATTTTTCAAGGTTTGAATTATTGGCTAGGGAAGCAAGTGAAAGTGAGCCTTCAAAAGCATTCCAAGAAAAGTCAATAGATTCAAGTGACTTGAGATTAGAGAGCAGACATGAAGGAATGGCCCCGCTAAAATTGTTATATCCGACATCTAGCACACGAAGTGAGGTCATATTGCAAAAGCACGACGGAAGAGGACCCCACAGTCCATTGTCATTAATAATCAGCTCTTCAAGATTCCTCAATCCGCACAAGCCTGAAGTAGACGTTGCAACTATGAGTATCATCACTAAATAGAAAATTTTGATAAGATGGAGCTCTATAGTTGAATCACATCAGCACAATGCTTCATTTCCCCTATTCTTTACACTACATTAATAGAACGAAAAAAGAAGAAACTTAATTACTTCTGGAGTTCGACAAATTTTAATCATATCGGAAATCAAGTCTAAAGTTGATATTAATACTAGATTTAAGGCTTAATTTCATTATAGTTTCTGAAACTTTATTGCTAAAGGATTCGATGTGATCCTCCATTAAAATCAGTGTGAGATCATGTGCTTTTCTTGTTCCTTTTATTTATTTATTATTATTTTTTTTTTTGCATCTGCTCTCAACATTTTTAATGGTGCTAACCTTCTCCCTTTTATTTTCCCTCATTCTTCTCCACCTTTCCTTGTCCTCCATAGCAACTCACCATCGCCACCCCCATCCTCCACTACCATTTGCACCATCGTCCTAGCTCGCTTTGCATACTGCCAGTTTGCTTCCCTCCACGAGGCCATACTCCATATCTGAAGTCATAATGGTTCATGTCGAAGGTCGTGCACGGTTCTCTTGCAACAGGGATTTTGACTCTAGTGGTGGTAATAGCGACTGAGCTTCATGATGTCATGATGGGTCTAAACGCCGCAGTGGGCGGATGCAGCGATGGGCAATGGTAATGAAGATGCCGAGTTCTTCGCAACCTTAGTTATCCTAAAATTATGGGATTGTAACTGTGAAAGTGTACGATAGTAATTTAGGCAGTGGACACCAATATTTAAAAGATAGCTTTATATGTATAGTATAGATTTGTAACATCGATTACACTATTATAAATTGTTTCGTACACAAAAATTGGGCATATAAGACACGGAAGAAAAGTTTAATCTAAAAAATGTAACTAAATAGATGTACAAAAAAAATAATTAGATAAGAGTAATAGCTTCTTCACAAATTCGATTTAATTATAATTTTTATGATAGATTATGTGGATTTCCTTATTAATATCGTATTCTTTAAATGTGATTGTCATTCAACCAAATCAAAACTTGAGATCATTTTCTCCTCATCCATTAGTTAAATTTTATTTGAATTGAACCATTAAAACAAAATTTGAGTAGAACTTATGAAATAAGCTATATTTCAGATAAGTGAATTTTAGAGGAAGCAAAACTAAATATATTGCAAAGTGTGAAATAAGTCAAATTTCCTAAATGTTTAAGAAATTAATGTTATTGTAATATTTAAAGTCGAGAATATTAATTAAAATAAGATATAAAGTAAGCTTCCATTCAAATCATTTTATTTTAATTTTAGAAAACTAGATAAAATTTGTATTTATGACTGCACTAAAAAAGGTAAGTTTCCAAATATGAATATCATTGATGTAATAAGACATATTTTCATATTTCTATTTCTAATTTAAATTTTAGATTACATGAATAAGTTATTTCAATATATTTTATCTTCATCTACAATGTGCATATTTATCCTAAAGAGTTAGAATTTCGAGAATAATAAATCGATCATGTCGCAACCTCCTTGTGCCCTCTTGTGGGGCGCGAAGGCTAATGGCTTGCTAAACCGAGCTTAGCCTAAGCTCTCTCAAGCCCACAATATGCAACTTTTAGTTCAATTTTTTAAATTGTAAGTCATTTTCAAGTAGCAGTCGCTATTAAAGAAATCGTAAATTTGATTATACTAGTTAATCAACTAATGCCCTTTTGATATCTAATATTGTTTAAATCTTGAAGTTTGATTTTTTTGAAGGATTTTTCATGCATTTTTTTTTTTGGAGAAAATTATTGAGAAACTTTTTTTAAACTTTTTTCTAATTTTTGGAAAAAAAGAAAATTTCGATTTTTTTAATATTTTAAAAATACTTTTAAATATATTAAAATAATAATATAATATTATAATATAAACAACCGAACCCGAGTCGGATATCCAAACCCGACCCGGGCCAAGGCCAACTAGGGCCCCGACCAGACTGGGCTCATTTATTGAGCCTGGTCCAGCGATCGGCCCGGCCCGTGCATGGACTAAAAACGAAAGCCCTCATGCCCGGGCCGGTTGAACCCGAGACCCGAGAATGATCTGGACCCGACCCGACTCGAGCTCCCCCTTGCACCCGCGCTGTCTTATTCCTTGGACCTCATCGAGAGCTCCTCCTTCTCGATGTTTTGCCAGAAGGGTCCGCCCTCCAACCGTAAACCATGCTCCAGTGACACTTGCATGCATTGGCCTCGACCAAGAAAGGGCGGTAGTGATGGCCAAGGATAAGATGACACGACAAACCAACAATCTCAGAGACGAGAACTCTCAGCACAAGCTTAGATCTAGTTTAGACATTCCGTCGAGCGGGTGGCACGCGCAACTGGAACAGGGGACTCTCGGCTTGAATGGGATCGGAACCGATGCCGGTGCTTTCAACACAAACTAGAACACGTGTGACGGTGTGATAAGGGATGGCTAGTGGCCGGAGCTCGCGTGAGCTAGACGGCCGCGGTCTCCGACTCAACATCCCCAAAAAAGGGCACGGAACATGGTCGGGGAAGGCTCATTGGTTTGGCTCGCGAGAGCGTCCGTTGGGCGAGCATGCCAGACGGAGCTCGCACATGGTCGAGGTGTCGGTTGAAGCCCTCTCGCTCGGATCTCCTCCGATTTCACTCTTGGCCGACTTCTCTCTCTGCTTCAACCTCTCTGATCCCCCTTTCTTCGACAACTGCTCTTGGTCCCCCTCACAGATGCTCTTTTTTTCGGATTTCCCTCCTCCTCCTCCTTCAATCGAGCCCGTGACCCCCTATTTATAGGCGAGGAGCCCGGTCGACGGAGGTGCTCCGACCGCTAGTCCTTGGCACGCCGACCAGGTCCTCTCTTGGCCGAGAAGACTTTTCGACTTTCCCTCACCATCCACTTCGCAGCAGGCCTAGCTCTGTGCCTCCTCTCTCCTGCACCGTCTCCTACCTACTCTTAGCTGCTTCTGCTCCGCAGTGTCCTCGGTGTCGTGCAGCAAAGGAGGAAGAGAGAAGGCAGAGAGAGGGCTGGGCCGAGGGGGAATCTAGGGTAAGCCAGGCCTGGGCCCGTGCACAGGGAGAAAAAAAAAAAACCAACCCAGCCCCCGAGCTCCTTCTAGCCCTTTTTTAAAAAAAAATAATATTTTCTATTTTTTATTTATCCGAAATAAGGTAACATAAGGGAAAATAAAATAAAAATAAAGCCCAGTAGATGAAAATAATATTAATACCGAGGAGATGTGAAAATCCTTTTTGTTAGGGCCGAATTGGCTCATAATATTTTATGCAATTTATACATAAATATTTAGTCAAAATTTAGGTATCAACAATCATTTATAACTTAATAGCCAAATGAGTCCCATGAAGCAAAGTTTTGCCGCAAGACAATCACATATATTAGTTAAGTGGCATATGTGGAGTAAACTTAAATCTGATGGTTAAATTTAATATTTCAAGGTACATTATCTTTACTCACTTTTTTTTTTTTTTTTCAATTACTTAATCAATGAGTAATAAAGATTGAAAAAGATGAGTGTTGGAAATTTTTTATGAGGCGCTTTGTCTTTTTACTTATATTTAACTCAATAAATATTAAAGCTTGTTGATGACAAATCAATAAGCCAATGCTTCTAAGTCGAAGTGAAGTATCATATGTTGAGCATAAGAGTGAACATAGCTCTGACTTTAACAATATACATATAAAATTGATAGATAAGGGAAAGCCTACTTATTTGTCCAAATAAGAGATAATGTCTTGAATGACAAACCCAAAAGATAAAAACTTATTTACTAATTTTAATCGTGTGACGAAATAAGTTAAATTTGAAACAATAAATATAATATATTTAAACAATATATGTTGTAGGATTAATTTCAAATTGAATAAATTTCATGATTAACTAGTATTATAAATTTTTTTCTTGATAGACAATTTATATGGCCGCCCTGAGGGGCTATGTTGGTGGTTTTAGATTTTTATTTTTTTTTTATTTTGCAATTCTCATCATTTTTCCTTTTAAATTTTTTTTCATCTCCTAAAAAAATTAAAAATATATATTTTTTCTTTTATGTGGAGCTTAGTGCGCGCTACATTATTACTACGCATGTTAAGAAAGTAATAGAAACAAACATTTCAGCTTTTCTAGTTAGCCAAATCACAATGCATCAATTTGATAATTTTGAAAATTTGATTGGACTCGGTGATATGTTTTAAAATTTATGATGCACTTATCCTTTTGAGATAGGCCATTCTATTGCTGCCTAACCCTAGTGCCTTCATCCTTGGAGCTAGTAGCCACTTATAAAATAATGTCTTATTATCATATTTTGCACGCAACAAATTCTCTCTCTCACAAAGTTTATTACTTTGCAACGATACCGTTATTAAGAATAACTTAAGTCTTATAAGTTAATTACCATTCGGTAACAATAGTTTCTTCACTCTCTCTCAACTCACAACTTAAGGTTATTGACTCCCTTATTATCTTTCATTTATATAGGTAATTTAATCAAGAAGTATTACCATAGACAACATATGATATGCGTCTTTTTTTTTTCTTTGTGAAAAGTACAAAATAATTTGGTTTTTACTATACTATCAAAATCTAAAATATAACTTAATTTAAAAATAATACAAAAAACTATATCTCCACAGTTGTGTATGTTGTGGGTGTTTTGAAATAGAAGAAAAGAAGAAGTCAAAGTGAAAGATCTGCAACATTAAAAATAAGCAGAAAGGATAAAGTAAAAATCAATGTAAACATGTATGTCCATTAAGGTTGCTTAGTTTGAGCTTTAGTGTCATTTAATTTCTTAGGCTTCATGGCTTTGTTGAATTTATTGACTCTTGCAATCCCTGAATTTTGACCACCATTGTGGTTTAATATGTAAACTTTAAATATTGTTTGATATTGATTTTTGATTAACTTTTGCATTTAAATTGGTTATGATTCCCATATAATATTTGACCTCCGCCGGTATACTGTCGCGTCGTATTTAATATTCTTAGCTATGGCTCCTTGAATCTGTTATGTTGTTACACTATTATTCAGATTGGCCCACACAAAAAGTTGCAGAAAACTAAAAGCATGGGCACTAAACTTTAATCTTCAAAGATCAAGGAAAAGTTTGAAAAATAAATAAATAAACTTGTAAGGATCCAGACATCATAACACATTGAAGCATGACATTGGTTTACTTATGGTCAAACAATTATATGTGCTTCTATGATAAGTTAATAATGATAAACGAAAGCCTTTCTATAGAAGTACCTTCCAATAACTTCGAAGGGGCATCCCATTCACAATTACTTATGTTTAAGGCCTTAAGAGATGTTATCCTCGTAATGCCCGTGAGAGCATCATTCACCAAATTGTTCCACTGAAGATCCAGCACCTCAAGATTCACACCTGTGATTAACAAAAGGTTCTCAACATAAAACTTTACATATCAAGGCACTGTCTTCTATTTTACATGTACCTTCAAGCTGACTGGAAGAAAAATTTTGGACTTCAATGCCTCCATTGAAGTTTGCTTGTATAATGAGGGGACTCGTTGCAGATGATTGTCATGTAGATCTAGCCTCTTCAATTTCTTCAAGTGTAGCGTTCCGTTTAAATCTGATTATAGAAAGATTCATGCATGCATTATGGTTAATTAATTGTTTATAGATATCATATATCTAACTATCTTTAATATACCAAGAATAACTATATGCTCGTGATGAGGAGAACTTATTAATAGGTAGAAATCAATTATTCCAATGTATCCGAGCATAAAAAAAATTCTATTGCTTTGTTTGTAAACCAATTTCATAAGCGAGTAGTTTGTGCCTTTAACAGTACTTATTTTATTTAGTTAACTAGCAAAGTTGAGATAGCTATGTGCTCCCCGCTTGACATTTCTTTACTTTACATCTGTAATTATCACGTGACAACATACATGGCATAGTATTGTCATGTGGCTTGCATTCGACTAATAAGCATTAGTTTTGGCTTGCTTGTGCAAGGTAACCGCCTCCTCATGAAATGGCGGCTCAGCCTTGGGCTATCCAGATTTGGGGTCAAAGTAGAGAAAGAGAGGGAAACTCCACCAAACAATGGTAGCTCAAGGGTCACAAGGCTTATATGAGCGTCCATGGTGGGTTTGTGTGTGAGAAAAGAAGTGGGAAAGCGAACAAAGACTAAATGGGAATAATTACCGAATTAATTTTAAATCTATTGTACGGAGACTAATTAGTCCTAAACTCTTCAAATTTCCAAATAATCCTAAACATTTGTATGAAATTCCAACGTAATATTTCTTGCAAATTGCTACTAGAAATTGCTGACGTTATATTCAATCATCAACGGTCATTTTACATTGCACAGCCAATGATTTGACACGCACAATTCTTAATGAAACAACATTGTTTTGCATATTTTTCTGATTTTTCTGTTTTTGCCCTTTTCTTTCTTCCTTTTTTCTTTTCTTTCTTTCTATGTGCTAGTGTTCATCTTCTTCCTCAGAGAGCTCCTATTCATCGTTCATGGTGGTAGAATGTTTCGGCCGGGTAAAAACTGCTTGGTTGGGGTTGCTGGGATCCAAGGGCTTTGATCTTGAAACTCCTTAAAATCAGCGACATTCTTATCATTTTCGGTGCTTCTTGTTCTCAACTTGTGGCAATGAGAAAACGTGAAAGCAATTAAAGATCCATCTAAAACTTAGAACAAGCAAAAAAAAAAAAAAAAAAAAAGCTCTTTGAAGGGTGCATTTGTGAGTCAAGAAAGCCATGTACCAAACTTTCACCACTTGCTAAAACAAAGAAATTTGAAAAAGAAGAGGAAACGATGAACAACAATGTTGAAGGACGACAAGACGCTTGCATTAGCTGAAGGGGGAAAGAAAAGGTCGACATTTTAGGCACTAAAAAGTCGGAGGTAAAAATAGTAGGATTCTTCATAGCAGAGAGTGAGGAGTTTGAAACAATAGTTTTATGCTCTTAAGTAAAAGGATTAAAGAAAACACAAACCATAGATTTTGCAACGACCGATCAAGGAGTCACCTAATACAGAGCACAACATTTTATAGGACATTGAATGAGCAAAAACTCAACAATACTCTCCAATAAAAATAAATAAATAAATAAAGGATTCTTTGCTACTAGCCGGGATAGCTAGGGTTCCAGCGAAATCTTTTGGGGAAATGTGGTGTTGTGGAGACAGAGTGACTTGATGGTCTCAGCTTTCTAGGAAGAAGATGAATAGTAGAGCAAAAAGTAAAGAAAAGAAAAAAGAGAAAGGGAAAGGTTAAAAATGAAAAGAAAATTTTAAAAAGTATGCAAAATGACACCATCTCATCAAGAATTATACAAGTCAAATCACTGGCCGTGTCATGTAAGATGATTGACGATGATTGGACCGTCCACGTCAGCAATTTCCAATGGCAATTGATAGAAAAAACTTTATTGAAATTTCTTGCAAAGATGTAGGAATATATCGACAAATTTGAAAAGTTTAAGTTTAAATTGGTCATCATGTAATAAGCTCAAAATCAAAATGGTAATTTTACTAACTAAAAGAGAAGGGGAAACGCGGAAAGAGGGAAAAAGAAAAAAGAAATATAAAGAAAAGCAAAAGGAAAAGAAAATGGGAAATCAATCTTAATATGGTTCTTGTGCCGAGGTATTTAACTTTCAAAAGAATGAATTTACAATTATCCTTATAAGGAAGAAGCTTTCAGATGGCATCCCATGGACCAATTCTCTTGTGGTGCCATCCAAAGACGAGAGGGTCATTTGGGTCGCAGAGTACCGGATGACCCATAAATTGGCTAGTGGACTGATAACAACTCCATTTGGAGAATGGATAAAGAGATTGAGGAGCTCTATGAAGGCATTAATGATTTCCAGAGTAATTTAGATAGATTTAACGACATATGTGGACTGTGATAGAGAACTTTGCCCAAGGTCAACACCCTCGCCTCTGACTTCGCTAGCATTATCATGGTTTGTCCTTGGTGTCTTCAAGCTCAAAGTCTGTCGGCACAATTGAGCCTCACATTCCAAATTTGAGGTCAACCAAGCTATAGATCATATGTCTAAGGCTCGACTGGACCTAGGATTTGGGTCGATCTAAGGTCAAAAGGGGCCAGTAGATGGCTACCATTGAGCCCCGGTGGGGGCGTTACCACAATGTCATGAAAGCGGAAGAGAGAAGGTGGGGGGTTGGGTGCAAGGAGGAGGCTTAGGCGGCCTTGTCGAGCTTAGAGGCCAAGTGCTAGGTCGTCAACAACATCGTATGGCTTGAATGGAGACAGGGCTGTGTCGACAAAGTGAGGCGGGCAAGCAAGGGTAGGCCACGATGACTACAAGCGGCCTAGTAGTGATGAAAATTAGGGAGGCCAATCGGTGGGGGAGGGGGGGGTGGAGATTGTTTACTCATTTGGGAGTACTTCATCCCTAAAGCTTCGCTTTTAATTTCGGCTTTCTCAAATATGGATACATTCAAGAGAAGAGCAGCGAAGCGGAGAGAGAGATAGAGAGAGAGATGGAGAGAGAGACAAAGAAGAATAATTGGGCCTTACTTTAATAATTTGATAATGTAAACAAGTGGGGCATACTAGGAATAAAATGGTCTAAACACTATATAAGGATTGTATTAGCAAAATAGAAAGTGGAAAAAGTGCAACCCTTTCAATCTTATCTATGTATGGAATTTCTAGTTGTTCTTCCCAAGTACATGTAGATCACATCGATTGAATCACGTAAATATAACCAATATGTAATATATTATCCTATTTTATTTACGTCTATTTGTGTTAGATCGCCTTATTTGCACAATACGTAACGTGACTTTCCCTATCTAAATAGACTAAGGGTTGACCTGAAAAGCACCAAGAGATATTTTGATTTTCTTGCAAGTCTGGATGCATGGGTAGGGTGGTTGGGATTTTGGAATCATTTGCTTTCTCCTACCGGGCACAAGTCCGTGCATCCAGATACATATAGATGTTGGAAGATGTAATGAAATATAAAATAAGCAATTAAAATAATTACAAGAGAAAAGAAGAAAAAGGTAATGAATGAAATAAGTCATAATATTGTTTGGATGCTAGAGAAAGGAATGATCAAATGAGGAAAGAAAAGAAATAATGCATCATCACTTTATTGTATTTTTATGTATTTTTAATTTGAAATACATAGAAAATATGTGTGAAAAAGAAAAAGATTTTTGATAAAAGTATTAGTCCCCCTTAATCCTTCCCAACCCTTTATATGAGGGATATAAAGGACACATGACTATTCATAATTCTTCCCGATATGTTGTGATCTTTTTTATTTTCGGTCCATTTATTGCCCTTTATCCAAACATTACACTACTAGTGACTACTTGTAAGATCCTTTCTCTTCCCACTAAATTAATCCCCTCTATCAATATACTTTTCGTGATTTTAATTTTTTAGCAAACCGCATGACTCTTGCAATTTGACCTTTATATATCATGAAACGCTCAAAACATTTCCAAACATTTAAATATCAGTAAGTAGAATTATTTATAGTTCTTTCATAATATGATGAAACATGATTTTCTTTTTCTTATTTTTTATTCTTGAGAGGAAGTCACAAATAAAAGTATTAAGTAGATTTTGGTCCACTTCCAAACAAGTGCCCTTCAAGTCAACTCCGTTGGGTTGCAAAATGCAAACAAGTCACATTTTTTGTGATGGCAGAAAAGTTGGCATTTGGTAAATCACTGCTTATTGAGATAATTCTCTTCAGACATATCTTTACCATGGAGATGAGTCTCCTAATCAATTTGTGATATTTGCTATCAACTACTTTAGGAATTGCATCATTTGTGCAATCATTTATTTGTCACCAAATCACTCAATCCACTTTGTAGTTTGTATTACCCTTGTATGATTACGATAAGTAAACAATTAATTAGAAGGATAATAAAAAGAAACAAACAAGAGAGAGAGAGAGAGAGAGAGAGAGAGAGAGAGAGAGAGAGAGAGAGAGAGAGAGAGAGAGAGAGAGAGAGACTTGAGAGATAATTGAAACTTAAATCCAACACTTGAAGTTTCTCCAAAGGAAGGAATAAAGACACATCAATAACCCAAGGCTGAGGCAATCTCCAAGATTGTGTACCACTTAAATCTAGTCGAGTCAGCAGTGAAGTGGTGTTATCGCACTCGACGCGTACCCAGTCGCAACAGTTGCCATCGTCGTCGTGCCACCATTGAAGAGAAGACCCATTCGGGTGGTTGAAGGCAGCCTTAATCATGAGGAGTGCATTCATCTCTTCTTCCAAGCACCCCATGCTTCTTCTTCCACTTCCCATCAATACCAACAACACCCAAGTCCACAAACACAATAAAAGACCCTTCATGTTTATAATGATGTTTTGTGCGTTATTTCTGTTTCTTTTGCTTCACCATGTGCAAACTTACGGGGCCATCTACTTCATTTATATGCACAGGGTTTTTCCCTTTCGAGTGATTATCACGGTTGGGCCAACTCCACGAAACAACCATGGGCAAAGTCAAGGTCTGCTGGGGTCAATCCCACGGAACACGTAATTATCGCCATTCGCTTTACCCAAAACTTCTCCAAACGAAAAAGATCAAGATTATAAAATGATAAAAAGTTATTATTAGCAAATCAACAAAAAAAAAATATGCCCAGGAATTACTTTGCAAAAAAAAGAAAAAAAGAAGAAGAAAGGAGATGAGTAACTAAGGTTTGATATTGTTATTTTTAGTACAAGTGTTGTTGTGCCAAGAAATATCAAATAAATTGGTATTTGTTTGGACTCGTTCATGAAAAAATAAGGCAAAGCCCCAATGGACGTTGGCCATAACTACAGCGAGTTGTGAGGTACTGACCAAAAAAGAAAGTGCAATTTTGATCAATTTGACAAAGTGAACATGACAATACACGTCAACATTTGGTATATCTTATAATTAACCTCAATTGCACCTTTCATGCTAATTACAATTACTGGATCTAGATCATGTATCAAGACTTTTAGTAGTCAAATATCTAAAAGAATCATTACTTTTGAAATAAGTATTATGTTAACAAATGGCCATGAAATTAATAAAGAACATGAAATTCGAGGCCATCATGTTATTTTTGCCTATGACGATTAATTCCCTTATAAGCTATATCATTTGATGACTTTTTCCCTAAAGACGTGAGCATTTTATAAGGGCATTTCCTTGAATGTTCAAAATGAATCTCAATTAGTGTCGCTCTTTGCCTCAAGGAGACAATTGGGGGGAGTCTGCAAAACATAAGCGGATTCTCTTTGATGATTTCCATTTAATATCGGTCCAAAGTAAAATCAACCTTCCACATGAGTACTACTTGAATACCATTCGACAAATTATTTAATCATCTTAAAGGCAATGGTTGATGTCAATGGCTTTCTAATGTGAAGAATCTGTAACTCCTTCGTATCTCCATGTTAACTCACTATCGACCCCTCCTATGTTCTCTCAGCTTCCTTTGTGTTTGTGCAAATTTTCGACACGAAGCTTCAAAACTTGACATCTTTCATTATAATATTCCAAATCATATTTTCTCATTATCCCCTAGGACGCACTAGATTGGTCTTACGAAAATTTTCTTTGTAGTGATTTCATGGCCTATCAAATTCCAATTTCTAATGGAATTATATAGCTAGATATAAGATGACCAAACCATATTTTATACATATAACCATTGCAAAGTGTCATATTAATAGAGTGAATGCAATTACTAAACTTAAAATATACTTTATAACATGCTTTCATCGACACTAGTTGGCCTCCATTCTCATCTGCATATGTCTGTATGCCCTTTACGTCTCATTGTATTCAATTATATTTTCTACTTCACTTATTTTTGCTAATGGCATCTTGGGTCCCGAGGCTTGTAGCCTGAACAAGCCTGAAATCAAAATTAGAAAAATACACCCAAGGACTGATCCCATCTAACTCGTGCTTGAGAAATGCGAGGGTCGATCCGGTCGGGCCGATTCGGGTTTTCGAGCTCTTGATGGCTTATGAATTTTCTTAATTGTTTATTTCTTTTATTTTCCATCTTTAGTATCCCAAGTGCTGGAGAGGTGGAGTTCTTTTATTTATTTTTTATTTTTCTTGATTTTGTTAATTTTCATTACAGGTATTTTTTTGGCAAGACTATCAATTAAAGGGGTATTTGTTTGGACTCTTTGAAAGGAAAATAAGAGCCAACACAACGATCATCACTCTTCTAACTTAATCAATACAAACTATTTCTGACTATACTTGTCACCCAGAAGTTGTCATATGCAATGTAAGTGACATAGTTGTTATCTATTTAGGTGGGCCTCTTTATTAAAAGAAGAATCATATATTTGTAAACCGTTTTTCAAATATTGCACTGCAATTTTGAGTAACGGGTCTATTAGTGGTTAAGTAACATAAATATGTGTGGTTTAGATGCACGATACTAGTTTGTGGAACGTATAATATCTATAATCATATATATAAGAGATTTTATACATCATTAGGCCAATACTAAGTTTTTCTAAAATAATATGAATACTGATAGATGTGCAATTACTTCGAGAGCAATTTCTCTATTATAAAATGGTTTTCGTAATTTAGTAATTCATCCACTAATTTAATTGGGTATAGTATTCCTGTCCTTTCAAGAGTCACCGAATAATTCTTCCCTTTTTGGCGGTCATTCAATGAATGGATGGAAAAAGAGTGGTAGGAAGTTTCCTTCCTTCCTTATTTTTTGGGGCAAATTCACGTCTAATTTCCTTTGAGGTCTAAATTGCGTTGATTGGAAGCCAAACACAATGGAGTTCTTGTTCCTTCCAATTTTTGTAAAGATGCGACACATCTTTTCATCCCTAGTGGTCCTTAAGTTTTGCCGTGATGCCGAAGTTTTTCCTAGAAAAGGATGCAAACCATTTCAATTATGTTGAAAATGAAGGACATGAAGATGATAGAGATAAAGGCAATAACCACAGTTGATTCAATGACTATAATAGAACCAATCAAATTCTTTGTGGAAATCAAATGTTCAGTAATCACCATGGAAAAATACTGATTGCCTTGTATTCAAATCACATGCTTTCAATGGATGTGATTTGTTACGTTGTGCAAGTCGTATGTGGACTTTTTGGCCAATTTTTGTAAAGATGCGACACATCTTTTCATCCCTAGTGGTCCTTAAGTTTTGCCGTGACGCCGAAGTTTTTCCTAGAAAAAGTATGCAAACCATTTCAATTATATTGACAATGAAGGACATGAAGATGATAGGGATAAAGGCAATGACCACAGTTGATTCAATCACTATAATAGAACCAATCAAATTCTTTGTGGAAATCAAATGTTCAGTAATCACCGTGGAAAAATACTGATTGCCTTGTATTCAAATCACATGCTTTCAATGGATGTGATTTGTTACGTTGTGCAAGTCATATGTGGACTTTTTGGCCAAAGGACTGACTAGATTTATTAGTAAAAGATATTGTTTTACATACTCCGGGTCCATATGCAAGAATTTTTCAGTGAAAAATTGCATTTTTAGTTCTAAACCTATTATATAAATTTGAATTCAATCTTAATCTTTTCAATTGAATTCAATGCAGTTTAAACTTTTGAGTAAAAATACAATCAAATTCTCTAGAGCAACACTTGCATGAAGATGCCAACATAGTGGTCCGGTCATCACTGACCCAACCATCTTAAGTGTCAATGCCATAGTTGATATGGACAATTTTAAACAAGAGGATACCGTTCTTTTTTTCTTCTTTTTCAAGTTTTTATTTTAGACTATCGGCATCCCCTTTCGCTATGGACACGGCATGTGATCTACAGGTATATACTCTTCAAATATGTTCGATGCGGTGATATTCGTCAAGCAAGGAAGTCTCTGTTCAGTGGAGGCACCAATTAAAATTTTCAAAATTGACTGATCGACCAACATACTATTGTTCCCCAGTTACATGAAATGAAACAATTACAAGGCAAATAACATTTGAATTATGATTTGTTTTTCTTCCTTTTCAATCCAAAATCCGATGCAATGAAACAAGTTCAATGAAAATAACATCTTGAGAGCGAATATGATAAGGGCTCATGTGATCACACTTCACAACCTGATTGAGTTGAGCCGTATCACAACCAAAGCAACAATTATCACTCTCGTAACTTCATTATTATTATCAAGGTTAATATCACAAAAATTTCAAACTAATACATCTGTATCACATTTATCCTAAATTATTTCATGTCACAAAAAATCACATACTAGTGAAGTCATGCTGCATATACTCCAAAAATCCCAAATTCACCACAATTTGAGGTAAATATAGCATGAGTGTACCATTTTGAGATAAATTTGATATGAGTACAACAATATTGATGCAAATATTAATTTAGGGTAAATATGACATAAGTATAACAATTTGAAATTTTTGTTAGACGAAAATTAGTTTAGGTCAAATGGCATATAACAACTTCCTGGCTTTTTCAATATTTTGGTCGTTGTTGCCCTAATTTCGTGGAGCTTGCAACTATTGCCACTTCAGCTTCCAGGCTTCACTGAGCTTCTTGGCCATGGGCCGTAGCTGCTCGAGTTTTATCCTAAAGAGAAAGGTGAATATTATAAGACGAATATAATAAATTGATAAAAAAAATAGTATTAGCAAATGGACCCAAAAAAAAAAAATTTATCAGTGATTCACCGAAGTTATAAAGGGCAAAAGAAAAACCATTCCAAATATCGTTTCTCAAGAAAAATAAGATAAATAACTAAGATTTGATGTTATTAAGTTTTATTATGGGTGTTGTTTTGCCAAGAAATATCACATAAATTGGTATTTGTTTGGACTTGTCGAAGAAACAATAAGACAACTTCGTTCAATTTGATAATGCTGATCCACACAATACCAATCAACATTCAATATATCTTATATTTCACTTCAAGTATAAATGAATGAAAAATCAGTCAACTATCACTATTTAGAATAATATAAAAAGTATAGGCGTTAACTTGTGCGATACACATATATTTTGTTAGTGTTATAAGAATCTTTTTAAACAACTTCCACTTCCCTCCAACATCGACGTCGCCCAAGTCCACATGCACAAGTTCGGAACTAATGAAGGACACTTTAATTTTCTGCAGGGAACCTTTTCAAGTCAAAGACGCAACGCATCTTCTCCTCCCACACAGTCATTAAATCTTGTCGTGACGCAGAAATTTTCCAAGTATGCAAACCATTCTTCAAGTTAGCTGAGAATTGAGGACATGGAAGTGATAGAGAAGAAGGTGCGCACCACACCTGATTCAACCACTTTGACACAAAACCAGTCAAGTTCTTCATGGAAATTGAATGTTCAATAATAACGGTGGATGCAAGAGAGCATGTGGATATCTATTTAGTTTATCGCGTGGGATGCAGATCACTTGCGCTCAATTAATGTGATCTGTTACATTATGTGGATCCTATATTGAATTAGTTGTTTCATCAGTTAGAAGGCACTAAGAGTCTATTTTGTATGTTCTAGATCCATGTGCAGAAGTTACTGAAAATCTAATCCATAAATAGGAATAAGTGCACTAATAGTCTTAAATTTGTTGAAAAAGTGCAATTTAATCTTTAAAATTTTTTAAAAATGCAATCAAGTCTTAAAATTTGTTGAATTAATGTAATCAAATCCCTCAGTTGAGTCCATCTCCTTTCATTAACAAAAAATGCTTTTTTTTGGGTCAGTGTTAACAAAAAATGCTGACCTGACTTTTTTTCTATTACTTTCCTAAGGAAATGTGACATCCACCAAGCACCACATCAAGAAAAAAAATTGAAATTTTTAAAAGAAAAAAGGAAAAAAGTACAAGCATTACAAAAAAAAAAAAATTAAAAAGATATGGGGTTCAACTCATACAATTCATAGATATTTTGGTAGTGTTACAAGAATCCTTTTAAACAACTTCCACTTCAGCTTCCACTTTCCTCCAACATCGACACCACCCAGGTCCCACGCTCATGTTTAGTACTAACGGAGGACACTTAATTTTCTGCCGGGATCTCTTCAAGTCAAAGATGCGATTCAACTTTTCTCCCACGCGGCCATTAAAGCTTGTCATGATCTGCATTTTCCAAGTATGCAAACCATTCTTCAAGTTAGTCGAGAATTGTAGACATGGAAATGATGGAGAAGAAGGCGGACACCACAGCTGATTCAGTCACTTTCACATAAAACCAATCAAGTTCTTTGTGGAAATTGAATAGTCAATAATAATGGTGGATGCAAGAGTGTATGTGGAAATCTATATAATTTATTGTGTGGTGTGCGGATCACTTTGCACCCAATGGATGTGATCAGTTACATGTGTGGACCCTATGTTGAATCACTTATTTGATCAATTAGTTAGAAGGCATTGATTTTATATTTTCTGGGGCCATGTGCAAAAATTATTGGAAATCTAATCCACAAATAGGAATAAGTGCACTAAAAGTTTTAAACTTGTCGTAAAAGTGCAATTGAGTCCTTAAACTTTAAAAAAATATGATCAAATCTTAAAATTTGTTGAATTGGTGTAACCAAATCTCTCAGTTAATTCCGTCTTTTATTTATTTACAAAAAATGCTGCCGTGACGTTTTTTTCTATTACTTTATTAAGAAAACTTGCCGTCCACCAAGCCCCAACATCAAGAAAATAAATTGAAAATTTAAAAAGAAAAACGAAGTGCTACTCTAATTTCGTAGCGTCCACCAAGGCAAGGCAAAACCTTGCCTCACGAGTCTCGTCAAGCTTGGCCATGACCACCAACTGCTAGGCTTTTGCAAGATTTTGGCCGTTGTTGCTCTAATTTCGTCAGGCTAGCAACCATTGCCACTTCAGCGTCTAAGCTTCTTTTAAGCTCACAGCCCACACCATTCGAGCTTCATTGAGCTTGCGGCCACGGCTGCTCGAGATTTGTCTAGCTCCTGGCCATGGGCCAAAGCTGCTCGAGTTTCGTCAGGCTCAGCCATGGGCACTCTAGCTTCAAAAATTCTTCAAGCTAGCAGCACAACGAATCGAGTTTTGTCGAGCTTAACAATTGCCGTAAAAGCTTCATCCAGCTCAATAGCTGATATAATTTCTGTAACTAAACTAAAGATGAAAGACTTAATATTAATTCCACGTTGGTTTGATTTTGTTTGTTTGTTTGTTTTTTTTTTTTTTTTTTGTAAGGCATGATGGAACGATAAAACTCTTTCCAAGCTGCAAACATTATTTCATGTGTTTAATGCGCTTTTTGACATGTCATGAATTTCGAAAGTCGAACTTTTGTTGGAATTTCCATGAAAGACAATTATACGAGACATCCCCTATGGTCATATCTTGGAGGTAAGACACCGTAGAGGGATTGAACCTTCAAAAAAAAAAAAAAATTGTTTCCTTTCAAAAGAAATATATAATAAAAAAGAGAGAAAATAATTTTAAAAGGGTCCGATTGGGTCAAAATTGAAAGGGCCTTGTCCAATTCGCACAGCCCAGACCTGATCCACAATAACAGCCTGGACCATAGCAAGCCCATCATCAGAGGACGCCTCGGCCTAGAGATCAAACCCATTAAACACACAGGCCCATTAAGCCAGTTCGATTCTCTCAAGGTTCAGCAGCTTTTCGCGGCGATTCCCTCCCCATCGTCCTCAGGCCACCGGCAGCCATCGCCGATCGTCCATCGCCAGCCGCCGACGCATGTAGTCATCGTAGAGAGCACAGACACAAAGATATCAGCAATTCCGCGATCGATCGCCACCAGTTCCGCTGCCGTGAAGAGGCTCCGTTCGCCCCTGTTTCAGAGTCATCGCTGCTGTAGCACACAAGCTACGTCTATTCCTCCCTTTGACGGTTCTAGGTCTTGGCGTTACTATCCATTACGATCTCTCTCCTTTGGGCGATCATCGATCTCGACCAGGGACGGCTCTGGCCACGTATCCCTCTCCTATGCTCTGTTTTGGCTTTAGCCGAGCATGTTTCCGTGCACGCCTATCCTCCTATTCGTCGATTTTGTCTCTGATAATCTTTAGAATGAACACCTCGCTCTATACTCCTCGCCGATGATTTGTTGAATGTTCTGTCTTGAGCACTTCGAATTTCATGTTCAACAGGTGTTCAATGTTTTGCCCAAGTGACTTCGAGTATTGATATGCTTCTGTTGTTAGTCAATCTGAGAGTATCTTGGTGTGATTTGCATGGTTATTATTAGACAGATCAACCTGAGATATGATTTACTGATTTGTTACTTGCTGTTCGAGAACCGTCATGCATGAGGCTAGCCCGATCTTGGTCATTCTCTAATTGGCGTTAAAGCTTTGATTGTCTGCTTGCTCTTGTACATGTTGAGATCTTGGCTCTGGCCTTGAGTTTATGTACACCGGATTTGTTTCGCAAGAGAGAGAAGGCGAATGCAAATCGGATTATTCGAGAGTGTTCATATTCGGCTTTTCTGGTTTGTTGTTCCGAAAGAGCGTATATTGTTGATTAACTAACCAGCCTTGTTTGAGTTCCCTACTTGGAAATTCTAGTGTGTCTGAAAGAGGGAGGATCTGTTTGAATAGGAATTGATTTGGGT
The DNA here is from genome assembly GCA_014182715.1 of Eucalyptus cloeziana. Taxonomy (NCBI): domain Eukaryota; kingdom Viridiplantae; phylum Streptophyta; class Magnoliopsida; order Myrtales; family Myrtaceae; genus Eucalyptus; species Eucalyptus cloeziana. The sequence continues at coordinate 52,125,142 of CM024636.1, read as the reverse complement.
TTGAGGGATTTGTCATCTTTTTTTATTGTGCGGATGGAGTTGAATGATGTTGGAACCTGAATGTTTTGGATATTATGAGAATAGAAATGCTGGAGGTGTCAAAGTCTCTTCTGTTGGACAAATCTTGCTTGATCGGTCTTTTTGATGTGCGAATTTTGGCTAAGATTCCACTGTTTAATCTCCAGGAGTGAATGCTCGTTTTGATGTTGTGGTCTAATGACATTGCTTGCTTGACTTCAAATGCACAATCGAATTTAGTCTTACTCTATCAATGCTACGGTGGGTGATGGATTCTCTTTTCCTTGAAAAAATAATAAGAAATATAAAAGGATAAAAGAAAAAAAATGCGTGTCTGTATCTAGGGACTACAATTATGCATGCCATTTGCTTTTTATTTTAATTTTTTAGTTTCACCTAGTGAATCAGAGCATCCACATCTCGTTTCTAACCGGAAGTTTGCTCTTCCTGGTCAAGGCAATCATGAACAGCTGAGAGTAGGCCAAGACTCTCCACCACGGTACCGAGCTGCTGGTCAGTTCCTCTATTCCTATTTATGATTCGATTGTAAATAATTCATTGTATTTGCTTTCTAGATTCAGCTTAGATAAGATCATTTTTGGAGTGAGATCCTAGGGCTTATAATGGAGTCGATTAATTGTACGAATCCAGCCAAGAGAACTAGCCCAAGACAAACAACTTGAATCATAGAGAAAACCATGGGATGTAATTAGTGTAGAGAAAAAACAAATTCGTGCTCTTTTAGAATGTGGCGTGTATATTACAGTTGATGCCGAGTAAATTGGTGAAGCTTGGATCAATTGCCTTTTTTAGTAAGCTTCAAAACCAGGTAAGAGTCTTTGAGTCATGTGAATCCTAGCACAACACAGTTGCCACGCGGATGTTTCAGCAAGTGGGCATGTACCTTATTTCAATAAATGCCAGAACTTTGATCGCATTGAAATTCTATGAATGCAGGGAAGGAGTTGGATATGGTTGGGCATTTTCGGAAGCCTCATGTTCATAATCGAGAGATTGGTGAACGTGGTGAAGGTCTTCAAGATGCAGCAAATGGACGGGCTTTGGCTCGAGAAGCTGTGAGGAGGAGCACACAAGTAGTTGATCCGAGCAAGAGAAGGCCATATGCCGCTCTTCTCGGAGGGTCCCGAGCGGCACAGGAGGAGGAAGCCAATGGAAAAAGCGCAGCTGCCAGCTCCTATGTTGCCTACACATTACAAAGATGTCCTTGTTGGGCAGGCTTGATATAGATTGGTAAGGATGTCGGGAGTTTCTTGTCCCTTTTTACTCGATTGGATTTGAGCAAGGTTGTAGCCATCTAGCCAATTTGCCTGCCTCTTTTTTTTTTTTTTTTCATTGGATTAAAAAATTTTGCTCCTTGTTTTGGTTGACTAAATTGGGTGAATCTAAAACCCTTCTTGAGATGCTCCTTGTAATATTAGGAGGGGCAAAATTTCAATTCATGAGGATGTAGTAGGCATCTGAGGATGGTTTCTCAATATAGAAGAGAAGTACTTCATTTTTTATGTTTGGCCAAAAGATTTACTTGACTAACCATTTACCTTAGGCTGGAAGTGAAATCAATTGAATAGTGAAAGAATTGGGTTGAGGATATTGTTGAGATACACATTCGAGGGTTTTAGGAGAAAGAAGTCGCATATTTGAAGATGTGGCGAAATGTGGATCCACTTAATTTGTTCATAATCCATTCACCTAAGCTTTTTGTCCTTTTGAGTATAAGTAAGTATAGTTTAATATTATGATGAGCTTATATTTGAGCTTTTTCTTGATTATCTCTACATACGAAAGTATTGGTTGTATGATGCCATAATTGATTGTTAGCTTACTCATAATATGTATTGACTATGGTGTTTATCTCTTAAGAAAGGAATTTGAACTTGGCTCAGACTTTGAAACTAGATTAAAACTTCATTTTCTTCTCGTGTTGTATCGCAATTGCATGTGCCACAAATGAATTACTCGAGTTTGTGGCATTAATTGCAAGGACGTTAATTAAACTTGGAAAATTTATTTTGTTGGAGTATACAAGGATCCTGCTTGCCATTTTCATTGCCACTAAATTCTAGGAGCCCTACCTTGACAGTCGAATGGATAGCAAAGTTCATATGTAATTGGATAGCATGATGGATCAAAGCGTTAATAGAAATTAACTTTCTTTTTGAATAGAAATTAAAGTGTTGAAAGATGAAATGAAATGTTTTCTTCGACAAAAAAATAAAAATAAAAATTGAAATTAAAGATCCAATCCACCAGAAAAACTCCGTTTGGTAGTACAACATGGATTTAGTCCAATATCAACAGATACTCATTTTTCAACTGAAGTAACTCCATCTGTATCAAGAAAAAGTTCACAAATGGGTGGACTTTATAATGTACTGTTGCAGAATACTTGAAAGTTGATTGCTGCTAAGATTCTCTGAATGAAATCGAAGTGGTAAATAGCTTTTATAGTAAAGAGTTGCTCATTGGGTGTCAAATTGAATTCGAAATATATTGCTTCAAGCAAGCGAGATAGTTGTTCTATTAGTGCTATGCCCATTCACTTTTACCATGGTGTACTTTTTCCAGTCGGCGGACTTGATTGAACCATTTTCTTTGAATTAGGATGTAAAGATTTGATAGTTTTTGTCTATTTATTTATGTAGTTTGGATAGAGGGCTAGTTATTTTGTTTTGTACAAAAAGAGCCCTCTGTGTTAGTTTGGGAGGAGCTACGGGCGTACTTAATGCATAGTGATTTACAAAGTTTGGTGCATGGGAAGAGGCTTTGGACTTAGTATGTTCTATGCTCTCTCTACTAGCACTTGAAGACCTATCTATATAGGCCACTTCCACCACTTCCATTGATTTGGCGCATACCAAAATCTCTAATTTATTAGAGATATTTTTTATACTTTGGCTCCAGGCCACACACTTCACCAACCACAACTAGATTAAAGTCTTATAGACATTGGTAGAGGGTCCTAGATTTAATTTTTTTTAAGAAAAATTGATTGAATTTTGACACTTCTTCTTGATCATAAAATATGAGATTTTGTTAAATCGTAGGTATCGATTGATTTGATGGCATAATTTTGTTTAGAAACTCCATGATTTTCATTGAGGTACCGATTCAAATCTAAATTGTCATTGTCAATTAGCAAATCTGTCTTAATAAAATATTTTTTAGCACAACTGACATTATATTGAAATATATAAGTGAAGGAATGAAGTTTTGCCTAAATAATAAAAATTAAGAACCTTGATTATTTTTTGGTCAATTTGAGCAAAAAAACATTTTGATTTGGCGTTGAAGCTTTCAATTTTTTTATTATTTGATTTCTTAACAAATTAAAACCCTTTTTTCACGAAATAAAAAAAAAATCTTAATTCTTAATCTTGAAAGATATCTCGAGAGAAACAAAGGAGGCGCTGATGGTGGGCCAAATAAGGCCTCCACGATTTCTTCGTCTTCTTCTCCGACCGGCCTACCAACAAAAGCAAAGGCCTCCTCCTCTGAGTTCTCCACAGAAAGGGAAAAGGCCACATCGAGACGGAGCGAAGGAGGAGAGGAAGGAGACCAACAAATTCAGCAGAAATCGATGAGGAAGCGCCCAGCGAAAGAGCAGGAGGAGGAGGAGATGGAGAAGGAGTGATGGCAATGGGGAAAGACGATGGGCCATCGATTTTCACCGACGCTTCTGCTTCTCATGCCACTCGCACTGCTTGAACATGCAGCTGCTGCGGAGGGACGACATCGGCATCGCGGTACGCGCTGGTGTCGTTCCGGGAGCTGCCGGAGTTCGTGAAGGACAACGAGTTCATCTTCCGCCACCACCCGCGCCAGCTGGTGGCTCGCCGAGGCCGCCCTCAGCTTGTTCCGTTGGCACAACGAGACGCTCGACGTCTCGACGTAAGGATGGATGATGTGTTTTTAGTTCGACTTGTTTTTCTTATGCGGGGCCATCTTTGTTCATATTTTCTTCTTGAGTTCATCTTTATCTTTTTTTTTTGCTTTTGTGATCTGTGGTTTTCTCTTTTGTGTCCTGTGTGTGATGCGGAGCAGGCATTTGATTGGGACGTGCCTCAGGTGGCGGATCTTCTCGGCCTATTCTCAAGGTGCGTTTTGTGTCATTCAATCCTATACTTGCGTGAACATTCTGGTGAGCCTCGACCATATCGAATGGAACACATAATTTCTGTCGGATTGGGAATCATAACTATACATTTATAGTGAGAAATTTGTCAGTAGCAGCTCGATCTGTGTTGATTGTCATAGCTCGATTTCACGGTCTCAAGTGTAATCTGAGATGAGGCTTGTAGGTGCAAATTATAACTCAAACTCACTAGAGAGCTTGCTGAATTGCTCATTTGGTGAGGACGTTTGAATTACCCTGTTTTGATGAAATCCTTCCTAACCAGCTTAAAATTGTCAAATTTCACAGTCACATTTGCTTAGATATCAACTACCTATTCATTAGTATTGTGATATTCCTGGCTTGTTACCATACTGAGCAACCAGCCACCAAAATTGCCATTAACCTTTATTTTCTTTTTGTGCTGTATCGAAATTGCAGGTGCCATAGATGAATAACTCAAGTTTGTGAAATTAAGTGCAGGTCCATAAAATAAAACTGTGAAAGTTTGTTTCACAGGAATATGCAAGGGTTGTGCTCGCCAATTTCTTTGCTGCTAAATTTCAGGAGTAGTAGCCTGACAGTCAAGACAGTCTTTGTTCAAAAAGCAAGTGCAAAATTAAGATGGATAGTGAGGGTCATCTGTGATAAGTTTTGTTGACACCTAAATTTTTAGGGTTAATTTTTACTAAAAAAAAAACACACGGCATATAGTTTAGAGACATTTTATTTTCATTTTGTTTTATTTTAGGCCGCCGGAAAAGGAAAATTTTTTCACATATTCCGTTCAGATTTTTAGGCAATATACATCAAAGGATGTATTTTCAAGCAAAAAGGAAAATTTTGGATAGAATATGTGAAAAATACAAAAAGAGAATATCACGTGTGGTGCAATGATATATTCAAAAAATATTGCACGAGCAAAATTGGAAACGAAATATGCAATAAGGATTCAATTCTTTGCCCTATAAAAAGTGTGATGGGATACAGAAAAGTGGTCGGCAAATTTTGAGAGCAAATATGTGGAGAGGTTGATTTGAGTGATTTTCGAAAAATTGAGAAAGTTGGTGTGAAGAGGGAATTTGTGCAAAGCAAAAAAGAAAGGAAACCCCTTGACGCCGCCGCCGCACGCCTCCGACGCCCATCGCCGCGCCTTTGCACCCGCGACCTGTTGCTGCCCAACTCGACACCGGAGCTCCGCTGAATCCACCGCTTGCGATGCTCGTGCCCAACCCCGTGCTCGATCCCGAAGCCTCGGTGCCGCGCCGCTGACGTGCCGCCTCGCCTCGCCGGTGATTCCTCAAAAACCGGCGGCCAAGATTTCTTTTTTAAAAAAAAAAAAAAAAAGAAAAGGAAAAATTAAATTAGGTATTTTTACTTTACTTTATTAGGCAAGTTTAGGTTTTTTTTTTACTTGTTTGTTTATTATTTCTTTATATGTTGTTTTCTTTGTTTGGAATGTCTATCTATGCATAATTGAAAATCTCAATGCATTACCTAATTCGCAACCACGCTAAGGTTTTTTATTTCATTTATAAGGCTTTAGATGAAATAATCAATCAAGTGGGAATAAATTTGATATTTTGATCTTTAAGGCTTAAGATCAATTTATCGGTTTTACTAGCGAAATATTATCCCTTGATTTGAATGATATGTGATATCCTTTTTGGGGTAATTTTGAATGAACTTGATTGTTTTTTATTCATCTTGAGATATGCCTGAATTAGGATATTGCATGTTTTAGGGTTATTTGCATATTTAGGTTAAACATTCTATTTATCATGAATTTTAAAAAAAAATCAAAAATCAAAAAAATCAAATCAATTAATTTAGGTTGCTAGTTTTCTAACTTAAATTGCATGTTTAATTATTTGGCAATTGTTAATTTTGAAATTAAAAAGGAAATAAAAAGAAAAAATCCAAAAAATGTTGAATTAGGGTTAGGTTTGCTTTTCTTATTTTGCATGTTTAGGATAGAGATTTTATTTTGAACCATAAAAAAGAAAACAAAAAGAAAGCGTATTCATTTAGAATGTTAGTTTTATTATTTGATTTGCATGTTAAATTTTAATTTCGAAATTAATAAAAAAAATCATGTATATATCATATAGAATTAAGGTATCTTTTGCACGTTATTGCATATTAGGGTAAGATTGCATGTTTAATTTTACTTCCTAATTAATTTTAAGTTTAGACAGATTTTTTTTTAGATAGATTGCATTCTAGGATTATTTGGGTTAAGATAATATTTTAGTTTAAATTAGGATTTAGTTTAACCTAATTCCTAATATAAATTGAATAGGATTTTAATCTAGCTAGATAATTTTCATATTTTTTTAAATTCCGAATTTCATACAAAAATGAATACAAAAATGCCTTAGGCTAAATTAGTTTCATTATTTAGGATAGAATGCATTCTTTTAAAAGAAAAGAAAAAATGTCATATGCACGTCATTAGGGTTAGATTCATTGAGATGCATGCCATTTAGTATTTTTGCTAGGTTCATTTAATTAGAAATTGCCCATCATTAAGATTAAGTCATTTTGGTTAATTTAAATTGCATATTTAATTATTGCATGTTCATTAAGAAATCACAAAAAAAAATTATTTTATTCATTCATATAGTTTAGGTCATATTGCCAAGCCATATCATTCCATGTTAGATCAGTAGCATTGCATATTGCATGATTTTCATTAATTAATTGAAAACAAAACAAAAGTTGTGTGTTAATTAGAAACCATATCTAAGGTTGTTGATGTGGATTTTAATTTAACATCGCAGATTGCTTTCGTTGCTTTGAGGTAAGTTTGCAATTTATTCATTGCTTTCTTGGGTGTTAAATTGATGGATTGCGCACCCGCATGATCGCCTCAGTGTTAGGGAAATATATTTAAAATCAATTTAAGCTGCCTGCAAAAACATTTTTTTGAAAATAAAAAAATGGTACCGAAAGGGCATTAGAGAAATCTAGTGTAACCAAGTTCCCGTATCCATATTCTTTGGTTCGTAGGAGTAAAGTAAAACTCCCGTTACTTTATTTGGGTTTCTAATCGACCTACCAAAAATAGATTAGTGGTGACTCCTAGTTAAAAATCAATTGCACGTTAAAAAACTTGAACCTAAGTCGCGAATTGGTATGGGCTTGGGAGAGCCCGAGTTAAGTCTAGGTTTAACAAATCCATTAGCCAAACTCTAGGTGGTTCACCCCGAAAAATTGGTCGCGACAAGTTTCCATGATGGAATCAAAGTATTAATAGAGATTTCTGTTCTTTTCAAACAAAAATTAAGGATCCACTCCATTTGAAAATCTCTCTGTTCCTGTTAATACAACATGGATTCAGTCCACTATCAATGGATAATCATTTTTCGTGCAAGTCGCACAGTGTGTGTCAAGGAAAAAGTTCACACATGGTGGACATTATAATAAACTATTGCACTGCTGCTGAGATTTTTTGAACCAAATCATAGTGGTAATAGCTTTTATAGTGAAGAGTAGTTTACTGGTTGTCCAATTGAATTTGAAAGTGTCAGCTTAGGCAAGCTAGATAGTTATTCAGTTTGTGCTTTGCCCATTCACTTGATATGCAAATCCACTTGTGCAGGTCAAACTCTGGCAGACAGGATTGAACCATTTTCTATATATTATGATCTGAAGATTAGACTCCGACTAGTATTTTCATAGATTAGGCAATGGCTTGATATGCAAATCCACTTGTGCAGGTCAAACTCTACTAGTGCAGGAACTAATATCTCTCACTCAAAGGAATTGCTTTTGGTGAGTGGCATGCCAACGATGTTTCATTCGACTTACGAAAGGAATGCTGTCTTTTGAAGTCTACAGATGCATCTAACACAATATAGTTTTCAGGGTACAAATTCTTTGGTGAACTTGAATCAGACATCAGAAGAAGGAATGAAGATCGGTTCACTCCATTCAGCTGCAACACAGTGGCCGTTCTTCGTCTTCTTAGGCGGATCCATGTTCTGCCTCCTCTCGAGCAGCATTTGACTCCTTTTGTCATGCCACTCACACTGCTTGAACATCCAACTGCTGTGGATGGACTATGTCAGCATCATGGCCATGATCATCACCTCATTCTTCTCCCCAATCTACTACATTTTCCAGTGTGAGCCCCATTGGCAACTGATAGGTAGAATAACAACGATGGGGATTTTCACCGTTGTGACACTGCTTGCCCCTTCTCTTTCTTCTGGGAAATTCCAGGCGTTGCAGGCGATGTTCTTCTCATCCATAGAGTTTTTCGGTATTGTACCTGCGATCCATGCCTGTATTGTGAATTGGAGCAATCCCCAATGACTGATCACGCTTGCTTATGAGTCGGCCATGGCACTGTCTTACATTACAGGTACTTTGTTTTATGTTAGCAGGATTCCTGAGAGACTAAAACCGGGTTGGTTCGACCTCGCTGATCACAGCCATCAGATATTTCACGTCTTCGTGATCATGGGTGCGTTGGCTCATTATGGCGCTACTCTGTTGCTCTTACAGTGGTGGGATAGAGTCGGGCGCAATAGAAATGTGTGACAATACTAAAAAATTTGTTAAAATTCAATCCATTTCAATTGAACCGAGTGTGAGCTATTTGCTGGGGTTGTGTGAATCAAGAAGCCTTGAGGCGAGATGGCGCTCCATGACAGAGGAGACGCCTCCATTTATAAAGAAGTGAAATGCTCATTGTATTTATATTTTCTCATTCTCCATGGATGATTTGATTTACAATGTGATCATATGTGGGTAATAATATTTTCTGCTTTCATCTTATTTTGAGCTGTTTGTAGGGTTGTTGCTCCATAATTTTAGTTCTACTATTACTTTTCCTTTTTCGCTATAGTGTCCTGCTGCTTCCACCACCATGAAAATAGTTTGAAAAAAGCTAAAGCGGGAGGATGGTGAATTACCTGGTCCTTTGTGTGGCGAATTTTAAGAAGTTAAGTCATGGACCAATACAACATATGGAACTACTAAGAGTCTCTACCTAATAGGGTTCCGGAAAAGGCAAAAGATGTAAGCAGATAGAATTTGCAGAAATGGAATTTGCTCAAGCCCATTTGCAATCTATCAAAGCTCTGTGATAAAATAAAAGAATGTCTGAAAGAAGCGCGAGCTATGAAGAATTTGGAAGTCCAAGAAGGAGCCGCCGTTAGTAAGAAAAGAAACTCAGATGATCTAATTTGCACCTTTAGCAAAGCTTCATTCCGGCAATCATGTTGCTAAATCTCAAAGGAGAATCAGCTAAGTATTGGCAAAGACAGTTAATAGCTGATCTGGCTTCACAAAATCAGCCACTTCTATGGTGGTCAGGTGTACCTTACAACATTTTGTTGAAGTTAAAGTCCAAATGCGTCGGAACGCATTATCAAATTGTTTACGATTTGTAGTTCGGTTCATAGAAAGGGAGGCAGTAAAATATGCTAGTGTACTGTAGAAACTCCCCAGGAAAATGAAAGAAGCACTTGTCAATCTGTGATAACAAGTCACAGCCATAGTTTTTCTTTTTATGGTTACTGTATCTCTGACCACAATGATCTCTTTTTTTAGTTCATAACGAGAAGAAAATCTGGTGAAACTCATTACCGAATTCATAGGGAAAGACGGAAACTATGACTATCCAATCGTTCGACGTCCATAGTGGAGAATCAAGATGTTTAAATACTTGCAACCACAAGCTTTGCTAAGGAAACAATGGGATATTTGCTTACAGACAAAACCGAACAGTATGTTGAGACAGAAGTTAAGTAGAGAAGATAACAGTGGAGAAGAAGACGACCCCAACAAATACTACCATGAATGATCCTGCAAAACTCAAGAAGGCATCTTTCTAGGACTCATCCTCTCTGCCTTTGTGCCTTCATCAACAGTTGACAGTGTCCTTGGACTGTGATTTGAGCTATGGGTTATCTTTGTAACTTGCTTCATCGAAAGTTCCAAATTGATATCTGTCTAGTGTCTTGCCTAATGGAAGTGTGTATAGCTTTGTTAGTTGTGTGGGAATCTGACCAATTAACTTGTTGTAGTAAAGGTCCACACTCTCTATATTACTTAGATTGAAGAATATTTTTGAAATCGATCCTGTCAAATTACAATGCGATAGATAAGACATATATTTCGCTCAAATAACCGATTTCTAGAGGAAGAGAGCCCATCCAATTATAGTGCGAGAGATCCATTCCAGACACTTATCCTAGAATATTGACCTTATAAGATTCCAGTCTACTCTTTGACATGAAAGGTCACTTATTCTAGTTCATCCAAAAAAAGCACTTGTGGCTCTATCACCATGGGAGAAATGATAAGCTGAGTTTTGCCTCGTATTGGTAGAGTTGCCAATGCTCACCATTTTCACTCAACATATCGAATGTGCTATTAGATACCCCACCATTTCCAAATGTTAAATGTTCCAAACAAGAAGGAACTTCCCCCGAAAGGCCATAATAAGAAAGATCCACCACGCTTATCTTCATCTTCTGATGAAGAGCTAGACTAATTGAACCTTCAAATTGGTTTCGTTCCAGCAGAAGATACTTCAAGTTCCAAGGCAAACTAATCCAGTTAGGCATCTCCCGTAGATACATTGTGCGAAGCTCTAGAAAGAAACTAAGGAAAAGGCTCGGTAAGCTCATGACTTTGTAGATGCAAGAATCTCATAAATGTAACATTGGCACACCAGGGTATGTTTGGACTGAAATTTGTTAGTCCGAAGGTATAAAACAACGACAGCATTCAATTTGTAGAAGCTCAATGATATAAGTTTCTGACAACATCAGAAATTCCAAAAATTGGATATCTCCAATCCAATTTGGTATTGGTCCGGACTATAAATTATAACTTAGATCCAAAATCCTTAAATCTTAGCTATCCAAAATGCCAAGTGACATATCTCGGTGAATTGGTTGTCTTTTAGAGAAATATTTCAACCTTATCAAGTTAGTAGTCTTGGTAGCATTTGGCCACGCAAGTTGTTGCCTGACATATTTAGTACAAATAGGGAGATACAACCTATGGCTGGTGGCTCTGGCATCTGCCTCATGAAGCCATTATTCGACAAATCTAAGGTCATCAACGACTTCATATCGTCTATTGACGGAGGGATTTTTCCTCCTATCGAGTTCCTTGACAAGTTCAGATACAACAAATTTGGGAGGATAGAATCAATCTGAGATGGAAATGCTCCTTTAATCCTTTTGGCAGATGCATTGAACCAACACATATGGACAAGATTCGACTTGGCTGGCAAATAAAAAGCACCCGACAAGTTGTTGCCAATGAGTTTAACTTGACTTGTTGCCAGTGAGTTTAACTTGACGAGAATCGCATTATTTTTGCAATAGCCAACATCATCACCACTGAACTCTACATGCACACTAGCGAAGAACACTTCGTGTTTTTCTGTTGAATTGTTGCATTATGTCATTGCCTGAAATATATGTAGCTCAGCATTATGTGCTCAGTTTTTTTTTTTTTTCCATAGCTCAACCCAAATATCTTCTGGATAAAAGGCGTGACTAGGGCGACCCTTGACAAATGTTCCACGTTGGTTTAGTTTGAAAAGACATTAAGGTGATGGAAAAAGAAACACTAGCACAATCATTAGGTGCATTTGTTTCACGGAAAACTTTTCCAGGAAAACTTTTCCCCATTTTCCAACGTTTGGTTTGCTTAGAAAAATTAGTTGATGGAAAATGTTTGCCTAGTCAAAGTCAACGAAAAATGTTTCCCTACCAAAACTTAAATTTCGAAAAATGATTTCCCTTTGAAAGAATTAGAAAATATTTTCCAAAATTTTTTTCCTAGTCTTAGGATCCTTGGTTAATGAAAATTTTATTCTTATAAAATAATTTTAAAAAATCAGATTTTTAACTATTTTAAAAATTTTCAATTAATTTTTATTATTTTATTTATGTTCTTTTTCTTTTTCTTGCTTCTTCTTCCTCCTTCTTCCCCCTTCTTCCTCCACCCACCCAACGATTAGCCAAGATGCATACCGACAAGCTCCAGGCTTTACCGATCCGAGCGAGCCCAAGCTCGGCCAAGGTCAGTGAGCTCACAGCTTGCTTGATCTTGGCTAGCTCGAGCTCTGTTGGGGCTAGCAAGCTTGTGGCTCACTCAGTCTCGACGAGCCGAAGCTATGGCCATCGCCGACCAATAGTGGCAGAGGAAGGGAGAAAAAGAAAAGGAAATCAAAGAAAAAAGAAAAAGAAAAGAGAAAAGAGAAAAGAGAAAAGAGAAAATTTAAAAAATAATTAAAATTCCATTTCTAAAAAGAAAATAAAAAAGAGAGAAATAAAATAATTAAAAATTCAATTTTTTTAAAAATGTAAAAATTTTAACTTTATTTTTTTGCATGAAATTAAATCATTAGATTGAAATTATTTTCCAATAATATCCAAACAACAAAAATCATTTTTGATCATATATCACCAAACAAAAGAAAACTAGCTATATTCTTGGAAAATATTTTATCGGAAAACATTTTCCTATATCATTGAATTTTCCGCGAAACAAATGCCCTTGAGTCGGTACATATGCAGAAGGCAATCACTCTAAAAATTCTGCCAGTAGAGTCGAACTTAATCTTCAAGCAATTTTGCATTAAGTACTGGATAAGCTTAGTTCTCTTACTATAAATCTTCATCAAGCAGTAATCACAAAAGTGGGCTCAGGTTGTTGGGTAGTGGTCCTGCAATGCAAGCCTTTATTGTCAAATTGGAGCAATTCCCCCGCGCCCAGTCCTTTATGTTAGTAGGATCTTGTTGAGACGCTAAAATCTGGTTGTTTTGATATTGCTGGTTGCAACCATTAAATAATTTACGTCTTGGGTAACATTGATAGGAATTTGTCGATGCTAGATACATTTCGCTTGTGAACTAAACTACTTTCTCTCAATTTATAGCCAAATAAAAATGTCTTTCTATTAAAATTAGCATGATAAGGAATACAATAGGAACACTCTAGGAGTCAAGCATTCAAAATGCATAATAAAGACTCAAATGCCAACAATTCTACTAAAGAAAATTTCTTCACCATTTCATTATTTTTTCCATTGCAAAATGCTTAGAAGAACAATCGCTAATGGGAAAACGATGGGATGAGCTTACAAACAAGCTCAAATAGCACATACTGATAGTATGAGTTTAAGTAAAGAAAAAGGACCACCCCAAGGAATGTCACAAAATATGATCCTGCAAAACTCCACAAGAAGGCTTCTCTCCAAGGGTCATCCTCCCTGGTGTGATTAAAAGATGGCAGTGTGCCCCTTTCCCGATTTGAGTCATCACAACTTATTAATGGTGCTCCACAAAGAAGGGGTTACCTTCATAACTTGTTTCACCAAAAGTTCCAAATTGATTTTTTCGATCCGGTGTCCTACCTGACAAGTTGTTGTAAGCCACTCTAAAATCTGATAGGGTGTAAAGCTCCGTTAGTTGAGGAGGGATAGGACCGATTAAGCTATTGTAGGACAAGTCCAAGCTCTCTACACTCTTCAAATCGGAAAACGTTTTCGGGATTGATCCCGTCAAATGATTGTGTGACAAGTTCAATGCTCGAAGTTCACCCAAGTGGCCGATCTCTGGAGGAATAAAGCCTGTCAAATTGTTTTGTGAGAGATCTATTCCCGACATGAGTTGTAGAATGTGGCCCTCATATAATTCCAACCTCCTCTTTGTCATGAAGTAAACTTCTTCTAATCTATATGTATACGTAGGCCTTCTATGTTCATAATAGGACAAAAATATAGAGAATTTGCTGATATATACATATGGAAGCACAATCTGCCGTGAATCAGAAAAGGTATCAAATGCGTCTGTAGATACCCCGTTGTTTCCAAATGCCAAATCTTTCAAACAAGAAGGAATTTGTCTAGAAAGATTATTATTAGAGAGATCCAATATGCTCATATTTTTCAACAGACACAGGTCGAGAGGGATTGAACCTTCAAATCTATTTCCTTGCAGTAGAAGAACCTTCAAGTTCCAAAGTGAACTAATCCAAGCAGGGACCTCGCCTGACAGTGCATTGTGTCTAAGATCCAATGTAACCATCAATGATGCTCTAGAGAGAAACTCAGGCAAATGCCCAACAAGCATGTCATTTGCTAAATGCAAGAACCTCATAACTGTAACATTAACACAGGGGCGTATATTTGGCCCAAGGTTGTTACCAGATAGGTCTAAAAGCTTGAGACAATGTAAGTTGCAGAAGCTCAACGGTAAAGGACCTCTAAATGAATTACTCGACAGCTTAAGCATTTCCAAGAATTCAATATCTCCAATCCAATTAGGAAGTGTTCCGGATAGGGAATTATTGCTTACATCCAAAACTTGCAAGAAGCTATTTAATATGCCAGATGATATGTCCCCTATGAAACGATTATTATCCAAATACAAATATCTCAAGCTTGTCAAGTTAGAACCCCTCGGTAGCATATTGCCTTGCAAATTGTTGCTTGACAATTTCAATAGAACAAGTGACGTACAATTTTTAGCCAATGGCTCTGGTATCTCTCCTGTGAAGACATTATTCGACAAGTCCAATGTATGCAGGTGATTCATATTGCCCATGGAGTAAGGGATTCTACCTTTCAATAAGTTCTTTGACAAATTCAAATAAATTAAATTTGGGAGGATGGAACCAATCCAGGATGGGAGCTCTCCTTCAATAATATTAGCAGACACATCTAACTGTAGCATGCTGTCAAGATTCAAATTGGAAGGCAACGAAAAGTACCGACAAGTTGTTGCCCATGAGTTCGAATCGTTCTAGATATACATTATTCTCCAATAGCCAATTTGGGAAATTTCCATTCATTCCATTATGGCTGAGTTGAAGAAGTATCAAATCATGTTGTTCTTTCAGAAAGCTAGGAATTATGACATTTGCGTCTTTGTTGAGCACACAATTTGATAAAGTAAACACCTTCAGTTGAAAAGAAGGAAACCAAGTGGGCTCTTCTGTATTTACTTCCAGATGGTTACGATTGTTGAGGAGGTGGAATACCTCAAGGTTGGAATTATTGGCTAGGGAAGCAAGCGAAAGTGAGCCTTCAAAGGCATTTCCAGAGAACACAATATATTCAAGTAACTTGAGATTATAGAGGAGAGATGAAGGAATGGCCCCACTGAAATTGTTATTTGCCGCATCAAGCGCACGGAGTGAGGTCATATTGCACAAGCATGAAGGAAGAGGACCCCAAAATCCATTACTATTGATATCCAACTCTTCAAGGTACCTTAATCCGCACAGGCCTGTTGAAGTGGACACTGCAAGTATGAGTATAATCTCTATATTGTTCTTCATATGATGGTTTGTGCCCAGAATGGAGGTTAGAAAGAGTAATCTAGTATCCAAAAGTACAAACAGAAAAATAGGTACGATAGAGCTTTGGAAAGGAGTCGCATCACCACAATGCTTAATTACTTCAAAGTTTGACAAATTTTGAATTGGATTGAAAACAAACTCTTTCTAGATTTATGGCGTAATTGTATGGGTAACTTTTAAACCTTTGCTCGATTTTCATCATATTTTCTGAATTTTTGTTTTCTAATTTAATCATGTACTTTTCAAAAACAGTGCCTGCCAAGTCAGCAGTGGAGGCCCCCAAACATCATTTGGACTCGCAAGTCACTTTTTTCCCTCTTTCTTTCTTTTTTCATTTTTCCATTTTCGTTTCTTCTTCTTCCTTGCACTTCCGTGTCCTCCACAGCAACTCGCCACCGCAATCTGCCGTCCTCCACCACCACCATTCGCACCATCGTCCCAACTCGCTACCCATCACCGCCACCTCGGTGCCTATCCAACCCACCCCCCTCCTCCTCAAATCTAATGCATGGCGCCCTCTAATTTGAGGCCACACTTCAAATCTGAGGTCATTTTGGCTCAAACCGAAAGTCGTCTGGTGGTGGTGATGGCGACCGAGTTTCGTGATGTAATGACGAGTCTGGGCGCCGCGGAGGGTGGGGGTAGCAATGGACACCGGCGCTGAAGATTTTTTTTTTTTTTTAATAAGTCCGTATGAGTTTTTGATATTATAATTATTTATTCTACTCTATATATTGTTTACCTTAATGGTAAAAAGACAATTTTCAGATAAATTAATTTATCCATAATAAGATGTGCTTTCTTTGTTTGATTTTATGCGTCTTAGTTTACTGATATAAATTTTCAGTTTCTTATATAATTTTCGCCGCCTAGTTGAATTTATTAACACTGGCAATCCCTGAAGTTTAACCACCATTGTGGTTTAATGTGTAAAATGTAAGTATTTTTTGGATTTTGATTCCCATTAACTTTTGCATTTAATTTTGTTATGATTCATGTACAATATTTGAACTCCTCTGATATATTATTATTTCGGACTTCTTTTTTTTTTTTTTTTTAATCTTCAAAGCAATAACTCCTTGCATATGTTATGTTATCACACTACTCTTTAGATTGGCCGATAAAAAAGTTTCACAAAAATAAAAGCATGGGGGTTTAAACTTCAATCTTCAAAGATCATGGATTTAATTGAGAAATGATCAACCTTTTACGAATCACCGACATCGTGATCCCACAATTAAGACATTGAGCATGACCTACGTTTTCTTATGGCTTCCAGGGACATTTAACTAAATCCTTCCAACTTCAAGTATGAGTCAAACAACTATATGATGTCACTTACCTAAATACAAGTCGTTGGCGCTAAGTTATTTGAAGCAAATGTGCGGTCAAAATATGATCTCTGGAGAACGTCTAATATAATGCAGTCATGCCTTCTATGTTCAAGGAAATCTTATCTTATTTTTAAAAAGGTAATAGATGAAAGCATTTTCATAGGAGTACCTTCCAGAAACTTTGAAGATGCAATCAATCCACATTGATTGATGTACAAGGCCTTGAGAGATGTTACCCTCATAATGTCCGTGAGGGCGTCATTGGTCAAATTGTTCACACCAAGATCCAATACCTCCAAATTCACACCTGTAATTGACAAAAGGTTCCCAAAATCAAACTTAATGTATCATGGCATGTTCTTCTATTCTACATGTACCTTCAATCTGATTGGAAGACAATTTTGGAGCCTCCACTGAAGTTTGCTTGTACAATGAGGGGACTCGTTCTAGATTATTGAAAGATAGATCAAGTCGCTTCAATTTCCTCAAGTGCAGCGTTCCATTTAAATCTGATCATAGAAAGATCCATGCATACCTCATAGTTAATAAATTATCTACCAATATCAAATGTTTGACTATCTTCCATTTATCTAGAATAACTATATGCTCATGATGAAGAAAATTGATTTATATGCAGAAACCAGTTGATCCGACATATCTGAGCATCAACAAAGTCTCTGTCACATGCATTTGTAAACCAATTTCATAAATGGGTAACTTATAGCTTCAACAATGTCTATCAGATGTAGTTAACTAGCAAAGCTGAGAAAATCGTTTGCTCCCATGTGACATATGACTTTACTTTTATGACTGCCTCATGGCAAGATACATGACATAATTTTGCCATGTGACCCGTATTAGACCAACGAGCATTGATTTATTGAGCTGTCATCTCTGAACTTCTATCTCTTATTGAGTTTAAATTACAAAACATGAATAAAGAGAAAAGAATTTTCAGAATATATTCTTGAAGATATAGTTTATTTTGCAACGTGGATGTTCCATTAAGTCCTCACCATTATGGTGACACCATATGACATTTGATTCTATCTCTATATGACCAGATACAATGCCTCGTTTTTTTCTATGTGGCTCACGTCGATTAATAAGTATCAGTTCAATCATTTGTCATTTCCAAACCTCTATCTCTTTTGAGTTTAAATCTAAAATCATGAATAAAGAGAAAAGTTTTCATATATATTCTTGAAGATATAGTTTATTTTGCCATTCCCAAACTTCAAAATCTTGTTACTTTGAAAGTCAAAAAATGCATAGAGAGAAATTATCACGTTCCTCAAATATAGAAACAATTCTTCCAACAAATAAATCCATTGCATTTAAAACTGAACAAAATACAACAAACTAGTGATAAATTTTATTTGTGATGAGCCATCGAAGATCAAAAGTATAATTCTTTATTTAAGCCAATGCAATTTTGTTAATTAGTTTATCACTTTCAGTTAGAAGGAAATTAAACAAAATATAAAATCCTATCGCTTCAAAGATTACAATCAAACTTTTAAATTTGCAATATGTCTTTTAAAATTATAAATCGTTAAAAATCATGACTTTTTTAGAATGTGGCATATTTGCATTTAATTTAGAATTCAAAGCAATAACTCGAACAATATTCTTATATATTCATTTAGTTTGACTAATTTTAAAGATGGAAGCTTTTGGTATATGTTGTACGGCCTAAATGGCCTGGATTTGTTTAAACTAACCAAAATGTCATTGTCTCGATAAGTCTCGGTCAAGCCACGAATGCCAAAATCAGTCGGAAGTTTTTCCTCTTGGACCTGACCTCTCTCTCTCTCTCTCTCTTAATAAATGTTGTAGCTGCTGGATTCGATAAGATACAAATTCAATCTCTCATAGGTGTAACCAAAATAATTAGTTCTTGGTCAATCCGTCAATGCCAAAATCAGACAAGATTTTTCCTCTGAGACCACTCTCTGTCCAGCTTGTCGCTTTTCTTCTTCAGGCATTGCTTCTTATTATCATTTGACTATCGAAATCATTAATGCTCCACATAGTATTTTGGAGATAGAGGTTACAAAAATTGAGAAGAAAAGTTAATTAAAATTCACAATTTGCCTTTTCTTCCATCTCACATAAATTTAATACTAAAATTTTCCGCTAAAATCATCCCATTTTACCTCGCTGTCCAATTAAAGCCTCAAGAAAAATGGGATTTTGGTTCATTAAAGGGTTCCCAGCTTTTTAGGCTGTGGAAATAGGCCTTTCCCTTCAGTATACATATTCATTTAGCTTTTTGAGTGTATAAAAGTAAACATAGGCATTTTATCTGCATCCTCCTTTCTTCTACACAATTTTAACTTTCTGGCGTAAAAAAAAAAATCAGAGCTGAAATTAGCAAGATTCTTCAGCGCAGAGAGTGAGGAGTTTTGAAACAATAGTTTGGAACTCTCAAGCCAAAGGGTTGAGGAAATTACAAGGGATAGAGTTTGAAACGTACTAATCTAAGAGTCACCTAATGCAAAGCGCAACATTTTGTGGGACATTATGTGAGCAGAGACTTAAAAAGACTCACATGTAAAAAGGAAAAAATATATATATATATATATATATATATATAGAGGATTCTTCATTTTTATATTAAAAAATGAAAAAGTAAATAGAAGAAAAAAGAAATGAGAGGAAAGGAAAAAAGCAAAAAAAAAAAAAAAATCAGAAAATATGTAGGATGGTATCGTTTCATCAAGAGTTGTACTTGTCAAATTACAAGTCGTGTCATACAGGAAGACTTGCGCAATTTCCAACTGCAAGTGGCAAAAAGGACTATTTGAATTCAAGAAAAGGTTTATAATTACATTAGCAAAATTGAAAATTTTATAATTGAATTGGCATATGTAATTTAGGACTAAATGAGTAATTTTCCCGACTAAAAGAGAAGAGGAAAAGTGGAAAGAGGACACAAAAAAAAGAAAGAAAAATAATAAAAAGCAAAAGGAAAAGAAAATGGGAAATTAATTTGGACTGTCAAATGGTTTTTGTATTGAGGTATTAAACTTTCAAGACAGAAAACTTACAATTATCCTGAATATAGAGGATCTCAATAATATACTAAGAGCATTTGAATGACTTGAATATCATCTTTACTTTTTATCATATCGCTTAATTCGGAATCTCTTGCTAATCTTCTTAAAGGTTCACGTAGGTCGTATCAACTAAATCACGTCAATATGATATATGTGTCATCTAATTTCTTTTTCCATTTATGTCTATTAGTGTTCGAATGCATTATTTGCCCAACATTAAAATGACTTTCCGAGTCTACATAAACTAAAGGTTGACCTGAGAAGCACTAAGTTTTCTGGTTTTCTTTCATGTCTGGATACATAGGTGGAGTGGCTTGGTTTTTGGAACCATTTGCCTTCTCCTACTAAGAACTGGTCCATGCATCCAGAAAAATATAGATGATTGGAAGACATAACCATAAAAGAAAATAAGAAATTCAAATAATTTCAAGAGAAAAGAAGAAAGTAAGTCATAATATTGTTTGGATACTAGAAAAAGGAATGATCAAGAGAGAAAAGAAATGATGCATTTTCACTTTATTGTACTTTTATGTATATATAATTTATGTAATTATATCAGAAATACATCAAAGGTAAATGTGGGAAAGAGAAAACAATTTTTTGATAAAAGTATTAGTGCTCTCAATCCCTCCAAATCCCTTTATATGAGGGATTTAAAAGACACACAACTACACATAATTTTTCCTGATATGGTTTAATCTTTTCTTTTTCCGGTCCATTTCTTTCCCTCTATCCAACCATTACACTACCTTTAAGACCTTTCTCTTCCCTCCAAAATAATCCCATTTACCAATCTACTTTTCGTGATTTTTAATTTCAATTTTTTTCATCTTTTGTAAACCTGATAGCTCTCGCAATTTGACTTTCATTTATCATAAAACACTCAAAACCTTTTCAAAAATGTGAATATTGATATGTAGAATGATAAACTTGATTTTATTTTTCTCATTTTGAATGTTGAGAGGAAGCCACAAATAAAAACATTACGTAGATTTTGGTCCACTTCCAAACAAGTGCAAAATTGTTGGGGTGAAAAATTCGAACAAGTCTACCTGTTATGATATAAAAAAAAAAGTTGAAATTTGGTAAAATCATTGCTCATTAAGCTGATTCTATTTTTGTTTTTTGTACTTATCATCGTCATGGAGATGAATCTCGTAATTAACTTATGATATGTGCGATTAACTACTTTAAGAATCACATCATTTGTGCAATCAATGTTTGTCATTAATTCACTTTTACAGTTTATAGCACCTAGAATGACATTTTTTCATTGTTCAAAATTGTAAACACTAATTTAGAAACATAATTGAAAAAAAGAAACGAAGAAACAAAGAGCATAGAGAGAGAGAGAGAGAGAGAGAGAGAGAGAGAGAGAGAGAGAGAGAGAGAGAGAGAGAGAGAGATATGCACCTAAGAGATGATTATCCCTTAAATCCAACACTTGAAGTTCCTCAAGAGGCAGGAATAGAGACGCATCAATAACCCAAGGGCCGTATTCTTGCAATGTCAAATTGCGTATATAGCTCAGAACTAATTGAGTTACTCGTGAAGTGGTGTTATCGCACTCGATGCCTTCCCAGCCGCAACAGTCACCATCGCCATCTCCCCAAGACGGAAGAGAAGACCTATTTGGGTGGTTGAAGGCAGCCTTAATCTTGAGGAGGGCATTCCTCTCTTCTTCCAAGCACCCCATGCTTCTTCCATTCCCCATCAATACCAACAACACCCAAGTCCACAAACACAATAACAAATACTTCATGTTTGTATGGGGTTTTGTGCATTATCAATTTCTTCTGCTTCACAATGTGCAAACTTATGAGGGCCATCTACTTAATTTATATGAGTAGAGTCTTCCCTTGGAGTGATTATTACGGTTGGGCCAACTCCATGGAACAACCATGGGAAAACTCAGAGTCTATTGGGACCAATTCCACGGAACCCGTGATTTTCGCTATTAACTTGACCTAGATCTTCTCCAAAAGGGAAAGATCAAGATTATAAAATGATAATTAAAAAATTACTATTAGCAAATCAACAAAAAAATGTGCCCGGGAATTACTTCGCAAAAAGAGAGGGAAATAAGAAAGGTTTGACATTGTTAATTTTCAAAGCAAGTGTTGTTTTGCCAGGAAATATCAAATAAAGTGGTATTTGTTTGGTCTCATTGACGGAAAAATAGGCTAATTTGATCAAGTCGATAAAGTGATGATGACAATATGGTCAACATTCAGTATATCTTATAATTAACTTGAAGTAAATGAATGCAAAATTGATTAACAGTCTGTCAAAAAACACAGGCTTAAGTTCGTGCAACACACGGATACTTTCCTTGCATTAAATAAAAATATTTTTAACCGTCTGCCAAGGCATAAAGCAAAACGATCGGGTTGTTTAAGGTGGATTCAACCGTGAGCACGGCATTCCTCTCTAGTCTCTCTTTCGGACCACCCTGTCAGCTTCCACTTCCTTCCAACATCGACACCATTGAAAGTCCACACGCACATGTACAGTACAATGAAGAATCCTTCAATTCTTACGGTGCTTTGTGGGTCATAAGAGACTATTATATAAGCATAGTATATATATTAAATTGACTCGTGACCACTGAAGACAGGGGATCCAAGAAGATCTGATAGTCCAAATTTAGTTTGGTGTATATAATATGTTCATGGTATACTTTTTCGTGGCCCGTACGTTCTATGTTTCTGCTAGGGACCTGTTTGACTCAAACATTCGAGAAATCTTATCCTCTCTTATTGTCACTAAAGCTTGCCGTGGCCTAGAAGTATTCCAAGGAAAAGCATGCCAACAATTTGAATTTTGTTGAGAATTAAGGACATGAAAAAAATTGATAGAGAAGAAGGTAAGCACCACATTCAATCGCCATGAAATAAAACCAATCAAGTTCTTAATGGAAATTGAACGTTGAACAATAACCGTGGATGCCAGAACATACGTGGAAATTTATTCAGTTTATTGTGAGGCCCTCGAATCACATGCGCTTAATAGATGTGACTTGTAATATGTAGACTCACCATACATGAGTCTATTATTGAATTTATTGATATGTTGACAACCAAGCTGAAAAGTGTTGCAACCCCTTGAAAGATGCTTGGGTCTGTTATTGCTAATTATATGTGTTGAATAATACGTAACTACATAACTATATATTCTGACCAATAAAATCTAAAAAAGTGGAATCTTTTGATATTGAAGATATATAAACATGTTCTTATGTTGTTTAAAAAGTTTGCAATGTATATGTTATATATAAATTCCCTTATTCGTCTGAAAAAAGGATTGCCATATATAAAGTCTGTGATATCTATATCTGATATGTATAATATTATCTAATGTATCCATATAAACAAAGGGTTTTTGTGCATTATACGGTGAGGGAGATTTTGCAATAAGGGTTTTTGTGCATTATACGGTCCCTTGTGTGGGTTTCACGGCCCGCCCGGGGATGCTGACGGGTCGGTGCTGCCCCCTCTTGATAGTACTACAGACGACCTCGAATCCAACCTCGACTACGATCCAGAGCTCGAGCCATCACCGTGAGGACACCAGCGAAAGATGGGAACCATTTTTTGTAATTGCCTTGATAGAAGGAGCTAGGACAAACCCCTTCAACCCCCCCTCCCCCTTTTGATATATTTCCAGTATGAGGGGATGACCAGTTACGGAACGGTCCTAAGGTTGGGCTTGTAAATTTGTAATTGTTCCACGTAGATAAATAAAGCTGGGAAATTATGTAGTATGTATGTGAATGTGTTTCCTCCCTAACTATCCATTGTCTATTATTGATTGATTGGATGAACGGAGATTGCATGCTTCTGCATGTGCTTAGTGAAAGATAAAAACCAATGGGATGATGACATCTCTTGGGACGTCGCAATTTAACCCCATGAAGAGGAGGATGTCGCGTTCCCGCGACAAGGCTAAGGTCTGGGGCATGACACTATACAAACTGTGTGTCCAATTATATCATTTATTTGTCTTTTTACTCACTAGAATTTCATTCAAGGCGTTTTGAGGGTATATTGGAAATTTTACTAACAATAGATTTAAGATTCATTATGTGTAGAGTTATGCACAAAAATTTCTGTTCATGCAATGACTTGACAACTAAATTAGTAGTTTAGGATTGTTTTATAGAAGTGACTATTTATAAAGAGAATGACAGAAATCAAAGTGACTTTATGATATTTTATTCATAAAATAGACCATCACGTTGTTTTTTAGTATGAGCTATATAATAGCGTAAAAGAACTAGAGAATAATAAATAAAATTTCATAAGAAGTCGTAACGAATCACCAAAATTTGGAAAAGAAACTATAAGAGAAGAGGACAAGGAAAGGCAGCTCTCAAAGAAAATATAGAGGCATCGGTA
Organism: Eucalyptus cloeziana; assembly: GCA_014182715.1. NCBI lineage: Eukaryota > Viridiplantae > Streptophyta > Magnoliopsida > Myrtales > Myrtaceae > Eucalyptus > Eucalyptus cloeziana. Next base: position 52,100,859 of record CM024636.1, on the reverse strand, counting down.
CATATTTGTTGAATGGATAGGTGCCTATGAATATATGATTCTATTAAGCTCCGGAACAGGACAAGCGTGAGCTAACTCCTAATACAAGCATGTAATTACTCCAATCTAGGGATGGAAATTTCCTAACTAAAATGATAACGATGAGAAACTTACCAAGATGAAATACAACAAATCATGAAACTAATGCATACATGTAAATGGGTTCGGACTGCTCCCCATCAAATCCGAACCAATCGTGACTCGGCGCCATCAAAGCCCAAACCAGCCGGGTTCCAAAATCTGAGAAATCGAACCGAACGCTCTCCTCGAGGACTGGTTCACCCATTATTAAAGGCGTTTTGACAAGTAAACACGAATAAGTATGCATGCCCCCTATCAACTAATGGCACAATCAAGCATAAAGGAGACCAAAACTCATTACGAATCACGCGATGCGCAACCAACTAATTCTGGACAGAACTAGGGATGATCATTCTCGCAGTACTCCACGGTGAATTTCGCAACAAGACACAATAATTGACATCCAATGGCCTCAATTCATCTTTTAGTGACAAGTCTTCAGTTTATAGATTCATGAATAACATCAAATGGTAATCGCGCTGAAAATCGTAAGGATCTTCCACTTGCCCTGACATGCACAAGTTTTTTTTTTTTTATCTCTCTCTGGATGCTCTCTGACAAAGTCAGTTGAACCATTTTCGAGATGTTCTAGATTTCTCTTTGCAAGATTGTCAAAATTTGAGGTATACAAATGTCAAAGAACATAGGCTGGAAAAATCTCTTCAAATGTCAAAAGCATAGGCTGACCAAACCCAATAAAAGACACATCAGGTTTATATGTGTTTGCACCAAAAAATAACCAACTTTTGATTATTATCAACATATGATAGACCAAATTGACAAGAGCAGAGTTTGATAAGCAAAGCGAAGCGAATATTCCAAATGATTAATATTTTAATAGTTATTTTAAGAGCTTGCCACTATTGTAAGAGTTTTTCTGACATGGGCTACATTAATTGAAATTTGTTATAACCGTTTTACAGGATTAGTCTAATAAGGTGAGATATATAGATTCTTAATTAATCTAATATTGGGCTAGCTAATATGGGCCGGGTAAAGCCCGACTTGTGACGAGAGAGCCTGTTGCTTAAATATATATAAATCATACTCAAGTCTCTCTACTAATCCTGACACCCAAATATCCTCACATAAGGAGCGGTTACAAAACGTTGAGCATGAGGACAGTTTCATTGAGTCAGTGATATGGAGAGCAATAGAGGAGAAGTGTTTGAGTTTTAAATCGTTGCTATTTCGTGTAAAGAATAATGGATTTCAAATAAAGTGCGTAAATCTCTCGATTATATGTGTTTCAGGTTCTAGTTGGAGATCTTGGTTGCTGATTTTGTGGCTAACGAATGTTGCTTGGGCCATATCATTATAGTGTAACGCATTACTTGTTTGTATATTCATTGGATCAATTAAAATTTAGTGATTAGGATGTAGTATATTTTTATTAATTTTCTCAACCAAATATAACAAAATAACTCAATAAGTTAAGCTTATCAATTAGATTCAATGTATCATTTTCCTTTCTTTTTTTTAACCAAACGTTGAATGTTTAAATGCCAACTTGATCACGTAGGACACATGTAAATTTTATTTTTATTTTTTGGTCGAAAGACACATGTATAATTTGAGCAAGTCATTTTGGTCACTTCCCATAGAAATGCTTTATTTTTTGGCGGGGATGTACATCATGGCTTGACCCACAATTCTCCCAAGTCGCTTCGGTCTCTTGCTATGAAAGCTGGGTAATGCTTTACCTTCTTGATAGTGATGTCCATTATAGAAACTAAAGCGAAAAGACCTTTACTAAAATTAATGTTTCTTTCATGCAAAAGCAACATGAAGATGATGGAAAAGAAAGTCGGCTTAGTAAGTCAATTTCTCTTTCCATCTTGGATGAGATTTTATCTCATTACCTAGGCTAATTACTTATTTTTCTCGCAAAGCCTTTGATCGATGCTTTGAATATTGGTCAACGCAAAGACCACATATGTGGATTTGAAAAGGATTGCAATTTTCTAAAGTCTGGAGTAACTTTATCCAAGTTAACCCCAAATTCAAGATCCAAGGAGAGAGAGGGACAAAGAGAAGTTAGTAGCCTGAACAAACTTAAAAAGAAAATTAGAAAAGACGCGCCAAGGACCGACCTTGTCTAGTTCATCCCTGAGAAATGTGGGGCTTGATTCGTTCGGGCCGATTCAGATTTTTAAGCTCTTTTGATGGCACCTGATTTATTAACTTTATTATTATTTTTTATTTTTCATCTTTAGCATCCCTTGTGCTGGAGAGGAGGATTTTTTTATTGTTTATTTTTATCTTTGATGTTGAACGGGACTGGGCTTGTCCGTAGAAGTCGTCCCCCTTCCAAGAGCCCATGATGAACCGAGCAAGGCCTTCTCTATCAGCTGGAGCCGCTGCCGACGGTTTTTGGCGGCTTTTTGTTGCCCACACTCACGCCCGCGAGAGAAGATAGCTTGGATAGAGTGATGAAAGGAAAAACCCTAGGCTACGTTTAGTTATCCGGATTTCTAACTAAGATAGGATTGGATAGGATTGGATAGGATATGATATAAAATCCTGGGATTTTTCTATATCCTATCTATTGTTTGGTGAATTGCAGTATTAAATTTGGATATATTCACATCATATTATATATAAATTTTTTTAAATATAAACAATATATCATTGTAAATGAACCTAAAAGTTTATAAACGGAGATAGTAAAAATCTCCGTCACACTATTCCTTAATTTATTTTTATTTTTTTATTTTCTTTTTCCTCTTTTTAAAATTATTTTCTTTATTATTTCTTTTTTCCCCTTTCATCATTCTTTAATAAAATTTTATTAAATAGTAAAATGTACTAACATACTTAAAATACAAAAATACCTAAAATATATATAATAAATATAAATATATAATTTATAGATTGAATGTTTATTATAAGATAGAATTAAAGTTGAATATATAAATTAAAATTAAATTAAATTAAAAAAATATTTTTAATTTTAAATTTCTTAAATTAGAATTCGAATATTATTTATATTGAAATATAATTTTAATTTTGTTAATTTAAGAAATTTGTTATTCGAGAAAAATAACTTTCCTATTATGGACATTAGAAATCACATACACCTTTATCTCACCTCCTTCATGAGATAATTTTATTCGACATATATTCCATTTATATCCAACTTTATCCTATCCTAAGCAAGCACCAAACGTAAGATAGGATAAATCATATCCTATCATAAATTTTATCATGACTGCCAAACGCAGCCTTAGCGGAAGGAGAAGAGATGATACCAAAAGAAGATAAAAACATTTAATTTTTAGATGCATTTATCTTACAAAAAATATTTTATCATCAACAAAAACATTAAGAAACAAATTATTATTGATAAAATATATATATATATATATTTCCTTGATTATTTCTTCTAAACAATACAAATAACAAGGGGTGAGCGATTCCAGGTTCCGGTTCGGTTCCGTCTAGAACCTGGAACCTATCATCGGGTACAAGTTCCTCATTTTTTGGAACCTGGAACCTACCTGTCAAAACCAAGAACCTAGAACCTACCCTGTCACAGGTTCCAGGTTCCAACAGGTTTTTGTTTTTGTTTATGTTTTGTTTTGTTTTGTTTTTGTTTTTGTTTTTTTTGTTTTTTTGTTTTTTTGTTTTTTTGTTTTTCATATTTGAACTATAATGTACACGCATACTCTACAGTAACTTCCCACATCTTAACAAACATACCAGTGCCAAGAAATGATAAGTAAGGACCAGCTATTCTATCTTCGAGCTATTATCAATCACAATATGGAGCAGGCTTTTTGGGCTTTGCTCTTCTTTTTCTTTTGCTTGGGTGGTTGAAGGACAACTCTTATGGCTTGATCAAACATTGCCTTCACGTTCTGCAGTCACAAAGCTAGTGTGTTAAATGTACACTCTCTATCTCATTGTTAACCCTTTTAACATCAAAAAATGCTAGAAATTTAGTTTTTTGAAGAAGGGGTAGCATGAGATCAAAACTATTTGGGATGTCAAGATTATGATGACATTCTATATAACATCTTTTATAGTGTTTTTTACATATTAGACTAACAAACATTTGTGTTCTCTTTTACTGAAATTTTAATACAGATCGATGAAGTTTTCTAGAAAACAATGAGTTCATGTTAAACAAATAAGAGAATGTTTCACAAGAAGAACCAAAATCAATAACTGAGTTAAGCATAGATGAACAGGTGATCTGAAACCACCAAATTCCAACCATCAAATGGATTTCTATGGTATTGATGAAGTAACAGATTTGGGTCCATGTAACACTTCCTGAGAAGAAGTCAAGAAACTAGATGAGGCAGGAGGCCTGATTGGCATCTCACTCCCACCAGAAACTAAAGCTGCATCACTCATAAATAGAAATGAAGAAATGATTACTTGGAACAATGGAGGTTGCCTGGAAACCAATATTGACGGAAATTCCTGAAATTCGCCTCGCTGCAAAGAGTGACAAAGTTGCCTACAGTCAAAGAAGAAGCATAAAGAGTTTATGCTCAAAGCAAGAAATTAACCAGTTTGAAATGAAAAGGAGAAGAAAGTTCCTAGCAATAGGTATGGAAAGGTCTTCCAATTCTCAATAAGTCAAGCACAAACGCACATTTCACCAAGAGAAAGAAAGCACCCAACTAGAGTGATTGTGCATCAAGAAATCTAAATCGTGATACAATAGATAAAAATTGGAAAAATAAGTCACTTGTGAGAAAAAAAAATCCAGCATTTACAAGTACCTAAGCCATAGTAATTGGCACTGCACTAGGATGATCTATAAAAAACTGCTTATCATCTCGAAGATCTGGCAAGATTTCATTCAAAACCCAAAACAACCAAGTTATTTACGATTGAGAAGCAAATTAGATCAGCCCACAGAGCAGCTCGATTCCGGGCACAGCTCAAGCTATTCAGTCACCCAACATAGAATAACGTGCTGCCGATACAATACCTCAACACTGGTAACATCGTAAACAGAACAACTAGAGCTACGCCCCTGCCTCGAGCTTCTCTTCTCTGCCAACAGCACTAATTTGCTTCTCAATCGATAACACCAAACCAAAATGGTATTTCCCATCAGAATGACGAAGAAAATCACCGCCGAAACAAAAGGGTCTCGAAGAATTCTCCACCACTTTCCCATTATCAACAAGGGAAGAACGAAACGATAAAAGCGACCCGCATCGAGACATAAAAAAGGGAAAAAAAAAAAAAGGGAAAAAAAAAAGGGGTCACCTTGTCTTCGAAATCGGACCTGAGATTTGGGCAGCGACTGGCATCAAGCGGTGAGGGTTCAGGCGAGCGACGTCGGCGACTGGCGTCCGGTAGCAACGGCCTCGAGGGCGAGTGGTGTCCAGTGACAAGACTCAGAGCGGCGTCCGGCAGCGTGACTGTGTGAGGTCTGAATGAAGAGTCGATTTGGGGCTATTTTGCAAAAGAGTCGTCTTCTCACCATCGGTGACTGGCGTCCAGCGGTGTCCGGCGGTGACGGCCTCGAGGGCAAGCGGCGTCCAGCGGCGAGACTATGTGAGGTCTGAATGAAGAGTCGTCTTCTTCCTTTTGGAGACCTAACCGGTTCCGAAACCGGTTCCGGTTCCAGTTCCCAGAAAAAAGGAACCGGGAACCAAACCGGACCCTCCGGTGTGGTTCCCCGGTTCCCGGTTCTACCCGGGAACTACGCTCGCCCCTACAAATGACTAATTTAGAAATTTGTTTACAAGTCATTGAATTCACTAATTTCCCATAATATATATAAATAAACTTTGGAACTCAACCTCCTTATTGTCACAGTTAGCTTGTTTTCTCATTTTGACCATGGAAGACTTTTGCCTTAGGCTCTGTTTGTTTCACGAAAAATAATTTTTAGAAAAAAGTTTTATAGATTTTCCAACGTTTGGTCATAGAAGATAAATTAGTCAAGGAAAACATTTTCAATCAATAGAAAAAGGAAAATTGTTCAAAAAGTCTTAAATTTATACACTTTTATCTATTCAATCATAAACCTTTTAATTGTGCTAATTAAGTCCTAAACATTTTCACATTTGTCAATTAAGTCCATCTATTCAATTTTGCTCATAAATTACTAATGTTGACACTGACCATTCTATGTGACATGGCTAATGCTAACGTTGACTTTTTTTAAATAATATTATATTATTTTTTATAATTTTTTTTTTGTTTCGTTTCTTTTCTTTACCTCTTTTGGATTCAAGCTGGCCGCAAGCGAGGGTTGGTGACCCTAGCCAGCACTAGGTGAGGGTGTCGTGGCCCTCGTCGGCCAAAGCGAGGGTGCTAGCAAAAGCTGCATTGCCCTCCCCAGATTCAAGCCAAGTAAGGATTCTGCAGCCCTCACCAACTCCAAGCAAGGGTGTGGCATCCGTCACCTAGATCAAACAAGGGCCACAACGCCCTCGCCCAATGCCAGCGAGAGTTGGTGAACCTTGCTAGCCTGAATCAAAAAAAAAAAAAAAACCAAAAAATTATAAAAATTTTCAAAAAAAAATATTAAAATATTATCAAAAATGGATGCATATACTAAAAATTCTAAAACTTGTCACGAAAGTACAATTGAGTCTTAAAATTTATAAGTACAATTAAGTCAAAAAACTTATGAAATTGATGCAGTCGAGTCCTTTCATTAACACCGTCCAACTTGACTTATGGAAAATATTTACATGACTTTTTAAAAATATTTTCTCTACTCTTCAAGATGAACTTCATTCTTCGAGTTCACCCATCCAAGCAACTCGAAAATCATCACCATATTTAAGTGTAGTGGTGAATTTGCTCATATACAAGTATGGCAGCCAACCATCTTCTATCTCAAATGCAATATCAAACGTGCTTCTAGGCATCCCCTAAAATGTCTAACTCTTTTAAACAAGATAGAACTTCTCCGAAAAGAGAACTATATGAGAGATCCACTATAGTCATGTCTTGCAATTGACATTTGTGAAGGGATTGAACCTTCAAAATTGTTTCTATTCTAACGAACCCTCAAGTTCGAGAGCAAACTAATCCTAACGGGATCTTACTTAACAGTGCATTATCCCTTAGATCACAATTGACGAAGCTCCGGAAAGGAAGTCGGTAAAAAGCCTTGCAAGCTTATTGCCTTGCAGATGCAGGAACGTCCTAGATGTAACATTACCATAGGGGGTTGTAGTTGGGCCAAGATTATTACTTGAGAAGTCTAGGAAACTGATATGGCCTCATTTGCAGAAGCCCCAATGGCAAAGGACTTCCTAGTGAGTTATTTGACAGCATAAGAGAATTTAAATGTTGGAAAGCATCAATCCAATCGGGGATCCCTCTAGACAGGAAAGTATTATTAACACCTAAAATCCTTAAGCCCAGAACTATTCAATTGACTGGGTGATAAACCACCTGTGAATTCATTGTTATCCAGATGCAACCGTTTCAGACAAGTCAAGTTGGTGATCTCGGTAGGATATGGCTATGCAGTATCCCCAAGGACATACAACCTGTGGCTAGTGCATTTGGCATATCTCCTATGAAGCTATGAGTCGACAAATCTAAAGTCCATAACATCTTCATGTTGCCACGCAAGCAGGTATTCTTCCTTTCATTATGTTCTGTGATAGGTGTCGACACCTAAATTTTTTCGACAAGTCAAACGTGCATTTCTGTAATAAAAAAATAAAATCAGAGAGATATAATAAATACATAAGAAATTAAATAAATAAAAAATAGTAAAAAAAAAAACAAGAAAAAGAAAATAATAAGAAAGACTCCATTTTCGGTCATTATTGAAAGGGCCTGGTCCAATTCACGCAGCCCAGACCTGATCTACAAGAGCAGCCCAGGCCATACCAAGCCCATCATAGGAAGCATCGGCCCAGAGACCAAACCCAAGAAACCCACAAGCCCATTAAGCCGGACCTGATCCGCTATCCACTCTCAGGGTTCAGGAGCTTCCCCTGGCGATTTCCTCTCCATGTCTCTTGTGGTCCGTTGCTCTGAAAGAGCAGATATCGTTAACTAACCAGCATTGTTTGAGTTCCTTCGGTTTTTCAATGGTGGATGCTTTGAATTTCTAGCATGTCTGAAAGAGGAAGGATCTATGTGAATAGGAACTGATTTGGGTTTGTACGTGTCGTGTTGAGACAGTGTATGAGGATAGTGCGGAGGCATTGAGGGATTTCTTATCTTTTTATTGCTGATGGAGCCGAATCTTCTGTTGCATCTCTTCGTCATGGTTGTTCTGCTTGGGTGTACAAATCTGCTTGATCAGCCCTTTTGATGTGCGAATTTCGGCTAAAAGATTCAACTGTTAAATGTCCGTGAATGCTCATTTCGATGTTTTGCTCTTATGACATTGCTTGCTTGACTTCAAATGCACAATCGAATTTAGTCACACTTTATCAATGCTTCGCTTAAAAAATTAATAAATATAAAAAGATTAAAAAGAAGGCATTCACATTTAGGGACCATATCCATCGGTTTTTTTCTTTTTTTTCTTTTTTTGAGGTTCACCTATCGATAATCTTTTAGTAAGTAGTTTTCTTTAGTTAAATTTAGATTTTGACTCATATTTTGAAGCTAGCTCACATGTTCATGTCTTGAAACTCAAATAACAAGGTGATATATATGTTTTACCCAATTCATTCTGATACTTTACTGCACTCTCTATTTTATCGTTCTTTATCGTGATTGAGTAATGTGAGGTTTTTAGTTTAGCTCATGACATTCATGCCTGGAGCTCAAATAACGAGACCATGTATATTCTTTGGCCAACTTGGTCGAGTTACTTTACTATATTTTATATTTTGTTGTTTTAATTCGTGCCTGAGTGATGTGAGGTTTGTAAGTTTACCTCACAAGTTTCTGTCCCAAGGCTCAATAATAAAGCCATGTATGTCCTTTGCCTGTCTCGTATCTGGTTAATTTTTTTCATTTTATCTTCGTCGTCTTTACTTTGGTGCTTAATATCGTTTGATGTGTAGTTTTTATTATTTTGGTTGTTATGATTTCCTTCATATATGTTTGATTAATAAAAAAGATTTAGCAAATAACAATCATTGGGCATTTAGTAGGAAGTACAAACAAGACCGCATGATTCACATTTTAGTAATAAAACGAGTTTAGATACCAAATAGGCGCCAATTACATGTTAGTATAAACAAGTCACGAAGTTAAATATCTGCTTCATAGGAAGTGAAACGTTTCTCACCTGCCACTGGACTCTTAGTCGGCTCAAATAGGTTAGAATCAGCTCCAAATTAAATAGAATCTCATCGCTTAATCAAACCAAATCATCCAACGTCGTGCCCATAGGGTGCAGGAGAACTCACGCCGAATGAAAGTGAACACCTCGAATAGAGGGATCGCCGGTTCCTGTTCGACATAACGCTTAACCCACTCCCTTCAAGAGAGCCACGAGGGAAGGTTGCAGCAAGTTTTTCAGTAATCTTAGCTCAAAGGTAGGGCTCAGGCTGCAGAGCAGTATTCCTGCAATCGATGCCTTTATCGTCGATTTGGAGCAATTCCCAGCGCCAAACATTTATGTTGGTAGGATTCTTGAGGCGGTAAAATTCGATGGGTTTGATGTTGTTGGTTGCAGCCATCAGATAATTCACCTTTTGAGGTGTCCCAGTCCGTCACCTTAGAAAAGTGTGTTATTTAAATCTTTTCACTTATAGCACAAGTAGAAGCAAAAGCATAAAATTATACAAACATCACAAGGAGGATGAACGGAAAGAGTGAAACAAACATCACGTGCTTTTCCATTTCATTTTCTTATCTTTTATTTACATACATGGGTGATAATAGGGCTACACTGAGAGGTCCAAAGGATATACTACTCCTATAGACGATCCACTCAGCCATCATCTACACCCTCAAACTATCCACAACATACCAACCATTTGCATGGTTTGATCCCAAAAAGTGTCTAGACCGTCCCTCCTAAAATGAATCCCCACCACCATCACTAGCTCCCTCGACCTATGGCTCCCTTCCGCTACCGTCCTGGTCACCAATGCTGCTGCTGTCCTCCGGGAATAGCAAGGACCTACCAGAAGTCCCCTGATCTTGGCGTAGATCGCCATGAAGCAATGGGTGATACGGCCAGTAGACACAAAAATCACAAATGGGAAGTGTGGGTTTGTGAACTCGTATAGCTGCCCCTCAAAGTCCAATGGGGCGTTGTAACAGGAGATAGGGGTAGCGAGAATAGCAGCCATAGCTACGAATCTGAAAAATGAAAATATCAACAAGAGTGAGCTAATGCTCAGCAAATGAAATATCCAAAGCTCTATACTAAACTACCCACCTGTCACGTACACATGAAAAATCTGGCTAAGACATGCCACTAGAATAATCAAAATCAAGTAGGCTACAACGACAAAATGACTACTAACAGTATCCTATATTCATGACAAAAGGACCTAACAACTCGATAGAAAACTCAACCAAACATACACATACGTTTCACACAATTCATTGGTCTCACGTTATATTTTCACTCCAAGACACATGGCCGACCCGCTTGTTGAACCATGCAAGGAGGCTGTCTAGCGGAATTTCGGTGTGCCTTCCAATCTGCTATGGTGTATGTTGGTACGCTCTCCGACGCACACAAGCTTCATGGTCCACTAACCATGGCATCCTAATCGCCGGAGCATATGGGGTATGCTCTTCCTAGGCATCCCGAATTTCTCTCCAACTCCAAGGACATCTTCAATACACGGTATTCATTACTGGGTATCTTAAGCACACAATCCATGCACAATTATCTTGTAATTAAACATGTGGACATCACCTCAACATGACGATCCTTCCGATGATCCAAGACTAGATCGACCCAAAAATTAACGACTACCAAAGACACAATTCAGCTTCGTCGAACACACCTCCTAGCCGAACCAACCTACACTTTTTGCCACATATTCAAGTCTAAAATCATCCAAAAATCAACACAGTCAACGACCTAACTGAATCATGTACTAGCCGACCCACTTCCTACGCCACGCCATTACACTAATTCAACCTAAAACACATGACCATTTGTGACTCTACCAATTCAGACAACCACTACCCTAGCCAAACCTATCTGGATTCTTGTTGCCACATGCACGACCAAAACCACACCCAAAACAAACAAATTAAAGTTAGAACCTATCTACCTTGAAAGCGATCACTCCTAGTAAAATCACTTTTTTTCCCTTTAAATTAATCCCCGCTAACAATCTATATTTGGTAATTTTAAATTTTGATATTATTTTTGTAAATCTTATAGCTCTCGCAATTTGACATATAATTATCATGAACCACTTGAACCTTTCCAAATATATATTGATTAGCAAAGAATCACATAAAATTCTTCCATAATCTGATGATACTTTCTTTTCTTATTTTTATTTTTAATCTCGAGAGAAAGTCACAAATAAAAGTGTGACGTAGATTCGGGTCCACTTCCAAACAAGTGCCCTTCAAGTCCGAGTTTTTTGCGGTGCAAAACGCAAACAAGTCCACCTATTTCGATGGCCAAAAAGTCGGCATTTTATACATCATTGCTTACAAAGCAAAATGTATATTTTCTCTTCGGACTCATGCTCCTTGTGGAGATGAGTCTCCTCATTAATTTAAGATACGTGCAATCAAATACTTTAAGAACTGCATCATTTCTGCAATCTTGTATGACATTTTTTTATTATTCAAACACGGTAAGTAAACGATTACCTAGAACGTATTTGGAAAAGGGAAAAATGAAATAAATAGCGGAGAAAGAGAGATTTACCTGATAGAAAATTATATCTTAAATCCAACACTTAAAGTTCCTCTAGAGGAAGGAAAAAAGAGGCACAAATAACCCAAGGCCAAGGCGCTTCCCAATTGCGCACTCCAAATTTCCCACGGCGTGTACTGTTCAGATATAATTGAGTCGCTCTTGAAGTGGTGTTATCGCACACAACGCCTTCCCAGTAACAACAGTCACCATTTCCTTCTCGCCAAGATGGAAGATAAGACCCATTCAGGTGGTTGAAGGTGGCTTCAATCACGAGCAGCGCATTCCTCTCTTCTTTCAAGCATCCTATGCTTCTTCCACTTATCATGAATTCCAACAACACCCAAATCCACATACATAATAAAAGACACTTCATGTTTATAATGTTGTTTTGTGGTTTATATGTTTCTCTACTTCACCATGTGCAAACTAACGAGGGTCATCTACTTATTATATGTGCTGAGTCTTTCCCTTTTGAGTGATTTTCTTATTGCGCAAACTCAAGTCTTCTGGGGCCAATTTCACAGAACACGTGATGATCACCATTGACTTGACCTAGAACTTCTCCAAAAGAGAGACAAAAATAATAAGATTAATATTGTAAATTGATTAAAAAAAGATTATTAGCAAATTGATAAATAAATAAATAAGCCACGAGCGATTTCACTTAAGTTATAGAGAAAATATACATTTCCAAGTATCGTTTCTGAATAACTTGAGATTAATAACTAAGACTTGATGCTAATAGATTTTTAACATAAGTGTTGTTTTATCAAGAAATATCACATAATTGGCATTTGTTTAGACTCACTAAAGAAAAAATGAGACAACTTCGTTCAATTTATAACATGATCAACACAATACTGATCAATATTCAATATATCTTATATCTAACTTGAAGTATCAAATGAATGCAAAATCGGTTAACTATCATTACTTTAGAATAATATATATATATATATATATGTATGTATATATAACACCTTAAACTCATGCGATGCTCGGACATCTTGTCAGTATTATAAGAATATTTTGAACCGCCACGCCAACAGAAGCAGACCCATTCGGGTTGTTTAAGGTTGATTTAAACAACTTCCACTTCCCTCCAACGTCGACACCACCCAAAAGTCCACCCGCACATGTTCAGCACGATTGGACGACACAATTTTCTGCTGGAGCACCTCTTCAAGTCGAAGATGCAACACATCTTATCCTCCCACGCGGTCATTAATGCTTGTCATGACCCAGAAATTTTCCAAGGAAAAGTATGCAAACCATTTTTCATGTTAGCTGAGAATTAAAGAGAAAATGATAGAGGAGAAGGCAGACACCGTAGTTAATTCAATCACTGTGACGTAAAACCAATCAAGGTTCACTGTGGAAACTGAATGTTCAATAATAACGGTAGATACAAGGAGCGTATCTGGAAATCTATGTAGTTTATTGTATGATTTGCAGATCACTTGTGCACAATGTGATCTGTTACATAATGTGGATCCTATGTTGAATTAATTCATTTATTAGGCACAAGACATTGATTTTATATCTTTCGGGTCCATGTGCAAAAGGTATTATAAATCTTATCCACAAATAGAAATAAGTGCACTAGAAGTCTTAAACTTGTCACAAAAGTGCAATTGAGTTTTTAAACTTTCAAAAAATGCAACAAAATCTTAAAATTGGTTAAATTAGTGTAATCAAATATCTCAGTAAATTTGTCGTAAAAGTGTAATTAAGTCCTTAAATTTCAAAAAATACAATTAAGTCTTTAATATTAATAAAGATTTTGTGTAATCAAATCCCTCGTTAACTTTTTCTAATTTAACTAATGAAAATGCCGACGTGAATTTTTTTCTATTACTTTCCTAAAAACATGCGGCAGTGATGTGACAACCATCAAATGCTACATCAAGATGAAGGGAAATTCTAGATAAGAGTCTAAAGTGATGAAATCATTCCAAATAAAGGCCTGAGTGGCCAAATCGTTTCAAATAAGGACTTTGGCTAGCCGATGACTATTCCAACCATCGGAGAAGGGGTATTTAGTCCAAAAAAAAAAAAAAACGAATGTATTTTTTAAATGTTTTGATTTTTTTTTCTTTCCTTTTATTTTCTTTTTTCTTTTTTCTTTTTTCTTTCCTCTTCTTCCCTTCGCCGGCCATGAGAAAAGTCGTCGAACGCAGACAAGGGTCGCCCTCACCTAGGTGGGTGAGGAAAGTCCTCACCGAATCTAGCCCTCGCCCAATCTAGCAAGGTCGCTCCTCACTAGATTTGACAAGGGGCAACCCTCATCAACATCGGGCAAGGGTTGCCCTTGCCTGGCCTCGCTTGCCCAACCCAAGCAAGGTGACCCTTGCTTGACGCCGACAAGGGGAACGTTTGCCTGACACCACCCAGGCGAGGGTGACCTTGGCCGATGCCGATGAGGGCAACCCTCACCTAAGGTCAACAACCTCCGCCATGGCTGGCGAAGGAAAGAAGAGAAAAGAAAAAATTAAAAAAGGAAAACAAACAACAAATTTAAATAATTAAAAGACTAAATGCCATTTGGTTGGCTAGGTTAGGCTCTTTTTTTATATTGATATTGCCATTTCATAATTTTATTTAAAACGAGATCCACTTTAAAATCTTATTTGAAAAAATGATATCACTTTAAGTCTTTATTTGAAATTTTCATGGAGATGAAAACTTGAAAATTTAAAAAGAAAAAAGGAAATAAGAACATTTTAAAAAAATAAAAATAGGATAAACAAAGTATAAGCATTAGAAAAATAAAAAGCTGAGAATTTATGGGAAAAAGGAGGCAATCCTTGCCGCGCGAGTTTCGCCAAGGTTGGCCATGACCACCAACTCCCAAGCTTTTTCAAGATTTTGGCCATGGCTTCTCGAGTTTCGTCGAGCTTGTCACCGTTGTCACTTTAGCTTTCAGGCTTCTTTAAGTTCGCATGATTGGGTTAGGCGTTGGGACTTTTTGATTGGCTGTGGAATTACTCCTCTGGCTTCTTGTCCTTGTTGTTCTTCCATTTGTCAATTCAAAACGAATTACATTTAGCCATCATTGTCATTTCTTTATGCAAATTTATGCTTTAATTAATTTATATTTTTGAAATTTCCGTATTAGGGAATGTAATGATGATCTTACTACGACATGCCTTAAAAAGATTTTTTTTTTCTTTCTATTTCATAAGATCATCTCTTTATGTGAATATGTAAGATAACTAACAAAAAAGAGTTTGGCAGTAATATGCAAAATAAAATTGAAATTTTTATGAATATTTGATTTTCTTAAAAAGTTGTTGATGTTCAAATTTTATTTGTATTTTTCTCGACCATCAATTCATAAATTTACTCGATAACATGAAAAAGAACTAGATTTCTAGAAAATTCTCTCTTTACAAAAGCTAATACATTCTAGGGGTGAGCATGATCAAGTGGGCGGTTCTCACATTGAAATCAATAGCCACCCACTAAGGACTGCTTTTGAAAAATTAGAATAGGGAATTGCCTGTTGGTTCTATGGAGCCAGTCCCCAATCTCTACAAAATTACATTCATCAATTAATATCATAATGAACCCAGTTTCTACGTAAAGCACTAATGCTTGTTCAACCTTAAATTTTGGTTGAATTGCAAGCCAATGATTTTGATAAAGGATTGAAAACTATAGGGCGAAATAAATCGCCAATACTCGTTAGCTAGGTTAATTTCTTCAAAAGTCATGGTGCGGTTCTTTTAGATTTTCTCGATAATGGGAACATATGGAGAATTAGACTTTACGCTAGAAGTCCTAACTTCCTCAGAAGTCAAAACATTAATCGCTTGATTCATATTTTTTTCAACGCTAACCTAATTTAATTATGGGGATGACTAAGGACCTCATTATGCTCTCAAAACAATCTATTGACTCTTAAGTTCATAACATGGTAACGAAGTGTTGCAACATTTACAGACATCTCCAATTAGTCTCCTCCATCCTCTTTGTTTATTTATTTTGTTTTAATCGAGAAAACAAGTAAATGGATTATTATAATGAACAAAAAGTATGGGATTATTCCTATTACACCCGAGAGACAAAATTAGTCAATAATATCTGATACTACAAATATATATGTACATATATATTGATTGAAAAACTACAAAATAATTAAGTAATTAAGTTGGGATCTCTTTTTTTAAAATATATATACCAGTCCGACCTGGGTAGGTGGATGGGCCGTTCCATGCCCGGAACCAAGAACCAGACCAATCTCAATGGGAACCGCTGGTTCTGTGCCGATCTTGTCTAGTTCCGGGCAATTCTCAGTTTCTTTGCACACCCCAATACGTACAATGCAAAAAAGTAAAACAAAAAAATTAGTGCTTTTTAAATATGCATGGCAATAACCACTTTAATGAGATGATTAAGTTAATTTTGTCTCTTTTTACTAGATGGAGTGGATTTAGGGTGTGTTTGGGAGTGGCCTTTAGAAGGCACTTTGAACACCCAAAGCCTCTTGGGCTGAAGAGAGGGTGTTTAGTGAATATTTTTTTAACCCCATTTCGAAAATGTCAACCTTCACAAGGCTGAAAGCCCAAGATAAGTTGGGGGCTGCCTTGGACATTTAACCTTCTCGGCATGCTGAGCTGAGGGGGTAAATAAAAAAAAATTCTTCCCAAATTATCCTCGCTAGTTTTTTGCTTTTCCGATTTTGCCCTCAATGACTATTCATCTTCTTCTTCTCCATGAGCGGTCAACGGCAAAGGGCAGGTAGTCGCCAACGAGGGTCACGCAACCCGCCGCATTGCAACCTTCATGCGAAGGTCGCCGAGGTCACGTGGAACCACATCCAGCCACGACTAGAGGTGGTCACCGTGACCCTTGCCGAAGGGTCACGCATCCTACCGCGCCACGACCTTCGCCGAGGCCGCACCACCCTCTGGTGAGGGTCGAGCGACCCAGACTACAAGGTCACTGCAGAGGTCGCGACCCTTAGGGTCGCACAACCCATCTGGTCACAAATTTGGTCATCGCAACCTTTGTTGGAGGATCGCACTACCCAGATCACGTGGCCTTAGCAAAGGTCACACAACCCTTGCCGAACCACCTACCTTTGCCGAACCGCCTACACCAAATCACCCGCTCTTCGTCGGACCACCTGCTCCTCACCAACGACTGCTTGTTCTTGGCCAGGCAACTCTTCTTTTTTCTTTTTTTAATAACAAAAGCCTTTTACAAATATAATTTCTCAAAACACTATTTTGCTTAAAGGTATTTTACAATGAACTTTCACAATACAATTTATCAAATACAATTTATATTTTAGAAAATTCCTTTTAACTTAACAGCCTTTACAATTCTCCAAAACTTTTCCCAAAATCTTCCCAAGCGTACTCTCGGGCATATAAGAAGTTAAGAGGACATGATAAAGCCTGATTTAAGTGGAGTTATGGAGCCTACAAGTCCAATTTCAAAAACTTATCGGGAGCCCTAATGACCTTCTTAAATGAAGAGCCCACTGACGTCATTCTTTACCCAAAAAAGGTCACTTCTTTCCTTGGGTTTAGGCTATTTTCAGAACACTCCTCCAGCCCATGAGCTGTTGATTTGATTATTTATGCACTTTACGACCCCCCAATAACTTGGACTGGCATTCGATCAAAAATAAAATAAAATAAAGTAAAATAACTTGGAGTGGCAATGGTTCTGGGAGTACTTATTCGTTAAGCTTTTTTCATAACTACACTTGAGAGAGATTTAGAATAGGGCCTGGATATGTTACACTTGTGTCACGTATACATTCTTAGAAACGTTAATTTTGCCATTAACATGTTCAGTTCACCAAAAATAGCATGAGTTCTTCAACAAAACGATACTAGAAGAAAGTGATTTTTGACACTTATATTGGTTTAATTAGATGAAATGTAAACATTGCAAGTGCTTCACGTTAAACCTCAAAAACAGTACCGCCTTTTTGCAAAGCGTCCACTTTTCTTTTCTTTTTTTTTGCGTAGGGTTTTAATAATTTCATCGGGTGATGCAATGAACCTCATACCATAGTGTTCACGCCTTGATATTGTTTAAAGCAAGTTATCAATCCAAACATAAAGGAGAGGAAAAGTATTACATTCTTGTGACCTAATTATTGAGATACGCCTTGGAGAAAGTGAGCCTCAGGCTATTCTACTCCTGAGGTGCGAAGTTTCTATAGTGTTATCAACATGGCTAGTTCGTAGGGTTAAGTTGTCTTTGACAACGAGGACAACAAAAGGGGGGAACCCTTGACACTTCTCAATAGATCACCTGTTTCTTCCATACAAACGTAGTTCAAATTAAACATAGTACTATATTAAAGTGATTTGTTGCCAGTTCTGTTTATATTGCCCAAGAATATGCACCCTAACGGCTAGCAGGAACATTTGCTAAGATCACAACGATTTAGTCACGTATTCGATGTAGTATTAGAATAAATGCCTACTTTTCGTGTGAGCTTCTTGTTTTAGTCGCTGCTTATTTTGTCTCTGTTGGGTTCGTCGGATCCCCAAAAACCGGATTCGGCACTTAAACCGAACCCCTAAATCAAATGCGGAAGATAAGCCCGGGAATTGTCACGTATCACCGATCGAAAAGCACACCACGGATTCGAGCGTACCTTGTTAGCCACAGATTAGACACCGACGCTGTAAAGAGGAAGAGAAATCAGTCCTGTTCGATCCGATGTCGAAGAATCGTCGTTAAGTGAAGATGGCGTCGCTTCTTAGCCTTGGAGAGATAGAGAATTCTTGAAGAGAATGGAGAACGTTCTTACAAATGCAAAAAGGTGTCTTCTCCTTCTCTCTCATCCCTTTTATAGGTTCCCCTTTCCACGGGCCTTATTCCCGTGGGCCGGCCTTTAGGCCCATCGTGGCCGGGCCAACTTAGGCCCATTATAATAAATCCATCATCTCCCACTCGCACATGGTGGGTCAAAACCAACATGGGCGGATAGGCCCAACTGAGGCCCATCAACTGAAAATCCCTCTTTTCCTCTTTCAACATTCATACCGGTGAATAATCCGTGCGACCAGCATACTTTGAGAGCTCGTTGCTATACATCTGTTAGGAATATATAGCAGCTCATATTGGGCATCATTTTTCGAGTAAATTTAGTATGCAGTACCCTAGATCGATCGATCACATTTATATCTCTCTTAATCTCATTCAAACAATGATATATATATATATATATATATATATATATATTGTATTCACAATTATGATTATCTCAAAGACAGTCATAATTGGTCGACTGTGAATACAAAACCACAATGTGATTCTACAAATCCGATCTTCCTCTTTCCTTCAAACTCTCAATTTCAGTTCAACTTGCTTTTCTAGAAATGTCCCATTAGATCGAATCATCTCATGACCATTGGCAACATTCTAAGATAGCAAACACTAAATAGAAATCTTGAGAATAAGTAAGAGTCATGAGGGCACTAAAAATTAAGGAACTCTATTCCTCAAGAGTCTCACACGTCATAAAAGTTGAGATCAAACTTTTGTCACTCTTATAGGTCGTCTCATGCATACGTAGTATGAAATACATATTACGGTATTAACTCCTTTCCCATGGAGCGTATGTTTACACCATCAATACCGTACAGATGATAATTCAGACATACCCAATGTCTAACTTGAGTTCACGTATTTACTCATTCACAAAATTCATCAGAACTCACATCTGGCATCTTAGACAGATAAAGTAAAATGTGTGGGTTATTTTACTTTCGGACATCGTAAGTACTATGTCCTCATCTTAACACTCAGTTAAGGCGACATACGTATTTTAAGCTTGAGCTCTCGATTATCACCTAGATAATAAGCTTAAAAACCGTCTCATCTCTATTTATCACATAGTAAATAGAGGCGATTACCCGTGTGAGTAGGCTAATCTCTTATCTGTCCGACATACTTTCTCAACATAATATAATGCACTAAGCATTAAGATGCATAAAGATCAAACAAAGATTCATAGGCATTAATAATTAAACAATACTAGTTCATACATGTGAACAACTCAGGGAAATTACAATCCAGTACATCAGACTCTACGCAATCCTAGAGATTTCATATGACCACAAAACACATCTCTAGGTATTGGCTTTATCATAGGATCTGCTACCATTCTATGCGTAGATATGTACTGCAAGTTCACATCCTTTCGTGCAACCATATCTTTGACAAAGTTATACTTGGTATCTATATGTTTGGTCTTGCCATGATATTTTGGATCTTTAGTGTATGCTATAGCTGCTTGGCTATCACAGTTAACCAATAACAGATGTGCAGCTTTCTCAATAACACCTAAATGATCCAAAAATCTCTTAAGCCAAACTCCTTCTTGTACCGCTGCTGATAATGCCACGAACTCAGCTTCCATCGTGGACAAGGCTATACACGTTTGTTTCTTACTGCTCCATGATATGGCGCCATTGTTCAGTAAGAAAGCAAATCCAGAGGTAGATTTCCTTTCATCTAAATCTCCTCCCCAATCAGCATCAGAATAACCTTCGAGTCGTAGATCCTTTCCTTGGTAACTCAACTTGAAATCAGCAGTTCCCTTCAGATACCTCAGTATTCTCTTCACGGCTTTCCAATGTGCTGGACCTGGATTGGATTGGTATCTACTCACCATTCCAACTGCAAAACATATATCAGGTCTTGTACACATCATAGCATACATCAAGCTCCCAACTGCACTAGCATAAGGAACATGTTTCATTTGTTCCTTTTCTTGTGGAGTCCTCGGACACAGTCTATGGCTCAATCCTTCAACTTTTGCAATAGGAGTATCTATGGGTTTACAATCTTGCATACGAAATCGTTCAAGAACTTTATTTATATATGTTTCTTGCGAAAGAGACAACGATCTCTTCGAACGATCTCTTGAAATCTTAACTCCAATAATGTATGCAGCCTCACCCATATCCTTCATCTCAAAGTTGGAAGACAACCAACTCTTGACAGTATAAACAAACTCCATATTGCTTCCGGCAATCAGTATATCATTAACATATAATGATATGATCACAAATTGATCTTTGGATCTTTTGATATATACACAATGATCCTCATCAATCATCGTAAAATCATATGCCATTATGGCATTATGAAAACGTATATACTATTGTCTCGATGACTGCTTAAGGCCGTATATCGATCTCAAAAGTCGACATACCTTTTCTTCTTGGCCTTTCACTATGAAACCAGTAGGTTGTTCCATGTATATTTCTTCCTCTAATTCTCCATTGAGGAAAGCAGTCTTTACATCCATCTGATGTAACTCAAGATCCATACTAGATACTATTGCCAGAATAATGCGAATCGAGGTAAATCTCACTACAGGAGAAAACATATCTTCATAATTAATTCCAACCTGTTGATTATACCCCTTCGCAACAAGGCGAGCCTTATGCTTTTCTATCGAGCCATCAGCCTTTCACTTTATTTTGAGAACCCACTTGTTCTCTACAGCTCTGCGTCCTTTTGGAAGATCAACCAGTTCCTAGACTTGGTTTGATTTCATTAACTCCATTTCCTCTTCCATTGCATGAATCCATTTTTCCTTACTAGGGCAATTCAGAGCCTCATTAATATTTCTTGGCTTGTCCTCATCTTGTGGAGCAACCATAAAAGTTTCCCCTTCAATGTCAAAACGTCGACGGGGAATACTTTGGCGACTTGTTCGCCGTATAGGAGATTGTACACTTTGTACATCATTCCCCATTATGCTCCCACTTGGATTAGATAATGATGATGTCGTCTCATTATGTGCTTGCAATTGAGAATGAGTTGAATTCAATTCATCACTTCTCATATTACTCCCACTTGGACGAACTCCACTAAGATCATTATCTTGATCCGAGGTTTCAAATAGGGTGTTGTCTTCCCTATTTCGCCCTTCTTAGGAAATTCATCCTCTAAGAATTTGACATCCCGTGATTCAAATTCAGTTATACTCCCACTTTCCTGCTCACCTATGAACACATACCATTTTGAGTGTTCAGAGTATCTTATAAAAATACTCTTCTTTCCTCTGGGACCTAATTTCCCAAACTTGTGAGATGACTCATGCGTATAGGCAGCACAACCCCATGGCTTAAGAAAACTTAAGTCCGATTTTCTACCTGTCCATAACTCATATGGAGTGGAAATAACTGATTTGGAAGGCACACGGTTAAGTATATAGGCAGCAGTTAACAACGCATCACTCCAAAAGGTGATAGGTAAGTTAGCATGCGCCATCATGGACCTAACCATTTCCAATAGGGTTCTGTTTCTTCTCTCCGCAACACCATTTTGTTGAGGAGTATATGGAATAGATAACTGTCTCTCTATTCCTTTTTCATCACATAATTTTCTGAACTCATCAGATAAATATTCTCTACCTCGATCGGATCTCAATGGTTTTATTTTCTTGTCTAATTGATTCTCTACCAGGTTCATAAATCTTTTGAAACAACTTATTGCTTCAGATTTGTGAGAAATCAAATAGACATATCTGAATCGAGTATAATCATCTATAAAAGTGATGAAATAAACAGCCCCATGCCTTCCTCTTACATTCATTGGACCACAGACATCAGAATGGATTAAATGCAGAGGAAATTCAGTTCTTTTACCTTTTCCAAATGGTTTCCTTGTCGATTTCCCTTCTAGGCAATGCTTACATATGGGCAAATCGACTTTTTTAATGTTACCCAACAAGCCATCTTTGGCTAGTCTATTCATACGTTGTTGGCCAATGTGACCAAGTCTAGCATGCCATACATTCACATCATTATCATATGTATTAGGAGACGTGAGAAGGGAATAACAAACATTTGCATTAACATAATCAATATCTAATACAATGAAACCATCCAGAAAATAACCACAAAACCATAGTAATTTGTATTCAAAAACAAATCCACACCTCTATCATAGAAGTTCATATTAAAACCTAATTTAACCAACACTAAAACAGACACTAAATTCCGACGAATCTCCGGAGCATACAACACATCATGTAGGAACAAAGTGCGTCCACCACGCATATTCAGTTGGCATGTGCCAATTCCTTTCACTTCAGCTCTAGAGTTGTTTCCCACATAGATCTACTTAGTTCCAGTTGGTACTCGTCAGAATTCCACGAAGGATCCTCTATCCTTCGATACATGGTCTGTCGCTCCTGAATCCACAGTCCACAAAGGATTAGACTCAGTTAAGAATACAGAACTTGACACAAAAGCAAAGTTCTGAAAAATACAAGGGGTGCATACCTTCTTTGGCTCACGACAGTCGCGAGCATAGTGACCCTTCTTGTCACAGTTGTAGCATTTCACCCTTGCAAGCTTTTTCATGCGAGGACGCTTTCCTCTTCCATGTTGGTTAAACTTGGGTTTCTTCCCTGAAGGACCTGCTTCCTTGCCTTTCCCTTTATCAAACCAGTTAGGGCGCTTGCGCTTGGAGCCCGAAGCTTCATTTGAGCTAGAACCAGCATGATAGAGTTCAGCATCCGGTTTAGCTGCCATCAGGCGGTCCTCTTCCAGCTCAAGATGACGCATTGCATCCTCGAAGGTTTTGATATTTTCATTATGAGTCATGTGCACCTTCATATGCTCCCAACTCTGAGGCAAGGGACGAATCACTGCTTGCACTTGCTGCTCTTCTGTCAGGACATGGCCAGCATCTTTCAGCTCATTTATCATGTTTGACATCTTTCTAAGATGTGTTGCTTCATGGTCTGACCATGAGGCTTCTTATAAGAGTCAAACCCGATAGTGAGCTGCCCTCGATCGGTCACCGAAGTATGACCAAATCTTGCCGCCAATGCTTCCCACATATCTTTGGCATTTTCAAAACGCCTAAACTCTCGCATGACGTCATTTTCCATGCTGCTCTGCAACGTGATGCGAGCAAGAGAGTTCTTTCTTTTCCATGTAGCAAAAGCATCCTTGTCTCTCTTGTGCTGTGCAGTGTTTCCTTCTTCAGGTTCTACCATGGTCAGGTTAAGAACCTCAAGTGCTTCTTGCTCTTCCAGCACATACTGGATTTTCATTTGCCAAATTTCATAGTTGTCACCATTGAGCTTTTCACCTTTGTTCAGCTCGGCAACTATGCTCTTTGTGGCTGAAGCCATTGATCTGAACACATCAGACATATATGCACGAGTTAATAATGCCTATCACTTATACATCCCTTTTGCACAGACCCATCATATTAATGAATAATTTTAAGTAAGGTTTTAGAATCAAAATGTCACTATGTTTCCAATCATCCTCCAAAAATCCTAACTTAAAACTATCATTAATATGATTGTCATATGCAAAATCAATTCTATGAAGCTACAGGAACTTCTGTAACTACCCACAGCTAACTACTCACAGCAACCAGCAATAACAGAAAACAACAGATAATTGATATACAATAATAATATAATAATACTTTCAGTTAATACAACTAACATATAGGTCGCTACAACAACAACAATCAGGTAGTTAACATTATATAAGATGTCCACTAAGAACACTCAACAAAAAACAACTAATACATCTTACATAAAACCTTCACACGAACTGGGAAAGATCCTCTTTTGTTCAATTTATTGATCTTTTCCCTTGTAAAAATGCAGTAATATTCTTTTACAAAATTGTTCACAATTTTCTTATAAGAAGCAGCACCGTTGACATCCCATATGCGATTCAACACATCTTGCCATTCAGGTGGAAGAGTGTTGATGAAAAATCGCACCATCTTTGACTGTGGCATGGGATGACCATTCCATATGACCTGTTGTATCTTCCCGTTGACCTCAAGAACATGATCAATTAAGTCACCATTCTCCCATCGATAATCAGTCAACTCAGCCATCAACTTAGAAAGCTTTGCTTTTTGTTTATCGGTAATCACGCGAATAGGCGTACGTAACTGAAGGGGAGGCATTGTTCCTGCAACAAATGCAGAACAAATAAGGGATTACATATAATCCACATTGACTCAATTGGAAAAAAAAAAAAAAAAGAAACAAATCTTTTTTTTTTTTCCGGGTCAACGGTCAACGGTCGTCGGTCAACGGAAGGGTCGTCGGACCGGTCGGACCAGTCGCCCGGGTCGGACGGACCGACCGCACGTGCGGCGCGCATGCATGAGCTGACGTCAGCCTGCACGTGCCGCGCACGTGCCAGGCGGGTCAGGTCGAGTCGCCGGTCGAGTCGCTGGCCGGTGACTGTCCGGCCAACGACGTCGACGATGACGTCATCGATGACGTCAGCACGCGTCGGTCCGTGGACCGGCGCGTGCCGGTTCGCCGGCCGGCGGCACGCTTGCGCCGATTCGTCACCGGCGCGTGTGCCGCACACGCTGGACGAACCAGTGCGTCTGGGCGCATCGCGCCCACGCACAGCGCCTTCTGGCCACGCGTGTGGGTGCGTGCGGCGTCCCCCGGCGACGTGCAACATGTCGCCGGACTCGTCTCGACGTCACCTTCCTCCCTATGCATTCAGATTTTGATTTCGACTTACGAAAAGTCAGAAAAAATGGCGAACAACGCTCGGGTGTCGGGATTTCTCGCCCCAATCTATACGGCCGAAATGCTTTTTGCGAAAATCAATCATAAACAATAAATTGGTCGGGAAAAACGTGAATTCAGGCTCTGATACCAATGTTGGGTTCGTCGGATCCCCAAAAACCGGATTCGGCACTTAAACCGAACCCCTAAATCAAATGCGGAAGATAAGCCCGAGAATTGTCACGTATCACCGATCGAAAAGCACACCACGGATTCGAGCGTACCTTGTTAGCCACAGATTAGACACCGACGCCGTAAAGAGGAAGAGAAATCAGTCCTGTTCGATCCGATGTCGAAGAATCGTCGTTAAGTGAAGATGGCGTCGCTTCTTAGCCTTGGAGAGAGAGAGAATTCTTGAAGAGAATGGAGAACGTTCTTACAAATGCAAAAAGGTGTCTTCTCCTTCTCTCTCATCCCTTTTATAGGTTCCCCTTTCCACGGGCCTTATTCCCGTAGGCCGGGCCTTTAGGCCCATCGTGGCCGGGCCAACTTAGGCCCATTATAATAAATCCATCAGTCTCTTACCTGCTGATAAATTCAATTGAACCCAAAAGCGATTAACGATGCATTGCACAGCCTCCAATCGTCAATGGGCTTCTAGATGAATATTGGACGACTTTGTCAAAATGTTTCAGAATTGACAGAGCACGATCGAGGGAAGTTGTCATTTGAGCAGCATTGACTCAAAGCATTATTTGAGTTGTCTTTTACTTTATGACTTCGCAATTCTCCAAATGGGAATTGTGCATAGGTGTAGCTCAGAGAGTGGCCGAGGATACAAGAATATCTGATAACATTTGGGTCCCAAGAATTACGGATATGATTGGTGATGATCAAATGATTTATCCTAACCACGTAATATTTCAAAAGGGTGCCTCCATGGCGTAACTTAGAGAATCGAACGCAATTAGTGGTTACTTATTTGCTATTAAAAGGACTAGTCTAGCTTCCAATAAGAAAAAAGCTGAAGTTTTTAAAATTGTTGGTAAGCTATAAACGCCGTTGATAAAGAAAAAAAAAAGACTTGTAACTTATCATTGGGAAAAGTGCCAAAAATGTCTTAAACTGATTATATTGGTGCTAATTCAGTCTTAAACATTTTGATTAGAACAATTTAGTCCTCAATTTTTTCACATTAGTACTAATTTAGTTCATATAGCCAATTTAGGCTGCAATTTGCTAACGTAGACACTGTTAAAAGTAAATGCAAGGCCATCGTTGAAGTGGATAAAATTTACAATTTTTTAAAATTTTTATGAATTTTTTATTAATTTTTTTCCTTTTTTTTATTTTTTTTAACAATTTGGGTCGATCAGGTCCCCGCCAACCATTGCCTGCCACAAGTGAGGATTACGAAGCCCTTACACAAACCTCTTTCTTGACCAACGACCTTGTGGGCCCACAATTGGGAAAAAAAAAAGAAAAGGAAAAAAATGAAATAAGAAAAGAAGAAATTGAAAAGAAAAGAAACAAAAAGAAACAAAAAAATTATCCATATTAGTATTAGTCATGCCACATAGGATAGTCGGTGTCCACTCAACAATTTCAAGCCTAAAGTAGTAAGATGAATTGAATTGGTACCAATATGAGAAAGTTTAGGACTCAATTGGTGCCATTGAAAGGTTTCGTACTAAATTAGTATCAATGCAATATATTTATAACTTTTTTAATACTATACCCCTTATTCATGAGGCAATTAATTAGTATATGACTAACAACATATCAAATCAACTAACATCTTTATTAAACTATAGCTGCTAATCAAATCAATAGTTCACCGGTTTACAAGAATTTATAAACGTGATTTAGAATTTACTACTTGTGTCAAATAATTACTGAACAAAGCTCCGTTTTTGGCCAACGGAATTTTGGAAACATCCCTTAAATCATCTGTCACGTAATGAGGGACGTTCGCTGGGTACCAGCAGTTACTAGGAGATTGATCAAATTCTTCAACAAGTTAAGAAAAGAACGGTTGAGATAGTTTCGAATTTTTAGGAAAATCATTTTTAATGAAATGGTTTGTCTTCACGTACTTTGACTTTCCGCTTGGAAGCATCCACACACTTAGGAATTAACAAGCAGACAGATTGGTCGTGATTACAAGATTCCCATTTACATAGTGGACGCGTTAGCTTAGACAATAATGCCTCAACACCTATATGTATAACTGGAAAAGGATGGATATGATGGATTTTTCTGCTGGGTGCATAAGTCACACCGTCCAATGTGAGTTATTTTTCCTTGGACGCCTTCTTGTGTCATTCAATGAAGGCGGAATTTTTACTCTTTTATTTTTATGAATTATGTAAAATCCATACTTTAGAGTGATGCATTGAGCATCTTGCAATCATCAACAAGCTTCTAGATGAAAACTGATTGGCCCAAATACAAAAAAAGAAAAACAAATAACCTTAGACGAAATTAATACGATCTTCAAAACGTATAAAAAAATTACAAAATTTTACCACTATAACCGACCAACTTTTGCAAATAATTTCTTTTCCTACAACATATCTTTTGGAATGATTCACTTCCACCACTTCACTAAATGACTGTCCAACTCTATTATTGAATAACTAACCAACTTTCGCATAACACTAGTGTGGACCAAAAAAACGACGAGAATGGACCGAATACTAGTTGATCGCTATTTTGATCACAGTGGTCACATGTTGTGTGTGTGTGTGTGTGTTTTTTTTTTTTTTTTTAATTATGAAGTTGTATTAAATTTTCTTCAGATAAAACATGGTGCTATTTTTGTGTTTGGCCAAACTAATGGAGAGTTGTCAAAAGTTTCAGTTCAATGTAAAAAAGTTTGCCATTTCAGAAAAGATCACCATCTAGGACGTCGTCACTCGTCACTCGTCATGGGTTGTCCTTTCGATAACTTTTAGGTTGGATTTGTAATAGTGTGTACACCCACGACGGTTCGTAAGGACGCTTGCATGGCGTAACTTTGAAATTTCTTTATCACGGCTTTCTAGCGTAGCGCCTCCGCGAGAAATTTCACTGGACTTTGCTTCTACTTTGATTCATTGAGGTAACAACCATCTCTTTCGCTTGCTTCCATGCCTATGCACAAATGACTCGAACTCTATCTTACTCTATTCCTAAAAATTCTTAAGTTCCTATTCCCGTACATTGGAAGATTAATTCATGGTCATTCCATTTCAGCCCAATGTCATTCACAACATATTAAATGCTTAGAACTCCCACTGTAATCTTCCTCTTAGAAATGGCTTGTTGCTTTGTTCATGAATCTCTTTCCGCTATAAGATCTAAAGATTAGAGATTCTAGATTGTGTGATGCACTACAGTACTAATTAATTATAAGTTGGCTTGCAGTTTGAATAATAGTATGGTGCATGTCGTTTCGTTAGGGACGAGAAGACTAGGAAAAGGGACAGATTTTGGGAGTTCTCTTCAGGTGTAAATTCTGCAAACGTGATTTCCCGATGATATTCTGAGAATTAAGTCATACTTAGCTTGCGTCTTGGTCATGATGTTGTTACATGCACCGAGGTTCCTAAGGATGTCCAGGTTATAGATTTTGAAGCAATTAGCCCTCGAAATAGGAAAGATAAAAGTCTATCTCAACCGACCACTTCAATACTGCTTACAGGCATCCAGATACAGACATCCAGATGCTCTCTAGTTACTGGTTCACATGTCATGGGCAGGTTGATAGGTTCATCATTCATGTGTCACGGACTCATTATTTTAGTTCACTCAAATAATGCTCTCCAATGATCGTGCAGCATTAGAAATTTTCTCACAAGAAAGCCTTATTCAATTACAAAGCTCTGGATTTCTATTCACTTGTGAGACAAAAAAAATTATGGAAAAATTGCTGCTATTTATACAAGTACAGCTTGAACCACAGTCGTAAATTGCTTCTTCTGTCTAATGATGGAGATTCTATCTCCTTACTTGCCCCATATATATTTACATATTGCCTACTCTTAGAATATTCTAGAGAATATCCTAGGTATATAAAAATAATCCAAAAATACTTGGAAGCTTTGAGATTTGCCTTATGATTCAAGGTCCTTCGTAAGGAAAACCTCTAGACTATGACTCATGCATGGCAGTTATTTATGAGATGCAATTTTATTAGGTTAATTTGCTTCTTGGCATGATAGTGGACAAGTACAATACATGGTTTATATGCCATGCCGGCTTAAAGCCTACCTAACTTAAATGTTTTCTTTTATTTGGTATCTGTGGTCAAGTTTCCCTGCCTTTATTTCTGCTTGTTTCTTATTTTGAGACAACTAAGAAAACATGACAGACTAATTTTTATATTAATTCCTGAATGTTGCTTAGCCGCCTTACTCCTCTTCACAGTGCACTAATCGCCGTTGATCACCTTTTGGTACAAGACAGGACAAGATGGCAGTGTTATGTAAATGGTCCTCTCTAATCTCTATAAGAGCGTAAATCGCTCTAAATGAGGAACTTTTTCAACTTTGTTTCATGATCAACATGCCCCCACACTTATTCACTGAGGCAGAGGTTCAGGGGATGAAGGAACAGCCATTCAAGTTGCTATGCTAAATTTAGAAACTAGAGAAGTTGTGCAGAGCAGACCTGTTCGAAGCTAAGCTGAACCTTGTCATATTCAATGGTGAACGTTGATTGGAGAAGTGAACAATTGGAAAGCCACGTAATATCCAAAGGGTGTGAGGAGAGAAAGCCACTTCTATCTTGCGACACGCTAATGACCTAGAAGGAGGGATCGGCACATTAGGCGATTTCACTTTTACGCAGGATTCGAGCTGGACAAAGAGTGGCAAATATAGGCTTGGAGTTAAGGTTGTTGTAGATGCTATGATGCACCATATCCGAGGCTTTCACTGTTGAAGATAGCCATCGAGAATGTAAGTCTTCCAAGCAACTAATGTTTTTTTAGTGTTTGTTTAAACACATCATCTAAAACTACTCAGACGGCTAGTATCCTGATTAGAGGCTAGTACTTTCGTTGACATAGAGATTATTGCAAGATGAATTTACTCAACATTGTGGAGACAATAGAATGACTACAACCTTGTTGGCTAGCAATGCTATTTTGAAGGAGGTTTATAATGCTGTACTCACAAGCATTAGAAATTCTTCCCTAGCTTTCGCTCAAACTCACAAGGATCGTAGAGAGAAAAGTTCTAGAGAAGCACTAGATTTCTAGTTACTTGTAAGATGATATGAATAGGGCAAGGGACCCTATTTATATAAGTACAGCCTGAACCATAGCCATAAATTGCCCCTTCAATCTAACGGTGAAGTTTCTTTCTCCCTACCTAATCCATATGTATATTTACCATATTGCCCGCTTCTAATAATATTCTAGAGAATATTCTCAAATATGTAAAAATAATCCAAAAATACTAGAAAACTTTGAGATTCAACTTGTGATTCAGTCCTTCATATGGAAAATCTCTGGACTGTGACACATGCATGACAATTATTCATAAGATGCAATTATCTTAGGTTAACTTGCTTTTGACTAGTTGATCTATCCATATCTTGGCATGACAGCTGACAAGTACAATACATGGTTTATATGTCACACCGACTTAATACCTACTAAGTCTTCTTTTATCTAGTATCTGTGATCAAGTTTCCCTGCCTTTATATTTGGTCGTTTCTTGTTTTGAGATAACTAAGAAAACATTACAGACTCATTTTCATATTAATTCCTGAATCTTGCTTAGCTGCCTCACTCCTCTTGGTAGTGCACTAGCCACTGTTGATCATGTTTCGACATAGGACGGGATAAGACGGCGGTATGTAAATGGTCCTCTTAGGTTTCTCTATCTACAAACTTTGTCTGTTACAAGTTCACAGTGCACAAATTACCAGCTCTGAAGAAGGAACCTTTTCAACTTCGTTACATGACCATCATGCCCCCACACTTATTCATTGATGCAAAGATTTAGGGTGATCAAGGAACAGCCATTCACGTTGCTTTGCTAAATCTAGAAACTGGAGAAATTGTCTGGAGCAGACCAGGATCAACAGCT
This sequence comes from Eucalyptus cloeziana, assembly GCA_014182715.1. NCBI lineage: Eukaryota > Viridiplantae > Streptophyta > Magnoliopsida > Myrtales > Myrtaceae > Eucalyptus > Eucalyptus cloeziana. Next base: position 52,069,406 of record CM024636.1, on the reverse strand, counting down.
AAGCTGAACCTTGTCGCATTCTGATGGTGATCTTGAAAAATTGATTGGACATGGGTAAAGCTACGTGATATCTGAAGGATGTGAAGTGAGAGAGCCGATTCTATCTCATGACTTGCTAGTGACCCTAGAAAGAGGGATCGGCACTTCAGGATTCAAGATCGACAAAGAATGGCAAATATAGGTAAGGTTGCTTGTAGATGCTATGATGCAGTACATATCCATGGGTTCATATCCAAGGCTTTTGCTATTGAATATAGCCGTGGAGAATGTTGAGTCTTCAGAGAAACTACTGTTTATATAGTCTTTCTTTAAACACATCATCTAAAACTACTTAGATAGTATTCATCATATACTAGATAGATTTCGCTAAAAACAGAGATCACTAAGAGACATCTGAAACTGTCGGACATTGGAATGTCGCAGGATCTAATCGGACATATGAAACTGAGCAAAGCTGAAAGCCGAGAAAGGCTGTTGTGGCGTGGCTTTAAGCGAAAAGCCGCTTTTAGGTGGGCGGTAACTATAAGAAAGATGGCTGCCACAAGACAGACCAAGGAGGCTTAGGCCTAATAATACCTTTGATGTTACAACCTTGAGAATCCATATGCAACGGGGAATTTGTTACAACCTTGGGAGGGAGCCATGTTTAGTGTACTGATATATACGTACTTTTCTTGTATCTCCAATCAGCTAAGATATAGTCTTTGTTTAGTTTCTCCGTCCAGCACTCCTAGCTACTCAGCACTATTATTTAGCGTCATTTCTACTAAAATTAGCTCGTCATTGACTTCTTAGACAAAACTCAAATGAGAATCAATTCACATTTCATGAATCTGCACGAGGGCAAGCGGGATAGTGGTTGCGACTATTTTTCAAATATAGTTTCAACAGCGTTTGAATCAGCGAATTACCAAGTTTTCTGTGCATCAGTGGCAGAGACGAGGACCATATCTTTTCCTTTTACCATGACTACTGACTAGGATCTGTGCTTCTTATATTTTGTAATTAAAAGACTAAAAAAAGTCAACGTTTCATTAGAGGCCAACATATGTCAAAGCTAATGCCGAAGAAATGTTACCTAGATTTTACCTGCAAGCTGATTGGAATCGATCACCGTGTAAAAGAAAGAAACCCATAGGCAGCGGAGGTGTACTGTGTGTTTCAAACTGTCCCTTATTCCCGGAGTCTGAAAACGGGAAACGGAAGAGGAACATCTCTCTGCAAGAACAGCTTACAACTCACCAACACGGACGAGAATGTCCCAAGCTCAATTCTTCCGAATGAAGGCATGACGTCACAAAATATGTTCTCCGTTGTCATAAAGTTTGATTGTCCTCAATAATGTGGACAGTCCAGGAAATCAAATCATTTGCTCGGAAGTTCAAATTGGTTCGGTGCTGGAACCGAGATCATCAATGCGACTCGCAGTTGTTGAACAGATGGGTGAGGATTAAACTCCCTACTTTTTAATGAGCATGCTTTCCCCGGAAGCCTCCAGAGGAGCGCCATGCGAAAGTTCGAGACCAAACGTTATTTCAGTTATCGACAGGTTCCCTCTGACTATTGAGGTTGCCAAGTTCGTATCTCTATCAGAAGAACAAGATCATATGGCTGAGAAAATTGTAGCTTTGTCTTAAAAATCGCCACGGAAGTAGAATTAGAGAAGCCTTTAGGTAGTTGTCATGCGTCCAGGTCCTTTAATAAAGCTGGCATAGCCAGTCCTACATTACCTAGTCCTAGCCAACAGAAGACTTAATGTAATATCAGACATTAAGCACGCTCACTGAAGTTACCAGAGTCCATTGGAGAATGCCCAGACCATGTCCCTCAAACTAATTGTCATAGGGGCCCTATCACTAATTCAAGCCATGTACGTTGAGGCAGGCTAACGCCAAGGCATGAAAATTTCCATGCACCAAAATCCCTGCAGGTCCGAACATAAGGCCGCCGCCAAAGCGAGCAACTAGGTCAAGGTTGGCCTGCCTCAAAAATCTAAACAACAGAAAATTGTGAACATGCCAACATATGCATTCAACACCATCACATCCAACGAAGGATAGATCTAATGTATACAACTAGGCTACTACTGTATTCGAGGGGATTCTGAAAAGGTTATATCGTAATGCAAATTCAAGTTGGTGTCGATAACCCTCAAACCACATTCGCTCCCAGGAGAAAGAAAAAGTAAGGATATCTAGGAGAGCATCCAGACACAAAATTACCTGAGGTGATGGAGAACCATAGCTACAACCTTTGAAGAATTGCGAAAGGCATGCCATATGGGGATTTAGTTTTTAGCTAATGATTCGAAAGGCATTCCTTTTCTTTCCTGACCTTTCTTCCAAGGTCTTCCAAACTCTTATCTATTTCCGTCAAGCTTACCAACCAAGTTAACCCGCAGTACTGTTCACAGACCTATAACAGTCTAATTCAACCAAATCAGATTGTCCTACACCAACTTTTTATTAGAGCAAGGTTCAACTCATGGCAACGCCATCCAGAAAAACCTTTTCGTGGAGAAATCAGAGAGGAGAAGAGTGATGAAATTTTATTGAAGATATTGGAAGAACGTAAATAATTTACAGTTGATTGAGTTCGGTTGAAAGTCAAATTTGCCAAGGCGACCATGTCCCCATATTCTGGAAGCAGCGAAGAGGTCCCGAAGACGGTGAAAATCAATATAATGAACACCCTCTCGAAGCTGTATTGATCGAGGACAAGTTTTTTTTTTTTTTTTTTTTCCTTTTTCCTTTTTGGGTCGAACGAGGACAAAGAGTTTGTCGAGCTCCTTTGCTTAATTGGACCAGATTTCTTGATGATACTGAGACATCTATGATACAGCTGACGACATCACCAGCTTTGTCGGATTGACTGGCTACCATAGAAGATGTTTCCCAATCTGTTTTCAAAGTCATCTTATGCTTTTTTTCCTGCAGAAATCGTGCATTTACAGACGGTTCAATGGATCATCTTCATGATCACAATTTTCATTGATCAACAACCAAGTATATATGCGGGTCCCAAGAAATTATAATCACATCATAACCAACCAAACCCTATTGCAATTTCGTCTTTCTTCCATATTCAAATCGGTATTATTAAGAACATGAAATTTACAAGCTAAATCGCTTCATCAGTAAAGCCACATCTCAAGATAATATCAAACCATCACACAAAGCAGTACCTCTTTAAATCTGTATACAACTTTACATTTAATATTTGATAAAAGATGCATCCAGTTAGAAGCTTCCTTGACCAGCAAGACATGAATAGAAAGGGTTGAAACCAACCTGTCCAACCAATGTAAGGATCTCTATTTGGTCAATATGAAGAATGAAAACTACAGTAGAGAAGTCACTTATAGGGACGAGATATTAGGATCGAAATTCTACTGAACTTCTTGTGTGCATCCATTGGTGCCCAAGCTTACAACTTACCCTGAAGAAGATGGCTCTGTTGCCTGCTGACTAAACATCAGAGAGCTTGAAGGCGGAGTCTTTTTTGGAAAAGTTGCATTGACTTTCAAAATTGCATTAATTAGTAAATAATAAATTAAAAAAGGATGCACTAATGGGGTGAGAGCCAAGAAATTACCTTCACTTTTTTCTCCAGGTCAGAGGGCGCCAAAAGAAAATTTTTCAGAATTACTCTGGCCAAACAGAACATATGATTGACAAATGCTCTTCATGACTAGAGATGATTGAGGAAACGGAAAAAGCCATATAAAGTCCATTTGATGAAAACCATTCCTGAGAAAGAAGAAATAACACTGACATCTTCCTTTGGCAGCATTAATTGTGGCTCCAATTCCATCTCACGGCCCAAATTTTTTCTTTTCCCATAAGTAGGACTATACAAAATACCACATCACTTTAACTTTGCATTATACAAGAATACTGCAGAAACAAAGTCATCTCTCTTTTTTCTACTCAATTGAAAGCTAGACGTCTAAGAAGGGAAAAAATCTTTTCATAAAGAGAGAAAATGTTTCACCCTTGTGCCACATAAAGTCGTTCATCATCTTGCTCTTCCTTGCTATTATCACCCTTCTTTTCAAGATTTGATCCCAAAAGTAACTGTCTATTTTCAATGCCATTGTCACTGCTACTGTGCAAGGACAGCTGATCCATTCGGACAGCATTCCTCTTGTAGTTCCAAACGAGCATTGAAATGTAGTCCTGAGGGGACACAAGGCCTTGTTCTAGAATGCAACTCCTTTGCTCTTCCAAAGTCTTCGAGTCATCAAGTCTTATGTATTCCATTAATGCCTTCTCATGATCAGGTCTCCAATTACAAGGGAAAGGAGAATAATCAGTTTCAGGAACAAGAGACATTCTAGTATACTGGAGACCATTAATAGACTCAGTAAGACCCATCCTCAGCAAATTATGATAGTCGGGAGACTGTCCTTTCTTTTCCTTTAATGGACGACTCAGATTTCTCGCACCAATCTTGTACACCTTAGCTCGCGAACGGAGTTTGTACTTGGCAGCATAGAGCTTTGCAAGAGAACCCCTAATTATGTATGAACAGAAGTTCACAATTTTCTTCCGGTTGTCAGCATACCGATACCACTCAACGATTGTGGACAAAAACTTGTTCATTTGCGCATTTGTGTGAGCCTGCGTGGCATGGAACATTCTGAAACAAGGTTGCGGATCAGGATCTCCGTCACCCTTGATAAAATTCAACTTCCTGAACTGCCTGATACATTGCTTCAAGCTTGCTGTCACTGACAAAAGGGTGCCCACACCCTTCTCACTAATTATCTTTCCCCCCGTCGCAGTGTAACGTAAAGTTGGATAAACAACCCTCCGGCACAAGACATGATCAAGGAACATTATGCCCTTTGTGATGTGCTCGATAGGGAGGCTCTCATTGTCAAGCTTAAGCATATATTTCTGATCACAAAATTCTATCAATTGTTTTCTCAATGTTGCCGCGTCTGCTCTCGGGCCCCGAACACCAATCAAAATGTGACCACCATATCGCACATAGTCTATCTTCCGAGTTTTATCAGGCCCACTTGTCGGAACAAACTCTGGCCAAGATGTATTCCCATGCTCTGCTTCCCCTTCTGGGCTATTCCATATAACATCACTCTTAGATGGACGGTAAAATTCCTTGATCTTACTCTCCATCCAACGGTCTAACTCATCAAGGCATATATTAGCCAAAAGTGGGCTAAGAATTCCACAATGTCCCCAATTAGGAAGCTTCCCTGCCTCCTCGGGTGCAAACCCGAAAAATGTCTCTAACCAGTAAGGGTCGGGCTTGGGTTCATCTTCTGCTAACACCCTCTTCTTTTGATACTTCCTCTTTGTCTTTTTCTTCGGTTCACCATCATCAGGCTTACTTGTTATGACTGGTGTTATTAATGCTGCCTTCACCAAATCAATTATCTTCTTATCTCTAACATCCCTCATCAAAGAACCTATTACTAACCCAACCTTCATCCCATCCAATATGGTACTCAAATCCCCCTTTATATACCACAAATACCCTGCAAAATTCCTCCTGATCACCCTCAACACTGTATGTGCATTCCTCCCAGGCCTAAAAGCAAATGACTTCTGTGAAAACCTGGCTTCATAAATTGGCTCCAAAATCATTAACAAAACCTCCTGCACGATCTTATCCTGAAATGGGGTCGGCTGTGTGGTAGTCAAGATAGCCTTAATCTTCCTCTTCGACAACGACTGATAGTCTGTCTTATCCCTCGGTGACTTAATGAAAAACTCCAACCTAGAACCCCATCTAAACCTATTATCAAGAACAGCATTTCTCAATGCCAACAAGTCCTCCAGCTCAGTTCTCTGGATTGAACTCTTAGGCACATAGGAACCGGTCTCATCGATGCAAGCCTTCTGATAAGACAATACCCATAACTCAAACCTTCTGAGATAAGAACTCAAATTGGTAGCAATTCTATCAGGTTCTTTGAAGTTCTCGATCCACATTTGTGAACAAACAGACACCCCATCTTCTTTTATCAAATTGGCGGGGTCGTCCGGATCAGGCAAGCGACGGTGCATTGGAGTAAACGAGAAAAACCGAAACAAAAGAAAATCACCATCTCTCAAACCCAAAGGACTACGATGAGAGCCAAAAACATTCCCACTACTACTGATGGTAACACGTGAGTCCTTGAGAAATCGTCGAGTCAACAAAGATACGCAACAACGCATTTCAGATCAAACTTATCACACTCGAATTATTCTTGTGCCATCGACTCCCAAGAAACCACCCAGAGCAAGGGCAAAGGAGACATCAAACGGAGTTAAAAATTGCTCCTTTCACACGAAAAATAAAGAATCTCTCACGAGCCAGGTTGCCGAAATCGGTTGTTGGCCTGCGAATAATCTCTCCACTGCACCAATCTCTAAACCGCAATCATAAAAACTTTATCCGAGCCGATTGCACTGATGCTGCAACAAAAAGAAAGAGTCAAAAATCAGCTCAAACAAATCCGAAACGCATGTAACAGAGTACACCAATTTCAGAACAAACCACACCACCGAACCCACGTTCACTTGCTCCCGCAAGTACATGGGACAGCTCTTGAATTAAGGTATATTCAACTGAACGAAGGAACCTTTGGGAAAAAGCTCTGCTCGATTAACTGAGAGACGGGAACGACAACAGGAGCGGCGAAGAGCCCATCGAAGGAAGGACCGGTTGCACTCACCATTCGTTCCCGCGGCGCCGGAGAAGACGAGCAGAGCATCGAAGGAAGGGGAGCCCCGACACTCGCGAGCGTTCACTCTCTCTCGAGGGAAACTCGAGTGGAAAGCGTTACTGTCCGGAACGCACGCCGTCCCCGCTGGAGAGGAACGAGAAGGAGAAGAAGGAGAAGGAGAGGCGGAAGGGAAGAGACGGGAAGGAGGGGCTGCGCCGACGGGGCGGCGCCGCGCGGCGGAGGGGTTGGTCGCCGGCGGGAGCGAGGGGCGGTGGAGCGAGGGCTGCGTTTGTGTCGGGAGTGGGGATTGTGAAGGAGGGTTTTGTTTTGCCGTTTGAGCTTTTTTTGGGAGTGTCGTTCCGGTAGCGGTGTTGGTTAGGGCAATGGAGGAGGACGCGCCGTTTCGCTCCAAAACGGCACGCGGGTTTGGGCGTTCTGGGGTTTTGAGACGAGGTTTCATTTTAAGCAGGATTTTAAAGCAAATCTTTTCTTCTTTCTTTTTCGGATTGGATAGCAAATAAGTTATTCTGTTGGAAAAAAAGGCGTCGCAAGTTTTTTCTTTTTTCTATAAAATTAAATTAAATGTTAAGAGTAGAGGACTAGTATCGTCAATTACTGAGTTTCATGTCCATGATAAAATATTAATTTGAGTCGAAATTACCGTCATTTTGAACGACGTCTTCATTATCATCTCACCACAATACTAATAAAAATTGAAGATTATTCCACGTTAGTGCACAACTGAAACAAAGACACGAATGAACCAAAACGGTAACATTGGTTAAAGAGCATTCATAATTTTACTCGGTCAAATTTTCATTTATTAACGCAATGTGATAAATTATATAACATGCAATAGAAGTTCTGTTTAATTTTACGCCAAACATGTTAAATAGAGTCAACAAAGCAACAATAACTTATGACTAATGTCCACTAGGGCCCGATAAGCCAGACCAGGGTATAAAGAGGTTGGTCCAAGTTGTTCAAGGCCGGACTTAAAACTCCAGCGTCCATGCCCGAGTCACCAGCAACCATGCCTGACTACTCAGCTCTTGCAACCAAGTCATTAATGCTCGAGATCAGTCTATCAAGATTCGGCCCCGATCTCCGCCGTCCGTGCTCAAGTTCCAAACAGTTGGGCCCAAGCAAATTGGAACCTCAGTAGCAGGCTCAAGTCTCCTAAGGTCAAGGCCTAGTCTTGGCCTAGTCTTCAACCAATGCGACTGGGCCTTAGTCCCTCAAGACTTGACCCAAGACCTTAACGCCCCATGCTCAGGATCTCGGCAGTCATATCCAAGTCTTCGAGACCTCAACGGCCAGGCCCAGGTCTAATAAAATGAGATGAGCCTTAGCTTTATTAACTCAAAATCAACATATTCAATTACTTTAAAAGTCTAGTTAAGGAATGATACTATTTAAATTTTTTACCAAATTCTATTTATAGACTGCCAAAGCAACGAAATTTTTTATCCATGTACACGTGCAATGTGAATGGTACGCGTTTCTTTAGGAAAGAAAGTTAAGCCATCATTTCCAAGCGACGGAAAACTAATCTACAATTCATTTTCAAACTTCAATCAACCTCCGGAAAATATTACTATTTTTCTAGAAAATGACTTCTTTAAAAATAGTTTTCAAATCGCAAAAATTCCCGCGCATTAAATGGAGCATACAATAAAAAAAAAAAAATAAAGGCCTCTTTGCTATCGTAGAGAGCAAGTGGTTTTATGGACCAGCTTCTGAGAAGAGAGTAAGCACCGGGCTCTATTTTAATCCAATGCAGATCATCTCCGCTAGGACTGGGGAATCACATGGCATCAATTATGTGAAAGGTTGCCATCTCATCCAACCTTTAGCTGCAAATTCGTAGATATAGAAGTACAGGAGACAAACGCAATGACTTGAAGTCCAAGTTGCTAATCTCTTTGCTGAGAGAGATTTGCACTGAGTAGTCATCGACAAGTTTTTTGGACGAATTCCAAAGTCAAATACTCCCTATTTAGATAATCAAATTCATCCCCTCACATGGCTCTGGAACGGCAAGAGCAAGCCTCTCAATCACCCTGCTGAAGTTAAAGAATACCCTAGAAGCTCCATGCAGTGTACATAGCTTTTGTTAGCTTCAAGATAAGTAAAAAGTCACAATAATCCCCACAATTAATACACAAGATCACAGCCATCTTCCACTAAGATTCTGTGGGATGAGTTGTCCTCTGCAACGAAGAGTAGTAATGAGATTCGAGCTCTTTGAGACTGGCGGCTGCCTCCTCCGCAATTCTAGACAAGGTACGATCCGATTTTTCAGCTTGCTGGTTGAACTCGACGATTCTCTGTTCAACATGGTCGTTTAGAGATGCAAATCCCGAAAATATGGCAGTCTGTTTCAGCTCTGATACCAATTTCAGCAGTGAATCAGCCGCTTGAACCTTTTTTGCGAACATGCATCAAATGACACAGGAGACAAATACATGAGCACGGAGAAGCTGCTTCTTTGATAAGCTTTAGAAAGTAAAGAAGAAGATCGATCCAGGGCTAAAATTTCTGAAGCATTACAAGTAGATGCTTCCACCGCTTAATAATATTCCTCGAAAAGTTTTTAATCCTTGACCACACACATCACCTATTCAAGTAACTGAGCTCAAGGTTATGCCACTTATTTTCCCCCAAGTTCATTTGAACTATAGAAAGATGCTCTCGCCACTTCATCATATTCCTTGAAAAGTTAATCATACTTAGCCACCTGCATTTTGTGATTTGAGTAACTATATTTGGATTGACAATTTGTGTTCCCTCAAGTTCATTTAAACTATACAGAAAATCCAGATTGTGAGGGTCATTTTGCATTATGGTTACTGCTATTGCTAAATGCTAATACACGTATGGCAAATGCAATCTCTGAGATAATGAAATTCCCGTTATCATGAAAAAGAAATCCCACATCCATTTTCTAGAAGTCTCACAGCCCTGAAATTTTGAGTCTCTCATGGATTCAGCAGAGGATTACCAAATTGACATGTGGTAAACATATATGCCAAACATGAACTGCTTTTTAAGTTAATGAGCAGAATTAACTATCCTTTGTCGGTTACAATAATTAAATGCCCAAGCCTCACTTCAGATTAAAGTCCAAATCTTACCATTCTTGCTGCACGCATCTCCATCATGAAAGCTTCTTGTGAGTTTCTGACTGGAGGGTCATTCACCTGCCATAAGTGAGAAGACTCAGTCAATACCATGATGGATGCTCTTCAGATATTAAACCCTTCCCAGTTTGAATTTCAAATTGAAGATAAAAATATAGAACAAATGTTCTTTTATTTTTCAATAAGAGTAATATCTCTCCACATGTTACATAAAGAAAAATCTCCCGGAGTGTACATGCTACTTGAATCACTAGAATGGCAAAGACTAACTTTACTTTTTTCATCTATTTGATCTAAGCTCATAATATCGAAAGCTTCAGTATCAGGAAGTAAACATCCACATTTTGAATATTTTCCATAATTTATCATTCTGTATCCCCTCACCACGACATCTTGAAAATTTCTGATATTAGGTCTCCACTCTTCATTATCAAAAGGTCCATCACAACAGCCTTCTAAGATCTCAAATGGATTTCTTTCCATTTGGGATATATATGAAAAATAAAATAAAAAAATCAATCTTCCATTCATGGAGAACCAGATCATGGAAACAAAATGTCCTTCCCAATTTCAGCAGCTTACAAGAGCCCAAGCAACCTTCCCTCCTATCTATTGACATAACTTCAGGATACCTGAGTCCAGCATCAAGTCAATACGCTAACCAAATGTAGACCTCACACTACATTGTAGTCAATAAATGACAAAGAGACAGTTTATCGGTTCCATCTAGCCTCACACAAAGGAAAAGCATGGATAATGTCAACTGTAGTTATGACTGTTACTGAGAGGGATAAAGGTTTCCAGACTGGACGATGGCAAGGAGAAATGTATACATACTCTGGCGACATTCACAAGATGACTGAAATTGTCCACAATGTTGCCAATGTCGTTTTCAACTCTTTGTAAGAGTGTCTTCTGCTTCTGGGCAGCTGCAGCTGCTGCAGCAGCTGTGGGCCCACTCCCACTACCTAGTCCTGCTCCTGCTCCTCCTCCTCTGTTCATTATCTACATAAGCAAGTTAACATACACTTAATCTTCAGCCAGAAGGCAATACAGGTCTGTACATGTAAGTTTACAGGCACTTGATCAGTGTTTGCTAGTTTACTGGTTAATATTGTGACAGTGGACCAAGCTACACCATATAGGCGTTTTCCATCAATAAAAAAGAGAAAAGGATCATAAGACATTTGCCACCCCATGTCAAATTTGCAAGCGACGGGCAAACAATGTCAACAACTGTAAACATTGTCCAACCAATTAATCTACCTAAAACAAGAAGCAGTCCGATCTAGAAGACAACAGGAATGCCAACATCAAGTCATGGGAATTACTGAAAAGACAAAGGGCAAGAGAAAGCAAGATAGAGAACTTCGAGCATGTCCATAGACTGAAAAAACTATATCAAATTCTTAAATAAATGACATTGCTTTGCAAATTACACCTCATCAAAACAGAGGACATCAGGGACACTATTCAAACTAGGTTAATAAACAAGTAGATCCATTGCAAACTAAAAGTAATTCTGAACTTCCAAGATGAATATAAACACGAAAGCCACAGATATTGAACCTAAAGCCAGACGACAAGCTGCCTCGGCAAAGGAATTAACAGACGACATGCCGTGAAACAGCACAAAAGAAAATCAACATATCATAATGAAAGGCCAAAAAAACTGATCGTCCAATTCGATGAAGAGAGCGGCAGCTAACAGCAAACAAATCGACTCTCCCCCTACACAGCTCTCGACCAAAATTCAGCATCATTCACGACGCGAAATCCCTCCAAGAAAACACCCCAACACTCTCGGAGAAATGCTTCCGCAACCCACTCTTCGTTCACTCGCTCGCTCGCACATCAAAACCGAACTACCAATTCTTGCCACGCCACCTCCGAACGAAAGCATCCCACGCATCAAAATCCATTCTTCCCGATCTCAAAACTTCGCTCTCCTTCTCATCAGTTCGAAAATACCACGAAACGAACGTCGTCACGGTCCGATGCCTTCTTGACCCCGCAGCATCTCCACTACACATTGGCACTTCGCCATACCTTCTTCCGCAGCGCAATCTCGACAGTCCCCCTCGATACTCCGCCTGAAAACCCTAACAAAAGACGAAACTGGAAACCGAAACGAAAGCAAACTCGCCGCTCCATTTCTCAACCGCGCGCGCGTCACTGGCTCTACGAGATTTCGACCAAGTTTTTCAGGTGATTGGAGCCCCTGAACTGGGACAGGCTGAGCTCGGTGTAGAGAGAGAGAGAGAGAGAACGGACCTGTCGTCGGCGGCGGCGGCGGCGATTGCGGTGGCTCCGGAGGCGAGCAACGGAGGGCGACGGTTTCGCAGGGGAGGTTGGACGGCTGCGATGCGAATGAGCCAAATCGCGGAGGTCGTTCTGAACGACTATAAAATCTTTTATTGGGCAAAGTAATCTCAAAAATAATTAATATATAAATTTGCTTGTGGAATAAATCTCCCCCTGAAGGTAAAAAAAAAAAATTGACACGAACGGAACAACCACATTTTTTTTTTCGAGTACAGTACAACCATATTGACAACCATTGAAAATTTCCTGATAAAGACTTTCAAGCAAAACAGTTCATTTTCATTTATTTTGTGATTATTGTGATTTAGGGAAAGTGACTTATCAAAAGGTGAAGTTGTTTTTCTCCCTATATAAGTTTGTCATTTTCAAATCTTGTACAATGTTTTATGTAAATTGATTAATTTTCTGTTTATTAAATATTGAGAAGTTAAAAAATAATATTTCAAAAACAATTTCTCTTTCAAACGGAGGGATCCTGATCCTGACACAAAAGTGGAGACTAAAGTTGAGAAGTATTACCAAAGACCCTAAGGACGGGACCGGAAAAAAAGTCGGTAAGGCTTTTGGCGCAGTTGAGCATTCCTTCATCTTCCTTTTTAGTTCCTGTAATTTATAGGTCTTGAACTTCTGATTGATGGTTTCTTGATCTTCCTCATCTTCGTGAACGATCATACCTTCTATTTATATGGCAGAGGTCGACACTAGGGGATGGGACAAACTTCGGTTTCGAGGTTAACTTCATGAAATTTTGCTAATCGCTTCGTTTAACGAGGTTCTTCGGCCCTTCATTGTCGAACCAGCTTCCACGCAGTCCATTATATTTATTAGAACTCCCAAAATGTATTATCAGTAGGAAAATGAAATCCTGAATTCATTCAAGAGACTCAACTCGCTCTGCAAGGTTCATTGCTCAAGTCATCATCGGCATGGAGGAGCGATTCATTTTCATGTACTCTTGTAATGGAACAGTCCATGATAAAGTGAGGTTGCTCCGGCATAAGCTACATAGATTGGTACAATCAGTACATTCATTAAATCAGCTAAATGCATGTGCTAAAGATCTTCTCAACAAGTTGTTTGCAATTAAATGAATCCACCGATAGTAAGGTTATACTTATGTACTTATTTCGACTGTGTAGTGCATATTTATCGCTCCGAGTAGAGCCAAAAGCCAAACTATAGTCACTCAGAAAATTTGGAGGAGATGGCACGGCCAAAGGCTGTTTGCTTGGACGGAACACGAAAATATATAAGGTGTTTGCATGGACAGAGTCTCTTACAACATACAAAGTAATATTCAAGATGCTCCAATACTTTCTCGTGACACGATACATATCTGCACTTCAAATCCATATCGAACAACATATTGTAAAGGATAACCTGAAAGCACTCTGCATTTCCTTTCTCCTACGAGAAGAGTTTCACGTTCTTTCACTTTCTTCATATCTAGTTATGGTCCACATGTACTGTCCTCATTAGAGCAGAAGTTTAAGATGACACGATGACCCTATGATGCCTTCTAGTTCCAGTTACATCTTGAAGACTTCCTCAGGAAAAATCACCAATGAATCACCATTCTCAGTAGCAAAGAAGAAAGCAAGAGAAAGAAAATGATCACACAGAATAGAAGCATGGAAGCGCTAACCTAATATAGCTATCGCATAATGAGCCTTTGAATGAGAGAGCTCGAGCAGAGTGAATAAGGAAGTACAACAATGTTTGATGGAAAGGGAAGCTGCATAATACACTCTGGATAGGTGTATTGATTAGAACAGACATGAGACGGTGATTACCCATGTGCCGCTAGTTGCAACACAAGAGAAGGGTAGGGGAAATGCTTAGTTCTTGCTACTTTAAGTTACTGTCATTGACCCATGGATGGACATCACGAGTGAATTGTAAGTGTGAGCCCCCAATGGATGGACATCACGAGTTCCCACCCTAATAGAACCAACTGATTTAGGGTAATTGACCTTGGAAGAGCAGAGTGAGTAGCATTCGTGAACAAGGTCTTGTGCCCCCTCAGGACTACATTTCAATGCTCGTTTGGAACTACAAAGAGGAATACTATTCGAGTGGATTGGCTATCCTTGCTCAGCAGCGATGATATGATTCTTAGGTCCTACTAGAACTTGCAACTTTCCAATGTCCAATAGTCTCTTCAATCTCTAAGTGATCTACGCATTTAACGAAACCAATCAAGGAAACGCTAAGTGTCTGCACTCTCCAGGTACTGTTCATTCGGTGGTAGAAGGGCATCAACTTGAACTGAAAAAAGAGAAGTCGCTAATACAGAACAACTGTCATCGGCATGAAGCTCATGCTATGAGAAACTATACCTCATTGGTAGTTCTCATTATTCCTCATTGGCGATCTTGGATTGGGATTTGAGGTAGACCTGCAGAATGGATTCAAAGAGAAAGTTCTCTCATAAAGTCATACCCTATCATTGCAGTGACATATCTATGTAGAAACGAAGAGCCTAGGAAGTCTGTCTAATGATAAGATCACTAAATTTTTCTCCCTAATATGGTTCACGCATGAAATGAGCTGCCGTATCAAGAATTATGTCATTTCACATCAATGTGCATTTTGTTCGTCTGTCTGATCGTCACATTATACTTCGAAAGCTCAAGTTTCTTTGCATTTAAGTATGCTCAATAATCATGAATGTGGCGGATTGTGGCAGGTCCGGAAAGTGATTCCATCATTTGGACAAGTCCATAACAGATGAGTCCTTTGGGCTCAAAATTCCAGTTGAAAAGAATGCCAATGTTTTGGCCTTGATCGAGATAGTAAACATAGTCCTTGTCATTGGAGATGTGTGACATGGCATGCTCCGAAGTATGTTTCCACATGGCATCAGAGATTCCGACACCCACTATTTGAAATTGAAATAAATCATCAAGAACTAAATATAGAAAAACAAAGATTCAATGTTAAGGCCCTATCAGGATAGTAGCAAAACATAATAGTCTAAGAGGCAGGACTTTACATTTCTCAGTCTTGCTTCATCCAAGGAAAGGAGGTGGAAAAAATCTCATACTGTGACTATCCTAGCTCCCGTCAATAGTTTGTGCGCCTGTCCACCCATCGCCACTCCAACTATTCTCCACACGTAGTCACTTGGTAGAAGTGGGAAATGTTTTTTGACAACTATATAAAGCATGAGAAGCATAAACATCACAACAAGTACCGCATCATAAGTCTCCTACAAAGTTAAACCGACAGACCCGGTTAGGTGACTTCATCATGACATCACTGGCACGTGCCTTGTGCGTGCACGGGCAACCGCCGGATGACGTCACGATGACGTCAGCTGGCGTGTGTGCGCACGTGCCAACGATTACCCCGCGCGTGCGTGCCACGCACGTGCGTGCAGTAACTGTGCGGGCGCGTGCGTGCCACGCACATGCGTGCGGTAACCGTGCGGGCACATGCGTTGCACATGCCGACAACACCGAATCTTTTGGCCGTGCATCTAGCAGCCTCCGATGGTGAGCCACCAGTCGATTTTCTCATCTCGACGAGAATTACGACCTTGCACTATCAAAAACAAGTTTCGATTTACGGAAAATCAAAAAGGGGGGGCAAACAGTACGGGGTGTCGGGATTTCCGTCCCCGAGCGATCGACGGCGGCGTTTCACGAAATTTCAACCAAAAGCAATTTATAAACATCAACAGTAATCGAGAAACATGAACAACATCGCTCTGATACCAATGTAGAGAAACAAATTCCTAAAAACGATCCGATACTTGATCGAATATCGAAAACGAACGTGGAAAACGTGCCTAGAAAATTTCAGAAGTTGCAATCGTCTCAAATCTCCAAGACTGATAGTCTCTACCAAGTGACAGCGTTTGAGTTCTAATTTAGACAGACCTCTCACCGTAGAAAATTGCGAATCTTGAATCGTGCAGTTGTGAAGGCATAATACTGATAAGCTAGAGGGTAGCTCTCTGAGGTCACGCAACTTTGCGTGGTGCAAAACAAGTTTTCTAAGTTGGAGTTCACTAAAATGTTCAGGTAGCTCGGTAATCTTTGAGAGGCACAACTCCAAGATTTCTAGATTCTCTAGTCTTGTCACCAATCAATTTGTGGTGGCTTAGATGAAGAATTCTGTATTGGATCAGTAGGACTAAAGTTACCACCCAGGTATAGCTCTTTCAAGTTTCTCAAGTAAGAAATGTTTGGCACGGTCCCCATTGTTTTGGATCCCCACCGAAGAATGATTAAACTATATGAAAGTCTTTGCAAATCCCAAAGTTGGTCACATTCACTTAAATCTAGTTGTTGGAGATCCTAGAGAAATGGAAGGGTCTAGGGTAGGCCAGTATTCTCGGTAGATGATAACCTCAAGATTTTCAAAGAGGATAATCCTCTGATATCACAGATGATCTGCCCTTCCAGATTCCCGCATTATGAAAGATCTATCTCTTCCAGCTTTTCTAGATTTTTTTATATCTTTGGGGAATTTTTCTAAGTGAGTATTCTCCATCTTCAGCACTTTCAAATTTTTCAAATGCTTGACAAACCTAGGTAAACTAGCAATCTTGGTGCTTGATAGATCCATGACTTCCAGTGACTCAAGATTCCCAATGGAAGGAGGAAGCTCGAGTAAATTTTGACAGTTTCCTAGAAGCAAGCTCCGAAGTTTCTTTAAGGACTTAATAGAATATGGTAGTCAAAGTATAGTGGCACCATCCAGTCGAAGATGCTCAAGAGATTCCAAGTGACCGATAGAGTTTGAGATATGAGCCAAACTTTCACATTGGCAAGCGCTCACAATCTTAAGTTTCTTCATGGAGGCAAGTTTGAAATCAATCTCCCTAATGGCAATTCCATCAACCAAAAGTTCTTCCAAATCTGTCATATGATACAGCTCTTGCGGCAAATCACTGACGAATCTGTAGAACTTAAGATTTAAGGAGACTAAGTTCTTTAGATTACCTATCAACAGACCAATTTGGGATAGCACGGAACAACGTTCCAGGATTAATCTCTGTATGTCCAAACTTTGTAAGTCCGCCGAGGCACGGAAGTGTAAAAAAACATTCAGGTTACGACAGCTACTTAGGTTCAAAACTTTCAATTCCTTTGCCTTGCAAGAAAAGAGGACAGAAAAGGCTCAGTTGATGCTGTCTATTCTAAAATCCCAGGATACATAAACAAAATTGCACTTTACCTTCAGGATTTGTCCCCATACTTGTGAATCTCCAGTGACCAAACTGCAAGATAGATCAAGAATAACCAATTTCTCCAAATCGAAAATAAGCAATTCAGAGATCTGGCTGCAACCTTGCCAATCAGCCACGTTAAATTTGAAAGAACATTATGAGAACTCTGTCCAACAGTAGCCTGGTCAATTCCCAAAAACTTAAAGCGCCGTAGATGGGTAAGCCCCCTTAATTTTAAAAGAACATTCTGAGAACTCCCTCCAACAGTAGCTTGGTTTAATCTCAAAAACCTCAAGCATGGTAAATGGTCAAATCCTTCACATCTAATACATTCACTTTGTTCCTTATCAAACGCAAAACCAAGGGCTTCCCCTTTTTCAGCAATCTGCAAATCAAGGGAACTGAATAAATAGAATTGGAAATGAAATATAGCCATTCACACTTCATTTTGGGAAAGGAAAAAATTAAGGAAGGGAAGTATCTTCAAAGATTGT
Source organism: Eucalyptus cloeziana (assembly GCA_014182715.1). Taxonomy (NCBI): domain Eukaryota; kingdom Viridiplantae; phylum Streptophyta; class Magnoliopsida; order Myrtales; family Myrtaceae; genus Eucalyptus; species Eucalyptus cloeziana. Next base: position 52,051,586 of record CM024636.1, on the reverse strand, counting down.
TGACTGTGTTTACACTAAAAGTTATATGCTTTAAAGTATACCTTCTTTCCATTAAGTGTGGAAAGTGCTTCAAGGTGATTCCATAACCTAGTGCGTTGTCAAGGCTCCTTGAGATTTTCCATCACAACAATTTCCTTACCAAACTCTCTTAATTGATTATGCATCAATAATTCATTATTTTCTCCTATTTTAACCAAACCCATGTCATAGAGAAACTTGATTCCTCTTGAAGGATAATAGCCACATGCACGCCACATGTACACCACATGCACGCCACATGTATGAGGGAATTCTCTCATCCGTTCCAATGAAAAAACATGTTATATCAAGAAATATCTCTCTTGTCTCTTCATCTAGAGAGTCATAGCTTATCCTAAATGCTTCTTGGACTTTATCTTCTAGCTTCATTTTTAATCTTTTCAATGTATCTTGCCATATTTTTATTTCCCCTTTTTCCGATGCAAGTATGAAGTAGTTACTCTCATTGCCAAAGGAAGTCCTCCAATGACGTCAACAATCTTTTTGGACAGAATCTTACTCATCCTCCTCTTTGCAAGGACATCCACTAAAAGCATGCTTATGGAAAAGTTGAAGAGCTTGATCACGTCCCATTTCTTTAACCTCAACTCATCGACCATTCCATCCTTGTAACCCTCAAGAACATCAATTCTTCCAACTGTCATGAGAATCCTGCTTCCTAGGCCAAACCAGCCGAATTTCCCAACTAAATGCTTGATTTGGCCAAAATCATGCACATCATCAAGGAGAATGAGAACTTTCCTATTGCTAAATGAATCTGCTATGACTGTCACCTTTGTCACAACTACTTAGGCTTCTACGTTCTTTTCTTTGGAGGTTTGAGATTAACTGTTCTTACAGGCTCACTAGCCCATTGGATTTAACATTTTGTCGAATACTAGAAAGAAAAATACAACATTGAAAGAGATGATGGATTTTGTTGTACACAACTTTTGCGATGGTAGTCTTGCCAGTCCCTGGCATGCCCCCTATTCCAAGTACACGTAAATCTTTGTCACATGCTTGCGTTGCTTGCTCATTGGCATACATGACACCAAGCTTTTTCATAACCTCCCGTACGCGGGGTTCAATGTCCACTAAACCGTCGGTTACATTTAAATCGTTCTTCTTCAATAACTTTAGAATATATGAAACGACTCTCTCTATAAGTGCACCTTCATGCCTGCCAAATAGGAATGATGAAAATGGGTAGTCATGATATGATTAGAAAACAATTAATAACAGCCTATGAAAATTACAAAAGAAATAATTTAGGTAAATCATACAAAATTGACCAATTAAGGACGATGCAGTGGGCAACAAGAAGGGCACGGGAATACGTTTACTTCACTGTCAAATCTAGTCCCATCCAATTAATGATTTCAAAAACATTGTGCTCGGCAAAATTCTCATAAATTTAAGGCTAATCACATTGAAAGGACAGTAAAAAGATGATTACCCATCGTTTGTATTTCGGAGATCATATCCCTTCATCTCAGTAACATCTCGGAGAGCCTGCTTCCATTTAGCAATGACCTCGCGGTCAATTCCACGGTCCTCGTGTTGGGGAAGGACTCCCCAACACGTCCAATTTGGTATTTTAAATCAGTGGGGTAAACATCATAGAAAATGGGCACGATCAGTTGAGTGTCAGCTTTTTGGCATTCCATCATTTATGCCAATTCCATGAGACAACCGCGACTGGATGCATAATCGTCGGAGATAATAGGTATTGATATCTTGGATTGCTTTATGGATTGAACCAAGGCATCACGGATATTTTCTCCAGGATCAAGATCATTATTGTCTCTAAAGACCGTAATCCTTGCATTAGTCAGGCTGGTGTAGGGGTAATCTGCAATCCCTTGCGAGTATTGGGACCTCTAAAACTCAAGAACACTTCGTAATTGGTTCTTGATGAGGTAGAGATGGGTGAGAAAGACGACAATGACCACAGTGATGACGGATGCAGTGAAGGAGGCAGGGGTGGCAGTGGGGAGGCGGAGGTGGTGGCGACGGAGGCGGTGAAGAGACCAACCCTTTAAAATTAAAAAAGGCAAACTCTATCACAAGTTGCCACTTCGTTTTAGATAAGTTCCGCAGAGTAGCAAAAGCAAAAGGTGGAGGCATAAGGCCTTGAGTAGGTTCTGATCTGACATAATAAAGTTGCAGTCCATCCAATCTAAGGCTCATTGATGATGTTCCTAAAAGGATATGAGATCTAAGCCGATTTGATGACCAAACGAAGATCAAGAAAATGTTCCAGTGTAGTCCAAAGAAAATATTAGCACTGATGATGCATATCCAAGAACATACCAGCTGAAATCAACAGTCCTCACACAGACATAACCCAAAAAAAAAAAAAAATATATATATTAAAATTAAAATTAATAATAATAATAATAATAATAATAATAATAATAATAATAATAATAATAATAATAATAATAATAATAATAATAATAATAATAATAAGAAAAAAAGAAAAGAAAGAAGCGCACAAACACGGGAAGCTCTCCTCTTGCATGTATGATCTAACACAAACGACGCGACACAAACGAGCTGGGGGCCGTTTAGAATTTGTGCTTCTATTCGTACGAAATTCCTTTATAGGTGTGAGGTCATTTTATCTAGAAAAAGCGTTGGGAATAAATTTGATCTCAATTAAACATTGATGTCTTTTTTATTAGTGATTACCCAATTGATTATGGATGTTTAAATTTTCTCAAAGGGCATAAAAAATCAATATTTGTGTAGAATTTACTTTACATCAATCTATTCGACAAGAGAGCTAAAGAAAAACATCATGTTACATGTTGATATAGAAAATCACATATGTAGAATAAAAGAATAAAGATTTAGCGCATTTAATTAGAGCGTTAACAATTTTTAGTTCAAGAACCAAATATGACCATTCAAATCTTGTCAATTACATGCAAACCGTTTCGGATCAAGGTTGTTTACGCATAACAATGACTCTGGCTTATTTTAGTATTGCCAGGTCTTTGGGTCCGCGTCATTAGGGAAAAGATGCTAGAGAATAAGAGCAAAAGACAAAGCGGATGGTGAGGCTGCTAACACATGATTTATTCGAAAGGGTAGATGGCATCATTTCTTTCGTTGCTTTTTTGGCGGGGCTAATCTAATAATGCGACAGGCGCAGCAGGCATGTGACACGAGGGAGATCACCCGGAGATTCATGTCTTTCGAAGATAATTGTTGAAGATACCATTGCCAGCTAATTGATCTTGCTGCATGGAATTGATCTTTATGTCGATCTTAATTGATGCCGATTAGTTTATTGTTAGAAAATTAGAATATTATGTATTAGGAAATTATTTTCATATATTCTGTATATTTTTCTTCCTTAGATAGTTTTGATCCTATGTATTATAAATAGGACTCATATTGTGCGTCATTGATCATCGAAAAGTAATACACGATACACTTATCCCCCAATGTTTTTCACTCAAAATTCTGACAATAATCAATCATCGGCACTATGCAGACGACTCTCGACACCGCACACTTGTCGATGCTGTCATTTGCAGAATCCTTCCGCCAATTCTCAGCAGGGGGCATCTTGTAAAGATGCTTTCATTACCAAAATCCACTCGGCATAAGTACCATTATTCTCGGGCCCAGGGGAAGGTAACAAGGGACACGTGTACGGCAATGGGGATGGCGATGGCTTCATCCTATTATTGGCTCTCTCTCTCTCTCATTCATTATTACACGTGAAACTTAACGGTTACACCTTCCTACGTAATCTAAAGTTACATTAGGTGTAATTAAATAGTTGCTATGCATTTGAAATAGAACATAAAAATTAGTGTCCTGAGCTTACCTGTCAAGCATATCGTTGAATAAATGGTCAAGTTTCAAAGATTTGGTTAATTTCATTTAAATGAAAATTATCGTAATTGAGAAAAAGTGATTTTCATATTGTCATAAGGCAAAGTCGTTTTTCCCCCAATCTAAGCTTGTCGTTTCAAATCCTATACAAACTTTTTTATATATCAATTAGTTTCCATTTACTAAATACAGAAAAGATAAAAATATTTTTTCAAAAATAGTTTTCTCTTTCAAACAAAGGGATCCTAACACAGAAGTGAAGACTAAAGCCGTATGATATCGTGAAGGACCCAAATGAAAGACTAGATGAAAAGTCAGATAAGAGTTTAGCAAGGTTGAGCATTCCTTCATCCTCCTTTTTTAGTTCTAGTATTTACAGGTCTTGAACTTCTAATTGATGGTTTCTTGTTCTTCCTCATCTTCTTGCATGATCATACCTTCTATTTATATGGCAGATGTCGACACCAGGTGATGGGACTTCGGTTCATGAATTTTGCTAATCGTTTCATTTAACGAGGTTCTTGGACCCTTTATCGTCGAACAAACTTCTTTGTGGTCCATTATATTTATTAAAACTCCGAACGTATATTATCAACAGGAAAATGAAATCCCAACTTCATTCAAGAGACTTGACTTGCTCTGCAGGGTTTCATGCTTTTAAGTCATCTTCAGCACAGAGGAGCGATTCATCTTCATATACTACTGTAATGGAACTATCCCTCATAAAGTGAGGTTACTCCGGCATAAGCTATATAGATTACTACAGTCTATACATTCATTGACACAGCTAAATGCGAGTGTCAAAGATCTTTTCAAAGAATAGTTCGCAATTAAATGAATCTACTGCTGGTAAGGTTTTACTAATGTAGTTTATTTCGACCGTGTGGAGCTTTTATGCACATATTCGTCGCTCTGAGCAGAGGCCAAACTGTAGTCGCTCAGAAAATTTTGTGGAGTTTGCGTGGCTAGAGGATGTCATGACAGACGGTGTTCTTGGCGGCTAAAGGCCGTTTGCTTGAAGGGAATGCGGAAATTTTTAAGGTGTCCACGTGACCAGAGTCTCTGACAACAAAGGTAATTCAAGATGCTCCAATAATTCTCGTGATACAGTAAATATCCATACTTGAAATCCATATCGAACCACATATTCTAAAGGATAACCTGAAAGCACTTTTGATGTCCTCCCTCCGACAAGAAGAGTTTCCATGTCTTTTCACTTTCTCTATTTCTAGTTATTGTCTACATGTTGTCCTCATTAGAGCAAAAGTTTAAGATGACAAGATGACCCTATGATGCATTCTAGTTGCAGCTACATCTTGGAGGCTTCCTCAGGAAAAATCACCCACGGATCACCATTCTCAGTGGCAAAGAAGAAAAAGAGAAAGAAAATGATCATCAGAGAACACAGGCATGTAAGTACTTCTCCTTATCACACGGCCAAATGTAGTATAATTAGCTTTTATGGTGGAGAATCTATTTTGAAAAACAGAAACGAATTATTTTGGCTTGTGGAAGCACTGCCACTAACATCATATGACTGTCGAATGATAAGCGTTCGAATAAGAGAGCTCGAGCACAGCGGCTAAGGAACCACAACAATGTTTGATGGAAAAATGCAGTGTCTCATTGAAGTTGCACAATATGGACTCGGGATCGGGGTATTGATTAGAACAGATATGAGATGGTGATTCCCCATTTGACGCCATTGCAACACTGACACGGGTAGGGGAAATGCGTTGTTCTTACTACATTTAAGTTACTGACATCGACCCAGATTGAGATACAAAACTCTGCAACACTGCAGCTGCAACTCCCTTGGCTATTGCTTGATAGGCTATTGGAACTTCTGAACTCCATCTTCTGCACTTTCAAATTTCTCAAATGCTTGACCAACCTAGGTAATCTAGCAATCTTGGTGCTTGATAGATCCATGACTACCAGCGACTCAAGATTCCCAATGGAACAAGGAAGTCGCGGTAAATTCTCACGATTTCCTAAAAGTAGCTCTGAAGTTTCTTTAAGGATCCAATAGAATCTGGGAGGCTATCAATAGCAGCACCATCCAATCCAAGATAGAAAAGAGGAGTCAAGTGACCAATGGAATCTGATATATGAGTCAAACTTTCACACTGGCAAGCACTCAAAATCTCAAGTCACTCCATAGAGGCTTGTCAGAAATGAATCATACGTACGGAAGTTTCATCGATCAGAAGTTCTTCCAAAGCTTTTCACATAACACTTCTTCTGGCAAGTCTTTGGAGAATCTGCAGAACTTGAGATTTAAGGAGATTTAGTTCTTTAGATTACCTATGGATCAACCAATTTATAATAATAGGGAACAACGTTCCAGGACTAATCTCTTTAAATGCATTGAAGTACGGAGGTCTGGAGATGCATGCTAGTGAGCTACTGAGCTTCAAAACTTTCAATTCCTTTGCCTTCTGCAAGAAAAGAGGAGAGAAAAGGCTCAGGTGGCGCTAGCTATTCTAATACTCCCAGGATATTAAAGCTAATGTACACTTTACCTTCAGGATTTGTCCCCGTAGTTGTGAATCTCCTGTGACCAAACTGCGAGATAGATCAAGAATGACTAGTTCTCCAAATGCAAAATAAGTAGTTTAGATCTGGCTGCATCGTTGCCAATCAAGCCACCTTAATTTTGATAGAGTATTCAGAGAACTCCCTCCAATAGTAGCCTGTTCCAATCTGAAGAACCTCAAGCTCTTTATTTGTTTGCGAGGCCAGAGGTTGTCATGACAAACAGTGTACTTGGCAGCCAAAGGCTGTTGCTTGAAGGAAACATGGAAATATTAAGGCGTCTGCATGGCCAAAGTCTCTCACAACATACAGACGGTAATATTCAAGATGCTCCAATATTTCTCATGACACAGTAAATATCCATACTTGAAATCCATATCAAACAACATATTCTAAAGGATACCTGAAAGCACTCTGCATTTCCTCTCTCCTACAAGATGATTAAAATGTTTTTTTCACTTCTATATATAGTCTCCATGTACTGTCCTCATTAGAGCAGAAATTTAAGATGACAAGTTGACCCTATGAAGTATTCTAGTTTCGGTTACATCTTGGAGGCTTCCTCAGGAAAATCACCCACAAATCACCATTCTCAATAGCAATTTAAAAGAAGATTAGAAAAACGAAAGAGACTGAAAACGATCATCATAGATCAAAAGGATGTGGGTTCTTCTCCTTATCACATGGCCATAAGTAGTGTAATAAGCTTTCACGGTGGAGAATCCTTTTTATAAAACGCAAACGAATTATTTTGGCCTGTGGAAGTGCTAAAATCAATTGACCGTCGCATAATGAACCTTCATAAGAGAGAGCTCGAGCATAGCAGATAATAATGCACAACAATGTTTGATGGAAAAATGCAGTGCCTGATGGAAGTTGCAGAATACGGACTCGGGATCAGTGTATTGATTAGAACAGATACTGCACAATGATTACCCATTTGACGCTCGTTGCAACACTGATACGGGTACCCGAAAGGCTTTGTTCTTACGATTTTTAAGTTACCAACATCGACCCAGATTGAGAGTCAAACTCTGCAACACTGCAGCTGCGACTCCCCTGTTAATCTTTTAAGCCTCAGCCCAAAAAGGAACGAGCAGCATGCGACGCCACGTGTTGGACTCGAGTCCCATCAGCTTATCTTTTCAACGTGCATCCACCGGACTTCCAAGGCTACAAATCTCCCATCCAAACAAAGGAGCCAGCCCTCTCTCCTCCTCCACCAAGTAGAGTCTTTGCCCAATCATCATTCTGACATTGAGGATCCATGCCCACCCAGTATATTGCTACTAAATCTGTCCCCACCTTCTTCTGAATGACAAAAACAAGCGAAAAATGAAGAAATTAAAATGCCAAGAATGTTCCATGATTTCATGCACAAAGCACTGGCAAATTGAATTATCTAATATCAATTTTTCTGTTGTTAGTTTTATTTTATGTTGGATTCTGTGCTCCAGTTACCATTTATGCATCTTCACTAGAAGCATAGAAAATAAATGAAAGAATTGAGAAATTAAAATCGAAAGCTGGCAAAAGATTTCAAAGCACAAACTTGCCTGTCCAAGCCCCCAAGGTCGGGCCTACCGACAAAGAAGTTCCAAGCCCACGAGGTGGAGAGGACACTGCTCGGAAATTTGACTGCAGGACCAAAAGAGAAAAGGACCGTGTGGTGCGCATCATGGAGCTGTACAGATGTTCAAGTCGAAGAAAGCAAAAAGTAGCAATATTTACCTTTCAAAGAGCCTTCAACTTCTTATTGAAGATAGACCGAAAATCCACTGTGCAGCAAGATCTTCACTCATAAGTCGGAATCTTTCTTGAAGCATTTCCCCAATATTCTAACCATCGGTGTGAGCATCATAACCGCCGACTATTTGTTTTTCTGGGAAATTGTACCCATCGATTTCAAATGTACGATTTGTTCGATCTGGTAATCCGGTCAATGAAGGGCAGTCCATTAAAGTGAGCCTTCTAAAATGAGGCAAATTTTCCAACCCATCAAGTTTTCGCACATTGCAGTCAGATATTTTCAGTAGTTCCAATCGCCTCAAACCTTTAAGACTGATAGTCTCTGCCAAGTGACAGCGTTTGAGTTCTAATTCAGACAAACCTCTCACCGTAGAAAATAGTGAATATTGAATCATGCAGCTGTGAAGGCACAATACCGATAAGCTAGAGGGTAGCTCCCCAAGGTCACGCAAGCATGCGTGGTGCAAAACAAGTTTGCTGAGTTTAAGTTTACTAAAATGTTCAGGTAGCTTGTTAATCTTTGAGTGGCACAACTCCAAGATTTCTAGACTCGCTATTCTTGCTAACCATCCAATTTCTGGTGGCTCAGGGGAAGAATTCTGCATTGGATCAGTAGGATTAAAGTTATCACCCAAGTACAGCTCTTTCAAGTTTCTCAAGAAAGAAAGGTTTGGCACAGTCCACATTGTTTTGGATCCCCAGCGAAGAATGCTTAAATTAGATGGAAGTCTTTGCAAATCCCAAAGTTGGTCACATTTACTTAAATCTAGTTGTTGGAGATTAGAGAGCAAAGGAAGGGTCCAAGGTAGGCCAAAAATACCAGTAGATGATAACCTCAAGATTTTCAAAGAGGATAATTCTCTAATATCACAGAGAATCCACCCCTTCAGATTCCAGCATTTTGATAGATCTATCTCTTCCAGCTTTTCTAGATTTTTTATCTCTTTGGGGAATTTTTCCAAGTGAGTTTCCTCCATCTTCAGCACTCTCAAATTTTTCAAATGCTTGACGGACCTAGGTAAACTAACAATCTGGGTGTTTGATAGATCCATGACGTCCAGTGACTCAAGATTCCCAATGGAAGGAGGAAGCTCACATAGTTTCTCACAATTTCCTAGAAGCAGGCTTTGAAGTCTCTTTAAGGACTTAATAGAATCTGGTAGCTGTTCAATATCGGCACCATCCAGTCGAAGATGCACAAGAGATTCCAAGTGACCAATAGAGTCTGATATATGAGCCAAATTTTTGCATTGGCAAGCGCTCAGAATCTTAAGTTTCTTCATGGACGCTGGCTCGAAATCAATCTCTTTAATGGAAGTTCCATCTATCAGAAGTTCTTCTAAATCTTTCATATCACACAGTTCTCGCGGCAATTCACTGACGGATCTGCAGAATTTAAGATTTAAGGAGACTAAGTTCTTCAGATTACCTATCAATGGATCAATTTGGGATAGTGCGGAACAATGTTCCAGGACTAATATCTCTAAGTATATCAAAGCACGGAAGTCTGGAAAAGCATTCAGGTTACTACAGCTACTTAGGTTTAAAACCTTCAATTCCTTTGCCTTCTGCAAGAAAAGTGGACAAAAAAGGCTCAGATGGTACTAGCTATTCTAATAATCCCAGGGTACATAGACAAAATTGCACTTACCTTCAGGACTTGTCCCCATACTTGTGAATCTCCAATGACCAAACTACGAGATAGATCAAGAATGACCAGTTTCTCCAAATGGAAAATAAGTAGTTCAGAGATCTGGCTACACCCTTGCCAATCAAGCCACCTTAAATTTGAAAGAACATTCTGAGAACTCCCTCCAATAGAATCCTGGTCCAATCTCCAGAACCTCAAGTGCCCTAGATAGCCAGATACATCGTGAGAACTCCCTCCAATAGTAGCCCGGTCCAATCTCAAGAACCTCAAGCGCCCTAGATGGCTAAATCTTTCACATCTTAAACTTTCTCTTTGTCCCTCATCAAATGTGAGACCAAGGGCTTCCACCTTACTAGGACTCTGCAAATTGAGGGAACTGAATAAGTAGAAAGGGAAATGAAATATAGCCATTCACACTTCATTTTGGGAAAGAAAAATCAAGGAAAGGAAATATCTTTTAAGATCTTATGCTTGAAAAGTATACCTGCTCTCCATTAAGCATGGATAGTGCATCAATGTGATTCCATAACCTACTTCGGTTTCAAGGCTCATGGGAATCTTGCATCCTAACAATTTCCCTACCAAACTCTCTTAGTTGGTTATGCATCCACAATTCATTGTTTTTTCCAATTTTGACCAAACCCATGTCACAGAGAAATTTGATTCCTCTTGGATCATATTTACATGCACGCCACATGTATGAGGGAATTCTCTCATCCGTTCTAATGAAAAAACATGCTATGTCAAGAAATATCTCTTTCGTCTCTTCATGCAAGGAGTCATAGCTTAACTTGATCACTTGTTGGACCTTATTCTCTGGCTTCCTTTTTAAGCTATCCAATGTATCTTTCCATGTTTGTCTTTCCCCCTTATTCTTATGCAAGAATGAAGCTGTTACTTCTATTGCCAAAGGAAGCCCTCCAATAGTATTAACAATATCTCTGGACAGAGAATCATACTCATCCTCCTCTTCGCGAGTATACCCACTAAAAGCATGCTGGCGGAAAAGTTGAAGAGCTTGACTAGGCCCCATTTCTCCAACCTCATACTTATCAGCCACTCCATCTCCATACCCATCAAGAACATTGATTTTTCCAATTGTCATTATAATCCTACTTCCTGGGCCAAACCAACTGAGTTTCCTAACTAAATGCTTGATTTGGTCAAAAGCATGCACATCATCAAGAAGAATGAGAACTTTCATTTCACTAAATGAACTTTCTATGACATTAGTCATTTGATCAAGAGTTCCTAGCCTTCTACGTTCTTTCCTTCGAAGGTCTGAGATTAACTGTTCTTGTAGGCCCATGATGAGTCCATCGGTTGCACCATTTTCTCGAATATTGGAAAGAAAACTACAACGTTCAAAGAGACGATGAATTTTGTTGTACACAACCTTTGCAAGGGTGGTCTTGCCAATCCCTGGCATGCCCCACATTCCAAGTATGCGTACATCTTTGTCATGTACTCCGGTTGCCTGCTCATTGACATAGATGACACCAAGCTTTTTCATAACCTCCCGTACGTGGGGTTCCATGCCCACCAAACCGTCAGTCACGTCTAAATCATTCTTCTTCAGCCAATCTAGAATATATGAAACAACTGTCTCTATGATTGCACCATGACTGCCAAATGTGATGATGAAAATAAGGATTCGTGATGAGATTACAACATAATTAACAACAGTCCATGAAAATTACGAAGGAAATTATCCAGTTTTTTCTTTTTTTTTGGTCGAAAGGAAATAATCCAGTTAAACCGTACTAAATTGACCAATTAAGGACGATGCAGTGGGCAACAAGAAGGGCACGGAAAGTACATTTGCCTCATTATCAAATCTAGCCCCATCCAGTTAATGATTTTAAAAACATTGTGCTTGGCAAAATTCTCATATAGCTAAAGCTAATATCATTAAAAGGACAGTAAAAAGTTGATTACCCCTCGTTTGTCTTCCGCAGATCATATCCCATCATCTCAGTAATCTTTCCGAGAGCCTGCTTCCATTTATAAATTGCCTTGCGGTCAATTTTATGGCTCTCGTGCTTACTGAAGGATTCCCCAACACATCCACGTTGGTATTTTAAATCAGCGGGGTCAATATCATAGAAAATGGGCACGATCAGTTGAGCGTCTGCTTCTTTGCATTCCACCATTTGTGCCAATTCCATGAGACAACTCCTACTGGATGCATAATCCTTGGAGATAATGGGTATTGATATCTTGGATTGCTTTATGGATTGAACCAATGCATCAGGGATATTTTCTCCAGGATCAAGATCATTATTGTCTCTAAAGACCCTGATCCTCGCATTAATCAGGCTGGTGTAGAGGCAATCCGTAAATCCCTCACGAGTATCGGGGCCTCTAAAACTCAAGAACACTTCATAATTGGTTCTTGATGAGGTAGAGATCCATGATAAAACGACGACGACGAATGCGATGATGATATAGGTGGCGGCGGTGGCAGTGACCAAGGTGGAGGCATGGGCGGCAGTGGAGGAGGAGGAGGCGGTGGCAGTGACCGAGGAGGAGGTGGGGGCGGCGGCGGCGGTGGAGGAGGTGGCGGCGGCGGAGAGACCAGCCCCTGTAAAATGAAAAAGGCGAACTCTATGACAAAGTTGCCACTCCGTTTAACATAATTCCCGCAGAGTAGCGAAAGCAAAAAGTGGAGGCATAAGGCCTTGACTAGGATGTTCTGATCTGAGACAATGGAATTGCTTTAGAAAGGAAAGAAAAAACGAAAACGGAAACGAAAGGAAAGAAAATGAGTTACCCCATCCGATCTAGGCTCATTGATGGTGTTCTTAGAAAGTTATGATATCTAAGCCGATTTGAAGACCAAATTAAGATCAAGAAATGTTCCAGTGTTTTCCAAAGAAAATATTTGCACTGAAGATGCAGATCTGAGCATAAACCCGCTGAAATCAACGGTACTCATCCTCACGCAGACACAACCCACAAAAGAAATGAACAAAAAAGCGGAACTAACCGGCTTTCTCCTCTTGCGTCTATAATACAGGCAACACAAACGAGCCGACGGAAACGAGTTGGAGGCCATCACCTCCCTCTCTCGCTCACTGTCGATGCTACACGAAGAGATCTTTCCTCCCGGAGCTGGATCTCAGGATATCAGATCAAAGATTGATTAAAAGTGTGCCGGTGGAAGATGCAAGACTTGAGCTGCATAAGTCAACGCAAGTGGTAGGTGCAAGAGCAGAACAGTCAAGTGAAAGGGGATTACAAATTGACCAAATGACTATTTCCCTTTAAAAAAAAAAAACCTCATATTTTATGTCTAATTTCAATTTGGGAAAATATCACAAATGGTCCCTGAACTTTCATCTAATGTTCAATTTGATCCCTGAACTACCACTTAATGTGCAATATTGTCCCTAAACTTTTAATTTGTTCAATTCGGTACCTGAATTATCGATAAATATCCGATCTAGTCCCTGACTATTTGAAAATTGACCAATTTCGTCCTTCCGTTAGTTAAAGTTAACGAAATTGGCTTCCATGGCTTTTAGTCTCTTAAATATAAAATAAAAAAGGACATGTGGAATATCCACATGAAAATTACCATTACAATAGGTCAAATTGTGGCCACCGCTAAAAAAAAATGATACAGAACCACTTCTTCTCTCTGCTTTTGTGATTAGTACTCTCATCTTTAGCTGACCCCTAATTTGTTTCCCTTTTTAAAGATATATATTGATTCATAATTCTAGTAATCCAACTTAGTTCCACATCATCAATTAATGTTCCACGTCATCACGTAACTGTTTGAACAAACGGAAGGACTAGATGGAACATTTGTTAATAGTTCAAGGACCAAATTGAGCAAATCGAAAGTTCAGGGACGAAATTGATCAATTTTCAAATAGTAAGGAACTAGATCAGATATTTATTGATAATTCAGGGGACCAAATTAAACAAATTAAAAGTCTAGGGATGAGATTGCACATTAAATGGAAGTTTAGGGACTGTTTGTGACATTTTCCCTTTCAATTTTGCCCGGAAGTTCTTTTGTTTTAAAAAAAAAAAAATCTCTAACTTTTATTCTAATTTCAAATTTGCTCACACATTCAAAAATTGCACCGATGTCTTCAAGATTATTAACATTTTGTTGTTGTTCAAAGGTATTGAGGAAAATGTGGCTTTTGATAATGAATTCCTAACTAGCTTTGATATTACTAATTAAAAAAAAAAATTGATGACGGTAATTGGACGTGGGGGCAGATTTGATATTAGAATAAAAGTTTGATTCCTTTTTTAATAAGTTCATAATAGAATTGAAATTTGACTTAAAATTAGTATTATTTAAGGGAATTAGTCTTTGATTAAAAATTTGCATCTGAGGATAGGAAAGGGGAAGGGTGGTGGAGAAAATGGGTTACGGAAAGCATAGAAAATGAGATAATTGAAATCACCGCGCTCAGCTCTATGAGAATAGCTAGGGGTGGGGCAAAAGTCCCACGTCCATATCATATATGAAGTCCAATTTTAAATATATTGCCCATCCTTTAAACGATCAAAATAGCTTTATTTTGATAGCAACATTCTCAACCGCGTTCAACTCCGTTACCAGGCATTTTGACTCAGAGAGAGAGAGAGAGAGAGAGAGAGAGAGAGAGAGAGAGAGAGCGAGCTACAGAGAAACGTAGGAACTACATAAAAGCATCATTTTCATTTTACCCTCACTAGCATTATTGTTAATCCACTGAAGTTGATGCGGAAATTTAACTCTTTTATATATATATATATATATATATATATATATATATATATATATATATATTAGATCCTTTCTTTGTACAACATGGACATTAAGATGCTGCAATCATTAGAATGAATTTATAGCAAAATAATTTTACAGCATGATTTTAATTGTCGTTTTCTCTTGCACACAGGTAATATGTGCATTTTCTTATGGACACTAATTATCTTATTATTAGCTTTTTGGTGTCCTTAAAAATAATTAATTTTCATAAATAATCTTAAAATACACCATTAGCTACTATTTTTTCAATAGTGCTCTTTAGTATTTTTATCTCAGTCCAAAACAAACTGTCCTTTATTATTTTACATTTTTCTTCCGAGCTATTACATGGTACTCTTTCCTACAATTAATTTGATAAAAAATATTAATTAACCTCTAAATCAATCATGTTGAATATTTCGCCTCCTCCACTAAAATTCTAGCTCTATCAGTGGGTGTTATCCATAAGTATTTTGTCACCTTCCATAGGTTAATAGTTCCCTTTAAATTTCGACTTCCATCTAAAGAAAATAATTATTTTTGAGAGTTTCATTAAAAAAAAAGAGAGTTTAATACCATTTAAATCCCAAACTAGTGCCAATGACACATTTATCCTAACTTCACAAAAAACTCCAAATTAGTACCCATGACCCAAAATTACCCTCCTTTGAAATGCATACTTGTTAACACACATGAATTTTTATATTGGATTTGTCACTCTTCATGTCAGATATCTCGTGTAGTCGTATGCCATGTGTATTGACAAATATGCCTTTTAATGAGATATTAAACGAAATGCCAATGAAAGGTGAAATTTGGTAAGGGGTACCATTTTTTTAATTTTTTTTTTGTAAGACGAAAATTATAGTGGCATAAATGTGTCATGGGTGTCGCAACCTAACCTTGGTGCATCACCTAGGGTTTGGCTTATGGACTACTACTCTCAAGCACATACCAATTCACGACTTAAGTTCAAGTTCTTAACATGCAAATTTATTTTATCTAAGAGTCGCTACTAATCAGTTTATGATAGGTTGATTGGACACCTAAGTAAAATAATGAGAAAATTATTTTACTCCTATGAACTAAAGAATTTGAGTACGGGGAATTTATTACACTAGATTTCTCTAATGCATTTTCCATACCGTTCTTTTCATGAAAAAATATTTATTAGGCAGCTTAAATTCACTTTATTACTCCCCAACACGTGAGGTGACCATGCGGGTGTGCATAAATCTAACACCCAATAAAATAATAAATAAATTACAAGACTTATCTCATAGTAAAGAAAACATATGCAATTTAACTCAAAATTCACATCAACAATCCTATGTATGATCTCTAATTAACACACAGTCACTCAATTTTTTTTTATTTGTTTAAATAAAACCTAATTTACGTGCACTGCAATGCCATGAAGTACAAAAATGACTAACTAAAATGACATGCAACATGCAACATAATACGCAAATTATATATCACACGATATTTATTAAAAGACCTAATCTAATGATGGGAAAAGATTAATGCAACTATTCTAACATGACATGAATTACCTAAACATGCAATGACTAAATGACGTACAAGGATGACGTTATTCTAGGTGACACACATGATATTTTATATGTTTTCTTTTCCTTTTTTTTTTATATAAAATTTGAATTTAAAATTGCCTAATAATTAAACATGCAATTTAAATTAATGAAAAGAAAATTGAACATCCTAAATGAATGTTTTGGGTATTTTTTATTTCAAAAAATCGAAATAAATAAATTTCCCTATCTAAATATGCAAACTATCCTAAAACATGTAATATTCTGGCATGAACCTAATCCAACTCAAATATATTTATTATTTGTTGGGTTTTGTTTTACGGAAGCAAAATCAATTCGAGCAAAGGCATAAAAATCAACACGGCACTAAATCAAGCAGAATATGATCGATACCTATCTAATAAATTGATGAATCGTATCTTGTGCATGAGATCGAATTGGCCAATTTTTAATGAAATCACGAATCATATCTTAGGTGTGAGATTGGATTGGCGATTTTTCCGTGCAATTACGAGTCATATTTCAAGCATGAAATTGGACTGTCAATTGTAAACACGTCGTGGAAAAAAAAAGACTTTTCGGTAAACTTTGGATAAGATATATCATTCAAAGATTTGATTTTGATCATAATATCAACGAATTAAGTAAGGAAATAATCAAATTAAATTTGGATAATATATTTTCCTATTTCGCAATATGTTTCTGAATTTGGACTTGTCGGATGGTAGCACCAGTATGGCTTACAGTGACACTCAGCCTGGCAAGGGTCATTAGCACCGTTGGCTTGGGGTTATGGTGCAGTGGTGGTGGCGGTAGTGGCTCGATGGCTGCTGCTGTACTGATCGGCATGATGGGGCTCACGGTTGCAACTTGAATCATGTGCAACAAAGGTTCTTTCTCAGTGAGTAGTCACAAATTGTGGTTGGTTCAAGAATCCACACGTAAACTTCAAGAGTCGACCTGCAAAACGATAACTTTCGTCGTCGTGGTGGCCTGGGGCGGCGTAGGGATCGTCGGATCAGCAAAGGTGTTGGTGAAGTTTACCTGGACTATTCAATGAAGCACTTGGATTGCTGCAAGGACGTGGTGCTGATGTGGGAGGAGCGTCCAAGGGCTGCCACCTGCTGCGGATTCACCAAAAGTCCTGCAAGAAGAAATATACACGTGATAGAATGGGCAAGTGGCTCCAATGAGGGGGTGTGTTGCGCAAGAATTTGATCAGATTTGTCAATGTAGCTCGCTGGACCCAACCAACACAAACCGCTTCGGTGTGAATGCTAGCACTACGGGATGCTTCGGATACGACTCGGTATACTGCGGGCGACTGTCTTGTGTCTTCGAGAGAGACTCGGAGGTAGCCAATGGGGTCAGAAACGGCAGCGAAACTCGACAAACGGCACAAGGTCACGACCGAGAAGGGGGATGTTCGACCACGACTCTGCTCTTCTCAAGCACTCGCTTCTCTCTTGTTTTTCTATATGCTGTGAGATTACTCTGTGCTTCCCACCTAAACGTGGCCGTGTATTCAATATGCGTAGCTTCCTTCCTTCATGCGAGTAGGATACGCAAAGGAATAGAGCCCCAAAGGAAGCAACAAAATTTCTTTTCTCTTTCCAATCGCATCTCACACGGCCAAGACACAATCTTCTTAATTTTATTTTATTTTGCTTCCTTTGCTCACGCCCATTGATGATTGAAGATCTCTTTTCTTGTAATGGTGTTTCTTTTATTAAACCAAAATATATGTTGCTCAAAGATTAGCATCAAATATATGAACCACGTGCACTGTTTCTTCCTACTTTCCATATCTCTTTTTGCCTTCGCACATTTGTATCTTTCCACATTGAACCATGCAAGATGAATATTCTCCACCGATTTTATTTTTTAAGCCAAATATCAGCCCACAAATTGATTGAATATTGCCAAAAATTCAAGATCATGATAGAATTTTCCCAAATTCCGAATCTTATAATGTGACATCCTGAATTTCGACCTTGTCCCGATAAAATGAAATGGGCATTTCATCGACGCGCCTATGGTCGTTTTACTTTGAGATGGACCCCTCACGAGTTAACCGATCTATTAGGTAAAGCCATTAAGGGATATAAACGCGATAGACCTGAGAATTCGATCAAAAATCGACTACTCGACCATGATAATCGACAATGGTCAATATGGCACCGTTATAAGCGATTAGGAATTTGATATAGGTCGATTCGACGGAAGCACACAATTGAATGGTGGGTGATTCCACCTTATTGCAAAATTCATGTCAAATGACACTAACCCAAATTCCTGTTGATTCGGTACTCGATATCCGTAATTGAAACCTTGAGATTTTTACGACAACCGAGAGTCGTCGATGAGTCGGAGATGCACAAATGTGGATCGAAATTATCGACCATGGGTCAAATGCGATAAAATCCCTAAAAACTACCCAGTAGGTTAAGTCGCGCTTAAATCGAGTCCGGTCAATTTTAAACATGAAATTGAATTCGGTTTCAGGAATCGGACGTTCGAGCATGTCACGATTCATTTATAGGATCTCGTCTCATCTTTTGGAGAAATTCCGTCGAGCCCGGAACTTTGCAGAAAAATCAATTTCGAACAAATCGGAAAAGAGTTGCAAATTCGGATGGTTGAAGATTTGGGGTTTTTCTACCCTAAATTGGTTTATTCGAGCAAAATGAAGGCTAATTCTCATTGGTGGAGTGCTTGACTATGGGCATGAAGACTTTGTGCACATCACAATGATGAAATTGATATTTTTCCCATGACTTTATTGGCTCTAATCCTCCCTTCCCCTCTCTTTGCCGTTCATTTCCTTTGCCCCCTTGTGTACGTGAACCCCTCCCCCTTTTCCCTCTCACGCACATCTCTCCCCTCACAGCTATAGCCAACCACCTTCTGCCCATTTCCCCTCAGCCTTATCTTCTCCATTTTCTCCTTTTATTTTGCTGCCACAACTCCTCACGCATTTCTTCATCTCTCCCAGCTGCTGCCAACCACATCGTTTTCAACCCACCCCCCCCCCCAATCATCACTAGCTTCATCCCACGTCTTCTTCTCACCATCTCACGCTGCCGCACGTCTCCATCCCACCTCACCTTCATCTCACATCCCACAAATCCTTAGCTTCTCACGTCCACAAACCGCAACCCCCATCCACACGTCCAGCTCCCATCACCATCGTCCACCCATCTCCACAGCGCCGCCACCACCACAACAACGTCACCAAGCCGAGTCGAATAGCAGCCAGCAAGTTCAGCCAAGCAGAACCGCCTACCAGCCAAGCCATGAGCCTCGAGGGCTGATTTCAGCCTCATCCGGTCCGCCGTAGGAGTCGTCGTAGTCACGGGATCCCACCGCCGTCCCCATGGATCCGTTTTCTCGCTAATCCAGTGAGTTAACTCCCTAATTAGGTTGTTAATTACACTTAGAGGTATATTAGTGTTAATTAACTTAGTAAGATTAGTGCTAAGAATGATTAGTGCTAAGAAGGATTAGTGTTAAGTAAGTTGGATTAGCTGAAATTCGGATCAGTTCATTGGAGCCTCGCCGTTTGTCATTTTTGTGGATCAAAATGTGTTATGATTTTGAGGTTACTTCCTTCATAAAAAAAATGTTCTAGACATCTTCAACTATGACATATATTTTACACAATTTTTTTAGGGATTTGAAAGAATGATATTTCAGCTTTGTCATTTGCAAACAGAATCTCGAATGGTGCTGGAACTGGTGACCTTTTGGTGTTCAAAGGATTTTTATCAACCCTTAGGGTTCGATTTTCGAAATGGTTTCTTCACAAACATTGTTCCTTACATCATTTAGTTTAACATAATTAAATTTCAGATAAAATGGACATGTTTTGGACCTCGAACCAAACTGATTTTAGAAAACGTGATTTCTGGAAACAAACCCAGTTTTGGTCTCGACTTGAGCGATTTACTGCTCTCATTCTAGAAGGATTTGGGTCATGGTATCTCATGAAAAATGTTCTTTTAGGTGTCTTTTATAACATATTCAAATTTGAGAATTTTCTGAACTCGTTTGATTATGTTTCTGGATTTAAACTTGAAAACGCACGAGTAACCCGGTTTCTGCCAATTAGGACCAATTATGGTTTTGTGGTTGTTCTTGATGTTGTGCTTGTTGAATAATGTGTATTTAGTGATGTGGTGGACTTGTGGCATGCTGAGAGCTTATGTGTGAGATCATGAGGTGGATTGCTCCTTGTTGGTTGTTTATTGTTATTACAAAACATGACCTTTTGGACTATTAAATAGAAAATAAATGAGGTGTTGGGTCCGGACATCAAAACTTATTTGCCCAATAAAACAATGAGGTTGTAAACTAGGTGCGTGCAAAGTTTGATGGATTAATTTTGAGTACATGAGCACTTATGAATTTATTTCTAAACGTTTTGAACCAAAAAAAAAAAAAAAGAGGGGTTTCTAAGGTTAGTTTTCAAAAGAGAGTGGTTGGAAAAGAAATTAGACAAGAAATATAGTGTCGGGTTTGGACGCCAAGTTTTGTGTGCTCAATAAAACGAGGAGATTTTATACGAGGTGTGTGCAAAGTTTGGCGGGTTAATTTCAAATACAGGACCCCGTACAAATTTATTTCGGAAGGTTTGAAAAAAAAAAAAAAAAAGAGTTACTAAGTTTACTTTTAAAAGGGGATTTTGGTGTTTTGGCTATATGGTGGAAGGTAAAAGTTGACTTGATCGATGATGTGCCTGCATGGTCAGGTTAATTAGGTAGTTCGGTTTAATTAAACGAAATTTATTTATTTAATTATTTAATATTTTCTGGAAATTATACCGAGATAGCCCGTAGTCGGAATTTCGTGCTAATTGCCGTGGTATAATTAGTTTATGCAATTGAGTGGTGATTGTGATTTTTGATTAATTATTTCAAAATTGTGAAATTTTGGTATTTAATTGGAAAATACCGAGTGTCGGGTTTTGACCCCAAAAATATTTTTAAATATTATATCAAATAGTGGAATTTTAAAACGAATGATATCAATTTTTCTAGTTTGATCTGACCGTGTACCCACACACTATTATTTTACCGAGTGTTTTTAATACGAAAAAAATAGGCCAAGTTTGTTATCTTAATTGAGGCATTTGACGGCAAAACACAATGTCCTTGGCCGGAATTGAATGGTCGTATGGTGGTTAAGAGAACCCGTCCCTGATGTGAGTCGAGTGGATGTTGCCCCTATATGGGATGCCCCTGGACAACGGATGCCGGTCGCAATAGATTCTGGACTCTCCTTTGGGATTGTCATCTAGTATAGATGTTGCCATGCTTAATGGGGTGAGACGACGCTTGGCTACGCCAGAAGACTGCCGAACAGCGAGTAGGCCGTGCCCAAGGAGCCGTAAACAATTGGAACGTGTGAATAATTGAGATATATGCACCGGATTATGGGACAAAATTGTGTGACACGAAATGGGACATGTCATAACGATTTGACCCTATAAACGAGACCCCTGTGATTGAGTGAGACGTTCCAATTGATGTGTGCATCTATTATATGCATTGAGTATATGAACTATGCTGACGTGCAGGGAGGTGCTGAGGCGAGGTAAGCCTTCTTTGATGTGTGCTTAGGCTACCTCTAGATGAATCGTCTTCCTAATCAGGGTTTAGGGTGTAGACTCGCTTAGACATCGTCTCACCCATCGTGGTTTACAATTTTCAGGTCCCTAGTGTGGAGAATCCGGAGCCCAAGGCTGAAGGGTCTGGAGCGTAGGTGGCCTAGGCTTTTCTTTAAGACTTGTGTATAGACCTAATGTGTTTATAAAGGGTGTTTTGTTTAAATTGGTTGTCCTGCTTTTCTATCCCATGTTTGATTGTTGTTTGGAGTTTATTAGTTCGCTTCTGCATGTGGATAAAACGAATGGGTTAGTGACGTGTCCTAGGAACGTCGCAAAATTTTTAAGTCAACCACCGAGGGATATGCGCGCACTCAGGTTCGGGGCGTGACATGTAAAGATAAGCTCACAATATGTCTTTCCAACACTTTCCCTCACTGAGGATATATGAATGGATTGTATGAATATACAAGAAATCCACCGCCATATCATTGAAAATATCAAATTGTCATTCCTCATAGGTCAATTTTCGGTTGCCAGAGAATAATGAGCTTGGGTTAATTCCCTCTCTTTGTGGGCTAAATCCTACTCGCTAAATTAAAGCTCAAAACCATTGAGTCAAACCCATCCGTCATCAGTCCAATATAAATGCAAATTAAAAAAAAAAATACTCCTAAAACTATATGTTATGCAATTTAATTCTAATATTTTGTTTAGGGGTTAAAAATTAATCCATAATTTTCTATGTAATAAATGAATAACTAGGTCACCAAAACTTAGGTTTCAACAGAGATATCAATTTGAGATTTTTTATGAGTAAAACTAGTTTTGGGTATTGAACTACCAGCTTAAAACTTTTAGTGAGACAAAAATTAATTTATGAGGTACCACTTTGGGATTTCTAATAGTATTAATCAGAAAGCTAATCTAAGTTGTTGACACCTAAATTTTGGAGACCCGGTCATTCATTTATTTCAAACAAAATTAGGGATTAATTTTTAACCCCTAAACAAAAAATAAAATCAAATTGCATAGCATGTAGTTTTAGGTTCATATAATTGCATTGGATCAACGATGAATGGACTGAGTTGAGGGAAGTTATGAGTTAAATCGAACTAAGCCGATAAGAATGTGGAATTCGGACAAACCCATTGGATACTCATCATAAGCGAAAATTATATAGGCAATGTGCCTATCAAACATTGAGAAAGATACTGTTTATTCCAATTGATTCCTTATTTTGATAAATAAAGAAAGCAAGCGAGAGGCGAATCGGCAAAACGTTAGACAATGAGTTGGACGTGTGAGCGATAGGCAACAAATGGAGATGATATCTTGTAGGATTTTCGTAAGAATTTTCGCACAAAAGGGAAAAGATATCTACCTTGGGAAGCTGGACTCCATTGAATATTTGCATGATACGAAGAACATATTTTGAAGATCAAGTTTCCAAGTGAAGTATAGAATATCGGCTATTTAAGGAGCAGACGCGGACACGAAAGCGGGGGGGCACGCAATTCAATACACGGCCACAATCTTGAGAGAGTGCTCATAGGGCGCGAGAGTGAAAAAAGGTTAAAAATGGTCTTTCTCTTGGGTCCACCGGTCAATAGATCAACCGAAGGAGGGGATTTGTTTCTTTCTCCTCTGACAACGTACTGAGAAAAGAAAAAATAAAGGAGGTCGTCCTCTTCATCCGTCCCGATCGAGTATCCCTCGACGCCACCGCAGCTCCTTCACCGTCGACGTTGCTGCAGCTTCACCGCTGGCTCCGTAGCTGCTGTTCCGACTGCTTGAGCCCCGACGCCCCGCCCCTGCTGATTCCATGCCATCGCTGCACCGTCGCTTGCTGCACCGCGCCTCGACCCTTCGGTGACGACCCGCTACTGGCGTTCACCGTCGAGGAACTGTTGCCCGTGTCCCACAACTGCAACATTGCCTGCCCGCGCTGCCTCGACGTCAAGTTCGACCCCCACGAGCCTCTTCGGAGCCCCGACGATCCTGTTGCCGCGGCAATGTTTCTCCGAGTTCGAGTTGCCATCCCCGACGCAAGCCGCATCCGTGCGGCCTATTAGGCCATCTGCGGAATCCCGAGCAATGACGTATACTGGTCTTCCTTTGCAGGTGAAGAATTTATGTGGAGGTTTTAGAAGGTCAAAGTTTGAAAATCAGTGGGATAATCAGAAGACTAGCGGATTTCCCTGTGTCGCCAAATCCCATAGAGCCAACGGTGAAGGATCAATCAATTAAAAAAAAAAAAAAAAAAAACCAGGAAGATTCCCTGTGCTTGCGCCCTCTTGATCCCTTGTCGAGTTTGGAAATTTTTGTTTCGCAGGTCTCGTGGAACCCATCAGGTGACTATCAAACAGCCGAGCACCACCACATTGCATCGCGAGTAGCCGTTCGAGGATCGGAATTCAACAATTTTTTTTCTCAAGTTTCATTTTTATTTAGGCTTTATTCGTTTTACAGAAAATAACTTTCAAGAAAATGTTTTCTAAATTTTTCAACATTCATTTCATGGAAAATGAACTAATGAAGGAAAACATTTTCCACTATTGGATAAGACACCTTCAAAAGTTACTTTCTTTCACCAAACATATTTTCATTTCATTTTTATGTTTTCTTTTTCTTTTTTTCCTTTCTTTCTTTCCTTCTCTTCTTCTTCAACCTTTGCTAATCGCCGCCCGCCGTCGTGGCTGGCAACCGGCCAAGGCCAAAGAAGAAGAAAAGAAGGAAAGAAAGAAAAAAAAAAAGGAAAAAGAAAAGGAAAGGAAAAAAAATTAAAAATTAAAAAATAGATTTTAAAAAAATAAAATAAAATAAAAATTGAAATATAAGTGCATGCAGGAAAATATTTTTTTTACCGAAAAGCAGAAAATATTTTTTAGTTCATTTTCAAATTTCAATCGAACACCGAAAAATATGGTTATTTTTTAGAAAAAATGGCTTTATGGAAAATAACTTCGAAAATACCACATTTTCCGCGACGAATGGAGACTCATTCTAATTTACCAAACATTGGCAAGAAAGAGAATTTTGGACAACTTTTACGGACATGCCCAGCCCATTCAACATCAGAGATCAAAAAGGAAAAAAATAAAAGAACAAAAAAATTCCACCTCTCCAGCACTATGGACGCTAAAGACAAGAAATAAAAAATATTAAAATTTAACAAAATTCAGGAGCCCTCAAGGGCTCGGAAATCTGAATCGCCCCAATCGAATCGACCCCCCGCATTTCTCAGGCACGAGTTAGATGGGGCCAATCCTTGGGCGTATTTTTCCAATTTTGATTTCAGGCTTGTTCAGGCTATAAGCCTAAGGGACTCAAGATGCCATTAGTAAAAATAAGTGAAGTAGCAATTATAGTTGAATGTAATGAAACGTAAAGGAGATACAATGATACGCAGATGAGAATGAAGGCTAATCAGAGTCAATGAAAGCATGTTATAAAATATATTTTAGATTTAGTAACTGTATTCACTCTATTAATATGACGCTTTGAAATGGTTATATGTATAAAATATCAGTTTAATAATCCTATATCTTGCTATATACTTTATTAGAAAATGGAATTTGATAAGTTATGAAATCATTATAAAGCAAATTTCCACATAGGACCAATCTAGAGCTCACTGGTCCAGAAACTGCCATCTGGGATTTGGGAACAAATGAGAAAAAATTGATTAGGAATAATATAATGAAAGATGTTAAGTTTGGAAGCTTAGGGTCTGTTCGTTTCGCGGAAAATAATTTCTGGGAAAACGTTTTCCAAATTTTCGGCGTTCGTTTCACGGAAAATGAATTTCTTGAGGAAAATGTTTTCTATCAAAGGAAAAAAGTCTTCTAAAGTAGGGGAAAATGTTTTCCACTTTTGAAAAGTGGAAAATATTTTCCTCACTTGATCTCTCTTATCTCACACCTCTATAAATCCTGACTTCCTCCTCCTCTTTCTTTTTCTTCTTTTCTTTTTTCATTCAAATTATTTTTTAATTTTCTTTTTCTTTTTTTTAATTCGAATGATTTTTTCTTTCATTTTTCTTTTTTTTTTCATTTTTTTTCATTTTTTTTTTTTGTTTCCCATCTTCTTCTTTCTTGGCTAGTCGTCAGACCAAGTGAACCTCAAACTTGTCGATCTCAAACTCGCACTCGTCGATCTAGCGAGCCTCGAGCTTGACACTCGCACTCGCCAATCTGATGAACGGAAAATATTTTCTTTACCGAACACCGGAAAATATTTTCCGAAACATTTTCAAGTTTTAGCCGAACACCAGAAAATATTGTCATTTTCCTGGAAAATGACTTTTGGGAAAATATTTTCCAGAAATGGCTCATTTTCCGCGAAACGAACGGACCCATTAGTGTCAAAGATTTGCACAAACACAAAGGGAGCTGAGAGGAGAGAAGGAATCGATAACGAGTAGGGGTGTGCAAAATACCCGGAACCGCCCGGACTGCCCGAAACCGCCCGGAACCGGCGGTTCTTGAGGGAACCAGTCCAGTTCCCGGCCCGTGGGCGGATCCGCCCGCCCACCCACCCAAACCAGACCGGAACCTTTTTAATATTAAAAAAAAAAAAATTACTAAAAGAAACCCTACATCTCACGTCTCATCTCTTCGTCTTCGGTTCTCTCTCTCTTTGTCTCTTCCTCAATCTCTTCGTCTTCGATTCCTCCTCGAGCGTCGACGCCGCCACCGCCTGCTCCTCCTCCGCCGCTGTCCGCCCCCTCGTGCCAGTCGCCACCCACCACAGCCGCTACTCCTCCGCCTCGCTGTCCACCCCCTCGCTCAGTCTCTTCGTCTTCGATTCCTCCCCGAGCATCAACGCCGCTGCCATTGCTCCTCCGCCGCTACCGTCCGCCCCCTCGCGCCAGTCGCCACCCGCCACAGCCGCTGCTCCTCCACCTCTGCTATCCATCTCGACTAAGCCCCCTTTTCCGTCACTCAACAAGGTACGATCATCGGCTTCTAGCTTGCCTCTCGATTCATCGTCCGCTTGCGAACTTGTACTTCGATTCGATTACCCAATAGGTCGGAACGTAGTGAAGTTCGAGTCTTTGTTTTGGGAATCGATCGCTGTTCATCTTGGTGCTTTGTCTTCGACGGTGCTCATGCTTGAATTTGCGAGAATCTCGGGTTGCTTTTCCCTTTTGCTGTGTTTTTTGATTTTTGTATGTCGATCGTCGGTAAATTCTATGCTCAGGGTCGTGAGAAGGAGATAAAGTTTTGAGCTTTTTTAATTTTTAATTTTTTTTTCAATTTTGTTCTTCTTCCTTCTGGGTTAGGAAACTAGCTTCACCTCCTGAATTTGACTGTACTGCTAGGTTGAACTACCTTTTAGATATATGGTGTGGAGGGATGGGGTGATAAATTGAAGGGCTCTGTTTTTGTTATCATTACTCCTTTTTCATATGTTATGCTCGATTTTATCAGTTTTGGCTTATGTGATTTGTGTGTTTGCAGATAATATACTTGGCAATAGTTGAAGGAACTTATTTCATTGTGGCAAAATCGTGCTTCAGCTATATAACTGGATATTATTTAGGTGGAATTCACGGGTACTGTTCAAAAGGATTTATACAATTTCTGTTATGAGTCAATTCGATGGTGTGATCAAGGACAAACACTTGGTTTGATAGCCCAATCATCTTGCGGTGGGAAATATTTTTGGCTGTTGGCAGAGAAATGGGAAGTCGCCATTTCACCTCAGAAGGCATTTCACCTCAGAAGGCTATTAGCTACATTCAACTATTTTCTGGAAGATGCTTTTCTTTTCATTTCTGATGGCCCTCTTCGAATTTGGATTCACTTGAGTTGTTGTTATGAGTAGTTTTCTGTGCTTGATACTGATGCATGGCTAGCGGGTTGACAATTGATAGTTGTGTGTGTTTTTTATGAGCAAGATATATACTGCTACATCGGTGCAGTTTTTGTAGAAAATGTTCTTGGGGCTCATTTTGTAGTACAAGTCTAACTTGCTTTGATGTCACATAGTCGTTCTATGTTGAAAACCAAAATTATTTCGCGTCAACATCGGTTCCATGGATCCACCCGGGAACCAGACCGGACCGACGGTCCAGTTCCCGGGTGGATCTATGCAACAAACGGGTGGATCCCGGTTCCAATTTTTCGGAACCGGTCCTTAGCAGGCGGTTCCCAGTTCTAGGTCGGGAACCACCCACCCGGACCATGCACACCCCTAATAATGAGTTAACATGGAGATACATGGGAGTTGCAGATTCTTCACATTAGAAAGTCATTGACATCAACCGATGTCATTAAGATGA
Source organism: Eucalyptus cloeziana (assembly GCA_014182715.1). Taxonomy (NCBI): domain Eukaryota; kingdom Viridiplantae; phylum Streptophyta; class Magnoliopsida; order Myrtales; family Myrtaceae; genus Eucalyptus; species Eucalyptus cloeziana. The sequence continues at coordinate 52,023,569 of CM024636.1, read as the reverse complement.
TTAAATACAATTTGTCGAATGATATTTATCAACAAATATAGACCTTGAAGGAAATTAGATGTAGATTTACAAAAATAAGAATTATAAGGAAAAAGAACTTCTGTCAAATCTCTATTTTCATCAACTTAGTTCAAAAATAAAAATGGAAGGAAAGAAACTTCCAATTCAGCGACTATTAATAGATGAATTACTAAATTATGAAAATTTAAACATTATTAAACAAAGTTACTCCTGACTTCAGAAAATTCGAATCCGTTTTTCAAATCCGCATGAGGACAATGATCTAGTTGCCCTTGCTTGACCATTTTTTCGGTGTATTGGCCGAATGTTTTATGAGAAAAAGAAGTAATTAGTCTAACATTTTGTTAGTGTGAAGAGGCAAAATCTCATCTAAAATTAGACCGAGATGAAAAGAGAAATTGAGTGACTTGGTCAGCTCTCTTTTTCATCATGCTCATATTGCTTGCTTTTGGATTAAAGAAACATAAATTTAGTGAAGGTCTTGCCAATTACTTTCTCTAATGGACATCCCTGTCATAAAGGTGAAGCATTTCCTAGCTTTTGTGGTAGGCAGCCAAGATGAGTTGGGAGAAATCCAAGTCAAGCTACAATGGACATCTTGTTCAAAAAGCAAACTATTTCACAGCTTTTATTGGCAAGTAACAAAAATGATTTGCTCAAATTATACATGAGTCCCTACATGATAAAGTAGGCATTTAAATATTCAAAATGCCTAGTAAACCTCAAATCTCTTTTGGCAATTTCAGTCTCATTCTAATTTACCAAACATTGGCAAGAAAGAGAATCATAATCCAAATTTCACTCAGCTGGTTTAACTCCTGATAACCAGACAAGCCCTTATGAAACTCTCCGCATCAGTATGGATTTTGGAATGGCAAACAAACTAATACCATATTTGTCAAAGATATCCAAGATTTATGTATTTCTACGATAATTTTAAAAGCTTGGGAGGAACTTCAAGAACCAAATTTCTCGTTAAATTAGCCTCTATGCGACTCTCTCTCTCTTCGCCCACTAGCCAGTGAAAACCTACCCGACCAAGTTCCATCTCTATCTGATATTACATAAACGGAATATGTGCAATAGAAGTCTTAAAATTTGTTATGAAAGTACAATTAAGTCCTATATTACAAAAAGTGCAATTAAGTTCCAAAACGTGTCATATTAGTACAATCTAGTTTTTTTTCATTAACTCCGTCCAATTCGGCTAACGGAAATTTTTTTTTTAATATTTTCTCTCTCCTACATGCAATGACATGGCTAAAATGAGATCGTTTTGGTTTAAATTTGATTTTTAAAAAAAAATTATTTAAATTAAAGGGTTAATACTACAAAATACTTCAAATTGGTACAATTGTAATAAATTTACCCAAAGTTAATTTTTTTACCACAAAAATCCTAACTAATACACTTATGACAAATTTACGTTATGTTAATTTTTGTTAAATTTTACCATTAAATTATTGAGATAGATGACATATGGCAATTGACGAATGTGATTTGGGGTTTTATTTTTCATTTGTCACAGATATACTGATTTGTGATTTTTTGTAGTATTAATTCAATTTAACGTAAATTAACAAAGAGGAAATTTATCACAAATGTACTAATTTGGGGTTTTCGTTGGTCAAAAAATTAGTTTAAGTATATTAGTTTCGATTTTTTAGTTATCAAAAAATTAATTTGGATAAATTTCTCACAAATATACAAGTTTAAAATTTTTTGTGACATTAATCCTAAATTAAATTTTAAAAAGCTAAAATTTAATAGAAGAAAAAAAGTCGGCGGCAAGGCTGCCCTTGCCACCACCGTTGCCCCGTCATTGCCCCACCATCGCTCTAAAGGATTGGCGACCCTTGCCAACTTGCAAGCCCTCCCTAGATCGAGCAAGGGCCTACAAGCTCTTGGTCGGGGCCCACCCTCGCGATCGTTCCCCCATGATCATTGGCCCTTCCCAGCTATGGTGGGACAGTAGCAATGACCTCACCACTGGCCTCGTCTTCTTCTTATTCTACTACTTCTTAAATTTTAGCTTATTTTTTCATTTAATTTAAATAAAAATTGTAATAAAAATCATATTTAGACTAAAAAGATGTCATTTTAGCCACATCATCGGTACATAGGAGAGAAAATATTTTAAAAAGCCACGTTAACATTTTCCGTTAATCGAATTGGATGAAGTTATCGAAATGACTCGATTATACCAATTAGACAAGTTTTAGAACCTGATTGCACTTTTTGAAAATTTTACGACTCAATTGCATTTTCGTGACAAATTTTAATTTTAGAACTATTAATGAACTTATCCCATACATAAACCATTGACCTAAAACGCCAGTTCCAGTATGTGCTCCCGGGCTGCTACATAATGCCGACGCTTCTTCCCTGATAACAGGCGACAAGCTGCTGCTGATGACATGTTTATTCTTGTCCGCCCAGCACAAACCAATGAGATCTTCCAGTCACAAATTCATTCAGATTTCATCTGTTCTGAATTCCCCGCAGCCGCAAGCCAAACTTAAACCCGGCAAGCTCTTCCTTTCATAGAACACCTTTCCCTCACAGGCTCAACGCACGCTTCCCGCTCTGAACCTGGATACTAGAATTCCCTGCTCTCCATTCACATTTACTCACGGAATCAAATGACAAGATTCTGCTAAAAACAGCGGGCACTCAGAAATGATTGGATTGGGATAAGCAATATTAGGTTAAAGGTGAGAAGCTGAACTAGAATCAACAGGATAGGGCACCGACGTCCCATACCCATGCAAATAGCTCAAGCTGAACAAAATTTACCTAAGACAACCTATTTGCAATCTTAAACCAAGATGAAGTAAGATGCCAAAATCAATAACCACTTACAATCATTACTAAATTCTTTCTAACCAGCTCGTCCTCTCTGCCATCCGTGTTTTAATATAAATGTCACTCTTGGCAATTATTGTGAGGATGCTTTCATTTGAGTAGAGGGGCATCCATGTCATCTAGGGTGTGTCGTACAGATTACATCAGAAAGAAAACAATTGAAATGTTCTCAATACAAATGTGAGTCCCAGGACAATGGAACTGATAATTTGGAGTTGTCCAACTGTAATAAACTCATGCATTCTGGGCTAGTTTAAAGACTAATATCTGTCTAGTGTTGACTCTCAGATTAATCTGAACCCGAGAAATAACATCATTCCATGAAGAAGAGACTGCATGAAACATACAAGGCTCATAAGTCTTTCTCCACGGGTGATGAGTAAAAGATCATTGGAAAATAGGTGCATTTCTTACCTACCCACTGAGCTTGAGCAAAAAAGGTGCACTTTTTACAGCCAAATGAATTGTAGATTTGGGTACTATAGACACTTGTTTATGATGATAAATCTCAGGAGAAAATCGTCTGGTATCATTTCCTCACCCAAGCATGTCTTGCACTAAATGCAATATATTGATCTACATCTCCTGCATGGCATGCCAGACAACCAGCTGTATGGTTTGGTTCTTTCACATGTGAGAGCTACCAACTGTGCCCCTTAATTGTGATTATGTATACCATCTAAGAATTGGATATGCCTTTGAGACAAGAAAATTAATTGCAATGCCTCCAGATTTTCCAGATATCTTTGGAGTTTGATCATTCCAAATTCACAGGAAACGACTAAGTCGGCAGTTGAATAAGAGAGACTGGACAGAAAGATGGATTGGTGAGGGAGACAGGAATATGATGGATCTGATTACCAGTGAGTTGTGCAAGGGTGCTTGTTTATGGCACTTTGGTTCCACTTTTGATAGATGAAGGACTCGAAAAACTTTTGGTGCCAAATTTCAAATTGTGCCAGTTTGCCAACTCAATTTCACAGTGGAATTAAATGATATCACCTGCCATAGCTGTATGATTTTGATATTGTCTGAAGAGGCATGTAAATAACTAAATGTCCACTCCAGGAGCACAGGACATCAACTGTTTATCGAACATTCCATCATGAGCTTTAATGCATCCTGAACTTGCTCTGTGCTTTCTGCCTCACATTCACTAACATGCAGCCCTTCCAAGGAGGTTAACTACACGAGGAATTTATTATCAGGGATCATGCTGCATCTTCGGACTACTAGGACCTTCAACATCTTCAAGTTTGATATATCAGGCAATGCACCAAGTGAATTACAATCTGACAAAATCAAACTTCGTAAATCAGTTAATTGGCCAAGCCCATCGAGATTACATATTTCACAGTGCGATATATTCAAGATTTCCAGAGCAATTAGTCCTTGAAGTCCCTTAATCTCTTCTACTGCAGATTGGATGAGATGTAGTTCTGATAGTTTGCTCAGATGGTGAACTGCTGGCAATTGTCTCAAGGACGAACAACGTTGAATAGATAAAACGGACAATGATGAGGGAAGGTGCAGCACACTTTCAAGATTCATGCCAGATAGAACTAGCTTCTTAAGATGTGAACATGAGAGTGAACCATGCCCAAATTGCAGTTCACTGACTCGAGGATGAGACAACTCTAACATCTACAGTTTTGGAAGTACTATGTGTGCAACTAAGAGATCACTTGATCTGGATTTTGGCTCCATCCTTGTTGAGGGACATATGAGCTCCTTAGGATCTTTACCACCCAGACGTATCTCCTCCAACTTCACTAAATCCTTAAGATCTGGTAAGGCCTCCATCCTTTTAGAACTCACACGTAGACAAGTTAAACTGGAGGGAAGCTCTGGCAGCACTTGAATCTCGTTGCACCGAAGTAAATCAAGAGTCTGAAGACAAGAAAGACTTCCAATTTCCAAAGGAATGGCAGAAATACTGGAATGGCCCAATCTCAGTATCCTCAGACGATCTAGACTCTTAATAGCAGTTGGAATGGCTCCCTTCAAACTCCTACAATGAGAAGCATGTAACTCTTCAAGGTTGACCAAATTTCCAATTTCTCTAGGCAATTCTCTAATGAAGCAAGAATCCATTTTTAACACTTTTAAATGCCCCAAGCAAGTAATTGAATTGGACAATTCAGATATGCCTGTCCCCGTTATATCCAACTCCTCTAATGAGTTTCCCAAATTGCAAATTGAATCCGGAAGTCATCCTATCCAACGACAATCCTTTAGAGACAGGATCCTAAGTTTCACCAGCTTTTCGACTGAGGCAGAAATTTGAGTAATTTTTGCATTTTCCAGTGAGAGAATTAAAAGAGATGTCAAGCCACAAACTGAATCAGGCAGGTGACTTAATTGGAGACATTTGGAGGCACTAAAAATCTCTAGTTTCTCCATGTAACCCATTGAGACAGGAATTTCTTGTATGGAAGTCCCATCAATAAGGAGCTCCTTAAGAGCTTCCATGTGACCCAGTTCAATTGGCAACATATTGAGTTCATCACAGAACCTCAAATTTAAGGTAGTTAAGCGTTTTAAATGACGGATGGAAGGATCTAACTTCATTAGTCGAGAACATCGTTCGAGAATCAATATCTCTAAGTCTGGGAAAGAGGACAGCTCGGGGCTTATCAATAGGTCAGCACAACCAGTAAAATTCAAGACTTTCAACTGTGGCATCTGCAAAAATAGCACAGAAACATTAATTCTTACACTGAACAAATCTTTAGAATGAAATAAAGTCAAGGTTCTATTTGTTTTTGGAGAACAACCAATTTGAAAATATGTTTTCCAATCTTACAATCCTGGCATAGTTTAGAAAGATTTCTGATGGAGAATGTTTTCTTAGTCAAAGAAGATGGTTATTTAGATTATGAAGAATGACTTACCGTTTCGACAACCAGAAAATCATTCCCCTTAATTCACTCAATCTAAGATTCCACCACCACCATCATCCATACACCCTCTAATTGTTGTTTTGGCAGGCAACAAATTATTTCCTTTAGTATTTCAAGACTAACATTCAGTTCTTTACATGCCATATGCCGGAAAATGTCATGTCTTAAATCAGTCTTCATAAAAAGCTTTCTGGTGAAAACTTATTCATCAGGGGAACAGTTTAATGAAATAAACAAGCTTAATCTACCTTGATTTTTCTCCAACCTCCCCAGTCTTCAGTGACTTTGCTCCATGAAAGATCAAGAATGACTAATTTCTCCACATGAAAATTAGTAGCTGCAAAATCTCTAGTGCATCCTCGCCATTGGAGCCACTTTAAATTTGGAAAAACATTGGCAAAATCACCAACAACTTTTGCACAATCCAAAATAAGAAACCTTATGTTTGGCATGCTCTTAAAATCTCTTGCATCAAAGCTGAGGTGCTCTGTCCCCTATAATGGAAAAAAATATTAAGTGGAGAAAAAATGAGACAGAGCTAAATAAGTCAACGTTAAAGAGCAAGAACAATTTCTCAACACTCCAAGGCTCGAGAACAGGGTAAGGCACGCATTCTGCCATAGAATTACACAAGACACCGTACCTCCATCTTCTTTGTTTTCCGGGCCAATTCCAAATTGCATAACCTGCCTCGCGTTCCTGGATATAGATCATCCTCTTTTTGTATGATTTGTTGGCCAAACTCCCTTAACAGCCTGTGCATCACTCATTGATTATCATTTCCAATTTTTACCAGAGACATGGCACAGAGCGCATCAACTCCATCTGAGGGGCGGTTATTGGGATTATGCCACATAAAAGAAGCAATTCGACAATCCACATCAGCAGGGAGGCATGCAATATCAAGAAACATCTCTCTTTGCTCTTGGCTCAATTCTCTAAAACTAGCCATCAAAATCATTTCAATATACAGGCCAGATTGCAAAATTAGATTCTTAAGTGTAATCCACACTTCTACTACTTTTCTGGACAAGAGAGAACCAATTACTTCGATATGTAATGGGATCCCATTCACAGAGTTGATTATACATATTGCAATTTCATCAAAATCTGGAAATGGAAGATTTTTTCGCAGCGCATGCTTTCTGAAAAGCTCAAGAGCTTGATCATTATTCATCACATTGATACCATACACATGAGCTAATCCTTGAGATATGAAGTCTGGAAGAACAGATTTGACACTAGTGGTGACAATTATCCTAGATCCATCACCAAACCAATCAAGCTTCTCTCCAACAATTTCGTGGAGATGCGACTGTACCTCCACAGCATCAAGAACGATTAGAACTTTCATATTCCGTAATATTCCTTTAAAAAAATCGACTCCTTTCACAACTTGATCAACCTCATATTCTCTGTTTAGGATATCAGACATCAACTTGCTTTGTAAAAGCTGAAAACCTCCAAGTTGTTTCACTGTTGTCTCAATATCTGCAAGGAAACTACAACTGTCGAACTGAGAGGAAATTTGTTCATAAATGACCTTGGCAAGAGTCGTCTTTCCAACCCCACCCTTACCCCAGATTCCAACTATTCGTACATCACTGACTTCTAAATCAAGTAAGTCCATCATGTCCTCCACTTGTTTGTCAAATACCTCTTTTGCTTCATCTTTCTTTTGGAACTCCTATGCAAGAAAATAAACTGTAAACAAGAAAGCTGCTGCAGGAAATGAAAAAGCGTAAAAATTGAATTTAATTTTGCTTTTATTTCTTGCTGCACACCGGTCAAATCCTAGTAAATGATCCACCTATGTTGATACAACACTTCAACCGTACAACAAGTTAGGATATAGCATTAATGGGAATGTAATCAACCTTCAGATAATTATACTCCATTTGCAATATTATCCCTATCTCTCTAGAGATACACAAATCATCAAAAATCATGACTGATTACTTCCATAACTGGACTTCTAAGGTAAGGTTGTTTGCCATGCCATGCATACTCCTATATACAAGACTTGTGCGAATAGTCTTACATCTCATAAGGTGAACCCTCCACCAAGGAAATATATTCAAACAGTTTCTGTTATCGACTACTGATAATTAGAAATGGGAGTCAAATATGAGTTTATTCACATGCACATGGTTTACCTTCAGCTTGACCACAATTCCTGTGACTTCTCTGACTATGTGAGACGGACTGCAACAGAAGTAAGCCGTTTCAGTTAGAAGAGAAAGGGTGCGAGTTTAACATTTGGGCTGATACTATCTGACAAAGCATTAAACACTCCTATTGAACTGCAGATCAACTAATTAAAATTTCTTTCTACTTAAAGCACAACATCAAAAACAAAGTAATCAGTTTGTTCTATTGGAGTTTAGCATTGCTATTCTAGAAAATAATCATGAGTTGCAAACCCTCCTGTAATGACATCTGGCCCTTTTACCTGCTAGATCTTGTGTCCCATCCACGTAATGAACCAACCTTTTTGAGAGCATGTCTCCATGCTCTTACTTCCTCGAACATATATATCTCATGTTGCAATAGGGCATCGCGGTACTGAGAGGTTAAGAGCCTAACATCACGAGGTTCCACGTCGTAGAATATGGGGATGATCGTTTTCCCACCGCCCAATTTCGCCATGCTCTCCACCATTGCCGCGAGCTCCCGGAGACACGACTTGCTGGAAGCGTAATTCTTGGAGAAGATGGGGATGCAAATCTTGGCCCTGTCGATCGCTCTCGGAATCTGCTGGCCGAACTCTTCACCAGGTGGGAAGACGCGGATTCCGGCATCGACCAAGCTCTGGTACAGGAAGTCGACGAATACAGAGCGAGTGTCGGCTCCCATGAAACTCAGGTACACATCGGAGGCGTCGACGAATAGAGAATCAGGAGGACGGGCAGCGCTCTGGCTTTCCCAAATCGTCTCCTGCGACAGCTGCCTGCACCTGGTACACCGCACCAGCCGGACCTTCGGCACCTTCTCCATCGAAAGACAACACCTCTGGGAACCGGAGCGACAAGTCTCGGCAGAAACTTAAAAAAAGCTTCTTCTCTTATAAAGGAGAGATTAAAAAGCTTCTCCTCTGGATCTTCACCTTAAATCCTCCCACTTTTTCAAGTCAAAATATACCGTAAAACTCAGAATATCGCTCTGACCAGTCATCACAAAGTTATAAATGTGGGTTGGTAAGCACACATAGCTCATTTGCTTATATCTTTAGAAATTTAAAACAAGAAAATTCAAATCACATAAAGCTATATTCCAATTTCAATCTATCACCCATTGCCAATTCAAATTAATATCAATTCTCATCCCGCGTGATGTATTTTGATTTCCTTATAAATCTTATTTTGATTGTCTCCTTCCTTTTCCAAAAGAATCTAAGGTCAAATAAACCGTGGCTGGCATTATTTCCACAACCTGAATGTCTAAACACACGGCATTTACCAACCAAAAAAAAAAAACACACACACGGCATTTGATGGTGATCATACGAAAATACCCTTAAAAACCACGCCACTTTTTGGTTGAGCACCTTGAGGATGACCAAACCGTAACGGGCAAAACCGAAATGTGCATCTTCCAGAACGACATTGCTCCGTTTCTCCGCCGGCTCTCTTTCCATTGATCTGAAGATTCCTCACCTCCTCCGCCTTCTGTGCTCAATCCAAGAATGTTGGCTCTGAACACATGTACGGTCAAAGTCTCCTTCCAATCGACCAAACCTCAAGTGAACGACAACACCTCGGAATCTAAGGGAATCTGCTTGAAGACGAGGAAGTTAAACTAAAAGGTAAATTTTTAAGTGTTAATACCATAAAAAAATTTCAAATTGGTACCTTAGCGTACCAACTTCTGCTTTGAAAGCTAGTCTTCTTTGAATTTCCTTTAGCTAGTTAGCGGTAGACAATGGCGGGTTGGTTTTCACCTTCCTATTGTTGAGATTGAGTAGGTGGAGTAGTTGGCCCAACTGGATCAACAATTCCATTCTCAGTGACTTCCCACATCTGTGGGTCAGCACTTCAATGTAAGTTTGCATGCACTGCTTCCATTAATCATGGTTGGTTCCATCAAAGTATGGAGGCTTGTTAGGTGCAAGAGAACCGGGAAGTAAAGAAGCTGCCAAGGTTAGCTATCTAAATAGATCTTTGTGCTCAAAAGTAAAACACTTCAATAATCAAGCAATTCAGCTTTGATACCAATTGTTGGGGCTAGCAATATAATCTAGAAATGGGGTTACATAGGTTGCGTGATAATATAATCGCAAGAAAACCAAACAATCACTTCTCAAGATAGTGATAGACATAAGACAACGTGTGCAATGCTAGTAAGTAAATAGAGTCACAAAACGATATATAGTGATTCAGCTTTATATTTAAGAGTATGTCTACCAACTAATAGCCTTAATAACGGCTGAATTCCACTAGTAATTAGCAGTGTTTTTTTCACTTGATAGATCACAGTATTAGGACACACGCATCGCACTTATACTTGTACACTTGATTAACAACTATTACAATGCTAAACCGATACCGAAAGAATCATTGAACAAGATCAGAGATGATTTCTAACTCTATTCGTACTAGCAATAGTCAATATATCTCTCTCTACACAACTTTGTTCTCTTTATATACTAAAGTCTTCAATCTATCAGTTGGAGACCTTCCAGGATGCTAAGCTTGCCGTTTGAGAGTTGATGAAGACCTTTGACAGTATTGAAACTGCTCTTGCAGTCGCTTCCTCTGATTGTCACAAGTTTCCTAAAATGGAGTTTGCTACGCTAACTTTAAGTAGAAAATTATCAGCTACTTTTCCGCTTTCTTTCCCAATTTTTCAAAATGGAGTCCAATCCTGCAACAACTATAGTTTGTACAATCAACGGTTATCTTCCGATGCATATCTCACCATCATCGGAGCTATTGCATCACCACCACAATCCAATGCACACCATCACCGGTACAGATAATGGGTGACCTTGTCAACGATTTTTAATGACGATACCGCCAATTGACACGTGATGATAGGATCAACGATCTTGCCATCTTCAGCAGTACCAAAGACTTTCAAGAACACTGTTCGAATGGTCCTTCCAAGCTATCATGAGATAACACTTATATCGGTACTTGTTCACTTAAACATCACAATCTAGTGTCTCGTCCTCGTTGATTCAAGAAGAACATTGATAATATGCACAAACGCTATCATTTGCATATATTATAATAAATATTTTTTTTTTTTGGTCCGTATATTATAATAAATATTAGTACCAGAGTTTTGAAATCATCAAAATTTCATACTGATATTTTCTCTACAATGAAGACCGCCGCTTCAAAGACCTCCATTTTCGTGAGGACCGTCCCTCAACCTCCACTTCGATTACCTCCATTTTCGCGAAGCTCACCACTCGACCGCTTGCCGAGCTCATCCACGTGGATTGAAAATTTGTCCGTCTAACGTTACAGCAGGCTTTCGTTCTTTAGCACTATCTATTTGCGGATGCAATTTTTTGGGTATAAATTTTATGGTTTGTGATAGACCTATTAAACTGGTGGGTCGGGTCATAAATGGTCCAACCTAAATCGACCAATTTAACATGTTTATGACCCATTTATTGTAACACAAAATTTTGACCCATACTCGACCCATTTAACGAAACTTAAAAAGCTTTTATATATATTTTAAAAATGGTATTGCTAACATGGTTTTTATACAACACAAATTTAATTGACAATTTTTATAAATTTTAAAATAATTATTTAAAAAAATCGAATTTTATTTTTTTTTTAATTTTTTTAAAATTATTTTTTAAATTATTTTTATTTTATTTTTTAAGAATATAATTTTTAATTTTCTTTTTCTTTTTCTCTTTTCTTCTTCCTCTTCTTTGGCCGGCCACCGGCCACGACGACGGCCGACAACGGGCCACGGGCGAGCTCAACGCTTGCTAGATCGATGAGGCTCGAGCCTCGCGAACGTCGGCGAGGCCTCCGCCTCGCCGGATCGGCGAGCTCGAGCTCGCCCCTCACTTGAACCCGGCAAGGCTTGAGCCTCGCCGACGCCGGCGAGTTCGAGTCTCACCGGACGTTGACAAGGCCTTCGCCTCGCCAAATCCAACGAGCTCAAGGCTCGCCTAGCCGATCGTCGACCATCACCATGCCGACCACTCGAAGAAGGAAGAAGAAAGGAAAAAAAAAAAAAAAGGAAAGAAAAAAGAAAATAAAATTAAAAAAAATAATTATAATTTCGATTTTTATAAAAAGAATATATTTTTTTGTAAAGTTAACGAGGGAAGAGAGAGATTGTGTGATTTGGGTTGAAAATGGGTTCTAAATCTAACCCATTTAAGACCCACTTAATACCCATCTATCTTAAGTATTTAATTGTTAAACCCATTTGGGCAGATACTATCTGATAAAGCAATAACCACTCCTATTGAACTGTGGATCAACTATCTGATGTTAATTTCTACTTAAAGCGCAGTGCAGCATCACAAACAAAGTAATCGGTTTGTTCTATTGGAGTTTAGCTTTGCTATTCCAGAAAATGATTTATGAGTTGCAATCCCTCCTGTAATAAAATCCAGGCTTTTTACCTGCTAGATCCCATGTTCCATCCAGGCAATGAACCAACCTCTTTAAGAGCATTTTCCCACGCTTCTACTTCCTTGGACCCGAAGCTCTTCCTGTGCCTCACTAGGGCATCGTGGTACAGAGCGATTCTAAGCCTTGCACGTCGCAGAACATGCGGAGGATCATTTTCCTACCACCCAATTTCACCTTCCTCTCCACCATTGCCGCAAGCTTCTTGAGACACCACTCACGGGAAGCGTAGTATCTGGAGAAGATGGGGATGTAGATTTTGGCCCCATTGATTGCTCTCAGAAGCTCCCCACTAATCCTACCACCAGGTGGAAGTGGTTCAGAGTCTATGAAAACGCGGATTTCGGCATCAACCTGAAAGGGGCTAGAGAATACACCTAAAGGGGGGTGAATAGGTGTATATAAGAATTTTCACAAGACTTAAAAAGATGTTTTTGATTTCAGTAGATGTTGATCATAAGACAAAATTCAACTTCTAAATTAACGAACAACTAGTAAGAATGAATAAGAAGTTCAGGGATAAGAGAAAGTAAACACAGAGTTTATAGTGATTCGGTTTAATCCAAGCCTACGTCCACTCTCCTGCACTGACAGCCCACCGGTTGGATTTTACTAAAAATCAAAAGAGTCGTTACAATATTACGTCTTTGATTCTACAGTGTAGAGACTTTGCTACACTTCCCCAAGATCTCACAAATATCTAAACTCTCTTTTGAGTACAAATTTCTTGCTCAACAATTGAATCAACAAAGAACAATGAGCTTCAGACTTTGGAATTTTTCTATCACACACACACTCGAATAACTAGAGCTTCTTCCTTATATACTCCTTCATGCCTTCATGTCCGTTGGCACCTTCCAAAGGAGTTCTTCCAATCTACCCGTTGGACAGAATCAATTAGGAAGATCTCGAGTTACTTAAGGAATGTGATGATAGCCCACCAATCATGCTTGCCCGCACAATCAGGATCTAGGTTTCCATAAGTAGAACCTTCCAAGTATACTTCGCCAATCAACGAATCCAATTTACTTGTATTGAGTTCAAAACGAATAAAAGATCTTGAGATGCTATCTCCAGCCATGAGAAACTTCTTTAGTCGCTTGAATCAAATCCATAAATAAATACTCAATTCTGGATAAGTCTTCTTCGTCGGTCTAGAAACTGTCAATAAGGGTAGACTTTAAAACTTGAATCTGGCGGTCTTCAAACTTTGACAAAAGAGTTTGCAAGTCTTCAGACTAGACTGATGGAAACGTTTTGTCAACTTCAAAACAAATAAGGAGGTTTTCTTCAACAATCTCCCCATTTTTTATGGTGACAAAACTTTCCTGCAGATTTGGATATTTTTGACCTGCAAGACAATACTCAAGCAAACAAGGATATCCCATAAAAGATAAATGAGTTAGGATAAAGATAGTATCGAATCTGCATCTACGGGAAATAAGTTAGTCCTATAAAAACAACTATCTTTGCCATGAGTACCAACAATGCTTAAGATACTGCAAGCATTTAAACGATCAAACCACAATCCAAAAAGAAACACAATCCAAAAGTCACAACCTCACAACCAGACAAAAGTTAATTAAAGTCAAATCAAATCTGCACTTCTCCCCTTTTTTGTCAGCATTAAAAAAGGTAGAGACGAAAAAGAGAATTAGATTAAGATAGTTTTGGAACGCGAACAAGTTGGAAATCTCCCATCGACTTGACAGTCTCCTCCAACTTTCTCAGATCTTCCTTCAGTTGTGCTAATTTCTCACCCTTGACAGTTGCTTGAACTTGAAGATTAAGGGCCTGAACTTGATTGAGCAAAGAATCTGAATAGGCTTGATAAGCATTCTGCATATTCTGAAATTCGCATCCCAAGGCATAAATTTGACCTCGCATCTCCACAAGAATATCAAACAATCTTCTAAAGTCTGCTGTGTTGTCAGTTTGAGTGGTTGCTTCAGCATGACTAGATTGTGGAGTATTAGTAGATGATGGCACATCAGCATGAGCATCCAGATTCGGAGATGATGCCTCATGACGTTCTTCAGGAAAGTGAGAAGCATATACATCTTCTGGATTGGTAGGAGAACGACTGACATCATCACTAGTAAAAGCAAGTGAAGGAGTACCTCTTTTCTCAGCAGCTCCCCTTGTTTCAGTGCCTTTAGGTGGAGAGAAGTACTCTTCATGTTATGTTTCTTCTTCAGTGACAAGATGGCCTTGTTCTCCTTGTTGCTCTTCTTCTACACTTCCTTTCTCCTTTGCTTCCTTCCTCATCGATTCCCTTTCTTCACTCATCTTCTCTATCTTCTCTAACCTCTATCTCTGGAACAGAACGCTGCAACTCCCTTAAGGCAAGAGCGGAAATGGTAACATCATCATCGTCATCATCTTCTTCATCTTGCAAGATGATCGCTCTTCTTCTTTTAGATGGAGCTATCATGGGCTCCTTGCCTTTCCACTTTGCAGCTAGAGAGTCTTGATGAGATTTGACAAGATTCTTCGCCTTGAATTTCTCTAGAGCCTTGTTTAGCTCCTTCAGACGCATCTTGGAAACCATCTTCAGCCCTACCACCGTTTGATCACATGTCCGAACACACAGAATTTTAAGAGGCTGAGTGTTAAGGTGTCTGAATAGCTAAGTAACAAGTGCTGAATAAGGAAGTTGACCATTGTCCTTCACCATTGATTTATACATGTGAAACACGATAGTATGCGGCAAAAAGAACTTTTTACCAGCATTGATAGCATACATCAGCTTTGCTTCTGAATTGGAGACGTTAGTCTTTGATGTGGATTTGGATCTAAGACAGTTAATCACAATCTTGTGAAGCAAGATATTCGAAGCATTCATTCTTGAATAAGAAATTCGGCCTCCTGCCATTCCATCTCGAACAAGCTCCACAGTCGCACCACCAATAGACACGCTAATTGATTGAAACAACCCTCTCTATACTCCAATCACATCAGCCAGAGTGTCCATATCAACCACATAATCCTGGTCTCTAATACTGAAAGAAAATCTATTCGCATCCAAAAAGCTTAGATTGTAATAGAAATAAGCAGAAAGTTCTGGATGGGCTACAGTAGTGTCAGAGCAAAATCGTTTAAGTTGAAGTAAAGTAAATTTCTCCCGCAACTTCATATTCAGAGAATCAAGAAAATCGAAATCCACACTTCTTGGGTTCATCACCCCTCGCTTCAACAATTTAGAGTAAGTTTGCTTGTGTTCCTTAGAACAAAACAGATCTGATTTTGTTCCTCGAATGTTCGCAGCAATACCCATTCTAGGCTTAAAATGAGTAAACATCTTTTCATCATCATTTCCATCAAGCTGACTAACTCCTCCAAAACGTGGATCACTTGGGAAATTTGCAAAAGCCCTATCTGCAGAACTAGCAACATCAATCCCCAAACGTTCCATCGTTTGCAAAAAGTGAGTTTCATTTCTATACCCCTTTTATTTCAAAAACTCATCAATAATGGTCATTGGAGAGCCTCCATCCTTTAATGCAGAGTAAAGTTTGAAGTTAAAAGTAGGCTTTTGAGTTCTTACAGGTTCATCATCTTCAATAATTTCATCCTCCGTTTGTTGTTGAACATTCTGTGGTCTAGCCTGAGGAGAATGGCACGGTTGAGAATGTTGTGGACTCTGCTGTTGCCTTGGAGATTCTTCTTGCTCGGTAAGGTCAAAATGCGTAGGACCCTCACGCATATGCTGTGGTCCCCTGCTTGCAATCCTTGAAGACTTTTTTTGGAAAGATATTCTCACAATCTTTGAGAGTTTCCGAACTCGATTCGCAAGAAAGATGAAAACTTTAAGGATTAAACTAGGGAGAAAAAGTAAGAAGGTGAAGTTCTGTAATTCTAGGGTTTGTGAGTAAAAAAGAAGAAGAAAAACAGTATATAAAGTAATCGAACCGGGGTATACGAATTGTCACAAATGGAAAATAAAAAATGCCTTTTCAAAAATAACTGTCAAAAAGATAACTTCTTTTTTGAAAAGAAATGATTGTTGTAATTACAAAAACTTGGAAAGATAAAATCAATCAATTACAGATTAATAGACAAACGTACCTTTTCGAAAGATAAATTTCTAAAATTGAAATAACTTATAGTCGTGATCCTTGATTTTCTGAGTCTGAATATCTTTAGACTTTTATCCTCGAGTCTGAGCTTCTTCATACTTTATGATATTAAGCTTGGATCGAATAGACTCAAATTGACTTTTCTCCAGTGGTTTTGTAAAAATGTCCGCCAGCTGATTTTTTGAGTTAATGAATTGAATCAAGACTTCTCCATTTTGAACATGGTCTCTTATAAAGTGATGTTGAATCTCTATATGCTTTGCTTTTGAATGAAGAATTGGATTCTTGGTAAGATTAATAGCGCTTGTGTTGTCACATTTAATCTCAGTGCATGAATCTTCGATTCCAAAGTCTCTTAACTATTGTTTTATCCATAAGATTTGAGAACAACAACTTCCAAGAGTCACATACTCTGCTTCTGCTGTTGAGAAAGCAACCGTACTTTGCTTCCTTGAGAACCAAGATACTGTCCTATTTCCAAGTAATTGACAAGTACCCGAAGTGCTCTTTCTATCAACTCCGCATCCTGCTAGATCTGCGTCTGAGTATCCAAGAATAGTAAAGTCTCATTCTTTAGGATATCATAGACCTAACTTAGAGGTTGTTGCAACATATTTGATGATGCGTTTCGCAGCACTTAGATGAAATTCTTTAGGATCTGATTAAAATCTGGCACAAATGCAAACACTAAACAAAATGTCAGGTCTAGAGGCAGTAAGATAAAGAAGTGAACAATTTTTACTCCTGTATAGCTTCTAGTCAACTTTCTTTCCTCCTTCATCTTTGTCCAGCTTCGAAGAACTTGACATTGGTATATCAGTCTTTTTGCAATTCTCCAAACTGAATTTCTTAACAAGTTCTTTAGCATATTTTTCTCGATTAATGAAAATTCCTTCCTTCAATTGTTTCACTTGTAGTCTGAGAAAGAAAGATAGTTCACCCATTATGCTCATCTCGAATTTATCATGCATAAACTTAGAGAAGTTCTTGCACAGATTTTCGTTAGGAGATCCGAAAATAATATCATCAACATAAATTTGAACAAGTAGAAAATATTTACTTTCTCTTTTAATAAATAGAGTGGTGTCTACTTTACCTTTCACAAAGCCATTTTAGATGAAAAACTTACTTAATCTTTCATACCAAGCTCAAGGTGCTTGCTTTAATCCATATAGCGCTTTTTTCAGTCTGAATACAAAGTCTGGTTTCCTTGAGTCTTCAAAACCGGGAGGTTGTTCCACATAAACTTCCTCTTGGATAAATCCATTCAGGAATGCACTTTTGACGTCCATTTGAAATAACCTGAAATTTTTATAACAAGCAAAAGCAAGTAATAAGCGAATTGCTTCTAACCTTACCACTGGTGCGTAAGTTTCATCATAGTCTATCCCTTCTTCTTGCGTATATCCCTTGGCCACGAGTCTTGCTTTGTTCCTTATGACTTTTCCTTTTTCGTCCATTTTGTTCATAAACACATTTAGCTCCAATAATAAATTTACCTTTTGGTTTAGGAGTTAATTTCCAAACATCGTTAACACTGAACTGCCTGAGTTCTTCTTGCATAGCTTCAATCCAGCTTTCATCAGTTAAAGCTTCTTCAATGCTTTTGGGTTCTATTTCAAAAATAAGAGCCACAGCGCTAGACTCTTCATGCATTTTGGATCTTGTACGTATCCCTTCATCAATGTCACCAACAATGAGTTTTTTGGGATGACTAGACTTGTACTTCCAGTTGCTGGTTGGTCTGACAGTCTGCTCATCTTTTTCTTCATTTGATTCTTCAAATTCGTTCGTTGTTGACCTTATGTAGTCTGAGCTGCTTCAGAGGAATTAGACTTTGTAGAGTCTGGAGCAGGTTCAAATTCTTCAAGTTGAGTCTGAACCAATTGATTTTGTATAAGGTCTTGAAATTTTACATTCATCGATTCTTCCACAGATTGAGTCTTCTTGTTGTATACTCTGTAAGGTTTGCTAGTGGTTTAATATCCAAGAAAGATTCATTCGTTTGATTTTTCTTCAAACTTACCAATGTGATCATTTGCATTTGTCAAAATAAAACATTTGCAACCAAACACACGAAAATAGGAAACAATTGGCTTCTTTCCTTTGAACAACTTATAAGGAGTTTTCTCCAGAATTAGCCTTAAGAAAACTCTGTTAATGATATAACATGCTGTAAAAACTGCTTCAGCCCAAAAACGAGAAGAAATGTTACTTTCAATTAAAAGAGTTCTTGCCATTTTTTGCAAAGATCTATTCTTTCTTTCCACAACTCCATTTTATTCTGGAGTATATGGCGAAGAGAAAACATACTTTAAACCATATTCATCACAAAAATTTGCAAAGTCTTGATTCTCAAACTCACCTCCATGGTCTGTCCGGATGCTTGTTATAGTATATCCTTTCTCATTTTGAATTTTCTTAGCAAATTTTGAGAAATGAGAGAAAGCTTCAGACTTACTTGATAAAAAGAATACCCAAGTAAAACGAGAATAATCATCCACGATTACTAAACAATATTTCTTCTCACTAATACTTTGTGTTCTAGTTGGTTCAAAGAGATCCATATGCAAAAGCTGTAGAACATGATTAGTATAAACTTGATTTATAGGTTTAAAGGAACTTCTTACCTGTTTTCCCAAAACACATGGTGTTTATAATTCTGACTTTTGAAAACTTAAGTTGGGCAGTCCATCAACAAGCTTTTTGGAGAAAATTTTGGCTATCTGCTTCATATTGACATGGCCAAGTTTTCTATGCCAAAGATTTTCTTCATCTTGAATATAAATTAGACCCTAAGAGGTTTCTAATTTGATATCCAGCAAATAAATATTTCCATGTCTTCATCCAGTAAAAGATTGAGACAAATCCTTACTAGTTCCTGAACAAATGCCTTCTTGAAAATTGATTTTGAATCCAGTGTCATACAGTTGGCTTATACTAAGTAGATTATAGTTCAAGCCTTCCACCAAGAAAACATTATTGATTGTAAGACTCCCAATCTTGACAGTTCCACATCCAATAATTCTTCATTTGCCATTTCCACCAAAAGAAAATTTTCCACCATTTGTTTGAGTAAACTTTATGAAGCAATTTGAAGCTCATGTCATGTGTCTCGAACAGCCACTATCCAAATACCATTTGATCTTTTTCTTGATAGTGACCTGCAATTATGAAAATATTTCAAGTTCTCTTTGGTACCCATACTTTCTTGGGTCCAGAGGAGTTAGTTCCAAAAATAGTCTTTGCCTAGTTTCTCTTAATAGGTTTCCAAACTTAGGACAATTCTTCTCAAAATGTTCCAAGCTGTTACACTTTGAACATTTAAAAGCACTTCGACCAACAAATTTTACAAAAACTTTTTGAAAATGATTTTTGTAAAAAGTTTTAGTAGGTCTCTGTTTGATTCTTTCTTTTACTTTTGGAAAATCAATTAAAGTAATAGTTTCTGATGTCATTCCTAAACCTGATTTATAAAAATAAGGTCTTTGAATTGAAAGAATTTTATCAAGCTTTTCAGATCCATTTGAAAACTTTTTTGAGATATTTGAAATGTCTTCTTTCAAGAGATTGTTTTCTTTTGAAAGAAAATTTGCATTTTCTTTTGAAGTTTTAAAATTGTTGTTCAGACTTTCAAATCTTTCTTTCCAAGAAATTTCCTGTTGCCTCAGTATAGAATTTTCCTTTTTTAGTTCGGAAATTCTTTTAAGAGATACCTTAAGGCTAAGACAGAGTTCATCAATATACTTTGAAACTTTAATAGAAATTTTAAAGTTATTAACCTCAATTTCCTTGTCTGAATCTGAGTCTGAGTCTGATTCTGAATTTGCCATCAGACAAATGTTGGCATATTCTTCATCACTCTCTTCACATTCTATGTTGCTCCAAGTCTCTGCTTTGAGAGCTTTCTTGAATTTCTTTGTATTTCCTTTCTTTTTTGTCAATAGAGGACAGTTGGTTCTGATGTGTCCTTTCTTATTGCATTCGAAGCAAATCACATCTTTGTTGAACTCATTCTCTTCAATTGCTTTATTCTGAGATCTTTGAGTATTTTGCTTCCTCCAGTTGTACTTTCTTCCTTTTCTGTTTAACTTTCTGAACTTCCTTATCATGAGTGCTAATTCTTCATCATCCAGATCATCTTCTGAATCTGTAACATCAAAATCATCATTAGACTTTAAAGTAATTGACTTCTTACCTTTAGGATCTTCTTCTTCATCGATTTTCTCCACTTCATAAGATTGAAGTGTGCCCACTAATTCGTCTACAGATAAAGGTGCAATCCTTTGTGTTTCTCTAATGGAAGTCTTGATGTAATTCCAGTCTTTAGAGAATCCTCGCAGCAACTTGTTGACTTTCATTTGCCTTGAGATTGGTTGTCCATAATATACAAGACCATTTACAATCTCTGTAAAACGGCTAAACATATCAGTGATGGTTTCTCCTAGCTTCATTTTGAAAGCTTCATATTGCCCAAGAAGAATGTTGATCTTTGTTTCTTTAACTCAATCGGTTCCTTCATAGGTAATATGCAACCTGTCCCAGACTTCTTTTGCTGTTTCACAAGATGAAATTCTGTTATACTCAGTAGGAGATAAGGCACAATATAAAGAATAGGTGCCCGTTTGGTTCGGCTTTTGAGGAATGCATTTGCCAAAATGCAAATACCTTTGGCTGAATGAGGTTTTTCGAAATGCGAATATCGTTTGGTAAAATTTGCATTGAGATACAACTTTGGCCAAAATACCATTTGGTAAAATTTGCATTTATAAATGACTTTTATCAAATTAAAAAAACAAAAAAAAAATCCATTTTTCTTTTTTGAAGTTTGGCCACCGTACCACGAGATCCGGTGGCCGGATGGCCGGATCTAGCCACTTGGGTCGCATGACCTCAGGTGACTGTCGCCTGGGGTCGTGCGACCTCAGGCGACGATCGCCAGGGTCGTGCTGGCGGCCGGATGGCCAGATTAGGCCGCCTGGGTTGCGCAACCTCAGGCGGCCGTCGCTTGGGGTCGCGCAACCCAGGCGACTAGGCAACGGCCGTGCGCGACCCGGGCGACCGTCGCTTGGGTCGCGCGACCTCGGGCGGCCGTCGCCCGGGGTCGCCCGACCCCGGCGACCATCGCTTGAGGTCACGAGATCCAAGCGGCCGACGCCCTGGGTCGCGAGATATGGGTGTTGCACGAGGTCCGACGACAGTCGCCAGGGTCGGGCGACCCTTAGGCGGCGGTCGCCGACGTGCGCCATCCCTTTGCTGGTGGTCGTCGGCCTCCGATCGGCATCTTGGAGAGGTTGGAGAAGATGAACAATAACCGGGCTACTTGCATTCCCAAAATACAACTTCCCAAAGCACCTCAACCCTTGCATTCAACTAAAGTCCCTTAGAGCCACTTGGAGATGCAATTGCATCTCGCCAAAATCATGTAAAAAAACAAACCAAACACCTTTGTATTTCACTAAGGGACTTTAGAGCCCAAATGAGCATTCCAAATGCTGAACCAAACAAGGCCTAGATAGCTTTTGCGTCAAGAATTTGTCTCTTGGTTATCTTTTCTTGTGTCATCTCTCTAACATCTGTCACTTCCTTCCCTCTTCCTAAAGTTGATGTTTTTGTAGGAATAACTCCTTTTTTCCACCACATCCCATTCAATGGGATCTTTCAATCTTAGGAAAGATTTTATCTTGTTCTTCCATACGTTGTATTCCTTCCCATCAAAGTAAGGAGGTCTGGTGTTGCTTTGACCTTTAACCAGTTCTAAAGCCAAAATACTAGCCATAGATCTTTAGCTTAAGAAGTAAAACACTTCAATAAATAAGCAATTAGGCTCTGATACCAATTGAAAGGGGCTAGAGAATATACCTAGAGGGGGTGAATAGGTGTATATAAGAATTTTCACAGGACTTAAAAAGATGTTTTTGATTTCAATAGATGTTGGTCATAAGACATAATTCATCTTTTAAATGAACGAACAACTAGTAAGCATGAATAAGAAGTTCAGGGATAAGAGAAAGTAAACACAGAGTTTATAGTGGTTCGACTTAATCCAAGCCTACATCCATTCTCCCACACTGACAGCCCATCGGCGGGATTTCACTAAGAATCAAAAGAGTCGTTACAGTATCACGTCCTTGATTTCACAGTGTAGAGACTTTGCTACACTTCCTCAAGATCTCACAAATATCTAAACTCTCTTTTGAGTACAAATTTCTCGCTCAACAATTGAATCAACAAAGAACAAGGAGCTTCAGACTTTGGAATTTTTCTATCACGCACACACTCGAATAACTAGAGCTTCTTCCTTATATACTCCTTCATGCCTTCATGTCCGTCGGCACCTTCCAAAAGAGTTCTTCCAATCTACCCGTTGGACAGAATCAATTAGGGAGATCTCAAGTTACTTAAAGAATGTGATGATAGCCCACCAATCATGTTCGCCCATACAATCAGGATCTAGGTTTCCATAAGTAGAACCTTCCAAGTATACTTCGCCAATCAACGAATCCAATTTACTCGTATTGAGTTCAAAACGAATAAAAGATCTTGAGATACTATTTCCAATCGTGAGAAACTTCTTTAGCCGCTCAAATCAAATCCATAAATAAATATTCAATTCTGGATAAGTCTTCTTCGTCGGTCTAAAAACCATCAATGAAGGCAGACTTTAAAACTTGAATCTGGCGGTCTTTAGACTTTGACGGAAGAGTTTACAAGTCTTCAAACTAGACTGGTGGAAACGTTTTGTCAACTTCAAAACAAATAAGGAGGTTTCTCCAACACAACCACACCAAACTCCGGAGGTGACCACCTCCGTAGAAGGGTGGTTTTGAATTCGATTGCTTCTCCCATGAGGCCGTAGGATGCACTTTGTTGAACTACAGAGTTTCGATTAGTGATCTCTCACTTTCTCAGCATCTGGGGCTTTGTTCGCAAAGAGTTTATCAGATTGAAAAGGGATCTGAAGTTGATTACATATTTGGCGCTTTGTAGTTTCGGTAGTCTGCCTATAGAGATAGCCTGTAGGATCAGTTATAATTTCCCTTTTCGCTAGGCTCATAGGAAAAACCTAGTCTTTGGTTGTGCCGTGGGGTGTCATAGAACACATGTAGTTTCTTAGGAGTATGGACAGCATAATGAGTGTCTGCATTGAAACTACTCTCTGCATCTGTAGCAGACGTATGGCCACTTTATACACTACATTTTCCTATTTGAGAGCCAAGTTTGGCTTATCTTCGACTGCATTTGAACTTAATGGAATTGCCTAAATCCGTTGGGCAATTCCTTTAAACTCACGAAAACGGTCAGAAGATACCGTGCCAACCCCATGAAGACCCATTTCCTTTCTATGCTTCCTAGATTTCTGTTGAGGGAAAATACAGTGCACTCATCACTCTGCTCCACGATGCTTCCGGTTTCTTTATCATCCTCCACGCCTGTTTCACTAAAAGGGATTGATTAAAGCAAGATGACATATTTTTTCCTCCTTATAACTTTTCCAGCTTCTCCAGTGGACTCAGTTTTGCCTTCTGCGGAGGACCAACGGTACTTAGCAATATTCTTTTCAATCATTCCACATACAGATATTGGTATTTGGGAAACTAACGTATACCATAACTAAGGATGGTATTTGCGAAGGAGGGTTTTGTTTTGCCGTTTGAGCTTTTTGGGGGTGTCGTTCTGGAAGTGGTGTAGGCTAGGGCAATGGAGGACGAGGACGTGCCGTTTCGCTCCAAACGACACGCGGGTTTGGGCCTTTTTGGGTTTTGAGACGAGGTTTCATTTTAAGCTGGACCTTAAGGAGATCTTTTCTTCTTCTTTTTCGGATTGGTTAGCAAATTGGTTCTTCTGTTGTAAAAAAAAGCTGCGCTAGCTTTTCTTTTCCATATAAAATTAAATTAAATGCTAAGAACAGGCAACTAGTGTTGTCAATTGTTGATTTTCATGCCCGTGGTAGAATATTAATTTGAGTCGAAATTACGGTCATTTTGAACGACGTCGTCATTACCGTCTCATCACGGTACTAATAAAAATATAAGATTATTCCACACCAGTGTACAACTGAAACAAAGACACGGATGAACCAAAACAGTAACATTTGTTGAAGATCAAGGCACTACAAGCATTCATAATTTTACTCGATCAAATTTTCATTTACTAACACAATGTGGCAAATTGTATAACAAGTAAAAAAAGCTCTATTT
Source organism: Eucalyptus cloeziana (assembly GCA_014182715.1). Lineage (NCBI taxonomy): Eukaryota > Viridiplantae > Streptophyta > Magnoliopsida > Myrtales > Myrtaceae > Eucalyptus > Eucalyptus cloeziana. The sequence goes on along the minus strand of CM024636.1, from coordinate 51,998,889 downwards.
GATTTTACACCAAATACGTTAAATATATTCAACAAAGCAACAATAACTTATGACTAATGTTTATCAGGGCTAGATAAGCCAAACCAGGATATAAAGAGGCTGGTCCCAAGTCGTTTAAGGCCAGACTTAAAACTCCAATGTCCATGGCCAAGTCACCGGCTACCGTGCCTGAATACTCAGTTACTGCAATCAAGTCAACAATGCTCGAGATCAGTCTATCGAGATTGGGCCCCAATCTCCGGGCCCATGCTCGAGTTCCGAATGGCTAGGCCCAAGAAAATTGGAACCTCAGTAGCAGGCTCGAGTCTCCTAAGGTCAAGGCCCAGTCTACAACCAAGGCAGGGTCCTCAACACTAGAGTTCAAGATCGTAGTGACTGGGCCTTAGTCCCTCGAGACTTGACCCAAGACCTTAACGCCTCATGCTCAAGATTTTGGCAATCATGTCCAAGTCTTCGAGACCTCGACGGCCGGGCCCAAGTCTAATAAAATGAGATGAGCCTTAGCTTCGTTAACTCAAAATCAAGATATTCAATTATTTTAAAAGTCTAGTTAATGAATGATACTATTTAAATTTTTTACAAATTCTATTTATAGACTGCCAAAACAATGAAATTTTTTATCCATGTACACACGTAATGTGAATAGTGCGTGTCTCTTCAGGAAAAAAAAGTTAAGTTTTCATTTCCAAGCGACGGAAAAATAATCAACAATCTGTTTTCAAACTTCAGCCAAGCTTCGGAAAATATTACTATTTTCCTAGAAAATGACTTTTTTAAAAATATTTGTCAAAAAGCCAAAATTCCTGCATGAGAATATAATTTCGACCAAAAAAAAAAAAAACCGAAGCATATAATTAAAAACTAGAGGCCTCCTTGCTATTGTAAAGAGCAAGTGGTTTCATGGACCAGCTTTTGAGAAGAGAGTAAGCCCTGGGCTCTTGTTCGATCCAATGCAGGTCATCTACGCTTGGACCGGGGGATCACATGGGATCAATCATGCAAAAGCTTTCCATCTCATTCAGCCTTCGGCAGCAAATTCGTAGAAATAGAAGTACAAGAGAGAGACGTAAGGACTTGGAAGTCCCAAGTAGCTAATCTCTTTGCTAAGAGAGATTTGCACTCAGTAGTCATCGACAAGTATTTTGGATGAATTCCAAAGTCAAATATCTCCTCAATACTCCCTATTTAGAATATCAAATTCATTCCATCACATAGCTCTCGAACCGCGAGTGCAAGCCTCCCAATCACCCTGCTGAAATTAAAGAATACCCTAGAATCTCCATTAGCGTACATAGCTTTTGTTAGCTTCAAGATAAGTAACAAGTCACGATAATCCCCCAAAATCAATACACAAAATCACAGCCATCTTCCACTAAGATTCTGTGAGATGAGTCGTCCTCTGCAACGAAGAGTAGTAATGAGATTTGAGCTCTTTGAGACTGGCAGCTGCCTCCTCTGCAATTCTAGACAACGTACGATCCAATTTTTCAGCTTACCGGTTGAACTCGACGATTCTCTGTTCAACATAGTCGTTCAGAGATGTGAATCCCGAAAATATGGCAGTCTGTTTCAGCTCCGATACCAATTTCAGCAGTGACTCAGCCGCTTGAACCTTTTTCGGGTACATGCATCAAATGGCAGAGGAGACAAATACACGAGCACAGAGAAGCTGCTTCTTTGATAAGCTTCAGAAAGAAAAGAAGCAGATGAATCCAGAGTTAATCTTTCTGAAGCATTACAAGTGGATGCTCCCACCGCTTAATAATATTCCTAGAAAAGTTTTTAGTCCTTAACCACACACATCACCTATTCAAGTAACTAATCTCGAATGCCCTCATTTTCCCTCAAGTTCATTTAAACTATAGAAAGATGCTCTCGCCACTTCATCATATTCCTTAGTTAATAATGCTTAGCCACCTGCATTTTGCAGATTCGAGTAGCTATTTTGAAGTAAACCTTCGTGTTCACTCAAATTCATTTAAACTATACAGAAAATCCAGATTGTGAGGGTCATTTTGCATTATGGTTATTGCTATTGCTAAATGCTAATACATGTGTGGCAAACGCAATCTCTGAGATAATGAAATTCCCATTATCATGAAAAAGAAATTCTACATCCATTTTCTAGAAGTCTCATAGCCCTGCAATTTTGAGTCTCTCATGGATTCAGTGGGGGATTACCAAACTGACATATGGTAAACATATATGCCAAACATGCACTGCTTTTTTGGGTGAATGAGCAGAATTAACTATCCTTTGTAGGTTACAATAATTAAATGGCCAAACCTCACTTCAGATTAAAGTCCAAATCTTACCATTCTTGCTGCGCGCATCTCCATCATGAAAGCTTCTTGTGAGTTTCTGACTTGAGGATCATTCACCTGCCATAAGTGAGAAGACTCAGTCAATACCACGATGGACGCTCTTCAGATATCAAACCCTTCCCAGTTTGGAAATTTCAAATTGAAGATAAAAATATAGAACAAATGTTCTTTTATTTTTCAATAAGAGTAATATCTCTTGGCATGTTACATAAAGAAAAATCTCTCGGAGTGTAGATGCTACTTGAATAACTAGAATGGCAAAGACAAACTTGACTTTTACCATATAGGTGTTCTCCACCAAAGAAAAAGAGAAAAGGATCATGAGACATTTGACAACCCACTTCAAATTGTTCTGTCAAATTTGCGAGCAACGGGCAAACAATATCAACAACTGTAAAAATTGTCCATCCAATTAATCTACCTAAAACAAGAAGCAGTCCAATCGAGAAACCAACAGAAATGCCAACATCAACTCATGGGAATTACTGAAAAAGCAAGATAGAGAACTTCAAGCATGTCCATAGACTGAAAAAACTATATCAAATTCTTAGATAAACGACATTGCTTTCCAAATTACACCTCATCAAAACAGAGGACATCAGGCACACTATTCAAACTAGGTTAATAAACAAGTAGATCCATTGCAAACTAAAAGTAATTCTGAACTTCCAAGATGAATATAAACGCAAAAGCCAAAGATATTGAAGCTAAAGTCAGATGGCGAGCCACCTCAGCAAAGCAATTAACAGACGACATGCTGTGAAACAACACAAAAGAAAATCAACATATCATAAGGAAAGGCCCTAAAAACTGATTGTCCAATTTGATGAAGATAGTGGCAACAGCAAACGAACCGACTCTCCCCCTACACAGCTCTCGACGAAAATTCAGCATCATTCGCGACGCAAAAGCCCTCCAAGAAAACACCCCCACACTCTCGGAGAAATGCTTCCGCAAGCTACTCTTCGTTCGCTTGGTCGCTCGCTCGCTCGCACATCGAAACCGAACTACCAATTCTTGCCGCGCTGCCTCCGAACGAAAGCATCCCACGCGTCAAAATCCATTCTTCCCGATCTCAATACTCGCTCTCTTGCTCATCAGTTCGAAAATACCACGACACGAACGTCGTCACGGCCCGATGCCTTCTTGACCCCGCAGCATCTCCACTACACATTGGCACTTCGCCATACCTTCTTCCGCAGCGCAATCTCGACAGTCCCCCTTGATACTCCGCCTGAAAACCCTAACAAAAGACGAAGCTGGAAACCGAAACGAAAGCAAGATCGCCGCTCCATTTCTCAACCGCGCGCGCGTCACTGGCTCTACGAGATTTCGACCAGGTTTTTCAGGTGATTGGGGCCCCTGAACTGCGACAGGCTGAGCTCATAGAGAGAGAGAGAGAGAGAGAGAGAACGGACCTGTCGTCGTCGCGGCGGCGGCGGCGGCGATTGCGGCGGTTCCAGAGGCGAGCACCGGAGGGCGACGGTTTCGCAGGGGAGGTTGGACGGCTGCGATGCGAATGGGGCAAATCGCGGGGGTCGTTATGAAAAACTAAAATCTCTTTATTAGGCAAAGTAATCTCAAAAATAATTAATATATAAATTTGCTTATGGAAAGAAATCTACTCGCTAAAAGGGGAAAAAAACAAAAACATTGACACGAACGGAGCAACCATGTTTTTTTTTTTTTCCGAACACGGTACAACCATATTCGCAACCACTCAAAATTTGAAAGATTTTCTAGGGAAAATGTTAATTTTCATTTATTTGGTGATTATCGTGATTTAGGAAAAGTGACTTGCGAGAAGGCGAAATTATTTTCCTCCAATCTAAATTGATCGTTTTTTTTTAGATCCTATGCAACATTTTTTGTAAATCATTCAGTTTTCGTCTATTGAATTCTGAAAAGTTAGAAAATAATATTTCGAAAACAATTCCGTCAAAATGGAGGGATCCTGACAAAAAAGTAAAAACTAAAAGTTGAGAGGTATCGCTAAAGAGCCAAAAAAAGACCGGATGAAAAGTCGGTAAGGGTTTTGGCGTGGTTGAGCATTCCTGCATCTTCCTTTTTAGTGCTTGTAACTTATAGGTCTTGAACTTCTCATTGATGGTTTCTTGATCTTCCTCATCTTCTTGCACGATCATACCTTCTATATATACGGCAGAGGTACGACACCAAGGGATGGGATGGACTCCGGTTTCGAGGTTAACTGCATGAATTTTGCTAATTGCTTTGTTTAACGAGGTTTTTCATGCCTTTGTAGTCGAACTAGTTTCCGCACAGTCCATTATGTTTATTAAAACTCCAAACGCGTATTATCAGCGGGAAAATGAAATCCCGACTTCATTTAAGAGACTTGACTCGCTCTGCAAGGTTTCATGCTTTTAAGTCATCATCAGCACAGAGGAGCGATTCATTTTTATGTACTACTGTAATGGAACAGTCCATGATTAAGCAAGATTACTCCGGCATAAGCTATATAGATTGGTACAGTCAGTACATTCATCGAAGCAGCTAAATGCGAGTGCCAAAGATCTTCTCAATGAGCTGTTCGCAATTAAATGAATCTACTATTGCTAGTAAGGTTTACCTATGTAGTTATTTCAACTTAGTGGAGCTTCCATGCACATATTCATCGCTCTAAGTAGAGCCAAAAGCCAAATTATAGTCCTCAGAAAATTTGGAGGAGAATGCGTGGCCAAAGGCTGTTTGCTTGAAGGGAACACGAAAATATATAAGACATCTGCATGGCCAGGGTCTTTAACGATAGACAAAGGTAATATTCAAGATGCTCCAATATTTCTTGTGACTCGTGACATATGTACTTGAAATTCATATTGAATAACATATTCTAAAGGATAACCTGAAAGCACTCTGCATTTCCTTTCTCCTACAAGAAGAGTTCATGTTTTTTAACTCTCTATATCTAGTTATGGTCCACATGTACTGTCCTCATAACTCATCAGAGCAAAGTTTAGATGACAAGATGACCCTTTCCAGTTACATCTTGGAGGCTTCCTCAGGAAAATCAATCACTATTCTCAGTAGCAAAGAAGAAAGCAAGAGAAAGAAAATGATCACACAGAACACAAGCATGTAAGTTCTCCTTATCACATGGCCAAATGTAGTATAATTAGCTTTAATGGTGGAGAATCTATTTTGAAAAAAAGAAACGAATTATCTTGGCTTGTGGAAGCGCTAACATCATATGACTGTCGCATAATAAGCCTTCAAATAAGAGAGCTCGAGCACAGCGGATGATGAAGCGCAACAATGTTTGACAGAAACATACAGTGCCTGATGGAAGTTGCACAATACGGACTCGGGATCGGTGTATTGATTAGAACATAAATGAGACTGATTACTCATCTGACGCTCGTTGCAACACGGACACGGGTAGGGGAAATGTGCTGTTCTTACTACTTTTTAAGTTACCAACATCGACCCAGACTGAGAGTTAAAACTCTGCAACACTGCAGCTGCTACTCCCCTGTCAATCTTTTAAGCCACAGCCCGAAAAGGAAGGAGCAGCATGCAACTCCACGCATCCGCACTCGAGTCCCATCGGCTTATCTTCTCAACGTGCATCCACCGGACTTCAAGGCTACAAATCTCCCATCCAAACAAAAGAGCCAGCGATCTCTCCTCTTCCACCAAGTAGAGTCTTTGCCCAATCATCATTCTGATATTGAGGATCCATCCCAGCCCACCCATTATATTGCTACTAAATCTGTCCCCAACTTCTTCTGAATGACAAAAATGAGCCAACAATGACGAAGTTAAAATGTCAAGAATGGTTCACGATTTCATGCACAAAGCACTGGCAAATTGAATTAACTAACATCAACTTTTCTGTTGTTAATTTTTTGTTGGATTCTGTGCCCCAGTTATCGTTTAAGCATTTTCACTAAAAGAATAAAATAAATAAAAGAATTGAGAAATTAGAACCGAAAGATGGTATAAGATTTCATAGCACAAACTTGCCTGTCCAAGCGCCCAAGGTCGGGCCTACCAACAGAGAAGTTCCATGCCCACGAGGTGGAGAGGACACTGCTCGGAAATTTGACTGCAGGACCAAAAGAGAAAAGGACCGTCTGGTGTGCATCATGGAGTTGAACAGATGTTCGAATCAAGGAAAGCAAAACGTAGCAATATTTACTTTTCAGAAAAGACTCCAACTTTTTTATTGAAGATAGACCGAATATCCGTTGTGCAGCAAGATCTTCACTCATAAGTCTGGAATCAATCTTGAAGCATTTCCACAATATTCTAACCATAGGTGCGAGCAACATAACCACCGACTAGATGTTCTTCTGGGAAATTGTACCCATCAATTTCGAATCTACGATTTGTTGGATCTGGTAATCCGGTCAAGGCCCAGCAGTCCATTAAAGTGAGCCTTCTAAAACGAGGCAGATTTTGCAGCCCATCAAGTTTTCGCACATTGCAGTCAGATATTGTCAGATGTTCCAATCGCCTCATACCTTTAATACTGACAGTCCATGCCAAGTGACAATGTGTGAGTTCTAATTCAGATAGACCTCTCACGTTAGAAAATTGTGAATATCGAATCTTGCAGTCCTGAAGGCACAATACTGATAAGCTAGAGGGTAGCTCTCCGAGGTCACGCAAGTTTGCATAGTGCAAAACAAGTTTTCTAAGTTGAAGTTTACTAAAATGTGCAGGTAGCTTGGTAATCTTTGAGAGGCACAACTCCAAGATTTCTAGATTCGCTAGTCTTGTTAACCAATCAATTTGTGGTGGCTCAGAGGAAGAATCCTGCATTGGATCAGTAGGATCAAAGTTATCACCCAAATACAACTCTTTCAAGTTTCTCAAGAAAGAAAGGTCTGGCACAGTCCACATTGTTTTGGATCCCCAGCGAAGAATGGTTAAACTAGATGGAAGTCTTTGCAAATCCCAGAGTTGGTCACATTCACTTAAATCTAGTTGTTGGAGATCAGAGAGCAATGGTAAGGTCCAGGGTAGGCCAGATATACCAGTAGATGATAATCTCAAGATTTTTAAAGAGGATAATCCTCTGATATCACAGATAATCCAGCCCTTCAGATTCCAACATTTTGAAAGATCTATCTCTTCCAGCTTTTCTAGATTTTTTATCTCTTTGGGGAATTTTTCTAAGTGAGTGTTCTCCATCTTCAGCACTCTCAAATTTATCAAATGCTTGACTGACCTAGGTAAACTAGCAATCTTGGTGCTTGATAGATCAATGACTTCTAGTGACTCAAGATTCCCAATGGAACCAGGAAGCTCAAGTAAATTCTGACAATTTCCAAGAAGTAGGCTCCGAAGTTTCTTTAAGGACTTAATAGAGTCTGGTAGGCCAACAATTGCGACACCATCCAATCGAAGTTGCACAAGAGATTCCAAGTGACCAATAGAGGGTGATATATGAGCCAGATTTTTACATTGACAAGCGCTTAGAATCTTAAGTTTATCCATGGAGGCTGGCTTGAAATCAATCTTCGTAATGGCAGTTCCATCAATCAGAAGTTCTTCCAAATCTTTCATATGATACAGTTCTCGTGGCAAGTCGCTGACGGATTTGCAGAACTTAAGATTTAAGGAGACCAAGTTCTTTAGATTACCTATTGATGGACCAATTTGGGATAGTATGGAACAATGTTCTAGGACTAATCTCTGTAAGTCCATCGAAGCAAGGAAGTTTGGAAAAGCATTCAGGGTACTACAACTACTTAGGTTCAAAACTTTTAATTCCTTTGCCTTCTGCAAGAAAAGAGGACATAAAAGGCTCAGTTGGTGCTAGCTATTCTAATAATCCCAGGAAACATAGACAAATATGCACTTTACCTTTAGGATTTGTTCCCATTCTTGTGAATCTCCAGTGACCAAACTGTGAGACAAATCAAGAATGACCAGGTTCTCCAAATGGAAAATAAGTAGTTTAGAGATCTGGCTACACCCTTGCCAATCAAGCCACCTTAAATTTGGAAGAACATTCTGAGAACTCCCTCCAACAGTAGCCTGGTCCAATCTCCAGAACCTCCAGCGCCCTAGAAAGCTAGATACATTATGAGAACTCCCTCCAACAGTAGCACAGTCCAATCTCAAGAACCTCAATCGCCCTAGGTGGCTAAATCTTTCGCATCTTAAACATTCACTTTGTCCCTCATCAAATGTGAGACCAAGGGCTTCCACCTTACTGGGACTCTGCAAATCGAGAGGACAGAATAAGTAGAAATGGCAATGAAATATAGCCATTCACATTTCATTTTGGGAAAGAAAAAAGGAAGTATCTTCAAAGATTGTTTACTGTTTTTAAATAAAAGATCTTATGCTTGAAAAGTATACCTGCTTTCCATTAAGAGTGGAAAGTGCATCAATGTGACTCCATAACCTACTACGATTTTGAGGCTCATCGGGATCTTCCTTCCTAACAATTTCCCTGCCAAAATCTCTTAGTTGATTGTGCATCCATAATTCATTGTTTTCTCCTATTTTGACCAAACCTGTGTCACGGAGAATCATGATTCCTCTTGGATCACATTTACATGCACGCCACATGTATGAGGGAATTCTCTCATCCACTCCAATGAAGAAACATGCTATATCGAGAAATATCTTTCTTGTCTCTTCATTTAAAGAGCCATAGCTTACATCAATTGCTTCTTGGACTTTATCTTCCGGCTTCCTTCTTAAGCGATCCAATGTATCTTGCCATATTTGTTTTTTCCCCTTATGCTTATGCAAGTATGAAGCTGTTACTTCAATAGCCAAAGGAATCCCTCCAGTGGCATTAACAATGTCTTTGGATAGAGAATCATACTCATCCTCCTCTTCCTCTTTGCAAGTGTACCCACTAAAAGCATGCAAGCGGAAAAGTTGAAGAGCTTGATGAGGCCCCATTTCTCCAACCTCATACTTATCAGCCACTCCATCTCTATAACCATCAAGAACATCAATTTTTCCAACTGTGATAAGAATCCTGCTTCCAGGGCCAAACCAACTTAGATCCCCAACTAAATGCTTGATTTGGTCAAAATGATGCACATCATCGAGGAGAATGAGAACTTTCATTTCACTAAATGAACTTTTTATGACATTAGTCATTTGGTCAAGAGTTCCTAGTCTTCTACGTTCTTTCCTTCGGAGGTCTGAGATCAACTGTTCTTGTAGGCCCATGATGAGTCCATCGGATGCACCATTTTCTCGAATATTGGAAAGAAAACTACAACGTTGAAAGAGGTGATGAATTTTGTTGTACACAACCTTTGCAAGGGTAGTCTTGCCAATCCCTAGCATACCGCATATTCCAAGTACACGAACATCTTTGTCATATACTCTGGTTGCCTGCTCACTGACATAGATGATACCAAGCTTTTTCATAACCTCCCGTACGTGGGGTTCCATGCCCACTAAACTGTCAGTCACAACTAAATCATTCTTCTTCAACCACTCTAGAATATATGAAACAACTGTCTCTATAATTGCACCATGACTGTCAAATGTGATGATGAAAATAACGATGATGAGATTACAAAATAATTAACAACAGTCCATGAAAATTACGATGGATATAATACAGTTAAACCTTACTGAATTGACCAATTAAGGACGATGCAGTGGGCAACAAGAGGGCCATGGAAAGTACATTTACCAAGTTATCAAATCTAGTCTCATCCAGTTAAAGACTTCAAAAATTGTGCTAGGCAAAATTCTCATAAAGCTAAAGCTAATAACGTTAAAAGGACAGTAAAAAAGTTGATTACCCCTTGTTTGTCTTCCGCAGATCATATCCCATCATCTCAGTAATCTTTCTGAGAGCCTGCTTCCATTTATCAATGACCTTGCAGTTGATTCTACGGCGCTCGTGCTTACTGAAGGACTCCCCAACACATCCACGTTGGTATTTTAAATCAGCAGGGTCAATATCATAGAAAATGGGCACGATCAGTTGAGCGTCCGCTTCTTTGCATTCCACCATTTGGGCCAATTCCATGAGACAACTCTTACTGGATGCGTAATCCTTGGAGATAATAGGTATTGATATCTTGGATTGCTTTATGGATTGAACCAACGCATCAGGGATAATTTCTCCAGGATCAAGATTATTGTTGTCTCTAAAGACCCGGATCCTTGCATTAATCAGGCTGGTGTAGAAGCAATCTGCAAATCCCTCGCGAGTATCGAAACCTCTAAAACTCAAGAACACTTCATAATTGGTTGTTGATGAGGTAGAGATGGGTGATAAAGGCGACAACGACAACTGCAGCGATGGCAGATGCAGTGGAGTTGGCGGGGGTGGCGGCGGAGGAGGCGGAGGTGGCAGAGACAGTAGCGGGGGCTGCGATGGAGGCAGAGGCGTGGGCGGCAGTGAAGAGACCAACCCCTGTAAAATTAAAAAGGCGAACTCTATCACAAGTTGCCACTTCGTTTTAGATCATTTCTGCAGAGTAGCAAGAGCAAATAGTGGAGGCATAAGGCCTTGACTAGGATGTTCTGATCTGAGACAATGAAGTTGCTTTAGTAAGGGAAAAATACAAGAACAAAAGGAAAGAAAAAGAGTTGACCCCATCCGATCTGGCTTAAGAGGATATGAGATCTAGATCAAGAAATGTTCGGCCATATCAAGATCAAGAAAAGTTCCAGTAAATCGTTTCATTGCAGTCCAAAGAAAATATCTGCACTGAAGATTCAGATCCGAGCATATACCAGCTAAATCAACAGTCTCATCCTCACACGGACATAACCCAGAAAAACGAAAAACGAAAGAAACGCACAAACACGGGGAAGCGGAACTAACCGGCTTTCTCCCCCCGCCTGCATACCACCGGCCATACAAACGAGGCGACACAGACGAGTTGGGGGCTATCGTCTCCCTCTCTCGCTCCCTGTCGATGCTACAGGAAGAGATTTTTCGCTTCATGTGAATCACCTCCCGGAGTTGGATCTTAGGATATCTCAGATCAAAAATTGATTAGAGGTGAATGCAGTGGAAGATGCAAGACTTGCAAAGTCAATGCCAGTGGAAGATGCAAAAGTTGAAAAGTCAAGTGAGTGGGAATTAAAAAATGATCAAAAAGGCTAATTCCCTAAAACAACCCTATATTTTAGGTTTAATTTTAATTCTGTTTCAATATTATTTTATTTTAAAAAAACTCATAACTTTCATTTTAACCTCAAATCTGCCATGTATCAAAATATCCCCACCGGTGTCTTCAAGACTATCGACATTAAGAGATTGCTATTATTCTAGTGTATTAATGAAAAAGTAATTTTTAATGATAAACCTTTAACTAACCTTAATATTGTAATTTTGAAAAATGGGGGTGATTTTTGGACAGATTGACAGATTTTGGATTAGAGTGAAAATTTGAATTTTTTTTTTAAAAATTGAGATAAAATTGAAATTTGACCTAAAGTGAAGGTTTTATGGGGAATTAGCCTTCATTAAAAGTTATATTGGGGGAGAGAGACACGGCAGGGTGGTGGAGAAAGTGGGTGCGGAAAGTATAGAAAATGAGGTATTGGAAAATACCGCACTAACCTCTATGATAAATAACTGACGGTGGGGCAAAAGTCCCACGCCCATATTATATATGAAGTCCAATTTTAAATATGTTGCCCATCCTTTAAACGATCAAAATAGCTTTATTTTGATTAGTCACTTTCTCAACCGCGTTCAGCTCCGTTACCAGGTAATTTGACTTGAAAAAAGAAAAAAAACAGAGAACTACAGAAAAACTAAGGGTGTGTTTGTTTGTGTTTCTGTTCTTTTTTTGTTGAAAAGGAAGCAGAAATAGAAAAAACTATTTTGTTTAACAATTTTTGAACAAAAGAACACGTTTGGTAAACTTGTTTTTACGGAATAAAAAAAACGAAACATGTTTGGTAAATTTGTGTTTTTTTTTCTTTTAATTTTTTAATGTTTTTTTATTTTTCATTTTTTTTCTTTCTTTTTCATTTTTTTTTTTCTTCCTTGTGGCTGTCGCCGGCCTCGGCCATAGCCGGCGACCGGTCGACGAGGGCCGACGGCCTTGCCTTGGTCGGGCGAGCTCGGGCTCGCCCGGATCCGGCGAGGCCGAGCTCACCCAGCCACCGGCGAGGCTCGGCCTCGCGGGGCCATTGCCAGGTCGGCGTCGCCTAGCGGTGGCCTGGCGAGGCCGAGCCTCACCGGTGGCTGGGCGAGCTTGGCCTCGCCGGATTTGGGCGAGCTCGACGCTCGGCCTCACCGTGGGTCGGCGAGCCTCGCCGTGGCTGGGTGAGGCTGTCAGCCCTCGTCAGCCGGTCGCCAGCCATGGCCGAGGCCGGCGACTGGCCAAAGCAAAAAGAAGAAGAAAAAAAAAGAAAAAAAAAGAGAGGAGAGAGAAAAGTTGTTCTTTTTTTTTTGTTCCAAAAACAAGAAACAACTTTTTTTTTTTTTATTTCTTGTTTTGTTCTTTTTTGTTAGGGAAAAAAAAAAAGATTTGGAACAAAAATGCAAAGAGATGCGTTTATTATTCTTTTTTTGTTCAGGAACAAAAAAACAGAAAATCTGTTCATAAACAGAAACAAAGAACACAAACAAACAGGCCCATAGGAACTAAATAAAAACATCATTTCCTTTTACCCTTACTATCATTAATTTTTATCTACTGAAGTTGATGAGGAAATTTAAATTATCTTAATATTAGATCCTTTCTATATACAGCATGGACATTAAAATGCTGCAATCGTTAGAATGAACATATAGCAAAATAATTTTACAGCATGATTTTAATCCTCGTTTTCTCTTGCACATAGGTGACGTGTACATTTTTCGTATAAAAACTTAGTTTCTTGTTATTAGTTTTTTAGTGTCCTTAAAAATGATGATTTTTTGTAAAATAAACTTAAAATACACATTTAAATATGATTATTTCAATAATCTCTTTAGTATTTTTATCAAAGTCCAAAACAAACTATTTTTATTATGGGAAAAGACCACAAAAAACCTCCAAACTTTACTCATTGTGATACATTTACCCTAAACTTTTTTTTGTGACGTGAAAAACCCTCAAACTATGACACATTTACTCCATCAAGGGCATTTTTGTCTTTTTTGTCTTTTACTTTTACTTTTTTTCTTCTTCTTCATGGACGGCGGAGGGAATCTGGCGTCCAGCGAGGGCTGCCCTCGCCTAGGCTAGCTAGGGCCGCCCTCGCCGGCCGGGCGAGGGCGGCCCTCGGCCGGGTCGGGTGAGGGCCGTCCTCGCCGCCCGACGTCGGCGAGGGCCATCTTCGCCGGGACGACCCTCACCAAAGCATCGGGCTGTCCTCTCCGACGACGGGCGAGGACGGCCCTCGCCGAGACGCAGGAGAGGGCAGCCCTCGCTAGACGCGGGCGAGGGTGGCCCTCTCCGGCGACGGGCCAAGATGGCCCTCACCCGACGCAAACATGGGTAGCCCTCACCGGCGATGGGCGAGGACAGCCCTCTCCGGTCGGGCGAGGGCACCCCTCGCCCGATGCTAGCGAGGGCCTGGCGAGGGATGCCCTCGCCTGGCCAGCCCAAGCGAGGGCGACCCTCGCCCGACATTGGCCAAGGCAACCCTTGCCGGACACCGGCGAAGGGAAGAAGAAGAAAAAAAAAGAAAAAAAAATTAAAATGTAAAAAGACCAAAATGCCTTATAATTTTGGAGTAAATGTGTCACACGACAGAAGTTCAAGGTTTTTGGTGTCACAACAAAAAGTTTGTGGTAAATGTGTCACGGTTGGCAAAGTTTAGGGTTTTCACGTCACAAAAATTTTTTTGGAATAAATCTGTCACTTTGGGCAAAGTTTGGGGTTTTTCGTGATTTAATTAAAGAGTTAATATCCTGTGACAAATTTACCCCAAATTAATTTTTTGACCATAAAAAATTCCAAGCTGATAGACATGTGACAAACATACCCCAAATGACCACAAAAAAAAAAATCCTAAAATGATACATTTATAATAAATTTACCCTAAAATAATTTGTTCGACTGTCAAAAACCCCAAAATGGTACAGTTATGACAAATATACCCTCTGTTAATTTGGATTAATACCATAAAAAACCAAAAAAATTATACAACTGTGACATACAAAGAGTACAATCTCAAACTGGTACACTGGTCAACTGTTACGTGTCATCAAAGTTAGCAATTTAACAGGAAAATTTAACGAAAATTAACAGAGGGTAAATTTATCACAAATGTATCAATTTGAAGTAAATTTATTAAAGATGTACCAATTTGAGGTTTTTAGTAGTCAAAAATTTAGTTTTGGATAAACTTGTCACATGTGTACCAATTTGAGGGGTTTTTTAGGGTATTAACACTTAATTAAATCAAACACATCAAATATTTCACCTCCTCCACGGACCTGTTTGGTAAAATCTATTTCTGTTCTCTGGAACAAAAATTTATGTTCTTTTGTTTTGGGGAATGAAAAAAGAATAGAAACGTATTTGGTAAAACTTTTGTTTCTGAGAACAAAAAATCTATTTTTTTGTTCCTGGGAATAGATTTGGAACAGATCAAGAAGTAAAAAAAAAGTAGTTTCTTGTTTTCGAGAACAATTTCAAAAAACAATTTTTCTCTCTCTTCTTTTTTCTTTTTCTCTTTCTTTTCTTCTTCTTCTTCTTTCTTTTGGCCAGTCGCCGATGTTGGCCATGGCCGGTGCCGGCGACCAGCCAGACGAGGGCTGGCGACGCCAAGCCACGGCGAGGCTCGTCAGCCCGAGCCTCGTCGTGGCTGGGCAAGGCACGGCCTTGCCAGATCTGGGTGAGGTCGACCTCGCCTCACCAGCCGACGCGAGGTTCAGCCATCGCCAAGCTAGGGTGAGGCCAACCTTGCACTGCCTGGGCAAGATCGAGCCTTGCGGTGGCCTGGTGAGGCTCCGGCGAGCTCGCCGGACCTCACCTAGCTGGTCGCCCGCCGCTGATGTGGCCAACGACCAGCCACCAAGGAGGAAGAAGGAAAAAAAGAAAAAAAAAAAAAAAGAAAGAAAAAAAAAAAAGGAAAACTATAATAAAAATATTAAAAATTAAAAGAAATAACAAAATTATACAATTTTACTAAACGCATTTCTATTTCGGGAATAAATTTTTTTTTGCAGTTACCAAGCGCATTTTTATACTTAGAAATTGTTCCCGAGAACCTAAACAAAACAAAAACTATTTATCATCAAAAATTGTTTCCCGGAACAGAATCATTACCAAACGTGCCCTAAAATTCTAGCTTTATCGCTAGGTGTTCTCCATAACTACTTTATCACCCTCCATAGGTTAATAGTTCCATTTAAATTTTGATTTCCATCTAAAGAAGATAATTAATTTTGAGACTTTCATTTCAGAGAGAGAGAGAGAGAGAGAGAGAGAGAGAGAGAGAGAGAGAGGTTAATACCATTAAAATTCCAAACTAGTACCCCATGATATATTTTCTCTAACCTCATAAACAATCACTAACTAGTACCCCTAACCCAAAATTACCCTCCTTTAAAATGCATAAGTGCCAACACATGTGAATTTTAATATCCGATTTGTCATGCTACATGTCAGATTTGTCTTGTAATTGCCTGGCACATGTATTGATAAATATTTCTTTTAACAGGATATTGAACATAAAGGTCGTTTCGTAAATTACGTTTTAAGAAGCAACCAGTAGAAAACACATTCGAAAAGCCCTTTACGTGGTTAAAATTAATTTTTAAAATTTTTATTTGTTTAAAATTGAAAAAAATAATGTATGAAACTTGTTAAATATAAATTTTAACAATAATGCTAAAAAAATTAAATATATAATTAAAAAAAACTGAGGGAGGGAGAGAGGGAGATAGACCAAAGCCTTCGCTGATCTGCTAAAGGGCTATGGCTGCCGACAAGCCAGATCTAGTGCCAGTGGCCATCAGTCGAGGCCT
This sequence comes from Eucalyptus cloeziana, assembly GCA_014182715.1. Classification (NCBI taxonomy): domain Eukaryota; kingdom Viridiplantae; phylum Streptophyta; class Magnoliopsida; order Myrtales; family Myrtaceae; genus Eucalyptus; species Eucalyptus cloeziana. Next base: position 51,982,683 of record CM024636.1, on the reverse strand, counting down.
CTTGACCACAGGTGACCTCGATCGACGGCCGTTAGTAGCCATAGCCCTTCACTGGACTGGTGAAGGGTTTGGTCCTTTTTTTAATAAAGAAAAAAGAATGAGGGATAAAATCAGAATTTTGAAGAATTTGTGAGGATAATTTTGGAAGAAAAATGAGTTTCAATACTTAACCAAATACTGAAAGCCCCCTACTAATATTGGGCTTTTAGCCTTTCTAATGCGAGCTTTCACTTGAAAGCTCATTCAAATTGTTACTAAACAATCCAGCATTTCCCCAATGGGATTTGAAAGCCGAAAGTCTTTTAAGAATGCTGAACCAAACGTACTCATAATGCTAATTGTCACACCGACTTTCGGACACACGACAACCCTCCTTCTCTTTGGTCATTTAATTGCGATGTCCTAAGGGGCATTGTCAACCCATTCGTTTTATCTTTCGATTATGCGCAAGCAGAAGTAGAATTAACACTACCCTATCATTCATAATAATAGGATAGCATAGAACACACATCATAACACACTTTCATATAATGTATACATTACACTTCAGCTAAAGTATTGGAAGTTCACATTTACATATTCACTGCATGGATTCCTTCTGGTCCGTCAAAAGGAGGTTTATGGTTAGCCTAGCACCTTTATGCTACGAGAGCAACATCAAAAAGTGGTATCCCCTATGCACTTAGTACGCGTTCTTCTTAAGGTACCATAGTTCAGGCTCGGGGTCGATGTCTTGATCCAGGTCCGTCTCTAGGTCAGTGACAGTGCCATCGAGAACATCCACGTTGATGGGGTCCCAACTGGCGCCCTCAGATCCCCCACCTAATGGCCCATTAAAAACCTGGAGAGGGTTGAATAGCTCCTCCCCGATCCATACATACCAAGTCATGAACCTATGGGGCACCAGGTTCATCAACCCCTCATCCACCCATATAGTGGACATATACTTCTTGTATCTAGTATCAATCCCCTCAATCGGATAGGAGGTCATCTCAGTGTCCTGATCCACAAGCACCCCCAAAACGTATGTAGCGGAATGGGCTAGTCATGTTTAGGGCCTAAAAAATTTAAACAACAACAAGTGAAATACACTCAGCAAGTAAACTGCCTAAACCTCATGTAGGAAGGTACTTCGCCTTAGAGATGCCTTAAACATGCAGCTTAATTGTCGATAGCAGATCAATAACAAAGCTTAAACTTTGCCTTAACTATAACATGAAGAGATCTAATCTCAACCTAAATTCTCCGAGTTCTAATCACAAGCATACAAATCCACATACTACTCAATTCATGGGTTGGGTTAATAAAGTATGCACGTGCCACGTAATACTAAAATGACATTTAATTCACGCACGTGTCTCATGCAACTTATATAAGTCCATGCCATAAATGCGCAAGCCTAACATCACTATCGAAATATGCATTTAGCACTCATGCAGTTTGCACACGTTTAGCTTCTTGAGAATCACATGGCATCCTATACTACCATGTTATTCATGAGACCATAATTCCATATTATTACGACATTTCTCGGCCACGATTGACACTCGCGTCAGTGATCTTCCTAAGTAACTGGGCATCGTTCCACCCTATCGGGCACGACAACGTCTCGATCTCACTCGAAGATGGCATTCCATTTAAGGAGCTTCATTCCATGATCCATCCGCGAACGGCATCCTATTGATGTGGGGGCATCCGAAAGCCATCAGACATCGTCCCTCGTAATCATACAAGTACGGAACCATTATGTAATCACATGAGCACATCACCACTCAAACTAATTTTCATCTTTCTCATTAGTCAATGCAAGAGTGTTTAGTGCTCACACGTTATACACTAGCAATATTCACACACAAAAATGTTATGAAATCATTTCACGTGATCACCCATTAATTAATCATCCATCAAAATAATAATGCATCAACCTCACAGCATATAGTACAATACCATGAGTTCATTTATCAATTTAGCATTTCACTTTTCAAAAATAACATTTTACAAGCACTTATCACATTTAAAATTAAGATATAATAAGTACTCATCACTTTAAAAATTAGAAATTAAAAAGTACTTACCATTTTAAAAATTAGAATTTACTAAGTACTTATCACATTTAAAATTGCAATATAATATGCACTTATCACATTTAAAATTAAAATAAAATAAACAATTATCACATTTAAAATTAAAATATAACAAGCACTTATCGCATTTTTTATAAGCTATCACATTTACTATTCACTATTCACGATAGCCTATCGCTTGTACTTATCCCTATTCACAATGGGTTATCACGTCAACTTGTCACTATTCACTGTAACCTATCACTTGTACTTATCACTATTCACAATAAGTTATCACATCCATTTATTACTATTCACGATAGATTATCACTTGTATTTATCACCTATCAATGATAACCTATCACATGGCTTATCACCTATCAATGATAAATTATCGTTCTAATCCATTTATCACCTAATCCAACCATCATTAACCTTAATCTAACCATAATTCTAAGCGTAACTACTACCATAAACAAGGGTTAGGAAGTTACTCACAGCTCGGATCTAGCTTTGATGGTGAGCAACGGTAGTGAGGCTCATAGCGTGGACGGTGGTCTAGAACAGCAGCAACTTAGTGAGGGCAGTGGCATGAGGTGCGGTCGCCGATGGATAGTAAGGGATGGCGAATAGCAGTTCAACAACAACTAGACAATGGTGGCTCACAACGTGACGATGAACAGCAACGACAATGGCAAGCGGCCGTAGGGGTTCACGGCCAAGGAACGGCGTGAGGGTGGCGCAAGGACGCATGACTCATTGCCTTGAAGTGTCGGTGGTGATGCGGCTTGGCAAGGGCAATAGTGGCATGGCACGACGAACGGTGGCATAGGCGTGCGGTGGTGGATATCAATTCACGACAACACCAAACAAGAGAGAAAGAGAGAGAGTGAGAGGGAGAGTGAGAGGGTTAGGCCAAGGGGAGAGGGAGGGAGGGAGGGAGAGAGAGAGAGAGAGAGAGAGAGAGAGAGAGAGAGAGTGTGTGTGTGTGTGTGTGAGAGTGAGAGAGAAAAATGAGCTTCAACAAGGCTTTCCTATTCAAGCATTAATGATCTTATGTATAATTTCCTTAATTTGCTCATGGCCAAGCCATTTGCATCACCAATGATGCCTCTTGAAGATCATCCTATCTAAGACATTCAATTCAAAATATTGGCATGTGCTAGAATTAGGATAGGTAGGTTAGCTAGGTAAGTTTTTTTTTTCTCTTCCATCTTCAATTTGGGCACCCCTTTCCTTCTTGCATGCCCAAACTTTTTCTCCCATTAGCCTACTAGCTTCTAGAAGGGGTAAAATGGGAATTAAAATAAACTATATTCTAATTTACTATTCATGCACATGGGCCAATTTAATGTGCAACTTCCAAAATTCAAGAATGGGCTTGGATGGCCTTGATGGGCCCCCTTGGGCCAACCAAAGTGGGTGTGAGGCCCAATGGGCCCATCTGTGGCTCGGGTCCTCATGGCTCCTCATTCGCGGTCCGTTTCCACTTTTTCGAAATTTCATGATCCGCCAATGAAAATTTGAGTTTTCATCCTAAGGTGGCCATTCATAACTTTTTTGCACTTTGTCGATTGCCGTCACGATTCCGCTTTGTAGATAGGGGTCGGATTGAGGATGTCACACTAATGATAGGCAGAATTTGGTAAGGAGTACCGATATGGAATTTTTTTGCAAGTCAAATATTAGATTTGGACAAATTTATCATGGAATACCAATTTGAGTTATTTTTTCAACAAAAATTTATTTTGGGTACATGTGTTATAGGGCTACTAGCTTAAAATTTTTGGTGAGATGAAAAATAATTTATAGAGTAACAATTTGAGATTTTTAATAGTATTTCATAAGGTTAATCTAAGCCAAACCCTAGTGAGAGATCACGAAAAAGAGAACAAACATTAATCTTTGTTTGGTGTACTGATTTTCCAATGTGATTTTTTTTTTTTGAAATCTTTAAATCGTTAATATGGTATACCAAGATAGGAAGGCCCTTAGCTTGAGTTACGACTCACTGGGTATCAAAAACTATGGGGCAATATGTGACATCTTAGAATTTCAGTTTTGCTTTCAATTGAATAAATCAGACATTTCATCAACGTGCCTATAGTGTTATTCTCAGAGTTGATCACTCGTGAGATAATTAGACTATCTGGGAAAGTCATTAAGAGATTTTAAGGCAAATAAACATGAGGATTCAACCACGAATTGATTATTCGACCGTGCTCATTTGCAAATATCATTACGGCACAGATATAAGTCGATTAGAAACCATAGATAGGTCAATTCGATTGAGATATGTGGTTAAACGTGGGTGATCCCACTAAATTGCAAAATTCTCGTCGATTGGCACTAGATTGATTTTTCTATCGTTTTGGTACCCTGTATTCGTATTTGAAATCTCGAGATTTTCATGACCACCGAGAGTAGCCAATGTGTCGAATAGGTTTATTGTGGCTCGAAGAAAATTAACCACGGGTCATTTGCACTAAAAATTTCTGAAAGCTACCAGGTAGTCTAGGTCACGCTAAAATCGCGCCAAATCGAAATTAACCGTGAATTTAAATCCGATTTTAGAAATTAAAAGTTTTTTCATGTCACAAGACATTTTAGAAACGTCGACTCAGCCTCCGAAGATTTTTCTGCAAATCGAGACTTTTTGGGAAAAAGTCTACATAAGGCCGTTTTTGTCCAGAAAATGTCTGGGACCGTTTTTTATCGCGAAATTGGGATGCAAGTGGGTTGTATTGGTTAGGCACAATACCAATTTGATCGAGGGTTCGACAATTGAATTTATGGAAGCCAAATTGAGTGGAATCAAGAACCAGTTGGTGTCCAATTTGAGGGGAAATCTTGTAAAATTCGTAACCACCCACCACCTATAGCTTTTGGACCATTTCAAGTGTGCAAAAAGGGGCCTTGGTGGCTGATTTTCAGCCAAGGAAGACAGCCATGCAAGGTGGGAAAGTTGGGGGACAAAGAGATGAGATAAGAGAGAGAAGTAAACCCCTTGCCCCTTCTCTCCCCCTCAAACCGTCGGCCAGCCCTTCTTTCTTCCTCATTGTACTTTGGATTCCAAATTCTGCAGAGAAGAAACCAGCAAGCCACCGAACACCCTAGCCACTCGCCGGACCCCCTGTGATGCCATTGCCCGTTGCCGTTTTTGCCCTCACCTCGCGCATGCCTCCGCGCCTTGCTCACGCGACCCCGACGCCCAACCATCTCCAATCGTCCTTGTCTGTGCGTCCAGGAGATTGTCCAGCCATCTCAGGCCACCATCAGCCACCGTTCCACCACCTGGGGTCCCGTCGTTGGCCGTCGAACGCTGCTGCAATTCCACTACCCTTGCTCGCCCCAACCAGCCTCTGTTTCCCTCTCTTGCAGTCCAAAACAAAAGCTGAAAGTGTGGGTTTCTAGCAGTGGTCTAAGCCCTTTTTAGCCCACTTCCCAACCCCGAAAGCCAAGCCCGCTTTGGAGATAGTCGATCCCCGTCGCGCCCTTGTCATTTCAAACCAAGCGGTTCGTTAATCAAGTAAGTTTAACTTAGTAATCCTCGCTTAGTGGGTTATGACGTTTAAGAGCTGATTAGTTTAAGTTAAGTATGGATTAGGTGGATAGTTAGATTATATTAGCAATTTAATTAATTGTGATTGCATGTTAGGTGGATAGAGTAGTGTAGTTAGAGCCTAGACAAACTCTTGTATTTATCTAGAGTAGTTCGAAAATTTTCCGGGCTCATCTCGACTTCCAATTAGGCTTTTTCAAGCCTAACTTGCATTTTTGGCATTTATTTATTATTTTCCGTAATTACTTAATTAATTAATTATTTTCCAAAAATTAGATCGGAATAGCCAGAAACCGGAATTTCGTGCTGATTGCAGTGGTGCAATCCGTTTATTCAATTGACTGCTGGTTTGTGAAAATTGAAGTTGATTTGTGGTTGGGGATATTTTATCCCAAATTTAATTAATTTCAGTAATTAATTAGAAAAAAAAATCGGGCGTCGATTTACAGCGCCAAAATTATATTTATGGACTGTTGAAACTGGTGGGATGTACTAAAATGAAAATATTGTATTTTGGCTATGACCGACCGTGTACCCATACACGTGTACTTTTATCAAAAATGATAAAAATGTTGAATTGATTGTATGATTGGGATAGTATAATATATTAGCCTACAGGCAATATGTCAGCTTAGCAGAGAGCAGTATACCTTTTCAGCTTAGAGTGAGCAATGTTGGTATGCTATATTAGCCTACGGGTGATATGTCAGCTTAGCAGAAAGTATTATACTCGACCGGCCCCAAGTGAGCATTAATAATATACTATATCAGCCTACGAGCAATATGTCAGCTTAGCAGATAGCAGTATGCTATTTATCAGCTTAGTGCGAGCTATACTATCTATTTATCAGCTTAGAAGTGAGCAGTCCTGATATGATCGTACTTATAGATAGTATTGATTGGGCCGACCAAAAAAGGGTCGTGATGACATGTAATCAACTGAGTTGATTGATCGATAAGTCGATTCGAATTGATTGGTTGATATGATTGCGATTTTATGAATTAAACTAACTTGCAGGAAGAAGTGGAGGCCAAGGTAAGCCCTCTGACTCATGATTGTGTTTAGGCAGCCCTTAGGGCGTATTATTTTCCTAATCAAGCTTAGGGGGTAAAACTCGCTGAGACGTAGTCTCACCCAGTTGTGGAATAACATTTTCAAGTCTATAGATGGCAGCTCCTCCCGAACAGAAGATCACAGAACATATGAACCACATTCCAATCCATGGGCATCCTGAGGGACTACAATACAAACTAGTTAAGACCATAGTCTTGGTTGACGTGGGTCTACCCAAGAAGGTGGCCCATCAATACAGGGCATGGTATCGCCTGTATCGTAATGGGCAGAGAGAGGGTCCCGTGCCAGAATAAGAGGTACCTCTGTATGTGTTGGAGGTTGCGTTCGGGAAAGGTACGGCAAATCCTAAGGGTGGATCAGTGGTGGACGCGAAGGATCCTAAGCTTGAGGAACCAAAGTCCCTGGTGTAATCGGCAGAAGGCTCCAATGAGGACAAGGATGTGGAGCAAGAGGAGTTTGAGGAGGACGAGTAGCCGTAGTTTGAGAAAACCCCACCCCTATTTTCTGAACTGGTTTTGAGTAGTACCTGACTTGGGTAGTTTGTATTGTATATATATGACTAGCTATGTTATGTATATAAGTGTGATTGTTGTTTCAAGTTCGAAATTTGTGGCCCTGCTTTCATATCCAATTGTTTTATTGTCTGGGGATTTTATATTTGCTTTCACATGCATATTTAAAAATGAATGGGTCGGCGATGTATCCTGGGACATCGCTATTTTAATGACCAAGAAGGGATGGGCACGGGCTCGAAGGATCAAGACGTGACACAATATCTAAATAAAGGCCTAAAGTGAACCTTATTTCAAACAATGGCCTGAAGTGTTGTTATTTTTTTCAAGGGATAAGTGCAATAAAAGTCTTAAAACTTGTCACGAAAATGCAATTAAGTCCTAAAACTTTCAAAAAGTGCAATCAATTCCTAAAATTTATCAAATTGTTTCAATTGAGTCCTAAAATTAACACCGTCAAACTTACTAACGGAAAATGCTGACGTAGCGCGGACATGGCATTTTAAATAATTTTTCATTTTCCACATGTTTTTTTAATTTTTTTATTCAATTTAAAAAAAATAGATTTAAAAACTAAAAAGAAAAGCTAAAATTTATTTTTTTAAATTGGTAAAAAAAAAAAAAGACAAAATGGTAGCTCTTCCCCGCCACCGCCGCCCATCGTCGGCCCCTCTGGCGATGGGTAGCGGCGAAGGAAGCGCCAGCCACTTTTTTTTTTTTTTTGAACTATTTTGTTTTTTAAATAAATTTTAACTTTTCTAATCTAATTTTTAAATCAAATTTAAATATAAAAAAATTAAAAAGCCACATGGAAAATAAAATTCATTTTAAATGCCACGTCAACATTTTCTGTTAAAAAGGTTAATAGTGTTAACTTTAGGACTCAATTAAACCAATTTGACAAGTTTTATTACTTACTTGCACTTTTTACAAGTTTTAGGACTTAATTGCATTTTCGTTACAAGTTTTATGACTTCTATTGCACTTATCCTTTTTTTCAATAAATGCTCGAAATAGATTTTATTTCAAATAAAAGTCTAAAGTGACTATATATGTTTCAAATAAGGACATAACTTTCTAGCTAGTCAAAAGCATTTTAGTCATTTACCTTTTTCTTAATTTTTTTCCTTTTTTCTTTATTTTTTCCTTTTTCTAGTTTTTCTTTCTTCTACATCGGCAACTGGCCAACCACTAGCGATGCTAGAAAGGGCTAGGCGAGGGTCGCCCTTGCAAGCCCTTGCTGGCAGCCACTGGGCCTCATTGGAGAGAAAGAAAAAGAAAAATGAAAAAAAAAAAAAGAGAGCAAAGAATAAAAAAAATTAAAATTAAAATTGTAATTAAATGAAAATGCCCTTGATTAGTCGGAATATTTAGCTTGTCGGCAACCGGTGAGGTCAAGCCCTTATTTGAAACAATCATGGCCATTTCGGGCTCTTATTTGACACAAGGTTCACTTCGAATCCTTATTTGAAAAAAAAAAAAAAAACACTTCAGGCCCTTATTTGAAATTTGCCCAAAACTATGATTTTGTTTTGTTGATGGACCTTTTGCAATAAAATTTAAATATAATTGAATCTAGTTATTACGTGAAAATTAAATCCAAGGGTAACAAAAAAAAAAAAAAAAAAAAGAAGAAAGAATACTTTAGTATTATTATCAAAATTTCACTAATTGCTGTCGAAAGAGTGGCTGCAACTTTTTGCAGCACATGATAATTTTTTATTTGTCCTAACATCGTTAGTAACAAATTTTACGTATTTTTCTCTTTTATTTTGCCTTAACATGAAAGTGAGGCTCATATTTCTGTAGAAATTAGTTTTATTTTTATCGAATTATTTTTTCTCATCAAATTATTTTTTTTAAACAAAAACAAAGAATTAGTTTGATAAAGGAGTATCAATGTCAAAACAATAGATTGATTTATTGTTCATAAAGTTGTTTCTTTTACCAAATTTGTTTATTTTATTTTTTCGCATCCATTCATCAAAATTATAATTCTATTCCGATATTTATTTTTATTGAATCCACTAGTCTTTTATCATAGTCATCAAACTATATGGAAATTATTGCATTTCATTAGCACATCTAATAGAATAAGGAAAATAAAGATTTATCTTTGATAGAAATACCTTGATTCTGTCATCAAGTGACTTGTAAAAAGTTGAAATTTTTATTGTGTGTAATAGATAATTAAAATTTTAGTGTGAGTTATTGACGTAAAATTTAAGTAAAGACACGTAACAAAAGAGAACATTGGGCTATTCTTCGTATTTTTGGGGACACAAAATCTCAACAAACTCATTCAGTTTCAAGAAAAATAAAAATATTGAGATAATCTTTCACTAAAGAGGAGTTTAATTTTCTCCGCGGCAACATGTGGGATCATTCTAGTAAAATGAGAAAGCAGGTGGCTTCATTTGAGGGAAAATTGTCCAAAAATTTTTAAACATATTATACGTTTGTCAATTCACTCCAAAATCTATGCGTTTGGCAGTCAAGTAAAATTCAAAATATGATAAAATTTATCTATCTTGTGTTTGATATCTACTCAAGACATGATAAAGTCAAATATAAGAGAGATATTATCCTATGAGGGAGGTAAGCTAAATATTGGTAGAATTTCTAATATTCATAATGTGAAAGTTATTTAATTCGAATAACAATTTCTTAAATTAATAAAATTAAAATTATATTTCAATATAAATAAGATTTGAATTTTAATATAACAAATTCAAATAACAAAAATAACAAAAATTTATTTTTTTCATTTAATATTATTTTTATTTATATATTTGAATTTAATTCTATCCTATAATATAAATTCAACATATAAATATAGATATATAATATATTTATTACATATTTTAGGTATTTTAGTATTTTGGGTATATTAGCACAATTTATAATTTAATAATATTTCATTAGAGAATGATGGAAAGGGAGAAAAGAAATAAAAAAAAAAAGAAAAGAAAAAAATATATAAGAATTTAAAAAAATAAAGATGAAGATGAAGTAGGCAAGAGTGTCACAAGAGATTTTTACCATCTTCCTTTGTGCAACTTTTAGATTTATTTATGTTGATATACCATTTAGATCAAATAATGTACATGATATGATGTGAATATATATGAATTTTTTACTGCAATTCATCAAGCAATGGATAACATATGACAAAATCCATGAATTTCATATCTCATCCTATTTAGTCATATCCTGATTAGAAATCCAGACGACTAAACGTAACTATTTAGCTTCAAAAAATGGGATATGGGTATAACACAAATGCTGAAAGCTAAAACCCATTGGGGAAATGTAAATTGCTTTTGATAAAAACTCTTTGCAAAACCACTTTGGGTTCAAGTAGTGTTTGGGAAAAAGAAAAAAAAAATTTGTGAGGGCCTTTGGTTGCATTTTTTAAATATTTTTATTAAAAAATTCAAACCCTTCGCCAAAGATGGCAAAAGGCTTAAGCCGTCAGTGAGCCAGTTTTGGAGCTAGTAGCCGTCGGCTGAGGTCTCTCGAGACTAGGGCTTCCTGAGGTCACACAACCACAGGTGACCCAGGTAGTGTGCAATTTGGGTCTCATGACCTCAGGTGGCTCTTGCTTGGGTCACACGAGGGTTGCCTGGGGTCGCACAACCTCAAGCAACGATTGCAAGAGGTCACAAGACCAAGGGGACGGTCACTCAAGGTTGTGTCACCTCAGGCAGCGATCGCTTGGGTTGCACGACCCTTGCCGGCTAGATCTAGCCTTGTTAGCTACCCTTGTGCAAAGAAGATGAACACTTACAAGGAGAGGCAAGAACAGAAAAGCAAAGAATTTATGATAGTAGTTTTAAAAGAAAAAAAAATATTTTAATCCTAGTTTCAGCATTCAGTAAATGCTACTTTGGAAGGTTGTGTAAGAGTAGCTTTAGACTTTCAGCATTCCTAATGTCAACAATTGGCCAAAAGCTACTTCAAAATACTCGTCGAGCACCCAACATTTCTCTAAGAGACCTTGGAGGCTAAAAGCCCATAAGGGATGCTAAATCAAATGTAGTTTGTGCCAATTAAGTTTTAAAACTTTTCACACTTTGTTAATTAAGTCTACCCAATCAATTTTCACACTTTGTTAACAAATGTGAACGCCAGACTTCTTACGTGGCACAATTGATGCTGATATTGATAGTTTTTAATATTATACTTTTCATTTTTACTAATACTTTTCTTCTTTTCTTTTTTTTTTCCTTTGTTTTTTTTCCCCAACTCTCAACTAACCCTCAACAGTGGCCGGCAAAGGCTGTGACACCCTCCCCTTGACCAGGCAAGGGTCATTGGCTAGAGTTGGGGAAAAAAACAAAGGAAAGAAAGAATTGAAGAAAAGAAAAAGAAGAATAAATAAAATAAAATATTAATATATCATTCAAAATTATATGCGTCAATGCTAGCCGTGCCACATAGACGTCCAGCATCCATGTTAGTGATCTTCTCCTAAAATTGACCAAACAAATTTAATTGGCAAAATATGAAAAGTTTTACAACCCAATTAGTATAATTAAAAAATTAACACTGAATTAATAAAAGTGCAACAGATTAATTTAGAACCTTTTAGATAATTTTCTCCTTCATTTGAATAAGTACTAATTCCAGGAAAATTACCATTCGCCCCTAGTTTGTGGGGTTCTCAATTCACCGGACTTCTTATTTTCTTACCTCGCCTTTTCAAAACCGATACGAGCATCCCTTAATGTCGACTCCAACTAATTTTCATCTAAATCAGCGTCAACCATCGTATTCTAATATGTGACCAACCAAAGAATCTACATCTGTATAGATATTTTAAGACAAAAGCTTTTGAAGTGTTGCCTCCAAATGTGTCACCTCCTATAGCAGCTGGCCAGAATTGGCGTCCTCTCACTGCAATAAAATGTTTTTGATTATCTCTGCAAAAATAGCAAAATATATGTGCACTAATCTGTTGCCCCTCATTTCTTAAATAACACAAGGTATTCAAATATTACGGTTTGACTAGTCCCTACGGATACAAACAATTCATCTCTCTCTCTCTCTCTCTCACTTTACTATTTAATTGTAACTCATTTGTACTTAGAAAATATCTTTTATTTTAGTATAATAACACAATTTGAAATTTTTGTTATGTTAATCAGAAGACAAAGTTTCTATAAATTATATTTGTTCATTTCAAAAATTGTATAATATTGCATCGACAGACTCGGGAGCCAAAAGTGACACCGTGGTTATGTCGTTCACGTAAGGTTTCGTCGATTAGGAGGGGACTCCGACCATAGATGTGTTCAAGGCCGACATCATCCTAGGATTGAGCAAAGAGAACTTCAGATCAATGGAAAGAGGACCGGGAGAGACACGACAGAGTGGTCCTGTAAGACGCTTTTTAACTTCTGCTCGTTACGGTGCCAAAGGAGTTGGCACAGAGGGCTGCGTCCGGTCATTTACGGCGTGTCGAACAAGAGAAAAGGCAGTGATTTCTAAGGGCATTTTCGTGTGATCACCATTAAATGCTGTCTATTTGGACATTCAAGCAGGCGAAATAGTGACGGCCATGTTTCATTGGACGCCGGATTCTTTGTAAAAGGAAGGAGACAATCAAAATAAGATTTTAAGGATAATTTGAAATTTTCGCATTTGCTGCGATGTAGCCATATATGATTTCATTTTTGATCGTTTCAAATTTCCAACGATATGAGCAGATGAGCCAAGTGTTCTTACCAAGTTACATTTGTTCATTTGAAAGTTACCGAACCAATGACTTAGCTAATGATCCATTATCTGCTCGTCTTTTTCATGGACTTGTCCTTGTTCTTGTTCTCGCCACCTTCCTCCATAATAATAAAAATGCAAAAATGCAACAATTTTCTTCCTCAAGTTCCATTTCCATTCAGTCTCATTCTAATTCACCAAACATTGACAAGAAAGAGAATCATGATCCTAATTTCACCCAGCTTCTTTTACTTCCGACAACCCAACAAGCCCTTAATGATATGACTCCGCATCAGTGTGGATTTTGAAATGGCAAACAAACTGATATTATATTTGTCGAAGATATCCAAAATTTGTGTATTTCTACTATAATTTGAAAGCTTGGGAGGAACTTCAAGGACTAAATTTTACATTAAATTAGCCATATTTTATCATGTCGCGATTCTCCCTCCACTGGCCAGTGAAAACCTCCATCTACATATGGCATTACATAAACCATTGACCTAAAATGCCAGTTCCACCATGTGCTCCTAGGCTGCTACAAAATGCCGAAGCTTCTTCCCTAACAACAGGCGAGAAGCTGCTGAAGATGACATGTTTATTCTTGTCCCCCCAGCACAAACCAATGGGATCTTCCAGTCACCAACTCTCATTCAGATTTCATCTGCTCTGAACTCCCCGTAGCCGCAAGCCAAACTTAACCGGGCAAGCTCTTCCTTACGTACAACACCTTTCCCTCCAAGGCTCAGTGCACGCTTCCCACTCTGAACCGGGATATACTAGAATTCCCTGCTCTCCACTCACATTAATTCTCGGAGTGAAATTACAAACAGCAGGCACTCAGAAATGATTGGATTGGGATATCCCATATCAGGCTAAAAGTGAGAAGCTAACCTCAAATCAATAGAATCGTGCACCAATGTCCCATACCAACGCAAAAAGCTCAAGCTGAACAAAAGTTACCTAAAAAAACCTATTTGTGATCTTAAACCAAGATGAAGTAAGATGCCAAAATCAATAACCACTTACAATCATTACTAGATCCTTTCTAACCAGCTCGCCCTCTGTGCCATCCGTGCTTTGATAAAAATGTCACTCTTGGCAATTATTGAGGATGCTTTCATTTGAGTAGAGGGGCATCCATGTCATCTGGGGTGTGTTGTACGCATTACATCAGCAAGAAAACAATTGAAATGTTCTCAATACAAATGTGAGTCCCAGGACAATATGTTGAGTTATCCAACTGTAATAAACTCATGCACTCTGGGCTAGTTCAAAGACTAAAATCTATACAGTGTTGCCTCTCAGATTAATCTTAACCCAAGAAACAACATCATTCCATGAAGAAGAGTGTATGGAACATACAAGGCTCATAAGTCTTTCTCCACGGGTGATGAGTAAAAGATTAGTGGAAAATAGGTGCATTTCTTAACTACCCACTGAGCTTGGCAAAAGAGGTGCACTTCTTACAGTTAAATGAATTGTAAATTTGGTATAGACACCCATTTATGCTGATAAATCTCAGGAGAAAATCATTTGGTATTATTACCTCCCCCAAGCATGCCTTGCACTAAATGCAATATTTGTATCTACTTCTCCAGCAGACCTGCCAGACAACCAGCTGTATGGGGGTTTCGTTCACATGTGAGGGCAACCAAGTGCCCCTAAATTGTGCTTATGTATACCATCTAAGATTTGGAGATGCCTTTGAGTCAAGAAATTTCCTTGCAGTGCCTCCAGATTTTCCAGATATCTTTGGAGTTAGATCATTCCAAATTTACAGACAATGACTAAGTTGCCAGTTGAATGAGAGAGACCCGGGACAGAAAGATGGATTTGCGAGAGAGAGGAATATGGAGGATCGGATGACCTGCAAGGTCATGCAAGGCTGCTTGTTAATGGCACTAGGCTCCACTTTTGATAGATGAAGGACTCGAAAAACTTTTGGTGCCAAATGTTAAATTGCAGCTCCAGCAATTTTGACGCCAGTTTGCCAACTCAAATTTCCCAGTGGACTTCAATGATGTCACACTCCACAACTGTATGGTTTTGATTGTGTCCAAAGAGCCATGTAAATAACTGAATGTCTACTCCACGAGAACAGGACATCAATGGTTCATTGAACGTTCCATCACGAGCTTTAATGCATCCTGTACTTGCTGTGTGCTTTCCGCCTTGCATTCACTAACATGCAGCACTTCCAAGGAGGTTAACTCCATAAGGCCTTCAATATCAGGGATCATCCTGCATCTTTGGACTACTAAGACATTCAACATGTTCAAGTTTGATATATCAGGCAATCCACCAAGAGAATCACAGTCTGACAAAATAAAACTTCGTAAATCTGTTAAGTGGCCAAGCCCATTGAGATTACGTATTTCACAGTGTGTTATATTCAAGATTTCCAGAGCAGTTAGTCCTTGAAGCCCCTTAATCTCTTCTACCGCGGATTGAATGAGATTTAGTTCTGACAGTTTGCCCAGATGGTGAACTGCTGGCAATTGTCTCAAAGATGAACACCTTTGAATAGATAAAACGGACAATGACGGAGGAAGTTCCGGCATCTTTTCAAGATTCAAACCAGAGAGAACTAGCTTCTTAAGATGTGTACATGAGAGGGAATCATGCCCAAGTTTCAGTTCCCCGATTCGAGAATGAGACAACTCTAAAATCTTCAGTTTTGGAAGTACTATGGGCACAACGAAGAGATCTCTCGATCTGGATTTTGGCTCCATCCATGTTGAGGGACATATGAGCTCTAAAGGATCTTTATCACCCAGGCATATCTCCTCCAACTTCACTAAATTCTTAAGATTTGGCAACGCCTCCATCCTCTCAGAACTCACACGTAGACAAGTTAAACTGGAGGGAAGCTCTGGCAGCGCTTGAATCTCATTGCACCGAAGTAAATCAAGAGTCTGAAGACAAGAAAGACTTCCAATTTCCAAAGGAATGCCAGAAATACTGGAATGTCCCAATCTCAATATCCTCAAACGATCTAGACTCTTAATAGCAGTCGGAACTGCTCCCTTCAAACTCCTACAATGGGAAGCATGTAACTCTTCAAGGTTTACCAAATTTCCAATTTCTCTAGGCAATTCTCTAATGAAGCAAGAATCCATTTTTAACACTTTTAAACGCCCCAAGCAAGTAATTGAATTGGGCAATTCGGATATGCCCGTCCCTGTTATATCCAACTGCTCTAATGAGTTTCCCAAATTGCAAATTGAATCTGGACGCCTTCCTATCCAACGACAATCCTTTAGAGACAGGATCCGAAGTTTCACCAGCTTTTCAACTGAGTCAGGGATTCGAGGAATTTTTGCATTTTCCAGTGAGAGTACTGAAAGAGCTGTCAAGCCACGAACTGAATCAGGCAGGTGACGTAATTGGAGACAGTTGGAGGCACTAAAAATCTCAAGTTTCTCCATGTGACCCATTGACACTGGAATTTCTTGTACTGAAGTCCCATCAATAAGGAGCTCCCTGAGAGCTTTCATGTGACCCAATTCAATTGGCAACATGTTGAGTTCATCGCAGAACCTCAAATTTAAGGAAGTTAAGTGTTTTAGATGACGGATGGAAGGATCTAACTTCATTAGTCGGGAACATTGTTCGAGAATCAATATCTCCAAATCTGGGAAAGAGGTCAAGTCGGGACTTACCAATAGGTCTGTACAACCAGTAAGATTCAAGACTTTCAACTGTGGCATCTGCAAAAATAACACAAACATTAATTCGTACACTGAACAAATCTTTAGAGGAAATAAAGTTTGAGGTGTTTGTTTTGAAAAGAAACAATTTTTAAAAATATGTTTTCAATCTTACAATCCTGGCACAGTTTAGGAGGATTTCTGATGGAAAATGTTTTCATAGTCAAAGAAGATGATGCTTATTTAGATTCTCAAGAATTAACCTGTTCAACAGCCAGAAAATCATTTCCCTTAACTCACTAACCTAAGATTCCACCAACACTATCGTCCACACACCCTCTAATTGTTGTCGGCAGGCAACCAATTATTTCCTTAAGTATTTCAAGAGTAATATTCAATTCTGTACATGCCACATGCTGGAAAGTGTCATATCTTAAGTCAGTCTTTATTGAAAGCTTTCTGGTGAAACCTTATTCATCAGGGAAACAGTTTAATGAAATAAACAAAGCTTAATCTACCTTGATTTCTCTCCAACCTCCCCAGTCTTCAGTGACTTTGCTCCTTGAAAGATCAAGAATGACTAATTTCTCGACATGAAAATTAGTAGCCTCGAAATCTCTGGTGCACCCTTGCCACTGGAGCCACTTTAAATTTGGAAAAACATTGGCAAAATCACCAACAACTTTTGCACAATCCAAGATAAGAAACCTTATGTTTGGCATGCTCTTAAAATCTTCAGTGACAAAGTTGAAGGGCTCTGTCCCCTATAATGGAAAAAGTATTAAGCAGAGAAAAAAATGAGAAAGAGCTAAATAAGTCAACATTAAAGAGAAAGGCCAATTTCTCAACACTCCAAGGCTCAAGAACAGGGTAACACAATCCGCTATAGAATTACACAAGAAACCATACCTCCATCTTCTCTGTATTCCAGGCCAATTCCAAATTGCATAGCCTGCCTCGAGTTCCTGGATCTAGATCATCCTCTTTTCGTATGATTTGTTGGCCAAACTCCCTTAACAGCCTGTGCATCCCTAGTTCATTATTTTTTCCAATTTTTACCAGTGACATGACATGGAGTGCATCAACTCCATCAGAGGGAGGGAAATTGGGATTATGCCACATAAATGAAGCAATTCGACCATCCACATCAGCAGGGAGGCATGCAATATCAAGAAATATCTCTCTTTGCTCTTTGCTCAATTCTTCATAACTATCCACAAAAATCTTTTCAATATCCAGGCTAGATTGCAAAATTAGCTCCTTAAGTGCAGCCCATTCTTCTACTACTTTTCTGGACAAGAGTGAACCGATTACTTTGATAAGTAATGGGATCCCATTCACAGAGTTGATTATTCCTGTTGCAATTTCATCAAAATCTGGAATTGGAATATTACTTTGCAGTGCATGCTTTATGAAAAGCTCAAGAGCTTGATCATTATCCATCACGTTGATACTATAAACATGAACCAACCCTCGAGATATGAACTCTGGAAGAACAGATTTGACACTAGTGGTCACAATAATCCTAGATCCATAACCAAACCAATCAAGCTTCTCTCCAACAATTTCGTGGAGATGTGACCGTACCTCCATATCATCAAGAACAATTAGGACTTTCATATTCCGTAATATTCCTTTAAAAAAATCGACTCCTTTCACAACTTGATCAACCTCGTATTCTCGGTTTAGGATATCAGACATCAACTTACTTTGCAAAAGCTGAACACCTCCAAGTTGTTTTGCTGTTACCCCAATATCTGCAAGGAAACTACAACTGTCGAACTGAGAGGAAATTTGCTCATAAATGACCTTCACAAGAGTTGTCTTGCCGACCCCACCCTTCCCCAAGATTCCAACTATTCGTACATCACTGACTTCTAAATCAAGTAAGTCCATCATGTCCTCCACTTGTTTGCCAATAGGTACCACTGGTTCTTTTGCTTCGTCATTCTTTCGAACCTCCTACAAGAGCAAATAAATTGTAAACAAGAAAGCTGCTGGGGGAAATGAAAAAAAACGTAACAATTGGATTTAATTTTCCTTTTATTTCTTGCTACACTTCAGAAACAACACAGAAAAGCCACCAGTCATGTCCAAGTAAATGATCCCACCTATGTTGATACAACAATTCAACTGTTCAACAAGCCAGGATATAGCATTAAATGGAATGTAATCAACCTTCAGATGATTATACTCCAATTGCAATAGTATCACAATCACTCTAGAGATACAACAATCATCAAAAATCACGACAGATTACTTCCATAACTAGACCTCTAAGGTAAGGTTGTTCGCCATGACATGCATTCTCCTATATATATGGCTAGTGTGAACAGTCTTACATCACTGAAGTCTAAATCAAGTAAGTCCACCATGTCCTCCACTTGTTTGTTTGCTTCATCGTCCTTTGGAACCTCCTACAAGAGCAAATAAATTGTAAACAAGAAAGCTGAGTGTAACAATTGGATTTAATTCTTGCTGCACTTCAGAAACAACACAGAAAAGCCACCAGTCATATACAAGTAAATGATCCCACCTATGTTGATACAACACGTCGACCGTTCAACAAATTACGATACAGCATTAAATGGAATGTAATCAACCTTCGGATGATTATACTCCATTTGCAATTTTATCCCAATCACTCTAGAGATACAAAAATCACGACTGATTACTTCCATAAATGGACCTCTAAGGTAAGGTTGTTTGCCATGCCATGCATACTCCTATATATAGGACTAGTGTGAACAGTCTTACATCACTGAAGTTTAAATCAGGTAAGTCCATCATGTCCTCCACTTGTTTGCCAAAAGGTAACACTAATTCTTCTGCTTCATCGTTCTTTCGAACCTCCTACAAGGGCAAATAAATTGTAAACAACAAAGCTCTGCCAGAAATGAAAAATTGTAACAATTGGATTTAATTTTCCTTTTATTTCTTGCTGCACTTCAGAAACAACACAGAAAAGCCACCAGCCATAACCAGGTAATATGATCCCACCTATGTTGATACAACAATTCAACCATTCAACAAGCTAGGATATAGCATTAAATGGAATGTAATCAACCTTCGGACGATTATACTCAACTTGCAATATTATCCCAATTAATCTAGAGATACAAAAATCATCAAAAATCACAACTGATTACTTCAGTATCTGGACCTCTAAGGTAACGTTGTTTGACATGCCATGCATACTCCTATATATAGGACTAGTGTGAATAGTCTCACATCTCATACTTAAGGTAAACATTCTACCCAGGAAATATACTTGAGCAGTTTCCCTGATCAACTACTGAATTAGAAATGAGAGCTACATATAAGTTCATTCACATGCACGCAGTTTACCTTCAGCTTGACCACGAATCCTCTGACTTGTCTGACGATGCTAGATGGGCTGCCACAGAAGTAAGCCGTTTCAGTTAGAAAAGAAAGGGCACAAGTTTAACATTTGGGCTGATACCATCTGACAAAGCAATAACCACTCAACTATTTGAAGTTTATTTCTAGCTGAAGCGCAACATCAAAAACAAAGTAATCAGTTTGTTCTATTGGAATTTAGCATTGCTATCCTAGAAAATGATCTATGAGTTGCAAACCCCTCCTGTAATAAAGCCTGGGCCTTTTACCTGCTAGATCCTACGAACCATCCACTTAAGGAACCAACCTCTTTAAGAGCATCTTCCCACGCCTTTACTTTGTTGGACCCGATTGTTTTCTTGAGATTCACTAGGGCATCACGGTACAGAGGAGTTTCAAGCCTAACATCACAAGGTTTCACGTCGTAGCATATGGGGATGATCGTTTTCCCACCACCCGATTTCACCTTGCTCTCTACCATTGCCTCAAGCCCCCGGAGACACCACTTATTGGAAGCATAGTTTTTGGAGAAGATGGGGATGAAGATCTTGGCCCTATCGATTGCTCTTAGAATCTGTTGGTCAATTTCATCACCGGGAAGAAATTCATCCTCTCTGAAGACGCGGATTCCGGCATCAACCAAGCTATCGTACAAGAAGCCGGTGAATACAAAGTGAGTGTCAGCTCTTCTGAAACTCAGGAACACATCATAGTTGGTACCCGAGGAGACGCCTCCGCCCATTGCTGCTGCATCTGCTGAGTCCTTCGCCTCCTTCATTGAAATATCAGCACAATCTTCCTATAGATACAAAAACCATAAAATCTTGACTGATTACTTCTGTAACCAGACGTTTAAGGTAAATTTGTTTCACATGCCATGCATACTCCTATATATAAGAGTAGTGTGAATAGTCTTACATCTTATATTAATGGTGAACAATCTGCCAAAGGAATATATTCAAGCAATTCCTGTGATCAACTACTGATAATTAAAGATAAGAGCTACACAAGAGCTTATCCAGATGTACACGGTTTACCTTCAGCTTGACCACGAATCCTCTGACTTCTCTGACAATGTGAGACGGGCTGCCACAAAAGGAAGCCGTTTCAGTTAGAAAAGAACGGGCGCTGGGCTGATACTATATGACGAAGCAATAACCACTCATATTGAACTGCGGAACAACTATTTGAAGTTCATATCTACTTAAAGTGCAATATCAAGAACAAAGTAATAAGTTTGTTCCATTGGAGTATAGCTTGGCTATTCCAGAAAATGATTTATGAGTTGCAAACCCTACCGTAATAAAATCTGGGCCTTTTACCTGCTATATCTCGTGTCCCATCCACGTAATGAAGCAACCTCTTTAAGAGCATTTGCCCAAGCTTTTACTTCCTCGGACCCGATTCTCTCTGTGAGCTCGTGCTTCACTAGGGCCTCGCGGTACAGAGGGGTTTCAAGCCTAACATCACAAGGTTTGGCGTCGTAGAATATGGGGACGATCGTTTTTCCACCACCCGATTTCTCCTTGCTCCTCACCACAGCCGCAAGCTCCCGGAGACACCGCTCGCTGGAGGCGTAGTTTATGGAGAAGATGGGGATGTAGATTTTGGCACTGCCGATTGCTCCCAGAAAATGCTCGCCAGCTTCATCGCCGAGTCGAAGTTCTTTGGCTATGAAGACGCGGATTCCGGCATCAACCAAGCTCTGGTACAGGAAGTCAACGAATACAGAGCCAGTGTCGGCTCCTGCGAAACTCAGGTACACATCGTAGTCGCTACCCGAGGTGACCTTTCCGCTACTCGTTGATGCATCTACCGAGTTGGTCTTGGCCTTGGCCTGGGGGGCGCGGAATTCGAGGGGGAAGTTGGTCTTGGCCCTGGAGCCGCGGAATTCTCGGGCGGCCGCGTCGTAGGCGCGGGCTGCTTCCTCGGCGGTGTCGAACCTGCCGAGCCAGACTCGGGTCTTCTTCCCCGGCTCTCGGATCTCGGCCGTATATCGGCCCCTGGACCGCTTCCGGACGCCCCGGTACTGGATCTCCCGGGCGCGGTGTGGGAAATTCCCCGGCATGGGGATCGGAGCTGCGGCCGTTGCGGCGGTTCCGGTCTCGGGCACGGATGGGAGAGAGAGAGAATGACCAGGACGCAATTTTTTTCCTTTTTCCTTCATCTCGGGAACGTTTTTGGAGGAAGAGGAGGAGGAAGAGGAGGAGGAAGATATGGTCGGCCCTGAAAGACTAGATATCTCTGGCAAATTCTCGGGCTCGACCACCGCCTCCTTCGATGGAGGGTCAGTCCCGGGGCTCTCCTTGTCTGCGTCCATGGAGGTCTCCTTCCTTCTCTCCATCCTGCGCCCTGTTTCCGTCGTTGATCGTCGCCCGCTTTGTTATTCCGCCCCTTTATTATTCCCACAGAGACGAGTATTTAAAGACAAGCGAAGACTTTCAGCGATGAAAAGACGATTCTGCCATTTTTCGAGCTGCTTTTGCTTGAGTCGGTCAGGGATGGGGGGAAATTTCCCATTTATTATTTTATTTGTTTTCTCCAATGGATGAGTAGAAGAAACGGTAAATACTCAGCGGGTGAAAAGACAATTATGCCATCCTAGAGCTACTTGATTCATCGATGAGATGAAATACCTCATTTATTCGTGGGAAAATAATATAAATGATCCTTAAACTTTTGTTCGATGTGATTTCTAAATTTTAATCTAATATGCAACATGATCTCTGAATATGTTTAATTTAGTTCACGAGTTATATATTATCTCATATTTTTAATTAATTGAATGATTATTTTGAACATTTTCATATAAAATCTAGTTATTGTATTAAATAAATTAAAATTTGAAAAATTATATTATACATTGAATCAAATTTCAAAAATCATGTCATTATCCCTGTTATTTTATTTTTCTTGTGAGTTTTAATTTTCTGTTCGATTAATTACATAGAGAATATTTCCTGTATTGTCGAAATCTCCATGCAAAATTAGCTCCTGTGTTTGTTGTGACAAATATCATTTTTCTCCATCGATTTTGTTTTTTGTTTTTTGTTTTCGAAAGTTACATCGGCTCATTTTTTCGCCAGCGGTTAACTAATAATTCAAAAATTACTATTTATTGCAGCAGGAGCAGATGTGGTCCTTTCTGTTTAACAATTGTTGCTTCTGATTTCCGCCTTTCTAATTCTTGGCAACTTCGTCGATTTAGAGGCATGCTAGCCTCCGGCACCAACAACTTTTACAAATACAATTTCTTTTTGGCTCTATTCCCTGCAAAAAAAAGGGAAGAAAAAAAATTAAGTCGAATCTCGATTTGTAGTTTGTAGTTTTCCCCTTATTTGGTGACTCCAACCACAAATTGTTTTGAGTATTCCCGAAATTTGGCACGTCAATCTTTAAAATATTCCTCTTGCAATCAAATTCTCGGTCTACATATATCTCCCATATGTTCAGGTCGGTCCATGGCCCCCGCCGACATCCATGAGACGTCCATGTGGAAATTAACTCTCAAAATATTATAGAACAAGGACTATTGCTTTTTCAAAATAAAAAGAGGGAATCTGAAAAAGAGAAAGGAGGGTAGGCCAAGGGAAACGGAGAGAGGAGCACGTTGGTTGAGTTTGACATTTGGGGGGATACTATCTGATAAAGCAATAACCACTCCTATTGAATAGCGAATCAACTATTTGAAGTTAAATTTCTACTTAAAGCGCAGTGCAGCATCACAAACAAAGTAATCAGTTTGTTCTATTAGAGTTTAGCTTTGCTATTCCAGAAATCGCGTGTCCCATCGCCATCCAGGCAATGAAGCGACCTCTTTAAGAGCATCTGCCCACGCTTTTATTTCGTTGGATCTGATTTTCCGCTCGTGCCCCATTAGTTCATTGGGGGTACCGATGGAATGTAACCATGGGGATTTGCTTCAATTTCCCTCGGAAAGGGGATGAAAGTGGAGACGATTAGCTTTAGATATAATATTTTAACTCTCATATCCTGTAAAAGAGACAAGATAAAAATTTGAAAATGAATTCAGGGTTAGAATAATATGCCAATCTCTTTGGAGGAAGCTGTCATCACGGCCTCGACGGTACCACCGCCAACCAAGCGTTGGCCAGGTCGCCAATCCCTAATTAGAGTCTGTGATATCTGCCATCGCAGTCACCTCCACCATCAAACACACGCTCCCCTATCTCTTTATGCTCGCATCTACCACCGCATGGGTCATAACAAATCTCTCTCTCCCTCTCTCTCCGAAACGAGGGAAATCGTTGTTCCTCGGTCACGACACTCGTGGCAACATTCGATAGACATCATAATCCTCTTTATCTCGCAGGATCTGCGAATGTATGATAAACAGGAATTAAGGGACAGTAACAGTAACCCCAATTTTTTCAATGTTTGGAAGAGTTTTGTTCTTGTTGGAGAGGCGGTACATTCAGATTCCGTCAAAATCCTTTCTTCTCTAAGCCCGCGAAGAAATTTCAACGCTTCAGGTAAGCATGGGTCTCTGCCTGGAAAGGGAGATGAACTGCGGATGTTTGGTTCCATTCCATCCAAGAGAACACCCTTCCAATGACTGACGGATAACTACGATGGATTCCCTGTTCTCTTCCTCCCAATGAGTTGCATCAAAGTTCACCTCAACCGCGCCAAACTCCGGAGGCGACCACCCCCGTAGAAGGGTGGTTTTGAATTTGATTGCTTCTCCCATGAGGCAGTAGGACGCACTCTGTTGAACTACAGAGTTTCAATTAGCGATCTCTCACTTTCTCAGCATCTGGGGCTTTGTTCGCAAAGAGTTTATCAGATTGAAGAGGGATCTGAAGTTGACTACGTATTTGGTGCTTTGTACTTTCGGTAGTATGCCGCAGAGATAGCCTATAGGATTAGTTCTAATTTCCCTTTTCGCTAGGCTCATAGGAAAAACTTAGCCTTTGGTTGCCATAGAACACACATAGTTTCTTGGGAGTATGGGCGGCATAATGAGTGTCTGCGTTGAAACTACTCTCTGCATCTGTAGCTGACGTATGGCCACCTTTTACACTGTATTTTTCTATTCGAGAGCCAAATTTGGCTTATCTTCGACTGCATTTGAACTTAATGGAATTGCCAAAATCCATCGGGCAAATCCTTTAAACTCACGAAAATGCTCAGAAGATACTGTGCCAAACCCATGAAGACCCTTTTCCTTTCTGTGCTTCCCAGATTTCTGTTGAGGGAAAATACAGTGCACTCATCACTCTGCTCCACGATGCTTCTGGTTTCTTTATCATCCTCCACGCCTGTGTCGCTAAAAGGGATTGATTAAAGCAAGATGACATATTTTTTCCTCCTTATAACTTTTCCAGCTTCTCCAGTGGACTCCATTTTTGCCATCTGCGGAGGACCAACGGTACTTAGCAATATTCTTTTCAATCATTCCACAGACAGATATTGGTATTTGGGAAACTAACATATACCATAACTAAGGATGGTATTTGCGAAGGAGGGTTTTGTTTTGCCGTTTGAGCTTTTGGGGGTGTCGTTCCGGAAGTGGTGTAGGCTAGGGCAATGGAGGACGAGGACGCGTCGTTTCACTCTAAAACGACACGCGCATTTGGGCCTTTTTGGGTTTTGAGACGAGTTTTCATTTTAAGCTGGACCTTAAGCAGATCTTTTCTTCTTCCTTTTCGGATTGGATAGCAAATTGGTTCTTCTGTTGTAAAAAAATGCTGCGCTAGCTTTTTTCTTTCATATAAAATTAAATTAAATTCTAAGAACAGGCAACTAGTGTTGTCAATTGTTGATTTTCATGCCCATGGTAGAATATTAATTTGAGTCGAAATTACGGTCATTTTGAACGACGTCGTCATTACTGTCTCATCACGGTACTAATAAAAATGTAAGATTATTCCACACCAGTGTACAACTGAAACAAAGACACGGATGAACCAAAACAGTAACATTTGTTGAAGATCAGGCACTACAAGCATTCATCATTTTACTCAATCAAATTTTCATTTACTAACACAATGTGGCAAATTATATAACAAGTAATAAAAGCTCTGCTTGATTTTACACCAGATACGTTAATTATATTCAACAAAGCAACAATAACTTATGACTAATGTCCATCGGGGCCAGATAAGCCAAACCAGGATATAAAGAGGTTGGTCCCAAGTCGTTTAAGGCCGGACTTAAAACTCCAATGTCCATGCCCTAGTCACTGCCTACCGTACCTGAATACTCAGCTCTTGCAATCAAGTCAACAATGCTCGAGATCAGTCTATCAAGATTGGGCCCTGATCTCTGGCTCCCATGCTCGAGTTCCGAACGGCTAGGTCCAAGAAAATTGGAACCTTAGGAGCAGGCTCGAGTCCCCTAAGGTCAAGGCCCAGTCTTCGACCAAGGCGGGGTCCTCAACACTAGGGTTCAGGATCGTAGCGACTGGGCCTTAGTCCCTCGAGACCTCGATGGCCGAGCCTAGGTCTAATAAAATGAGATGAGCCTTAGCTTTGTCAACTTAAAATCAACATATTCAATTATTTTAAAATTCTAGTTAATGAATGATACTATTTAAATTTTTTACAAATTCTATTTATAGACTGCCAAAACAATGAAATTTTTTAATCCATGTACATACACAACGTGAATAATGCATGTTTCTTCAGGAAACAAAGTTAAGTTTTCATGTCCAAGCCACAGAAAAAAATAATCAACGGTCCATTTTCAAACTTCAGCCAAGTTTCGGAAAATATTACTATTTTCCTAGAAAATGACTTCTTTAAAAATATTTTTCAAAAAGCCAAAATTCCTGCACGAGCATATAATTTCGACCAAAAAAAAAAAACAGAGCATATCATTAAAACCTAAAGGCCTCCTTGCCATTGTAGAGAGCAAGTGGTTTCATGGACCAGCTTTTGAGAAGAGAGTAAGCCCTGGGCTCTTGTTCGATCCAATGCAGGTCATCTACGCTTGGACCGGGAGATCACATGGGATCAATCATGTAAAAGTTTTCCATCCCATTCAACCTTCGGCTGCAAATTCGTAGAAATAGAAGTACAGGAGAGAAAAGTCAGGACTTGGAAGTCCACGTAGTTAATCTCTTTGCTAAGAGTGATTTGCACTCAGAAGTCATCGACAAGTATTTTGGATGAATTCCAAAGTCAAATATCTCCTCAATAATCCCTATTTAGAATGTCAAATTCATTCCATCACATAGCTCTCGAACCGCGAGTGCAAGCCTCCCAATCACCCTGCTGAAATTAAAGAATACCCTAGAATCTCCATTAGCGTACATAGCTTTTGTTAGCTTCAAGATAAGTAACAAGTCGCGATAATCCCCCAAAATCAATACACAAAATCACAGCCATCTTCCACTAAGATTCTGTGAGATGAGTCGTCCTCTGCGACGAAGAGTAGTAATGAGATTTGAGCTCTTTGAGAGTGGCAGCTGCCTCCTCCGCAATTCTAGACAACGTACGGTCCGATTTTTCAGCTTACTGGTTGAACTCGACGATTCTCTGTTCAACATAGTCATTCAGAGATGCGAATCCAGAAAATATGGCAGTCTGTTTCAGCTCCGATACCAATTTCAGCAGTGTCTCAGCCGCTTGAACCTTTTTCGGGTAACATGCATCAAATGGCAGAGGAGACAAATATATGAGCACAGAGAAGCTGCTTCTTTGATAAACTTCGGAAAGTAAAGAAGCAGATGAATCCAGGGTTAATCTTTCTGAAGCATTACAAGTAGATGCTCCCACCGCTTAATAATATTCCTAGAAAAGTTTTTAGTCCTTAACCACACACATCACCTATTCAAGTAACTAATCTTGAATGCCCTCATTTTCCCTCAAGTTCATTTAAACTATAGAAAGATGCTCTCGCCACTTCATCATATTCCTTGAAAAGTTAATAATGCTTAGCCACCTGCATTTTGCAGATTCGAGTAGCTAATTTTGAAGTAAACCTTTGTGTTCACTCAAATTCATTTAACCTATACAGAAAATCCAGATTGTGAGGGTCATTTCGCATTATGGTTATTGCTATTGCTAAATGCTTATACATGTGTGGCAAACGCAATCTCTGAGATTATGAAATTCCCATTATCATGAAAAAGAAATTCTACATTCATTTTCTAGAAGTCTCATAGCCCTGCAATTTGGAGTCTCTCATGGATTCAGCGGGGGATTACCAAACTGACATATGGTAAACATATATGCCAAACACGCACTGCTTTTTGGGTTAATGAGCAGAATTAACTATCCTTTGTAGGTTACAATAATTAAATGGCCAAACCTCACTTCAGATTAAAGTCCAAATCTTACCATTCTTGCTGCACGCATCTCCATCATGAAAGCTTCTTGTGAGTTTCTGACTGGAGGATCATTCACCTGCCATAAGTGAGAAGACACAGTCAATACCACAATGGACGCTCTTCAGATATCAAACCCTTCCCAGTTTGGAAATTTCAAATTGAAGATAAAAATATAGAACAAATGTTCTTTTATTTTTCAATAAGAGTGATATCTCTTCGCATGTTACGTAAAGAAAAATCTCTTGGAGTGTACATGCTACTTGAATCACTAGAATGGCAAAGACAAACTTGACTTTTACCATATAGGTGTTTTTCACCAAAGAAAAAGAGAAAAGGATCATGAGACATTTAACACCCCACGTCATATTGTTCTGTCAAATTTGCAAGCGACGGGCAAACAATGTCAACAACTGTAAAAATTGTCCATCCAATTAATCTACCTAAAACAAGAAGCAGTCCAATCTAGAAACCAACAGAAATGCCAACATCAAGTCATGGGAATTACTGAAAATACAAAGGGCAAGAGAAAGTAAGATAGAGAACTTCGAGCATGTCCATAGACTGAAAATATATCAAATTCTTAGATAAACGACATTGCTTTCCAAATTACACCTCATCAAAACAGAGGACATCGGCCATACTATTCAAACTAGGTTAATAAACAAGTAGAACCATCGCAAACTAAAAGTAATTCTGAACTTCCGAGATGAATATAATCACGAAAGCCACAGATATTGAAGCTAAAGCCAGATGACTAGCTGCCTCGGCAAAGCAATTAACAGACGACATGCCGTGAAACAACACAAAAGAAAATCAACATATCATGAGGAAAGGCCAAAAAAACTGATTGTCCATTTCGATGAAGATAGCAACAACAGCAAACGAACCAACTCTACCCCTACACAGCTCTCGATGAAAATTCAGCATCATTCATGACGCGAAAGCCCTCCGACAAAACACTCCCACACTCTCGGCGAAACTTCCGCAACCTACTCTTCGTTTGCTCGCTCGCCCATCGAAACCGAACTACCAATTATTGCCGCGCCGCCTCCGAACGAAAGCATCCCACGCATCAAAATCCATTCTTCCCGATCTCAATACTCGCTCTCTTGCTCATCAGTTCGAAAATACCACGACACGAACATCGTCACGGTCCGATGCCTTCTTGACCCGCATCTCCACTACACATTGGCACTTCGCCATACCTTCTTCCGCAGCGCAATCTCGACAGTCCCCCTCGATACTCCGCCTGAAAACCCTAACAAAAAACGAAGCTGGAAACCGAATCGAAGCAAGCTCGCCGCTTCATTTCTCAACCCCGCGGTTTTTCAGGTGATTGGAGCCTCTGAACTGCGACAGGCTGAGCTCGGTGTAGAGAGAGAGAGAGAGAGAGAGAGAGAGAGAACCTGTCGTCGTCGGCGGCGGCGGCGGCGGCGATTGCGGCGGTTCCGGAGGCGAGCACCGGAGGCCGACGGTTCCGCAGGGGAGGATGGACGGCTGCGATGCGAATGAGCCAAATCGCGGAGGTCGTTATGAAGGACTATAATCTTTTTATTAGGCAAAGTAATCTCAAAAACAATTGTATAAATTTGCTTGTGGAATAAATGTCCACGCTAAAGCTTATAAAAAAAAATGACACGAACGGTATAACCATTTTTTTTTCCGAGTACTGGACAACCATATTCACAACCATTGAAAATTCCATGATAAAGATGTTCAAGAAAAACGATTAATTTTCATTTATTTGGTGACTTCAGTAATTTAGGAAAAGTGATTTTTATTTTACTAAACAGCGAAATTCTTTTTCTCCCCCAATCTAAACTTGTTATTTTCAGATCCTGAGCAACATTCTATAAATTAATTAATTTTTCATCTATTGAACATCGAGAAGTTAGAAAATAATTTTTCGAAAATAATTTCTCTTTCAAACAGGGTGATGCTCACACAAAACTGAAGATTAAAGTTGAGAGGTATTGAGAAAGACCCAAAGAGAGACCGGACGAAAAGTCGGTAAGGGTCTTGGCGCAGTTGAGCATTCCTTCATCTTCCTTTTTAGTGCTTGTAATTTACAGGTCTTGAACTTCTGATTGATGGTTTCTTGATCTTCCTCATCTTGTTGCATGATCATATACCTTCTATTTATATGGCAGAGAACGACACCAAGGGATGGGACTTTGGTTTCGAGGTTAACTTCGTGAATTTTGCTAATCGCTTTGTTTAACGAGGTTCTTTGACCCTTTATCGTGGAATCAGCAACCGTGTGCGGTCCATTATGTTTATCAAAACTCCGAACACGTATAATCAGTAGGAAAATGAAATCCTGACTTCATTCAAGAGACTTGCTCTACAGGGTTCCATCCTTTTTAAAGTCATCTTCAGCACAGAAGAGCGAGCAATTCATCTTCATGTACAACTGTAATGGAACAGTCCATGATAAAAGCGAGGTTACTCCAGCATAAGCTATATAGATTGGTACAATCAGTATGTTCATCGACGCAGCTAAACGTGAGTGCCGGAGATCTTTTCAACAAATTGTTCGCAATTAAATGAATCTACTACCGCTAGTAAGGTTTACTTGCGTAGTTTGTTTCGACTGAGTGGAGCTTTTATGCACAAATTTGTCACTCTGAGTAGAGCCAAAAGCCGAACTGTAGTCGCTCAGAAAATTTCAAGGAGTTTGCAAGGCCAGAGGCTGTTTTCTTGAAGGGAACCGAAAATATATAAGTAGGGGTGTCAAAAACCGAACCGAACCGAAAATTTCAGTTTTCGGTTCCCTTCAAAATAATATAAGGCGTCTATGTGGTCAAAGTCTCTTAATGACAGACATACAGTGATATTTAAGATGCTTCAATATTTCTCGTGAAACAGTAGATATCCGTACTTTACATCCATATCGGACGACATATTCTAAAGGATAACCTGAAAGCACTCTGCATGTCCTCTCTCCAACAAGGAAGAGTTTCCATGTCTTTTCACTCTCTATATCTAGTTATGGTCTACACGTACTTTCCTCAGTAGAACAGAAGTTTAAGATGACAAGATGACCCTACGATGCATTCCAGTTCCAGTCACATCTTGGAGGAGGCTTCCTCAGGAAAATCACCCACGGATCACCATTCTCAGTAGCAAAGAAGAAAGAGAGAAAATGATCGTCACAGAACAGAAGCATGTAAGTTCTTCTCCTTGTCACATGGCCAAATGTAGTGTAACAAGCTTGAAAAACACAACGAATTATTTTGGCTTTCTGGAAGTGCTAACATCATATGACTGTCGCATAATAAGCCTTCAAATAAGAGAGCTCGAGCATAATGGATAATGCAAGCACAA
This sequence comes from Eucalyptus cloeziana, assembly GCA_014182715.1. Lineage (NCBI taxonomy): Eukaryota > Viridiplantae > Streptophyta > Magnoliopsida > Myrtales > Myrtaceae > Eucalyptus > Eucalyptus cloeziana. Next base: position 51,951,114 of record CM024636.1, on the reverse strand, counting down.
CAATGTTTGATGGAAAAATGCAGTGCCTGATTAAAGTTACATGCTATGGACTCGGGATTGGTTGACTGATTAGAACAGATATGAGACAATGATTACCCATTTGACGCTGGTTGCAACACAGACACGGGTAGGGGAAATGCATTGTTCTTACTACTTTTTAAGTTACCGACATCACCCGGATTGAGAGTTAAAACTCTGCAACACTGCAGCTACGACTCCCCTGTCAATCTTTTAAGCCACAGCCCGAAAAGGAAGGAGCAGCATGCTGACTCCACGCATCCGCACTCAAGTGCCATCGGATTATCTTCACAACGTGCATCCACCGGACTTCAAGGCTACAAATCTCCCATTCAAAGAAAAGAGCCAGCCATCTCTCCTCCTCCACCAAATAGAGTCTTTGCCAATCATCATTCTGATATTGAGCATCCATGCCAGCCAACCCATTATATTGCTAGTAAATCTGTCCCCAACTTCTTCTGAACGACAACAAGAAGCGAACAATTAGAAGTCAAAATGCCAAGAATGTTTCATGATTTCATGCACAAAGCACTGGCAAATTGAATTATCTAATGTTAATCTTTCTGTTGTTAGTTTTACATTGGATTCTGTGCTCCAGTTACCGTTTATGCATTTTCACTAAAAGAAGAGAAAACAAATGAAAGAATTGAGAAATTAAAATCGAAAGCTGGCAAAAGATTTCAAAGCACAAACTTGCCTGTCCAAGCCCCCCAAGGTCGGGCCTACCAACAGAGAAGTTCCAAGCCCACGAGGTGGAGAGAACACTGCTCGGAAATTTGACAGCAGGACCAAAAGAGAAAAGGACCAACTGGTGTGCATCATGGAGTTGTACAGATGTTCAAGCCAAGGAAAGCAAAACGTAGCAATATTTACCTTTCAGAAGACCCTCCAACTTCTTATTGAAGATAGACCGAATATCCGCCGTGCAGCAGGATCTTCACTTGTAAGTCCGAATCATTCTTGAAACATTTCTGCAATATTGTAAACACCGGTGCAAGCATCATAACGGCCAACTAGATGTTCTCCTGGGAAATTGTACCCATCGATTTTTATTGTAGGATTTGTTCGATCTGGTAATCCGGTCAATGCCTGGCAATCCATTAAAGTGAGCCTTCTAAAACGGGGCAATTTTTCCAGCCCAACAAGTTTTTGCACGGTGCAGTTGAATATTGTCAGATGTTCCAATCGCCTCAAATCTTGAAAACTGACGGTCTCTGCCAAGAGACAGCGCTTGAGTTCTAATTCAGATGGACCTCTCACCATAGATAATTGCGAAGATCGAATCCTGCACTCCTGCAGGCACAATACCGATAAGCTAGAGGGTAGCTCTCCGAGGTCACGCAAGTCTGCATGGTGCAAAACAAGTTTTCTTAGTTGAAGTCTACTGAAACGTTCAGGGAGCTTGATCATCCCTGAGTGGCACAACTCCAAGATTTCTAGACTCTCTAGTCTTGCTAACCATCCAATTTGTGGTTCAGGGGAAGAATTCTCAATTGGATCATTAGGATCAAAGTTATCACCCAAGTACAGCTCTTTCAAGTTTCTCAAAAAAGAAAGGTCTGGAACAGTCCCCATCGTTTTGGATCCCCAGCGAAGCATGCTTAAACTAGATGGAAGTTCTTGCAAATACTGAAGTTGGTCACATTCACTTAAATCTAGTTGTTGGAGATCAGAGAGTGATCGAAGTGTCCTGGGTAGGCCAGAAATACTGGTAGATGATAATCTCAAGATTTTCAAAGAGGATAATCCACTCATATCACAGCTAATCAACCCCTTCAGATTCCAGCATTTTGAAAAATCTATCTCCTCTAGCTTTTTTAGATCTATTATATCATTGGGGAATTCTTCTAAGTGAGTATTCTCCATCTTCAGCACTTTTAAATTTTTCAAATGCTTGATAGACCCAGGTAAACTAACAATCCTGGTGCTTGATAGATCCAAGACTTCTAGTGACTCAAGATTCCCAATGGAAGGAGGAAGCTCAAGTAAATTCTGACAGTTTCCTAGAAGCAAGCTCCGAAGTTTCTTTAAGGACTCAACAGAATCCGGTAGTCGATCAATAGTGGCACCATCCAGTCGAAGATGCAGAAGAGATTCCAAGTGACCAATAGAGTCTGATATATGAGCCAAACTTTTACATTGGCAAGCGCTCAGAATCTTAAGTTTCTTCATGAAGGTTGGTTTGAAATCAATCTCCCTAATGTTAGTTCCATCAACCAGAAGTTCTTCCAAATTTTCCAAACGACACAGTCCTTGTGGCAAGTCACTGACTCTACTGAACTTAAGATTTAAGGAGACTAAGTTCTTTAAATTACCTATTAATGGACCTATTTCGGATAGTACGCAGCAATGTTCCAAGATTAATCTCTGTAAGTCCAAACTCTGTAAATCCATCAAAGCTGGGAAGTCTAAAAAAGTATTCAGGTGATGACAGCTACTTAGGTCCAAAACTTTCAATTCCTTTGCCTTCTGCAAGAAAAGAGGACAGAAAAGGCTCAGTTGGTGCTAGCTATTATAATAATACCAGGATACATAGACAAATATGCATTTTACCTTCAGGATTTGCTCCCATGCTCGTGAATCTCCAGTGATCAAACTGCGAGATAGATCAAGAATGACCAATTTCCCCAAATGGAAATTATGAAGTTCAGAGATCTGGCTGCACCCTTGCCAATCAAGCCACCTTAAATTTGAATGAACATTCTGAGAACTCCCTCCAACAGTAGGGCGCCTTCCAAATACACTAAATACATTCCAAGAACTCTCTCTAATAGTAGCACGATCTAATCTCAAGAATCTCAAGTGCCCTAGATGGCTAAATGTTTCACATCTCAAACATTCACTTTGTCCATCATCAAATGTGAGACCAAGGGCTTCCACCTTGCTAGGACTCTGCAAATCGAGGGAAAAGAATAAGTAGAAAGGGCAATGAAATATAGCCATTCACACTTCAGTTTGCAAAAGAAAAGTCAAGGAAAGGAAGTATCTACAAGGATTGTTGACTATGTTTAAACTAAAAGATCGATTGCTTTAAAATTGTACCTGCTCTCCATTAAGCGTGAAAAGCGCATCAACGTGATTCCATAATCTACTTCGGTTTTGAGGCTCATCGGGATCTTCATTCCTAACAATTTCCCTACCAAAATCTCTTAGTTGACTATGCATCCATAATTCATTATTATCTCCTATTTTGACGAAACTCATGTCACAAAGTGACTTGATTCCTCGTGGAGGAAAATATTCACATGCATCCCACATGTATGAGGGAATTCTCTCATCCGTTCCAATGAAAAAACATGCTATGTCAAGAAATATCCTTTTCGTCTCTCTATCTAGAGAGTCATAGCTTACTTTAATTGCTTCATGGATGTCATTATCTGGCCTTGTCCTTAGTCTATCCTTTGTACTTTGCCATATTGGCACATTCCCCTTATTGGTATTCAAGTATGAAGCTGTTACTTCAATTGCCAAAGGAATGCCTCCAATATAGCGAACAATTTCTTGGCCCAGATAATCATGCTCATCCTCATCTTTGCAAGTATACCCCCTAAAAGCATGAATGCGGAAAAGTTGAAGAGCTTGGTGAGGCTCCATTTCTCCAACCTCGTAATCATCAGCCACTTCATTTCCGTATCCATAAAGGACCTTAATATCTCTAACTGTCATGAGAATCCTGCTTCCTGGGCCAAACCAACTGAGTTTTCCAGCTAAATGCCTGATTTGACGAAAATCATGCACATCATCAACGAGAATGAGAACTTTCATTTCGCTAAATGAATTTGCTATGACTTGGGCACCTTTCTCACAACTACTTAGCCTTCTAGGTTCTTTCCTTTGGAGGTCTGAGATTAATTGTTCTTGTAGGCCCATAATGAGTCTATCGGATGCACCATTTTCTCGAATATTAGAAAGGAAGCTACAACGTTGAAAGAGATGATGGATTTTGTTGTACACAACCTTTGCAAGGGTAGTCTTGCCAATCCCTGGCATGCCCCGTATCCCAAGCACACGTACATCTTGGTCATGTAGTCCGGTTGCTTGCTCATCATTGTCATAGACGACACCAAGCTTTTTCATGACCGCCCGCACGTGGGGTTCCATGCCCACTAAACCGCCAGTCACATATAAATCATTCTTCTCTAACCACTTTAGAATGTCTGAAACAACTTCCCCGGTGAGTGCACCATAACTGCCAAAGATGATGAAAATAAGGAGTCGTGATGAGATTACAAAATAACTAACAACAGTCTATGAAAATTACGAAGGAAATAATCCAGTTACACTGTACCAAATATTGACCAACAAGGACGATGCAGTGGGCAACAAGAAGGGCACGGAAAGTACACTTACCTCATTATCAAATCTAGTGCCATCCAATTAATGATTTCAAAAAAACATTTTGCTTGGCAGAATTCCCATAAAGCTAAAGCTAATTACATTAAAAGGACAGTAAAAAGACGAGTACCCCATGTTTGTATTCTGCAAATCGTACCCCTCCACGTCAGCAATCTTTTCGAGAGCCTGCTGCCATTTATTAATGACCTCGCGGTCTACTCCACGGTTCTCGTGCTTAAGGAAGGCCTCCCCAACGCATCCACGTCGGTATTTTAAATCAGCGGGCTTAATATCATAGAAAATGGGCACGATCAGTCGGGCGTCTGCTTCTTGGCATTCCACCATTTGGGCCAATTCCATGAGACAACTCTTACTGGATGCATAACCCTGCGAGAGTATAGGTATTGATATCTTGGATTGCTTTATGGATTGAACCAATGCATCAGGGACATTTTCTCCTGGATCGAGTTCATTTTTGTCTCTAAAGACAATGATCCTTGCATTAATGAGGCTGGTATAGAGGTAATCTGCAAATCCCTTGCGAGTATCGGGACCTCTAAAACTCAAGAACACTTCGTAATTAGTTCTTGATGAGGTAGAGATGGATGATGACGGCTGCAATGACGATGGAGGCAGCTCCGTCGCCGCCGCTGCCTGTGCTTGTGCCTGCGCCGCCTCAGTCACTGCCGCTGCCACCTCCTCCTCCGCCGCTGCTGTCTCCACCTCCGCCGCCACCGTCACTGCCTCCGCCTCCATCGCTGCCGCTGCCGCCTCCGTCGCCGTCGCCTCTGCTGCCGTCGCTGCTGCAGCCGCGTCTGCCACCTCAGTCACCACTGCCGCTGCCTCCACCTCCTATCACAAGTTGACACTCCGTGTTGGATAATTTCCGCAGGGTAGCAAAAGCAAAAAGTGGAGGCATAGGGGCTTCTTGACTACCAGGATGTTCTGATCCGAGACGATAAAGTTGCTTTGGAAAGAATAAAGAAAAACAAAAGCAAAAGGAAAGAAAAACAGTTGAGTCCATTCGACCGACAATCCACGCACAGATCACGCAGATCTAAGCATATACCAGCTAAATCAATCCTTGATTGCAGTCCAAAGAAAGAATGTGCACTGATGATGCAGATCTAAGCATATACCAGCTAAATCGACAATCCTCGCACAGACATTACCCAACAAAAAAAAAAAAAAAAAATGGGAAGCAACGGACAAACACGGGGAAGCAGAACTGACCGGCCTTCTCCTTTTGCCTGTCAAACGCAGGCAACGACGCACAGACGAGTCGGAGGCCATCACCTCCCTCTCTCGCTCACTCATCGATTAGGTCTGGCCTGCGCGTTGAGGGAAAGGAACTTTATGCGGAGAACACACCGTACGACAGATAGAAAAACATTAAAAAAAGACTTCGGACCTGTTTTGGTTCAAAGATTAAAATAGCTTTTAACTTGAAAGCCTTTGGGAAAAATTTCAGCCGTTTGGTTCGGCATTTGGAGACATACTTGAGGGAATGCTAGCATTCCAAATGCTAGTGGAATGCTGAAAGCCCCCAAAGCAGGTGTCGTCATTAGGTCATGTTTTGCTCGACTGGAGAGCAGCGTCCATCTTGTGTCACCCCCTCTCGCCCAACCATACAAAAGAAATTCTCGCTCTTGTGAAAAAGTATCAAGGTACCTGTTGATTTCTTCAATAATTGATGCAAAAGAAATTTCAATTCATTAGTTATCCTTGGGACAGGCGGAATCATTATCTTAAAAATTGAATACATCTTCATTAAATACATTTAATTAGTCTTTCAAGACATTTGTTAATAAGATCCGAAAATTGCGCAATTCCACACATTTTTTGATTATGCAACTACACATTTAGCCCAAACTTTAAGGTTGTGCCCTGTTCTCTCCATTTGCTTTTTCTTTTACCCTTTTTATAAGGCTCATACAACAATTTAGAGGGGTGAATAGGCTGTCTGAAATAGATTTATTTCTTTTTTGCAAATAAACTTTGGCAGAAGCAAAAACAATTTATGCATGGCGGGTACTTCTATCAAGCAGATAAAGTGTTGAGATTTAGAAGAATGCAAACAAATTTATATTGTTTCAGCTTATATTAAGTCGTCGACCATAAAAAATGGAGGTTATATTATTCTACTTCCACTCTCCTAAATTAAGAGTTGGTGTCTACCAGTAATCTTCAGAATATTACTGATAGAAGTAGGAGTTGCTTTAGCTCAAAAGCTAGTAGATAAATTTATGAAATTACAAGTGCCTTTATCACATTAGAACACTTTCTGATTGCTAATTATAATAAGGAAGAAAGCGCTTTTAGAGAAAATCACAAATACAACAAATACATTTTGTGAGCACGAGAGGAATTCAGGACAATAAGAGAGCAAGATGACTTGATGACTTTCAGAAATTCCTCCAAGTCATCCAGCGAGTTTTGAATCCTTTTTTAAAGACTTGCAATCTTCAAAGTTGCCGTTGGGACACTCCTCAACTTTTCATCCAAGAGTAAATGGTTGTGGAAACACAATTGTCGGCATGCGGTTTGCCCACACAATGTGCTTCTCTTTGACAAAAGTGAGGTTTCCTTAAATGGATTTTTCCACCTCTGTCCATCAGTTGATCCTCTGGCTGTTTGCATAAAAAGGGTAAGGCTGCGTTTGTTTTCGTTTCTTTTTTTTTGTTTTTAAACACTTTTTCTGTTTTTCTATTCCTGGGAACAAAAAAGGAACAGAAATGCGTTTTTGTTCCTTTTTTGTTCTTCTGTTCCCAGAAACAAATGTAGAACAGAAATAAGAAACAAAAAAATTTTGTTTCTTATTTCTGAAACACATTTGAAGAACGAGAAAGGAACAAAAACAAAATCCATCGTGTTTCTTTTCTATTTCTTGCTCAGCCCCTTCGAATACCGCCTCTCCTCCTGCATCTTCTCTCCGTCGTCTTCTCCGGCGCCTCCCACTCTCCGGCGCCAACAGCCGCCTCTGTCTCGAGACCATCCGGCTTCTCCACCGTCGTCCTCTCCGGCGCCGACAGCCGCTGCTCCTTCACCAGGTGAACCTGCTCACTGCTCCTCCTTCTCCGATTGACGAGGCCCTTGCAGATCTGGGCGATGGCTGCTCGGAGCTCGAGCGTGAGGGCTCGCTCGAGCCAGCGCTTGCCCAAATCTGCGAGATGCTTTGCTCGAGCGAGTCTCGCAGCTCGCCCAGATCTATGGCACCTTTGCTCGCCAGATCTGCAGCAGCGGCTCGTCTGCTCGCTCGAGATTTGGACGAGCACGCTTGGCCAAATTTGGCGAGCAACGATGCCCTAGATCGAGCGTTTGCTTGCACCGACCCTTGCTCTGCTCGCTTGCTTCTCTGCTCGAGCGAGCAGATGGTCGCTGCTCTGCTCGCTCGCAGCTCGCTCGAGCGTGAGCAGCAGCGAGCGTCTGCTCGCTTGCTTCTCTGCTCGCTGCTGCTCACGCTCAAGCGAGCAGAGCAGCGAGCGAGCAGAGCAGCGAGCGTCCTTGTTTCTCACTCTATCTCAATTAGTTGTCTCCTTCCCAGGTGAAGAAAATTGTAGCCTCCTTTCAAACTTTCAATTTTGGTCGTTCACTGGGCCTGATGTTCGAATTTATTATCAAAATTGTTGTTCAATGAGGGAAGGGCCCTGTCTGTACTGCATCCTGATGCGTTCATAGATTATACTGTTTGCACTACATCCGAACGTGTCCATAGGTTATACGTGTCCTAAGATAATCTGTATGTTTCGAATTTCAGGTCTGAAATTTCCAGTTACTGGTCGTCAGTTTCGATTGTGTTTAGCTTTATATCAATCTCACTAAAATTATTCCTGCTGGAGTCATTTATCACAAAAAAACTTGCCTTCCTTACGCATGACTGGAGAAAGTATCATATATTTCGTCTTGCTTCTCATCTGAGGATGCATGTACAATTCTGTGTGATACAACTCAAGCTCCTGTTCACAATCTTTTGTTATTAGTTCTTTGCACCATCAATTTGCTTATTACGGAGCTTCTCATGTGCAGGATGGGAGGGAAGTAGGGCCTCCAAATGCAGAGGATGCTAGCGCTGCCACTGCTGCAGCTGCTGCTTCTCATGGCATTGAAGTGGCCGTAGAGTTTAAGCCTGTTGAACATCCGATCGAACCTCTTGATAATGACCAACCAATTCAGTGCCCTCTGCCTGAACCTTCAATTCTAAATGTGAGATAATTCTCTTTCTTTAATATTATTTTCTGATTTCTGCTGATATCCATTGTACTTATCAATATAATTTTAGATTATTTTGCTAAACTCTGGTGTTTTTTCTGTGTCGATGCCACCTGGTTTAGATTCATTGTCCCCCTATAGTTTGTTCGTCTCTCTGAGCTATACTTGTTTCACTTTCATATGAATTATAGCCACAGAAGAAGGAGAAACATTCATAAATACTCCTGTTTGCCGGGTTCACATTCTGCTAACAAGTAATGACTAATTAGTGAAGAGAATGATGACCAGAACAGTATCTGTGCATAACCATACAGTAAATTTATTGAAGCTGTTGAAGTTTTTCACTGGGAATGTATTCTCTGCTCTAGAAATTTGCCCTATCTAGATGCAGCTACTAGGCTTTTGGGGGAGAGAGAGAGGGAGGGAGGGACTAAAATGTTCCATTCTATTATTTTTGGTTCAGGAGGGGGATTCAAATGTCAATACACATTGGCTATGGATTGCTTATCAAGAATCATCAGATCTTGACTTAATTAGCATCCATGAGAGTAGGAAGTAAGTAAAGAGATGGAAAATTGGAATTGATTCATTACCTAACCATTCACTGAATAGTGCTTTAAGTAAGTCAACAGATGGAAATTTGGAATTGTTTGATTACCTAACCTTTGCTGAGTAATGCTTGAAGTTGGGTGTCAAGCAACAAATTCCCTACTTGTATTTAGTGCTATGGTGGATGAAGGTGGGATTGCTTAAGCTCATACATCGTGACAGTCATCCAGAGTTGGAGAACCAGTCTTGGCAATCAGCTTTACTAATTCTGTAGGCACTGTTGATTATTGGAAGAGTCCAGGTGCTGTAATTGCTGAACACTTAAAGAGGGCATTAGAAATTCGGAGTTGTCCTTTTCTTTTCCCGTCAAGTGTTGAGAGTTGTACATTTAATGATATAACATTTTACATGACAAACAAAGTGGCATGTCTTCCCCAGGTAAGCTCTTTATACATCTCAAAGAAGCATTTCCTTGTCGACGCTGATGCTTTGAGAACTTCAGTGGATCCATCCAAAGTTCTGCCTTGCTGGTGCCAATCCGGAGAATCCATGTGGACCTACAGAAGTGGAGGTTGCAGATGATACATTGCATGATGCACCTGGAATAAACATGCTTAGGACAAGGATTGCAAATAAAATGGCGAGGGATCATAATATGCCTGAGATTTGATGACTTTGTGTTTCCGACTTTTGTAATTTTGTTTTTAAGTACTCACTTATCAAATTCAATGTGATGAAGTTGAACAATGAACTATATTACTTCATTATTGTGATGTTATGTATGAAAGGGTCTATGTAGAGATCTATAAGATATTCTTCTTTTAGCTAGCTTTTATTGTACAAATTTTACTTACGAAATTTTGTTCCAAGTATGCACATGACTATGTTCAGAATGTTTGTCTTCACCCACCATGAAAAAAATAAATTGATGAGCATTTCATTAAAGTGATAATGTAATACCAAGTTTACACTTTATTTTAAAAAAAAGCACGTGACAAAAATTTGGTTTTTTCTGTTTATTTATAAAATTTTCTTCAAAGTATGCACTTATAACCATGTTCAGAATGTTTGACTTTACTCACCATGAACAAAATTAAATTGATGAGCATTTCATTAAAGTGATAATGTAATACCAAGTTTACACTTTATTTTAAAAAAAGGCACGTGACAAAAATTTGGTACAAAGTTTATTTATAAAATTTTCTTCAAAGTATGCACTTATAACCATGTTCAACATGTTTGACTTTACTCACCATGAACAAAATTAAATTGATGATCATTTTATGATAATGAGAATTCAAAACCAAGTTTACACTTTATATAAAAAAAAAAAACAATTGGGAAAATTTTGGTACAAACTTAAAAAATTTTCTTCCAAGTAAGTAAATATGATCATGTTTAGAATGTTTGTTTTCACTTACTATGAACATAATTAAATTGATGAGCATTTAATGAGAATGATAATTCAATACCAAGTTTACATTTTATTTTTAAAAAAACAATTGAAAAAAAATTGGAACAGAAAATTTTTCGATTCCAAACGTATTTCTGTTCTTTTTCTATTTAAAACATAAATTTTGTACGATTCCAAACGTGTTTTTGTTCTTTTTCTATTTCGAAACAGAAATTTTATATAGTTACCAAACGCGTTTTTTGTTCGTAAATTGTTAATGTAAACATTTTTTTCTATTTCTGTTTCCTGGAACAATTTTTAAACAGAAATGTTACCAAACGCGCCCTAAACTGCCGCGATTCAACTCCAGGCTTTCGACGATGAGCCTTCAGACTTTGAAACTAGTCGTTTGCCTCTAATTTGAATTTCAAATTAATTCAAAAGAGGTCTAGGGTTTCTTATTCAGGTAATAGAAGCACTTGACACGTCTTCTACTCAAATTGATAGTAGGAGCTGCCTCTGCGCCTCTGCTGAAGGTAGTAGAATTGATAGTAGGAGCTGCCTCTGCTGACGGTTCTTCCAAGATTTTCACGCTTTTCTCAAGCGTACATATATTGTCCGCTTTGGACACTAAGTCCTCACGGTTTTGTTCTTCTCAGGGCAGCCATATTACTCAAGAAAACGTATATGTACAGTTAGAGGGCCCATTACCTTATAAGATGGCCCAGAACTCCCTCCCTAGGCGATGTGGGACAGGGACCACTTCCTTGTGCATGTCCGGGGACCGAGGCACGGATGCACCGCCAACCCTCCTCCCCGCGCACCGCCGCTCTGGCCGTCATATTGGCCATCTTACTTCTCATCATTTGTTAATCTTTGCATGGTCCAATCAAGTTCCCACGAACTCCTCGTTCTACCAGACTTGTTCGCCTTCTACTTATGCTCATCCAACTTTTAGACACCGTGGCTCCTAATATCATATTCGTCCTTGATAAAACCATAGCACTTGACATGATGTGCCTCAAACAATGAAGCTCTTCTTGTAAATATTAGACTATTTTGCATCTTCAAAATAGCTTATGGAGGTTATCCCAAAAATTTAAGTTAAATATGTAACCCTCTTCAATTTTTTTATAAAGAAAGTTAAAATTAATATGACTATTTCTGCACCGTGACCACAACTTTTACACTGAACAAAAGAACTTGCCCTTATTTGACTTATGCTACAACAAATTACAACCACGAGAATAACAGTTCTTGATAGTGGGGCTACAACAAATTACACCGTTTGTTATATCGTCATTGGAGATTTCCCTTCCCAACAAAAGAATTGCAAAAAATAGGTGCTTTCAAGAATCCTTTGAAAACGAAACCTCAATTCCTATGCCGTGAGATGTGTTAAAAAAAAAGTTTCAAACCGGAGAATTAATGTGAAATAGAAAAATTAAAATATCCTAATTAACTCATAACTTATTAACTTGAACTTTTGAGTGAAGGTAGATTCAATTAGATATGTTGACACGTTTAAACTTGAGGTCTCTTTTGATGATTGTTGATTTTTTTAGGTAAACATATCGAAGCATGCCAATGTAGCAATACCTTCTTCCTTCAATTTAGAGAACGAAATCAAGGATGAAGGTTGGCTTATTGTGTTGAAAAAAATATTTATGTAGTGTGGTGGACCGGCTCGAACTTAAACTCCATTAGACCTCTAGATAACAAAAAAAAAAAGAGTAAATGTAGTCTATTATTGGTAAAGTAACGCGCATCCCCTGACATAGTCGTAAAGCTTGGCTTAGGGTTAGGGTTCGTAGATATGCACGAACGTGAACGTTGAAGAGCGAAGCGCACCTATTACTTCAGGAAAACCAAAAAAAAAAAGGAACGACATCCCTGCCTTTGAGTAGGAGTTAAATTGAGGGTAATTTGGCCACTTTACTTGAATTTGCTACAGATTAGTCACGTGCCAAAAAAATAATTCCATCCTTCCCGTTTATTTGGTGGAAAATAAATTATTTGAAAAATATTTTTTCCAAAAATAAGAACTTATATTACTTAAAAGAATTAAATAATGAAAAATATTTTCATCATCAATAATAATTTATGTCTAAATATTTTCGTGTACAAGGAAAATATTTTTCAATCATTCATTTTCGTAAGCGATACGAGCAATCATTTTTGGGAAAATATTTTCTAAATTATTTTTTTTTCCACAAAACAAACACACTCATAAATTTTAGAGGTGTGCAAAGGAATCGGGAATCGGAATCGGTCCGATTCCTAGTTCCAAGTGTGGAAGTGTCCACCTAGACCGAACCAATAATATTTAATATATATATTTAATTTTTAAGAAAATTTTCCAACCAAAAAAATTAAGAAACATGAAAACCCTAAAATCGACATCCATTGATTGAGTGCTTATCTCATTTTACTCTCACCTCATGTGAGTTGTCTCTCTATCTCTCACTTATGGCCTTGACACAAAAGTTCAACGCCCATCGACCCTCGACTTTGCTCACAACCATCTTTTTACTAGTCTTGCAATTAAGAATAGGGAAGTTCTTTATTATTATTATTATTATTATTATTTTACTTTGGCTTGCTAGAAAACATTGCAATGAGTGCATGAAACTTGGTGGGGATAGTTCATTGATTCCAGTCCCGGAACTAGAACCAACGTGTAGTTCCCGATTCCAATTTTTTTAGAATCAATCTTCAATAGGTAATTTATGATTCTAAGCTGAAAATCACTCACTGAGACTATGCTCACGCCCTAATAAATTTACCCAATCACCTCCTCCGGGGTTTTGGTAGGACGATTTACCTGCCAAGCAAGAGTTGAACAGTCAGAATGCCCCATAAAATGTTTGAGGTAGCGGAGAAAGTGGGTGTGGACAGCGAACGCAAAAAGTGGGGGCAAAAGGCCGTCTGGTTTGACTAGTTTGTGCTTTCATGAGACAACAAAGTTGCTCGGATTGAAAATAAAAACAAAAAAAAAAAGATTTGGACCTCGTTCGATCTAAGCTCATTAACGGGAGAAAATTATTAAAAAAATTTAAAATTTATTATAATTATATCAATTCAATCTTAATTTTTTTTTTTTATAAATTCAACCCTCAACTTTTTACATTTATGCTAATTCAATCCATCAAGTCAATTTTAACCAGTCAGCATAAGGGCGACGCGACATAAATGCCAACCGGCGTAAGCCATCCAACAAACGTTGACGTGAATAATTTTTTAATAATTTTTTTTTTATTTTTCGAATTATTTATTAACTCTTTTCTTTTTTTTTTTCTTTTTTTCTTATCCTTCCTTCTTCCTCTAGTCAACAATCGCTTAGCCATGGCGAGGCTCGACCTCACTCAACCATGGTGAGGCCCGTCCTTGTCAGCCACTAGCAAGGTTGACCCTCGTCATGGCTGGGTGAGGTTGAGCCTCTAGCGGGCCTTGGCCAACCGTGGCAAGCACAAGCCTCGCTCAACAACAGCGAGGCCATCTTCGCCGATGGCCGGTGGGGACGAGTCTTACCGGCCCTCATCTCTATTGACCAGCTAGAGGAAAAAGCAAGAAAAAGGGAAAAAAAGAAGAAGAAAAAATCTTAATAAAAAATAGAAAAAATTAAATAAAAATTATTTATATATTGTCTACATCAATGTCCGTAGGCAAAAATTAGTCAAATTGACTAAAATGGCATAAATGCTAAAAGGTTTAGAACTGAATTGGCTTACAAAAAAAATATTAGAATTGATCCGGCATAATTGCAATGAATTTAAGAATTTTTTGATAATTTTTCCCATTGATGATGTCCTCAAAAGGAGACGAGATCCGGCCAATTTGAAGAACAAAACAAGATAAACAAAAAACGTTCCAGTTAATCCTTTATTGCAGTCCAAAGGAAAATTTGCACCGAAGATGCAGAGCTAAGCATATACCAGCTAAAACCAACTGTCCTCACGCAGACATAACACCCCAAGAAAAAAGGACTCAAGATGATGACCTTGGGCGTGGCCCGCGACATATTCGTAAGTAAGCAGAAGTTGGTACGCTAAGGTACCGATTTGAAATATTTGATGGTATTAACGCTTTAGAATTTACCTTTCTAGTTAACTTCCTCGTCTTCAAGCAGATTCCCTTAGATTCCGAGGTGTTGTCGTTCACGCAAGGTTTGGTCGATTGGAAGGAGACTTTGACCGTACGTACATGTGTTCAAAAGGCGGAGGAGATGAGGATTCTTCAGATCAATGGAAAGAGAGACGGCGGAGAAACAGAGCAATGTGGTTCTGGAAGATGCACATTTAAGTTTTGCTAGTTACGGTGTGGTCATCCACATGGTGCTCAACCAAAAAAGGGGGTGGTTTCTAAGGGTATTTTCGTATGATCACCATCAAATGCTGTGCGTCTAGACATTCAGGCTGTGGAAATAGTGTCGGCCACGGTTTATTTGACTTTGGATTCTCTTGGAAAAGGAAGGAGAAAATCAAAATAAGATTTATAAGGAAATCAAAATGCATTACGAGGGATGAGAATTGATATTAATTTGAATTGGTATTGGGTGACAGATTGAAATTGGAATATAGCTTTATATGATTTGAATTTTATTGTTTCGAATTTCTAAAGATGTAAGCAAATCAATTATGTGTGCTTACCAAGCCACATTTTTTCATTCATAAGTTACCGAACCAATGATTTAGCTAATGATCCATGGTCTACTTGTCGTTTTTTTCTGAGTTTGCTCTTGTTCTCACTTATTCCCACCTTCCTCCATAATAATCAAAATGCAACAATCAAACAATTTTCTTTCTCAAGCTTCATTTCCATTCACTCTCATTCTAATCCACCAAACATAGGCGATAAAGAGAACCATGATCCTAATTTCACTCAGCTGGTTTTACTCCCGATAACCAAACAAGCCCTTGCTGATGATGATAAACTCTCTGCATCGGTATGGATTTTGAAATAGTAAACAAACTGATACCACATTTGCAAAAAATATCCAAGATTTGTACATTTCTGCAATAATCTGAAACCTTAGGAGGAACTTCAAGGACCTCTCTCTCTCTCTCTCTCTCTGCCCACTGGCCAGTGAAAACCTACCCGCAAGTTCCATCTCCCAACGGTATTACATAAACCATTGACCTAAAACAGCAGTTCCACCACGTGCTCCTAAGCTTCTTCCCTAATAACAGGCTAGAAGCCGCAGCTGATGTTATTTTTATTCTTTTCCCCCCAGCACAAACCAACGAAATCTTCCAGTCACCAACTTTCATTCAGATTTCATCTGTTCTAATTTCTCTGCAGCTGCAAGCCAAACTTAACCCGGCAAGCTCTTCCTTTCATAGAACAACTTTCCCTCAAAGGCTCAATGCACGCTTCCCGCTCTGAACCTGGATACTAGAATTCCCTGCTCTCCATTCACTCTCTCCATTCACATTTACTCATGATGTCGAATTACAAAAGATTCTGCTAAAAACAGCGGGCACTCAGAGACGATTGGATTGGGATAAGCCATATTAGGCCAAAGGTGAGAAGCTGACCTACAATCAACAGAATGTGCACCGATGTCCCATACCAATGCAAAAGCTCAAGCCGAACAGAAGTTACCCAAAACAACCTATTTGTGATCTTAAACCGAGATGAAGCAAGATGCCAAAATCAATAACCAATTACAATCATTACTAGATCCTTCCTAACTAGCTCGACCTCTGCCATCTGTGTTTTGATATAGACGTCACTCTTGCAGTTATTGTGAGGATGCTTTCATTTGAGCAGAGGGGCATCCATGTCATCCGGGGTGTGTCGCATTACATCAGCAAGAGAACAATTGAAATGTTCTAAATACTAATGTGAGTCCGAGGACAATATTTGTATCCACATCTCCTGCATGACATGCCAGACAACCAGCTGTAGGGGGGGGGTGGGGTTCGTTTGCATGTGAGAGCTACCAACCGTGCCCCTAAATTGTGCTTATGGATACCATCTAAGAATTGAAGATCCCTTTGAGACAAGAAAATTCCTTACAGTGCCTCCAGATATTCCAGATATCTTTGTAGATAGATCATTCCAAATTTACAGGAAACGACTAAGTCGCCAGTTAAATGAGAGAGACTGGACAGAGATAATTCAGTGAGGGAGAGAGGAATATGAAGGATCTCATGACCCGCGAGATCGTGCAAGGGCGCTTGTTTATGGCACTTGCTTCCAAATCTGATAGACGAAGGACTCGAAAAACTTTTGATGCCAAATTTCAAATTGCAGCTCCAGCAATTTTGCCACCAGTTTGCCAACTCAATTTTGCAAGGGACTTCAATGAGGTCATCCTATGAATTCGATTGTGTCCGGAAAGCCATGTAAATAACTGAATGCCACTCCAGGAGTGCAGGACATCAACTTTTTATTGAACGTTTCTCCATCACGAGCTTTAATGCATCCTGTACTTGCTGTGTGCTTTCTGCCTTGCATTCACTAACACGCAGCTCCTCCAAGAAGGTTAACTCCATGAGGCCTTCAATAGCATGGATCATCCTGCATCTTTGGACTACTAGGACATTCAACATCTTCAAGTTTGATATATTGGGCAATCCACCGAGTGAATCACAGTCTGACAAAATCAAACTTCGTAACTCCATTAATTGGCTAAGCCCATTGAGATTATGTATTTCGCAATGCGTTAAATTCAAGATTTCCAGAGCAATTAGTTCTTGAAGCCCCTTAATCTCTTCTACCGCGGATTGGATGAGATTCAGTTCTGATAGTTTGCTCAAATGGTGAACTGCCGGCAATTGTCTCAAAGAAAAACAACGTCGAATAGATAAAACGGACAATGACGAGGGAAGTTCTGGCACCCTTTTAAGATTCACACCAGATAGAACCAGCTTCTTAAGATGCGTACATGAGAGGGAACCGTGCCCAAGTTGCAGTTCACCGATTCCAGAATGAGACAACTCCAACATCTTCAGTTTTGGAAGTACTATGGGCACTACTAAGAGACCTCTCGATCTAAATTTTGGTTCAACCTGTGTTGAGCAACGTATGAGCTCCTTAGGATCTTCATCACCCAGACATATCTCCTCCAACTTCACTAAATCCTTAAGATCTGGCAAGGCCTCCATCCTTTCAGAACTCACACGTAGACAAGTTAAACTGGAATTAAGCTCTGGCAGTTCTCGAATCTCGTTGCACCGAAGTAAATCAAGAGTCTGAAGACAAGAAAGACTTCCAATTTCCGAAGAAAAGCCAGAAATACTGGAATACCCCAATCTCAGTATCCTCAGACGATATAGACCCTTGATAGCAGATGGAATGGCTCCCTTCAAACTCCTACAATGAGAAGCATGTAACTCCTCAAGGTTGAACAAATCTCCAATTTCTCTAGGCAATTCTCTGATGAAGCAAGAATCCATTTTTAGCACTTTTAAACACCTCAAGCATGTAATTGAATTGGGCAATTTAGATATGCCTGTCCCTGTTATATCCAACTCCTCTAATGAGTTTCTCAAATTGCTAATTGAATCCGGAAGTTTTCCTATCCAACGACAATCCTTTAGAGACAGGATCTGGAGTTTCACCAGCTTTTCAACAGAGGCAAGGATTCGAGTAATTTTTGCATTTTCCAGTGAGAGTACTGAAAGAGCTGTCAAGCCACAGAGTGAATCAGGCAACTGACTTAATTGGAAACAGTTGGAGGCACTAAAAATCTTAAGTTTCTTCATGTAACCCACTGACAAGGGAATTTTTTGTACCGAAGTCCCATCAATAAGGAGCTCCTTAAGAGCTTTCATGTGACCCAGTTCAATTGGCAACATATTGAGTTCATCGCAGAACCTCAAATTTAAGGTAGTTAAGCATTTTAAATGACAGATGGAAGGATCTAACTTCATTAATCGAGGACACCATTCGAGAATCAATATCTCCAAGGCTGGGAAAGAGGACAAGTCGGGGCTCATCAATAGGTCAGCACAACTAGTAAGATTCAAGACTTTCAACTGTGGCATCTGCAAAAAATAGCACAAAAACATTAATTTGTACACTGAACAAATTTTTTAGAAGAAATAAAGTCTTTTGAAGAAAACAATTTTGAAAATATGTTTCCCAATCTTACAATCCCAGCATATTTTAGGAAGATTCCTGATGGAAAATGTTTTCATAGTTAAAGAAGATGCTTATTTAGATTCTGAAGAATGACTTGCCCTTTCGACAACTAGAAAATCATTCCCCTTAACTCACTCAACCTACACCATCGTCCACACACCCTCTAACTGTTGTTGGTAAGCAACCAATTATTTCCTAAGTATTTCAAGAGTAACTTTCAGTTATGTACATGCTGTATGCCAAGAAATGTCATGTCTTAAATCAGTCTTCATAAAAAGCTTTCTGGTGAAAACTTACTCATCAGGGAAACAGTTTACTGAAATGAACAAAACTTAATCTACCTTGATTTCTCTCCAACCTCCCCAGTCTTCAGTGACTCCGCTCCATGAGAGATCAAGAACAACTAATTTCTCGACATGAAAATTAGTAGCTTCAAAATTGCTGGTGCATCCTTGCCATTGGAGCCACTTTAAATTTGGAAAAACATTGGCAAAATTGCCAGTAACTTTTGCACAGTCCAAGATAAGAAACCTTATGTTTGGCATGCTCTTAAAATCTCTTGCGTCAAAGTTGAGGTGGTCTGTCCCCTATAATGGAAAAAGCATTAAGTGGAGAAAAAAATGAGAAAGAGCTAAATAAATCAATGTTATAGAGAAAGGACAATTTCTCAACACTCCAAGGCTCAAGAAAAGGGTAAAGCGCGCATTCCGCCATAGAATTACACAAGATACTGTACCTTCATCTTCTCTGTCCGGGCCAATTCCAAATTGCATAACCTGCCTCGCATTCCCGGATCTAGATCATCCTCTTTTTGTATGATGTGTTGGCCAAACTCCCTTAACAGCCTGTGCATCCCTAGTTCATTATCATTTCCAATTTTTACCAGGGACATGGCATGGAGGGCATCAACTCCATCAGAGGGGGGAAAATTGGGATTATGCCACATAAATGAAGCAATTCGACCATCCACATCAGCAGGGAGGCATGAAATATCAAGAAATATCTCTCTTTGCTCTTTGCTCAATTCTTCATAACTAACCATCAAAATCTTTTCAATATCCTCACCAGATTGCAAAAGTAGCTCCTTAAGTGCAGTCCATTCTTTGACTACTTTTCTGGACATGAGTGAACCAATTACTTCGATAAGTAATGGAATCCCATTCACAGAGTTGATTATACCTGTTGCAATTTCATCAAAATCTGGAATTGAAAGATTTCTTCGCAGTGCATGCTTTCTGAAAAGCTCTAGAGCTTGATCATGATTCATCACATTCATTCCATATTCATGAGTCAACCCTCGAGATATGAACTCTGGAAGAACAGATTTGCTCCTACTGGTGACAATTATCCTAGATCCATAACCAAACCAATCAAGCTTCTTTCCAACAATTTTGTGGAGATGCGATCCTACCTCCACATCATCAAGAACAATTAGGACTTTCATATTCCGTAATATTCCTTTAAAAAAATCAACTCCTTTCCCAACTTGATCAACCTTGTATTCTCGGTTTAGGATATCAGACATCAACTTGCTTTGCAAAAGCCGAACACCTCCAAGATGTTTCGCCATTGCCCCAATATCTGCAAGGAAACTACATCTGTCGAACTGAGAGGAAATTTTCTCATAAATGACCTTGGCAAGAGTCGTCTTGCCGACCCCATCCTCCCCCCATATTCCAACTATTCGTACATCACTGACTTCTAAATCAAGTAAGTCCATCATGTCCTCCACATGTTTGTCAATTCCCTTGTTTGCCTACATGAGCAAATAAATTGTAAACAAGAAAGCTGCTGTGGGAAATGAAAAGGTGTAACAATTGGATTTAATTTTCCTTTTATTTCTTGCCGCACTTCAGAAACAACACAGAAATCCCACCAGTCATAACCAAGGAAATGATCCCGCCTATGTTGATACAACACTTTGACCGTTCAACAAGCGAGGATATAGTATTAAATGGAGTGTAATCAACCTTTGGATTATTATACTCAATTGGCAATATTATACCAATCACTCTAGAGATACAAAAGTCATCAAAAATCACGTCTGATTACTTCCATAACTGGACCTCAAGGTAAGGTTCTTTGCCATATATATAGGACTAGCGTGAATAGTCTTACATCACTCAAGTCTGAATCAAGTAAGTCCGCCATGCCCTCCAATTGTTTGCCAGAAGGTAACACTGGTTCTTTTGCTTCATTGTTCTTTTGAAACTCCTACAAGAAAAAATAAATTGTAAACAAGAAAGCTGCTGCAGGAAATGAAAAGGTTTAAATATTGGATTTAATTTTCCTTTTATTTCTTGCTGCACTTCAGAAACAACACAGAAAAGCCACCAGTCATAACCAAGGAAATGATCCTGCCTATGTTGATACAACACTTTGACCGTTCAACAAGCTAGGATATAGTATTAAATGGAGTGTAATCAACCTTTGGATTATTATACTCAATTGGCAATATTATACCAATCACTCTAGAGATACAAAAGTCATCAAAAATCACATCTGATTACTTCCATAACTGGACCTCCAAGGTAAGGTTCTTTGCCATATATATAGGACTAGCGTGAATAGTCTTACATCACTCAAGTCTGAATCAAGTAAGTCCGCCATGCCCTCCAATTGTTTGCCAGAAGGTAACACTGGTTCTTTTGCTTCATTGTTCTTTTGAAACTCCTACAAGAAAAATAAATTGTAAACAAGAAAGCTGCTGCAGGAAATGAAAAGGTTTAAATATTGGATTTAACTTTCCTTTTATTTCTTGCTGCACTTCAGAAACAACACAGAAAAGCCACCAGTCATAACCAAGGAAATGATCCCGCCTATGTTGATACAACACTTTGACCGTTCAACAAGCGAGGATATAGTATTAAATGGAGTGTAATCAACCTTTGGATTATTATACTCAATTGGCAATATTATACCGATCACTCTAGAGATACAAAAGTCATCAAAAATCACGTCTGATTACTTCCATAACTGGACCTCCAAGGTAAGGTTCTTTACCATATATATAGGACTAGCGTGAATAGTCTTACATCAATCAAGTATGAATCAAGTAAGTCCGCGATGCCCTCCAATTGTTTGCCAGAAGGTAACACTGGTTCTTTTGCTTCATTGTTCTTTTGAAACTCCTACAAGAAAAAATAAATTGTAAACAAGAAAGCTGCTGCAGGAAATGAAAAGGTTTAAATATTGGATTTAATTTTCCTTTTATTTCTTGCTGCACTTCAGAAACAACACAGAAAAGCCACCAGTCATAACCAAGGAAATGATCCCGCCTATGTTGATACAACACTTTGACCGTTCAACAAGCTAGGATATAGTATTAAATGGAGTGTAATCAACCTTCGGATGATTATACTCCATTTGCAATACTATCCCAATCTCTCTAGAGATACAAAAATCATCAAAAATCACGATGGATTACTTCCATAACTGGACCTCTAAGGTAAGGTTGTTTGCCATGCCACGCCATGCATACTCCTCTACATAGGACTAGTGTGAATAGTCTTACATCTTATTCTTAAGGTGAACACTCTACCAAGGAAATATATTCAACCAATTTCACATGATCAACTACCGATGATTGGATGAATATGTTCACATGCACACCGTTTACCTTCAGCTTGAGCATGACTTCTTCAACGATTTCTTCGATGATGCGATCGCCGCTGCCACAGAAGTGAACTTGTTTCATTTAGAAAAGAAAGGGAGCGAGTTTAACATTTGGGCGGATACTATCTGACAAAGCAATAACCACTCCTATTGAACTGCGGATCAACTATCTGAAGTTAATTTCTACTTAAAGCACAGCGCAGCATCAAAAACAAAGTAATCAGTTTGTCCTATTGGAGTCTAGCTTTGCTATTCCAGAAAATGATTTATGAGTTGCAATCCTCCTTTTATAAAAATCTGGGCCTTTTACCTGTTATATCTCGTGTCCCATCCAGGCAATGAACCAACCTTTCTAAGAGCATTTTCCCACGCTTTTACTTCCTTGGACCCGAATCTACTCTTGTGCTCCACTAG
This sequence comes from Eucalyptus cloeziana, assembly GCA_014182715.1. Classification (NCBI taxonomy): domain Eukaryota; kingdom Viridiplantae; phylum Streptophyta; class Magnoliopsida; order Myrtales; family Myrtaceae; genus Eucalyptus; species Eucalyptus cloeziana. Next base: position 51,928,490 of record CM024636.1, on the reverse strand, counting down.
GGCATCGCGGGACAGAGGGGTTTCAAGCCTAACTTCATGAGGCTCCGCGCCGTAGAATATGGGAAGGATCGTTTTCTCACCACCCGATTTCGCCTTCCTCTCCACCATTGCCGCAAGCTTCTTAAGACACCCCACGCCAGCAGCGTAGAATCTGAAAGAGAAGATGGGGATGTAGATTTTGGCCCCGTCGATCACTCTCAGAAGCTCCCCGTCAATTTCACCAGCGTCTCCAAGTTCAGTGTCGTCTATGAAGGCGCCGATTCCAGCCTCACCCAAGCTACGGAACAGGTTGTTGGCGATCGTATGGCGAATGCCGAATCCTAAGCAACTCAGGAACACTTGGTAGGAGCCGCAGCTTCCCCAGGCGACGTCTCCGCCCATCGCTGCTGCATATGCTAATTCCTTCCCCTTCTTCATTGCAGGATCAGATCGAGAAGGATGGCAAGCGCTCTGGTTTTTGCCCTTATCGCCTCTCGTTCGGTGACTCCCGACAAAGATTATTTCGAGAAATTCCAGTCGATCTTCAAATCGTTTCCTTATTTAAATCAAACCCTTTGGACCCACGTCTAGTTCAATTGCTGTAGTTGACCCGGGGCCCTCAGGTCGCTCAATTCTCCACGCTGACATCACGTGGCATCTCACGTGAAAATAAAATATTAAAAAAATATAGAACAAACTACTCGATGAATTTTCAAAATTAAAGAAGGGGGAATATGGAAAAGAGAAAGGAATATGCCAAGCGAAACGGCAAGCAACATAATCACTGGGGCCCGCCCCAGTGTCACGATCAGTACTTATGTTCTCGATACAAACATATTTACTTTATATACTCGATATTTTAATCTTGCTTATAGAGATACATTTACTACAAAAATTTGAAACACTAGCTCCAATGTCAGGTTTTGCACATGTCTTCGAGGAGAAGACAGATTGGGGGGAAGACAATTAGTTTTTGATTTCAACTTTCATATCTTGCCAAAAGATATAGTAAGAGTGAGAGAGTGAGTTGAGAATTAGAAATAAGTAATTAAAAAAAAATGAATAGCAAGAGGAATATGCCAAGCGCGTTGGGGGAAGCTATTGTCGCAGCCTTAACGGTGCCATCGCTACCGGCCAGGCATGTCAGTCCCTCTTTGAAGCCTATAATGTCAACACCATAGCAATCGCCTCCACCATGGAGTGCTAGATGCGAGCATCGCATGGATCATGATGAATTTCTTTGTCTCTCCGAGACGAGGGAAATCGTCGTTCTTCGGTCATGACACACGTGGCGGCATTCGACAGACATCATAATCCTCTTTACATCGCAGGATTTGTGAATGTATGTGTCACACCCCAACTCCTACAGGGATGGGGGTAACACGGCCGTCCTTCCACCCGAATGATGCCACCTCTAATCATTTGAATCCAACTCCCAAAAGTCCCCATCGATATCGCTCTCAGTCTATTGTTCGCTAACTGAGGGTCCTGAAAAGATTTGGAAATAAAAAGGTGAGCAACCACAAGCTTAGTGAATAGTACGTCTCTCTTCTAATTAGATTGAGCAGCTACTATGCATATATATAAGTATAGAGCACTGTCGAAAAATTATAATCCAACTCATTATATATACATATCAAATCAAGTACGAAATAAGTCAGAAATACACATTTAAATCCACCATCACAATTCAAAAATCAATGGTCAAGTCCATTGATTAATCTGTACCAAAAATCAATAGTATATCCATTAATTCATCTCACATCGAAACACACGTCGGTGGTCTATCCATCGACCAATATTTTGCTCAATACCTAATCATGGTCACGACATATCAACAACAACAAAATCATGGTCACAACACAACACCTTGTAACAAGGCGACCAAGATTCCTCCCTTTGTAAGAGCTCCACTTATTATTAGCTAGTGGCTCGGTCCACAAAGATATCTTAAAATAGCACGCGCATACCCACAAGCCCATCACTGAACTCACAATGATATTAAGCATCAATACCAATCCAGAACAATACCATCCACAATTCACAAAACCAAATCCATAAATCATTTCATATATCATCAAAAGATTTTGCAACTCAAATTACTCGCAAAAAATATTTTTCATAAAATATTCTCAAATAATTTCGAGACTCTTCTCATAAATTGATTTTGTAAACCAAATCAAATCAAATGCATGTCATAAGACATTTCACATATCGATATACATAACATTCCATAACCCATGCTCAAAAAGCTTTTTGTAAAAATGTTTCGCAAACCCAAAATATATAATATTTCTCAATTTCGTTTCTCAAACATAATATATCTTCCCACCAAAAAGTTCTCACACTATTTATAAATATCAAAATGTATTAAATGCCCGATCCAAATTTATGCAATAAATATGTTTATTCATAACTCATAAAATATTAATTATTTGTCATTTTAAAGATACGAGCTTATAAATTCTTAAAAAAAATAGCACCACTTACCTAAATATGCCCCCGATCAAACAATAAATAATACTTGTAGTGCCGAGCTCATGACCCTATCAAATAACCGAGAAAAAATGTTAAAATCAAATAAAACTCTACCTCGACTATGAAACAACTAAACTACACCTTAACAGCGACTCTTATGTGTTAGCAAATCACATACCCAAAACGATTATTCAACCCATTCGCAATGCAGGGTTTTGGCGCACAACTTGATTACGCCATAACTTTCTCCTTTAAATCCTGTTCTAAATGTATTTATAGTCAATAGAAAGCCCTTCACACAGACTGCAAGAATCCCAACTTGCCCATCCCAAGATCAAGTCGAAAATCAACAAAATATGGGCCTGAAGCTGCTGGACGCGCACTGTTCACTACGGATGGGAAACTTTGAAATTTTGTTTCGGGCAAACCATAAGCTCAAATCACGATCCGTAAAATCTTACGGCTGCACAACACCCTAAACTATCATTTTTATAAATATACGTGGCTCAACGACTCAAAATCGGACTTTGCAACTCGATTTTCCTTAAATTTCGAATTTGAGCTCTAAACCCAGAAAATACTTCGATTGAATGAAGGAGGGGCTTAATCTCTTACCGGGTGTTACGTTACGAAGTCGAGTCGACCTAGCGAGGCGTCCACGATATGCACGTGCCAAACCCTCTTTCCTTTCATCTCCTTTCTTCTTCTTCTTCTTTCCTTCTTTCCCGAGCTGCTCTCAGTCTTCTCTCTCTTCCTTTTATCTAACGGTGGTCCCTTTTTATTGTTTTTTTTTTTCTTTTTTTTCTCTTTTTTTTTTCCACTTTTGACTTTTTCAAAGCCCACATCTTGCAGTATGATAAACGGGAAACAAGGGAGAGTAACAGTAACCTTAATTTTTTTTCAATGTTTGGAAGAGTTTTGTTCTTGTCGGAGAGAGGCGGTACATTCAGACTCCATCGGAATTCTTTTTGGTAACCCAGGGAACCCCCGCACCGCACCAACGCGGACGGCCCGATAGGCTCGGGGTAACGGGGAGGTAAACCCTGGGGGCGACACGTGCTAGCCACCATACACGGCCTCCGGTTAAGTCACCCTGCGTCGCCCGGGATTCGAACACTCGACCTTTTGCGAGAGGAAGAGTGCTCGCTCCAGCAGCGCCACCCAGGTGGGTGGTTCCATCGGAATTCTTTCTTCTCTAAGCCCGCAAAGAAATTTCAACGCTTCAGGGTAAGCATGGGTCTCTGCCTAGAAAGGGAGATGAACTGTGGATGTCTGGTTCCATTCCATTTAAGAGAACACCCTTCCGATGCCTGACAAATAACTGCGATGGATTCCCTGTTCTCTTCCTCCTGATGAGTTGCATCAAAGTTCACCTCAACCACGCCAAACTCCGGAGGCGACCACCTCCATAGAAGGGTGGTTTTGAATTCGATTGCTTCTCCCATGAGGCCGTAGGATGCACTCTGTTGAACTACAGAGTTTCGATTAGTGATCTCTCACTTTCTCAACATCTGGGGCTTTGTTCGCAAAGAGATTATCAGATTGAAGAGGGATCTGAAGTTGACTACATATTTGGCGCTTTGTACTTTTGGTAGTCTGCCGCAGAGATAGCATGTAGGATCAGTTATAATTTCCCTTTTCGCTAGGCTCAGAGGAAAAGCTTAGCCTTTGGTTGCCATAGAACACACATGGTTTCTTGGGAGTCTGGGCGGCATAATGAGTGTCTGCATTGAAACTACTCTCTGCATCTTTAGCTGACGTATGGCCACCTTTTACACTGTATTTTCCTATTCGAGAGCCAAATTTGGCTTATCTTCGACTGCATTGAACTTAATGGAATTGCCAAAATCCATTGGGCAAATCCTTTAAACTCACGAAAATGCTCAGAAGATACTGTGCCAAACCCATGAAGACCCATTTCCTTTCTATGCTTCCCAGATTTCTGTTGAGGGAAAATACAGTGCACTCATCACTCTGCTCCACGATGCTTCTGGTTTCTTTATCATCCTCCGCGCCTGTTTCGCTAAAAGGGATTGATTAAAGCAAGATATCATATTTTTTCGTCCTTATAACTTTTCCAGCTTCTCCAGTGGACTCCAGTTTTGCCTTCTGCGGAGGACCAACGGTACTTAGCAATATTCTTTTCAATCATTCCACAGACAGATATTGGTATTTGGGAAGCTAACATATACCATAACTAAGGATGGTATTTGGGAAGGGGGTTTTGTTTTGCCTTTTGAGCTTTCGGGGGTGTTGTTTAAGGGTGAGTATGGTCCAGGTTGGGCCGGTCCACCCCCTAACCCTAGGATCAACTCGCACAGTACCGGTCCTTAATTTTTAAGATCGAAGACCGACCTTATTAAACTTGGGACCAAGGACCGGACCGACTTAATGGATTTGATCCGGTTCCAGGGCAACCTAAAACCAACCGATAATTTTTTATTTTATTTTTTGTGCTCCTTGAAAAAGCAATTGAGGACCGAACTGACCCAATGAGTTCGGTCCAATTCCAAAATCAACTTGAGACCAACTAATAATTTTTTATTTCATTTTTTGTACTCCTTGAAAGAGCAATTGAGGACCGGACCGACCAAATGGGTTTGATGACGAGCGAGGTTAGCTAAGAAAGGCAATCGGTGAGGGTCAAGTGGGGTGAGCGTTGAACAGAGTGAGGATCGAGTGTCGAGTGGGGAGCAACAAGCCAAGTGAGCATCAAGCAGCGAGCCGCACAAGTGACCCAAAGCAAGCGAGATGAGTGTCAAGTGATGAGTGGAGAAGTTGCTTCTTTTGATTTTGACAAATTAAAACTAAGAGGATATATAAGACAGAAGAGAACGAGTACTAGAGGAGGAAGATGTCGTAAAGAGCTGTTTATGCCATTTTGGATGCCGTGAGAACTCCTCACAAAAACATTTTCTTCATTCGTAAATTATGATCATTCACATCGTAAAAGACATTAAAAATCTAAAAAACAATGCAAAATTACTTGAACTCCTCATTAAATAGGAGTTTTGTTGACGTCGTTTATTTTAAGGTTTTCTTTATATAAAAAAATTATAAATAATATTATGTATATATAGTCAAGGTTCATTTGGGTTGAACTGACCCTGAACTCCTAAGATTAATGACCAATCCGCACAGTATTGGTCCAGAAATCCTAGAACCAAGGACCGACCAAGTCTCCTTGGGAACTGGACTAGGATTGGCAGGATTGGGCCGGTCTAGGGTCGATTCAGGGTCAACCCTGGACCGATGCTCACCCCTAGTGTCGTTCTAGAAGTGGTGTAGGCTAGGGCAATGGAGGACAAGGACGCGCCGTTTCGCTCCAAAACGACACGCAGGTTTGGGCCTTTTTGGGTTTTGAGACGAGGTTTCATTTTAAGCTGGACTTTAAGCAGATCTTTTCTTTTTCCTTTTCGGATTGGATAGCAAATTGGTTCTTCTGTTGTTAAAAAAAGCTGCGCGAGCTTTTCTTTTTCATATAAAATTAAATTAAATGCTAAGAACAGGCAACTAGTGTCGTCAAAACATTAATTTGAGTCAAAATTACGGTCATTCTGAACGACGTCGTCATTACCGTCTCATCACGGTACTAATAAAAATGTAAGATTATTCCACACCAGTGCGCAACTAAAACAAAGACACGGATGAACCAAAATAGTAACATTTATTGAAGATCAAGGCACTGCAAGCATTCATAATTTTACTCGATCAAATTTTCATTTACTAACACAATGTGACAAATTATATAACAAGTAATAAAAGCTCTGTTTAATTTTACACCAGATACGTTAAATATATTCAACAAAGCAACAATAACTTATGACTAATGTCTATCAGGGCCAGATAAGCCAAACCAGGACATAAAGAGGTTGGTCCCAAGTCGTTTAAGGCCGGACTTAAAACTCCAGTGTCCATGCTCGAGTCACTGGCTACCGTGCCTGAATACTCGGCTCCTGCAATCAAGTCAACAATGCTCGAGATCAGTCTATCGAGATTGAGCCCCGATCTCTAGCGCCCATGCTCGAGTTCCGAACGGCTAGGCCCAAGAAAATTGGAACCTCAGGAGCAGGCTCGAGTCCCCTAAGGTCAAGGCCCAATCTTCGACCAAGGTGGGGTCCTCAACACTAGGGTTCAGGATCGTAGCGACTAGGCCTTAGTCCCTCGAGACTTGACCCAAGACCTTAACGCCTCATGCTCAAGATTTCGGCAGTCATGTCCAAGTCTTCGGGACCTCGAAAGCCGGGCCCAAGTCTAATAAAATGAGATGAGCCGTGGCTTTGTTAACTCAAAATCAACATATTCAATTATTTTAAAAGTCTAGTTAATGAATGATACTATTTAAATTTTTTACAAATTCTATTTATAGACTGCCAAAACAATGAAATTTTTTATCCATGTACACACGTAATGTGAATAGTGCATGTCTCTTCAGGAAAAAAAATTAAGTTTTCATTTCCAAGCGACGGAAAAATAATCAACAGTCCGTTTTCAAACTTCAGCCAAGCTTCGGAAAATATTACTATTTTCCTAGAAAATGACTTTTTTAAAAATATTTTTCAAAAAGCCAAAATTCCTGCATGAGAATATAATTTCGACCAAAAAAAAAAAACCGAAGCATATAATTAAAAACTAGAGGCCTCCTTGCTATTGTAAAGAGCAAGTGGTTTCATGGACCAGCTTTTGAGAAGAGAGTAAGCCCTGGGCTCTTGTTCGATCCAATGCAGGTCATCTACGCTTGGACCCGGGGATCACATGGGATCAATCATGTACAAGCTTTCCAACTCATTCAACCTTCGGCTGCAAATTCGTAGAAATAGAAGTATAGGAGAGAAACGTCAGGACTTGGAAGTCCACGTAGCTAATCTCTTTGCCAAGAGAGATTTACACTCAGTAGTCATCGACAAGTATTTTGGATGAATTCCAAAGTCAAATATCTCCTCAATACTCCCTATTTAGAATGTCAAATTCATTCCATCACATAGCTCTCGAACCGCGAGTGCAAGCCTCCCAATCACCCTGCTGAAATGAAAGAATACCCTAGAATCTCCATTAGCGTACATAGCTTTTGTTAGCTTCAAGATGAGTAACAAGTCACGATAATCCCCCAAAACAAATACACAAAATCACAGCCATCTTCCACTAAGATTCTGTGAGATGAGTCGTCCTCTGCGACGAAGAGTAGTAATGAGATTTGAGCTCTTTGAGAGTGGCAGCTGCCTCCTCCGCAATTCTAGACAACGTACGGTCCGATTTTTCAGCTTACTGGTTGAACTCGACGATTCTCTGTTCAACATAGTCATTCAGAGATGCGAATCCAGAAAATATGGCAGTCTGTTTCAGCTCCGATACCAATTTCAGCAGTGACTCAGCCGCTTGAGCCTTTTTCGGGTACCTGAATCAAATGGCAGAGGAGACAAATACATGAGCACAGAGAAGCTGCTTCTTTGATAAACTTCGGAAAGTAAAGAAGCAGATGAATCCAGGGTTAATCTTTCTGAAGCATTACAAGTAGATGCTCCCACCGCTTAATAATATTCCTAGAAAAGTTTTTAGTCCTTAACCACACACATCACCTATTCAAGTAACTAATCTCGAATGCCACTCATTTTCCCTCAAGTTCATATAAACTATAGAAAGATGCTCTTGCCACTTCATCATATTCCTTGAAAAGTTAATAATGCTTAGCCACCTGCATTTTGCAGATTTGAGTAGCTAATTTTGAAGTAAACCTTTGTGTTCACTCAAATTCATTTAAACTATACAGAAAATCCAGATTGTGAGGGTCATTTCGCATTATGGATATTGCTATTGCTAAATGCTAATGCACATGTGGCAAACGCAATCTCTGAGAATATGAACTTCCCATTATCATGAAAAAGAAATTCTACATCCATTTTCTATAAGTCTCATAGCCCTGCAATTTTGAGTCTCTCATGGATTCAGCAGGGGATTACCAAACTGACATATGGTAAACATATATGCCAAACATGCACTGCTTTTTGGGTTAATGAGCAGAATTAACTATCCTTTGTAGGTTACAACAATTAAATGGCCAAACCTCACTTCAGATTAAAGTCCAAATCTTACCATTCTTGCTGGGCGCATCTCCATCATGAAAGCTTCTTGTGAGTTTCTGACTGGAGGATCATTCACCTGCCATAAGTGAGAAGACTCAGTCAATACCACGATGGACGCTCTTAGATGTCAAACCCTTCCCAGTTTGGAAATTTCAAATTGAAGATAAAAATATAGAACAAATGTTCTTTTATTTTTCAATAAGAGTAATATCTCTTCGCATGTTACATAAAGAAAAATCTCTCGGAGTGTACATGCCACTTGAATCACTAGAATGGCAAAGACAAACTTGAATTTTACCATATAGGTGTTTTCCACCAAAGAAAGAGAAAAGGATCATGAGACATTTGCCACCCCATGTCAAATTGTTCTGTCAAATTTGCGAGCGACGGGCAAACAATGTCAACACTGTAAAAATTGTCCATCCAATTAATCTACCCAAAACAAGAAGCAGTCCAATCTAGAAACCAACAGAAATGCCAACATCAAGTCATGGGAATTCTTAGATAAATGACATTGCTTTCCAAATTACACCTCATCAAAACAGAGGACATCAGCCATACTATTCGAACTAGGTTAATAAACAAGTAGAACCATTGCAAACTAATTCTGAACTTCCGAGATGAATATAATCACGAAAGCCACAGATATTGAAGCTAAAGCCAGATGGCTAGCCGCCTCGGCAAAGCAATTAACAGACGACATGCTGTGAAACTACACAAAAGAAAATCAACATATAATATGGAAAGGCCAAAAAAACTAATTGTCCAATTCGATGAAGATAGCGGCAACAGCAAACGAACCAACTCTCCCCCTACACAGCTCTCGACGAAAATCCAGCATCATTCACGACGCGAAAGCCCTCCGAGAAAACACCCCCACACTCCCGGAGAAATGCTTCCGCAACCTACTCTTCGTTCGCTGGCTCGCTCGCACATCAAAACCGAACTACCGATTCTTGCCGCACCGCCTCCGAACGAACGCATCCCACGCGTCAAAATCCATTCTTCCCGATCTCAATACTCGCTCTCTTGCTCATCAGTTCGAAAATACCACGACACGAACGTCGTCACGGCCCGATGCCTTCTTGACCCCGCAGCATCTCCACTACACATTGGCACTTCGCTATACCTTCTTCCGCAGCGCAATCTCGACAGTCCCCCTCGATACTCCGCCTGAAAACCCTAACAAAAATGAAGCTGGAACCCGAAACGAAACCAAGCTCGCCGCTCCATTTCTCGACCGCGCGCCCGTCACTGGCTCTACAAGATTTCTCCCGGGGATTTCAGTGATCGAAGCCCCTGAACTGCGACATGCTGAGGTTGGTGTAGAGAGAGAGAGAGAGAGAGAGAGAACGGACCTCTCGTCGTCGGCGGCGGCGGCGATTGCGGCGGTTCCGGAGGCGAGCACCGGAGGCCGACGGTTTCGCGGGGAGGTTGGACGGCTGCGATGCGAATGAGCCAAATCGCGGAGGTCGTTATGTAGGATTAAAGTCTTTTTTATTAGGCAAAGTAATCTAAAAAATAATTAATAATAATGTATAAATTTGCTTGTGGAATAAATCTCCCCGCTGAAGGGGGGAAAACATCGAACACGAACGGAACAACCATATGTTTTTTTTCAAGTACGGTACAACCATGTTCACCACTAAAATTCCATGTTAAAGATTTTCATAAAAAACGATTAATATTCATTTATTTTGTGATTATTGTGATTTGGACAACGTGACTCAAAAGGCGAAGTCGTTTAATCCTCCACTCTAAGCTTGTCGTTTTCAGATTCTATGTAATGTTTTTTGTAAATGAATTAGTTTTCCATCTACTAAATATCAAAAAGTTGGAAAATAATTTTTCGAAAACAGTTTTCCTTTAAAAAGGATTTTGATACAAAAGTGGAAGGTAAAGTTGAGAGGTATTGTGAAAGACCCGAAAAAAAGACCAAAAGAAAAGTCAATAAAGAGTTTTGGCACGATTGAGCAATCCTTCATCTTCCGTTTTAGTTCTTGTAATTTACAGGTCTTGAACTTCTGATTGATGGTTTCTTAATCTTCCTCATCTTCTTGCATGGCCATACCTTCTATTTATATGGCAGAGGTCGAAACCAAGGGATGCGACTTCAGTTTCAAGGTTAACTTCATGAATTTTGCTAATCACTTCGTTTAACGAGGTTCTTCGACCCTTTATCGTTGAAACTTCCGTGCGGTCCATTATGTTTATTAGAACTCCGATCGCGTGTTGTCATCAGGAAAATGAAATCCCGAGTTCATCCAAGAGAGTCGACTTGCTCTGTAGGGTTCATTTCATCCTTCAATTCATCATCGACACACACGTGCGGTTTGTCTTCATGTACTCGTGCAATGGAACAGTCCATGATAAAAGTGAGGTTACTCCGGCATAAGCTATATAGATTACTACAGTCTGTACATTCATCGACGCAGATAAATGCGAGTGCCAGAGATCTTCTCGACGAATTGTTTGTAACTAAATGAATCTACCACTGCTAGTCAAGTTTTTACTTATAGTTTATTTCGATCATCTGGAGCTTCCATGCACATATCCCTCGCTCTGAGCAGAGCCAAAAGCCAAACTATAGTCGCTGAGAAAATTTGGGGGAGTTTGCGCGGTCAAAGGCTTTTTCTTGAAGGGAATGCGGAAATATACAAGGCATCTGCGTGGCCAGAGTATCTTAACGACTGACAGAGGTAACATTCAATATGCTCCGATATTTCTTGTGACACGGTAAGTATCCATACTTGAAATCCATATCAAACAACATATTCTAAAGGATAACCCAAAAGCACTCTGCATTTGCTCTCTCCGACAAGAAGAGTTTCCACGTCTTTTCTCTTTCTCTATATCTCTTTGTGGTCTCCATGTAATGTCCTCAGTAGAGCAGACGTTGAGGATGAAAAGATGACCCTATGGTGCATTCCAGTTCCAGTTAGATCTTGGAGGCTTCCTCAGGAAAAATCACCCACGGATCACCATTCTCAGTAGCAAAGAAGAAAGAAGGGGAAAGAAAATGATCATCACAGAACACAAGCATGTAAGTTCTCCTTGTTTCATAGCCACATGCAGTATAATAAGCTTTTATGGTGGAGAATCCTTTCTGAAAAACACAAACGAATTATTTGGCTTGTGGAAGTGCTAGCATCATCTGACTGTCGCATAATAAGCCTTCGAATGAGATAGCTCGAGCACAGCAGATAATGCAGCGCAACAACGTTTGACAGAATCATGCAGCACCTGATGGAAGTTGCGTAATGCAGACTTGGGATCAGTGTATCGATTAGAACAGATATGGGACAATGAATACCCATTTGACGCTCACTGCAACACCGACACGGGTAGGGGAAATGCTTTGTTCTTGCTACATCTAAGTTACCGATGTCGACCCAGGTTGAGAGTTAAAACTCTGCAACACTGCAGCTGCTACTCCCCTGTCAATCTTTTAAGCCTCAGCCCGAAAAGAAAGGAGCAGCATGCAACTCCACACGTCCGCAGTCTGAGTCCCATCAGCATATCTTCTCAACGTGCATCCACCGGACTTCAGGGCTACAAATCTCCCACTCAAACAAAAGAGCCAGCCATCCCTGCTCCTCCACCAAGTAGAGTCTTTGCCCAATCATCATTCGGAGATTGAGCATCCATCCCAGCCCACCCAGTATATTGCTACTAAATCTGTGCCCAACTTCTTCTGAATGACAAAAAACGAGCAAACGATGACAAAGTTAAAATGCCAAGAATGGTTTACGATTTCACGCACAAAGTACTGGCAAATTGAAATTGTCTAATATCAATTTTTCTGTTGTTAGTTTTATGTTGGACTCCGTGCTCCAGTTACCGTTTAAGCATTTTCACTAGAAGAAGAGAAAATAAATGAAAGAATTGACAAATTAAAATCGAAAGCTGGCAAAAGATTTCAAAGCACAAACTTGATTTGTCCATGCCCCCGAGGTCGGGCCTACCAACAGAAAAGTTCCAAGCCCACCACGAGGTGGAGAGGACACTGCACGGAAATTTGGCTGCAGGACCAAAAGGGAAAAGGACTGTGTGGTGCATCAAGGAATCGTACAGATGTTAAAGTCGAGGAAAGCAAAACGTAGCAATTTTTACCTTTCAGAAGAGCCTCCAACTTCTTATTGAAGATAGACCAAATATCCGCTGTGCAGCAAGATCTTCAATCATAAGTCGGAATCATTCTTGAAGCATTTCCACAATATTCTAACCATCGGTGCGAGCATCATAATTGCCGACTAGATGTTCTTCTGGGAAATTGCACCCATCGATTTTGAATGTACGATTTGTTCGATCTGGTAATTCGATCAATGAAGGGCAGTCGACTAAAGTGAGCCTTTTAAAATGAGGCAAATTTTCCAGCCCATCAAGTTTCCGCACATTGCAGTCTGATATTTTCAGATGTTCCAATCGCCTCAAATCTTGAAGACTGACAGTGCATGCCAAGTGACAGTGTTTGAGTTCTAATTTAGATAAACCTCTCACCATAGAAAATTGCGAATATTGAATCACGCAGTCCTGAAGGCACAATACCGATAAGCTGGAGGGTAGCTCTTCGAGGTCACGCAAGTGTGCATAGTGCAATACAAGTTTTCTAAGTTGAAGTTTACGAAAATGTACAAATAGGTTGGTAATCTTTGAGAGGCACAACTCCACATTTCTAGATTTGTTAATCTCGTTAACCAATCAATTTGTGGTGGCTCAAAGGAAGAATTCTGCATTCGATTAGTAGGATCAAAGTTATCACCCAAGTACAGCACTTTCAGATTTCTCAAGAAAGAAAGGTTTGGCACAGTCCCCATTGTTTTGGATCCCAGCGAAGAATGATTAAACTAGATGGAAGTCTTTGCAAATCCCAAAGTTGGTCACATTCACTTAAATCTAGTTGTTGGAGATGAGAGAGCAATGGAAGGGTCCAGGGTAGGCCAGAAATCTTGGTAGATGATAATCTCAAGATTTTCAAAGACAATAATCCTCTGATATCACAGAAAATCCCCTTCAGATTCCAGCATTTTGAAAGATCCATCTCTTCCAGCTTTTCTAGATTTTTTTATATCTTTGGGGAACTTTTCTAGGTGAGTTTTCTTCATCTTCAGCACTTTCAAATTTTTCAAATGCTTGACAGACCTAGGTAAATTAGCAATCTTGGTGCTTGATAGATCCATGACTTCCAGGGACACAAGATTCCCAACGGAAGGAGGAAGCTCAAGTAAATTCCGACAGTTTCCTAGAAGCAGGCTCCGAAGTTTTCTTAAGGACTCAATAGAATTTGGCAGTCGATCAATAGTAGCACCCTCCAATCGAAGAAGCACAAGAGACTCCAAGTGACCAATAGAGTCCGATATATGACCCAAACTTTTACATTGGCAAGCGCTCAGAATCTTAAGTTTCTTCATGGAGGCCGGCTTGAAATCAATCTTTTTAATGGAAGTTCCATCAATCAGAAGTTCTTCCAAATCTTTCATATGAGACAGTTCTTGCGGCAAGTTGCTGACGAATCTGCAGAACTTAAGATTTAAGGAGACTAAGTTATTTAGATTACCTATCAATGGACTAATATGGGATAGTGCGGAACAATGTTCCAAGACTAATCTTTCCAAGTACTTCAAAGCACGAAAGTCTGGAAGAGCATTCAGGTTACGACAGCCACTTAAGTTCAAAACTTTCAATTCATTTGCCTTCTACAAGAAAAGAGGACAGAAAAGGCTCAGTTGGTGCTAGCTATTATAATAATTCCAGGATACATAGACAAATATGCACTTCACCTCCAGGATTTTTTTCCATTCTTGTGAATCTCCAGTGACTAAACTATGAGATAGATCAAGAATGACCAGGTTCTCCAAATGGAAACTAAGTAGTTTAGAGATTTGGCTACACCCTTGCCAATCAAGCCACCTTAAATTCGAAAGAACATTCCGATCCAATCCCCTGAAAATCGAGCTCCATTAATAGTTAAATAGATTCTGAAAAGTCCGTCCAACAGTAGCCTGGTCCAATCTCAAGAACCTCAAGCGCCCTAGATGGCTAAATCTTTCACATCTTAAACTTTCACTTTGTCCCTCATCAAATGTGAGACCAAGGGCTTCCACCTTGCTAGGACTCTGCAAATCGAAGGAACTGAATAAGTAGAAAGGGAAATGAAATATAGCCATTCACACTTCATATTGGGAAAGCAAAATCAAGTAAAGGAAGTATCTTCAAAGATTGTTGACTGTGTTTGAACTTAAAGACTTATGCTTGAAAAGTATACCTGCTCCCCATTAAGCGTGGAAAGCGCATCAATGTGATTCCATAATCTACTTCGGTTTCGAGGCTCATAGGGATCTTCCATCCTAACAATTTCCCTGCCAAATTCTCTTAGTTGATTATTCATCCATAAGTCATTGTTTTCTCCAATTTTGAGCAAACCCATGTCACGAAGAATCACGATTCCTCTTGGATCACATTTACATGCACGCCACATGTATGAGGGAATTCTCCCATCCATTCCAATGAAAAGGCATGCTATATCGAGAAATATTTTTCTCGTCTCGTCATTTAGAGAGTCATAGCTTACATGGATCACTTCTTGGACTTTATATTCCGGCTTCCTTCCTAAGCTATTCAATGTATCTTGCCATATTTGTCTTTTCCCTTTATACTTATGCAAGTATGAAGCTGTTACTTCAATAGCCAAAGGCATCCCTCCGATAGCATTAACAATGTCTTTGGATAGAGAATTATACTCATCCTCTTCTTCACGAGTATACCCACTAAAAGCATGCATGCGGAAAAGTTGAAGAGCTTGATGAGCCCCCATTTCTCCAACCTCATACTTATCAGCCACTCCGTAACCATCAAGAACATCAATTTTTCCAACTGTCATAAGAATCCTGCTTCCAGGGCCAAACCAACTTAGATCCCCAACTAAATGCCTAATTTGGTCAAAATGATGCACATCATCGAGGAGAATGAGAACTTTCATTTCACTAAATGAACTTTTTATGACATTTGTCATTTGGTCAAGAGTTCCTAGCCTTCTACATTCTTTCCTACGGAGGTCTGAGATTAACTGTTCTTGTAGGCCCATGATGAGTCCTTTGGATGCACCATTTTCTCGAATATTGGAAAGAAAACTACAACGTTGAAAGAGACGATGAATTTTGTTGTACACAACCTTTGCAAGGGTAGTCTTACCAATCCCTGGCATGCCACATATTCCAAGCACACATACATCTTTGTCATATACTCCGGTTGCCTGCTCATTGATGTAGATGACACCAAGCTTTTTCATAACCTCCCGTACGTGGGGTTCCATGCCCACTAAACTGTCAGTCACATCTAAATGATTCTTCTTCAACCACTCCAGAAGATTTGAAACAACTGTCTCTATGATTGCACCATGACTGTCAAATGCGATGATGAAAATAACGAATCAAGATGAGATTGCAAAATAATTAACAACAGTCCATGAAAAATACGAAGGATATAATACAATTCAGCCGTACTGAATTGACCAATTAAGGACGATGCAGTGGGCAACAAGAAGGGCACGAAAATTACATTTACCTTGTTATCAAATCTAGTCCCATCCAGTTAAAGACTTCAAAAACATTGTGCTTGGCAAAAATCTCATAAAGCTAAAACTGATAACATTAAAAGGGCAGTAAAAAGTTGATTACCCCTTGTTTGTCTTCCGCAGATCATATCCCTTCATCTCAGTAATCTTTCCGAGAGCCTGCTTCCACTTATCAATGACCTTGCGGTCAAGTCTACGGCACTCGTGCTTACTGAAGGACTCCCCAACAAATCCACGTTGGTATTTTAAATCAGTGGGGTCAATATCATAGAAAATGGGCACGATCAGTTGAGCGTCTGCTTCTTTGCATTCCACCATTTGGGCCAATTCCATGAGACAACTCTTACTAGATGCATAATCCTTGGAGATAATAGGTATTGATATCATGGATTGCTTTATGGATTGAACCAATGCATCAGGGATAATTTCTCCAGGATCAAGATCATTATTGTCTCTAAAGACCCTGATCCTTGCATTAATCAGGCTGGTGTAGAGGCAATCAGCAAATCCCTCGCGAGTATCGGGACCTCTAAAACTCAAGAACACTTCGTAATTGGTTCTTGATGAGGTAGAGATGGGTGATAAAGACGATGACAACGACCGCAGCAATGACGGATGCAATGAACGTGGCAGGGGTGGCAGCGGCGGAGGTGGGAGTGGCGGTGACGGTGGCGGCGGCTGCGACGGAGGGGGGACCCGGGGCTGGGGCAGCGGTGAAGAGACCAACCCCTGTAAAATTAAAAAGGCGAACTCTATCACAAGTTGCCACTTCGTTTTAGATAATTTCCGAAGTATAAAAATAGCTAAAAGTGGAGGCATAAGGCCTTGACTAGGATCTGGGACAATGAAGTTGCTTTAGAAAGGGAAAATAAAAACCAAGAACAAAAGGAAAGAAAAAGAGTTGACCGATCTAGGCTCATTAATGATGTTCTTAAAAGGATAAGAGATCTAGATCAAGAAATGTTCCGCTATATCAAGATCAAGAAAAGTTCCAGTAAATCCTTTTATTGCAGTCCAAAGAAAATATTTGCACTGAAGATGCAGATCCGAGCATACACCAGCTAAATCAACAGTCCTCATCCACACACAGACATAACCCAAAAAAACGAAAAACGAAGGAAACGCACAAACACGGGGAAGCGGAACTGACCGGCTTTCTCCCCTCGCCTGCATAACACCGGCCATACAAAGGAGGCGACACGGACGAGTTGGGGGCCGTCACCTCCCTCTCTCGCTCACTGTCGATGCTACACGAAGAGATTTGCACATGCCAACACACGTGAATTTTCACATTTGATCTGTCATACTCCATGTTAGATTCAGCTTGAAATTGCCTGGCACATGTATTAACAAATATGTCTTTTAACAGGATATTGAATGTAATACTAATGATAGGTAGAATTTGGTAAGGAATACCAATTTCAAAATTTATTGTAAGACGAAAATTAAAATAGGATAAATGTGTCATGGGACACTAATTTGAGATTTTTTGAGCAAAAATTTATTTTGGGTAAATGTGCTATTGGGCTACTAGCTTAAAATTTTTAGAGAGACGAAAACTAATTTATGGGGTCATAATTTGAGATTTCTAACAGTATTAATTGGAAGGCTAATCTGAGCCAAACCCAATTGAGAGATCACGAAAAAGAAACAAACATTAACCTTCGTTTGGTTTACAGATTTTCCAGTTTAATTTGTTTTTTCTTTCTTTACTTTTTTTTTTTTTGTCTTTTTAAAATCTTAAAAACATTAATATGGTATACCAAGATAGAAAGGCCCTTAGCTTGCATTACGATTCACTGGCAATCAAAAAGTATGATTTTGTTTTGTTGATAGACCTTTTGCAATAAAGTCGAATATGAAAAATTCATTTGTTTTTTTCCTTGAATCTAGTTATTATGTGAAAATTAAATCCAAGGGTAACAAAAAGAAAAAGAAAATACTTTAGTATTATTATCAAAATTTCACTAACAGGTGTTGAAAAAGCGGCTGCAACTTTTTGCGGCACATTTTAATTTTTTATTTGTCCTAACGTTACTAGTAATAAATTTTATGCACATTTTTCTCTTTTCTTTTGTCTTAACATGAAAGTGAGGGTCATATTTCTATAGAAATTAGTTTTATTTTTATAGAATGAATTATTCTCGTCAAATTAGTTTTTTTTTTTTACTTAAAGCAAAGGAAGAATTAGTTTGATAAAGGAGTATCAATGTCAAAACAATACATTGATTTATCGTTCATATAGTTGTTTCCTTTACCAAATTAGTTCATTTTATTATTTCTTATCGATTCATCAAAATTATAGTTCTATTCCAATATTTCTTTTTTAGTTTAATTTGTTTGTATCCACTAGCCTTTTCTCATAGTCATCAAACTCCAGGGAAATTTTTTTTTTTCTTCAGCGCATCTAATAGAATAAGGTAAATAAAAATTTCTATAGATATCTTTTGACAAAATCTTTATCTCTGCAAAAATAGCAAAATATATATGCACTAATTTGTTGCCCCTCATTTTGTTTTTAATAACCCGAGTTATTCAAATTTCGAGGTTTGACTTGTCCCTGCGGATACAAACAATTCATACCGCTCTCTTTGTTATTTTAACTATTTAATTGTAACTCACTTGTACTTTAAAAATATTTTTTTATTTTAGTATAATAACACACTTTAAATTTTTTCTTATATTAATCAGAAGACAAAAGTTTCTATAAATTATATTTATTCATTTCAAAAAGAGTATAATATTGCACTATCTCGGCGAGGTCAGATGGGAGAAGTCGATCTAAAAGGCAAGACTCGGGAGCCAAAAGTGACTCCGCGGTTATGTCGTTCCCGCAAGGTTTCGTCTATTGGGAGGAGACTCCGACCGTACATGCGTTCACAGGCGACATCCTAGGATTGAGCAAGAGAAGGTGGAGGTCCAGCAGAGAAGGATTCTTTAGATCAACGGAAGGAGAGATGGGAGAGACACGACAGAGTGGTTCTGGAAGACGCACATTTAACTGCTGCCCATTACGGAGCCGGAGGAGGAGGAGGTACGGTGGGCTGCCGGCGGTCATCCAAGAAAAAAGGCGGTGGTTTCTAGTGGTATTTTCGTGTGATCACCGTTAAATGCTGTCTATTTAGACATTCAAGCAGGGGCAATAATGCTGGCCATGTTTCATTTGACCTTGGATTCTTTTGTAAAAGGAAGGAGACAATCAAACAAAGATTTCAAGGATAATTTGAATTTTCGCATTTGCCGCATTGTGGCCATATATGATTTCAGTTTTGATTGTTTCAAATTTCCAAAGATACAAGCAAATGAGCCAAGTGTTCTTACCAAGTTACATTTGTGCATCTGAAAGTTACCGAACCAATGACTTAGCTAATGATCCATCATCTGCTCATCTTTTTCACTGACTTGTCCTTGTTCTTGTTCTCGCTCATTCCACCTTCCTCCATAGTAACGAAAACGCAAAAATGCAACAATTTTCTTTCTCGAGTTTCATTTCCATTCAGTCTCATTCTAATTAACCAAACATTGGCAAGAAGGAGAATCATGATCCTAATTTGACTCAGCTGCTTTTACTCCCGATAACCCAACAAACCTTAATGATATGATACTCTCCGTATCAGTATGGATTTGAAATGGCAAACAAACTGATACTATATTTGTCAAAGATATCCAAGATTTGTGTATTTCTACTGTAATTGGAAAGCTTGGGACCAAATTTTTTATTAAATTAGCCATATTTTGTGTCCTCTCTCTCCGTGTGCCTCGCTCCTTCCCTCCCTCCCTCCCTCCTACCCGAAAGTATGGTATTACATTGTTAAAATCCCAGTTCCGCCATCTGCTCCTGGGCTGCTATAAAATGCTGAAGCTTCTTCCCTAATAACAGGCAAGAAGCTGCTGATGATGACATGTTTATTCTTGTCCCTCCCGCACAAACCAATGAGATCTTCAAGTCACCAACTTCCATTTAGATTTCATCTGTTCTGCATTCCCTGTAGCCACAAGCCAAACTTAACCCGGCAAGCTCTCCCTTACATATAACACCTTTCCCTCACAGGCTCAAACGCATGCTCCCCTCTCTGAACCCAGATACTAGAATTCCCCACTCTCCATTCACATTTACTCACAGAGTCGAATTACAAATGATTCTGCCAAAAACACCGGGCACTCAGAAATGATTGGATTGGGATAACCCATATGAGGTTAAAAGTATCGAATTGTGCACTGATGTCCCATACCAACGCAAAAAGCTCAAGCTGAACAAAAGCTACCTAAAGCAATGTGTCTAGGAAAATGCTTAAGAGCATATGAACTTTTCAGCTTCTCTAATGGACTCCAGTTATGCCTTCTGTAAAGGATCACTGGTGATTCGGAATATTTTTTTTTTCAATCATTCTACGGACATGGTATATTGAAACATGAATAGCATAACTTGGGAGGCTTGTATCACTATTATTATGAGCACTTCCCTCCCTGTTCATGATCATAACTTTTCTTGGGGTATAACCAAGTCTAGTCGTATTGTTCGAGCCTTAGCTCGACTGGACTCACATATTTGATGACCAAAACTCGACTTGATTCGATTACAATCAACATGAAGTGGACAAGCTCAGCTCGAAAAAGCTTGAATGACATTTATTTATTATGAAAATTTGATGATATCAATGTCTATTTTTAACTAGTAATCAACTTTTATAACAGAAACTCGATTAGTTCCTGAACCCATCAAGTTGTGCGAGCGAGCTGAGAATCGCCAAGCTTGAGTTCGATTCAACAAGATGTTTGAGTAGACGATCAACATAGAATGCCATGCATATGGGCTCTCTTCCTTATCACATGGCCAAATGTAGTTTCTTGGATTATACACATTGAAGACCTTAACTAGCTTTGCAATCTGATATTCCATCTTCATTTTTATATCGATACTCTTTATTGCATTCTTTATTGGCAAAAGAACACCTAGAATGCCGAAACTTGGCACGAGGGACATTTAAGTGTCAAAAGTTATGAAAGATATATTTAAATGCTATTTTTTTAAAAAATTGGGACACTAGAGTGCCAAATCTGGCGACGCGGGCCGGAAATCCTACATAGCAATTTTTTAATAATATAACTTGCCTATGTGACTCCGGAAAGTTGAGTCAGCAAAGAAGAGCCAAAACGATGTCATTTTGCTTCTTTTTGAATTTTAATGTAAATATTAATTAAAGAAAAGAAGGGAGGAGCATAATGTAGAAGGCCCTCGCCATCGCTTCTTCACCATCGTTGGCAAGGGTTGGTGATAGTGGGGGAGGGTCGGCTGGGGTCACTGGGCCCTAGCCTACGGTTGGCGACCCTAGCGACCGACGGTGAGGGCCTGCAAGCCCTCGTCTAAGTCTAGGGCAAGGGGTGAGGGCCGGCAACCCTAATCGGATCTGAGGGAGGGCCGCGACCTTTACCCCAGATTTGGGGTGAGAGCTTGTAGGCCCTTGCAAGCCCTGTCGCTGGTTGGCCAGGGTCGTTGGCCCCTGGCTAAGGCCTAGTGACCTCGACCGAGGGCCAGCGACGATGGGTAGGCAGCAGCGAGGGCTTGCATAACTCTCGCCTTCGCAATATGCATCCCTCCCCCTTTTAAATTTGTAATTTGGTTATTAAATTAATATTTATATTAAAATGCAAATTCAAGATAAAACAACGTCGTTTTTTAAAGTGCTAATATGAACACCTAGAGGGGGGTAAATAGTTGTGAAGACAATTTTCGCAAAGAGTAGTAAAAATATTTTGCTTTTGAAACTGAGTTTGATTATCAGCAAACTTTAAAAGAGTTTAGACTTTAACTACAAAATTGAAGTATGAATAAAGTAAAGGAGTTTAGGGATGAGAAAAGGAACACATAATTTATAATAGTTCGGCTTAGATCAAGTCTACGTTCACTCTCCCACGCTGATAGCCTTTTGGCTGATTTCCACTAAGAATCAAAAGAGAATTTACGATATTGTGATCTTGACTTCATAGTGAAGTATCTCTACTACTCTCATGAAGTCGTAATATAAGTCTCTCTCTCTTTTGAATACAATTTTGAGCACAGTATAAGGAATAACAAGTAAGTGGTAAGCTTCGGACTTTGGAATTCTTCTTTCACGCAAATTATCGAACAATTGGAGAGTTCTCCTTAAATACTCCTTTGTGCCTTCTCGACTGTTGGCACTTTCCAAAGGAATTCTTTCAATCAACCTATTGGATAGAATCAATTAAGGAGATCTCGAGCCGTTTGAAGATTATGATGAAAGCCCATCAATCATGTTCGCCCATACAATCAGGATCTTGGTTTCCATAAGTAGATTCTTTCCAAAATAACTTGCCTTCTGAAATGATTTGATATATCTAATTTGATTTCAATAAAGATATCCAATCTCGTATGTGATATTTACAACTAGAATGCCATATATAACATGTACGAATCGAACTCTTGAAGAAAGAAAGATAATCCTACGTCTAGTTAAGTCTTCATTCTTTTCTTGTGTTCAGTTTGAAATTTGTCAGAGTAGGCAGACTTATGTTGTAAGATAGACTTTGACACAAAAGTCTGGCAATCTTCATAATAGAACTTGGATAAGTTTTGTCAGCTTCAAAACAACATAGGAGTTTTCTCTAACAATCTCCCCATTTTTTTTTGTAGTGACAAAACATTTATGTAGATTTAAGAAACTATAACCTGCAAAATAATACTTTAGCAATACATGATAGCTTATAAAAAAACAGATTGAGAATTTGGATAATATCAATTCTACAACCACATAAAACATGTTAATCTTGAAAATTTAAACAAGATTCAATCATCCATATCCATAATCACAATCACAACCACAAAAGATTATTCAGTCCAAACAAGCTCAAAGTTCAAATCTGCACACATTCTCCCCATTTTTGTCAACAGCAAAAAAAAAGAAGAAGAGAGAACTTCAAAAAAGATAGAATTGAAAAGATGAAATCAATTAGGTTTGTCTAGGGGCTTGAACGAGTCTGAAATCCTCAAGTGACTGCACTACATCTTCCACTTTGTCTATAGCCCGGGACGTCTATTGATTCAAAGTCTCAACTTTAGTATCAAGAGACTGTACCTTAACATGAAGTCCATTGAGAGAGTTTGTAGAAGACTGCAAGGCGGTGTAGAGCTTCTGATTCTCGTACTCCATTGTGTATTGCTGAGCTTTAACCTCCAAAAGGAGCTCAACCAACCTTGCATAGTTGGGATCAGTTTCAGTTTGAACACTGGCTTCAGCAAAATGAGTTTGTGAAGTAACAAGAGATGGAGGAATATCAACTTGAATACGAGCATCTTGTTGCTTTTCTTGATCGTGAGTCTCTTCTTCAATCTTAGTCTCAGGAAAGTGAGATGCAAAGACTTCTTCTGGATCTGCAGGGGATCTGCTGATGCCATCACTAGCAGTAGGAATTTTCTCAAGATCTCCCCCTGACTTGTTGCCTTCAGGTAGAGATGAGACTTCTCCTTCTGCAGCCTTTTCTTTCTCAGCATTGGATCCCTTCCCTTGTTAATTTTCTTCGTCTTTAGAAGCAGCATCTCCTTTTTCTGCTTCAGAAACTCCTTTCTTAGTCTCATCTGAAAGTGGTATGGCACCACTTGCTCCATATGAGTTTTCATCTTCATGGTCCTTCTCCGTTGATCTTTCAGGCTCAATTTCTTCTTCGTGCTCATCTTCTTCTTCGTCTACTTGTTCTTTTTCTTCTTGTTCTTCCTCTTCTGTTTCTACTTTTGCTTCTAGTTCTGCTTCAACTTCTTCCTCTGTTTCTTCATAATCAACTCCTTGAAGATTCCTCAATGCAAGAGCAAAGATGGTTAGGTCATCCTCCTCTTCTTCATCTACTAGGAGGACATGTCTATTCTTCAAAGTTGCTTGGGCAACCCTCCTCCCTTTTTCTTTTCTTTGCAGAAGACGATTCTGCCTTGGTTATGCTTGTTGATTCCTTCTTCAGACGCTCAATCGCCTTGGTTAGATCCTTCATCCTCATCTTTGAGATCATCTTCAGTCCTATCACCATAGAACTAATGGTTCTTGTAGAGAGCAGAGAGGGGAATTGGATCTTGAAGAGGCGAAACAACTTGGTGATCAATGCGGCGTGAGGAAATTGCCCTTTTTCCTTCATAACTGTCATGTACATGTGTAGGAAAATGGTGTGGGGCAGAGAAAAAGGAGTGCCATTGCAAATGGCCCACATGATCTTTGCTTCAAATCTAGACACGTCAGTCTTTGATGTTGCCTTGGGTCTTAAACAGTTGATCATAATTTGTGCAACAAAACGCTAGATGCAGGTAGTCAAGAGTAAGTGATACTCCCAGTTGGCATCTTGTCCTTCACCAAGAAATGCGTTGCTTGACCGATTGTGATTTGGATCGGTTGAAAGCCACTTCTTTCTACTCCCAAAATGTCAGTGAGGGTGTCAACATCCACAATAAAAGCTTTTTTACAAACAGTGAACTGAATGTGAGTCTCGTCAAGGAAAGACAAATTGGAGTAAAAGTAAGCAGTCAACTCTGGATAGGCCACAGTAGTCTCAACACAAAAATTTTCAAGTTGAAGAGTAGCCAACTTTGCCCTTAAATCAACCTTGATCGAGTTCAAGAAATCGAAATCCACTGTTCGAGGGTTTATCACCCCTTTGTTCAACATCTGGTTATAAACTCTTTTGTGTTCCTTAGAACGAAACAATCCCGTCCTCTCTCCAGGAACATCAGTAGCCACACCCATTATGGGTTGGAAATTCGAATAAATCCGCTCATCATCATCCTTGTTTTCAAGATGCTCAAAACTGAATCTAGGGTCAGAAGGAAAGTAAAGAAATGCTTTTTCTGCTTAACCCTTTGATGCTATACCCAAGCGTTCCATCATTCTTAAGAACACAGTCTCGTTGCTATGCCCATGTCCTCTTAGAAAATCAATGATAAAAGTCATTGGAGTACCACCCATTTTTAGATAACCATAATGCTTGTAAAGAACATGGGGGGTTAAAGTCCTGAGAGGAACAATGTCTTGCTCAATTTCCTTTTCCAAAGGTTAGCACGGGGGGTTCTATGGAGAGTGCTGCGGAGAGTCCTCTTTAGTGAGATTGAAATGCACTGGTCCTTCAAACATGCTTTGAGGACCTCGACTAGCAATCCGAGAGGACTTTCGCTAGTGTGACTGGGATGCAGACTTGGAAGATTTTGAAGACATTTTTGAGTAAAAAGTTTGAAGCTTGCAGAAAATTTTTGAGAGAAAAAGTCGAGGGAGAAGAGAATTGCGATTAGGATTTTGAAAGGCAGTACTTGAAATGAATCATTCTGTGAGATACAAACCATTCAAAATAGGAAGTTGAAACGACACAAAAGAAAATGCCTTTTCAAAAACAAATTTTAAAAAGGTAACTGCTAAAATTCAAAATCCAAAAAAACTAATAAAATAGTAATTTCTAAAAATAAAACAGACAAGCAACGATTCAGTTAATCATACATTTTCATACCAAAAATAAAATACCTGGATTCGAGAGATTTTCAACTACAGTAGCTTCTTGAAGTTCTGAGTTTGACCAACTTCAGACTTTAGTCGATAGGAAAAATAATATTCAATTTGTTGCGAATAGACTCAAATAGGCTTTTCTCCAAAGGCTTCGTGAAGATATCTGGCAATTGATTCTTTGACTCGATGAATTGAACCAGAATCTCGCCATTCTGAACATGATCCCTTATAAAATGATGTCAAATCTCTATATGCTTCACCCTTGAATGAAGAATTGGGTTCCTGGTGAGATTAATAACACTTGTGTTGTCGCATCTGATCTCGGTGTAGGATTCTTTTATTCCAAAGTCTCTTAGTTGCTGTCTTATCCATAAAATTTGAGAACAACAGTTCCCAAGAGCAACATACTCTACTTCTACTGTTGATAGATCTACAGTACTCTACTTCCTTAAAAACCAAGATACCAGCATATTTTCCAGTAGTTTACAAGTACCAGATGTGCTCTTTCTGTCGACTCTACAACCGACTAAATCAACGTCAGAATATCTAAGTAGAGTAAAATCTTATTCTTTTGGATACCATAGACCTAGCTTTGGACAAGTCATAACATATTTAATGATGCGTCTTACAACAGTTAGATGAGATTTCCTTAGATCAGACTGAAATCTTGCACAGATGCACACACTAAATATAATATCAAGTCTAGAGGCAGTAAGGTAGAGAAGAGAACTAATCTTGCTTATGTATAGCTTTTGATCTACTTTCTTCCCTTCTTCATCCTTGTCTAGTTTTGAAAAACTTGACATAGGTGTCTTTGTCTTTTTGCAATTCTCCAATCCAAATTTCTTGATGAGATCTTTGGCATATTTCTCCTGGTGAATGGATATGCCTTTCTTCGAATGTTTGACTTGCAATCCCAGAAAGAAAGTTAACTCACCCATCATGCTCATTTCGAATTCATCCAGGCTCGAGGTGCTTGCTTCAGTCCATACAATGCCTTTTTCAGTCTGTAGACTGAGTATAGTCTTGTTGGATCTTCAAATCCTGGTGGTTGTTCCACATAAACTTCTTCTTGAATAAATCTATTGAGGAATGCACTTTTGACATCCATATGGAATAACCTAAAATTTTTAAAACGAGCAAAAGCAAGTAATAATCTAATTGCTTCTAACCTCGCTACTGGTGCATGGGTCTCGTCATAGTTTATCCATTCTTCATGTGTGTATCATTTCGCCACAAGTCTTGCTTTATTTCTGACCATTTTTCCTTTCTCATCCATCTTGTTTCTGAAAACCTACTTCGTTCCAATAATAGATTTATCTTTGGGTTTTGGAATCATCTCCCATACATCATTGATGCTAAATTGTCTGAGTTCTTCCTACATAGCTTCTATTCAGCTTTCATCAGACAATGCTTCTTCTATAATTTTTGGTTCTATCTCAAAAACAAGTGCTAGAGCACTGGACACTTCTCTTCCTTTGGATCTGGTGCGAATTCCTTCATCAATGTCACCAATGATGAGTTCTTTGGGATGACTTGACTTGTGCTTCCAGTTGGTGCTACGTCTAAGAGTCTGTTCATCCTCTGCTACGGTTGAATCTTCTCAATCTGCTTGTTGCTGTATTTCAGAAGTCTGAACCTCTTCGGGGGAAATAGACTTTGTTAAGTCTGGAACGGGTTTAGACTCTTCAAGTTGAGTCTGATCTAGTTGATTTTGCACAAAATCCTGAAACTTGACGTTCATAGATTCTTCCACGGATTGAGCCTTCTTGTTAAAGACTCTGTAGGCTTTGCTTGAAATCGAATAGCTAAGAAAGATTTCTTCGTCTGATTTTTCCTCGAACTTTCCAGATCGTTCATTTACATTCTTCAAAATAAAACATTTACAACCAAAGACATGAGAGTAGGAAACAATAGGCTTCTTTCCTTTATATACTTCATAAGGAGTTTTCTCTAGGATAGGCCTCAAGAATACTCTGTTGATGATATAGCAAGCAGTAGAAACTGCTTCTGCCCAAAATCGAGAGGAAAATTTGCTTTCTATCAAGAGAGTTTTGGCCATCTCCTGTAAAGATATGTTTTTCCTTTCCACAACTCCATTTTATTCTGGAGTGTATGGAGAAAAGAAAACATGTTGAAAACCAGATTCATCATAGAACTTCGCAAAGTCCTAATTTTCAAACTCACCTCCATGGTCAGTTCATATGCTTGAAATAGCATAACATTTTTCATTTTGAACCTTCTTGGCAAATTTCGAGAAACAAGATAAGGTTTCAGACTTACTTGCCAGAAAGTATACCTAAGTAAAACGAGAGTAATCATCCACAATTACTAGGCAATATTTCTTTCCATCAATACTCTGAGTTTTGGTTGGTCCAAAAAGGTCCATATGGAGAAGCTACAATGCTCGACTGGTAGAGACTTGATTTACAGGTTTATAGGAACTTCTGACCTGTTTTCTTAAGACACGGGGAGTGCATAATTTAGACTTCTAATAAGCCAGATTAGGAAGTTCTTGAACCAGCTTCTTAGAGGAAATTTTAGCAATTTGCTTCATATTAACATGACCAAGTTTTCGATGCCAGAGACTTGCTTCATCTTGATTAGAAATGAGACACTGAGAACTTTCTGTGTTTACGTTCAGAAGGTATATGTTACCATGCCTTCGTCCAGTAAAAGATTGAGAGAAGTCTTGACTCATTCCAGAACAAATGCATTCTTGGAAATATATTTTGAAACCAGTATCGCAAAGCTGACTTATGCTTAGTAGATTGTAGTTCAAACCTTCCACCAAGAAAACATTATTAATAGTCAGGCTTCCAATTTTCACAATTCCACATCCTACAATCTTTTCTTTACCGTTTCCTCCATCCAGTCTAACAAGCTTTATAAAGCAGCTTGAGTCTCCTGTCAAATGCCTCGGACAACCATTATCCAAATACTATTTGATCTTCCTTTTGATAGTGACTTGAGATATATATAAAAAAAAAAAAAAAAAACTCAAACTTTATTTGGTACTCAGATTTTCTTAGGTCCAGGAGAGTTAGTATTAAAGACGGTCTTTGCCCAGTCCTTTTTAACTGGTCTCCAAACCTTGAGACATTCTTTCTCGAAATGTTCTGAACTGTTACATTTCTAATATCTTAGTGCACTTCGAACATCTGAGTGCACTTCGGCCAACAAGTTTTACAAAAAAAAATTCGAAAGTGATTTTTGTAAAATGCCATTGCAGGTCTTTGTTTAATTCTCTCATTTACTTTGGGAAAATCAATTAATTGAATAGTTTCTAAAGTCATACCCAAACCAGATTTGTTAAAGTAGGGTATTTGAGCTGAAAGAATTTTCTCCAGTTTTTCGGATCCTTTTGAAAATCTTTCTGTAATACTTAAAATGTCCATTTTCAAAATAGCATTTTCCTTCGAAAGAGAATATGAATTTTCTTTCAAATTATCAAAACTTGATTCAGACTTTCAAACTTTTCTTTCCAAGAAACTTCATGTTGCCTGAGCTTAGAATTCTCCCTTTTTAGTTCGAAAATCCTGTTAAGAGATGATTTAAGACTGAGGTAGAGTTCATCTATATATTTAGAAACTTTAATAGGAATTTTTGAGTTACTAACCTCAATTTCTTTGTTTGAGTCTGAATCAGAGTTTATTTCTGATTCTAAGTCTGATTCTAAATGACCCATTAGACATGTGTTGGTATATTCCTCTTCACTTTCCTCACACTCGGTGTCACTCCAAATTTCAACTTTGATAGCCTTTTTGTACTTCTTAGTTTTTCCTTTCTTCTTCTTCAACAGAGGACAGTTAGGTCTGATATGCCATTTTTTCTTGCATTCGAAACATATTATATCTTTGCTGGTTTCATTGTCCTCTGTTGATCTCTTCTGGAAATTCTGCGTGCTTTGATTCTTCCAGTTGAATCTTCTTCCCTTTCTATTCAGCTTTCTGAACTTCTTAATCATAAGCACTAGCTCCTCATCGTCCGTATCATCATTTGAGTCTGTATCATCAGAATCAATGTTAGATTTTAAAGCAATTGACTTATTACCTTTAGGATCTTCTTTATCATTTATCTACTCCACTTTGTATGACTGAAGCGTGCCTATCAGTTCGTCAACTGATAGAGGCATGATCCTCTGAGTTTCTCTAATTGAAGTCTTCACATGATTCCAATCTTTCGAAAGCCCACGCAGCAGTTTGTTGACTTTCATTGGTCTTAAGATTGGTTGACCTTGATAAGCCAGGCCATTCACAATCTCTATAAAGCGACTGAACATATTAGTAATAGATTCTCCAGGCTTCATTCTAAAGGCTTCATACTGTTCGTCATCATTAATAACTTCTTTCTCTCAGTCTGAAGCTGATGTTGCTTTAGGTTGATCCATTTTTCTACAACATCCCACTCCAGAGGATCTCTGGATCTGAGAAATGCCTTCATCTTGTTCTTCCATAGATTGTACTCCTTTCCATCGAAGTAAGGGGGTATGGTGTTGCTCTGACCTTCAACTAAACCTGAAGCCAAAATACTAGCCATGGAGAATCTTTAGCTTAGAAGTAAAACACTTCAAAAATTAAGCACACAGGATCTGATACCAATTGAAAGTGCTAGTATGAACACCTAGAGGGGGATGAATAGGTGTGAAGACAATTTTCACAAAGAGTAGTAAGAATATTTTGCTTTTTAAACTGAGTTTGATTATCAGCAAACTTTAAAAGAGTTTAGACTTTAACTACAAAATTGAAGTACGAATAAAGTAAATGAGTTTATGGATGAGAAAAGGGACACAAAATTTATAGTAGTTCGGCTTAGATCAAGCCTATGTCCACTCTCCCACGCTGACAGCCTTCTGGCTGGTTTCCACTAAGAATCAAAAGAGAATTTACAATCTTGTGATCTTGACTTCATAGTGAAGTATCTCTACTGCTCTCACGAAGTCGTAATATAAGTCTCTCTCTTTTTTGAATACAATTTTGAGCACAGTGTAAGGAATAACAAGTGGTAAGCTTCAGACTTTGGAATTCTTCTTTCACGCATACTATCGAACAACTGGAGAGTCCTCCTTAAATACTCCTTTGTGCCTTCTCAACCGTTGGCACTTTCCAAAGGAATTCTTCCAATCAACCTGTTGGATAGAATTAATCAAGGAGATTTCGAGCCATTTGAAGATTGTGATGAAAGCCCGTCAATCCTGTTCATCCATACAATCAGGATCTTGGTTTCCATAAGTAGATTCTTTCCAAAATAACTTGCCTTCCGAAATAATTTGATATATCTAAATTGATTCCAATAAATATATCCAATCTCGTATGTGATATTTCTAACCAGAAGGCTATATATAACTTGTACAAATCGAACTCTTGAAGAAAAAAAGATAATCCTGCGTCTGGATAAGTCTTCATTCTTCTCTTGTGTTTAGTCTGAAATTTATCAGAGTGGGTAGACTTCTGTTGTAAGATAAACTTTGACACAAAAGTCTGGTAATCTTCAGAATAGAACTTGGATAAGTTTTGTCAGCTTCAAAACAACATAGGAGTTTTCTCTAATAGTTTTATGCTTTTCTTTCAATATCATTATGCAAAATGAGTCATTTTGCACTTGTCTCGCCGAAAAAATGCCATGTTAGCATTTTGGTAGGATTTTCTCGCAATTGGTATTTAACTAATTTATTTTGCTCCGATTTTGGCACTCAAGTGTACATTTTTAAATTTTTGGTACTTAAGTATCCCCTATGCTAAATTTTGGCACTCCAAATATCCCGGCTTCCCTTCTTTCTTGGACTCTTATTTTTAGAGATCTTCCTCCTCCTTTCCCGGTTCAATTGCTGATCCAACCGTCGATATCTTCGGAGGCCCTTACTTCAATTACTTCACCCCTTCGACAGGACCAACACATCCAATAGCTGTTAGTTTCTTATCCTTCATGCTGTAATTAGACTGAGCTAACCGACAAAAATCAGAAGCGTAGGTGAGTCTTCCGTTCCTATGCCACTAGGTTTGGCCCTGCGAAACATTTGTTTGGGCCTGACATGGTAGTACTAGACATGATAATGCTTCTAACTCATAATAGCAAATCTTCAGCCCAAGAGACAAAGTCCAAATTTAAAAACATGTTGCGTATTCACTGTCCAAAGCGACGAATCCACTCATATCCACGTCATGCAAACAGGTCTGGATTTATTTCAGGAAGCAGAGCGCCGTAATAAAAGGTCGAGTCACATCAGGTTCAACTTCGAATCGGAGATCATCCGGTCTAATTTCGATCTAAAGGTTGCTTCGCTTCGCTTTGACGGGAAGCATATTAATAGGTATCTCGCTCAAGGAGAGAGAGATGACCTTTGATCTGTTTGAACTAAGAGCGGGCACGGTATGAAGTCAAATGGGCTCCTGTAGAAGAGACGATTGTCGCAAAATACACGATGGCCATGGGAGTTGAGTTACTAAAATGGTTAGATGGAGGAAACCGTGGAAATGTACGAGAATTCCAGTTACCGTTAGAGAAAATCTGAGGAGTATAAATATGAAAAACATGGAGGGAGAAGAAACGCTTGAGTTATGCCAAAGCTCTACTAGCTTTCCTATGTAGCATTTCCCTGCTGAAGCAACGTATTTCAATTTCAGTATTTTAGGGTCGAATTTGTTGATCATGTGCATTGTAATATATTTCGATGTGCTCATTTGAGTGTTGACGCATTTGTGACTTTCAAGTTATTTCAAGGTAATGTCATACTTTTAATTTCAATGTTCATTGCTCTAATTTATTTTTTTCTTTAATTTCAATCTTTGCACTTCAATTTTCAAGCACTTTAATATCCTTATCATTTAGATCGACATAGCATTTTCTACATCATATTTTGATTTGAAGAGCCGGCACGCCCTTTACACATACTCACATGCAATCCATTTTTGAAGATTTGTTTTTTTTTTTTTTGATAGTTTGATCACTACGTTATGGAGTTGGAACCAATGAACGGACTTTCTTTTGTTTTCTTGATTGCTATTTGCCAAATATACTTTAGATCAAATTAGATCCAACACCTTTTTAACATCAACATAATATTTTATGTAAT
Organism: Eucalyptus cloeziana; assembly: GCA_014182715.1. Taxonomy (NCBI): domain Eukaryota; kingdom Viridiplantae; phylum Streptophyta; class Magnoliopsida; order Myrtales; family Myrtaceae; genus Eucalyptus; species Eucalyptus cloeziana. The sequence continues at coordinate 51,895,820 of CM024636.1, read as the reverse complement.
GGATACATCATGTGACAATGATACGTGGTGTAAACTAATCAAAAATGAGATGCATACATAAATATTGCCAAGCAGGTGAACTCTTAGCACATGGTACGTTATATCACATCACACCATTGTACGTAAAAATACTTTCTCACTAACATGACCGATAATATCTACTAAGGCTGTCAAAATAGGTCACAAACTCATAATTTAACCCACGTTTATTTAAATGGGTCACCTCAAACTTAAAAGTATAGGTCATCATAGGTTTTAAAGTCAAAATCCCAAAACATAAGGGTTTTAACGGGTCTATTATTAACTCACTTTCAACTCATTTAATGATTAGTTGAGGCTTAGCCTCCTTTGGTCATGCTTCGTCAGTCTCCTCTCTCCTTCTTTGATTTCATGATTCACGCTCTGCTTCCACCATCATTAGGTCTTGCAACTTCACTCTACCATGACAAATGTACTTCTTAGGAAACCCAACCTTTCACCACCATCTTCATGCCCCTTCCATAACCCGACCTGGTCCCTCACTGACTTGACAAATCCATCCATGAAGCACCTTATTATTCAAAGGTAATAATTTAAATAGAAATGTTGCAAAAAATGAATTTCCGGTCGAGCTAAGTCGGATTTAGATCATATAGGGATTGAGATGGGTACAGGTTACTAAATTGCATCGAATATAAAATGGGTCAAACAACTTAATTAGATTAATTTAGGTTGAATCATTTTCGAACTGGCATAATCCGACCCGACCCATTCTTTTGGTAAGTCTAGTATTTGCTAAAGATCATAATTCTTCCTTGTAGGGATTGTAGGGAAGGATATCTCAAATAATAGAGGTGGGGCTCCACGATGTTTGGAAGCGTAAATGTGAGATATGATGGAGAATTTGTGCTTTATGAGCTTTAGAATTTGTGCTTATGTTCATATGACATTCCTTTAAGTGTGAGGTCATTTTATCCAAAAAAGTGTTGGGATTAAATTTGACCACAATTAATCATCAATGTCTTTTTTATTAGTAATTATGCAATTGATTGAGGATGTGTTCATTTTTCAAAGGGCATAAAAAAATCAATATCTATGCATAAGTTACTTTACAGTGATCTAGACAATGAGAGAGCTAGAGAAAAATATCATATTACATTCCAGCATATGAAATCACATATGCAGAATACAAGAATGAAGATTTAGTGCATTGGATTAGAGTGTCGATAATTTTTAGTTCAAGAATGAAAAATCACCGTTCAAAACCCGTCGTTTGCGTTTGCAGATCAAGATCATCGACACATACAAATGACTCTTTTTCTTTTCTTTTTTTAACTCTGGCTTATATTAGAATCGCGGGGTCTCTGGGTCCGTGCCATTATGGAAAAGATGCTAGAGAATAAGAGCAAAAGACAAAGCGAATGGTGAGGCTGCTGATACGTGATTTATTCGAAAGGGGAGACGGCATCATTTCTTCATTGCTTTATGGCAAGGGTTAATCAGACAACGCGACAGGCGCAGCAGGCATGTGACACGAGAGAGATCACGCGGAGATTTGTGTCTTCCGTAAAGTAGTCACTCCCCAGACAACTCTCGACAGCACCCACTTGTCAATGCTGTCATTTGCAGAATCATTCGCCAATTCTCAGCAGAGGGCTTCTCGTAAAGTTGCTTTAATTACCACAATCCACTCGACATAAGTACCATTATTTTCGGGCCAGGATAAGGGGATTGGATAAGGTAACAGGGACACGTGTACGCAATGGGATGGCGCTGGCTTCATCCTATGATTGGCTCTCTCTCTCTGTCTCTCATTCATTATGACACATGAACTTAACTGTTGCACATTCCCACGTAATCTAAAGTTACATTAGATGTAATTAAGTAATTGCTATGTATTTGAAATAGGATATGAAAATTAGTGTCCTAAGCTTACCTGTCGAGCATATAGTTGAATTAATGTCGAGTTTCAAAGAATTTGTTAATTTTAATTTATTTGATAATTATCGTGATTTAAGAAAAGTGATTTTCATCTTGTGAAGTCATTTTTCCCCGGATCTAAGCTTGTCATTTTCAAAGCCTATACAACATTTTTTATAGATTGATTAGTTTTCAGTTTATTGAATACCGAAAAATTATAAAATAATTTTTCGAAAATAGTTTTCCCCAAATAGAGGGATCCTGACACAAAAGCGAAGACTAAAGTTGTATGATATTAAACCACTGGGGATTCGCCCCAGTGGTCACCCTTCCATCTTGGAAGGGGGAGGTTGGGGGTTCAAATCCCCACCTTCTCAGGGAGGAGTGAGATGGGGACGATTTCATTTCAGGAGTGGGTTTCGACTCCCACGCCCTGCAAGGAGGCAGGGCAAAAGTCTGAGAGTGAGTAGGATTAGCTTAGAACCGACAAAAAAAAAAAAGTTGTATGATATTGCGAAGGACTCTAAGGAAAGACCAGATGAAAAGTCAAATAAGAGTCTTGGTAAGGTTGAGCATTCCTTCATCTTCCTTTTAGTTCTAGTATTTACAGGTCTTGAACTTCTGATTGATGGTTTCTCGTTCTTCCTCATCTTCTTGCATGATCATACCTTCTATTTATACAGCAGATGTCGACACCAAGGGACGGGACTTCGGTTTCGAGGTTAACTTCATGAATTTTGCTAATCGCTTCGTTTAACAAGATTCTTGGACCCTTTATCATCGAACCAACTTCCTTGTGGTCCATTATATTTATCAGAACTCTGAACGCGTATTATCAGCGGGAAAATGAAATCCCGACTTCATTCAAGAGACTCGACTTGCTCTACAGGGTTTCATGCTTTTAAGTCATCTCAAAGGAACAATTCATCTTCATGTACTACTGTAATGGAACAGTCCATGATAAAGTGAGGTTACTCCAACATAAGCTATATAGATTACTACCGCCAGTACATTCATCGACACAGCTAAATGCGAGTGCTGAAGATCTTCTCTGCTAGGAAGGTTTTACTTACGTAGTTTATTTCAACCGTTGTGGAGCTTTTATGCACATATTCGTCGCTCTGAGCAAAGCCAAAAGCCAAACTATAGTCGCTCTGGAAAATTTGGAGGAGTTTGCGTGGCTAAAGGCTGTCATGACAGACGCTGTTCTTGGCGGCTGAATGCCATTTGCCTGAAGGGAATGCGGAAATTTTTAAGGCGCCCGCATGGCCAGAGTCTAATGACAGACAAACTTAATATTCAAGATGCTCCAATATTTCTGGCGACACAGTAAATATCCATGCTTGAAATCCATATCGAACGACATATTCTAGGGGATAACCTGAAAGCACTCTGCATGTCCTCTCTCTGACAAGAAGAGTTTCCATGTCTTTTCACTTCCTCTATATCCAGTTATGGTCTACCCGTACTTTCCTCATCAGAGCAGAAGTTTAAGATGATAAGATGACCCTATGATGTATTCTAGTTCCCGTTACATCTTGGAGGCTCCCCCAGAAAAATCACCCACGGATCACCATCCTCAGTAGCAAAGTTGAAAGAAAGAGAAAGAAGGTGATGATCATAGAACAGAAGCATGTAAGTTCTCCTTATCACATGGCCAAATGTGGTATAATAAGCTTTTATGGTGGAGAATCAATTTTGAAATATAGAGACGAATTATTTTGGCTTGTGGAAGCGCTAACATCATCTGACTGTCGCATAATAACCTTCGAATGAGATAGCTCGAGCACAGCAGATAATGCAGCACAACAATGTTTGATGGAAACATGCAGTGCCTGATGGAAGTTGCACAATACAGGCTCGGGATCGGTGTATTGATTAGAACAGAAATGAGACAGTGATTACCCATTTGACGCTGTTGCAACACGGACACGGGTAGGGGAAATGCGTTGTTCTTACTACTTTTTAAGTTACCGACATCACCCAGATTGAGAGTTAAAACTCTGCGACACTGCAGCTGCTACTCCTCTGTCAATCTTTTAAGCCTCAGCCCAAAAAAGGAAGGTGCGGCGTGCGACTCCACGCGTCCGCACTCGAGTCCCATCGGATTATCTTCTCAACGTGCATCCACCGGACTCCAAGGCTACAAATCTCCCATTCAAACAAAAGAGCCAGCCATCTCTCCTCCTCCACCAAGTAGAGTATTTGCCCAATCATCATTCTGATATTGAGTATCCATTCCAGTCCTCCCGGTACATTGCTAGTAAATCTGTCCCTAACTTGTTCTGAATAATAAAAACGAGCGAACAATAAAGAAGTTAAAATGCCAAGAATGTTTCATGATCTCATGCACAAAGTACTGGCAAATTGAATTATCTAATATCAAGTTTTTTTTTTGTTAGTTCTGTTGGATTCAGTGCTCCAGTTACCGTTTATGCATTCTCGCTAAAAGAATAAAAATAAATAAATAAAAGAACTGAAAAATTACAGTCAAAAGCAAGTAGAAGATTTCAGAGCACAAGCTTGCCTGTCCAAGCCCACAAGGTCTGGCCTTCCAACAGAGAAGCTCCAAGCCCGCGAGGTGGAGAGGACGTTGCACAGAAATTTGACTGCATGCAGTGTCTTAGCCGAAAGAGAAAAAGACCGACTGGTACATCATGGAGTCGTGCAGATGTTCAAGTAAGGGATGCAAAAAGTAGCATTACTTATCTTTTAGAAAGCCTACAACTTTTTATTGAAGTCGGAATATTCTTGAAGCGATTTCCCAAATATTCTGACCATAGGTGCGAGCAACATAACTGCCGACTATTTGTTCTCCTGGGAAATTGTACCCATCGATTTCGAATGTACGATTAGTTCGATTTGGTAATCCGGTCAATGAAGGGCAGTCCAATAAAGTAAGCTTTCTAAAACGAGGCAAATTAACCAGCCCAACAAGTTTTCGCACATTGCAGTCAGATATTTTCAAAAGTTCCAATCGCCTCAAATCTTCAAAACTGACGGCCTCTGCCAAGTGACAGTGTTTGAGTTCTAATTCAGAAAGACCTCTCATCGTAGAAAAATGCGAATCTTGGATCGTGCAGTGTTGAAGACACAATACTGCTAAGCTAGAGGGTAGCTGTCGCAAGTCAAGCAAATTTGGGAAGTGCAAAACAAGTTTTCTAAGTTGAAGTTCTCTAAAATTTTCAGGTAGCACAGTAATCTTCGAGAGGCACAACTCCAAGATTTCTAGATTCGCAAGTCTTGTTAACCATCCAATTTGGGGTGGCTCGAGGGAAGAATTCTGCATTGGATCAGTAGGATCACCCAAGTACAGCTCTTTCAAGTTTCTCAAGAAAGAAAGGTCTGGCATGGTCCTCATCGTTTTGGATCCCCAGCGAAGAATGATTAAACTAGATGGAAGTCTTTGCAAATCCCAAAGTTGGTCACATTCACTTAAATCTAGTTGTTGGAGATCATAGAGCAATGAAAGGGTCCAGGGTAGGCCAGTAATGTTGGTAGATGATAACCTCAAGATCTTCAAAGAGGATAATCCTCTGATATCACAGATAATCTGCCCCTTCAAATTCATGCATTGTGAAAGATCTATCTCTTCCAGCATTTCTAGATTTTTTATGTCTTCGGGAAATTTTTCTAAGTGAGTATTCTCCATCTTCAGCACTTTCAATTTTTTTAATTGCTTGACGGACCTAGGTAATGTAGCAATCTTGGTGCTTGATATATCCATGGCTTCTAGTGACTTGAGATTCCCAATGGAACAAGGAAGCCAAGTTAAATTCTGACAATTTGCCAGAAGCAGGCTCCGAAGTTTCTTTAAGGATCCAATAGATTCTGGTAGCCTATCAATAGCGGCACCATCCAGTCGAAGATGTAAAAGAGATTCCAAATGACCAATAGAGTATGATATATGAGCCAAACTTTTACATTGGCAAGCGCTCAGAATCTTAAGTTTCTTCATGGAGGCTGATTTGAAATCAATCTTACTAATGGCAGTTCCATCAAGCAAAAGTTCTTCCAAATGTTTCATATGACACAGTTCTTGCGGCAAGTCGCGGATGAATGTGCAAAATTTAAGATTTAAGGAGACTAAGTTCTTTAGATTACCTATCAATGGACCAATTTGGGATATTATGGAACAACGTTCTAGGACTAATCTCTGTAAGCCCATCGAAGCGGGGAAAGCTGGAAAAGCATTCAAGTTACGACAGCCGCATAGGTTCAAAACTTTCAATCCCTTGGCCTTCTGCAAGAAAAGAGGGCAGAAAGGCTCAGTTGGTGCCCGCTATTCTAATAATCCAAGGACATATAGACAAATATACAATTTACCTTCAGGATTTGTTCCCATAATTGTGAATCTCCGGTGACTACACTGCGAGATAGATCAAGAATGACCAGGTTCTCCAAATGGAAAACAAGTAGTTCAAAGATCTGGCTGCACCCTTGCCAATCAAGCCACCTTAAATTTGAAAGAACATTCTGAGAACTCCCTCTGACAGTAGCCTGGTGCAATCTCAAGAACCTCAAGCGCCCTAGACGACCAAATCCTTCACATCTAAAACATTCGCTTTGTTCCTCATCAAATGTGAGACCAAGGGCCTCCACCTTTCTAGCATTCTGCAAATTGAGGGAACTGCATAAATATAAAGGAAATGAAATATAGCCATTCACACTTCATTTTGGGAAAAAAAAAAATTAAGGAAAGGTCTTTAAAGATTGTTGACTGTGCTTAAACTAAACAGTCTTATTGAAAGGTATACCTGCTCTCCATTAAGTGTGGAAAGTGCATCCATGTGGTTCCATAACCTACTGCGATTTTGAGGCTCATCGGGATCTTCCTTCCTGACAATTTCCCTGCCAAACTCTCTTAGTTGATTGTGCATCCACAATTCATTATTTTGTCCTATTTTAACCAAACCCATGTCACGAAGAATGATGATTCCTCTTGGATCAAATTTACATGCACGCCACATGTAAGAGGGAATCCTCTCATCCGTTCCAATGAAGAAACATGCTATATCAAGAAATATTTTTCTCGTCTCTTCATTTAGAGAGCCATAGCTTACATTGATAGCTTCTTGGACTTTATCTTCTGGCTTCCTTCTTAAGCTATCCAACGTATCTTGCCATATTTGTCTTTCCCCCCTATACTTATGCAAGTATGAAGCTGCTACTTCTATGGCCAAAGGAATCCCTCCAATAGTTTCAATGATGTCTATGGACAAAGAATCATACTCATCCTTCTCTTCACAAGTATATCCACTAAAAGCATGCTTGCAGAAAAGTTGAAGAGCTTGCTGAGAACCCATTTCTCCAACCTCATATTTATCAACCATTCCATTCCTGTAACCATCAAGAACATCAATTCTTCCAACTGTCATGAGAATCCTACTTCCTGGGCCAAACCAACTGAGTTTCCCAATTAAATGCTTGATTTGGTCAAAATGATGCACATCATCAAGGAGAATGTGCACTTTCATTTCGCTAAATGAACTTTCTATGACTTTAGTCTGTTGGTCAAGAGTTACTAGCGTTCTAAGTTCTTTTCTTCGGAGGTCTGAGATTAACTGTGCTTGAAGGCCCATGATGAGTCCACTGGATGCACCATTCTCTCGAATATTTGAAAGAAAACTACATCGTTGAAAGAGACGATGGATTTTGTTGTACACGACCTTTGCAACGGTAGTCTTGCCAATCCCTGGCATGCCATATATACCAAGTACACGTATATCTTTGTCATATACCCCGGTTGCCTGCTCATTGACATAAATGACACCAAGCTTTTTCATAACTTCCCGTATGTGGGGTTCCATGCCCACCAAACCGTCAGTCACATCTAAATCATTCTTCTTCAGCCACTCTAGAATATATGAAACAACTGTCTCTATGATTGCACCATGAATGCCAAATGTGATGATGAAAATAAGGAATCGTGATGAGATTACAACATAATTAACAATGGTCCATGAAAATTACGAAGGAGATTATCCAGTTTTCTTTTTTTTTTTTGGGGTCAAAAGGAAATAATCCAGTTAAACTGTACTAAATTGACCAATTATGGACGATGCAGTGGGCAACAAGAAGGGCACGGAAAGTACATTTGCCTCATTATCAAATCTAGCCCCATCCAGTTAATGATTTCAAAAACATTGTGCTTGGAAAAATTCTCATATAGCTAAAGCTAATATCATTAAAAGGACAGTAAAAAGTTGATTACCCCTCGTTTGTCTTCCGCAGATCATATCCCATCGTCTCAGTAATCTTTCCGAGAGCCTGCTTCCATTTATAAATTACCTTGCGGTCAATTCTACGGCGCTCGTGCTTACTGAAGGATTCCCCAACACATCCACGTTGGTATTTCAAATCAGCGGGGTCAATATCATAGAAAATGGGCACGATCAGTTGAGCGTCTGTTTCTTCGCATTCCACCATTTGTGCTAATTCCATGAGACAACTCTGATTGGATGCATAATCCTTGGAGATAATAGGTATTGATACCTTGGATTGCTTTATGGATTGAATCAATGCATCAGGGATTTTTTCTCCAGGATCAAGATCACTATTGTCTCTAAAGACAATGATGTTTGCATTAGTCAAGCTGGTGTAGAGTGTAATAAATTTGTTGATATAAACAAATAATCAATCGAGAAACACGGATCCATATATGACTGTAAAACACCAAGAATCATAAACACAGCGGAATTAAAGCGTACCTGTTTGAGCCATTGCTTTACTTGAAGAAAAGTAGATCACTCTGATAATCAGGGATCTATTGGAATACCAGATCTTCCTCTCTATGACCTATTTCAGTATAGCAGCTTTCAATGGGATTAAAGCAACTGATAGGTATAACCTACCCTTTTATAGGCTAGAGAGGGGACCTAGCAAACCCTAATCAATAGCGTGTTAACTGGGCCCTTCCCATTACGGGCTTCAGTTAAACACAATTGCCTACACTTTGCTGCTCAACTAGGCCCGTTATTAATAGATGCCAATACCCTATTTAATCAGATCACTGTAGGGTTTATCAAATATTGGAATATCCATTAACCCGATTATTTAAAATAGAAAATCAATTAATTAATGTAAGCCCATATTATAGGAAATTTCCAACATTCTCCCACTTGGGCTACATTAATTAACTTATTTTATTTTGAAAAAGATTTGAAAACGACACTATCGGGTTAATAACTGAAAATTTTGTTTTATGTGGCCACAACTTAAAAAAAAAAAAAAAAAAAAAAAAAATATTCCAATAACGGCATCTCAATACCAATCCAATCCTATATAACCTCAGTATAGGACTATGGAGATCAATGTGTTAGTAAAATGCTACAACACAAGACCTTCCATAATCACATATAATAAGTATTATATTTTCATGGATCATGGGCCTAGTAGTGTAGTAAGAAATAGTGCCAACATGTGATCAAAATATACACTATTTCTTATCGGTCCTTAATGCAATTTCTCAACGACATGAAACTGCATTAACACAATTTCTAAACAACATGAAATTGCACAACTATGTCACAATCCAAACTTGAGATCCCATAATTAGTGACATCCAGTCATCTTTAAACCAAAATTTGTTTAAAGATACTGTTTTATACTTCCATTTCTCAGTCAACAGGAGAAAGGATAACAACGTAATCAATAACAACAGTTATTAAAATAAATGCTTTAATAAATATCATAAAAACATTATCAGTCTACATATAACTATAATATCCAGAAATACAATTTGTATAACTCCCACTAACAAAAGAAATCAAAAGAATCTAAGACACCCATATTCTTTACATGTTCTTTAAACAAAATGGGTCGTAAGCCTTTTGTTAGAGGATCGCCAACATGGACTCGGTTCTGATATTTTCAATCACAATATCTCCCTTTTTGACTAAGTCCTTAACAGTATAATATTTGATCTCCATGTGTTTGGACGCATTGCTGATCTTGTCATGCTTGGAATAAAACACAGCTGCAGTGTTGTCATAGTAGATCACCATAGGTCTAGCAATAGAGTCCACAATTCGCAATTCTGAGATCAAATTTCTGAGCCAAACTGCTTGAATTGACGCACCATAGCACGCTACAAACTCAGCATACATCGTAGAGTTCGTAATCAATGTTTGCTTTGTGCTTTTCCAAGAAATAGCACCTCCAGCCATCATAAAAATATATCCAGAAGTTGATTTTCTATCATCGAACAACTAGCAAAATCAGCATCGAATATCCAATCACCTTTAGGTCCTCAACTCGCTATACACAAGCATGAAGTCCTTTGTTCGTTGTAGATATCTCATCACCTTCTTAGCCGCAACCCAATGTTCTTGACCTGGATTCGATAGATATCTTCCAAGAGTATTCACAGCAAAAGCAATATCAGGTCTGGTACATACTTGTGCATACATAAGACTGCCAACTACACTAGCATATGGAACATTCTTCATGACTTCTTTTTTAACATCATTCTTGGGGCATTGTTCTATGCTCAATTTATCTCCTTTCACAACAGAGCATCACTCGACTTTGTGTCCGCATATTGAATCTTTTCAAAACACGATCTATATAACTTTTCTGAGATAACCCCAGAACCTTCTTAGATCTGTCACGATAAATCTCAATGCCTAGAACAAAAGAGGCTTCCCCAAGATCTTTCATATCAAATTTTGTAGATAGAAATTTTTTTGTGTCATTCAATAGATCAACATCACTGCTAGCAAGTAAAATGTCATCTACATAAAGTACTAAGAAAATATATTTACTCCCACTTACTTTCATGTAGATGCATTGATCATACTTGTTTTCTTCAAAGCCAAACGATCTCACAACTTTGTGAAATTTTAAGTACCACTGACGTGATGCTTGTTTGAGACCGTAGATGGACCTTTGAAGTTTGCACACCATATGCTCTTTTCCAGCTTCTTTAAACCCTTCAGGTTGCTGCATATATACTTCTTCATCCAGATCTCCATTTAGAAAAGCTGTCTTGACATCCATTTGGTGAAGCTCTAAGTCAAAATGAGCCACCAATGCCATGATTATCCGAAAAGAGTCTTTAGTAGATACTGGGGAAAAAACTTCAGTATAATCAATGCCTTCTCTCTGTGTGTACCCTTTTGCGACTAACCTTGCCTTGAATCTCTCTATGTTGCCTTTATTGTCTTTCTTGGTTTTGAATACCCATTTGCAGCCGATTGGTTTATGCCCATCAGGTGAATCAACAAGTTTCCATACTTGATTAGTTGACATGGAAATCATCTCGTCATTCATCGCTCCTAACCATTTATCTGCCTGATCACTAGTAAGAGCTTCTTTGAAAGTCGTCGGATCAACTATACTTCCAATGTCAAAATCAGCTTCTCCAAGATAGACATGATAATCATTTAAAGGCGTAGGTCTTCTTTGTCGCTGTGATCTTCGCATAGGCATTTCTGGAGCTGCATCATTCATCTGGGGAATTTCATTTATAATGGGAGGATCTACCGTCATATTTTCGGTATTTGCTTCTTGTTGAATTTCCACTCTACTTGGATCTCGCATAGAATCATCATGCAAGATAGGCAATGGAATAGAGACCGTTTTGTTTGATTCTTCCCTTTCAAAAGATTGAGAGGAACTCTTTTCAGCCACATCTAATTCCAGGAATTTGGCAGTTTGAGATTCAACGATTCTAGTGCCTCGAGTAGGACAATAGAATCTATACCCTTTAGAATGATCAGGATATCCAATAAAGTAACATCTAGTAGTCCTGGATTCGGTCTTCTTCTGAGAAGGATCATAAATTTTCACCTCTGCGGGACAACCCCAAACTCGTAAATGATTCAAGCTTGGTTTCCTCCCTGTCCACAATTCAAAAGGTGTTTTCGGCACCGATTTACTAGATACACGATTCAAAATATAAGTTGCTACTTTAATCGCATCACCCCATAAGTATTCAGGCAAATTAGAACTACCCATCATACTTCGTTTCATCTCCATGAGTGTACGATTTCGCCGTTCAGCTACACCATTCTGTTCAGGACTCCCAGGCATTGTATATTGAGCGACAATACCACAATCCTGCAAATATTTTGCAAACGGTCCCTTTTGCTGTCCAGCCTCAGTATATCTGCCATAATACTCACCACCACGATCAGACCTAACAATCTTGATAATTTTTCCCAATTGTTTCTCAACTTCAGTACGAAATACTTTAAACATCTCAAGAGCATCAGTCTTCTCCTTAATTAGATAAACATAAAAATAACGAGAGAAATCATCAATGAACGTGATGAAATACTTATTTCCACACAAGGTGGTTGAGTATGGCCCACTAATATCAGTATGAATTATCTCCAATAGATTTTGACTGCGAGTAGCCCCTTTCTTCTTGGTTTTAGTTAATTTTCCCCTCACACAATCAATACAAGTCTCAGTATCATTTGAGTCAAGAGGAGGAAGAATATCAGCCTTGATAAGTCGCTTTACCCTTTCTTTTGAGATATGCCCTAATCGTTTATGCCATAGCAATGAAGATCTATCTTTGATTAAAGATCTCTTAGCAACAACATTCTCGATATTGAAAGAGCAATACGGTCTATCGGGAGATAAGGATAATCGATATAATCCATCAGACAAAATACAATTCCCAATGATTTTGGAATCATAACTCAAATCCACTCTTTTATTCGCAAAATGAAGACAATATCCAGCTTTGTCAAGCGAAGAAAGAGATACTAAGTTTCTCCTAAAATTAGGAACATAAAAGACATTATTCAAGACAAGCTGAAAACCAGAATCCAAATTCAAAACAATTGTCCCTATGCGCTCCACATCAACTCCAAAAGTATTGTTTCCAACTTTAAGCTTTGACTCCCTTAGACTTGGATTCCTTAGATTTGAGAGACCCCGTAAGGCGGTAGTCACATGAACAAGTAGCACCAGAATCAAGCCACCAAGAATCCAAAGGAACATCAACCAAATTTGATTCAAAGCAAACCAACAACTCACCTTGGTGACTTTCTTTTCTTGTTTTTAGCCAAGCTTGGAATTTGTAGCAATTGGCTCTCTTGTGACCCTGCTTCTTACAGTGAAAACATTTAAAATCCCTATCTCCATTTCTCCCATAATTCCCACTTTTCTTGAAGTCTTGCCATTTCTTTGGACCATGAACATTTGACCCTTCAGGCTTCCACTTGCCTCTAGAGGAACTCAACTTGGCATTGGTAGTTAAGTGGGCGGACTCATACTTTTCTTTCTTTAACTTCTCTTCCTCAGTCACACACTTAGTAATCAAGGCATTAACGCTCCATGTCTCATTCTGAGCACTATAAGCAGTCTTAATCTGGCTAAATTCAGCTGGCAGAACATTTAAGGCGTGGTGCACAATATAATTCTCAGAAAGGACAATCTCATGAGCCTTAAGTTTGGACTGAATGTGGACCATTTTCAGAATAAATTCTCTAACACCCATAGCAGCATCATACCTCATGTTCGTTAACTCACTCAGCAATTTCCCAAGCTTTGACCTTATCTCGAGACTCTATATCTTTCTCCCACTGCTTCAAGGAACTGTCTGGCACTCGTATCTTCCGGTAAACCACTAATGAGATGCTCAGCAATGGACCTCTTCATAGCAATGAGGCTCAGTCGGTTAGATTTTTCCCATCTAGCATAATGGGCTTTTTGATCTGCAGTACTTTGATCATTGGGCCTGGCAGGTTCATCCTCACGTAGAGCCAAGTCCATATCAACGATGCCCAAAGCAAACTCTATATCTTGCTTCCATCTCTTAAAGTTTGATCCAGTTAACATTTCAACCGTGGCATTGTTGTTATTTACAGCAAATGTAACTGTTTAACACATTTAATGCAATAAGATCAATTATGGGCAATAAACAATTCAACAAAAATAATAAGTACATCATAAACTCCCCTTTGGGCAGAGTGTATAATGCACAATTATTTTTCCCAGCATGAAATTTATAAAGCAACAAGGAGAATTACATATAATTGTCAAGGATCCATCCCCTTTGGGCAGACAAACCCTTTAAATCATACATCTCCATAATATTAACATAGAGGGGAATTACATATAATTTTCAAAACATTTATCCCCTTTGGGCAGATAAATATTTTTCAATTATACATCCCCATCTTTTTTTTTAATATGGGAATTAAATTTCATGCTATTTTCCAAATTAATATACACAATAACTCCCTTTGGGCGAGTAATTGTATATATTAATCTTTTATCAATAGGGAACTCCAAAATTTATGCCCATAATTCATCAAACAATATGAAACACTTCACAACATGTGTTTCCAAAAATCATATTGCATTCTTTCAAACAACAATTTTTGCCACAAATTTTTTTTTTTAATAATATTATTATTTTAATATTATTTTAATAATACGGACCCAAACCCGCGGACCCATTACCTGCACTCGGCCCGCACGCAAAACACTCGGGTGGGCCACGAATTAAAATGGCCCACGGCTCTTAAAAAAAAAAATAAGCCCATGTTTTTAAAAAATAAATATGTTTCTGGTTCTGGGCGAGAGCCCAGAACCTTTATTACATTGATGGTTCTGGGCTCACGCCCAGAACTCTTTTCCATACTTAGAATGGGCTTTCGCCCATTATAAGCCCGGCCCGGCTGGAGGTCTTCTTCAACCTCCAGCCGGATCCTGAATTTTCTGCAAACCGGGTCGCACGACCCGGTTTTCAACCCGAAGCTCAAAAAAACACATATTAGCTTGATTTTTGATGAAATTTCTTGATGGGTCTTGCATATAACATCAATATAATCAACTATAATTAATTAAACGGAGAAAAAACCAAGTGATTCTACTACATACAAGCTTTGAAGTTTCGGACTAAAGCTCCCATGGCCGAATTTCGAATTTCTTAAATTTAAACCCTAAAAACTCAATTTAATACAACAAAAGATACTAAAACAAAAATTATAACAATACCCATGCAACGCTTTACATCATACATCAATCGATTGCAAGTAATTTTCAAATTCTAGAACTTTTTCACATATAAACCCTAGAATTTCAAATCTGAAATTCTCTCTCAATTCTCAACGAAATTATGCAAATTATATATGGTTGGAAAGATCTCGACATGTAGAACAAAAGCCCTATGGTTTCAGGATCAATCAAGCAAAATATCCACACGGAAAAATTAATGTCCATATTCGGCTCAAAGAGGAGGATTTCGAATTTCACACGAAAAATTATATATTTGGATTCTACAATCATATATGATAAGCTCTGATACCACATGTAATAAATTTGTTCATATAAACAAATAATCAATCGAGAAACACGGATCCATATATGACTGTAAAACACCAAGAATCAATAAACACAGCGGAATTAAAGCGTACCTGTTTGAGCCTCATTCTTTACTTGAAGAAAAGTAGATCACTCGATAATCGGGATCTATTGAATACGGATCTTCCTCTCTATGACCTATTTCAAGATAAAGCATTTAACTTTCAATGGGATTAAAAGAATCGATAGGTATAACCTATCCTTTTATAGGCTAGAGAGGGACCAAAGAAACCCTAATCAATAACGTGTTAACCGGGCCCTTCCCATTACGGGCTTCGTTAAACACAATTGCTACACTTTGCACGCTCAACTAGGCCCGTTATCAATAGATGCCAATACCCTATTTAATCGATTCGTAGGGTTTATCAAATATTGGAATATCCATTAACCCGATTATTTAAAATAGAAAATCAATTAATTAATGTAAGCCCATATTATAGGAAATTTCCAACATAGAGGCAATTTGCAAATCCCTTGCGAGTATCGGGACCTCTAAAACTCAAGAAAACTTCATAATTGGTCCTTGATGAGGTAGAGATGGATGATAAATATGACGACGACAGCAATGATGACAAAGGCGACGGTGGAGGGGGTGGTGGAGGCGATGGTGGAGGGGGTGGAGAGACTAGCCCCTGTAAAATGAAAAAGGCTAACTCTATCACAAGTTACCACTTCGTTTTAGATAATTTCCGCAGAGTAGCAAAAGCAAAATGCAGAGGCATAAGGCCTTCACTAGGATGTTCTGATCTGAAACAATAAAGTTGCTTTGAAAGGAAGAAGAAAACATAAACAAAAACTAAAGGAAAGAAAAAGACCCTTTGAGGATGTTCTGAAAATCAAGATCCAGAAATGTTCCCGTAAATCCTTTCATTGCAGTCCAAAGAAAATATTTGCACTAAAGATGCATTCTGGGCATGGACCAGCTAAATCAACAGTCCTCACGCAGACACGGGGAAGCGAAACTGACCGGCTTTTTCTCATTGTTTGTAAAACACGGGCAATGCAAACGAGGCAACGTAAACGAGTTGGCGGCCATCACCTCCCTCTCTCGCTCACTGACCGACGACGTCTGGCCTGCTCTGCAGAAGCGATTCCAGGTTATTAGCCAGGTTGACGGGAAGGACTTTTATGGGAGGAATCATAATGTATCACCGCCCCCACTCATCCAAGCATGACAAAGACAATCATCAATTCTTGCTCTTGTGAAAAAGTATCGGTACATTTTGATTTCTTAAAAAAGTGATGCAAAATCAACTTTAATCCATTAGTTATCTTTGCGACATGCGCAATCATTGTTTTAAAAATTGAATATATCTTTATTAAATATATTTAATTAGTTTTTTGCGGCAATTCCATGTACCTTTTGGCTATACAGCTACACATTTACTTCGAACTTTGAGTCTGCCTCATGTTCTCTTGAATTTCACTTCTACAAATGTTGACACTCCATTTGTTTTTTCTTCTTTTTCCATAGACTTGCGTGACGTATGTGATCTTTATAAGGCTCACACAACAACTTAGAGAGGTCAAGAGATTGTCTCAAATAAATCTTTAAAAAAATTGCAAAATACTAGCAAATAAATTTTGGCAGAAGCAAAAACAATATATGCATGGCAGACACTTTTATCAAACAGATAAAGAATTCATAAGTATGCAAGCAAATTCACGGTGTTTCAACTTATATTAAGTCTACATCCACTCTCCCAAGTTGAAATCCTTGAATAAGTTGGTGTCCACTAATAATCTTCAGGATATTACGTATGGAAGTAGGTGCTGCTTTAGCTCAAAAGCTACTAGATAAATTTATGAAATTACAAGCACCTTTATCACACTTCAGCACTTTCTGATCACTGATTACAATAAGCAAGAAAGTTCTTTTAGAGAGAATCACAAATACATACACATACGTTTTGTGAGCACGAGAGGAATTCAAGACAAGCTTTGAATTCAAGAGACCAAGGTGACTTTCAGACATTCCTCCAAGTCCTTCAGCAAACTTTGAATCCTTTTTCAAGGAATAAGTGTACCAGAAGTCCTAAAACTTATCAACAAAGAGCAATTGAATTCTAAAACTTTTAAAAAGTACAATTAACTTCTAAAATTTGTCACAAAAGTACAATCGAGTCCTAAAACTTTCAAAATATGCTATCAATAAAGAATTGATTTGACTAATTTGATAAGTTTGAGGACTTGTTTGCACTTTTTGAAAGTTTTAGAGTTCAATTGCACATTTGTGACAATTTGGGACTTAATTAAACTTCTTGAAAGTTTTAAGACTAAATTGCACTTTGTTGACAAGTTTTATGATTTCTAATGTACTTATCTCCTTTTTTTAAGACTTCCCATCTTCAAAGTAGCCTTGGACACTCCTTAAGGTCATCCAAGAGCCATTGGATGTGGACACAATTGCTCATACAATCTGCTTCTCTTTGACAAAAGTGAGGTTTCCCTAAATGGATTTTCCTACGTATGTCCATCATTTGACCCCTTGGTTGATTGCACAAAATAAGTAAATCGCATTGCTTGCGGGCTTTGAGATAGATAATTTTTGTAATTTTTCAAGATTTTATGAAATTTTTTTCCCTTTTTAATTTTTGTTTCTTCATTGTGGCCGATGAGGTTGCTAACGACTCTCACTATTGCTAGGCAAGGTCGACCTCTCTGGGATTGGGCTAACAAGGCTCAACCTCATCGTCACTAGGTGAAGTTGACCTTGCTAGTGACTAGGCTAGCGAGACTCGCCCATCGCCAACCATGGGCAAGGCTTGACCTAGCCAGATTCGGCAAGGTTGTGCCTCACATAGCCACTAGCGAGGAAGGCCCTTGCCGATTCTGGTTAGGGTTAATCCCTCGCCAGCCAAGCTGCTATTGAGGCCAACCTCACCCAGCAACAACGAGGGTTGCCAACGACCTTGCTAGCCACAATGAAGAAACGTAAATTAAAAAGGAAAAAATATATATAAATTCATAATATTTTTTTAAAAATTATAAAAATTATCCACGTCAACACTAGTAATGCCATATATGGCGACTGGCATTTACATCAGCGATTTCTAACCAAAATTGGTTGTATGAACTGAATTGGCAATTTATTAAAAGGTTGAAGATTAAACTGGCCAAATTAAAATTTTTAAATTTGAATTGGCACAATTACAATATGTTTATGATTTTTTTTATAATTTTTCCAAATGATTTCTTTTCCAGACAAAAAATTGCAAAAATAGGTGCTTTGAAGAATCCTTAGAGAACGAGACTCTCTCTTCTCAAATGAGCTTCCTCTCCACCTGAAGAGATAGCTTTCAAACTGATAAACCCTAATTCCCAATCTCCACACTCCCCCTATTCCACAATTTTAGGGGTGAGCAAGATTCAGGTTGGGCTAGTCTAGCACCTAACCTAGGGACTAACCCACACAATATTGATTCCCAATTTTTGGGACTGAGGATCGGCTTTGTTGTGCTTGGGACCAAGGACTGAATTGACCCTATAGGTCTGGTTTGATTCTAGGGTCAACCCGAGACTAACCAATTATTTTTTATTTCATTTTTTGTATTCCTTGAAATGACAAGCATGCTCTTTTAAATTGCATGTCCATCAACAATACAATATTGAGCAACCAAACCATAAACATTGGTACATATGGAACATAAATCTAAGATAAGATAACAACATAAATCTCCATTTGCAATTGTTGAGCTGTGTTCGTGAGGCGGGCCAAGGGAGGCATGCGATTTCACCGGCTGAGCTTTACTCATGAGGCGAGTAAGGAGAGGCCCAAGGCGAGCAGCGAGGTGAGTGATGTGCAAGGTGAGTGAGGCCAAGGCAAATGAAGATGGTTTCTATTTATTTTTTGGTCGAATCAAAGTTGAGTTTCTATTTTTTAATTTACACGGTAGAACCGCATAAAAAAAATTTAAAAAAATAAAAATAAAGAGGTGGAGGCACTAGGGTTTAGAGTAAACAAAAATATATATTGTTGTATCATAGAGTGGGAGACCATGCATACACTTAAGTTTCAAAAATGCGTTATCCTATTGAACATAGTCCATGGGATCTCCAATTACTAGGTTAAGTTTTCCATCCTAAAACCTCCTTATTGAGTTGAGGTTTTTAACCTCATTCTCTAGCTGCGCAGTTTACTTGCTCTCTAAACAAACTTTTTGTCAACGGATCCACAATATTTTCCTTTCACCTCATAAAGTTTAAAGAAATTATTCTATTTAAAAGCAATTGTCTTGCCATATAATGTCTATAAAAAATGAGTCTAGACTTATCGTTATATATCACATTTTGTGCCTTGCAATCACTGCTTGATTGTTACAATGAATGCATATCGCAAGCACGCGTTTTGACTACAATGGAATATCCTCTAAAAGTTATCAAAGCAACTTTGCTTCTTCAGTAGCTTTATCCAAAGCAACAAACTCATATTCCATTGTGGAGTGCACTATTAGAGTTTTCTTTGAAGATTTCCATGATATTATGACACCTCCTAGCATGAACAAATATCTACTAGTGGATTTTGATTCATCAGAATCCAAAATCTAGTTAGCATCACTATAGCCTTCCAAAACGGCAAGATATTTGCTATGTTACATAACATAGTCTTTGGTTCTTTACAAATAACCTAACACTCTCAACAAAGCGGTCCAATGCTCGTGCGTAGGATTACCCATATCTTCAATTTTCCTACTAAGTACGCAATATATGGTCTAGTGTAGTTCATGATATAAATGATGTTGATGATTACTTGATAGTACTTTAGCTGTCTAATACTGTTTCTAGTATTCTTTCTTAATATAAGGTTTGGTAAAAAAAAAGAGGAATATTCGCATCGTCAATGTTGAACCCTTTAAATCTCTCAATTACCTTTTCATTGTAATGGAATTGTGTTAAACCGAGACCAGCATTCCTTAAAATTTTAATGCCAAGTACAACATCTGTGACACTTAAATCTTTCATCTCGAAGTTCTTCTCAAGAACATCCTTGATGTTTTCAAAAACCTTAGCATTATTTCCAAGAATAAACAAGTCATTGATGCATAGATAAATATGTACACATCCAATGGTCATGGTTTAGTATGTACACATTTGTCATACTCATTGATTCTATACCTATTTTGAATCATTACATGGTCAAACTTCTCATGCCATTGTTTAGGAGCTTGATTAAGTCCATATAATGATTTGACAAGTCTACACGATTTGTGTTCTTATCTTTTGACCTTGAATACTTCAAATTGGTCTATATAAATCTCCTCGTCGAGATAACCATTTAAAAATGCAATTTCCACATCCATTTGAGGTACCTACAAATTGTATGGCAAAGTTATAGCAATCAACATCCTAACTAATGTTATTCTTGTTACAAGTGAATAAGAATCAAAGTAGTTTAGACCCTCTTTTTGTCTAAACCCTTTGGCAACAAGACATGCTTTATACTTATCAATGGAAACATCAATTTTAAGTTTATTATTTAAGATCCATTTACATCCAATTAATTTATTTCCAAATGGAAGATCAACCAATTCACAAATGTGATTACTTAGGATAGAATCAATCTCATTGTCAATAACTTCTTTCTAAAAAGGAGCATCTAGAAATAATATTGCCTCTTTACAAGCAGAAATCCTAGCTTTGGTGGAAATGTTGAAATTTCTCTCTCCACACATACACAAGCATCTTCGACTTCTTTTGGAGTCAGACCTTCTGCATTTGATAAACTCATTGAAGTCCCCAGATCAGTCCGAATAGGAAGGGCGTGCGCTTATCAGAGAGGCCCCCGATGTATTACGTCTTTTTAACAATTTAAGGCTAGCTCATTGTAATAGAGCTTGTAACGTGTGGCTGACAAAAAAAAAGCCCCTCTCTAGAACTGGCTTGCCCTCCCTCCGCAGGCCCTTTCAGATATACTTTGTTTTAATGCCCAGTTAGTGTGTTTGATTAATTATCACTAATAATTTAGCCAAGTGGTTAGAGAAAAAAATCCTTAGAGAACAGACCCTTAATCCCTTTGTCGAGATGCACATGTAAGATGTGTTAAAAATAAAAAGATTTGACATCAAAAAATTGATGTAGTATAAAGTTGTTAAAATATCATAATTAGCATGTAACTCATTATTTAACTTTTGAATGAAGTTGGATATGCTGACAAGCTCAGACTCAGGCTTCCTCTTGACGATTGGCAATTTTCTCATGTGAAGGTATAGGAGTGTGCTAATGTAGTAACAACTTCTTAGTTCGGTCTAGAGAAGGAAACTAGAGATGAAAGTGGGCTTATTGTGAAAATTTGTGTAGTATGGTTGACAAGCTCAGAGTCGAACTCCATTTGACCTTTAGATTTAAAAAAAGAAGAAGTAAAACTCGTCTATTAATGGCAAAAATTACATTAATTTGGTCACTTTACTTGAAAATGCTACGGATTAGTCACATGCTAGAAAATAGCTCCATCTATAAAATTACACCCTTTTCCGAGACTTTGAAAGTAGTATTCACCTGCGAATTTTATAACATCATCACCTCTGACTTTACGTAGAAACGTATGCTTTTCAATGAAAAAAACCTTCAATGATAGATGGCATTAGGATTTGTTTAGAATTTAATTTTCAGCGACATTAGCTCAAAAATTGATTGGAAGTCAGTGTTAGAGGGTGGAAGCAAGAGTTGAAAAGTCAGTTATGCCCTAATGTTCTAACTATTTCTCTCGAAGGGAGAGAGCGGGGGAAGGGTAGTGGATACTGGATAGGAAAGCAAAAGGTGAAGGCATAAGTAAAGCCGCCTGGGTTTGACCAGTTTGTTCTAATTTGTGAGACAACAAAGTTGCTTTAGATTAAGAAAAAGAACAGAAGTTTGACTAGGAATTTCTGATTTATGAGACAACAAAGTTGCTTTAGATTAAGAAAAAGAACAGAAGATCAGGAGTGAGACCCATTTCGATCTTGGCTCATTGATGATGTCCTTAGAAGAAGATGAGATCCAGCCGATTTGAGGACCAAACCAAGACGAAGACATGTTCCGGTAAATCCTTTATTGCAGTCCAGAGGAAAATTCGCAGTCAAGATGCACAGCTAAGCATATGTCAGCTAGATCAACAGTCCTCACTCAGAAAAACGGCCTTTCTCAAATGCTCCTTTTGAACTTTTAACAATTCTTCTTTTAAACAAGGCTTGTAAAGTGTGATTAAAAAAGCCTTAAGACAATAACCTTGGGCTTGGTGGCCCGTGCCCGTGGCAGTCATGAGCAAAGGTTGGTAGTTCCTAATGTACCAATTTGAGATTTATGATAATATTAATTCTTTAGAATTTATCTATCTAAATAACTCTCTCATCTTCAACCAAATTCCCTCCGATTCCAAGGTTGTCATCCACGCAAGGTTTGGTCAATTGGAAGGAGACTCTGACCGCGACCGTCCTTGTGATTGAAGCCGACATTCTTGGATTGAGCAAAGAAGGTCAAGCAGATAAGGATTCTTCATATCAATGGTAAGAGTGCCGGGAGAGAAACGGAGCAGAGTGGTTCTGGAAGATGCCCTTTCAAGTTTTGCTCATTACGGTGACAAAGGAGGTATGGATGGCTGCATGCGAGGTGCGCTCCTCCACATCGCGGATTACGCAAAAGGGGGTGGTTTCTAATTGTATTTTCGTCCGATTACCATCCAATGTTGTGTGTTTAGACATTCAAGTTGTGGAAATAGTGCTGGCCATGATTTATTTGACTTATGGATTCTCTTGGAAAAGGAAGGGGACGATGAAAATTATATTTCAAGGAAATTGAAATGCATCACGAGGGATGAGAATTGATATTAATTTGAAAATTTTGGCATTGGGTGACAGATCGAAATTGGAATATAGCTTTATATGAGTGTTTCAAATTTCTAAAGATATAAGCAAATGAGCTAAGCGTGCTTACAAAGTCACGTTTGTTCATTTAATATTTACTGATCCATTATCTACTTGTCGTTTTTTTTTTTTTTTTTTTTTTTTTTTGGTGTTCTTTTTCTCACTTATTCTCACCTTCCTACACGACCTTTCTCCATAGCAATGAAAAATACAACAATGCAACAATTTTCTTTGTCAAAGTTTCATTTCCATTCAGTCTCATTCTAGTTCACCAAACATTGGCAAGAAATCATGATCCTAATTTTTATTTTTTTTATTGGTCGAAACGATCCAAATTTCATTCAACTAACAGAAATAGGAGAGCAACAACTATTAGCATCTAAACATAACAAGTCCCAAAGGGGGCTGTGGGGGCTTAGAGAGCCAATTAAAAGGGAGAAACCCTAGTATATGGGCTTTTGTGATCCAACCGGCACAAATCAATGATACTCCTTTAAATGGGCCAAAAGGCCCAAGCATTCCTCTATAATAAAATCAACCGAAGGGCCCATGGGCTTTGGCTTTGGTTTGATAAGTGCTGGATGAGTGGTAAGTTATCATTTTTAGAATCACACCCGCCGATCACGAGCTTCCCTCTGCAGATCACTCTTCTTCGCTAAACAGAGGAGGGCTCCACGGGCTGCCAGGGTTTCTGCGACTTCAGCCGAGGCTGCCCACACCCTCTTTGCAAAACCGGAGACCACCACTCCATGGGCATCTCGGCATATACCAGCGACTGGGGCCTTCGAGGAGCTGTCGACCCACGAGGGGTGGACATTCAGCTTCAACAAATCCTCATACGGCGCAACCCCCTCTCTGTAAGCATGCATCTTTCTCTACTGAAATTTTCGCTGGTCGGTGCCTAATTATTGAGCTACTGATCATAGCGAGGGCGTCGCTG
Organism: Eucalyptus cloeziana; assembly: GCA_014182715.1. Classification (NCBI taxonomy): domain Eukaryota; kingdom Viridiplantae; phylum Streptophyta; class Magnoliopsida; order Myrtales; family Myrtaceae; genus Eucalyptus; species Eucalyptus cloeziana. The sequence continues at coordinate 51,871,817 of CM024636.1, read as the reverse complement.
ACGACCGATTCGGATAAAGGCTTGCGAGCTTAGAAGACAAATGAGTTTCCACACCAATAAGTCTGGCAACTTGTTATGAAATGATACGCCAATTCTAAAAAGCACCGCAAACAAACAATCCATCGCACAAAATAATAAATAAAAAAACACAGAAAATTTATTATCGCAATTCACCCAAACCTTGGCTACGTTTCCCTTTTCCCTTTGCGAATTCACTAGACTTCGAAAAGAGTTAGAATATAATTGATATTCCCTCAAAATTAGTGCATAAAAAGATTGAGAATTCTCATAAAGAAAAAATTTAATTTTTTCTTCTCTCTTTTCTTTCCTCTCTAATTTTTTTCTCAATGTCTTGATGACTAGCATTGTATGTAGTTTTTAACCTAAAAGCAAATCTAATAGAAAAGACAAAAAAGCCCTTGAAAAAAATTTGGCTTCATCTATAACATTTGTTTCCCATCCATACAAGTTGATCTTTTCCAAAATTGAGGCAAAGAGAGATTTTTAAGATTTCTTGTATACTGTGTTCATGAAAGAGATCATTCAGTTTTTGTACCTTCCATACCTTAGCTTCCCAATCAATTAAGTCCACAACTAGTTGGGGATCCTCTTTGTTTGTTGGGCTACCAATCAAACCCACTGAAAGCAACCTATCCTCACAAATCTTTATGTTCCTCCCATCACCCACCACCCATCTAACATGTTGGCTAGCTCCATCTCTACCCGCCAGACAATTTTGCTGGCCCCAAGAAGGACGAGAGCCCTTGCTTGCATTCCAGAAATCTCATTTTGGGAAATATATTTCTTTTGGAACTTGACTTCAAAGAGCCAAAGTGGACTAGAATAACATTTACGCTTGTTTACCCAACATGACTTTATTGAAAGCAACAAGATCTTTGAAACCACGTCCTCCTTTTCTCTTTCCTAGTTTTCAAAACCTCCTAATCTTCCGATGAATTCCCAATTTAAAGGCATTTTGTTTCCACCAAAATGATGTAATTTTACAAACTAAGATTGGAATCTTAGAAATAGACATGGCATATTGGGATAGAGCTTTTACCAATGTTTTGATTAGAATATCCTTGCCGACCTTTGACATTAGTTTTTCTTTCCACCCTTCTAATTTCATGTAAACTCTCACAAGAATCCAAGCAAACATTTGTTTCATTGATTGCCCCATTTTGGATGGAATGTTGTGGCACCCCAATCCAATAGGGTCGCCACAGTCCGATTTCCGCTCCGTTTCCTTTCACTTAAAGGTCTATAAGTCCCGAGGGTTTATTATTTAATTTTAACGATCCCGGCGCAACGTAAGAGGTGTAGCGGAAGTGATATCGCATCTCCCCAACCCATTGATTTCGGAATGATGCACACTTACTAGACAATTTCATAAGATAAGCCGAGCACTTTTGTCACGCCCCGATCCTCGAGCACGCACTCATCCCTCACCTCGGTCGATTAATAACGTGCGATATCCCAGGACTATGTATTGCCGACCCTTTCAATTTATTATGCGCATGCGGAAGCAGTTAAAAATCCCCAGACAATAAAACAATGGGATAGAAAAGCAGGCCATATTTTTCATATTGAAATTCACAACCACACTTTTATTTACAGCATAAAGGTCTCACACCTATCTATACTAAGACAGGGTTCACAAAAGGAATAGGATCTCAATCCACATCCGGATTGTGCTCAATATCCCTCTCTGGATCATCTTCTCATTCAAAATCTTTCTCCTCAGGTTCCTCCTCTTCAGCTCCTCCTTAGGGCCCTGAAATGGTTATTCAATAACCAATGAGACCACGTCTCAGCGAGTTCTACCCCCTAAGACTCGATTAGTAAGCCAATACACTATGGGCTGCCTAGGGCGCGCATGATAACACTTCTGTTTCTCTATTTCTTGTTTTCGTTCCCGGAACAGATTTGGAAACAAACAGTTTGTAACGATTTGATTTCTCATTTCTGAAACAGATTTCTACTTCAGAAATAGAGAAATTGAAGAAATCGAAGTAGAAATTTTCTACTTCTCTGTTTCGAAGTAGAAATAGAATTTTTTTTTTTCTCCATTTGAGCATTTCTTCATTCACGGGCTTTAAAAATCCTTAAAAATGAATAAATAAAAATAAAATTTATTATAAAAATATAATTTATTCATTTTTATTTTTTATTTTTATTATAAATATTATTTTTATTTTTAATAAATAAATTTAATCGAAATAAATTTATTTATTAAAAATAAATTTAATTAAATATCATTTTATTAAAAATAAAAATAAATATATTCATTTTATTCATTTAAAAATAAAAATAAATTTATTAAAATAAATTAAAAATAAATAAATTATTTTTATTTATCATTTTATTTTTAGTTTATTAAAAATAAATTATTTATGATAAATAAAAATAAATTATTTTTATTAAAATAAAATTATTTTTATTTGTCTTGAGTATTTTGCCAAATAATTTTTTTTATTTTTTTATTCATTTTAAAATAAATTTATTCGTAAAATAAAATAAAATAGAATAAATAAAATAAATTTATTTTTAAGGATATTTTTATTTTAAAATGAATAAAAAAATAGACTAAAAATTATTTTTAAGGATATTTTTATTATTAAAATAAATTTATTTTTAAGGATATTTTTATTTTTATTCATTTTAAAATGCAAATAAAAAAATTATTTTGTATTTGAGGATGTCCTATGTTGTTATCTAATTAATTGTTATTCCAGAAATGTAAAAATTTTATTCGTTATCAAACAGTTTACGTTACAGAAATAGAAATTTTGTGTCGTTATCAAATGGGTTTTTACTCTTTAAACTTGGCGGGAATAGAAATTGAGAAATCAATTTACGCCGTAAATCAATTTCTGGAATAGAAATTTTGTCATGCGCGCCCCTAAACACGCACAGGTCAGAGGGTTTACCTTGGCCTCAGATTTCACCCGCAAATCGGTACAATTATAATAGGCACCCAACTACTCATAACAAATCGAACGACTCGATTACATGTCATAGAAGACACGCATTCTCTAAGCGCACTAGTTCACCAAAGTGATGCATCAAATCACCGAGCCCACATGTCTCTTCCAAGATGCCTCACTTAATTCCATGGCCCACGTGCATTCTCTAAGGCACTCGTTCACCAAAGTAATGCATCAATTCACCGAGCCCACGTGCCCTTTTTACGATGCGAGGCCACGTGCATTCTCTAAGCGCACTCGTTCACCAAAGTGGTGCGCAGTCACCGGCCCCACGCGCCCTTTTAGATGACACACCGATTCACCACTCCATCGTCAATACTGACCATCGGTACCCAAACATTTCCCATCACATAATTGAAATCAACCAATTAGGAGCATGTCTTAAAATTCACAATTTAAATCAATTTCACACAACGTAGAGCTCAAATAAATAAACGGACTGCACCATGAGAATCAGCACGAAATTCTGGTCATCAGCCATCCCGGTTGAATTTTCAGAAAAATAATTAATTAAATAATTAATTTCGAAAAGTAAATAAATAATTACTAAAAATCCAATTTAGGCCCGTAATGCCTGATTGGAAGCCGAGACGAGCTCGGAAAATTACCGAGACTCCTTCAATAAATGACATGGCATGTCTACTAGCTAATGTCTATTTCTAACCACCTAACATGCATAATTAAGTCTCTAATTTAATTTCTCTAAATTAATCTAACCACCTAATTGCAATTAATTAAATCTAACCAACCCTAAGTATAATTAACAAACTAAGAAAGCATTAGTGAATAAAACTCACTTGGCAAAAGCGGAGACCGAATCACCGCAACGGCGACGCGACGGCGGCCGAAATCGGATTTTCGGCGACACCGGCGGGCTTGGGCCAGGCCTTAGACTCGGGCCTAACAAATCTCAACCCAAGTGAGATTTGTTCTTGCTTCGGACTGGGCTTCACTTGACTGAATGGGCCTTGAATGGGCTGTCCTCGCAGGCCTCTAACTTTGTTGGGCTTTGGAGCTGAAATTCTGGTGGGCCAAAGATTTGTTATCTTTGTTAGGCTTGAGGTGGCAGTGGACGGGCTTGGCTGCAAATGGGCCGAAAGCTGCTGGGCTGCAGGAGGCGAAGTCTGAGGTGGGCTTGCTGGAGCCGACCGATCCAACAAATGGCACGACGAAGCAGCTCGTTGCTGCTGCCGCTGGGTGGGACAACAAGAATCAACGCTGGTGGAGGCCACGCGTTGAGAAGAATCAGTGACCGTGGCCAAGAGATGAAGCGGACAGCTGCAGTTTTGAAGAATTCCTCGTTGATGGAGTCAACACGGCTGCTGCAGACACTTTCGGTGCTGGGGTTTGACCGAAGAGGTTGCAGCCTTAGACGTGGCAGCAGCAGGAGACTTCAATGGATGGCTTCTCGGCGGACGCAGTGGACTGAAGCTTCGTGACTGAAGACGCGTGGGTGGGTCAGATGTTGGCGTCCAATTGTTGGAGGAGACACCAAGCTGCTGCAACTTCAATCTTCAAAGTTCGTGGATGCTTCTCAGTCAAACATCAAAGCCAGCAAGAGAGATTTGACCGAGGAAGATTGGTTCATGGACATGTGGCAGGGAAGTGGCGTTCGCTGGCGTTGCACCTCGTGGAGTTCGGTCTTCAATGCAAACAAGATAGAGAGAGAGAGAGATGAGCAGGTTGTGCGGGTTTTGCTCGAGAGAAAAAAAAAAAGCAAGCGGAGAGAGCAAATGATCCGCGGCAGCTTCCAGGAGAAGATGAGTGAAAGGAAAATGGATAAAGATGAGGGGTGAGGGGCTCCACTTGGCTTGATATTTTGCAAAATATCTACCAAAGACTACTCTTAGCCATGCATTAATCCTTGGCTCACAAAAGACCACACCAACACCCCAAATGACTTGCCAAATGGTCCAATCTAGTTAAGCTTATGGGGGGTTACGAATTTGTAGGCCATCTCTTCCAATTGGACTCTCACACTCACTCAATTGAGTCACAATTGGCCTTACTAAATTCAAGTGATGTATCAATGTCTCAATTGTATATTTTCCTCATCTAATTACCCATCCTGCATCTCAATTTCAATTCCAATCTCTCCAAATTGAGGTCCAACTTCTCTGAAGAAAAATCCCGTACCAATCTTTGTCAGTCCCCAATACTCAAAGGTTCAGCTTGAAAGTCGAATTTTCTTTTAATTTGGCCTATCCGAATTTCCGTTGATTTTCCGCGGCGTCCGCAACGATTTTCCGTAAAAATCTTGGAATCTCCGAAAAATTTTCTGAGATAGAGTTGACACTCCTAGAATTAATTGTGACGTGACCGAAACTTCAATTTCTGAAATTGGACTTGAATTGGCGGTTAATTTCTATTCGACGCGTTTGTAGCGTAACCTAGCTTATCGGGTAACTTTCGGATATTTTTAAGTGCAATTGACTCGTGGTCGATTTTCTTCAAACCACTATGAACCCACTCGACCCATTGACGACTCTCGATTGTCGCAAAAATCCCGAAGATCCATATACGGACACAGGGTACCAAAACAATAAGAAAATTAGTGTAGTGCCGATCGACATGAATTTTCTAATTTAGTGGTGTCACCCACGATTAGCCACACATCACTGTCGATCCAGTCTATTTCTGATTTCAAATCGATTTTTAAGCGTGCCGTAATGGCCTCTAAAGATGGACACGGTCGAGAGGTCGATTCCTGGTCGAATTCTCAAGTCTGTTGCCTTAAAATTCCTAATAATTTCCCCAGATAGTCTAGTTATCTCACGAATGATCAGTTCTGAGAATAATCATATAAACACGTCAATGAAACGTCCGATTCAATTAGCAGAAAGCATAATCGAAAATTTTGGGATGTCACAACTTTTATTTACATAACTTGATGGACAACATGAGTTGGTATAACAAAAGGCCAAGGCTTTTCTAAAACTCGGCTATAACCAAAAGTACTCGGCTATAACCAAAAGTACCCAACTCCACAGCAGCTATAAACTTCAGTCCATCGAATAGTGCTAGCAGTCCAAAAACGCTCCATCAGCTACCCATCACACACGATCAATCACACCCAGCCCGGTCCATCGGCTGGCAACTGCGGCAGCATCCCCATCAAAATCCCATCACGACGAACATGCACAGACAGGAACTCATGTACCACGGGGCCTCCAAGTAGACCCATGTCATACATGACTAGGACTCGAACGCGGACGAATACCAATCCTCGCACACCAACACAGATGTGCTCCGAACACGATCACTCAACATCAACCGGGACGCCGTGAAAAGTGCCATGTGTGACAGGTAACAGAGGCATCTCTCAATCTGAAATGTTAGTCCCCAAACGGGATGAGTACAATCACTCAGCAACAAAAGATTCAACAAGCTATGTTGAGCATGACTATCAGTATCTAATTTCATACAAGATAGACAAAGCAAGAAATCATGGGATAAATGGATATCAATATCATGGAAGTCTTCAATATTAAAGCAATTGCAATTCTATAAGAATCATATGCCACATAATCAGATCACATGTCATTTATTTAGCCTTCAAAAGATTTCATTCCCTAGAGGACCAATGTTTGCATCCCTTCAGGCATTCGCATCCACCCTGGCATCGCGAAAGCCTCCGGCATTCAGCCACTAAGGCCATCGGGCATCCGGAGCATATCACACCTCTAGGCATCTCGTACCCCACCTGGCATCACGAGGAAAACCACCGAAGCTCACCATGAGGATGGTGGCTCGGCCCTTCGGGTTTACGTACCGACAAGCATACAACCGAGCATCCCGAAGCTCCCGGGACAAACCTCCAGCATTTAGCCTCTTAGGGCCACTGGGCATCCACAAGGCATCAACTCTTTCGATCCTTTGGACCTCCCGACTCCCGGGGCATCATTGACCCGAGGGTTCAACGGTAACTATTAGCATTTTAATTCACAAAAGCATCTTCATATATCAAACAAGATATCTCATGGACCTTTTATCAATCACAAGATTCCACCAGCAGCATCATCCTATCACATAGCAATTCGAAATACATTCACCTATAGGACAAATTTTGTGGAAATTCGAAGCAACAGTTTAATTTCCACATTCGCACGGTTCTGGTAACAATTCCGAATTAATTATTAAACGGGCTCAGAAAATTATGAAATTTTTACATGTTATCAATGAAACCTAAAGGAACAAATTTCATGCAGAACACCAAGTCAGATTCCTTACGTAACAAGGGAAAAAATCTCGATTTTTCCTAACTATCATTCTGTAAAATTTCCAGATTTGGTGTTTTCATAGAAAAATCATTTCGATGGTCATTCTTTGTTCTTTTATTCTGAATTTTTTATATGTCGCTCATGAGGATGTGCCCTAAAACTTTCGTCAAGGAGTCAAAGTCGAATTGTGGCCAGATAATTACAGAAAAATCAAAAAGTCACCGGGGGTCACGCTATTCTTTACAAAACAGTACACTAATCTAACAAGAATTTTTCCTACTCCTTGAATTTCGACCTCCAGCATTTATATTCAATGTATATAAGTACATTAGACCACATCACAGCTTGATCATTTCCAAAATTCTCCATAGTCAGATTCCTAAATTTTTTTGTTCTATTTGTAAATTCGAAATTCACAATGTACACTCTATTCCCACCTAGTTTTCTTGATATAACCCCATCCTACATGTCCAAAATTCCACATGCAGCTCTAACATTTCATCTTCCTCACATCTACCAACTCTTCTCTAGGCAACAATAGCATGCAACACATAGATTGAAGAACTATTACTTGCCTTAAACTCTTCCACTTGGTGGCTGTCCAAAAAAGGGGGGTTTGGGGGTCACGGCTTGGCCCGATCGGCAACGGGGATCGGCGGCATCGACGGTGGCAGCTCAGACACGGTGGGAGGCGATCCTTCCTTCTCCTCCCTCGCTACCCGCACTCACGCTCGAACTCTCCTCCTCTCCTTGCTCGGTTCACTCCCAAAATTCTCTCGGTCTCTCTCTCTCTCTCTCCCTCACTTCCGAAATTCCCCTCCCCTTTTTTGCTCTTTGATTAACAATTAATCTCTATTTTGCATGTAGGAAATTAAAAAAGAAGATGCAATGGAAAAGTGGCTAAAAGGATTGAACAAGTGGAGGCAAAGTTGAAGACAAGTGTTGGAGGACATGCACTCCCTCCTCCCCTTCTTGATCCGGTCGACACCCATGGAGGGTCTTTGGGCTTGCTTGGGCCCGAAATCTTGGGCCCAAGAGTCCTTAAAATAAGGCCCAAAATTCCTTCTTCTTCTTTTTTATAATTATTAAGCATTTTATTTCTACCGAATTTAATTTAATATCCAAAAATTAAATTGCTTTATAAACAAGTATATATATACACTCCAAATTCTTACGTGTCGTCCAACATCCTCAAAGTTCTAATTCTTTAATTTCAGCACATATAATTCTTATGCAAGACCGAATCCATCCTTTTGGTTCAAAAAGATAAAATTAAAATATTAATCCGAATGAACAAATACAAATTAATGCTTGTAAAATAGAAACAAAGCCACAGTTCGGTGACTGTCACCTATCCGAGGGTCGTCTAAAATTTTGGATGCCACAAATGCCTAAATACTTAATAATTTCTCTATGATTGGGACCCGTAGCTCATTTGCCATGTTTCTTTTGAAACTCTAGGGGCAACCACTACTGAAAAAAAATGCCTCATGTGTTTATATTAATGGCTTGGCTCGAAGAAAAACAGTATTGATTCAACAAATTCGCCAAGTTTTGGCATTCTCTAACAGTCCCATCCAAGAAAAAGATTGCAGCATCCGCAAAGAAGAGATGAGAAAAGGGCAATGTCTATTCAGCTTAATCCCTTTGATAGTTCCATCCAACATTTACTTGGTTCCATAGATAGGAGAGAACATTTGCCATGATTATGAACAATTAAAGGGATCAAGGATCCCCCTATCTAATCCCACGAGAAGGCCGGAAGTAAGCTATTAGTTCACCATTGACTTTTACACTGAAAATGACTGTGGATGTACATTGTCTCACTAAAAAAACCCATTTATTACAAAACCCTATTTTGAGCATGCATGCACACAAGAAATTCCATTCGACATGATCATACAGTTTCTACACATCTGGTTTAAGAAGAACTTGGAATTTCCTATTCCTCTTCTGAATTCTCAATTGATGCAAAATTTCTAAACTATGAAAATGTTATTCACAATTGCCTTTCACTGATAAATGCACTCTCTTCCATGGTAATTAGATAAGGAAGCCAAAGTTTAAGGCGTTTTTCCTTAACTTTGGAAATAATATTATTGCTTAAGTTGCAAAGACTTATGGACCTAAATAGAGTAATACTCTCCAGATTGGGGACTTTAGGTATAAGAGTGATATGAGTCCTATTGAGGATGCGATCAAAAATACCCGATTCGAAGAAGTCAGTGACAATTTTGAAGGCATCTTGATGTATATTATCCTAATGATGGTGATAAAATTGACCATTAGGCCCATCTGATCCTAGTGCTTTCACCGCTCCCACTGGAAAACCGCAACATTCACTTCCTCTAAGGTAGTTGGGGCAATTAAGGATAAAATTAAGTCAACACCAACTAGACCAAGATACACTGTTAAGGATCGGTTGGAAATTCCTTGGGCCTATTGTTTCATAAATCGACTGGCTGTAACCAACAAATGCTGCTTAAGTGATCCAGTTCCCTACATCAATTCTACTCGTTAATTTTCAGCAAAGAGATTCTAATTATTTCCTTTCTTTGAACAATAGTAGCGTGACAAAATTTCGTATTTTTTACCCCACTTGAGCCAGTCAATATGCGATCTCATAGCCCAATACATCTCGTTTTAAACTCCACTTGAACCAGTCAAAATGCAATCACTTTACTTACCTCCACTTTAATGCTTTCGATAATTTTGTTCGATAATCTGTTGGGTGATCACTTTACTTGCAACATTCTATCATATTAATAACTTCAGTTAATCTCCCACAAGACATCTCAATTTGTCAAAGAGTATTCAAGAACTTCTTTCTACCCTCCACAGTTCTCTTTAACACTTTCGATAATTTGTTCAATAATTTGTTGGGTCGGTCAATATGCAATCACTTTACTTACCTCCATAGTTCTCTTTAATACTTTCGAGAATTTGTTCGATAATATGTTGGGTGACCACTTTACTTGCAACATTCTCTGTCATAATGATGACTTTAGTTGGCCTATCACAAGATATCTCAATTTGTCTCTATCATATCTCAATTTGTCAAACTTCTTCAGTTAGCCTCCCACGAGATATCTCAATTTGTCAAACTTCTTCAGTTAGCCTTGTCAAAGAGCATTCGAGAACTTCTTCAATTAGCCTCCCACGAGGTATCTCAATTTGTCAAAGGGATATTCTAATTTGTCAAACTTCTTCAGTTAGCCTTGTCAAAGAGCATTCGAGAACTTCTTCAGTTAGCCTCCCACGAGGTATCTCAATTTGTCAAAGAGCATTGGAGAACTTCTTTCTACCCCCACTCCTTCAAAGCCAGGAAACTTTCCTCGATGTGCTTACGAAGTGTTGCCCATTGCAATACCAATCACACTTACCTAACAATCTCACTACACTCAGGATCCTCCAACCCAAGGCTTCAAATTTAAAATCTTTTTTTCCTTTCAAACCGATATGGGAACACAGTAAGAAGTATAGGGCTATGGTCAAAAGCAATTGCCCACAGAGCAAATGCTTACACGTTAGGGAATAACACTTCTCCAATCAAAATTGCGAGAGCCCTATCCAACCTTTCTTGATTGATGCATCTCCATCTTTATCGTTAGCCCATGTAAAGGTGCATCCTTACTTTCCAAATCCATCATTGAACAATCACTCAAGAGATCGAAAGGCTACAAGCCTATAATGAGCTGCTTCTCCTGTCCCCATTTTCTGCCAGTGATGTAAAACCTTGTTGAAGCCACCAACACAAATCCAAGGAAGATTGTTGATAGAGGGAATATGGCGTAAGTGCCGGCAAAGGGAAAGTCTTTCCTCGTAGTTTGTAGAGGTATGTAGAAAGGCAATTCTCATCTTCTTTTTTTTTTCTGCCACCCATAACTTTGCAAATTGCATCAATGAACTTCATATTATTTTCCACTCCACAATCACTTCCTTGTTCCACCTAACTGCTCCCCCCTCTCTCTCTCTACCTCCCGCCAGCGCAATTCCAATTGGGTTAATTATTACCGAGCTTTGAAATTATAGTCTTCTCGTAACTCTCTCCACAACAAGTTCTTTACTCTTTGTTTCCATCAGAAAAACCAAACAGGCCTCTTGAATAGAGGTGTTAAAATGAGTCATAGACCCATATATGACCCATTTAAATCATAAATGGGTCACTTGTTTTTGACAAAAAGTAGTTCAATGGGTTTCACAATTAAAGGTTTAAGATAGGTGGGTCTTAAGTGGGTTTTAAATGGGTTGGGTTGAGAACCCATTTTCAACAAAAACATTATAATCTCTCTTCCCTCTTTAACTTTATAAAAATATTTTTTTTATAAAAATCGAAATTATAATTTTTTTTTTTTTTTATTTTAATTTTCTCTTTTCTTTTTCTTTCCTTTTTTTTTTTCTTTCTCCTTCCTCCTTCCGGACGCCAACACGGCGATGGCCGGCAACCGGCCAAGCGAGCCTCGAGTTCGCCGGCATCGGGCGAGCTCGAGCTCGCCGGATCCGGCGAGGCGGAGGCCTCGCCGACACCCGGCGAGGTTCAAGCCTCGCCGACGCCCGGTGAGGCTCGAGCCTTGCTCGACGTAGGCCGGCCTCGAGCTCGAGCTTGCCCGACACCGGTGAGCCTCGAGCTTGCCGGATCTGGCGAGGCGGAGGCCTCGCCGACGTCCGATGAGGCTCTTGCCTCACCGATCTGGCGAGGCTCGAGCTCGCGGGCGTCGGGCGAGGCTCGAGCTCGCCGTCATCGGGCAAGGCTCGAGCTCGCCGACGCCGACGAGCTCGAGGCTCGCCCGTGGCCAATCACCGGCCGTCATCATGGCCGGCGGCCGGCCAAAGAAGAAGAAGAAGGAGAAGAAAAAGAAAAAGAAAAGTATATTTAAAAATAAAATAAAAATAATTTAATTTTTAATTTTTAAAAAATAAATAATAATTAAAATTCGATTTTTTAAAATAATTATTTTAAAAATTTTAAAAATTGTCCATTAAATTTGTGTTGTATAAAACTATTTTAGCAATACAATTTAAAATATATATAAATATATATAAGAAATAAGTTTGGAAGTATTTTAGTAATATAATCTTTTTAAAAAAAACATAGGAATAAGTTTTTCTAAATTTGATTAAATATGAAAATATTTTATTAATATGGGTTGGGTCGGGTCAGGTATGGGTTGGAAAATTTACATTATGCATGAATGGGTCATAAATGGGTTAATGGGTCAATTTGCGTCAAACCATTAATGACCCGACCCAAACCTGACCCAACACACCCGTTTAACGGCTCTACTCTTGAACCGCTAAGGCTCAAAGGTGCTTATATGTTGGGAGTTACCAAATCCTAAAAATTCCAGCTTAAAGCTTTAATTGTCTCCTAGTGGCTTATCAGGGCTAGCCACCAAAGCCCATCCGTTCACGTCACTGACAAGCTGAACGGGAGTCTCTAACAACTTATTCTCATCCAAGGATTGAGAGAAAAAACCATGCTACCCATAAGGATTGAAACGCTTTTGCTTCTTTATTGCCGGCTCTTTGTGAATTTTCTTAACTTTCTTTGAGTTCTCGATTAAGTTGAGACCACGGGGAGAGTCCCCAGCCAGGACAAGAGTGCATTTCCGTATCAACAAGGTCCCGGCTCCCTGTGCTTCTTCCAGCTGAAATTCAATCATTAACGGAACTACCTCCTTTCCTTTATCACCCTGTTGTCTTGGGGCTGAATGAAACTGATGTCTTGGCGTTTCAACAACCATCTATTCATCCTCAGGTATAGGCAGCACTTTTCCAGAGAGAAGTTTTCAATGAGAGCTAAATTCACGCACCTCAGCTTTGAGCCACTGGCCAAATTTTCCTATGGTGATTTCTTTAAGTCCCAACTCTTCATAAGGCGCCTCCTTACAATAAGTAGCGTAATGGGCAATTCGTCCATAAGAGTAACAAAAATGTAGCAAGTCTTTCGTATAAAAAATCAACCCTAAGCCTTTTACACCCCAATTTAACAACAGTTCCAGATTTGAGGAAAGTAGACAAATCCCCTCAAATCTGATCTTATAAGGACTATTACCCATTACGCTACATGGCCTATTTTCGGGAGAAGTGCCAAAAAAGTCCTAAACCTTTTGCCTTTGTGCCGAATTAGTCCTAAACCCTTTTTTTTGTGCCGATTCAGTCCTAAACCTTTTTATGTTGTGCCAATTTAGTCATTTCCGGCCAATTTTGGCCGGATTTTGCTGACTGGACGCCGGCCGGCTGACGTGGCCTGATTGGCGCGACGTGGACAAATTTTAATCATTTTTTAATTTTTTTAATTTTTTAATTTTTTAATTTTTTTAATTTTTTTATTTTATTTTTATTTCTATGTTTATTTTTACTTTTATTTTTATTTTTGTCTTTTTCCTCCGGCCGGTCACCGAGGTCCGGCGACCGGCCAGAGCCGAAGGCCGGCGAGGGCGAGGCCGACCTCGCCGGCCATGGGCGAGGGCCTCTCTCGCCCATGGCCGGCGAGCCTCGACCTCGCTAGATCCGGCCATGGGCGAGGCTCGCCTCGTCGGATCCGGCGAGGGGGAGCCTTGCCCATGGCCGGCGAGCCTCGACCTCGCCGGATCCGGCCATGGGCGAGGCTTGCCCTCGCCGGGCGACCGGCCGAGCCGAAGGCCGGCGAGGGCGAGGCCGACCTCGCCGGCCATGGGCGAGGGCCTCTCTCGCCCATGGCCGGCGAGCCTCGACCTTGCTAGATCCGGCCATGGGCGAGGCTCGCCTCGTCGGATCCGGCGAGGGGGAGCCTCGCCCATGGCCGGCGAGCCTCGACCTCGCCGGATCCTGGGGCGAGGTCGAGCCTCGCCGGCCATGTGCGAGGCTCGCCTCGTCGAATCCGGCGAGGCTCGACCTCGCCGGCCATGGGCGAGGCTCGCCTCGTCGGATCCGGCGAGGGGGAGCCTCGCCCATGGCCGGCGAGGCTCGACCTCGCCGATCCGGCCGGCGAGGTCGGCCTTGCTGGCGAGGTGGCCGGCGAGGTCGGCCTCGCCCTCGCCGACCTTCGGCTCTAGCTGGTCGCCGGACCTTGGTGACCGGCCAGAGGAAAAAGACAAAAAATAAAAATAAAAATATATTAAAATATTATTAAAAGTTGTCTACGTCAGTGCCGATCAGGCCACATCAGCCGACCGGCGTCCAATCAGCAAAATCCGGCCAAAATTGGCCGGAAAGGACTGAATTGGCACAACATAAAAAGGTTTAGGACTGAATCGGCACAAAAAAAAGTTTAGGACTAATTCGGCACAAAGACAAAAGGTTTAGGACTTTTTTGGCACTTCTCCCCCTATTTTCTAACCTTACAGGGACTACTACCCATGGACTCGAGCTTGACTTCCTGTACATGGCCTATTTTCTTTTCCACATTTCATACCACCTCCGTAACTCTCCCAAGCGGCAGTCTCAGAATATGGACCTAGAAAGCACAATGTCTGAACTCAGAACAATGCTCTGGGATATCTGGATCATATTGTTGAAGGACTAGCAAATTACTAGAAAAGGACCACGGGGCAGCCTCCCACACCCTTTTCTTTTCCAGTTCCAAACTAATTGTGAAAGAAAAGAAGCCCCGTTCAACAGGAGTACATGCTACAGAAATCAGTTTCCCACGACCTCTTCATAATGCTTAAAAAGGCTTGAAAATTAACATTTGGTTTCGAATAGAGTTTCCTGAAAAAAGTTAAATCACATATTCGTTTTTTCTCCAAAAGGACATCACCCATGACCGACACAACATCATCTTGTGACCATAAGTTGCCCAATTTTTTACATTAGTGCAGCCAATCGAATATCTGAGTCATTCTCACCTTCCATTCTTATAATTGCTGAATAGGACAGAATAGGAAGGAAATACCGAGAAGTCAAGGGCAGAAACTACCTCAGAACTGCAGCTGGAAGACTAAGCCAGCAGTAGTGATCAATTAGAACTTCGACAGAGCTCAGCCACAGTACACACTCCTTGAAGGTCTATTGACCAAGAATCCCAAACCAAGCAGACAGGTCTAGCAGTTGGAAAAATTTGACACAGCAAAGCAGCTAGAAGAGCAGGCAAGCCAGCGCTACCAATAGGAGTTCTGCAAGCTTAGCCCGGTCGTGGAACACACTCCTTGAAAGTCCTGCCAGAAATTCTCCCAACTGAGCCAGCGAGTTGGGCAAAAAGGGAAAGGTGGCTGCAATTAGGGCATATGTCAATGTGTAGACAAATCCATGTTAATAAGCAGAAGGTTAGGTTGAATCATGGAAGGACTTAACGGTGGTGCTACTTTGGTAAAGATTTGTGTATGGGTTTCATTTCAGTGTCATGATGAATGGGTGGGTGGGGTTGTCTTGAATTAGAAACTTGGTTAGTCGGAATAAAATTTAAAATAAGATAAAATTTATCGTATCTTATGTCTAGTGCCTGTTCAAGGAGGGATAAAATCGGATATAAAAAAGATATAATCCGGATAAAGTTATCTTATAGAAATATAAAATAAAGGTAAATAAGATTTCTAATATTTATAATTGGAAAGTCATTTTTCTAGGATAAATGTGTTTAGAGTAGGGTTTAAGATTTGGTAGGGTTTTGAGAAAGCTATTACCATGGCAATAAAAGAGAGTTCTTAGAAATTAGAGGTTTTTCACCTAAAAACCAATTATGATCCTAATTTCGCTAAGTTTTATTTCCCATAAACCAAACAAGCCCTTAATGATATGAAACTCTCTGCATCAGTATGGATTTCAAAAAGGTATATAAACTGACACCATATTTGTCAAAGATATCTAATCCAAGATTTGTGTATTTCTACCATAATTTGAAAGCTTGGGAGGAACATAAAGCATCAAATTTTTCATTAAATTAGCCCTATTTTATGGCGTCACTACTCTTTCTCTCTGTACCCGATGACCAGTGAAAACCTACCCAGATGTTCCATCTCCATACGGTATTTACATAGACCATCGACCTGACCGCCAGTTCCACCGAGTACTCCTAGGCTTCTACGTAATGCTGAAGCTTCTTCCTTTTTTTTTTTTTTCTTTTGGTCAAAAAAAGCTTCTTCCCTATTAACAGGCGAGAAGCTGCTGATGATGACACGTTTATTCTTTTCCCCCCAGCAAAAACCGATGAGATCTTCCAGTCACCAACTTTCATTAAGATTTCATCTGTTCTGAATTCCCTGTAGCCACAAGCCAATCTAAACCCGGCAAGCTCTTCATTTCATAGAGCACTTTTCCCTCACAGGCTCTGGATACTAGGGCTGCGCATAATAAAATTTCTGAAACAGAAATTGATTTCTAGCCAGAAATCAATTTCTCAATTTCTATTCTCCAGACAAGTTTCTGAGCAAAGAAACCCGTTTGATAACGACTCAAAATTTCTATTTTTGAAACAGAAATCCATTTGATAACAGAGTAAAATTTTTATTTCTAGAAATAGAAATTGATTAGATAACAACATAGGAAATCCTCAAATACAAAATAATAGTCGAAATAATACTAAAATAACATAAGAAATCCTCATATACAAAATAATAGTCGAAATAATACTAAAACATTACAAAAGTTAAAAATACAATTTCATGGAATTTTCGACATATTGTTATCCATTGCCATTTTATTGGCAATATTTTTCTTAAGTGTATTTATTTGGTTTCCCTCATCGGTCAATGTATCGTTTGCAAGCTCATCTTGCATAGGTTCAGACAAGTACTACGAAAGCATGAATATGAGTGCCATCAATGGCACCTATACAGCCTTGTCATTTTATCAAAGACTAGTATTATACAAGATTATCAACAAAATAAAATTGATGGTGTAAAGGAATATATGAGAATTCTACCTTGAAGTAACGTTTATGGTTAGGAACCAATCGGGAGAATGTCTGTTTATTTTGATTCTCGAATTGAATAAGTCTAGTTGCCCATCCCTAATTTGTTTATTGTTGCTCAATGAACCTTTAATGGCCCTTGCATAGCAAAGAGAGAGATTCTCTTGAATCTCTTGCATTCGAATTAAAATTCAAGATTGTGTAACAATTTAATTATTTTGATTTTACAAGAATTTTGAATCCGTAAGAAAAAATGTTAAATTTCTAGGCACGTTTTTTATTCATCTATTACATAAGAACTTTTTCTTCAACTGGCCATGTGCGCCCTTCTAGGAAGAAAGAGCCTCATTGTTTTTAAGTAAACATTTAAGAATTTTGGTCGTTTTTTTTTTTTAAATTGGGGACCCATTTAACTGCCTTTCATCATAAAGAGGAAGTTATCAAAAGAAAAAGAAAAAAAAAAGAAAAAAAAAACACGAGCAAAATAAGAAAAAGAAAATTAGCAATAATTTGTGAAGTTGTGGTTATGGTGAATTAAGTTAGCAAGAAAGCGCAATGTTATTTTATATGGTTTGATTTCAGCTTCTAATTTCTATTTCAGAAATTGAGAAGTTAAAAATTTCAGCTTCTGATTTCTTCAATTTCTCTATTTCTGGAATAGAAATCTGTTTCAGAAATAGAGAAATCAAATTGCGTTACCAAACGGATTTCTGATCCAAACCTGTTCCGGGAAACAGAGAAACAGAGAAATCGAGAAATAGAAATTTTGTCATGCGCACCCTAGAATTCCCTACCCTCCATTCACTCTCTCCACTCAAAATTACTCACAGAGCCGAATTACAAAAGATTCTCCCAAAAACAGCGGGTACTCATAAATGATTGGATTGGGATAAGCCATGATAGGTTAAAGGAAAGAAACAGACCTAGGATCAACAAAATTGTGTCCCGGTGTCCAATACCAACTCAAAAAGATCAAGCTGAACAAAATTTACCTAAAACAACCTATTTATGATCTTAAACCCAGATGAGGTAAGATGCTGAAATCAATAACCGCATACAATCATTACTAGGTCATTTCTAACCAGCTTGCCCTCTCTGCCATCTGTGTTATGAGATAAATGTCCCTCTCAGTAGTCACTGTGATGATGCTTTCATTGAGTAAGACGGCATCCATGTCATCTGGGGTGTGTCATCCGCATTACATCAGCAAGCAAACAATTGAAATGTTCTCGATAAAAATGTGAGTCCCAGTACAATGGAACTGATGTTTTCAAGTTCTCCAGCTGTAACAAACTCATGCACGCTGGGCAAGTTTAAAGATTAGAATTTGTTTAGTGTTGCCTCTCATATTAATCCAAACCCAAGAAACATCATTCGATGAAAAAAAGTGTACAATACACACAATGCTCATAAGTCTTTCTCCACAAGTGATGAGTAAAAGAACATCAGTAAAAAGTTGCTTTCCTTAACTACTCACCAAGCTTGAGCAAAAGAGGTGCACTTCTTACAGTCAAAGTGTATTGTAAATTTGGGTCACCTATTTATGATGATAAATCTCAAGAGAAAACCGTTTGGTATTATTACCTCGCCCGAGCATGTCTTGCACTAAATGCAGTAGTTATCTCAACATCTCCTGCATGACATGCAAGACAATGCATTTGGGGGGAAGGGGGTACAAACTGTGCCCCTAAATTGTGCTTATGTATACCATCCAAGAATTGGAGATGCCTTTGACACAAGAAAATTTCTTGCAGTGCCTCCGGATTTTCTAGATCTCTTTGGAGTTAGATCATTCCGAATTTACAGGAAACAACTAAGTCACCAGTCAAATGAAAGAGACTCGACAGAAAGATGAATTGGTGGGAGAGGAAGGAATATGAAGGATCTGATGAATTTGAGGTAGTGCAAGGGTGCTTGTTTATGGCACACGGTTCCACTTTTGATAGATGGAGGACTTGAAAAAATTTCGGTGCCGAATTTTAAATTGCAGCTCCAGCAATTTTGGCGCCAGTTTGCCAACTCAATTTCGCGGTGGACTTCAATGATGCTGCCCTCCACAGCTGTAACCGTTTGGTATTATTACCTCACCCAAGCATTTCTTGCACTAAATGCACAATTTACATCAACATCTCCTGCATGACATGCCAGACAACCAGCTGTATTGGAGGCAGGGGGTGGTGTTCGTTCAAGAGCTACAGACCGTGCCCCTAAATTGTGCTTATGTGTACCGTCCAAGAATTGGAGATGCCTTTGACACAAGAAAATTCCTTGCAGTGCCTCCAGATTTTCTTGATCTCTTTGGAGTTAGATCATTCCAAATTTACGGGAAACAACTAGGTCACCAGTCGAAAGATGATTTGGTGGGAGGGGAAGGAATATGAAGGATCTGATGACATTTGAGATGGTGCAAGGGTGCTTTTTTATGGCACCCGGTTCCACTTTTAATAGATGGAGGACTTGAAAAAATTTTGGTGCCAAATTTTAAATCACAGCTCAGCAATTTTGGCAGCCAGTTTGCCAACTCAATTTCGCGGTGGACTTCAATGATGCTGCCCTCCACAGCTGTACATTTTTTATTGTGTCTGAAGAGCCATGTAAATAACTGACTGTCCAGGAGAAGCACAGGACATCAACTGTTTACTGACCGCTCCTTCATGAACTTTAATGCATCCTGTACTTGCTGTGTGCTTTCTGCCTCGCATTCACTAACATGCAACACTTCCAAGGAGGTTAACTCCATGAGGCCTTTAACATCAGGGATCTTCTTGCATCTTTGGACTACTAGGACATTCAACATCTTCAAGTTTGATATATCAGGCAATCCACCAAGTGAATCACAGTCTGACAAAATCAAACGTCGTAAATCTCCTAATTGGCCAAGCCCATTGAGATTACGTATTTCACAGTGTGTTATATTCAAGATTTCCAGAGCAGTTAGTCCTTGAAGCCCCTTAATCTCTTCTACCGCAGATTGGATGAGATTTAGCTCGGATAGCTTCCTCAGATGGTGAACTGCTGGCAATTGTCTCAAAGACAAACAACATCGAATAGATAAAACAGACAATGATGAGGGAAGTTCGTGCAATATTTCAAGATTAACACCAGATAGAACTAGCTTCTTAAGATGTGTACATGACAGGGAACCAAGCCCAAGTTTCAGTTCCCCAATTCCAGAATGAGACAACTCCAACATCTTCAGTTTTGGAAGTACTATGGGCAAAACTGAGAGATATCTCGATTTGGATTTTGGCTCCAGCCGTGTTGAGGGACATATGAGCTCCTTTGGATCTTTATCACCCAGACACATCTCCTCCAACTTCACTAAATCATTAAGATTTGGCAAGGCCTTCATCTTTTCAGAACTTACACATAGACAAGTTAAACTCGAGGGAAGCCCTGGCAGCGCTTGAATCTCGTTGCACCGAAGTAAATCAAGAGTCTGAAGACAAGAAAGACTTCCAATTTCCAAAGGAATGTCAGAAATACTGGAATGTCCCAATCTCAGTATCCTCAGATGATCTAGACTCTTAATAGCAGTTGGAATGGCTCCCTTCAAACTCCTACAATGGGAAGCATGTAATTCTTCAAGGCTGACCAAGTTTCCAATTTCTCTAGGCAATTCTCTAATGAAGCAAGAATCCATTTTTAACACTTTTAAACGTCCCAAGCAAGTAATTGAATTGCACAACTCAGATATGCTTGTCCCTGTTATATCCAACTGCTCTAATGAGTTTCCCAAATTGCAAATTGAATCTGGAAGTCTTCCTATCCGACGACAATCCTTTAAAGACAGGATCCGAAGTTTCACCAGCTTTTCAACTGAGTCGGGGATTCTAGTAATTTTTGCATTTTCCAGTAAGAGTACTGCAAGGGCTGTCAAGCCACGAACTGAATCAGGCAAGTGACTTAATTGGAGACAGTTGGAGGCACTAAAAAGCTCAAGTTGCTTCATGTAACCCATTGACACAGGAATTTCTTGTACCGAAGTCCCATCAATAAGGAGCTCTTTAAGAGCTTTCACGTGACCCAGTTCAATTGGCAACATATTGAGTTCATCGCAGAACCTCAAATTCAAGGAAGTTAAGCATTTTAGATGACGGATCGAAGGATCTAACTTCACTAGTTGAGAACATCGTTCAAGAATCAATATCTCCAAGTCTGGGAAAGAGGACAAGTCAGGACTTATCAATAGATCAGCACAACCAGTAAGATTCAGGACTTTCAACTGTGGCATCTGCAAATAAATAACATCGAAACATTAATTCTTACATTGAACAAATTTTCAGAGGAAACAAAGTCTAAGGATCTGTTTGATTTGAAGAAAAACAATTTTTGAAATATGTTTTCCAAAATTACAATCCTAGCATAGTTTAGGAAGAAAGATTTCCAATGGAAAATGTTTTCATAGTCAAAGAAGATTCTTATTTAGATTCTGAAGAATGGCTTACCCTTTCAACAACCACGAAATCATTCCCCTTAACTCACTCAACCTAAGATTCCAACACCACCATCGTCCATAAACCCTCTAATTGTTGTTGGCAGGCAACCCATTATTTCCTTAAGTATTTCAGGAGTAAAATTCAGTTATGTACATGCCATATGCCAGAAAGTGTCACCATCTTAAATCAGTATTCATAAAAATCTTTCTGGTGAAAATTATTTATCAGCATAACAGTTCAATGAAATAAACACAGCTTAATTTACCTTGATTTCTCTCCAGCCTCCCCAGTCTTCAGTGACTTTGCTCCATGAAAGATCAAGAATGGCTAATTTCTTGACATGAAAATTAGTAGCTTCAAAATCTCTGGTGCATCCTTGCCATTGGAGCCACTTTAAATTTGGAAAAACATTGGCAAAATCACCAACAACTTTTGCACAATCCAAGATAAGAAACCTTATGTTTGGCATGCTATTAAAATCTTCCGCAACAAAGTTGAGGTGGTCTGTCCCCTATAATGGAAAAAGTATCAAGTCAAGAAAAAATGAGAGAGTTAAATAAGTCACCATCAAAGACAAAGGACAATTTCTCAACACTCCAAGGCTAGAGAACAGGGTAAGGCATGCATTACGCTATAGAATTAGACAAGATACTGTACCTCCATCTTCTCTGTATTCCAGCCCAATTCCAAATTGCATAACCTGCCTCGCCTTCCTGGACCTAGATGGTCCTCTTTTCGTATAATCTGTTGGCCAAACTCCCTTAACAGCCTGTGCATCCCTAGTTCATTATTTTTTCCAACTTTTACCAGGGACATGACGCGAAGTGCATCAACTCCATCAGACAGGGGAAATATTGGATTATGCCACATAAAAGAAGCAATTCGACAATCTGCATCAGCAGGGAGGCATGCAATATCAAGAAATATCTCTCTTTGCTCTTTGCTCAATTCTTCATAAATAAGCATCAAAATCTTCTCAATATCCAGCCCAAATGGCAAATTTAGCTCCTTAAGTGCAGTCCATTCTTCTACTACTTTTCTGGACAAGAGTGAACCAATTACTTCGATAAGTAATGGCATCCCATTCACAGATTTAATTACACCTTTTGCAATTAAATCAAAATCTGGAATTGGAAGATTTCTTCGTGGTGCATGCTTTCTGAAAAGCTCAAACGCTTGATCATTATTCATTATGTCGATACCATAAACATGAGCCAACCCCTGAGATATGAACTTTGGAAGAACAGATTTGATACTAGTGGTGACAATTATCCTAGATCCATAACCAAACCAATCAAGCTTCTCTCCAACAATTTCGTGGAGATGCGACCGTACTTCCACATCATCAAGAACTAATAGGACTTTCATATTCCGAAATATTCCTTTTAAAAAATTGACTCCTTTTGCAACTTGATCAACCTCGTATTCTTGATTTAGGATATCAGACATCAACTTGCTTTGCAAAAGCCGAACACCTCCAAGTTGTTTCGCTGTTGCCCCAATATCTGCAAGGAAACTACACCTGTCGAACTGAAAGGAAATTTGCTCAAAAATGAACTTGGCAAGAGTCGTCTTGCCAACCCCACTCCTCCCCCAAATTCCAATTATTCGTACATCACTGACTTCTAAATCTAGTAAGTCCATCATGTCATCCACTTGTTTGTCAATTCCCACTGGTTCTTTTGCTTCATAGTTCTTTCGAACCTCCTACAAGAGCAAATAAATTGTAAACAAGAAATCTGCTGTGGGAAATGAAAAAGTGCAACAATTGAAATTAATTTTCCTTTATTTCCTAGCTGCACTTTAGAAACAACACAGAAAACCCACCAGTCATATCCAAGTAAATGATCCCACCTATTCTGATACAACACTTCAACCATTCAACAAATTAGGATATCGCATTAGATGGAATGTAATCAACCTTTGGATGATCATACTCCATTCGCAATATTAACCCAATCTCTCTAGAGATACAAAAATCATCAAAAATGATGACTAATTACTTCCATAACTGTACCTCTAAGGTAAGGTCGTTTGCCACACCATGCCATGCCATGCATACTCCTATATATAGGACTAGGGTCAATAGTCTTTCATCTCATACTTAAGATAAACACCCTACAAAGAAGATATGTTCAAGCAGTTTCCAGGTTCAACTACTGATAATTAGAAATGAGAACCACATATGAGTTTATTCACATGCACACGGTTTACCTCCAGCTTGACCACGATTCCTCCAACAAATTCTCCGATCATGTGAGACAGCCTGCAACAGAAATGAATCGTTTCAGTTAGAAAAGACAAAGCAATAACCACTCCTATTGAACTGCGGATCAACTATTTGAAGATTATTTCTACTTAAAGCGCAAACATCAAAAACGAAGTAATCTCTTTGTTCTAGAAAACGATCTATGAGTTGCAAACCCTCCTCTAGTAAAGTCTAGTCTAGGCCTTTTTACCGTCCAGATCTCGTGTCCCATCCACGTAAAAAGCCGACCTCTCTAAGAGCACCTTCCCACGCTTTCACGTCTTCGGGCTTGTATTTATTCTTGAGCTCCGACAGGGCGTCGCGGTACAGAGGGGTTTCGAGTCTAACATCACGAGGCTCCACGTCGTAGAATATGGGGATGATCGTTTTCCCGCCACCCGATTTCACCTTGGTTTCCACCATTGAAGCAAGCTCCCGGAGACACCGCTTGCTGTAGGCGTACCTCTTGGAGAAGATGGGAATGTAGATCTTGGCGCTGTCGATCGCTTTCCGAATCCGCCGGGCAAGTTCATCACCGGCTCCCAGTCCTGCGTCATCTCTGAAGACGCGGATTCCGGCGTCGACCAAGCTCTGGTAAAGGATGTCCGTGATTTGATGGTAAGTGTCGAGTTTTTTGAAACTCAGGTATACGTCGTAGTAGTAGCTGCTGCCCCAGGCGGCGTCTCCGCCCATCGCTGCTGCATCTGCCGAGCCCTTCCCCTTCTTCATTGCAGGATCACAACGAGGAGGATGGCAAGCGCTCTGGTTTACCCTAAGCGACCCCTGTTTAGTGAAGTCCCGATGTTAAATATTTGGGTTAATAGATGAAAAATCTAAACTGACACATTTACCACGAATTTACCGCAAACTATTTTCTTTTACCATCAAGATGCCAAAACCATTATATCTATAACAAATTTATCCCAAATAATCATTAAAAAAAACTAAACTTATACATTTATGACAAATTTATCCAAAATTTATATATTTATGACAAATATACTATTCATTAAATTAGATAAATACCACAAAAAACCACAAAACTAGTGCAAATGAATAACAAAATCTCAAATTGGTACATTAATTAACTGTCACGTGTCATTCAACTCAACAATTTAACAATAAAATTTAACGAAAACTAATCAAAAGTAAATTTATTACAAAAATATTAATTTTTGGTAAATATGTCAAAGGTATACTACTTTGAGATTTTTATATTAGTGTAAATTTGTTATAAATATATAAATTTAGGATTTTTGTGATATTAACCCTAATTATTTTGAGTATCCCCGAAATTTGGCAAGTCAATCTTCGAAATATTTCCTTTTGTAATCAAATCCTAGATTGGGAAAATTCCAAGTAAGGACTTGATGGGGAAGTAAAGCTACTGAAGAAGTAGAAAAGCTTCTCGAAAAGCTCTAGGAACAATTAAAAAAAAACACTCCCAATCCTCCTAACATCTTCATACCGGTCTCTAGATGATATAAGTACCGAACATCTTAAAGCTCTGGAAATCGAAAGAAGGCAAAAGTATGGAGAGACTCAAATGACTCAACAACAGTACTAAAAGGCCATAATAAATAAAGGAGTTGAAGACTCTACCAAAGACTTCTTCGAGACAAGACAAAAGAGGCAGACAAATCATGTGAAGGAGATAAAAAATTTGACCAAAAATACTATAGCATACTATTCACGTATTTTTTTAGCATTATTCATGTATAGTTTGGTACTATAGTGTACCGTTCATGGTACTGTAACACTATAGCCGAAGCAAAAAAGTTTGAATTATAAGTGAAAAGTCGGTCTATTAGTAGAAAACTCATCAAATGCAAATAATTGGCTTTTGTTAACCAAAGGAGGTCTATAAAATTTTGACATGTTGTTTTATGCCTATATAAGGCAAGGTACGTAATATTATGTAGTTTGTTATAAATTCCTAAAACTTCTTTCCCCTATTTCTTTCTGTCTGGTATGATTCTTTAAAACTAGAAATGTTCTGATCAATCTTAGTAGTATGCTCTGTACTTGCCACAAATGTGGAACCTGTGCATCAAAATTCTGCTACTATAAAATTTTCTATGATATGAGTCAAAGAATGAGAAGGAATTTGATGGCTAATACGTAGTCCCTATTATGAGGCTAAGGAAAGGCCATGCGTGTGGATAGCATTCTTGTCACGAATTCTATTTTCATTTTCCCTAACTCGTATCATAGGCAAATTTTATGACAAAAATTAGGTTCATCATGATATTAATTGATGAATGTAATTTTAGAGGAATTGGGAATCAATTTCATGGACCCACCAAAAAATCGGATCAGACCGGTTCCATGGGCCCAATCGAACCTCCGGTCCGGTCCAGTTCACGAGTGGGTCCATGGAATCAACGGACCGATCCTTAGTGGGCGGTTCCTGATTCTAAGGTGGGAATCACCCATCCAGACCATACTCACTCCTCGTTCGTCATGACAGACGGTGTTCTTGGCAACCAAAGGCCGTTGCTAGAAGGGAATGCAGAAATGTTTAAGCATCCGCGTGGCCAAAGTCTCTAACGACTGACAAAGGATATATTTAAGATGCTCCAATATTTTTTGTAACACAGTAAATATCCATACTTAAAATCTATATCCAACGACGTATTCTAAAAGGATAACCTGAGAGCACTTTGCATTTCCTCTCTGCTACAAGAAGAGTTCCCTTCTATTTTTGCTTTCTCTATGTCTAGTCTACATGTAATGTCCTCGGTAAAGCAGAAGTTTAAGATGACAAGATGACCCTTTGATGCATTCCAGTTCCTGTTACACCTTGGAGGCTTCCTCAGGAAAATTACCCGCGGATCACCATTCTCAGTAGCAAAGAAAAAAGAGAAAATGACCATCATGGAACACAAGCATGTAAGTTCTCCTCCTTGTCACATGGCCACGTAGTATAACAAGCTTTTATGGTGGAAAATCCTTTTTGAAAAATGCAAAATGAATTATTTCGGCTTGTGGAGGCGCTAACATCATATGACTGTCGCATAATAAGCCTTCGAATAAAAGAGCTCGAGCACAGCGGATGATGAAGATGAAGCGCAACAATGTTTGACGGAAACATAGAGTGCCTGATGGAAGTTCAACAATACGGACTCAGGATCGGGTGTATTGATTAGAACAGAAATGAGACTGATTAGCCATTTGACGCTCGTTGCAACACCGACACGGGTAGGGGAAATGCGTTGTTCTTACTACTTTTTAAGTTACCGACATCACCCAGATTGAGAGTTAAAACTCTGCAACACTGCAGCTGCTACTCCCCTGTCAATCTTTTAAGCCTCGGCCCAAAAAGGAAGGAGCAGCATGTGGCTCCACGACACCGCACTCGACTCCCATTGGCTTATCTTCTCAACGTGCATCCGCCGCCGGACTTCAAGGCTACAAATCTCCCATTCAAACAGAAAAGCCAGCCATCTCTCCTCCTCCACCAAGTAGAGTCTTTGCCCAATCATCATTCTGATATTGAGCATCCATCCCAGCCCACACAGTATATTGCTAGTAAATCTGTCCCCAACTTGTTCTGAATGACAAAAACGAGCGAACGATGACAAAGTTAAAATGCCAAGAATGGTTCACGATTTCACGCACAAAGTACTGGCAAATTGAATTATCTAATATCAATTTTTCTGTTGTTAGTTTTATGTTGGATTCTGTGCTTCAGTTACCGGTTATGCATCTTCACTAGAAGAATAGAAAATAAATGAAAGAATTGAGAAATTAGAATCGAAAGCTGGTAAAAGATTTCAAAGCACAAACTTGCCTGTCCAAGACCCCAATGTCGGGCCTACCAACAGAAAAGTTCCAACCCCACGAGATGGAGAGGACACTGCTCGGAAATTTGACTGCAGGACCAAAAGAGAAAAGGACCGTCCGGTGTGCATCATGGAGTTGTACAGTAGTTCAAATCGAGGAAAGCAAAACGTAGCAATATTTACCTTTCAGACAAGCCTCCAACTTTTATTGAAGATAGACCGAATATCCGTTGTGCAGCAAGATCTTCACTCATAAGTCGGAATCATTCTTGAAGCATTTCCACAATATTCTAACCATAGGTGCGAGCATCATTACTGCCGACTAGATTTGCTTCTGGGAAATTGTATCCATCAATTTCGAATGTACGGTTTGTTCGATCTGGTTATCTAGAGGTGGCAAATGGGTGGGTGGGTCGGGTCGGGTCGAAAATGAGTCGACCTATATTTGACCCATTTAACCCGTTTTGACCCATATTCTTGTAGTGTAAATCTAGTAACCCATACCCGACCCGACCCGTACTCAACCCGACCCGTATTGCTAAAACCTATTAATATTCTAGGAAAACCCACTTCTACTATATAATAATTGGATTAAAACTTCAAATTAAATTCAAAATAGTAAATAAAATAAAAATAAAAAGTTTAAAAAAACCTATAAATTGAAATATTTATAAAGAATTAGACTACGCACATACTTCTCTTATTTGAAGTGAACATACCATTGAATAACTAAAAACTGTAACATGAAAATTTTTTAACTACACCTAGAAAAGCTCATTTTTATGATTTTTTTTTATAAAAAGAAAGTATAAAAAAATACTGTTAAACATTTTTATGCAATACAAATTTAATGAAAATGTTTTATAATTCTTTTTAAAATATTTTTTAAAAATGGAATTTTTTTATTTTTTAAAATATAATTTAATTTTTTATATTTTTAAATATTTTTATTTTAAATATAATTTTTATTTTTTAATAATTATTTTTTTCTTTTTTTTCTTTTTCTTTGGCCGGCCGCCGGCCACGACGACGGTCGGCGATCGACCACGGGCGAGATCGAGCTCGTCGGCGTCGGGCAAGGCTCGAGCCTCACCAATTGTCGGCGAGGTCGAGACTCGCCGAATCTAGCGAGGCTTGAGCTCGCCAGCATCAGGCAGGGCCTCGGCCTCGCTAGATCGACGAGATCGAGCCTCGCCCAACGCCGGCAAGCTCGATCTCGCCAGATCCGGCGAGGATCGAGCCTCGCCTAGCCCGTCGCAGTCGGCGGTCAACCGTCGCCTTGCCGACGATCGGCTAAGGGAGGAAGAAAAAAAAAAAGGAAAAGGAAAAGAAAAAAATTGAAATA
The DNA here is from genome assembly GCA_014182715.1 of Eucalyptus cloeziana. Classification (NCBI taxonomy): domain Eukaryota; kingdom Viridiplantae; phylum Streptophyta; class Magnoliopsida; order Myrtales; family Myrtaceae; genus Eucalyptus; species Eucalyptus cloeziana. Next base: position 51,842,964 of record CM024636.1, on the reverse strand, counting down.
TAAAAAATAATTATGATTTGAATTTTTATAAAAAAACATTTCATAAAATTAAAGAATGTCATGGCTATGGCCATGGGTTGAAAGTGAGTCTAAATGGGTTATTAATGGGTTATTAGTAATAACCCATTTAGACCCATTTATTTTTGTGCTTTATTTTCTCAAACCCATTTTGATCCATATTTAACTTTCGACCCATATATGACCCATTTAACTAAAAATGGGTCATGATATGGGTTTATGACCCATATTGCCACCTCTACAGTAATCTAGTCAATAAAGGGCAATCCATTAAAGTGAGCCTTCTAAAATGAGGCAAATCTTGCAGCCCACCAAGTTTTCGCAGATTGCAGTCTGATATTTTCAGAAGTTGCAATCGTGTCAAATCTCCAAGACTGACAGTCTCTGCCAAGTGACAGTTCTAATTCAGACAGACCTCTCAACGTAGAAAATTGCAAATATTGAATCATGCAGTTGTAAAGGCGCAATACCAATAAGCTAGAGGGTAGCTCTTTGAGGTCACGCAAGTTTTGCATAGTGCAAAACAAGTTTTCTAATTTTAAGTTTACTAAAATGTGCAGGTAGCTTGGTAATCTTTGAGAGGCACAACTCCAAGATTTCTAGATTCACTAGTCTTGTTAACCAATCAATTTGTGGTGGCTCAGAGGAAGAATTCTGCATTTGATCAGTAGGATCAAAGTTATCACCCAAGTACAGCTCTTTCAAATTTCTCAAGAAAGAAAGGTCTGGCATGGTCCCCATCATTTTGGATCCCCAGCGAAGAATGATTAAACTAGATGGAAGTCTTTGCAAATCCCAAAGTCAGTCACATCCACTTAAATCTAGTTGTCGTAGATCATAAAGCAATGGAAGAATTTGCGCAGCCAAAGGCTGTCGTGACAGACAGTGTTCTTGGCAGCCGAACGCCGTCTGCTTGAAGGGAACACATAAATTTTTAAGTCGTCTACATTTCCAAAGTCTCTAATGACAGACAAAGGTAATATTCAAGATGCTCCAATATTTATCATGACACGGTAAATATCCATACTTGAAATCCATATCCAACGACATATTCTAAAGGATAACCTAAAAGTACTGTGCATTTCCTTTCTCCTACAAGAAGAGTTCCATGCTCTTTCACTTTCTTCATATCTAGTTATAGTCCACATGTACTGTCCTCACAAGAGCAAAAGTTTAGACGACAAGATGACCCTACGATGCATTCTAGTTCCAGTTACATCTTGAAGGCTTCCTCAAGAAAAATCACCAACGAATCACCATTCTCAGTAGCAAAGAAGAAAGCAAGAGAAAGAAAATGATCACACAGAACAGAAGTATGGAAGCGCTAACTTCATATGGCTATCACTTAATGAGCCTTTGAATAAGAGATGTCGAGCAAAGCGAATAAGGAATCACAACAATGTTTGATGGAAATGGAAGCTGCATAATACGGACTCGAGATAGGTGTACTGATTAGAACAAACATGAGACAGTGATTACTCATTTGTCACTAGGTGCAACACAAGACAAGGGTAAGGGAAATGCTTAGTTCTTGCTACTTTTAAGGGTGTGCATGGCAACGCTTCTATTCCGGGGAACAGTTTCTTTTCAAAAATAATTCTTTTTTATTTCTACTCCCACGAATAATTTCTAAGTAAAATAACATGTTTAGTAACGATACAAAATTTCTATTCTTGAAATAGAAAAAGAATAGAAGTGCGTTTGGTACGATTTATAAATTTTTGTATTTATTTGTTTTTTCTTCTTGCTCACGGATCGTCAACCGCCGCCAACCGCCGCGAACCGCCGCGCGATTGCCGCCTACCGTCGTCGGCTACCGACCGCTACCCACAACCCACCGACTGCCGCCCCCCTCCCGTGGCCGACAGTGGTCGTTCGGCTGCCGTGCGATGGTCATGCGGCTGTCTTGTGGCGGTCAGGCGGCAGTTATCAGCCAACGGGGGTGGCCGGTGGGCTATGGGCAATGGCGATGACGATTGCTAGCGGTCAGGCGACGGCGGCTGGCGGTCAGCCAACAACGGTCGGGCAGCAGCAACGACAACGATCGCCGGCGGTCGGTGGCCGGCAGTCAGCTGATGACAGCCATGGGCAGCCAGAGGTGGCCAGCGGTTGGGAGGGGGGCCGGCAGTGGCTGCAACAAGGAAGAAGAATATAAAAAAAAATAGAAAAGAAAAAATGGACTTATTTTTAAAAATTGTTCCCAGCAACAAGAAACTACTTTTTTTTTCTTATTTCTATTTCAACTCTATTCCCCGATTACTTTTCTATTTCGAAAAATAGAAAAATAAGTTAGCGTTACCAAACAGATTTCTACTCTTTTTTTGTTCTAGAGAACAAAAGAACAGAAATTGAGAGAAACAAAAACGTTGCCATGCAAGCCCTAAGTTACCGACATCGATCCAGATTCAGAATTAGACCCTGCGACACTGCAACTGCAACTCCCCTGTCAATCTTTTAAGCCTCAGCCCGAAAAGAAAGGAGAAGCATGCGACTCCACGCGTCCGCACTTGAGTCACATCGGGTTATCTTCTCAACATGCATCCACCGGACTTCAAGGCTACAAATCTCCCTTTCAAACAGAAAGAGCCAGCTCTCCTCCTTCACCAAGTAGAGTCTTTGCCCAATCATCATTCTGATATTGAGTATCCATCCCAACCCACCCGGTATCCTGCTAGTAAATCTGTCCCCAACTTCTTCTGTATGACAACGACAAGAAGCAAACAATGAAGAAATTAAAATGCCACGATTGTTTCATGATTTCATGCACAAAGCACTGGCAAATTGAATTATTCTTTCTGTTGCTAGTTTTATAATGTTGGATTCCGCGCTCCAGTTCTGTTTATGCATCTTCACTAGAAGAATAGAAAATAAATGAAAGAATTGAGAAATTTGAATAAAAAATTGGTAAAAGATTTCAAAGCACAAACTCGCCTGTCCAAGACCCCAATGCCAGGCCTACCAACAGAAAAATTCCAAGCCCACGAGATGGAGAAGACACTGCTCGGAAATTTGACTGCAGAACCAAAAGAGAAAAGGAACGTCTGGTGTGCATCATGGAGTTGTACAGAAGTTCGAATCAAGGAAAGCAAAACGTAGCAATATTTACCTTTCAGACAAGCCTCCAACTTTTATTGAAGATAGACCTGTTTTGCTTTCTAAAATCAAACCCTTTGAACCACGTCTTCCTTGCTCAATTGCTGAAGTTGACCCGGGGCCCTCAGGTCGCTCAATTTTCCACGGTGGCATCTTACTTGGAAATAAGATATTAAAAAAAATATAAAACAAACTACTCACTGAATTTTCAAAATTAAAGAAGGGGAATCTGGAAAAGGGGAAGACATGTGCCAAGTGAAACAGTGAGGAATATAACCATTGGGCTTGCCCAATGTCACTCAATAGGAGATTGGAATGGGGACGATTACTTGTGAATTTCAATTTTCACGTTTTGCGAAAAGACAGTAAAGTTTGAGAATGAGTTGACAGTTAAAGGAATATATACAGGCGTGTCGGGGGAAGCTGTTGTCACGGCCTCAACGGTGCCATCGCCGGCCAAGTGTTGGCCAGGGCCGCCAATCCCTAGCCAAAGCCTCGCAGTCGCCTCCACCATCAAACTCACTCTCTCTCTCTCTCTCTCCCCGAGACGAGGTAAATCATCATTCCATGGTCATGACACTTGTGGCGATATTCGACAGACATCAAAAGCCTCTTATCTCGCAGGATTTGTGGACATATGATAAACAGGAAACGAGGGACAGTAACATTAACCCCGATCTTTTGCAATGTTTGGAAGAGCTTTGTTCTTGTCGGAAGAGGCGATACCGTCAGACCCCATTAAAAATTCTTTCTTCTCTACGCCCGCGAAGAAATTTCAACGCTTCAGGGTAAGCATGGGTATCTGCTTGGAGAGGGAGATTAACTCAATCTATGGTTGTCTTAAGGTGCCATAAAACAGACCATAGTTTCTTGGGAATATGGGCGGCATAATGAGTGTGCATTGAAACTACTCTGCATTTGTAGCTGATGTGCGGCCACTTTTTACACTGTATTTTCCTATTCGAGAGCCAAATTTGGCTTATCTTCGACTGCATTTGAACTTAATGGAATTGCCAAAGTCCAGTGGGCAATTCCTTTAAACTCACGAAATTGCTCACAATTTGTAGGTTACAATAATTAAATGGCCAAACCTCACTTCAGATTAAAGTCCAAATCTTACCATCCTTGCTGCGCGCGTCTCCATCATGAAAGCTTCTTGTGAGTTTCGGACTGGAGGGTCATTCACCTGCCATAAGTGAGAAGACTGAGTCAATACCATGATGGACGCTCTTCAGATATCAAACCCTTCCCAGTTTGGAAATTTCAAATTGAAGATAAAAATACAGAACAAATGTTCTCTTATTTTTCAATAAGAGTAATATCTCTTCGCATGTTACATAAAGAAAAATCTCTCGGAGTGAACATGCTACTTGAATCACTAGAATGGCAAAGACAAACTTGACTTTTACCATATAGGTGTTTTTCACCAAAGAAAAAGAGAAAAGGATCATGAGACATATAACACCCCACGTCATATTGTTCTGTCAAATTTGCGAGCGACGGGCAAACAATGTCAACAACTGTAAAAATTGTCCATCCAATTAATCTACCTAAAACAAGAAGCAGTCCAATCTAGAAACCGACAGAAATGCCAACATCAAGTCATGGGAATTACTGAAAAAACAAAGGGCAAGAGAAAGCAAGATAGAGAACTTCGAGCATGTCCATAGACTGAAAAAACTATACCGAATTCTTAGATAAACGACATTGCTTTGCAAATTACACCTCATCAAAACAGAGGACATCAGGCATACTATTCAAACTAGGTAAATATACAAGTAGATCCATTGCAAACTAAAAGTAATTCTGAACTTCCAAGATGAATATAAACACGAAAGCCACTGTTATTGAAGCTAAAGTCAGATGGCGAGCCACCTCAGCAAAGCAATTAACAGACGACATGCTGTGAAACAGCACGAAAGAAAATCAACATATCATAAGGAAAGGCCCAAAAAACTGGTTGCCCAATTCGATGAAAGATAGCGGCAACAGCAAACGAACCGACTCTCCCCCTACACAGCTCTCGACAAAAATTCAGCATTCACCACGCGAAAGCCGCCCTCCGATTAAACACCCCTACACTCTCGGAGAAATGCTTCCGCAACCTTCTCTTCGTTCACTCGCTCGCTCGCACGTCGAAACCGAACTACCAATTCTTGCCGCGCCACATCCGAACGTAAGCATCCTACACATCAAAACCCATTCTTCCCGATCTCAAAACTCGCTCTATTGCTCATCAGTTCGAAAATACCACGACACCAACGTCGTCACGGCCCGATGCATTCTTTCCCCGCAGCATCTCCACTACACATTGGCACTGCGCCATACCTTCTTCCACAGTGCGATCTCGACAGCTCCCGTCGATACACCGCCTAAAAACCCTCACAAAAGATGAAGCTGGAGACCGAAACGAAAGCAAGCTCGCCGCTCCATTTCTCAACCCCGCGCGCGTCGCTGGCTCTACGAGATTTCTCCCGGGGTTTTCAGTTGATCGGAGCTCCTGAACTGCGACATGCTGAACTTGGTGTAGAGAGAGAGAGAGCGGACCTGTCGTCGTCGGCGGTGGCGGCGGCGATTGCGGCGGTTCCGGAGGAGAGCACCGGAGGGCGACGGTTTCGCAGGGGAGGTTGGACGGCTGCGATGCGACTGAGCCAAATCGTGGAGGTCGTCGTGAAGGACTATAATCTTTTTTAGGCAAAGTAATCTAAAAAATAATAAATAATAATGTATAAATTTGCTTGTGGAATAAATCTCCCCACGAAATGTTAAAATACAAAATAAAAAACATTGACACGAACGGAACGACCATTGGGACTTCGGTTTCGAGGTTGACTTCATGAATTTTGCTAATTGCTTCGTTTAATGAGGTTCTTCGGCCCTTGATCGTCGAACCAGCTTCCGCGCAGTCCATTATATCTATCAAACCTCCAATTTCATCCAAGAGACTCGCTTTGCGGGGTCTCCATCCTTTTCAAGTCATATTTAGCACGGAGGAGCGAGCGATTCATCTTCATATACTACTGTAATGGAACAGTCCATGATAAAAGCGAGATTACTCCGGCACAAGCGATATAGATTGGTACAGTCAGTACGTTCATTGATGCAGCTAAATGCGAGTGCCAGAGATCTTCTCGACGAATCGTTCGCAATTAAATGAATCTACTGCTAGTAAGGTTGTACTTATATAGTTTATTTCGACCATGTGGAGCTTCTATGCACATATTCGTCGCTCTGAGCAGAGCCAAAAGCCAAACTATAGTCGCTCAGAAGATTTGCAGGAGTTTGCATGGCCAAAGGCTGTTTGCTTGAAGGGAACGCGAAAATACATGAGGTGTCCGCGTGACCAGAGTCTCTAACGACAGACAAAGGTAATATTCAAGATGCTCCAATATTTATAGTGACACGATACATATCCGTACTTGAAATCCATATCGAACTACATATTCTAAAGAATAACCTTAAAGCACTCTGCATTTCCTTCCTCCTACAAGAAGAGTTCCATGTTTTTTCACTCTCTATATCAGTTATGGTCCACATGTACCGTCCTCATTAGAGCAGAAGTTTAAGATGACAAGATGACCCTATGATGCCTTCTAGTTCCAGTTACATCTTGGAGGAGGCTTCCTCAGGAAAATCACCAACGGATCACCATTCTCAGTAGCAAAGAAGAAAGCAAGAGAAAGAAAATGATCACACAGAACACAAGCATGTAAAATCTCCTCCTCATCACATGGCCAGATGCAGTATAATAAGCTTTTATGGTGGAGAATCCTTTTTGAAAAACACAAACGAATTATTTTGGCTTGTGGAAGTGCTAACATCATCTGACTGTCGCATAATAAGCCTTCGAATGAGAGAGCTCGAGCACAGCAGATAACGCAGCACAATAATATTTGATGGGAAAATGCAATTTCTGATGGAAGTTGCATAATACGGACTTGGGATCGGTGTATTAGTAAGAATAGATACGAGACAATGATTGCCCATTTGACGATCGTTGCAATGCTGACACCAGTAGGGGAAATGCTTTGTTCTTACTACTTTTAAGTTACCGACATCGACCCAGATTCAGAGCTAAACTCTGCAAAACTGCAGCTGCGACTGCCCATCAATCTTTTAAGCCTCAGCCCAAAGAGGAAGGAGCAGCATGCGACTCCACGCGTCCGCACTCAAGTGCCATCGGCTTATCTTCTCGATGTGCATCCACAGGACTTCAAGGTTACAAATCTCCCATTCAAACAAAAGAACCAGCCATCTCCTCTCCTCCACGAAGTAGTCTTTGCCCAATCATCATTCTGATATTGAGTATCCATACCAGCCCACCTGGTATATTGCTAGTGAACCTGTCCCCAACTTCTTCTGAATGACAAAAACGAGCGAGCAATGAAGAAGTTAAAATGCCAAGAGTGGTTCATGATTTCATGCACAAAGCACTGGCAAATTGCATTATCTAACATCAAGTTTTCTAGTTACCGTTTATGCATTTCCACCAAAAAATAAAATAAAATAAAATAAATGAGAGAATTGAGAAATCACTGTCGAAAGCTGGCAAAAGATTTCAAAACACAAACTTGCCTGTCCAAGCGCCCAAGGTCAGGCCTACCAACAGAGAAGTTCCAAGCCCACGAGGTGGAGAGGACACTGCACGGAAATTTGGCTGCAGGACCAAAAGAGGAAAGGACCGTCTGGTGCATCATGGAGTTGTACAGATGTTCAAGTCGAGGAAAGCAAAACGTAGCAATATTTACCTTTCAGAAGAGCCTCCAACTTTTATTGAAGATAGACTGAATATCTGCCGTGCAGCAAGATCTTCACTCATAAGTCGGAATCATTCTTGAAGCATTTCCACACATATTCTAACCAACGGTGCGAGCAACATAACCGCCGACTAGATGTTCTTCTCGGAAATTGAACCCATTGATTTCGAATTTACGATTTGTTCGATCTGGTAATCCGGTCAATGAAGGGCAGTCAACTAAAATGAGCGTTCTAAAATGAGGCAAAATTTCCAACCCATCAAGTTTCTGCACATTGCAGTCGGATATTTTCAGAAGTTGCAATCGCCTCAAATTTTCGAGACTGACGGTCTCTGCCAAGTGACAGCGTTTGAGTTCTAATTCATACAAACCTATCACCGCAGAAAATAGTGAATATCGAATCATGCAGCTGTCAAGGCACAATACCGATAAGCTAGAGGGTAGCTCTCCGAGGTCACGCAAGCATGCGTAGTGCAAAACAAGTTTTCTAAGTCGAAGTCTACTAAAATGTTCAGGGAGCTTGGTAATCTTTGAGTGGCACAACTCCAAGATTTCTAGACTCGCTAATCTTGCTAACCATCCAATTTGTGGTTCAGGGGAAGAATTCTTAATTGGATCAGTAGGATCAAAGTTATTACCAAAGTACAGCTCTTTCAAGTTTCTCAAAGAAGAAAGGTCTGGCACAGTCCCCATCGTTTTGCATCCCCAGCGAAGAATGCTTAAACTAGATGGAAGTTCTTCCAAATACCGAAGTTGGTCACATTTATTTAAATCCAGTTCTTGGAGATCAGAGAGCAATCGAAGGGAGGGTAGGCCAGAAATACTAGTACATGATAATCTCAAGATTTTCAAAGAGGATAATCCGCTCATATCACAGCAAATCAAACCCTTCAGATTCCAGCATTTTGAAAGATCTATCTCTTCCATCTTTTCTAGATATATTATATCATTGGGGAATTCTCCTAAGTGAGTATTCTTCATCGTCAGCACTTTCAAATTTTTCAAATGCTTGATGGACCCAGGTAAACTAACAATCTTGGTACTTGATAGATCCATGACTTCCAGTGACTCAAGATTCCCAACGGAACCAGGAAGCTCAAGTAAATTCTGACAGTTTCCTAGAAGCAGTCTCCGAAGTTTCTTTAAGGACTCAATAGAATCTGGTAGTCGATCAATAGTGGCACCATCCAGTCGAAGTTGCACAAGAGATTCCAAGTGACCGATAGAGTTTGATATATAAGCCAAACTTTTACATTGGCAAGCACTCAGAATCTTAAGTTTCTTCATGGAAGCTGGTTTGAAATCAATCTCCCTAATGGCAGTTCCATCAATCAGAAGTTCTTCCAAATTTTCCAAATGACATAGTTCTTCCGGCAAGTCGCTGACGAATTCGCAGAACTTAAGATTTAAGGAGACTAAGTTCTTTAAATTACTTATCAATGGACCTATTTGGGATAGTGCCGAACAATGTTCCAGGATTAATCTCTGTAAGTCCAAACTCTGTAAATCCATCAAAGCTGGGAAGTGTAAAAAAGCATTCAGGTTACTACAGCTACTTAGGTTCAAAACTTTCAATTCCTTTGCCTTCTGCAAGAAAAGAGGACTGAAAAGGCTCAGTTGGTGCAAGCTATTATAATAATAGCAAGATACATAGACGAATATGCACTTTACCTTCAAGATTTGTTCCCATACTTGTGACTTTCCAGTAACCAAACTGCGAGATAGATCAAGAATGACCAGTTTGTCCAAATGGAAAGTAAGGAGTTCAGAGATTTGGCTGCACCCTTGCCAATCAAGCCACCTTAACTCTGAAAGAACATTCTGAGGACTCTCTCCAACAATAGTCTGGTCTGATCTCAAAAACCTCAATGGTTGTAGATTGCCAAGCCACCTTAAATTTGAAAGAACATTCTGAGAACTCTCTCTAATAGTAGCCCGGTCCAATCTCAAGAACCTCAAGCGCTTTAGATGGCTAAATCCTTCACATCTGAAATGTTCACTTTGTCCCTCATCAAACGTGAGAGCAAGGGCTTCCACCTTTTCAGCACTCTGCAAATCGAGGGAACTGAATAAATAGAAAGGGAAATGAAATATAACCATTCACACGTGATTTTGGGAAAGAAAAATCAAGGAAAGGAAGTATCTTCAAAGATTGTTGACTATGTTTAAACTAAAAGATCTTATGCTTGAAAAGTGTACCTGCTCTCCATTAAGCATGGAAAGTGCATCGATTTGATTCCATAATCTACTTCGGTTTCGAGGTGCACAGAGATCTTCAGTCTTAACAATTTCCCTGCCAAACTCTCTTAGTTGACTATGCATCCATAATTCATCGTTTTCTCCTATTTTGATGAAACTCATGTCACAGAGTGACTTGATTCCTATTGAAGGAAAATATCGACATGCATCCCACATGTATGAGGGAATTCTCTTATCTGTTCCAATGAAAAAGCATGCTATGTCAAGGAATATCTCTCTCGTCTCTCTATCTAGAGAGTTATAGCTTACTTCGATTGCCTCACGGATTTTATTTTCCGGCCTTGTCATTAGTCTATCCATTACACTTCGCCATATTGCCATATTCCCCTTACTGGTATTCAAGTATGAAGCTGTTACTTCAATTGCCAAAGGAATGCCTCCGATATAGCGAACAATCTCTTGCTTCAGAGAGTCATGCTCATCCTCCTCTTCACGAGTATACCCCTTAAAAGCATGAATGTGGAAAAGTTGAAGAGCTTGATGAGGCTCCATTTCTCCAACCTCGTAACTATCAGCCACTCCATTTCCGTATTTATCAAGAACCTTAATATCTCCAACTGTCATGAGAATCCTGCTTCCTGGGCCAAACCAATTGAGTTCCCCAGCTAAATGCTTGATCCGATCAAAATGATCCACATCGTCAAGGAGAATGAGAACTTTCATTTCACTAAATGAATTTGCTATGACTTTGACACCTTCGTCACAAGTACTTAGCCTTCTAGGTTCTTTCCTTTGGAGGTCTGAGATTAACTGTTCTTGTAGGCCCATGATGAATCTATCGGATGTACCATTTTCTCGAATATTGGAAAGAAAACTACAACGATGAAAGTGATCATGGATTTTGTTGTACACAACCTTTGCAAGGGTAGTCTTGCCAATCCCTGGCATGCCCCATATCCCAAGCACACGTACATCTTCGTCGGGTACTCCGATTACTTGTTCATTGTCATAGACGACACCAAGCTTTTTCATAACCTCCCGCGCGTGGGCTTCCATGCCCACTAAACAGCCAGTCACATATAAATCATTCTTCTTCAACCGCTTTAGAATATCTGAAACAACTTGCCCTGCGAGTGCACCATAACTGCCAAACGTGATGATGAAAATAAGGAGTCATGATGAGATTACAAAATAACTAACAACAGTATGAAAATTACAAAGGAAATAATCCAGTTAAACCGTACCAAATATTGACCAATTAAGGACGATGCAGTGGGCAACAAGAAGGGCACGAAAGTACACTTACCTCATTATCAAATCTAGTGCCATCCAATTAATGATTTCAACAACATTGTGCTTCGCCAAATTCTCGTAAAGCTAAAGCTAATTACATTAAAAGGACAGTAAAAAGTTGATTACCCTATGTTTGTATTCCCCAGATCATGCCCCTTCATCTCAGCAATCTTTTTGAGAGCCTGCTTCCATTTATTAATGTCCTCATGGTCAACACGGTCCTCATGCTTACTGAAGGCCTCTCCCACACATCCACGTCGGTATTTTAAATCAGCGGGGCTAACATCATAGAAAATGGGCACGATCACTTGAGCGCCTGCTTCTTGGCATTCCACCATTTGGGCCAACTCCATGAGACAATATTTACTGGATGCATAATTCTGCGAGAGAATAGGTATTGATATCTTGGATTGCTTTATGGATTGAACCAATGCATCAGTGATATTTTCTCCAATACCAAGATCAATATTGTCTATAAAGACGGCGATCCCTGCACCACTCAGGCCATTGTAGAGGTAATCTGCAAATATGTTGCGAGTATCGAGACCTCTAAAACTCAAGAACACTTCGTAATTGGTTCTTGATGAGGTAGAGATAGATGACGGTGGCCACAGTGATGACCTCGCCGCCTCCGTCGTCGTTGCCTCCGCCTCCGCCACCACCACCGCTGCGTCCGCCTCCTATCACATTTTGCCACTTCGTGTCGGATAATTTCCGCAAAGTATCAAAAGCAAAAAGTGGAGGCATAGGGCCTTCTTGCTTACTAGGATGTTCTGATCCGAGACGATAGAGTTGCTTTGGAAAGAATAAAGAAAAGCGAAAGCAAAAAGGAAAGAAAAACAGTTGACTCCATTCGATCGACAGTCCTCGAACAGATGATGCAGATCTAACCATATACCAGCTAAATCAATCCTTGATTGCAGTCCAAAGAAAGAACGTGCACTGTGATGCAGATCTAAGCATATACCAGCTAAATCGACAGTCCTCGCACAGACATTACCCAAAAAATCAAAATAAAAAAGCAACGCACAAACACGGGGAAGCGGAACTGACCGGCCTTCTCCTACTGCGTGTAAAACGCAGGCAGCCGCAACGAGGCACAAACGAATTGGGGGCCATCACCTCCCTCTCTCGCTCACTCACCGACGAGGTCTGGCCTGCTCTGCAGAAGCGATTCCACGTTGTTAGCCGCGTTGACGGGAAGGACTTTTATGCGAGGAATACACCGGACGACAGAGGTAAAACATTAAAAAAAGGCGGGGAAATTTCAAAACAAAAAAAAAGACCCGAAGAGCCATTATTTTCTTAAATAAATATCCAAAATTTGTTTCAAATAAATATCTGAAATGGTTTTGATTGTTTTAAATAAAGGCTTGAAATAGCCTTGGTTGTTTCAAATAAAGACCTGACCTCGCTGCTCGCCAGCCGATTAAATTTTTCGATCGATGAAGGGTATTTTCATTATTTATCATTTCTCTTATTTGCTTTTTTTCTTTTTTTGGCTCTTCCTCTTCCTCTTTACCGGTGGCCGGCTAGCCACCGGCGATGCCCATAGAGGACTGGGTGAGGGTTGCCCTTGCCGGCAAGGGCTAGCCATGCGAGCCACAGGCAAGGCAACCCTCGCCCAGGGCCATCGGCGAGGTCGGCCCATGTTGGCCCTACAGGGCGAGGGTCGACCTCGCCTACCCTAGATGAGGGCTTAACCACCCTCGTTAGCAGGCGATGACCCTCATTGGCCCTTACCAGTGGCTGGTCTAACAAGGTTTGGCCTTGCCTGGGGCCAATGAGGGCCAACCTTGCAGATGGCCCTTGGGTGAGGGTCGCCTTGCCGTGCTCGGTGTGGCAGCCCTCACCGATGAGGGTGACCCTAGCCCAACCCTTTATGGGCATTGCTAGTGGCCACCAATGAGGAGGAAGAAGAAAAACCAAAAAAAAAAAAAAAAAAAAAAAAGGAGGTGGGTTGGGGCGAAATGACAAATGACGAAAATACCTTGATTGTCGAAAAGTCATGTCCTTATTTAAAATGAAGATATAGTCGCTTCAAGTCTTAATTTTAAATAACATCTACTTCAGACATTTATTTGATAAAGTAATGTCACTTTAAATTATTATTTGAAATAAGATTTATTTCAAATTCTTATTTAAAAAATAAAGACACGTCGAGTCTCTTTTTGGAATTTTCCCAAAAAAAAAAAGAGAGGCTGTCATAAGGTCATCTTTTGCTCGACTGGAAAGCAGCGTCCGTCCTGTGTCAGCCCCTCTCGCCCAACCATACAAAAGCACTTGTCAATTCTTGGTCTTGGGAAAAAGTATCAAGATCCTTGCTGATTTCTTAAATAGTTGATGCAAAATAAACTTTAATTCATTGATTATCTTCGGTACATGCGCAACCATTGTTTTGAAAATTGAATATATCTTTATTAAATATATTTAATTAGTCTTTCGAGACAAGATCAGAAAATTGCGCAATCCCACACATTTTTTAACACATTTTTCGAGTCCTCTCCATTTGTTTTTTCTTTTCCTTTTTTATAAGACTCACACAATAATTTAGGGAGGTGAATAGGTTGTCTTAAATAAATTCAATTTTCTTTTACAAATAAACTTTGGCAGAAGCAAAAACAATTAATGCATGGCAAGTTTTCTATCAAACAAATAAAGCGTTAAGATTTAGAGGAATGTAAGCAAATTTACAATGTTTAAGTCATCAACCAAAAAAAAAAAAAGTTTATATTAGTCTATGTCCACTCTCCTGAATTAACAGCCTTAAACCAAGTTGGTTTCCACAAATCATCTTCAGAATTTTACATATATAGAAGCAAGTGTTGCTTTAGCTCAAAAGCTAGTTGATAAATTTATGAAATTACAAGTGCCTTTATCACACTATAACACTTTCTAATCACTAATTACAATAAGCAAGAAAGCGCTTTTAGAGAAAATCACAAATACACTTTCCCTAAAAGGATATTTCTACCTCTGTCCATCATTTGATCCTTTGGCTGTTTGCACAAACAATGTCAATTGCCCTGATTCAACTCCAGGCTTTCTACGATGAGCCTCCAGAATCTGAAACTAGTCATTTGCCTCTAATTTGAATTTCAAATTAATTCAAAAGAGGCCTAGGTTTTCTTATTCAGGTAATAGAAGCACTTGACGCGTCTTCTACTCGAATCGATAGTAGGAGCTGCCTCTGCCGACTGTTCTTCCAAAGTTTTCATGCTTTACGCTGAAATGTGACTATTTACCTACCATCCTTTAAGTCATTTCAAGCATATTGGCGATCTTAGTTCTCATCAGTTGTTACTCTTTGCCTGGTCCAGTCAAGTTCCCATGAACTCCTCGTTCTACCGGACTTGTTCACCTTCTATTCACGCTCATCTAATTTGTAGACACCTTGGCTCCCAATATCATGTTCGTTTTTTATAATAGCATGGCATTCCTGTTTCAACGACCCCATTTATGACACGATGTGCATCTATCAAACAATGAAGCGCTTCTTAGTAGTTAGTAATATTAGATTATTTTCGCATGTTCAAAATAGCTTAGGGAGGTTATCCCAACAATTTAAGTAAAATCTGTAACCTTCTTCAATTTTTGTATAAAGAAAATTAATAATGATACGACTATTTCCGCAATTAATATTCCTGTGACCACATTGAGCAAAAGAACTTGTCCTTATTTGACTTCTGCTACAACGAATTACAACCACAAGAATAACAGTTCTTGATAGTGGGGCCTCAACAAATTACATCGTTTGTAATGTCGCTATTGGAGGATTTCCCTTCCCAGCAAAAGAATTGCGAAAAATAGGTGCTTTCAAAAATCCTTTGAAAACGAATCCTCAATTCCTCTGCCGTAAAATGCGTTAAAAAAAATGTTCTACATCAGAAAATTAATGTGAAATAGATGAGTTAAAATATCCTAGTAAGTTGATTACTTATTAGCTTGAACTTTTGAGTGAGGGTAGATCCAACTAAATATGTTAATGCGTTTAGACTTGAGATCTCTCTTGACGATTGACAATTTCCTTAGGTAAAGGTATCGAAGTGTACTAATGTAGCAACACCCTCTTCCTTTGATATAGAAAACGAAATTAGGGATGAAGGTTGGCTTCTTATGTCGAAAAAAAAAATATCGATGTAGTGTGGTGGACGAGCTCAAACTTAAACTCCATCAAACCTTTAGATAACAAAAAAAAAATTAGCACTAAATTGGTATAATTATAATAGATTTAGGACTTTTTGGGTAATTTTCTCCATTGATGATGTCCTCGAAAGTAGAGAAAAGATCCAGCCAATTTGAAGAACAAATCAAGATAAACAAAGAATGTTCCAGTCAATCCTTTATTGCTGTCCAAAGAAAAATTTGCACCGAAGACGCAGAGCTAAGCATATACCAGCCAAAATCAACAGTCCTCACGCAGGCATATCCCCCAAGAAAAAAACACTCAAGATGATGACCTTGGGCGTGGCCCGCAACATAGTCATAAGCAGAAGTTGGTACGCTAAGGTACCAATTTGAAATATTTGATGGCATTAACCCTTTAGAATTTACCTTTCTAGTTAACTTCCTCGTCCTCAAGTAGATTCCAAGGTGTTGTCGTTCACGCAAGGTTCGGTCGACTGGAAGGAGACTTTGACCGTACATGTGTTCAAAGCCGACAAATCTTGGATTGGGCATAGAAGGCGGAGCAGGTGAGGATTCTTCATATCAATGGAAAGAGAGCTGGCGTAGAAACAGAACAATGTGGTTCTGGAAGATGCACATTTAAGTTTTGCTCGTTACGGTTTGTGATCATCCACATCATGCTCTACCAAAAAAGGAGGCGGTTTTGAAGGGTATCTTCGTATGATCACCATCAAATGCCGCGTGTTTAGACATTCAGGTTTATTTGACTTTGGATTCTGTTGGAAAAGGAACGAGACAATCAAAATAAGATTTATGAGGAAATCGAAATGCATTACGAGGGATGAGAATTTATATTAATTTGAATTGGCATTAGTGACAGATTGAAATTGGAATATAGCTTTATATGATTTGAATTTTATTGTTTCAACTTTCTAAAGATAAAAGCAAATGAGCTGTGTGTGCTTACCAAGCCACATTTGTTCATTTATAGGTTACCGAACCAATGACTTAGCTAATGATTCATGATCTACTAGTCGTTTTTTCTGACTTGCTATTGTTCTCACTTATTCCCACCTTCCTCCACGACCTTCCTCCATAATAATCAAAATGCAACAATGCAACAATTTTCTTTATCAAGCTTCATTTCCAATTGTTCAGTCTCATTCTAATTCACCAAACATAGGCGATAAAGAGAACCGTGATCCTAATTTCACTCAGCTGCTTTTGCTCCCGATAAACCAAAAAAGCCCTTGATAATGATGATAAACTCTTCGCATCAGTATGGATTTTGAAATAGTAAACAAACTGATACCACATTTGCCAAAGATATCCAAGATTTGTGTATTTCTGCTATAATTTGAAACCTTGGGAGGAACTTCAAGGACCAAAGATAACCGTAACACGACCCGCCCACTGGCCAGCGAAAACCTACCTGAAAGTTCCATCTCCATACGGTATTACATAAACCATTGACCTAAAACGGCAGTTCCACCACGTGCTCCTACAGTGCTACACAATGCTGAAGCTTCTTCCCGAATAACAGGCGAGAAGCTGCTGCTGATGACATTCTTATTCTTTTCCCCAGCACAAACCAATGAGATCTTTCGGTCACCAACTTTCATTCAGATTTCAGCTGCTCTAAATTCCCTGTAGCCACAAGCCAAATTTAACCTGGCAAGCTCTTCCTTTCATAGAACACCTTTCCCTCAGAGGCTCAATGCACGCTTCCCGCTCTGAACCTGGATACTAGAATTCCCTGATCTCCATTCACTCTCTCCATTTGCATTTATTCACGAAGTCGAATTACAAAAGGTTCTTCTAAAAACAGAAGGCACTCAGAAACGATTGTATTGGGATAAGTCATATTAGGTCAAAGGTGAGAAGCTGACCAAGGATCAACAGAACTGTGCACCGATGTCCCATACCAATGCAAAAAGCTCAAGCTGAACAGAGTTACCTAAAAGGCTAAAACAACCTATTTGTGATCTTAAACCAAGATGAAGTAAGATGCCAAAATCAATAACCACTTACAATCATTACTAGATCCTTCCTAACCAGCTCGACATCTGCCATCTGCGTTTTGATATAGATGTCACTCTTGCAGTTATTGTGAGGATGCTTTCATTTGAACAGACGGGCATCCATGTCACACTGGTTGTGTCTCATTATATCAGCAAGAGAACAACTGAAATGTTCAAGAAACTAATGAGTCCGAGGACAATGGAACTGCTAATATCGAGTTCTCCAACTGTAATAAACTCAAGCATTCTGGGCTAGTTCAAAGACTAAAATCTGTATCATGTTGCCTCTCAGATTAATCTTAACCCATTCCATTAAGAGTCTGTATGGAACATACAAAGCTCATAAGTCTTTCACCACGGGTGATGAGTAAAAGATCATTGGAAAATAGGTGCATTTCTTGACAGACCACTGAGCCTGAGCAAAAGAGGTGCACTTCTTACAGTCAAATAAATTGTAAATTCAGGTACTATAGACACCTGTTTGTGATGATAAATCTCAGGAGAATATAGTTTGGTATTATTACCTCACCCAAGCATGTCTCGCACTAAATGCAATATTTGTATCCACATCTCCTGCATGACATGCCAGACAACCAGCTGTGTGGGGGGTTCGTTCGCATGTGAGAACTACCAACTGTGCCCCTATATTGTGCTTATGGATACCTTCTAAGAATTGGAGATGCCTTTTGAGACGAGAATATTCCTCACAGAGCCTCACAGATTTTCCAGATATCCTTGTAGATAGATCATTCCAAATTTACAGGAAATGACTAAGTCGCCAGTTAAATGAGAGAGACTGGACAGAGATGGATAGGTGAGGGAGAGAGGAATATGAAGGATCCAATGACCTGTGAGGTCGTGTAAGAGCGCTTGTTTATGGCACTTGCTTCCACTTCTGATAGACAAAGGACTCGAAAAACTTTTGATGCCAAATTCCAAATTGTAGCTCCAGCAATTTTGCCACCAGTTTGCCAACTCAATGTTGCAAGGGACTTCAGTGATGTCACCCTATGGTTTCGATTGTCTGAAGAGCCATGTAAATAACCGAATGTCCACTCCAGGAGCACAGGATATCAACTGTTTATTGAACGTTCCATCACGAGCTTTAATGCATCCTGTACTTGCTGTCTGCTTTCTGCCTCGCATTCACTAACACGCAGCTCCTCCAAGGAGGTTAACTCCACGAGGCCTTCAATAGCATGGATCATCCTGCATCTTTGGACTACTAGGACATTCAGCATCTTCAAGTTTGATATATCGGGCAATCCACGGAGCAAATCACAGTCTGACAAAATAAAACTTCGTAACTCCGTTAATTGGCTAAGCCCGTTGAGATTATGTATTTTGCAGTGCGTTATATTCAAGATTTCCAGAGCAATTAGTCCTTGAAGCCCCTTAATCTCTTCTACTGCGGATTGGATGAGATTTAGTTCTGATAGTTTGCTCAAATGGTGAACTGCTGGCAATTGTCTCAAAGACAAACAACATCGAATAGATAAAACGGACAATGACGTGGGAAGTTCCGGCACCTTTTTAAGATTCACACCACATAGAACCAGCTTCTTAAGATGTGTACATGAGAGGGAACCATGCCCAAGTTGCAGTTCACCAATTCGAGAATGAGACAACTCTAACATCCTCAGTTTTGGAAGTACTATGGGCACTACTAAGAGATCTCTCGATCTAAATGTTGGCTCCGTCTGTGTTGAGGAATGTCTGAGCTCCTTAGGATCTTTATCACCCAGACATATCTCCTCCAACTTCACTAAATCCCTAAGATCTGGCAAGGCCTCCATCTTTTCAGAACTCACGCGTAGACAAGTTAAACTGGAAATAAGCTCTGGCAGTTCTCGAATCTCGTTGCACCAAAGTAAATCAAGAGTCTGAAGACAAGAAAGACTTCCAATTTCCGAAGAAAAGCCAGAAATACTGGAATGCCCCAACCTCAGTATCCTCAGACGAGATAGACCCCCAATAGCAGATGGAATGCCTCCCTTCAAACTCCTACAATGGGAAGCATGTAACTCTTCAAGGTTGACCAAATTTCCAATTTCTCTAGGCAATTCTCTAATGAAGCAAGAATCCATTTTTAACACTTTTAAACGCCCCAAGCAAGTAATTGAATTGGGCAATTCAGATATGCCTGTCCCTGTTATATCCAACTCCTCTAATGAGTTTCCCAAATTGCAAATTGAATCCGGAAGTTTTCCTATCCAACTACAATCCTTTAGAGACAGGATCCGAAGATTCACCAGCTTTTCCACTGAGGCAGGGATTTGAGTAATTTTTGCATTTTCCAGTAAGAGTACCGAAAGAGCTGTCAAGCGACGGACTGAATCAGGCAGATGACATAATTGGAGACAGTTGGAGGCACTAAAAATCTCAAGTTTCTCCATGTAACCCATTGATACGGGAATTTCTTGTACCAAAGTCCCATCAATAAGGAGCTCCTTAAGAGCTTTCATGTGACCCAATTCAATTGGCAACATATTGAGTTCATCGCAAAACCTCAAATTTAAGGTAGTTAAGCATTTTAAATGACAGATGGAAGGATCTAACTTCATTAATCGAGAACACCGTTCGAGAATCAATATCTCCAAATCTGGGAAAGAGGACAAGTCGGGGCTCATCAATAGGTCAGCACAACTAGTAAGATTCAAGACTTTCAACTGTGGCATCTGCAAAAATAGCACAGAGACATTAATTTGTACACTGAACAAATTTTTAGACGAAATAAAGTCTAAGGCTCTGTTTGTTTTGTAGAAAACAAATTTTGAAAATATGGTTTCCAATCTTACATTCCTGGCATATTTTAGGAAGATCCCTAATGGAAAATGTTTTCATAGTTAAAGAAGATGCTTATTTAGATCCGACTTGCCCATTCGACAACCGGAAAATCATTCCACTTAACTCACTCAACCTAGGATTCCACCACCACCATCGTCCACACACCCTCTAATTGTTGTTGGCAGGCAATATTTCCTTAAGTATTTCAAGAGTAACTTTCATTTCTGTACATGCCATATGCCGGAAAATGTCATGTCTTAAATCAGTCTTCATAAAAAGCTTTCTGGTGAAAACTTATTCATCAGGGGAACAGTTTAATGAAATGAACAAAACTGAATCTACCTTGATTTCTCTCCAACCTCCCCAGTCTTCAGTGACTTTGCTCCATGAAAGATCGAGAACAACTAATTTCTCGACATGAAAATTAGTAGCTTCAAAATCTCTAGTGCATCTTTGCCATTGGAGCCACTTTAAATTTGGAAAAACATTGGCAAAATCACCAACAACTTTTGCACAATCCAAGATGAGAAACCTTATGTTTGGCATGCTCTTAAAATATTCTGCGACAAAGTTGAGGCGGCCTGTCCCCTATGATGGAAAAGGGATCAAGTGGAGAAAAAAATGAGAGAGATAAATAAGTCAACATTAAAGAAATAGGACGATTTCTCAACACTCCAAGGCTCGAGAACAGGGTAAGACACGGCATTCCGTCATAGAATTACACAAGACATTGTACCTCCAATTCCAAATTGCATAACCTGCCTCGCACTCCTGGATCTAGATCATCCTCTTTTCGTATGATTTGTTGGCCAAACTCCCTTAACAACCTGTGCATCCCTAGTTTATTATTCTTTCCAATTTTTACCAGGGACAAGATATGGAGTGCATCAACTCCATCAGAGGGGGGATTATGCCACATGAATGAAGCAATTCGACCATCCACATCAGCAGGGAGGCACGCAATATCAAGAAATATTTCTCTTTGCTCTTTGCTCAATTCTTCATAACTAACCATAAAAAGCTTTTTAATATCCAGGCCAGGTTGCAAAAATAGCTCCTTAAGTGCAGTCCATTCTTCTAATACTTTTCTGAACAAGTGTGAACCAATTACTTTGATAAGTAATGGGATCCCATTCTCAGAGTTGATTATACCTGTTGCAATTTCATCAAAATCTGGAATTGGAGGAAGTCCTCGCAGTGCATGCTTTCTGAAAAGCTCAAGAGCTTGATCATTATCCATCAACTCGATACCATAAACATGAGCCAGCCCTCGAGATATGAACTCTGGAAGAACAGATTTGACACTAGTGGTGACAATTATCCTAGATCCATAACCAAACCAATCAAGCTTCTCTCCAACAATTTCGTGGAGATGGGACCGTACCTCCACATCATCAAGAACAATTAGGACTTTCATTTTCCGTAATATCCCTTTAAAAAAATCGACTCCTTTCACAACTTGATCAACCTCGTATTCTCGGTTTAGGATATCAGACATCAACTTGCTTTGCAAAAGCCGAACACCTCCGCGTTGTTTCGCTGTTGCCCCAATATCTGCAAGGAAACTACATCTGTCGAACTGAGAGGAAATTTTCTCATAAATGACCTTGGCAAGAGTTGTCTTGCCGACCCCATCCTCCGCCCATATTCCGACTATTCGTACGTCACTGACTTCTAAATCAAGTAAGTCCATCATGTCCTCCATTTGTTTGTCAATTCCCTTGTTTCCCTACATGAGCGAATAAATTGTAAGCAAGAAAGCTGCTGTGGGAAATGAAAAGGTGTAACGATTGAATTTAATTTTCCTTTTATTTCTTGCCGCACTTCAGAAACAACACAGAAAACCCACCAGTCATATCCTAGTAAATGACCCCACCTATGTTGATACAACACTTTGACTGCTCAACAAGTTGGGAGATAGCATTAAATGGAATGTGATCGACCTTCAGATGATTATAATCCATTTGCAATATTATCCCAATCTCTCTAGAGATACAAAAATCATCAAAAATCACGACTGATTGCTTCCATAACTGGATGTCTAAGGTAAGGTTGTTTGCCATGCCACGCCATGCATACTCCTCTACATTGGACTAGTGTGAATAGTCTTACATCTTATTATTAAGGTGAACACTCTACCAAGGAAATATATTGGTTTAACTACCGATAATTCGATGAGTATGTTCACATGCACACCCTATACCTTCAGCTTGACCTTGACTTCTTCAATGATTTCTTCCATGATGTGATGGTCGCTGCCACAGAAGTGAACTTGTTTCAGTTAGAAAAGAAAGGGAGCGAGTTTAACATTTGGGCGGATACTATCTGATAAAGCAATAGCCACTCCTATTGAACTGCGAATCAACTATTTGAAGTTAATTTCTACTTAAAGTGCAGCGCAGCATCAAAAACAAAGTTTTCAGTTTGTTCTATTGGTGTCTAGCTCTGCTATTCCAGAAAATGATTTATGAGTTGCAATCCCTCCTGTAATAAAAGTCTGGGCCTTTTACCTGCCAGATCGCATGTCCCATCCAGGCAATGAACCAACCTTTCTAAGAGCATTTTCCCACGCTTTTACTTCCTTGGATCCGAATACCTTCTCGTGCTTCACTAAGTCATCGCGGTACAGATAGGTTTCAAGCCTAACATCACGAGGCTCCACTTCGTAGAATATGGGAAGGATCGTTTTCCCACCACCTGATTCCGCCTTGCTCTCCACCATTGCCGCAAGCTTCTTGAGACACCCCACGTCGGCAGCGTAGAATCTGGAGAAGATGGGGATGTAGATTTTGGCCCCGTCGATCGCTCTCAGATGCCCCGGTAAAATTTCACCAGCGCCTCCAGGTTCAGTGTAGTCTGTGTAGGCGCCGATTCCAGCCTCACCCAAGCCATAGTACAGGTAGTTGGCGATCATATGGCCAGTGTCGTATCCCATGAAACTCAGGAACACTTGGTAGGAGCCGCTGCTTCCCCAGGCGACGTCTCCGCCCATCGCTGCTGCATATGCTAATTCCTTCCCCTTCTTCATTGCAGGATCAGATCGAGAAGGTTGAAGAGCGCTCCGAACCGGAAGGCTCATGTCGCCCTGTCTGACACTGAGGAAAAAATCGTCGGAGTCGCTGCTTTGCGAGGCGACGACGTCTCCGCCCATCGCTGCTGCATATGCTGATTCCTTCCCCTTCTTCATTGCAGGATCAGATCGAGAAGGATGGCAAGCGCTCTGGTTTTGCCCTAATCGCCTCTCGTTTGGCGACTCCCAACAAAAGATTATTTCCAGAAATTCCAGTCGATCTTCAAATCGTTTCCTTTTTTTTAAATCAAACCCTTTGGACCCACGTCTTGCTCAATTGCTGTAGTTGACCCACCGCCCTCAGGTCGCTCAATTTTCCATGATGTCACGTGAAAATAAAATATTAAAAAAATATAGAACAAACTACTCAGTGAATTTTCAAATTAAAGAAGGGGGAATCTGGAAAAAAGAAAGGAACATGCCAAGCGAAACAGCGAGGAAGATAACCACCGGAGCCTGCCCCAGTGTCACCACCAGTACTTGTGTCCTTGATACAAACATATTTCTAGAAAAAAAAAATTGGACTTTTATACTCCACATTTTAATTTTGCTTGAGATACTTTTACTACAAACGTTCGAAGCACTTGCTCCACTGTCAAGTTTTGCACATGTCTTCGAGGGAAGAGGGATTGAGGCGAAGACGATTAGTTTTGGATTCCAATTTTCATATCTTGTAAAAATATATGGTAAGAATCTAAGAATGAGTTGAGAATTCAGATAAAAGTGATTAAAAAAAAAGAATAGCAAGAGGAATATGCCAAGCGTGTTGGGGGAAGCTAGCGTTGCAGCCTCAACGGTGCCATCGCTGCTGGCTAGGGGCGTCAGTCCCTCGCCGAAGCCTGCGATGTCGGCGCCATAACAGTCACCTCCACCATATAGTGCTAAATGTGAGCACCGCATGGATCATGACGAATCTCTCTGTCTCTTCGAGATGAGGTGAACATGACACTCGTGGCAACATTCGATAGATATCATAATCCTCTTTATCTCGTAGGATCTGTGAATGTATGATAAATAGGAAACAAGGGATGGTAATAGTGACCCCAATTTTTTACTATGTTTGGAAGAGTTTTGTTCTTGTCGGAGAGAGGCGGTACATTTATGGTGCGCATGGTAAAATTTCTTGGTTAGGGAAGAGTTTTTTTTTAGAAATAGTTCTTTTCTATTTCTATTCCGGGGAACGGTTTCTGAGCAAAGAAACCCGTTTAATAACCGCACAAAAATTTCTACTTGGAAAAAAAAAAAAAAAAATAGAAATGCGTTTGGTAACGCAACGATTCTTTTGTATTTATTTGTTTTTTATTTGTTCTTTTTTATTTGTTTTTTATTCTTTTTTGTATTTATTTTTTTTTTTGTATTTATTTTTGTATTTGTTTTTTATTCTTTTTATTTGTTTTATTTGTTTTATTTGTATTTATTTATTTTTTTGTATTTGTTTTTTTGTATTTATTTTTTTGTATTTTTTTTTTTATTTTCTTGTGTTTTTTTATTTGTATTTATTTATTTTTTATTTTTGTTTTATATTTTTTTTTGTATTTATTTGTTTTTTTTGTATTTATTTATTTTTTGTTTTTATTTATTTTTGTTTTCTTGCGTTAGTTTTTTATTTGTATTTATTTGTATTTATTTGTTTTTTGTATTTATTTTTTGTATTTTTGTTTTTATTTTTTTTTTGTATTTATTTTTTTTTGTTTTTTTGTTTTCTTGCGTTTGTTTTTTATTTGTATTTATTTGTTTTATATTTGTTTTTTGTATTTATTTTTTGTATTTTTGTTTTATATTTGTTTTTTGTATTTATTTTTTGTTTTTTTGTTTTCTTGCGTTTGATTTTTATTTGTATTTATTTGTTTTATATTTATTTTTTGTATTTTTGTTTTATATTTGTTTTTTGTATTTATTTTTTTTTTTTTTTTTTTCTTGCGTTTGTTTTTTTATTTTTATTTTTGTATTTATTTGTTTTTTATTTATTTGTTTTTATTTATTTTTTGCTCACGGTCGCGCCCGCCGCGCCGCGGCGGTCGGGCGGTGGCCGGACGGTTGGAGGTGGCTACGACAAGAGAGAAATAAAACAAAAATAAAAAAGAAAATTTGCTTATTTCTAAAAATTGTTCTAACAAGAAGCAATTTTTTTTTTTTTTTTTCGTTTCTATTCCCAAGCTTAACTTTTCTATTAGGGGAATGAAATCAATTTAGTGTTACCAAACGGAGTTTACGTTTTTTTTTGTTAGGAGAAAAAAAAAACAAAAATTGTGAGAATGAGAAATGTTCTCATGCAGCACCACTCCATCAGAATTCGTTCTTCTCTAAGCCGCGAAGAAATTTCAACACTTTAGGGTAAGCATGGGTCTCTGCCTAGAAAGGGAGATGAACTGTCGATGTTTGGTTCCATTCCATCCAAGAGAATACCCTTCCAATGCCTGACGGATAACTACGACGGATTCCCTGTTCTCTTCCTCCTGATGAGTTGCATCAAAGTTCACCTCAACCGCACCAAACTCCGGAGGCAACCACCCCCGTAGAAGGGTGGTTTCGAATCCGATTGCTTCTCCCATGAGGCAGTAGGACGCACTCTGTTGAACTACAGTGTTCGACTAGCGATCTCTCACTTTCTCAGCATCTGGGGCTTTGTTCGCAAAGAATTTATCAGATTGAAGAGGAATCTGAAGTTGATTATATATTTGGTGCTTTCTAGTTTCGGTAATCTGCCCGCAGAGATGGCCTTCAGGATCAGTTATAATTTCCCTTTTCCCTAGGCTCATAACAAAAACTTAGTCTTTGGTTGTGCCTTGGGCTGCCATAGAACACACATAGTTTCTTGGGAGTATGGGCGGCATAATGACTGTCTGCGTTGAAACTACTCTCTGCATCTGTAGCTGACGTATGGCCACCTTTTACACTGTATTTTTCTATTCGAGAGCCAAATTTGGCTTATCTTCGACTGCATTTGAACTTAATGGAATTGCCGAAATCCGTTGGGCAAATCCTTTAAACTCACGAAAATGCTCAGAAGATACTGTGAGCCAAACCCATGAAGACCCATTTCCTTTCTGTGCTTCCCAGATTTCTGTTGAGGGAAAATACAGTGCACTCATCACTCTGCTCCACGATGCTTCTGGTTTCTTTATCATCCTCCACGCCTGTTTCGCTAAAAGGGATTGATTAAAGCAAGATGACATATTTTTTCCTCCTTATAACTTTTCCAGCTTCTCCAGTGGACTCCAGTTTTGCCTTCTGCGGAGGACCAACGGTACTTAGCAATATTCTTTTCAATCATTCCACGGACAGATATTGGTATTTGGGAAACTAATAGGGGTGTCAAGACCCGAACCGAAAATCGAACCAAATCGCAAACCGAATCGAACCAAACCGAACCACAAAGGCACGAACCCATAAAATCAAATCTAATTCGGTTCTCTCCCGACTCCCGTCTCTCAGTCCTCTCGTGTCTCTTGGTTTTTATCGGTTTCCGTCTGAGTTCTCTCAACGGCGACGGCGATTGCGACGGTGACGGCGACTGCAACGGCGATGGCCACCGATTGAGGGACAAAGCCCCTTTCTTCTGCAAGTCTCTCCTTCGTCCCTCTTCCTTCTACGACGGCGACGGCGACAGAGCATGTCCTGCGCGCGCTCTGCTCTGGACTGAGGGGCCGCCATCTTCACTTTGCCGGCTATACACCTCCAGTTCGCGACTCATCCTCTCGTCCGACGCTTCCAGCTCTTTGATTCGCCTCACCGACTTGGCAATCTCGGCGTTCTTGGAGCAGATCAGGCCCTCCGGCACCGGGACGAGGAACGCTGTCTCTAGGACGACCTCGTGCTCGGGGAGCTCGGTCTTGACGTGCGACGGCGGCTTCGGCGATTTCTGGAAGCCCATCGCCATCTTCACTTTGCCGGCTACCATCGGAGGGAGATTCTGGAGCTTGGGTTTCCGGACGACGGTTATAATTACATGGGGCATTTGAGGGAGATTAGGAATGCGGGCGGGGGTTCCGCTTTCTATCAGAATCCTAAGGCTAGGCTTGATCTGGTCCCGAAAGATGTCAAGGTGGGTCTCTTGAATTCGTGGTTTTCTCTCTTAATGTCTGCAAATCTTAGTGTTCCGCTTTCTATCAGAATTTGAGGTTGGGATTACAGGGTATGGAAGAAAGGGGTGAGTTTGTGTTTGAGGTTAGTGTAAATGTGCAGCATTTGAGATGTGAGTGTTCCGCTGCATTAGACTCAAGTTAACCGAGGTTGGGATTACAGGGTGTGAAAGAAAGGGGTGAATTTTTGTTTGAGGTTAGTGTAAAGGTGCAGCATTTGAGGTGCGAGTGTTCTGCTGGATTAGATTCAGTTTAATCTTAGGCCACTTCTAATCCTCTCTCCACCCTCTCCCTCTATCTTTCTCTCTCTCATGGGTAGTTCGAAACAGAATTATAAGCTAATAGCCACAGAGCATGATTTAATTGATTCTAAATGGAGCACTAGTAGCTAATGGCCTCTCAACTAGTCAACTGTATTGCAAGTTCGCTACCTGCAGTGCAAGGTTGTATTTCTAATCGAGGAAGAACTTAATGCTAAAATCGACTCTTTCAGCCTAGTGTAATTTCAATCTATTAGGGACTTTATTTTAGGAGATCTTACTGGGGCAGCTGCAGGTCCCTGCTTATTCTGTAATTTAGAGATCATGGTGTTGTTTATATCCTTCTGAGATCCTTTTACGTGTTCAATCTATTAGGTGCTCTGTGGTGTTTGAGCAATGCATTGCTGGGTGAGAGGCAATGTCCATCAAGAGTTTAGATTACTAATTTCCTTGCTCCTTTTGCCACTCATATTCCCTATAGAAATTTCTCTTGATGATTGAATGTCGTCTTTAAGCTCGAAGAGGTAAATTCATAGTAGCGTAAGGGAGTGAGTGTATGTCTGGACCATTTTCTACCTTTGGTTTTAGATAGAAATGCATACAAGGCCAAGCAAGAGGTTTAGAGTTAGGTGGTAGTGCAGGATTGCTAACTAAAGATGTTTCGATGTCCTAATTGGGTTAAAACTGTAATGATTCGATTGAACTTGAGAATCTAGTCTGGGGTTTGAGCAATTCTGATTTTATTCTGTTCCTATGGTGATGTACCCCTTTCTTCACCTTTGAGGTGGAACTACTTATTTCCCTCTCTTCTTAGATATGTTGAGCTTAAAACAGTCCTGCATGTTCATAGAGAGTGACTTTCTTCCTTTTCAAGCAATGATGCAAATAGAAAACACAGAAGTGAAAGTATATATTGTGACATCAGATTCCTAAGTTGAGATCACTAATTTTATTTCAATTGTTTTGGTCAGGGTATACAAAAGAAAGGAGCAGCATTGTGGTTATTGGGCTTAGCGTGCACACAACTCCTATGGAGATGCGTGAGAAACTTGCCATTCTCGAGGCGTAATGGCCTCGAGCCATTGGAGAACTCGTAGTTTGAATCACAATCACGAAATTCTTCGAGGATTGGAGGGGATTGAGGTCTGAAAGTCACATGGATCTGGGATGTGAAACAGATGCACTAACCCATCTTAACCAGTCCTCTGCACTTCGGCCTCGGTGTCGGGATTTACTGCTTCGTGCACAGTCATATGTTTCCTTCGTTGGGTGCATATACCTCAGGGTAGTTCAATGTAATGTTTCTTTTCTACCCGGGTAAGTTTCATGCTAGGCCTTTTGTCCCAGGGATACCGCCTTGTGTAAGATGCTCATCGACTAAGTTCCAATGATCGAAAGTGTCTTATTCTCGAAAGTGTCCGTGAGTTTCCATTACAGCTATGTCTTGTTATCCCCTTTTGGAGGTCCTATGTGCAAAAGATATATTTGATGCTCTTAGTGTGGTTCCACAACATCTCTTTTTTACCTAAATATATCATTGCTTGGACCCTCCATCAAAAGCGTTTGAGCTAAGAAAGGTCTCCTCCACCAAGAGTGGCATTTTACCTATGACAACATGAAAGAGAATCGAGGAACCCCCTAAAGCAGCGCGTAGCCGAAGAGGACGGACGAAAAGACAAATTTGGCACCCTAAAGCAAGCCTTTTCTATTTCGGGTTTGATAAAGAAAGGGTGAGTCTATGGCCGGGAGGCATCGCTATTGGATCGAAAAGTGAAAAATTATAATCGTTCGAATCGAGATTAGATCTCAGCCGAGGCTTGTTATATTTCAATTAAATGGTAAAAGATTGTAAGGATGTCTAGATGATCGCAATCATTGACTGTGTAAGTCGTGTTCGGAGGTAGAGAGAGAGTATCATGCGTGACATCTATATTTATGGTAAGCCGTCCCAAAAAAAAAAACCAAAAACCAAAAGTTGAAAACCGAAAAACCGAACCGAACCGAAATTTCGGTTCCGTTCATAATTGGTTTGGGAATTTTTTTTAACGGTTCGGTTCGGTTCGATTTTTTTGAAAAACCGAACTGAACCGAACCATTTACACCCCTAACTAACATATACCATAACTAAGGATGGTATTTGCGAAGGAGGGTTTTGTTTTGCCGTTTGAGCTTTTGGGGGTGTCGTTCCGGAAGTGGTGTAGGCTAGGGCAATGGAGGACGAGGACGCGTCGTTTCAGTCCAAAACGACATGCGGGTTTGGGCCTTTTTGGGTTTTGAGACGAGTTTTCATTTTAAGCTGGACTTTAAGCAGATATTTTCTTTCTCTTTCTCGGATTGGATAGCAAATTGGTTCTTCTGTTGTAAAAAAAAGCTGCGCGGGCTTTTCTTTTTCATATAAAATTAAATTAAATGCTAAGAACAGGCAACTAGTGTTGTCAATTGTTGATTTTCATGCCTGTGGTAGAATATTAATTTGAGTCGAAATTACGGTCATTTTGAATGACGTCGTCATTACCGTCTCATCACGGTACTAATAAAAATATAAGATTATTCCACACCAGTGTACAACTGAAACAAAGACACGGATGAACCAAAACAGTAACATTTGTTGAAGATCAAGGCACTGCAAGCATTCATAATTTTACTCGATCAAATTTTCATTTACTAACACAATGTGGCAAATTATTAACAAGTAATAAAAGCTCTGTTTGAATTTACAGCAAATACGTTAAATATATTCAACAAAGCAACAATAACTTATGACTAATTCTAGACAACGTACGATCCGATTTTTCAGCTTGCTGGTTGAACTCGACGATTCTCTGTTCAACATAGTCGTTCAGAGATGCGAATCCCGAAATATGGCAGTCTGTTTCAGCTCCGATACCAATTTCAGCAGTGACTCAGCCGCTTGAACCTTTTTCGGGTACATGAATCAAATGGCAGAGGAGACAAATACATGAGCACAGAGAAGCTGCTTCTTTGATAAGCTTCGGAAAGTAAAGAAGCAGATGAATCCAGGGTTAATCTTTCTGAAGCATTACAAGTAGATGCTCCCACCGCTTAATAATATTCCTAGAAAAGTTTTTAGTCCTTAACCACACACATCACCTATTCAAGTAACTAATCTCGAATGCCACTCATTTTCCCTCAAGTTCATACTATAGAAAGATGCTCTCGCCACTTCATCATATTTCTTGAAAAGTTAATAATGCTTAGCCACCTGCATTTTGCAGATTCGAGTAGCTAATTTTGAAGTAAACCTTTGTGTTCACTCAAATTCATTTAAACTATACAGAAAATCCAGATTGTGAGGGTCATTTCGCATTATGGTTGTTGCTATTGCTAAATGATAATACATGTGTGGCAAACGCAATCTCTGAGATTATGAAATTCCCATTATCATGAAAAAGAAATTCTACATTCATTTTCTAGAAGTCTCATAGCCCTGCAATTTGGAGTCTCTCGTGGATTCAGCAGGGGATTACCAAACTGACATATGGTAAACATATATGCCAAACATGCACTGCTTTTTGGGTTAATGAGCAGAATTAACTATCCTTTGTAGGTTACAATAATTAAATGGCCAAACCTCACTTCAGATTAAAGTCCAAATCTTACCATTCTTGCTGCGCGCATCTCCATCATGAAAGCTTCTTGTGAGTTTCTGACTGAAGGGTCATTCACCTGCCATAAGTGAGAAGACTCAGTCAATACCACGATGGATGCTCTTAAGATATCAAACCCTTCCCAGTTTGGAAATTTCAAATTGAAGATAAAAATATAGAACAAATGTTCTTTTATTTTTCAATAAGAGTAATATCTCTTGGCATGTTACATAAAGAAAAATCTCTCGGAGTGTAGATGCTACTTGAATAACTAGAATGACAAAGACAAACTTGACTTTTACCATATAGGTGTTTTCCACCAAAGAAAAAGAGAAGAGGATCGTGAGACATTTGCCACCCCACGTCAAATTGTTCTGTCAAATTTGTGAGCGACGGGCAAACAATGTCAGCAACTGTAAAAATTGTCCATCCAATTAATCTACCTAAAACAAGAAGCAGTCCAATCTAGAAACCAACAGAAATGCCAACATCAAGTCATGGGAAGTACTGAAAAAACAAAGGGCAAGAGAAAGCAAGATAGAGAACTTCGAGCATGTCCATAGACTGAAAAAACTATATCAAATTCTTAGATAAACGACATTGCTTTGCAAATTACACCTCATCAAAACAGAGGACATCAGGCATACTATTCAAACTAGGTAAATATACAAGTAGATCCATTGCAAACTAAAAGTAATTCTGAACTTCCAAGATGAATATAAACACGAAAGCCACCGATATTGAAGCTAAAGTCAGATGGCGAGCCGCCTCAGCAAAGCAGTTAAGAGACAACATGCTGTGAAACAACACAAAAGAAAATCAACATATCATAAGGAAAGGCCCAAAAATCTGATTGTCCAATTTGATGAAGATAGCGGCAACAGCAAACGAACCGACTCTCCCCCCTACACAGCTCTCGACGAAAATTCAGCATTCACGACGCGAAAGCCGCCCTCCAATTAAACACCCCTACACTCTTGGAGAAATGCTTCCGCAACCTTCTCTTCGTTCACTCGCTCGCTCGCAAGTCGAAACCGAACTACCAATTCTTGCCGCGCAACATCCGAACGAAAGCATCCTACACATCGAAATCCATTCTTCCCGACCTCGATACTCGCTCTCTTGCTCATCAGTTCGAAAATACCACGAAACGAACGTCGTCACGGCGCGATCCCTTCTTGCCCCCAAAGCATCTCCTCTCCACTACACATTGGCACTTCGCCATACCTTCTTCCGCAGTGCAATCTCGACAGTCCCCGTCGATACACCGCCTGAAAACCCTAACAAAAAGATGAAGCTGGAAACCGAAACGAAAGCAAGCTCGCCGCTCCATTTCTCAACCCCGCGCGCGTCGCTTGCTCTACGGGATATCTCCCGGGGTTTTCAGGTGATCGGAGCCCCTGAATTGCAACATGCTGAGCTCGGTGTAGAGAGAGAGAGAGAGAGAGAGAGAGAGAGAGAGAGAGAGAGAGCGGACCTGTCGGCGGCGGCGGCGATTGCGGCGGTTCCGGAGGCGAGCACCGGAGGGCGACGGTTTGGCAGGGGAGGTCCGACGGCTGCGATGTGAAGGAGCCAAATCGCGAATGTCGTTATGAAGGACTAAAATCCTTTTATTGGGCAAAGTAATCTAAAAAATAATTAATATATAAATTTGCTGATGGAATAAATCTACTCGCTAAAGGTTAAAAAAAAAATTGACACGAAACCATTTTTTTTCGGATACGATACAATCATACTCACAACCACCGAAAATTTCAAAGTTTTCAGAGAAAATGGTTTATTTTCATTTATTTGGTGATTATCGTGATTTAGGGAAAGTGACATGCCAAAAAGTGAAGTCATTTTTCTTTCTATCTAAACTTGTTGTTTTCAGATTTTGTGCAACATTTTTTATAAATTGATTAGTTTTCCGTCTATTAAAAATTGAAAAGTTAGAAATTCTTTTTTAAAAAACAGTTACCCTTTCCAACAGAGGGATCCTGACACAAAAGTGGAGACTAAAGTTCGATAGGCACCGCGAAAGACCCAAAGGAAAGACCGGACAAAACGTCGGTGAGGGTTTTGGCGCGGTTGAGCATTCCTTCGTCTTCCTTTTTAGTGCTTGTAATTTACAGGTCTTGAACTACTGATTGATGTTTTCTTGTTCTTCCTCATCTTGTTGCATGATCATATACCTTCTATTTATATGGCAGAGGTCGATACCAGGGGATGGGATGAACTTTGGTTTCGAGGTTGACTTCATGAATTTTGCTAATCGCTTCATTTAACAAGGTTCTTCGGCCCATCATTGTCGAAAGTGAACTAACTTTCACGCGGTCCATTATATATCTATCAGAACTCTGATTTCATTCGAGAGACTCGCTCTGCAGGGTTTCTATCCTTTTTCAAGTCATCTTCAACACAGAGGAGCGAGCGATTCATCTTCATGTACTTCTGTAATGGAACAGTCCATGATAAAGCGAGGTTACTCTAGCATAAGCTAATATAGATTGGTACAATCGGTATGTTCATCGACGCAGTTAAATGCGAGTGCCAGAGATCTTCTCGACGAATCGTTTGCAATTAAATGAATCTACTACGGCTAGCAAGGTTTACTTACGTAGTTTATTTCGACCGTGTAGCAGAGCCAAAAGCCATACTATGGTCGCTCAGAAAATTTCAAGGAGTTTGCACGGCCAAAGGCTGTTTGCTTGAAGGGAAGCGGAAATATATTAGGTGTCTGCGTGGCCAGAGTCTCTTAACGACAAACATACAGTGATATTTAAGATGCTTCAATATTTCTGGGGACACGGAAAATATCCGCACTTTAAATCCATATCGAACCACATATTCTAAAGGATACCTGAAAGCACTCTGCATGTCTTCTCTCCGACAAGAAGAGTAGAGCAGAAGTTTAAGATGACAAGATGACCCTATGATGCATTCCAGTTCCAGTCACATCTTGGAGGAGGCTTCCTCAGGAAAATCACCCACGGATCACCATTCTCAGTAGCGAAGAAGAAAAAAATAGAGAAAATGATCGTCACAGAACAGAAGCATGTAAGTTCTTCTCATTGTCACATGGCCAAATGTAGTATAACAAGCTTGAAAAGCACAAAACGAATTATTTGGCTTTCTGGAAGTGCTAACATCATATGACTATCGCATAATAAGCCTTCGAATAAGAGAGCTCGAGCACAATGGATAATGCAAGCACAACAACGTTTGATGGGAAAATGCAGTGCCTCATTGAAGTTGCATGCTATGGACTCGGGATCGTTTTACTGATTAGAACAGATATGAGACAATGATTACCCATTTGACGCTCGTTGCAACACGGACACGGGTAGGGGAAATGCGTTGTTCTTACTACTTTTTAAGTTACCGACATCACCCACATTGAGAGTTAAAACTCTGCAACACTGCAGCTGCGACTCCCCTGTCAGTCTTTTAAGCCTCAGCCCGAAAAGAAAGGAGCAGCATGCGACTCCACCCGTCTGCATTCGAGTCCCATCGGCTTATCTTCTCAACGTGCATCCACCGGACTTCAAGGCTACAAATCTCCCATTCAAGCAGAGAGCCAGCCATCTCTCCTCCTCCACCAATTAGTGTCTTTGCCGAATCATCATTCTGATATTGAGGATATATCCCAGCCCACCCAGTATATTGCTACGAAATCTGTCCCCAACTTCTTCTGAATGACAAAAACAAGCAAACAATGAAGAAGTTAAAAATGCCAAGAATGTTTCATAATTCCACGCACAATGCACTGGCGAAGTGAATTATCTAATATCAACTTTTCTGTTGGTAATTTTATGTTGGATTCTGTGCTCCAGTTACCGTTTATGCATTTTTTTTTTCACTAGAAGAGAAAATAAATGAAAGAAATGAGAAATTAGAATCGAAAGCTGGCAAAAGGTTTCAAAGCACAAACTTGCCTGTCCAAGCACCCAAGGACGGGCCTACCAACAGAGAAGTTCCAAGCCCACACGAGGTGGAGAGGACGTTGCACAGAAATTTGACTGCAGGCAGTGTCTTAGCCGAAAGAGAAAAAGACCGACCGGTGCATCATCTATCTTTCAGAAAAGCCTCCAACCTTCCATTGAAGTTGGAATAATTTTTGAAGCGATTTCCACAATGTTCTGACCATAGTTGCGAGCAACATAACTGCCGACTATTGTTCTTCTGGGAAATTGTACTCATCGATTTCAAATGTACGATTTGTTCTATCTGGTAATCCGGTCAACGAAGGGCAGTTTTCTACAGTGAGCTTTCTAAGACGAGGCAAATTTTCCAGCCCATCAAGTGCCCGCACATTGCAGTCGGATATTGTCAGATGTTCCAAGCGCCTCATATCTTTAATACTGACAGTCCATGCCAAGTGACAGTGTTTGAGTTCTAATTCAGATAGATCTCTCGCCATAGAAAATTGCGAAGATCGAATCATGCAGTGCTGAAGGCACAATACCGATAAGCTAGAGGGTAGCTCTCTGAGGTCACGCAAGCATTGGTAGTGCAAAACAAGTTTTCTAAGTCGAAGTTCACTAAAATGTTCAGGTAGCTCGGTAATCTCTGAGTGGCACAACTCCAAGATTTCTAGATTCGCTAGTCTTGATAACCAACCAATTTGTGGTGGCTGAGAGGAAGAATTCTCCTTTGGATCATTAGGATTAGAGTTATCACCCAAGTAGAGCTCTTTCAAGTTTATCAGGAAAGAAAGGTCCTGCACCGTCCACATTTTTTTGGATCCCCAGCGAAGAATGCTTAAACCAGATGGAAGTCCTTGCAAAACCTGAAGTTGGTCACATTCACTTATATCTAGTTGTTGGAGATCAGAGAGAGATCGAAGGGTCATGGGTAGGCTAGAAATACCGGTAGATGATAATCTCAAGATTTTCAAAGAGGATAATCCACTCATATCACAGCTAATCGACTCCTTCAGATTCCAGCATTTTGAAAGATCTATCTCTTCCAGCTTTTCTAGATATATTATATCGTTGGGGAATTTTTGTAAGTGAGTATTCTCCATTTTCAGCACTTTCAAATTTTTCAAATGCTTGACAGTCCCAGGTAAACTATCAATCTTGGTGCTTGATAGATCCATGACTTCCAGTGACTCAAGATTCCCAATGAAATTAGGAAGCCCAAGTAAATTTTGACAATTTCCTAAAAGCAGGCTCCGAAGGTTCTTTAAGAATGGAATAGACTCTGGTAGCTGTTTAATAGCAGCACCGTCCAGTCGAAGATGCACAAGAGATTCCAAGTGACCAATAGAGTCTGATATATGAGCCAAACTTTCACATTGGCAAGCGCTCAGAATCTTAAGTTTCTTCATGGAGGCTGGATTGAAATCAATCTCCCTAATGGCAATTCCATCAATCAGAAGTTCTTCCAAATTTTCCAAACAACATAGTTCTTGCGGCAAGTTGCTGACGAATCTGCAGAACTTAAGATTTAAGGAGACTAAGTTCTTTAAATTACCTATCGCTGGACCAATTTGGGATAGTATGGAACAATGTTCCAGGATTAATCTCTGTAAGTTCAAACTCTGTAAATCCATCAAAGCCGGGAAGTGTAAAAAAGCATTCAGGTTACGACAGCCACTTAGGTTCAAAACTTTCAATTCCTTCGCCTTCTGCAAGAAAAGAGGACAGAAAAAGCTCAGTCGGTGCTAGCTATTATAATCATACCAGGATACATAGACAAATATGCACTTTACCTTCAGGATTTGTTCCCATATTTGTGGATCTCCTGTGACCAAACTACGAGATAAATCAAGAATGACCAGGAACTCCAAACGGAAAATAAGTAGTTCAGAGATTTGGCTGCACCCTTGCCAATCAAGCCACCTTAAATTTGAAAGAACATTCTGAGAACTCCCTCCACCAGTAGCCTGGTCCAAATTCCAGAACATCAAGCGCCCTAGATAACTAGATACATTCTGAGAACCTTTAATAGTAGCCTGGTCCAATCTCAAGAACCTCAAGCGCCCTAGATGGCTAAATCTTTCACATCTTAAACATTCACTTTGTCCCTCATCAAATGTCAGACCAAGGGCTTCCACCTTACTCAGACTCTGCAAAGCGAGGGAACTGAATAATTAGAAACGGCAATGAAATATAGCCATTCACACTTCATTTTGGGAAAGAAAAATTAAGGAAAGGCAGTAAATTCAAAGATTGTTGAATGTGCTTAAACGAAAAAAATCTTATGCTTGAAAAGTATACCTGCTCTCCCTTTAACGTGGAAAGGGCTTCCTCATGATTCCATAACCTGCTGCGATTTTGAGGCTCATGGGGATCTTCGTTCCTAACAATTTCCCTGCCAAAATTTCTTAGTTGATTATGCATCCATAAATTATTATTTTCTCCTATTTTGATCAAGCTCATGTCACAGAGAGTCGTGATTCCTCTAGGATCATGTCTACATGCACGCCACATGTATGGGGGGATTGACTCATCAGTTCCAATGAAAAAACATGCTATATCAAGGAATATCACTTTCGTGTCTTTGGGCAAAGAGCTATAGCTTAACTCAAATGCTTTTTGGACTTTATCTCCTGGCTTCACTTCTAAGATATCCAATGTATCTTGCCATATTTGTCTATTCCCCTTATACTTACGCAAGTATGAAGCTGTTACTTCAATTGCCAAAGGAATGCCTCCAATAATGTCAAGAATTTTCTGGGCTAGAAGATCGTGCTCATCCTCCTCTTCGCGAGTATACCTGCTAAAAGCATGCATGTGGAAAAGTTGAAGAGCTTGATGAGGTCCCATTTCTCTAACCTCATAACTATCGACCACTTCATTTCCATAATTATCAAGAACATTAATATTTCCAACTGTCATGAGAATCCTACTTCCTGGACCAAACCAACTGAGTTCCCCAACTAAATGCTTGATTTGGTCAAAATCATGCACATCATCAAGGAGAATGAGAACTTTCCTTTCTTTAAATGAATTTGCTATGACTTGGGCACCTTTCTCACGACTACTTAGCCTTCTAGGTTCTTTCCATTGGAGGTCTGAGATTAACTGTTCCTGTAAGCCCATGATGAGTCTATCGGATGCACCATTTTCTCGTATATTAGAAAGAAAGCTACAACGTTCAAAGAGATGATGGAATTTGTTGTACACATCCTTTGCAAGGGTAGTCTTGCCAATCCCTGGTATGCCCCATATCCCAAGCACACGTACATCTTTGTCATGTACTCCGGTTACTTCCTCATTGTCATAGACGACACCAAGCTTTTGCATGACCGCCCGCACGTGGGGTTCCATGCCCACTAAACAGCCAGTCACATATAAATCATTCTTCTTCAACAGCTTTAGAATATCTGAAACAACTTTCTCTGTGAGTGCACCATAACTGCCAAACCTAATGATGAAAATAAGGAGTCATGATTAGATTACAAAATAACTAACAACAGTCTATAAAAATTACGAAGGAAATAATCCAGTTAAACCGTACCAAATATTGACCAACACGGACGATGCAGTGGGCAACAAGAAGGGCACGGAAAGTACACTTACCTCATTATCAAATCTAGTGCCATCCAATTAATGATTTCAACAACATTATGCTTCGCCAAATTCTTATAAAGCTAAAGCTAATTACATTAAAAGTTGCGTACCCTTGGTTTCTATTCCCCAGATCATGCCCCTTCATCGCAGCAATCTTTTCGAGAGCCTGCTTCCATTTATCAATGACTTCGCGGTCAATTCCATATTTCTCATGCTTACTGAAGGCCTCCCCCACACATCCACGTCGGTATTTTAAATCAGCCGGGCTAACATCAAAGAAAATGGGCACGATCACTTGAGCGCCTGCTTCTTGGCATTCCACCATTTGAGACAGCTCCATGAGACAATATTTACTAGATGCATAATTTTGGGAGAGAATAGGTATTGATATCTTGGATTGCTTTATGGATTGAACCAATGAATCAGTGATATTTTCTCCAATAAAAAGATCAACATTGTCTATATAGACATCGATCCCTGCACTAATCAGGTCCTTGTAGAGGTAATCTGCAAATATGTTGCGAGTATCGGGACCTCTAAAACTCAAGAATACTTTGTCATTGGTTCTTGATGAGGTAGAGATGGATGATGGTGGCCATGATGATGACGTCGCCGCCGTCTCCGTCGCCTCTGCTGCTGCCGCCGCCACCACCTCAGTCGCTGCCGCTGCCACCATCATCGCCGCCACCTCTGCTTGTGCCTCCTCCGTCATTGTCATCGCTACCTCTACCTGCGCTGCCTCAGTCGCTGCCGCTGCCACCTCAGCCTCTGCATCCAGCATTGCCGCCTCCGCCTCTGCCTTCGCCGCCCCCTCCACAGCCTCCACCTCCAACGGAGGTGGCGGCACAGCCACCTCAGTCACTGCCGCCACTGCCTCTGCCTCCGCATCCATTGTTGCCACCTCCTCTGCCTCCACCTCTGCCGTCGCCGCCCCCTCCGCGTCTGTCATTGTCGTCGCCGCCACCTCCATCATCGCCTCTGCCGTCATCACCACCATTTCCGTCGCTGCCGCCACCACCTCAGCCTCCTCCGCCACTGCCTCCGTCTCCTATCACAAGTTGCCACTTTGCGTCGGATAATTTCCGCAGAGTATCAAAAGCA
The DNA here is from genome assembly GCA_014182715.1 of Eucalyptus cloeziana. Taxonomy (NCBI): domain Eukaryota; kingdom Viridiplantae; phylum Streptophyta; class Magnoliopsida; order Myrtales; family Myrtaceae; genus Eucalyptus; species Eucalyptus cloeziana. Next base: position 51,803,045 of record CM024636.1, on the reverse strand, counting down.
AAAAGTGGAGGCATAGGGCCTTCTTGACTAATAGGATGTTCTGATCCGAGACAATAAAATTGCTTTGGAAAGAATAAAGAAAAAAGAAAGCAAAAGGAAAGAAAATCAGTTGACTCCATTCGATCGACAGTCCACGGACAGATGATGCAGATCTAAGCATATACCAGATAAATCAATCCTTGATTGCAGTCCAAAGAAAGAACGTGCACTGATGATGCAGATCTAAGCATATACCAGCTAAATCGACAATCCTCGCACAGACATTACCCAAAAAAAAAAAAAAAAACAGAAAGCAACGGACAAACACGAGGAAGCGGAACTGACCGGCCTTCTCCTACTGCGTGTAAAACGCAGGCAGCCGCAACGAGGCATAAACGAATAGGGGGCCATCACCTCCCTCTCTCGCTCACTCACCGGTGAGATCTGGCCTGCTCTGCAGAAGCGATTCCAGGTTATTAGCCGCGTTGACGGGAAGGACTTTCATGCGATGAATATACCGTACGACAGAGAAAAAGCATTATAAAGAAAATTTTGTCCGGTAGTCATTGGAGAGCAACGTCCGTCCTATGTCACCCCCTCTCGCCCAACCATACAAAGACACTCGTCAATTCTCGCTCTTGTGAAAAAGTATCAAGGTACTTGTTGATTTCTTCAATAATTGGTGCAAAAGAAATTTGGGAAAATGTCGCAAATGGTCCTGAACTTTTATCAATATTGATTTCATCCACGTGAGAACTTTTTCGATTTCTTCGATTTGATTCCTAAACTTTTATCTAATATTGATTTTCATCCATGAAACTTTTGATTTCTTCGATTTGGCCCCCTCGAACTTTCGTTTAATGTTCCATCTAAAGTCACTAACTATTTGAAAATTGACTAATTTTACTTTTTTTTTAATACCAAACTGTTTTTTTATAAATAAAATAAAAATACCAAACTAGGGTTTTTTTTTTTTTTTTGTCGAAAAAATACCACATTTATGCAAAGTAATAAAGGTCAATATTTTTTTCATTTTGTCCATATTAAAAACAAATGAAAAAAAGGGACAGTAATAATAAACAAAAGTGAATCTTGCATTTTGATTTCTTTTAGGTATATGAAAATTACTTGAATAATGTACAAAAGCCCATCAAATCGATTTTTTTTTTTTTTATGGACTTCACCAAAAAGGAAAAATCGATTGATGGACTTTTGTACATTATTCAAGTAATTTGCATATACAAAAAAGAAATCAAAATGCAATATTCACCTTTTTTTTAATATTACTGTCTCCTTTTTCATTTGTTTTTAATATGGAGAAATGAAAGAAATATTGACCTTTATTACTTCGCATAAATGTGGTATTTTTTCGACAAAAAAAAAAACCAGTTTGGTATTTAAAAAAAAAAAGAAATTGGTCAATTTTCAAATAGTTAGGGACTAGATGGAACATTAGATGAAAGTTCATGGACCAAATTGAGCAAATCGAAAGCTCAGGGATGAAATTGAACATTAGATGAAAGTTCAGAGATCAAATTGAGCAAATCAAAAGCTCATGGATGAAATTGAACATTAGATAAAAGATCGGGACCATTTGTGACATTTGCCCAAGAAATTTCAATTCATTGATTATCTGTGGGACTGGCGGAATCATCATCTTAAAAATTGAATACATCTTCATTAAATATATTTAATTAGTCTTTCAAGACATTTGTTAATAAGATCCGAAAATTGGGCAATTCGACACATTCTTTTATTATGCAACTACACATTTAGCCCAAATTTTAAGGTTGTGCCGTGTTCTTTCCATTTGCTTTTTCTTTTCCCTTTTTTATAAGGCTCATACAACAATTTAGAGGGGTGAATATGCTGTCTTAAATAAATTCATTTCTTTTTTGCAAATAAACTTTGGCAGAAGCAGAAACAATTTATTCATGGCAGGCACTTCTATCAAATAGATAAAGTGCTGAGATTTAGAAGAATGCAAGCAAATTTATAATGTTTCAGCTTATATTAAGTCGTCGACCATAAAAAATGGAGTTTATATTATTCTACGTCCACTCTCCTAAATTAACAGTTGGTGTCCACCAATAATCTTTAGAATATTACATATAGAAGTAGGAGTTGCATTAGCTCAAAAGCTAGTAAGATAAATTTATGAAATTGCAAGTGCCTTTATCACATTATAACACTTTCTGATCGCTAATTACAATAAGGAAGAAAGCGCTTTTAGAGAAAATCACAAATACAAACAAATACATTATGTGAGCACGAGAGGAATTCAAGACGATAAGAGAGCAAGATGACTTTCAGAAATTCCTCCAAGTCCTCCAGCGAGTTTTGAATCCTTTTTTAAAGACTTCCAACCTTCAAAGTTGCCGTTGGGACACTCCTCAACTTCATCCAAGAGTGGATGGTTGTGGAAACACAATTGCCGGCATGCGGTTTGCCCACACAATATGCTTCTCTTTGACAAAAGTGAGGTTTCCTTAAATGGATTTTTCCACCTCTGTCCATCATTTGAACCTCTGGCTGTTTGCATAAAAAGGGTAAACTGCCGCGATTCAACTCCAGGCTTTCTAAGATGAGCCTTCACACTTTGAAACTAGTCGTTTGCCTCTAATGTGAATTTCAAATGAGTTCAAAAGAGGTCTAGGGTTTCTTATTCAGGTAATAGAAGCACTTGACACGTCTTCTACTCGAATTGATAGTAGGAGCTGCCTCTGCTGACGGTTCTTCCAAGATTTTCACGCTTTATGCTGAAATATGACTGTTTACCTTTATCCTTTAGTCATTTCAAGCATATTGGCCATCTTAGTTCTCATCAGTTGTTAATCTTTGCATGGTTTAGTCAAGTTCCCACGAACTCCTCGTTCTACCAGACTTGTTCGCCTTCTGCTTATGCTCATCCAACTTTTAGACACCGGTGGCTCCCAGTATCATATCCATTCTTGATAAAACCATAGCACTTGACATGATGTGCCTCAAACAGTGAAGCTCTTCTTAGTAAATATTAGACTATTTTGCATCTTCAAAATAGCTTATGGAGGTTATCCCAAAAATTTAAGTTAAATATGTAACCCTCTTCGATTTTTTTGTATAGAAAATTAAAATTTATATGATTATTTCCGCACCGTGACCACAACTTTTACATTGAACAAAAGAACTTGCCCTTATTCGACTTCTGCTACAACAAATTACAACCACGAGAATAACAGTTCTTGATAGTGGGGCGACAACAAATTACACCGTTTGTAATATCGCCATTGGAGGATTTCCCTTCCCAACAAAAGAATTGCAAAACATAGGTGCTTTCAAGAATCCTTTGAAAAAGAAACCTCAATTCCTCTGCCGTGAGATGTGTTAAAAAAAAGTTTCACACTAGAGAATTAATGTGAAATAGAGACGTTAAAATATCATAATTAACTTATAACTTGTTAACTTGAACTTTTGAGTGAAGGTGGATTCAATTAGATATGTTAACAAGTTTAAATTTGGGGTCTCGCTTGATGATTGATGATTTTTTTAGGTAAACGTATTGAAGCATGCCAATGTAGCAATACCTTCTTCCTTCAATTTAGAGAACGAAATCAAGGATGAAGGTTGGCTTATTGTGTTGAAAAAAATATTTATGTTGTGTGGTGGACAGGCTCGAGCTTAAACTCCATTAGACCTCTAGATAACATTAAAAAAAAAAAGTAAATCTAGTCTATTATTGGTAAAGTAACACGCATGGCTGCGTTTGGGAACCACTTTGCCAAGGATCTTTAGCCCCCTAAAGGCCTTTGGGCCAAATAGTCAATGTTTGGCAAATTTTTTTTGACTTGCCTTTACCAAAGGCAAGCCTTCCCAAAGCTGAAAGCCTAAGGCAGGTTGGGGGCTGCCTTGGGCTTTTTCGGCATGCTGGCTTTGGAGTTACATGGATTTTTTCTTCTGAAATTGTCCTCATTAATTTTTCGTTTTTCCGGCTTTACCCCGCAACTGTTCATCATCTTCATCTTCCCCTTCTCTCTATTGAACACGACAAGCATCTACGCGTAGTCGCCGGCAAAGTGTAGGTGCTCCGGCGAAAGGCAGGTGGTGCGGTGAAGGACAGGTGGTTCAGCTAGGGTCCCATGACCCTCCGACGAGGGTCGTCGTGCAGAGGACGCTGGCAACCTAGATCGCGGGCGCCGACAACCTCCATGACGCGGGGCTCGCGACGGCGGCGAGAGTCGCAGCAACTCAAATCTCGCGATCGGGTCATCTGCGACCCTCGCCGCGCCGTCGCGCGACCCCCCACACCGCAGAGGTCGCCGGACGCTGCCCTTCACCACACCATCTCCCCCTCGTCGGACCGCCTACCCTTCGTCGACGGTAACTAGCGAAGCCCTTGGCCGGCGGTAACCGACGAAAACTTGGCCGGCCAAATTTCATTTTTTTCCTTTTTTTTAATAACAAAAAGTCTTTTGCAAATTTAATTTACCCAAACACTATTTTGTCCAAAGATACTTTACAATGGACTTTCACAAATACGATTTACCAAACATACTTTGCATTTTGAAAAACTCCTTTAACTCAAGAGCCTTTACATTTTCTCAAGGACTTTTTCCCAAAGTCTTCCCAAATGCACCTAGTCGTAAAGGTTGGCTTAGGGTTAGGGTTCGTAGATATGCACGAACGTGAACGTTGAAGAGTGAAGCACACCTATTAGTCACATGCCAAAAAAATAATGGGATAAGTGCAATAGAAGTCCGAAAACTTATCACGAAAATGCAATTGAGTCCTAAAACTTGTAAAAAGTGCAATCAAATCCTAAAACTTGTCAAATTGTTTCAATTGAGTCCTAAAATTAACACTGTCAGCATTTTTAACAGAAAATGCTGACGTGGCGTGGACGTGACGTTTAAAATCATTTTTTTATTTCCATGTGACTTTTTTAAATTTTTTTATTTAAATTAGATTTAAAAATTAAAAAAGAAAAGCTAAAATTTATTTAAAAAACAAAACAATTAAAAAAAATGGCCGGCTTCCTTCTTCTTTTTTAACAATTCTTAAAAATAAATTTTAACTTTTCTTTTTAGTTTTTAAATCTATTTAAAAAAATTGAGTAAAAAATAATTAAAAAAAGCCATGTGGAAAACGAAAAATTATTTAAAGTGCCACGTCCAGCGTCACGTCGGCATTTTCCGTTAAAAAGGCTAACGCTGTTAATTTTAGGACTCGATTGAAACAATTTGACAAGTTTTAGGATTTGATCAAATTTTAGGACTCAATTGCATTTTCATGATAAGTTTTAGGATTTCTATTGTACTTATCCCAAAAATAATTCCAATCTCCCCATTTATTTGGTGGAAAATAAATTATTTAAAAAAATATTTTTCCAAAAATAAGAACCTATATTACTTAAAATAATTAAATAATGAAAAATATTTTCATTATCAATAATAATTTACGTCTAAATATTTTCATATTCAAGGAAAATATTCTCCAATCATTCATTTTTGTAAGCGATACAGTCAATCATTTCTAGGAAAATATTTTCTAAATTATTTATTTCCGCAAAACAAATGTTCCCATAAATTTTAGAGGTGTGCAAAGGAACCTGATCCCAAGTGTGGAAGTGCCCACCTAGACCGAACCGATAATATATAATACATATATTTAATTTTTAAGAAAATTATCCAACCAAAAAAAAAATTTAAAAATGAAAACCCTAAAATCGACATCCATTGACTGAATGCTCATCTCATTTTACTCTCACCTCATGTAGGTTGTCTCACTATCTCTTACGTATAGCCTTGAGTCCTTACTCTAAAATTCAACGCTCATCAACTCACGACCTCTGCGCTCAACTTACAATATGAACCTAATCTTTTTACTAATCTTGCAATTAAGAATAGGGAAGTTCTTTATTTTTATTTTTTTTTATTTTACTTTGGCTTGCTAGAAAACATTGTAATGAGTGCGTGAAACTTGGTGGGAGCAGCTCGTTGATTCCAGTTGGTTCCAATTGGTTCCCGTCCCCGAACCGGAACCAACGAGTAGTTCCCGATTCTAATTTTTCAGAATCAATCTTCAATAGGTAATTCACGATTCTAAGCTGAAAATCACCTACTGAGACTATGCTCACCCCCAATAAATTTACCCAATCACCTCCTCCGGAGTTTTGGAAGGACGATTTACCCCCGAAGCAAGCGTTGAACAGTCAGGATGCCCACTATAATGTTTGAGGTAGTGGAGGTGTGGACAGCGAAAGCAAAAAGTGGGGGCAAAAGGCCGTCTGGTTTGATTAGTTTGTCCTGACACGAGACGACAAAGTTGCTCAGACTGAAGATAAAAACAAAAGAAAAAGATTTGGACCTCGTTCGATCTAAGCTCGTTAATGGGAGAAAATTATTTAAAAAATATTAAATTTATTATAATTATATCAATTCAATTCTTCTTTTTTTTTTAATAAATTCAATCCTAAATTTTTTGCGTTTATGCCAATTCAATCCATCAAGTCAATTTTGACCGGGCGGCGCTTATGTGGATGCCGACCGGCGTAGGCCATCCAACAAAAGCTAACGTGGATAAATTTTTAATATATTTTTTATTTTTTCGAGTTATTTATTTACCCTTTTCTTTTCTTTTCTTTTTTCTAATTCTTCCTTCTTTCTCTAGCCAGCAATCGCTTAACCATGGCGAGGCTCAACCTCACTCAACCATGGTGAAACCTGTCCTTGCCGGCCACTAGCAAGGTCGACCCTCGCCATGGCTGGGTGAGGTTGAGCCTCTAGCAGGGCCTTGGCCAATCGTGGCAAGCACAAGCCTCGCTCAACAACAGCGAGGCAATCCTTGCTGATAGCCCGTGGGGACAAGTCTTGTTGGCCCTCGTCTCTATTGACTAGTCAAAGGAAGAAGCAAGAAAGAGAGAAAAAAAGAAAAAAAATCTTAATAAAAAATAGAAAAAATAAAAGAAAAATTATTTATATATTATCCACGTCGGTGTCCGTCGGCAAAAATTGGTCGAATTGACTAAAATGGCATAAATGCTAAAAGGTTTAGAACTGAATTATCTTTAAAAAAAAAATAGATTGAACTGGCACAATTGCAATGAGTTTAGGATTTTTTTGATAATTTTCCCCATTGATGATGTCCTCAAAAGGAGACGAGATCCGGCCGATTTAAAGAACAAATCAAGATAAACAAAAAATGTTCCAGTTAATTCTTTATTGTAGTCCAAAGGAAAATTTGCACCGAAGATGCAGAGCTAAGCATATACCAGCTAAAATCAACAGTCCTCACGCAGACATAACACCCCAAGAAAAAAGGACTCAAGATGATGACCTTGGGCGTGGCTCACGACATATTCGTAAGCATAAGTTGGGGAAAAGTGCCAAAAAAATCCTAAACCTTTTGTCTTTGTCTGATTTAATCCTAAACATTTTTTTTTGTGCCGATTTAATCCTAAATATTTTTACGTTGTGTCAATTCAATCCTTTCTGGCCAATTTTGGCCGGATTTTCTTGGATTTGGACGCCAATCGGCTGACGTGGCCCGATCGGCATTAACGTAAACAACTTTTAATAATATTTTAATATTTTTGATTTTTTTTTTTTTTTTTTATTTTTTCTAGAAAAATAAAAATATAAAAATTCAAAAATTCAAAAATATTAAAATATTATTAAAAGTTGTTTACGTCAGCCGGCCGGTGTTCAGTTAGCAAAATTCGGTCAAAATTGATCGGAAATGACTGAATTGACACAACGTAAAAAGGTTTAAGATTAAATCGGCTTCAAAAAAATGTTTAGGACTAAGTAGGCCACAAAGACAAAAGGTTTAGGACTTTTTTGGCACTTTTCCCCATAAGTTGGTATGCTAAGATAACGATTTGAAATATTTGATGGTATTAACCCTTTAGAATTTACCTTTCTAGTTAACTTCCTCGTCTTCAAGCAGATTCCCTTAGATTCCGAGGTGTTGTCGTTCACGCGAAGTTTGGTCGATTGGAAGGAGACTTTGACCGTACATGTGTTCAAAGCCGACAATTCTTGGATTGAGCATAGCAGGCGGAGCAGATGAGGATTCTTCATATCAAAGGAAAGAGAGCCGGCGGAGAAACAGAACAATGTGGTTCTGGAAGATGCACATTTAAGTTTTGCTCGTTGCGTTGTGTGATCATCCACATCACGCTCAACCAAAAAAGGAGGGGGCTTTTAAGGGTATTTTCGTATGATAACCATCAAATGCCGCGTGTTTAGACATTCAGGTTTATTTGACTTTGGATTCTGTTGGAAAAGGAAGGAGAATCAAAATAAGACTTATGAGGAAATCGAAAGGCATTACGAGGGATGAGAATTTATATTAATTTGAATTGGCATTAGGTGACAGGTTGATATTGGAATATAGCTTTATATGATTTAAATTTTATCGTTTCAAATTTCTAAAGATACAAGCAAATGAGCTATGTGTGCTTACCAAGCCACATTTGTTCATTTATAAGTTACCGAACCAATGACTTAGCTAATGATTCATGATCTACCAGTCGTTTTTTTCTGGCTTGCTATTGTTCTCACTTATTCCCACCTTCCTCCACGACCTTCATAATAATCAAAATGCAACAATGCAACAATTTTTTTTCTCGAGCTTTCCATTTGTTCAGTCTCATTCTAATTCACCAAACATAGGCGATAAAGAGAACCGTGATCCTAATTTCACTCAGCTGCTTTTACTCCTGATAAACCAAACAAGCCCTTGATGATTATGATAAACTCTTCGCATCAGTATGGATTTTGAAATAGTAAACAAACTGATACCACATTTGTCAAAGATATCCAAGATTTGTGTATTTCTGCTATAATTTGACACATTGGGAGGAACTTCAAGGACCAAAGATAACTGCGACACGACCTGCCCACTGGCCAGCCAAAACCTACCTGAAAGCTGCATCTCCGTACGGTATTACATAAACCATTGACCTAAAACGGCAGTTCCACCACGTGCTCCTAGGGTGCTACACGATGCTGAAGCTTCCTCCCTAATAACAGGCGAGAAGCTGCTGCTGATGACATTCTTATTCTTTTCCCCAGCACAAACCAACGAGATCTTCCAGTCACCAACTTTCATTCAGATTTCAGCTGCTCTAAATTCCCTGTAGCCGCAAGCCATACTTAACCTGGCAAGCTCTTCCTTTCATAGAACACCTTTCCCTCAGAGGCTCCACGCACGCTTCCTGCTCTGAACCTGGATACTAGGATTCCCTGCTCTCCATTCACTCTCCATTCGCATTTATTCACAAAGTCGAATTACAAAAGTTTCTTCTAAAAACAACGGGCACTCAGAAACGATTGGATTGGGATAAGTCATATCACGTCAAAGGTGAGAAGCTGACCTAGGATTAACAGAATTGTGCACCGATGTCCCATACCAATGCAAAAAGCTCAAGCTGAACAGAGTTACCTAAAACAACCTATTTGTGATCTTAAACCAAGATGAAGTAAGATGCCAAAATCAATAACCACTTACAATCATTACTAGATCCTTTCTAACCAGCTCGACCTCTGCCATCTGTGTTTTGATATAGATGTCATTCTTGCAGTTATTGTGAGGATGCTTTCATTTGAGCAGAGAGGCATCCATGTCACCCAGGGTGTGTCGCATTACATCAGCAAGAGAACAACTGAAATGTTCTAGAAACTAATGAGACCGAGGACAATGGAACTGCTAATATCGAGTTCTCCAACCGTAATAAACTCATGCATTCTGGGCTAGTTTAAAGACCAAAATCTGTATCATGTTGCCTCACAGATTAATCTTAACCCAAGAAATAACATCGTTCCATTAAGAGTCTGTATGGAACATACATAGCTCATAAGTCTTTCACCATGGGTGATGAGTAAAAGATCATTGGAAAATAGGTGCATTTCTTGACAAACCACTGAGCTTGAGCAAAAGAGGTGCACTTCTTACAGTCAAATAAATTGTAAATTCAGGTACTATAGACACCTGTTTGTGATGATAAATCTCAGGAGAATATAGTTTGGTATTATTACCCCAAGCATGTCTTGCACTAATTGCAATATTTGTATCCACATCTCCTGCATGACATGCCAGACAACCAGCTGTGTGGGGGTTTCGTTCGCATGTGAGAGCTAGCAACTGTGCCCCTAAATTGTGCTTATGGATACCATCTAAGAATTGGAGATGCCTTTTGAGACGAGAATATAACTTACAGTACCTCACAGATTTTCCACATATCTTTGTAGACAGATCATTACAAATTTACAGGAAACAACTAAGTAGCCAGTTAAATGAGAGAGACTGGACAGATATAGATAGGTGAGGGAGAGAGGAATATGAAGGATCCGATGACCTGTGAGGTTGTGCAAGGGCGCTTGTTTATGGCACTTGCTTCCACTTCTGATAGACAAAGGAGTCGAAAAACTTTTGATGCCAAATTTCAAATTGCAGCCCCAGCAACTTTGCCACCAGTTTGCCGACTCAATGTTGCAAGGGACTTCAATGATGTCACCCTATGGTTTCGATTGTGTCCAAAGAGCCATGTAAATAACCGAATGTCCACTCCAGGAGCACAGGATGTCAACTGTTTATTGAACGTTTCATCACGAGCTTTAATGCATCCTGTACTTGCTGTGTGCTTTCTGCCTTGCATTCACTAACACGCAGCTCCTCCAAGGAGGTTAACTCCATGAGGCCTTCAATAGCATGGATCATACTGCATCTTTGGACCACTAGGACATTCAGCATCTTCAAGTTTGATATATCGGGCAATCCACGGAGCAAATCACAATCTGACAAAATAAAACTTCGTAACTCCGTTAATTGGCTAAGCCCATTGAGATTACGTATTTTGCAGTGCGTTATATTCAAGATTTCCAGAGCAATTAGTCCCTGAAGCCCCTTAATGTCTTCTATCGCGGATTGGATGAGATTTAGTTCCGATAGTTTGCTCAAATGGTGAACTGCTGGCAATTGTCTCAAAGACAAACAACATCGAATAGATAAAACGGACAATGACGAGGGAAGTTCCGGCACCTTTTTAAGATTCACACCACATAGAACCAGCTTCTTAAGATCTGGACATGAGATGGGATCATACCCAAGTTGCAGTTCACCGATTCGAGAATGAGACAACTCCAACATCTTCAGTTTTGGAAGTACTATGGGCACTATTAAGAGATCTTTGGGTTTAATTGTTGGTTCCATCCATGTTGAGGAACATCTGAGCTCCTTAGGATCTTTATCACCCAGACATATCTCCTCCAACTTCACTAAATCCCTAAGATCTGGCAAGGCCTCCATGCTTTCAGAACTCACACGTAGACAAGTTAAACTAGAAGTAAGCTCTGGCAGTTCTCGAATCTCGTTGCACTGAAGTAAATCAAGAGTCTGAAGACAGGAAAGACTTCCAATTTTCGAAGAAAAGCCAGAAATATTGGAATGGCCCAATCTCAGTATCCTCAGACGAGATAGACCCTCAATAGCAGATGGAATGGCTCCCTTCAAACTCCTACAATGGGAAGCATGTAGCTCTTCAAGGTCAACCAAATCTCCAATTTCTCTAGGCAATTCTCTAATGAAGCAAGAATCCATTTTTAACACTTTTAAACGCCTCAAGCAAGTAATTGAATTGGCCAATTCAGATATGCCTGTCCCCGTTATATCCAACTCCTCTAATGAGTTTCTCAAATTACAAATTGAATCCGGAAATTTTCCTATCCAACGACAATCCTTTAGAGACAGGGTCTGGAGTTTCACCAGCTTTTCAACAGAGGCAGGGACTCGAGTAATTTTTGCATTTTCCAGTGAGAGTACCGAAAGAGCTGTTAAGCCACATACCGAATCAGGCAGGTGACTTAATTGGAAACAGTTGGAGGCACTAAAAATCTCAAGTTTCTTCACGTAACCCATTGACACGGGAATTTTTTGTACCGAAGTCCCATCAATAAGAAGCTCTTTAAGAGCTTTCATGTGACCCACTTCAATTGGCAACATATTGAGTTCATCGCAGAACCTCAAATTTAAGGTAGTTAAGCATTTTAAATGACAGATGGAAGGATCCAACTTCATTAATCGAGAACACCGTTCAAGAATCAATATCTCCAAGTCCAGGAAAGAGGACAAGTCAGGGCTCATCAATAGGTCAGCACAACCAGTAAGATTCAAGACTTTCAACTGTGGCATCTGCAAAAATAGCACAGAGACATTAATTCATACACTGAACAAATTTTTAGACGAAATAAAGTCTAAGGCTCTGTTTGTTTTGAAGAAGACAAATTTTGAAAATATGTTTTCCAATCTTACAATCCTGGCATATTTTAGGAAGATCCCTGATGGAAAATGTTTGCATAGTTAAAGAAGATGCTTATTTAGATCCGACTTGCCCATTCGACAACCAGAAAATCATTCCACTTAACTCACTCAACCTAGGATTCCACCACCACCATCGTCCACACACCCTCTAATTGTTGTTGGCAGGCAATATTTCCTTTAGTATTTCAAGAGTAACTTTCAATTCTGTATGTGCCATATGCCAGAAAATGTCATGTCTTAAATCAGTCTTCATAAAAAGCTTTCTGGTGAAAACTTATTCATCAGGGGAACAGTTTAATGAAATGAACAAAACTTCATCTACCTTGATTTCTCTCCAACCTCCCCAGTCTTCAGTGACTTTGCTCCACGAAAGATCAAGAACAACTAATTTCTCGACATGAAAATTAGTAGCTTCAAAATCTCTGGTGCATCTTTGCCATTGGAGCCACTTTAAATTTGGAAAAACATTGGCAAAATCACCAACAACTTTTGCACAATCCAAGATGAGAAACCTTATGTTTGGCATGCTCTTAAAATATTCCGCGACAAACTTGAGGTGGTCTGTCCCCTATGATGGAAAAGGAATCAAGTGGAGAAAAAAATGAGAGCTAAATAAGTCAACGTTAAAGAAATAGCACGATTTCTCAACACTCCAAGGCTCAAAAACAGGGTAAGGCATGCATTCCGCCATAGAATTACACAAGATACTGTACCTCCGATTCCAAATTGCATAACCTGCCTCGTGTTCCTGGATCTAGATCATCCTCTTTTCGTATGATTTGTTGGCCAAACTCCCTTAACAACCTGTGCATCCCTAGTTCATTATTCTTTCCAATTTTTACAAGGGACAAGACATGGAGTGCATCAACTCCATCGGAGGGGGGATTATGCCACATAAATGAAGCAATTCGACCATCCACATCAGCAGGGAGGCACGCAATATCAAGAAATATCTCTCTTTGCTCTTTGCTCAATTCTTCATAACTAACCATAAAAAGCTTTTTAATATCCAGGCCAGGTTGCAAAATTAGCTCCTTAAGTGCAGTCCATTCTTCTACTACTTTTCTGGACAAGTGTGAACCAATTACTTTGACAAGTAATGGGATCCCATTCACAGAGTTGATTATACCTGTTGCAATTTCATCAAAATCTGGAATTGGAAGATTTCCTCGGAGTGCATGCTTTCTGAAAAGCTCAAGAGCTTGATCATTATTCATCAACTTGATACCATAAACATAAGCCAACCCTCGAGATATGAACTCTGGAAGAACAGATTTGATACTAGTGGTGACAATTATCCTAGATCCATAACCAAACCAATCAAGCTTCTCTCCAACAATTTTGTAGAGATGCGACCATACCTCCACATCATCAAGAACAATTAGGACTTTCATATTCCGCAATATTCCTTTAAAAAAATCAACTCCTTTCACAGCTTGATCAACCTCGTAGTCTCGGTTTAGGATATCAGACATCAACTTGCTTTGCAAAAGCCGAACACCTCCACGTTGTTTCGTTGTTGCCCCAATATCTGCAAGGAAACTACATCTGTCGAACTGAGAGGAAATGTTTTCATAGATGACGTTGGCAAGAGTCGTCTTGCCGACCCCATCTTCCCCCCATATTCCGACTATTCGTACATCACTGACTTCTAAATCAAGTAAGTCCATCACGTCCTCCACTTGATTGTCAATTCCCTTGTTTCCCTACATAAGCAAATAAATTGTAAACAAGAAAGCTGCTGTGGGAAATGAAAAGGTGTAACAATTGGATTTAATTTTCCTTTTATTTCTTGCCGCACTTCAGAAACAACACAAAAAACCCACCAGTCATATCCTAGTAAATGATCCCACCTATGTTGATACAACACTTCGACCGTTCAACAAGCTGGGATATAGCATTAAATGGAATGTGATCAACCTTCGGATGATTATACTCCATTTGCAATATCACCCCAATCTCTCTAGAGATACAAAAATCATCAAAAATCACGACTGATTACTTCCATAACTGGACCTCTACGGTAAGGTCATTTGCCATGCCTTGCCATGCCATGCCATGCCATGCCATGCATACTCCTCTATATAGGACTAGTGTGAATAGTCTTACATCTCATACTAAAGGCGAACACTCTATCAAGGAAATATATTCAAGCAATTTCACATGATGAACTACTGATGATTGAATGAGTATGTTCACATGCACACCGTTTACCTTCAGCTTGAGCTTGACTTCTTCAATGATTTTTTTGCTGATGAGGCCCTGGCTGCCACAGAAGTAAACCGTTCCAGTTAGAAAAGAAGGGCGTGAGTTTAACATTTGGTTCTGATAAAGCAATAACCACTCCTATTGAACTGCGGATCAACTATCTGACGTTAACTTCTACTTAAAGCGCAGTGCAGCATCAAAAACAAAGTAATAAGTTTGTTCTATTGGAGTTTAGCTTTACTATTCCAGAAAATGATTTATGAGTTGCAATCCCTCCTGTAATAAAATCTGGGCCTTTTACCTGCCAGATTGCATGTCCCATCCAGGCAATGAACCAACCTTTCTAAGAGCATTTTCCCACGCTTTTACTTCCTCGGACCCGAATCTCTTCTCGTGCTTCACTAGGTCATCGCGGTACAGAGTGGTTTCAAGCCTAACATCACGAGGTTCCACGTCGAGGAATACGGGGATGATCGTTTTCCCACCACCCGATTTCGCCTTGCTCTCCACCATTGCCGCAAGCTTCTTGAGACACCCCACGTCGGCAGCGTAGAATCTGGAGAAGATGGGGATGTAGATTTTGGCCCGGTTGATCGCTCCCAGATACCGTCCAATTTCACCAGCGCCTCCAGGTTCATTGTAGTCTGTGAAGGCGCCGATTCCAGCCTCACCCAAGCGAAAGTACAGAAAGCCGACGATCGGAAGTCTCGTGTCGGCTAGTATGCCAGTCAGGAACACATCGTGGGAGTCGCTGCTTCCCGAGGCGACGACGTCTCCGCCCATCGCTGCTGGATCTGCTGATTCCTTCCCCTTCTTCATTGCAGGATCAGATCGAGAAGGATGGCAAGCGCTCTGGTTTTTGCCCTAATCGCCTCTCGTTTGGCGACTCCCAACAAAGATTATTTCGAGAAATTCCAGTCCATCTTCCAATCGTTTCCTTTTTTTAAATCAAACCCTTTGGACCCACGTCTAGTTCGTTTGCCGAAGTTGACCCGGGGCCCTCGGGTCGCTCAATTCTCCACGCTGACGTCACGTGGCATCTCACGTGAATATAAGATATCAAAGAAATGTAGAGCGAACTAATGACATTTCAAAATTAAAATAGACTGGACCAAATTTTCTTAAGGATATTAGGTAACTACTGATGCTAGCACCGCATGGATCATGCCGAATCTCTCTCTCCGTGACGAGGGAAATCGTCGTTCCTCCGTCACGACACTCACGGTGATATTTGATAGACATCAAAATCCTCTTCATCTCGCAGGATCTGTGAATGTAAGTAAACAAGAAACAAGGGACGGTAACACGAACCCCAATTTTTTTAATAATGTTTGGAAGAGCTTTGGTCTTCGCTACGCCCGCGAAGAAATTTCAACGCTTCAGGGTAAGCATGGGTCTCTGCCTGGAAAGGGAGACGAACAGCGGATGTTTGGTTCCATTCCATCCAAGAGAACACCCTTCCAATGCCTGACGGATAACTGCGATGGATTCCCTGTTCTCTTCCTCCTGATGAGTTGCATCAAAGTTCACCTCAATCCTGCCAAAATCCCGGATGCGACCGCCTCGGTCACTTTCTCAGCATCTGGGGCTTTGTTCGCAAAGAGTTTATCCCATTGAATAGGGATCTGAAGTTGATTGCAGATTTGGTGCCCTGTTGTTTCAGTAGTCTGCCCCCATTGCTAGGTTCACAGGAAAAACTTAATCTTCGGTTGTGTCCCGAGGTGCCATAGAACACTCCATATTTTCTTCGGAATATGGGCGGCATAATGAGTTTCTGCATTGAAACTACTCTCTGCATTTGCAGCTGATGTATAGCCACTTTTTACTCGGTATTTTCTTATTCGAGTTGGCTTATCTTTGACTGCATTTGAACTTAATGGAATTGTTGCAATTCGGTGGGCAATTCCTTTAAGCTCACGAAAATGCTCAGAGTTAGCATCCACTCTCCGTGCCCCAGAAGATACTGTGCCAATCCCATGAAGACCCATTTCCTATCTGTGCTTCCCGGATATCTGTTGAGGGAAAATACAGTGCTCTCATCACTCTGCGCCCCCCCATCCGTCTGGTCTTCTGTCGATCTTCACGCTTGTTTTGCTAATAGGGATTGATTAAAGCAGGATAACCCCCTAAATCCCATTCCAGCTTCATATTTTTTCCTCTTCATAACTTTTCCAGCTTCTCCAATGCACTCCAGTTCTGCCTTCTGCAGAGGCCCACCAGTACTTCGCAATGTTCTTTTCCATCATTCCACAGATAGATATTGGTATTATTGAAACCAACATACCATAACTAGGAATGGTTTGCATCACTACTTTTTATGAGCATTTGCTTCTAACTGCTTTCCTACTTGCAAGAATAACTTTTCATTCAAGCTTTCGAGCTTTGAGTTGCTTTTGGAAATAAACCATAAGAAAACTTCTTTTGTGAATCTTCCCCGCCCAGATGGCACTACTAAATATCTTCCTGCACCTTGTAAAAGCGGGACTTTCTGAGAGTTTCTGCAACATTTGTCTGATGACTCTCTGGACAACCTTTCCTCAAGAGAAACCCAGATTTGTTTAGATTAATTGCTTGGCAGATGCATAACAATATTGATTCAAAATAGTCCTGATATTCTCTGGTGTACCTCTCAAGGAAGAAGATGGAGTCATCAGTAAACAATAAATGGCACAAAACAGGGCATTATGAGGTCAAATTTATCCCTTTCAAGCCTTCCTTCTTGAACTGCACTACTGATTAAGATTGATAGGGAATATGCAACTAGAATAAACAGATAAGGAGACAATGGATCACATTGTCGTAAACCTCGCCTACATATGAAATACGGGGCTAGTTTTCCAATTAACTTAACACCAAAAGGAACATCAGTCATGCAATGCATGATCCCGTTGAACCGACATAGAGCAGAATCCGGCTTCATCAAACAAGCCCATAAAAAGTCCTACCATACCCAATAGTAGGCCTTATTTCTGACTTGAGCAAAACATTAAAATTCCTCTTTTCTTTCCCCTTCTTTGTAAATGGTGCAATACTAATGGATAGTCTTAGGTCCCTTCACCCCAAAAGTTAGTTCAAACGATGGGACTTTTTCTTACACTTATAAGTCGGTCATTAGACCCTTTCCACAAACAATATGAGATAATCTCAACAACTTCATGCATAACATAAAATTATCTTGAATTTTATGCCCTGTAAAAAAGGCGCTTTAAATTGGAGAAATCAAATGAGGCATTAATGATTTTAATTAGTGAGCTAATATTTTTGCTATCACTTCACAAGCAAAATTGCATAGGCCATTGAGTTGTACATTCCGCGAAGGCACTTCGAGAACTAATGTAATCTGGGTTTGGTTCAATCTGCTATCAACATATTAGAGTAACTCTTGTGTTGATAGAATAGTTCTGCTTTAACAGTCCCCAGGTTTCTTTAGTTAAACAATCCGTTCATTTCGTCTGGTCCATCTCAATTGATACCACCTAAGGGCATTTCTCTATAATCGCGTCAAGAATTTTATACCTGCTATGTCAAGTACAAATCACTGATGAACTCGTTCATCATTTCTTTCAGGCTTTCAAGCATAGCACACCAAGTCCCTTCACTGTCTTGTAATAGAGAAATCTTATTGATCAACATCATTTAGATAGTTGAGGCATGGTTTGGTATTATGATCACGTGATTTCATCTATCAAACCCTAGACTCAGATGCCAATACTGCTCCTCTTGCCTCCGAAGTTGGTTGATTCTTGCTTGAATAGATCTTTGTCACTCCCTATGAAGCTGGTCTGCTCTGATTTTCACCAACCGAGTAAGCTGCTATTTTAAGCTTTCAATTTCCTTCCTGGCATTCAGGAACTTCTTTCTACTCTGGGATGTTAGTACCGAGGAGACTATTAATTTTTTAGTCAGAATCAGTAGTACCATCCCCTTTGCTTTACTTTTAAACCTGGACACTCGTAATGTTCCTGCCAAAACTCTTCAAATTGAAACTCCTCTTTCCTCCTGGGTAGTTCAATTAGAGCAAATTAAGATAGCCCTCTAGGAAGAGCCCAGATTTCAGCGTTTGGGAAGGAAGCTTGCCGGTTCTTTTTCGCTGCTGCTCGATCAATTGTCTCCCAAAACTTTGCCATCCCATCCCTATTAGTCGACCACGTGAAGCAGCATCCCTTACTCTCTGAGTCCGTTAACTGACAACTATCCAAGAACTGTCCGAAAAGAGGCGGGGCGAACGTGTTGGACACCTCTCCTCCCTTCCTTCTCCCATTGACATAATCCTTCTTTAAAACTCCCACCGTGGCCTGGGCTAGGTTTGATTATTGAATGTGCATATAAAATCTCCAAAATGGTGTCACGGATGCAAATGATTCTGGCAATCCATAGGAGCATGAAGTAACGTTATTCTGAATACATTTCTTCTGTCATTTTTGACTACCAGCGCATCTATGCACTAATCATCGAAAGACCGACTTAAGACTTATCAGGGTTAAGGACGAGGACTAGCCTTGTTACGAGCACTATCCAATGCCAGAACCTGTACTTCCACATCTACATTTCCATTCCCCAACACGCCTAAAACCCTTTGAGGCTCTTAGCTATTTGTGGGATGTTTTGGTTCTGTTTGAATTGCTTTCAATGTGCTTTCAACCCAAATCGAACTGTTATAGATTTCAAAAAATCTGAACCCAAATCAAGTCACGATCCAAACCAAACCTATAACTTTGGCTCATGATCGATTTGGTTTGTTTGAAGTAAATAGCATCAGGCCAACACACAAATTGATCAGTACCATGTTAACTAGCCAGGCGAAGATTACTTTAATGATTTCAACATTGAGAGAGCTAAAAATTCACAATGTTACTAGGGGTATAACCGAGTCGAGCCGCATTGTCCGAGCTTGAGCTTGACTGGACTCACATATTTGATGACCAAAACTCAACTCAACTCAATCACAATCAATTTGAAATGGATGAGTTTGAGCTCAAAAAACCCTGAAAAAAAAAACTTTTATTATGCATCTTTGATGATATCAATGTCTATTTTTAACTAGTTATTAACTTTTATCACAGAAACTCGATTAGTTCCTGAACCCATCAACTCGTGCTCGCAAGCTTGAGAATCGGTGAGCTTGAGTTGGATTCAACAAGATCTTCGAGCAAACAATCAACATAGAACGCCATGTATCTAGGTTCTATTCCTTATCACATGGCCAAATATAGTTTCTAAGGGGGTACATGACAACCAGTAATTTCTATTCCAAAAACAATTTTTCTATTCCAAACCTGATCTGGAATAGAAATCTATTTGATAAACTTATTCCGTTTTTCAAATTCTGGAATAGATTTCTATTCCAGAAATAGGTTTAGAATAGAAATCATTCTACTTCTCTATTTCTAGAACAGAAATGAGAAATAAAAAAAATTCTCATTGTTCATCAACCGGTCCTTCATCCGTTGCTACCGACCATCGTCCATTAGTTGTCGACCGCCTGCCGACCCCATTGCCGCTGGTCGCCAAATAAATTATTTTTATAAATATTATTTTAAAATGAAATTTATTCGAATAAATAAAATGATATTTATTTTTATTTTTACGAATAAATTTAAAAATCCTTAAAAATAAAATATTTTTAAAATAAAATGAATAAATTTTTATTTTTAAAAATAAATAAATATCATTTTAAAAATAAAAATTATTATAAAAATATCATTTATTCTTTTTTTTTTTTTATTTTTTATTTTTTATTATAAAAATTATTTTTATTTCTAATAAATAAATAAATTAAATAAATTTAATCGAAATAAATTTATTTATTAAAAAAATTAATTAAATATCATTTTATTAAAAATAAAAATAAATATATTCATTTTATTCATTTAAAAATTAAAATAAATTTATTAAAAATAAATAAATTATTTTTATTTATCATTTTATTTTTAATTTATTAAAAATAAATTTATTAAATTTATCAAAAATATTTTATTTGTCTTGAGTGTTTTGCCAAATAAATTTATTTTTATTTTTAATTTTTATTCATTTCAAAATAAATTTATTCGTAAAATAAAATAAAATAGAATAAATAAAATAAATTTATTTTTAAGGATATTTTTATTTTAAAATAACATGATATTTTTATTTTGTTTTTTTATGATTTATTTTATTTTATTTATTTTTTTGTTAATAAATCATTTTTATTTTTATCTTTTATATTAAAAAAAGGTCGCCTGTCGCCGCCGCCGCCATCCGAAAGAAAGAATTTTGTGTCGTTATCAAACGAATTTATATTTTTAGAGTAGAAATTTTGTGTCGTTATCAAACGATTATTTTTTTAAACTCTTCAGAAATAGAAATAGAAAAATTTATTTCTATTCCAAAAACTATTTCTAAAACAGAATGATTGTCATGCGCGCCCTAAGATGACACGCATTGTAGACCTTAACTAGCTCTGCAATATGATATTCCATCTTTTTGTTATCTATCCTCTTTCTTGCCTTCTTTCTTGGACTCTTCTTTTCAAGATCTTCCTCCTCCTTTCCCAGTTCAATAGCCGGTCCAACTGTCCATATCTCCGGATGCCCTTACTTCAATTACTTCACCCCTTCAGCAGGACCAACACATCCAACGGCTGTCAGTTTCTTATCCTTCATGTTGTAATTAGATTGAGCTAACTGACAAAAATCAGAAGCGTAGGTGAGTCTTACATGCATACGTCACCGGGTTTGCGCCTGCGAAACATTTGTTTGGGCCGGACATGGTTGTACTAGACATGATAATCCTTCCAACTCATAACAGCAAATCGTCAGCCCAAGAGACAAAGTACAAAATTAAGACACGTTGCGTATTCACTGTCCAAAGAGACGAATCCAATCATATCCACATCATGCAAACAGGTCTGAGTTTATTTCAGGAAGGAGAGCGACGTATAAAAGGTTGAGTCACGTCGAGTTCGACTTTAAACTGGAGATCATCCGGTCTAATTTCGATCTAAAGCTTCCTTCACTTCGCTTTGACGGGAAGCATATTAATAGCTATCTCGCTCAAGGAGAGAGAGAGATGACCTTTGTTCTGTTTAAACTAGGAGCGGCGGCACGGTAATGAAGTCAAATGGGCTCCTGTAGAAGAAACGATTGTTGCGAAATACGCGATGGCCATGGGAGCTGAGTTACCAAAATGGTGGAATGGAGGAAACCGTGGAAATGCATGAAAATTCCGGTTACCGTTTCCCGCTATCTGAACCTAAACCCTGAGTTTGAGGAAACTAACTTCTCCTTTTCAGTCCTTGGATTTCTCAAATCAGTATCATCCGTATTTGGATTTTTCTTCCTACCAATGGTTCTACTAGTCTTTGTAGCAATCTCCGCTTAATATGTAGTCCATGAAGTAGTTGACTATGGATAAGCAATAGAAGCCCCTGTCTAGTGTCCACTCCCTTATAAGATAATTTCGTCCCTGTCCTTATGTCTTCCCCTTCATTCCTAAGGAGCTAACGAACAAGCGGCGGAATATATAGAAAGCGCAAGGATCTTAGAGAAGACAGTGAGTGTGATCAAGACAGTTCAAAAAAGTGCTTTTATTATAGGATATAGCCAGCCGTGCCCTTTTAGTCTCTGTGCCCTTTACCGGGGAGCATAAATATGAAAAACATGGAGGGAGAGGAGACGCTTGAGTTATGCCAAAGTTCTACCAACTTTCCTATGTAGCATTTTCCTGCTAAAGCAACGTATTTCAATTTCAGTATTTTAGGGTCGAGTTTGTTGATCATGTGCATTGTCATATAAAAATTTAGTGCTCATTTCGATTTTCTCGTTTGAGCATCGGCACATTTGTGACTTTCAAATTATTTTAAGGTAATTTCATTTTCAGTGTTTGTACTTTAATTTCAATGTCCATCGCTCTAGTTACGATTCTTTCCTTTAATTTCAATCTTTGCAATTTCAATTTTCAAGCACTTTAATTCCCTTATCAGTTAGCTCGACGTAGCATTTTCTACATTGTATTTTGATTTGAAAAGCCGGCACGCCCTTTGCACATACTCACATGCAATCCATTTTCGAAGAACCAATTTTTTTTTTTATTATTATTTTTTTTTGTAATAGTTTGATCGCTTCATTATGGAGTTGGAACCAATGAACGAACTTTCATTTGTTTTCCCAATTGCTATTTGCCAATTATAATTTAGATCAATTTAGATCCAACACCTTTTTAACATGAACATAGTATTTTATGTGATGAATATATCACATGGCAATGACACGTGGTAAAAGCTAATCAAAATTGAGATGCATACATAAATAGTGCCAAGTGGGTGAACTCTTAGCACATGGTATGTTATATCACATCACACTATCATGATGTGTATTCGTACATAAAAGTACTTTCTTACTAACATGACCGATGATATCTACTAGAGTTGTCAAAATGGGTTGCAAACCCATAATTTAGCCCACGTTTATTTAAATGGGTCATCTCAAATTTAAAGTATAGGTCATCATAGGTTTTAAAGTCAAAAGCCCAAAATATAGTTGAGGCTTAGCCTACTTTGATCATTCTTCGTTAGGCCCCTCTCTCTCTCTCTCTCTCTCTCTTCAATTTCATGATTCATTCTTTGCTTCCACCATCATTAGGTCTTGCAACTTCACTCTATTGTGACAAATTGCACTTCTCAGGAAACCCAACCTTTCACCACCACCTTCATGCCCCTTCCATATCCCCACCTTCAAGCTCCCTCACTAACTTGACAAATCAGTCCACGAAGCACCTTACTCTTCAAATGTAATAATTTAAATAGAAATGTTGCTAAAAATGAATTTTCAGTCGAGTTGGGTCAAATTAGATCGGATAGGGATAGAGATGGGTATAGGTTACTAAATTGCATCGAATATAAAATGGGTCAAACAACTTAATTAGATCAATTTAGGTCGAATCATTTTTGAACTAACATAATCCGACCTAGCCCATTCTTTTGGCGAGTCTAGTATTTGCTAAAGAGAAGTCCGATTTTCACTTGATGTAAGGAAAACAAAAGAATCACTTGGTTATGATTGCAGCCATTCCCCGAAAGGGAAGAATACCTCAATAATAGTGATGGGGCTCCACGATGTTTGGGAGCATAAATGTGAGACATGACAGAGAATTTGTGCTTTATGAGCTTTAGAATTTGTGCTTCGGTTCGTATGAAATTCCCTTCAAAGCGTGAGGTCATTTTATCCAGAAAAGTGTTGGGATTAAATTTGACCACAATTAATCATCGATACCTTTACAACGATCCAATCAACAAGAGTAGCTAGAGATAAGCATCACATTACATGTTGACATATGAAATCACATACATAGAGTACAAGAACAAAGATTTAGTGCATTCGATTAGAGTGTCGACAATTTTTAGTTCGAGAATCAAATATCACCGATCAAATCCCGTGAATTGCCTACAAATCATTGCAGATGAAAGATCATCCACGCATATCGATGACACTGGCTTATTTTAGTATCGCTGGGTCTCTGGGTCCGTGTCATGATAGAAAAGATGGTAGAGAATAAGGGCAAAAGACAAAGCGAATGATGAGGCTGCTAACACGTGATTCATTCGAAAGGGTAGATGGCATCATTTCTTCATCCCTTTTTGGCAGCGTTAATCTAATAATGCGACAGG
Source organism: Eucalyptus cloeziana (assembly GCA_014182715.1). Classification (NCBI taxonomy): domain Eukaryota; kingdom Viridiplantae; phylum Streptophyta; class Magnoliopsida; order Myrtales; family Myrtaceae; genus Eucalyptus; species Eucalyptus cloeziana. The sequence goes on along the minus strand of CM024636.1, from coordinate 51,778,918 downwards.
CGCAGCAGGCACGTGACGCGAGAGAGATCACGCGGAGATTCGTGTCTTCGGAAGATAATCAATCAATCAATCATGGCCACTCCCCAGACAACTCTCGACACCGCACACTTGTCGATGCTGTCATTCCCAGAATCCTCCCGCCAATTCTCAGCTCCGGCAGAGGGCATCTTGTGAAGATGCTTTGATTACCTCAATCCACTCGACATAAGATAAGGTAACACGGACACGTGTACGGCATTGGTGATGGCGATGGCTTCATCCTATGATTTGCTGTGCTGTGTCTTTCTCTCTCATGCATTATGACGCATGAAACTTGACTGGTACACCTACACACAGAATTTAAGGTACGTTAGGTGTAATTATGTAAATGCCATACATTTGAAAGAGACTATGACAATCAGTGACCTAAGCTTACTTGTCAAACATATCGATATATAAATGGTCACGTCTCGAAGTATTGGCTACGTATCAAACATTGTAACATTTTGATTGATCGTTTTCCAAATATCTAAAGAACTCTTAATAATTGGATCCTTACAAAAGATTCCTGCATTTCATTGTGCTTGCTTGGATTGGACTTTGGAGTTACTCAAATCAAAAAATTCGAGCCAAAATCAAATGATCAAGAAATTACTCGATTTATTTCCGTCCCGAAATCGTCAAGCAAAAGAAGAAGAAAGTGTTTTAATTGTTCATTTCTACAACTCACCTAATGAAGAAATCATGCTATATATCATTAAAGAGATAGTGAGATGTGGAACGAGTTTTTCTAAAAGAAGACTTTCCTAATTCCTAAATGGAAGAGATGAAACCCGAAATTAGGGATATGTACGCCAAATATGAAATTGTTGATGCAATAATATGGCAGAAAAAAAAAACGGAAAGCTTTGGCAAAAGTATATACTTTCACGAAAAGAACATGGAAAAGGTCAATCCGGCCGTGTTGTGCTAAATCTGTGTTTATGCCAATAAGGTCGTGGCAAAATTGGAATTTGAGACTGCAGACGGGTCCAAACTTAGGTTGGCGGAAGAAAAGGTGACGATCTAGTGGAAGAAAACAAGGTTATTTAGGTTGTCTGTTTGTCTTGGATTTTGTCCTCGTGTAGACGTCCAAGAATATGGGCATGTGCGTGTTGGGCAATGTTTTATTTATGACGTCATCGATGGCTTGATTAAGAAACATGGCCGAAGGGGCTAGAGGCCCTTTTGGAAATGAAAGTGACCCATCGGAGCAGCATGTATCATATTCGATTCGTGATGATTTACTAGTGGAGTCTAGAATTTATTTTTATTTTTTGTGTAAGAATGTGGATGAAATCGTACGAGATGACTCAAATGATTTGATGGCCTCACAATATCTAAAATTCATGTAATGTGCACGAATTTTTGTGACCATTAAACGAAAGGATCACCTAGCCACATTTAATTTGTTTGGGTGTAAATGTTGACCAAGATAATTGTTTTAGTCCATTTTCTCCAAGCTCCTTAAATTGAAATAATTAGGAGAGTTCATCGTTTAGCAAGCGTATTGTACAACAATCAACTTCGTATAATGGGTAATTTTTTGTAGTTTCTCTAAAAGTTAGGCAACCGGGTCAGTTCACAAGAGGATTAGTCCAGTTCAATTCCTACTTTAACAATTCTTAACCTAAGAACTTAGAATTTGGAGTTTGTCAGGCTGGTTCGAGGGTAGATTTTGTAATCGAACTAGTTTTGAATAGGTTTACCTGTAATCCTAAATAAATTCTATGACACTTTTTATAAAATATATAATATTTGTTAAAATTGAATATGTTTGAGACATTATCTTAAAACAAAAAGAACTGTATTTATATTTGACACATACATATTGTATATAATAATAGTATATAACATTAAAAGGAAAAAAATTAGAAATTATTGATGTGGATCTTAGTTGTGTTATGCGATACGTCCGGTGTTGATATTGATGTTTCTTATCAATATTTTAATAAATTTTGTGTTGTTTTGTTGTTTTATTAAATATTTATTTCTTTTTTGTTCTTTCTTCATTTTGGTTGGTGAGGCAAGGGCTTGCTGGCCCTCGCTAGCTGTGGTGGAAATCATAAAATACGATAGAGATTGAAATTTAGGAAATTCTTTTCCCTAAACAACAAAGTGGGAGGTCTGACAAGAAACTATCTCGCACTTTTTCATGGAGATATTTCATCATTTTCGGCTTTTAAAGGGAGAAAGTTGAGATAACATGAACAATAAAATGACTAATTGGAGGAAGAATCATGCACGTATACGGTGCCCTCAAGACGTGCAAATCAAGTCTAACCTTATTTCCTTATGTCGCTAGCCGCATCAAGATCAACTTAAATAAGATAAGGAAGGACGAGCCATTGAGCATTATGGGGGCGGTCCAAGTCATTTTGATAAGCACTAGGTTGTAATTGCCGTTTGGGGCCGCGCAAATTAATGACCCTCATTATCCTAAGCGATGACGTCACCATCCCCCTTCCGACAACGACAGATGTGTGCCCCCCCTCGTTCTTTCTTACCTTGTTTCGCAAACGTTATCTCCCGTTCAAATCAAGAGATCGTTGAGTGCTCCCCACGAAATTACCCAAATTTCCAAAAGATCATTAAGCAACGAAATCTCGATCGGCGATTCACGGGACGACTCATGATCCCGAGATCAATCAAGAACAAAACATGGTCAAAATCTAGGACACGTAGAGCACGTAATTTCCCGATTCCTTGCGGACGTAGAATTAGAAATGGCGCCGGAAATTCGGGGTGCCATCTGGAATTTGCCAGCGAGATGCGTCCATTGCCGAGCTTCCAGCTCGCGTCACCAAAACAAACATACAATATTTTACCCTAATCATGCAGCCGGTTGGGACCCGCCGGGGGCGTGGAAAACCCACCATCGGATTTCAATGATTCGGGCCGCGGATGATTTTGGTTGCACAGCACCCCCCGGAAGATATTTTTTGGCTAGTTGGTTGCAGAAATTTCAACGGCGGTGAAAATTGTCAAAACCCTAGTCAAACGTCGGGGGCAAAATGCTTTATTTTTTGTATCGGTCGGGAAAGCCATTGCATACTTACCCTGCAATAAAGTGGGCAACCGTGCATTTTCAACTCGCGTACCGGCCCACTTGATGCCCTTTCATTAGGGGATTGCTCTAGTTCAATTTCTGATTTTCTACAAAATGTGGCCAACTCTACTTGGAAGCCCGGAATTGAACCGGATCAAACAAGAAAGTTTCGACCGCCTTACAAATTGGTTCCATGATCTGTTTCCAATCCGATCTTGATAGGATAAATTTCAGCCGTCCATCCCGAAACAGATTATCCCAGATTTTTAATACCCGCTGGGGATGTGATATCCGAAATTTCCCACGGAACGACAACAATTAAGAAAGTTTTAACTAAAGACGGGTCAAATTATCACCCCTTGGATCATGCATCGATCTCGGCTGGCTCTGACGGGGAAAAGCACGGGAGACTCTATCGCACGGCGATTAAGACAGAACGACAAATCTTCGCAAAGCGTCAAACCCTTTCATACGTGGACACAGATCAGCTCCCGTCCTAAATTATTACCCGATAATCATCGACCACGACCGCATCGGACCCCCACCACCACGAAAATCCCCCCACCAAACCCCGACCGACACGTGCCCCGACAGAGGACGGGGACCAGATCTCGCCTTCCCCTATCCCGAACCCACACGTGTCAGTCCCGCACCCCCGGTCTCACGGAAGCGCCGCGACACCTCGCGTCACTCGATCGGGATCACGTTTTTCTTTCTTCCTCTTTTTTTTTTTTTTTTGTGGCTATTCCGCGGGAACCGAGCCGCGTGCGGGGATTGGTGCGACGTGGATCCGACGTGGCGATGCGATCTGCCGTCAAACCCCGGAGACTTTTCCGCCGCCGTCGGATATCGTAGGGCCGCGTCGACGCTGCACACAAGCAACCACAGCAAGCAACCATCGGAGAGACAGAGAGAGGAGAGAAAGCAAACAACAATGGCGTCGTCGCCATTGATATACAGTCCAAGATTCTCGAGTATAAATATCCGCCCCATCCTCCGCTCCTTCGCATCACTGTCGTCGTCGTCGTCGTCGTCGTCGTTCGCGTTTTCTCTTCTCGCGGCCTCGAACGCCGTCGCCATTCGCTCTTCCGCCACGCATTCTGGTACTTTCTCGCCTTCCTCGCCTTCCCCTTCTTCTCTCTTTCGTTCGTCTCCGTCGTGCTCTGACGAAGCGCTTGGTTTTGTTTCGTTCATGTTTCGGCACTTGCAGACACCGATCGAAGCGAGCATTTCGCGCATCGGCTTTTCAGGTAGCCCCTCGGTCATTCTCTTTTCCAGATCTGCAAAGGGATTGTTTTCGTTGCGGCGGCGCGTCGTGCTGACGCGGCGGATTTTTTTTTTTTTTTTTGCAGAGGACCGGGCCGGTTCGGCGGTTCGATAAGGTAGAGGAGGGGGAGATGACGATCAAACCGGCGGTTCGGATCTCGGACCGGAAGCTGATCGTGAAGGACCGAACGATCCTGACGGGGGTGCCGGACAATGTCGTCGCGGCGTCCGGCTCGTCGTCGGGCCCCGTCGAGGGGGTCTTCCTCGGGGCGGTGTTCGACAGGGACGACAGCCGCCACGTGCTGCCGGTCGGGACCCTCCGGGACGTCCGGTTCATGGCCTGCTTCCGGTTCAAGCTCTGGTGGATGGCCCAGAAGATGGGCGACCGCGGGAGCGAGATCCCGCTGGAGACCCAGTTCCTGCTGGTCGAGACCAAGGACGGGTCCCACCTCGAGGCCGACGACGGGAACGAGGAGAACCAGATCGTGTACACCGTCTTCCTCCCTCTGATCGAGGGACCCTTCCGGGCGTGCCTGCAGGTAAGGACGGTCGAATTCGTGTTCAGCTGGATTTTCCGACGAGCATGGATGTCTAATTGGTCTTGATGCGTTGAATTCGTGCGGAAAGTTGATGGCTTTAACCCTACCCTGCAGGGGAATGAGCGTGACGAGCTCGAGCTCTGCCTCGAGAGCGGCGATGTCGAGACCAAAGCCTCGTCCTTTAACCACTCCGTGTTCATCCACTCCGGCACCGACCCGTTCGCCACCATCTTCGAGGCGATCAGGGCCGTGAAGTTGCATCTGAAGACCTTCCGCCAGCGGCACGAGAAGAAGCTGCCCGAGATCGTGGACTACTTCGGCTGGTGCACCTGGGATGCGTTCTACCAGGACGTGACGCAGGAGGGCGTCGAAGCCGGCCTCGGGTCTCTCGCGGCCGGTGGGACCCCGCCGAAGTTCGTGATCATCGACGACGGGTGGCAGTCGGTCGGGAGCGATCCCGTGGCCGAGGAGAGCTCGGAGGGCGAGAACAAGCAACAGTTGCTCAGGTGCGTGTTTGGAATGATCTAAAGTTCTAACGCTTTCTTTTTTCAATCGGAAATAGAGATGTGATTCTTATCTGGTATCGAATTTTCAGATTGACCGGAATCAAGGAGAATGCCAAGTTCCAGAAGAAGGACGACCCGACTGTGGGAATCAAGAACATCGTCAACACGGCAAAGAGCAAGCACGGGCTCAAGTATGTGTACGTGTGGCACGCGATCACGGGATACTGGGGCGGGGTCCGACCGGGGGTGAAGGAGATGGAGGAATACGGGTCCCTGATGAAGTACCCGTCGTTGTCGAAAGGGGTGATCGAGAATGAGCCGACATGGAAGAATGACGTGATCGCGCTCCAGGGGTTGGGGCTTGTGAACCCGAAGAACGTGTACAAGTTCTACAATGAGTTGCACAGTTACCTGGCGAGTGCGGGAATAGATGGGGTTAAGGTGGATGCGCAGTGTATACTCGAGACGCTTGGAGCTAAGTTGGGCGGTCGGGTCGAGTTGACACGGCAGTACCACCAGGCGCTCGATGCATCGGTGGCCAGGAACTTCCCGGATAATGGTTGCATTGCTTGCATGAGCCACAACACCGATGCCCTGTACTGGTAAGTGTAGCCTCTTTGTTGCAGGTTGTTTTGTAAAAAGATTTTCAATACATAAGACCTGAAATCTCAGTTTGATGATGCCTTGTGTTTCTTATATACTGACTAAATTTTTCTCCGAATGATGTTACAATAAACAGCTCGAAACAAACCGCTATTGTGCGTGCATCGGATGATTTCTACCCGAGAGATCCTGTCTCGCACACCATCCACATAGCAGCGGTTTCATACAACAGCGTCTTCCTGGGAGAGATCATGCAACCCGATTGGGACATGTTCCACTCTGCTCATCCTGCTGCCGAGTACCACGCCTCGGCCAGGGCAATCAGCGGCGGTCCCATCTATGTCAGGTAAGGAATCATGGCCATCCGTATTGAGAGTGTTTTCAGTATCTGAATGTTGTCTAAAGAGATGTCCTGGTGAAATTCATACTTATTAGTTAATTAAAGTACATCGTACTTGATCCTCATTTGCTAATACTAATCTCAATGTTCCATTTTGTGCAGCGATGCACCTGGGAAGCACAACTTTGAGCTCCTTAAGAAGCTTGTTCTGCCTGATGGGTCGGTGCTCCGAGCCCGCTTGCCTGGTCGGCCAACTCGCGATTGCTTGTTCTCCGACCCGGCCCGGGATGGTGTTAGGTATGGATTTCACTTGCTCTCTTTTGAATCGCCCATTGTTGGTATTCAAATCCATTTAATTCTCATGGAAAATACACGATATAAGCTCTAGGTGTTACAGTTTTGAGACAACTGGATGATAGTTGAGGTACATGTGCATCTATGAACGTCTGCAACTTAATAGCTAGAAGACGGAAATGTCCGGACTCAACCTTTAACTTATATTAGGGCTTTGACAGTAGACAGCTCAATCACAAGAAAATCTCATTAGTGAAGCTGAAGCTCTGTCCTCAATCTATCTGACAACCGTTTCACAATAGTATCCAGATAATTGAGGTCTTATAATGCATCTTGTCTTTCTGATGTCAGTTTAGCCCAGTCATTTGAAACAAGTGTTGAACAATATAGCTAATCCGTTGCATGCCATATTACTTGGTGTTAATAATGTCTCGATCTCCCAATTGCATTTACTGACCAATTCTTCTACTTTCATTCAGCTTGCTGAAGATATGGAACATGAACAAGTACACAGGAGTCCTTGGCGTCTACAACTGCCAAGGAGCAGCCTGGAACAGCACGGAGAGAAAGAACACTTTCCACCAAACCACGACCGAGGCCATCACCGGATACATCCGTGGGCGTGATGTCCACCTCATCAGTGAAGCCACCACGGATCCCACCTGGTCTGGCGACTGTGCCATCTACTGCCACAAGAGCGGAGACCTCATTGTCCTGCCTTACAATGTCGCGATGCCCGTGTCGCTCAAGGTCCTCGAGCACGACATATTAACCGTCACGCCAATCAAGGTCTTGGCACCTGGATTCAGCTTTGCTCCGCTGGGCCTCATCAACATGTTCAATGCTGGCGGAGCAATTGAAGGGCTGAGATACGAGGTCAAGGGTGGGGCTGAGTTGTCGGAGCTTGGGACCGAGTACGCAGGTGAAGGGAATGTCATGGCTGGGCAAAGAGTGGAGAATTGCAGCAATGAATTGGTGGGGACTGTTCATATGGAGGTCAAGGGTTGCGGCAAGTTCGGTGCATTCTCATCCACTAGACCGAAGAGTTGCAAATTGGGCATGAATGAGGTCGAGTTCCAATACGATGCGGCATCCGGATTGTTGAGCTTCGACTTGGATCATCTGCCAGAGGAGGCGCAGAGAGTTCATGCCATTGAAGTTCAATTATGACTAGATGTTTAAAAGGTGGAGCTAGAGGCACAATTAAATGAATGTCAGAGGTCGAGATTGTGATTGATAAGGGAGTGGATCCTGCATTTCACCATCACAGTGTCTCTGTACTAGTTCAGGGTTCATGAGCTCATCATGGAGAGCTCAATGAGATAATTTAGAATAAGATTAGTTTGCTTCATCATCCTTGTATGAACCCTGTGCTCAATGTAGCCCATCATGGCATTATTGGAGATGCATCGTTGTCTTTGTTCTCTTTCAGAATTCTCTCCCTGCTTCTTGGCTCTCTTTCAATGTGTTTCTGGATGCAATTGTTGCTTGTTGGTGATAACATCAGAAACAATCCAGAAAAGACAATACCATTGATTTTCATGTCTGCATTTGCGCGCCGAAGAAGTTGTGGCTCTACAATCACGAAAAACCATAGTACGTACAAGGAGAAATTGTGGGTTCTGGACCAAATCTGTGAATGTTGCGGCTAACGTAAGTGGTCGGGTTTAGCTGAGACGTATGGGAAGGTATAGGAACGAGAGAAATGTGAAGAGGCACGAGAATGATGCAGAAAAAGTGCGGATCATCTTGCAGATCTGGGTGTTCTTATTTGAGCTGGTGATGTCAGACTTGAGGAGCAAACTGTGACGAACTTTGGGTATTTAAGCTTTCGGATTTCAAGTATTTTTGTCCGAAAATTAGACATTCAATTTAAAGAAAAGCACTTTTCTTGTGCTATAACAAACCTTCCATTGCATCAAAGTAGTCCAAATATTACAAGGAGAAACTTGAGCTTTCATCAAGATGATAAATTAAAGAAAACTTCACTAGCACTATATTTTAATTCTAGATGGGAGATCATTAGAAAGAAAAGAGGATGTAGTTCCTAATGGATGAAAAGCCCATTTTGCAAGATCATAAGCAATACCATTACTAGCTTTACAGATCCACTTCAATCCATCCTAGATTGTTGCTAAGTAGGAAACGAGAGTTTGTGACGAAAAGATGAATATCCCAAGGATGAAGGCCCTTTTGTTGAACAACATCAATTAACACCTTACAATTACTTTTAAAGACTGGTTTGTGGATACCAAGGAACTAAGGAGCTTTGCATGCAAGAAGAAGAGTTGTAGCTTTCACTTCCAATAGCGAGTTCCATCTTCCTTGTCTTGTCCACACTTGGACAATTGACCCTCTATCCAATCGTGCACTAATACTATGCCCCTTTGTTATCCTTCCCTGCACCATCTATGTTAAATTTCAACTCTTGGTTTGACGATTACAAGAATTTGTCCTTTACCCCAATAGAATTTGGCACCTCGCTAAACTCAACTTTGTTCTCCTTCCTCGACATATTTGAAGATTCGAAGAAATCTTGTATGATGATCGGCTAAACCATCAAGGAAGGAACTAGAATAGTCTAATCATGTAACTTTGCATTTCTATGACGCCACATTCTTGTGCAAAGATAAAGGATGAAGAATTTGTGATCCGATCACATTCTCTATACTATTTTTCTTGAATCAAGAAAGTGGTTCACCATCTCTTTGGGAGACTTGAAGTTCCAAACAAACGAGACAAGAGCTCTGTCTCCATAAAAGTTGGGCCAGAGGGCATGTTGTGAACCAATGTATTGAATTTTCCTACCAAGGCTCCACACAACGGGCAAGAAGGGTTTTGATATGGAGCAATTGAAACAGATTGGCTCGACAAGGTAAGACATTCGCTGTTGTCCTCCACAACATCATTTTGTATCACTATCCTTCCAAAACCCTGGAGTTGTTGCCATTTTCAATTCGTGACTTTGATGAGTTTGTAAGCAGATTTTATATAAAATATTCCATCGATAGCAGGATGTCAAATCGGTTTTGTCCATCCAAATATAGTTCGAAACATGGATATGAAGAATGGCTTGGACTGAGCTTTGGCAAAGTGTCTAATTTAGACTAGATACATCACTTGTTTACAAATTCAACAACTTGATTGAAGGAAAAAATTTCAATTGAATTGCCAAAAGTGCCTTTCGACTGGTCCATGAAAAACAGAGGATTTTCACTCTCAATCAAGCGCTCAAAATCCTGAGAATTGTTTCAAGGCCCACTCACTTCCTGTTGAGAGTTTCGACTGAGTTCCAAAGGCCCACCAATAATGCCTCGGTCAAGCCGAAAGCATAGTGGGTCTTCCCCCAACAGATTTTGTGAACTCGACAGAATGAAGAATTGGTTTCCTGAAATCACAGAAGCAATGTTGCCGTAAAAAGCAGATTGAATCTTTTAGACATCTCATTCCTGACGTGGGCAATGTTCTTAACTTGTAACTCGCCACTCAGAAAGCATGGTGGGAGGAAATTTCCTCCGACCGGGGACGGAGAGTGAAATATTGCCCTCTTCGATTAGAAAAGCACGTTTGTAGCTCAATCCCAAACACGCTTGATTACATGTCATCCAAGAAGATCATATGCCATCCTTTTCTGTCTCAATAGTATGGTCATTCATACCTTTAACTCAGCTAATGTCTATTGATGCAGATGGAAGTGTGCCGCCCATGTGCGTCCGCCGGGTAATGCTGAACCCACGGGGGCAGCTAAGCACAAGATCACTCTCAGCAACAGGCATTATGGTTCATGTATACAATAAGTTACATTCGGATCGAGTGGTTAACAACTTAACCAGCGTATGATCTCCATTATGTGCATGCACAAGGACAAGATGAACGAACACTGACATTGTCCAACTAAAGTGTAGTCAGCGAATAGGCCAAGAGAAGAATAATGAAAGCTGAAAAGTACGCTCTGTATTGCATGTCCTCTACATTAGACAATCTCTGATCCCTTGCATTATTAGCTCAATAAGCTCGCATGTGGCTTGCAGTTCCATGCGACCACAAAGAGAAACAGATCCACCAACTCCAGTTCATTCATGTCTTATATAAAACCTGCACTTCAATTATATGCTCAAAAAGCGAAGAGGCTTCTGCTCAAAAAGCCAAGAGGCTTCTGCTCAGTGTAGTTTTAAAAACATCCGTGTGGATAGACAAGTTGTGTCCAGATAAGTTTGATTGGTGGCTTAAACAACACCGAAACGTTTGCGTTTCAATCGTGTATAGAGATAGTAAAATCAAATTTGGTGGAATATAATTTATTTATTCCAGTGTCCTTTTATGATTTATCGTCATATCACTTAGTTATTCATATATCAATTTTATAATTAGGTTTAATATACCTAACATTACCCTTTCCCATGGCTCTACCAAAGAGGTTGCTCTTGACTTCAATTATAGAATATATTAAATGTCTCGAGATATAAAATCTCAGTTGCTGTCTCGACTAAATCATTCCGTTACATATATGTAAATATTTCGAATGGTACTTTATTCTATGGCGATTAGATGGTCTAGGGCAAGTTGTTGGCCCATCAAACGAACAATCTGTTTGGGACGAATGCACCTTCGACTCCTAGGTGAACTATGATGCCAACTACCAACCAAGCCGAGCGCCAGTTACAGTAACAACACCTAGGAAGATTTCAAAGAAAGCAAGGACGCCAAGATTAATGTGCCGTCCTCTTTTCATTGTGAAAGAAAGGACATCACGAGGCGACAGAAGTGACTACCCAAACATTAATCAAGAGCGAAAGTAGTATAACTCACAGCAAGGAAATACAAACATCCGAGCATAACCTGAACCAGCGCGTTAGGTGAAAGAATAACAGTACAAACTCATGCTCTAATATCACTTTGCATACACTCTTCCCTTGTCACATATTGAGAAGCGTATGACTTGAACTGGTGTGTTAGGTGAAAACATCCTCCAAGACAGGGCCAAACGGAGCGAAAGATCCTTGCTTCATATGCAATTCCAATTGAATTGGAGGGTTTCTTCAAGCAATAATGAAAGGTTTAGCCTATTCACAATGTCTTGATTGGGTCATATGATGGTACCTTTTAAGTACCAAATCTCATAAAATCACGACTATATCATGATCACGAGCCCGATAATCACCCTCCCCTCTCCCCCCACCTCCCAAATCCGATCAAAGATGGGTTATTCACACCATGGCGACTCACGGTAAATCAAACACGAACCGTGATGGCTACTCACTAGAGAATAGAAAGAGAAGTTACCTTTTTACTCAAGATTTCACGGTCGAATTACCAAGATGAACCAGAGAGATGGGGTCAAAATCAAAGAAGACACAACTGTTGCCAATGGTGTCAGGCATGTGTGCGCCTTCAATTCGGGAAGATGGGGACAAAGGATAAAGCGACAGGAGGAGAATATGCAATTCCACGAACTTGTCCCCCCCAGACATTTGTTTGCTGCTTGGGTATGGGGATTAGGTTGGACCAGGTGACCCCCAACTAATGAGCTCAATTTTTAATTCTCTCGGTACCTCCAGCAATATTCATTTAAAAAGGTCAACTACCCACAAATTAGGAGTCACCTACTAAAAAACATTACTACTTTTTCCTAAGCGGTAATCATCGACTTTTACAGTACGGTGAAATTAAATTAATAAGAAATTCAGCTCACAAAATAGGATAAAGACTTTTATCAAACATCAGCACGAATCAAATTATGCTCACAATTCTAAATTTGCAAAATGGTGTTGTTGGAAAGCCCAATGGTGAAATAGGATAGACATTTCAAGATTCTAGCATAAAACGTTGACAAGGAAAAAGTTGGACAAACCTGATGTAATTTAGCTAACTATATAGATTAAAAGGTCCATCCCGTTTGCACAAGTCACAAAACAAGCCTGACAATGCGACCTTGGTCCTGCACAATCCAAGACAATGACTCCCATCTTTGCATTTCTTTCCTTTTCAATTGCATAGTCCATCTCCCCAAAAATCTCATTTGGCATTCTCTAGATTGATGTATTCAGTGAATTCCCCTCGCGATACCGTTGCGAGACATACATTTCATTAACATTTCAATTGAGCTGCGGTGACGGATTCATCAAATTCCGAGTCTAGGCCCAAACCTTTCTTAGCTCTAGCCCCGAGCAGTGACTGTAGCCTAAACTGAACGTTCTGCGCCAATGGTCATCATTCTTTTTGCCACTAAAATCGAGCCAGCGGTTCCTTAGGATAGAGCTAGGGCTTTCTCTCGGTTGAACAAAGTAAAACGCATCATCTTGGATGGATGCTTTTCCTCACTGTCATCAATCCAATCAGGCATCAATTTTTTTCCCTACAGCATGCCTAATATTATCATATTATATACATTAAACAAACATATCAAAGATTGAATATAGGCGTGCCACGCCATCGTGTCCCTTGATATTCCTCTTCCTTATACAGGACAAATTAAGTGACGCGGGAGACGATACAGATCGCACCGAGATTTGTTGAAGATCTGCTGTCCAATTGGTTTATTAGGATTTAGAATAATTATGTTATTTGATTTGATGATTTAGCTAATTCAGGGGAAAATTTACATTTAAGGTCATAAACCTATTGTACATATATCATTTTAATTATGAACTTTTTAATTGGGCCAATTTAATTATTAATCTTTTAATAATTTATTTATGTAATTATTTTAGCCAATTTTAGTTGAAAACCACTGACATGGATGACCGCCGTCTTACATGACATGACGCATGTTAACATCATTAACTTTTACAATTCTTTTTTAAAAATTGACATTTTTAATATTTTATTTTATTTTATTTTTCCACTATGGTTGGCGATGGTCGTTAGGACCTTGCCGGCCACTGAGTAAGGGCCTAGAAGCCCATATTGGCCGCTGGTGAGGGCCGCCTTGCCTGTGGCTGGCAAGGCCTTAGTAGTCCTAGATGGCCACAATGGGAAAAAAAAGAAAAGAAAATGAAAATTTAAAAATATAAAAACTCAAAAAGATTTTAAAAAATTACAAAATTTGTCTATGTCAGCATCAGATGTATCACGTAAATAGTCAGTGTCCACATGAGCATTTTTCAGCCAAAATTGGCCGGAAGGACTACACCAACAAAATGTTCAAAGGTTAACTACTAAATTAACCAAATTGAAGGTTTAGGACTAAATTAGCATCTCTATAAGGTTTGAGAGTTTTTTTGGCAACTATCACCTAATTTAGGATATAGGATACATTCTTGATGTGGAAGTTCTTGTAGGATTGCTTTAATCTAGATTAGTAATTTAATTATTTTTGGCGATTTGAATTTCATATTTTGGGTAGATTATCTTTTCATGACTTGGAGATTACTCAAATGTATCTTAGGCTCTTAGTTACACATAATTGTTAAAATTAGGTGCTTCAACACAACAAAATGGAAAGTAAAAACAAGAAAGAGAAATAGAAATATAGGGCTTATCCTGATTCACCCTTAAACTAGGATTATATCCATAAGATGATTTTACTATAACTAGCCCCTCGCATCTTCTTAATGGGGAGTATAAATGACACCCCAACAATAACCTGGGGTCATTCATTATAATGCAATGAATATTTGTATAAAATTTCATTCTTGAGAACTTTTCCTTCTTATCTTTCTCTTTGTTTTTGTAGGGTTGGTGACGATTTAGAGTGGTATACGGGAATGGTGATTTGGTTAAGGAAGACCTAGATCATCTAATCTCTTCCTTCCCATCCTCCATTGTGGAGCTTTCAACATTGACAAGACAAGAAAATTCTTGTACTTATTACTTGTTCAACACACATCCCCACTTCATTTGGTATCAAAGCTATGTCTCTATAATGATCCGGCCCAAAGAGAGTGAGAAGTGATCACCTAGACCAGAGGGCCTAGATAAGGGAGGCACTTTTGATAGACTTCTAAGATGGTAAGGGAGGCAAGAATGAACCAAATAATACATTAAATGTGGGGAGAACTATATGTGAAAATTGGAACCAACTCATGGAGCAATGACAACATTTAGATTTGGAGCCGCAACAACTCTCTTTGAGTGACTTCTTGTTAACCTATACTCTAATACCGGGTGAGATTTTGTGAGATCATTGACAACTGTTCTAAAAGCTTAAGCTATCAGATAAATGCATTGTTCATATTTAATTAAGCTATCGGATGAAGGCATTATTCATATTTAATTATTCTATCACTCTCACTCATGTTTAGTCTGATATTGATTATGAACATATTTAATTGGGAAGGCAAATGGAACTTGAAAAGATTTGAACTTAGGGCCTCCTACTCTTTCCACAATTGATGTGAGATACCCCTAACAATTTCTTCCTCACACATCGTTCATCAGGCTTAGGTCAGAGTCGCAATAATCTTTCTGAGTGTCTATTGGGTCCAAACTTGTTAGTAACCTAGGTTTTGATATCATGTGGGATTTTGGTGAGATCACTATTGATTATTCTAAAAACTTAAGTTATTAAATAAATGTACAATTCGGTATTTAATTATTCTATCACCTGCCTATATGTAATGCCCACATATACGTCAAAGGCAAAAACCATGAGGTTTGTATTAGAGCTCAAGTTTGAAAAGCCTTTGTATTGAGCAAATAGTGCCGGAAACGTTAGAGATTTACGCAATCGCAAGATAGAGGAAATGAAGATAAAGATTGTCCAAATCCCGAAGATCGTTTACTTTCTTAGATGTTTGAGCCTGTAATCTTTCCAAGGAGATGGAATCTGGAAAGGTGGTCGACATCAACCTCTTGAAAGAGGATTTGGAAGGGGACCCAGCGACGATCGTGTGGGATGACGAGGAATCCGTGCGAGCTGTCATTTGGGATCGCTATGGCGATGAAAGCGAAGTGTTCACATTAAAGTTACTCGAAGAAGATGGAAAAA
The DNA here is from genome assembly GCA_014182715.1 of Eucalyptus cloeziana. Taxonomy (NCBI): domain Eukaryota; kingdom Viridiplantae; phylum Streptophyta; class Magnoliopsida; order Myrtales; family Myrtaceae; genus Eucalyptus; species Eucalyptus cloeziana. The sequence continues at coordinate 51,763,374 of CM024636.1, read as the reverse complement.
AGCTGAAACCGTTGCTGATTCAAGTGAGATGCATGAAAGTGTTTTGGAAGAGTTCGATCACGAGCATTTTCAACAGGAAGCAAGCATGTGATAACGATGAAGGAGGAGATCTAAACGCATTTAAAGCGGAACGAACGCTGAGAGTGTTTGAATTGGCATTTCATCATTTTAAAACACGAGAACGATGTGTTTTCTCTAGTCGAGGGAGCATGGCACAACATTATGAGATTTGTGTCATTCGATTCCGTAATATTTAGATGATCTAGAATATAGGGTGTGTTTCTTGATTTGCGGGTGTTTTCAGGATTTTAACAATAGGGTGTGGCGACATATTGTCCTCATGTAATCAATGACTATTGTATGCCTCATCAATGCATGTACGATGGACAAATTCATCCAATGACAATGTGGCGGTACCTTTTGCATTGTACGCCTCAATAACCCCATTACCAATTCTTATCAAATGAGCACACTTGTTACCGGATGAATGGCACCACGTAAGCGCTTCCATGCGGTATAAGTTATTATTGAGGACACTTACCTTTAGCATTGTATGCCTCAATAACCCCATTGCCAATTCTTACCAAATGAGGACACTTCTTACCAGATGAATGGTACCACGTAAGTGCTTACGTGTGCTACAAGTATCATTAGAAGAATTCTAGGCACATTAACATCATTTTACTAAATTGATTCATTAGATAATTCGACGAACTGCAAGTGCACATTCAATAATAAAAATCCACCACATCACTCAATAATTATATTGACGAGTGTTCCTAGACATTTGTTAAATACTCGATTTCAGAAATAATTATTAGGCATATGGCTAGAATAGTCGATGCATGTGAATGCTGATCACTTGAACGAGCATCTTTGTAACAACTCCAAACAAACCGTCAGTAGTAATAAATTACCAATATCTCTCCGAGTATTTACGTCACACCCGAAGGCTTTTCTTCACTTTTATCAATCGTGGAGGCCATCTTGAATTTTTCGGGGGTCCCCCCACTTAGGGTAACCGACAGCGTCAGGTACGGCAAGTTGCGCCTGAATCGCACGTCCTCCGCCCCGATTTCCCCTCTCCCAACGTGTGCTTTTTCTTTGATCATCCAGCGATGATCGAGGGGTTAAGCCGGGGAGTCAGCCTTTCTTTAATGGCAGGAAAGAGATAAAAAGGTGGGGTTGTTCCTGCGCAGCGCTGCAAGCTGCAGTGGTAATCTGATCAGATCAGGCCCAATATTCTCTTCTAGGGATTGGCAAATCCCCCCCACTATAAATACCACCCCAAAGATCATCCCCTCTCCTCCCACCATGAACAGGCCCTCCCTCTCTCTCTCTCTCTCATCTCTCCTTCTCTGCCTCTCCTTTTGCCTATCCACTTCTCTCTTTCCAGACCAGACACCTTTTGTTGCTCTCTTTAGATTGATGGGTTCGGCTCAAAATCTCTTTTTTTTTTGTTTTTTTCTCTCTCTCTCTATTGGAGCTTTGATGGGTTTGTCGTGGAATGACCCTGTTTGTGTTCTTCCACAGCTTTCTTGAACTGCATTGTTATTGTTGGAGAGATGCGAGGAAAAATGAGAGGAGACCCATTTTCTCCTTTTTCTTGTTTCTTGTCCTCTTCTTTTTGTGCGGTTCAAGAAAGCTGTGGGAAGATACAGATGGGGTCAAGAAGGAGGAAAAAAAGGAAAGGTCTTCCTTCTGAGGGATCTGTGTGACTTCTTGAGAATTTCGTTGCTGTTACACAGGTTTTGTTTTGCATCTTCAACTTCATGGATTCCCTGTAGAAGTCTCTTTTTCTTGCGTATGTAATCACCTTTTTAGTGTTGGTCAGATGATTTTCGTATCTGATTCACATGAAGATGTGATTTTTACTGAGTGGTGAGGAAATTTATGTGTTTCGCGAGTGTAATGGACGTTCGTACTGTGGATCCGTCATTTTTCGAGGTGAGCAATAATGTGGGATCCATGAAAACCATGCACAGATCTGGTCAAATAGCCAGAATTCGTTTTAGGATGGCTCCTTTTTCTTTAATTATCTGATTTGTATTATTTTTAGTGAAACCGTTTCTTAATTACAGGCACTGTGGGAAAGACAAACTAGTTAAATGACTAATCAGTCCATGGGCATCGGTCAAAATCTGTAAGTAATTCATGCTTCTGATCTGTTTGCCTGTTTACTGCATTGGTCTGTCAGCACCTTGATTGCCAGATTATTAATCACTCTGTAAAATGTGGTGCTTAGTATTGAATTATGACGTGCTGTTAGTTTTGGATATTTTCACATTTTTGAACTACTATCGTGTGTGTGTGTGTTTCTGTTTGTATTGGGTTTACTGAGCTCCTTATCCCTCTTTTTCCCTCTTTTAATCTTTGTTTATGATGATTTTTTTTTTCATTGCATAATCCTGGAGTCCTAATTATAATGCATGTTTTACTTGTTTCAAATCTATTTTTTAGGAGTTCCATCCACACCAAGTTTAAGCTTTGAATTAAGCCTCTATACCTTGTCAGTTGCTTTCAAGCTTTAACTAAAAATATGGGAGAAACCTTTGATATTGATTATGTATGAAAATTGTAAGTTAGGGTTTCAATTTCATAATCGAAAGAGCTTTAGGGAAATATTTTTTGAAAAATCAATAGGCAAAGAAAGTGTCCCTTGATCAGTTCAAAAACGTCACCTCTTAAACCCAGTATGCTCCTTGATCACACCATCCTTGATTATCTTCAAAACTGCTCTCTTAATCGAAACACTGCTCCAGAGAACGACATACAAACAACACATTACCATTTGCACGTGATTGCAAAATGGGATCCTAATGTTGCATTTGATTCTTAGATTGCATAAAGTAAGAGTTTTTGAACCACTACTTAAAACCTTAGAACTTGAAAGGTCATATAGATACTGTGAAAGGCTGAGCTACATTATTTTTAAGGTTGAAGAGCTACATAACTTGAGGGGCTGCAGTTTGGCAAAACACTACGTCACGGACCAAAACGAGCTGTTACAAGCTGTGATGTAATGGACCTTCAGTTTTAGATATGTTTTTTTAAATGGCCACACCTCGTCAGCCTTCACGAATTTCTGCCGGGTCAATGGATATACTTTATGTGTTCTCTATATTTTAGCCTATTGAGTCTGAATCCAGAGAGTGAACTGTACCATTTTTTTCTTGAGTTCTTGTTTTTTTTTGCTTGTTTTGGACAAGTGGATGTGGTTTGGAAATTATAGCATAAGAAATATGGACAGCTCCATCTGGTGAGATCCACCTTAAATACAGGTGGGGTTCATGGTGCATACCATTGGTGTAAATTTTTTCCTCTCTATTTTTTTGTGCTTGTAATTGGGAAGATGTTTCAAGACAAACCACTCCTGTTTGTCATATAACTTCACGTATCCACTTTATCTGCCAAAATTCGTTTGCTTTTTGAGTTTGTGCAAAGCTTATCAATCTTTCTAATGATGAGGACGAATACTGTAACTGCATTTCACAGGTAACTCCATTGTGGTTGTTGTGATGGGTAGTTATGTGAAGAAGAAGTGGCCAAGTTATTTTGCATTTTAATGAATTTCCTTGCCATTTCAAATGGTTGAGCCATGCATCATGGTCTTGCTAATGTGGAGCAAGATGATACCACATTTTACCTTCTTAGTTTTCGTCATGAAGCAGGCCGGTTTCAATTCCCCTTGTTTGCCCCCTCCACTTGTTAGTTTTCGTCTCATTAATCATGTTTGATTGAGCACCCTGCCTCAAATCATATCTTGGAAAATGTAGGTCAAGAATTCTTCAGATGGGAGTTTAATTGTTTTAACCAATCTTGGGTCGCAATCTGTTTTGTAATGCCGCAGTTCTTTATGCGTATATTTCAAGCATTTCAGAGGCTTTTGTTTCATTGAAATGTCAACGACTCTGATAGTTTTACTATTTTTTGGTTACCGTGCCAAGAGGGTGACTATTATGACAAGTGACTTAATTTAAATATAATCTGCATCGAATAAACAAGTATAAATAGATGTATTTACAAAAGAATATAATTGACATAGATTCATTCTATAGTTTTTTTTTGGTAAAAGGTAAGTATTATAGATAGACTTGTGAACCAGGAAGCTATATAGAGTACAGCAGAGAAGAGTCGGCACCAAAAAACTTACACTCAGACAGTCAGAGAAATACCAATCTATAGTTGGTGTGGTAGAAAACCAAAAATGGTGAATGAGAAACATATTGGATCTGTGTTGTCTTGATGAGGTCCAATGTAGATGCCAAATAGCTATTGAAAAGCATTAGCCAGAAAATACAATATATACAACCTTTTCAACATTTCTTGATACATGATTGACTTAATCTATTAGAACAAATTGACCAAAAAGAAATCTGTAAAAAAGTATACAGGAAATATTTAAACCAGATTGAGTCTTCAAAGTTTGAGTTTAGTGACCTGGGCAAGTCCTTAAAAGGCTTAAGGGGAAGAAACAGGCGGGAGAACCGCCCAAGGGTGGGAGACTCTGCAATGTCACCCCTGTATTCCCTCTCTATCGGGAAGACAAAGATAGACAGGAAATTAGGGGGCCCTCACAGTGGTGTATAACTTTCCATTCCTTGTTAACTTCTTGATGACTCAAAGAAAATTAATAGAACCATTTACAACATTTTCCTCTCACCTTAAAAGATAAAGTAAGGCAAAAAGATAATCTACATTTGAAATGGTGAGATACTACGTTGGGATCCGGAGGTTTCCATGGCACGCGCTTCTTATGAAGATTTACCCTAGCTAGTTGCTCTGGCAAAAAGCGTTTTGATCTCTTATGGAGTTGTCCAAGAGCTAACAGATGAAGACAATTGAATTTGGAAAATATTTTTACATGCTGAATGTAGATATGCTAATCCCATTTGGTTGTATACAGTAGGAGTGCTAAGTTTATACCGGTACATAGATCGCAATAATATGTGAATCTTGGTCAGTTGATTGGTTGGTAAAAGTATCTATGTAGCCGTATATTCTGCCGATCTGTGGTTTGTTCTGTCCAATGGAATCTACACTATGAGTCTACAAATGGACTTTGAGGCTGCAAAATAATGTTGACATGGTTTCCGTGAAAACTAGGTTTAATATTCTCTTTAAACTTTAGATTACAGGGGCATGGTCGTTGCAACATTGTTGTTGATGGTTTTGTTGTGAGGGAGGGAGGGAGAAAAGGGGGAGGGGGAGAGAGAGAGAGAAAGATTTCTTAGTACATAAGAGTCCCTACTAAACGCTTGTAGGCATGTCTGGTAAAGCGTAGCGCTCCCTCAATTCTTTTTCTTGTAACAAAAAGTTTGCATGGAGAGAAGTCTAGGTTATGAATTGCTTCCTTTTCAACCCAATCGCATATGGAACTAGTTTTTGTGATTTAGCTCTTAAATGGTAGTGTGACTGTTCAGTACAAATACTAGCATTGAAATGTTTGTATCTTCTGAACAACTGCACAAAAGATGCGTCAGTGATGATAAAATTGAAATGGATCGGATACTTACTTCACCTTTTAGGTCCCCCGCCCACTTGTAAAAGGGTGCACTACTTCATCCCCCAATTATTAAAGTGAGGAAGATGTCGCGTGTCCTTTATCTCCGGCGACGACAATATTTCTGAGCCTGACCTTTTCTCATTTTATCCCTATATTTGGTTTGGGTTACTTTTGAACTTATTCGGCTGCAAAACCTGGCTGCTAGTTTCTCGGTCATTTTTCGGACTCCCAACTCCTTGTGATCTCCCTTCATTGACAGGCAGAATTCAGGTCTATTAGATGCAATGACAACGGGAGCAACATTGAGCCTTTCTGAACTAAGTGAGATCAGCTTTATCATCTGTATGCTGTTATCTTCTGTTAATAATTAAGGCAATATCTTCAATAAGGTCCAATCTAAATGACATAATATTTCCAAGTATTTCCGTTTGCCACAATGAAATGCTTGTTCATAGGACTCTGTTTAGGTATGATATTGGCAGAGTTTCTACATTGCGTATTGAAAACTTTGTCTTCGTATTGACTTGATTTCAGACTTAGCGACCAGAGAAGGATGGCCTTGACCTGGTGAATTGATCACTTTTTTCTCCCACATCAAATCATAAGTACAATGTAACTGAGCTTATTCAAAGAGCCCATCCATCCACTTGTACTAAAAACCTATAAAAAATTGTTAAAGAGTACATGTAATATCATACATACTAACTATAATCATAGTCACAACTAGGAAATGAATACTTGCCACCAAACAAATTAACTTTCTGAGCTTTCAATGTGTGGTAGATGGAACCATATTGACACAGCATGTATGCACAATGTGGTATTAACAAAGGCTGGTCACAACAGTCGCAAATCTGTTCACTATTAAAAAAAAAACAAAAAACTGGAGAACGAAAAGTCATCTTTGCATCTTACTGGAAAACATCTCAATGGCATTTAAACTAGAAATATTTGCAAGCTTCATGGTGTGATGAAACCATTTGGACCCTTTTAAGTATTGAAAGCTTTTTGTTAATGGCCAAGAGATGGCAGCTTCTTAAAAATGTTATGTCTTTGGCCAGTGTGGTTTACCATGATTGCGTGAAAATATAGCTGAAAATGCATTTCAGTATTTTCAGAAGCAATATCGTATATTAAAATCGCCTAATCGGTTTCTCAACCCTTTAAATGAAATAAAAACGAAAACTAGAACGTTACTAGGTTTTAAACATTTATTGAATCTGAAAACTAGGATTACCTCTGCAGGGATGCACTGAATCTGGAGCAAGATTATATGCCTGCTGAGAGCATCAGGCGCGATTCAACACCCAACAACCATTCCAACTCGACACGTCTGTGAGAAAAAAAATCACTCGCAGAAACTATTAACAACTAAAATGAAAAGCGAAACATGTCAGAATTGCAACAGATCCTCACCTGCTCTCTCTCTTTCTCTCTCTGCGGCTAAAAACGCGTATGGTGAATGAGAGAGAGAAACGTGCTTTGGCCTGACATTTCTTCTGAGCCCTTCAACTTTCTCTTGAAGGGTTCATGAATTCAGATCCAATGAAGTGATGTTGCAGCCTGTAATGGGCAGTTAAATGATCCTCAGTTTAATTTAGCAGCTGGCAAAATGCAAGAGTTAATTGGTACTTGGCCACTCTTTTTTACTAAGATTTCTATATGTACCTTTAAAAGCACTGTGGAAAAGAGAAGGGTCTGAAAGAGTCAGACTAGGTAGGGTAAAAACTATACACCTACGGATGGATTCTACAGATAAGGTGGTGGACAGAAGCCAATTACAATACGTATTATTCCTCAAATTTTAAGGTTTTTCAGAATGTGATTGAACTGGTATTTAAGGGGAGTGCAGTATAGACAATATCCTAGAGCCAGAGAGAGGGAGAGTGTTGTTGTGTGTGTGTTCATGTAGGTAAATATTGAGGTCACATGGTGAACAAGTTTAACCTTTTTTTCACGGAAATATAGGAGATGATGTAGTAAGACAACTAGGGATGGCAGGTAGAACCGTTTATTTTAATTAACAATTATTGGTGCTGGAGATCAAAAAGCAGGAGTGAAGGAATCTTCCCCTGCAACACCACTCCTTTTTCACCATTTTGATCGAGTGATCAGAATTTGTTTGGTTTTTTGCAGAATACAATTGAAATGTTTTTCATAAATTTCACTGACAACAAGGGAGATTATGGTTTTTACTTTTGCTTTAGGAAAACACGGCCCTTTTCCATGCATGGCCTCAAACGTGTTGCAGTAGATAAAGACTATAAAAGAGAGAGAGAAGCAAATCAGTTGCAGAAATCATCTTCTCTTTTTTCAGAAAGACTGACGAACCCACATTGTACACGGAACAGGAAATGCATAATTCAGTTAAAATTGTGCCACAAGTCACGGCCATGGTTACATCAAAGGAAGAACAATGCATAATTCAGTCGAATCACCCAATTATCACACACAATTCTTGAGGTTTTGATTTGCAATTGTATGCTGAGGTGTGTTGTGTGCACTAGATCTGTCAATTCACCATACCAGTTCTCTAAAAAGAAAGAACAACCGAAAAGGGAGGACAAGAACAAGTGGTGTTACCATAAAGATGAAATGAGATCCGAAGCTGCTGAGTTTCACAACATGTGTAGAACAATATTGATATAGTTTGCTCTCCTTTGTGACGCAATGGCTTGAAAAAAAAAATCCTGAATTTGCCATGTTTTCCCACAGCTTTCTTGAGCTTCTAATGATGTTTTTTTTCAATCTTGTGTGTGTGTGTGTGTGTGTTTGTGTGGCTGTGTGTGAGTGAGTGAGTGTGTGTGTGTGTGAGAGAGAGAGAGAGAGAGAGATCAAAAGACTGTGGAAGATAAGAAGTTCAAGAAAGCTGTGGAAAAGCATGACAGGACTTGAAATTTCCAAGCTGCACTCACTTTCACCTCCTCAGATCTCACATTCCCTTCAATCTTCTAGCTTCTGTTCACAAAGTTCCACGCCCACGGCCACACACGCACACGCCTCTCTCTCTCTCTCTCTCTCTCTCTCTCTCTCTCTCTCTCTTTCTCTCTCTTGATGTAGCACACAGAGAAAGAGAGAGAGAGAGAGAGAGAGGTCCATACAGAAGGCTTTCATGGACCACTCCAGCACAAATCTGCAAGAGAAAACCAGCTTTATAAAGTGGAAGAAGGAGAAGACAGTAAGTAGGGTTCATTTTACCCACAAAACCAACCCCTTCCTTCTTTTTTCTTAACTGAGTGCGTTGTGGGGCATGCAAGAAAATGTCAGATTGGGCTCAGCCAAGCTAAGAAAAAAAAATTGAAGGAACTGAAAAAAAAAATTGGAAAAAAAAAATACAAAATTTGTTGGTACACAAGTTTTGAATTCTTCCCGTACTTTACTATCATTATTTCTTTTTGCAGCAAGAAGGCGTTTCGCTCACCATACTAAGCCTAATTTCGGTATAAAACAAAAAAAACAAACAAGCAATCCATATGAAAGCTGAAGGAAACATAAAAGAAATGCTTTGGAATTGACATCAAATAATTACATCGAGTAGAAATTAAAAACAAAAGCAATTGACCCTAATTTCATAATAACACATTAAATACGCACATCTTATACAATGAATTAGGTAAGATTCACGATTCTAAATATGACCCATTTATACGGTGAAATATAGAGTGAGTATCCTTCGATGAGAGAATACCGTTTATGTAATTTGTATGTTGACACGAATTCATATGTTATCAAATGCAAAACATCTAGATTTTCTTAAGTTAAAATTCACGTTGTGTTAATGCAAATGGAATATGACTAAATTATAAACATGAATATAATGCATCGACTAGAAATCACTACATCATACGTTCTAAAGAGCACCTGGAAAGTGCAAATAAAAACCTAAAAAGGATGTAACTACATATAGGTATACAGTGCTCAACGCATGAATGAAGATGTTAGGAATTATTGGTCACCATGAGTTCCATGTTTGTACCCGTAGTCAAGCAATTATTGCATCATCTTGGAAATTAGCACTCTCGCTCATATGGGAAGTTGCTCCAAGAAAAAACATATGGGATGAAAATTCTCTGTGAAACCAATCCATTCAAACCACATGCCACCATGTGAAAAGGGGATCTTCTTTTGATTTTATTTGGGAGATAAAGGTATGGGGGTGTTCATGGTCCCCCAATCGTTATGTTCTGCTTTTCTTCTTCTACATCAAATCGAACATCAATCTAATGGAAAGCGTTTTATACATTATCTTTTTCCTCTCCTAACCTTCCAACTTGTGGATTGATTTTCCTTTTCCATTTTTGTTTTTGCAGTACATTGAGAAATTATTCTAGAATAGAGAAAGCAATTGTGACCCTCTCTTAATATAATATTTGGTGTGATATGGACATAAAGCTTCACTTTTTAGGACTTTTAAATGAATCATACGTGGAATTTTCTATTTTTTCATACCATGTGCGCAAGATATATTTACACATGAAGAATCATGTTCCTAGTTTTTGTACCTATGAAGATACAATAATTCAAAGGTCAATTAAGAAGGTTACGATTGGATCAACAATCATTTTCATGTCATCGGTGCTACAATTAAATTAAACTTGATTTGAATTTGAGTTGGTTAGATCCTTATTCGTTTATTAAAAAACTAATTATGATATGCATATATAAAACAAATACTCTGACAAAAGAAAAAAGGTGTTGTACTTTGTTTAAGTAACCGGACATGGGATCTCATGAAACCTTTGTAGAAAAGTTGGAGGCAGAACTAAGAAAGGGTTTTTCATTCAAGTTCCAAGCATTATAATAAATAGGTTAAGTTCTAAATCTTTATAAAAAGTGTACCTCACTTAGTATTCAATCGAATCCTTAACCATTATTAAGAAATGTAATCTAAGATTCTCACACAGCCAAATACCTAGAATCATAAGTGACTTTCAGTCCTCTTCTTCGAACGGGCTCGACTGCATCCGGTGCATAAACTTCAAGAATCGTAGTGTACTTTCTTATGTTAGCTTTGATAAAATTTGTCAAATCCCTTAGACTTCTTTTTTCACTCTACATCTAAAAACTTGAAATGCCACATAAAAATGGAAGACCGAATGAGTGTCCTGATAATCTCTTAACGCTAAATTTTGTGTGTCGATAATATTAAGTGCTGAGAGTGAAATAAAATTTTGTTTGATAATAGCTTAAAATTGTTTATTGGTGGGTTTCTTGCCAAACATCAATTTTTTTCCCCGAAACTTCTATTCTTTACAAACTTTTGCCCTAGGAAAAAGTACTTTTAATCTTATTTACCTATTAAGAGCAATTTGTTCCGTGTGAGCATCGATGTCGGTTTTCTTAGTTGATAGTAATTTTTAATATCTCAATCAATTAAGAGTAAGTCTAAAAACTAGAGCAAATACAAAAGTTTGCCTTTTTTATAGCATGGGAAACATCTTTTTTTAGCAAATGTAGAATATTGTCAAGTAATTAACACATTTTTTTAATTATTTTTAAAAGTTTACTCTAATTATAACATAAGCTGGATATCAAAAAGTGGCATCTGTCTTTAAAACTAAAACACTTATAAAAACCTAATGACTGCGGTAAACAATTGCATCCTAAAGTTAATAGTAAATGATATTTCTATATACATACCGTATAAGCATTGTTGAAACATATTATAAATTTTAGTTTAGTTATATTGATTAACACAAATAAAATTATTAAATGAAAAATGTGATAATTATTGTCGTAGCGATATTGTTATACTATCTCATAATATGTTAATGATAGTATTAACCCTTGGCATAATCATTGATTACTCGACGGAGATATGATGCGTGATGACAACCTAATAATTATCTTACATATATGTGAAATATATTACTGTTTGCTCAAAAAGTGACCAAGTCTTTGATTGGATAAGCACATGACTCGAGTGTGAATAATGTCAAGCATGTGACCAATTATTGATAACCACAAGGATCAATATTGATATTGACACGCATCGATGATTATTGCCGATCAGTTGTCGATATATGATGGCATATGGCTAAGATGGTTGACAAATGTATTGGTTAATGAGATTGGCGAGTTGTCACGGCATTGAGGGAAAGTTAGACGAATAGTGAGTATCGAGTTGTAGGTACAGGAGGGAAGTTGTTGGAAAAAACAAAGTGATTGAGGTCATGGAGCAATAGGCATACGTTTTCAAAGGAACAACCATTCAAGAAATAGATCCATGACACTGTGCGAGTATGAATGCAAAATTTTCAGAGTTGGAAGAACATGGATAAAATAGTTGGAAAATCACTCAGGAACAATTATGACACAATTACTATAAATACCACCGATCCTCTACTAGAAAAGCCCTTGCACAAATCAAACAAATTTACTATCTTCCAATTACCCTTACATCCTTGCACAGTGTATTTTTTAGTTATATTTCTCATATCTGCGTCATTGATTAAATTTCGGCGTGTACCTTCATCCTAGGTGTCATGTCATTAGTCTTAGCATCTTTGCATTCTCAAGTTTTGTCATCGATTGAATTTTGGCATAACTTGTCTGCATTCGCTTTCATTGTACAATCTATATATTTGAGGCCTTGTCGTCAATTAAATTCTGGCATAATTTGTGTTTGTATAATTCTATTTGAAGTAAAATTGTTGATTTCTTTATCACCTGTGATATTTTTTGTTTGGAGTTGGCGTAAAATCTATCTTTTTCGAATAAAAAATCGAAACAACTTTTGATGAAAGGTATTTCGTCGTAGGAAACAATTATCTAACTGAAATATATCAACCGGTGGTAGTGTAATAATTTCTCAAAGTATGTTTCATTCCTTCATATCATTCTTACCTTCATTATTCAATAAGTATTAATTTCTTTTTTATTGGATCCTTCTTAGCATTATTCGTTAATATAATACAATTCACTTGTACTATCCTTCGTATCAATGGAATTAGATTTTAAATTGGAAGATTTTGGATTTTGAGTTTCTTAGAGATATCAATATCGATGAGATGACCCTTACCAAAAAAAAAAAAAAATTATCGATGAGATAGTTAAATTTATAAGTATAATCCACAATTACAGAATATAGATCATAAACAACTTGAGTTCCATATGAAGTGAAATGAACCATAGGGTAGAACTATTAAGTTCGCATAAATCACATGCATATAACATATCCATTATCATTAAAAAAGGATACTTCAAGGACTGAAAACTAAGAAAACTAGGAACCCACTTCCCTTCCTATGTCACTATAAATTATTTATCCATAGATATATATATATATATATATATATATATATATGTAAATATAATCATAAAAATATTGTTATCATATCTTATAAAAACAATATGATACCCATCACTGCATGTGGGCACCTCTATCGGTTGGTTTTCAGCGTTTGGAGAGGGGCCCGAAACGGAAGCATTGACAAAGGGAGACCTCTACACCCCACTTGCAATGAAGAAACTTTAAGGAGGTTATGTAGCCATGGCTAAAGCATATGATCTCGTACCGTTTGACCAGAGCAGGGAATTATCGAAGTAATTACAGCACCATCGGAAGCGGAAAGGTCGCAATGACCAAGCTTTTCCACCTGGAGAGAGGCAGGTGCACGTGTGGGAAGTGACAAATGTTCAAGTTTCCTTTCTCCCGTGTTCTAGCCGTACGCCGGAGACGAGACCAGCTCCTGAAGATGGCAATCCGTAGAAGTCTCTTACGCAATTGAGAAGCACTCTCAAACACGGGCGCCGCGGTTTAGTACTCCCCCCCTCGTGAAGATTTTTGTCCGAAACCAGAGATCCGGAGAACGATTCCACCACTGGAAACAAGGCAGTCGGAGAGAGGGTACACCGCAGTCCTAACATATCTGCACAGGAATGGACGTTAACGAAGGTCGAGCGGTCGTACGCTTTGGACATTGCAAGGAGCTAGGACATGAAGATAGAACCTGCGCAGCAGGGCAGGAATGACAGCTTAGACACCGTTCGGGTATAATCTACTGGCACTAAACTCGCAAATGAACAGTATAGAAGAACAGCCCACTTCCTTCGTTGTCATCGAAATGGCAAAATATGCTCACCAGCACCATCCGTGGATCTTCCAGCGTCTCCTCCCGACTGTACTACCAGAGCAGCACCGCAAGAAGCCAAACGTGCTTTCTCCGAAAGGGATGAACAATGATGGGCTCTGAGGTGATGGCGTGCCGGTGGATTCTTGTGAAGGGTTTTGGTTTTTAGCAGCAGGGACGAGGACGACGGAGGCTCAGAATAACGTCGGATAAGGCGAAGGCGAAGGCGAAGACAAGAACGACAACAGCAACATCATTGATCCAACGCATGATTGCGATTCCCCTTCCGAACGTGGTTGGTGGGCCCGGTCGCGGTCGAATGGGCCAGGAAAACTTAAAATCGAAATGGAGGGGAGGGGAGGGGAGGGGGGAATTTCGACCGAGGCCCAGTTGCTGCAGAATTCGGGGCCCACCTGGTCGGGCCCACCGCCAGCACCACCACCACCACCAGCACTTGTTACATCAAATTCGATATGTGGTGGGGTGTAGGAGGGCAACTTGAGAGGGGGCGCCAGTCCCAGAAAGGGGAAGTAATTGCAATTATGTGCGAACGTCGTACCGAAGCCCATCTACTTCGGGCTCGTCACCCGCCGTCCGATTGCGATCATGATTTCGACTCCGCTGCAGCTTCGCATGATGATGCCTTGACTCTTGACCCGACAGCGACATTGGACTGTATGATGCATGGTATTACCTTTGAGTCTTTGTAGAATCCCCAGTGGCATATTTTGGAACCTTATATGGTCCCTTTAAGAACAGTGACCCGACTCGAGTATAAATATTTCGGGAAAATGCTAAGTTGATTCGAATCTTTCGTCTCCTTCACGTGATTCATCTGTCCCTTTTTGTTTTGTCTTGAATAAGTCTTTAGTAGAGTCTTCATTTCCTTCACTTATTTACCTATGAATAGGCTCTTGAGTGCTGTCGTCTGAGTCCGAGTCTTCTCCATCTTTTTCACATTAAATGCTATTAGTTTCGATCACAGTACCACCACAGTACAAGCACATTAGAAAGAATCACAAGGAAAACAAGAGAGAGAGAGAGGGAGAGGGCCATGGCCAAAGATATTCCTTTGTTTACTATCACATTGACTATGCTGATTGTGTATTTACTATGTCATAAGGTGATATGGCGAGTTGAACTTTTGGTATTTGCATTCAATGCGAATCGACATACTTCCATGTAACCTAAATCTTAGTGAAATTCTTGCATTACATTGATTGATTTAACTTCCTAACATGGCTAAACTGATGCCAATTTCATCGAAAGCCCATTTTTCTGATTCCCCATGACAGCATGGTGCAGTCATTATTTGCCTCCATCTCACTGTTCCAAACCCTCCCACCCAAATTCTTCGGACGAAACAAAAGTGGGGAAGGAGAAAGAGACGACGGCTTGGGGACCTAGACGACCTTTTTCCAATTGGCATCGTGCGATTGCATGGAGCCAAAAGAACCTGTTAAAGTCCGAGCACGTTGTGGTAGAGCAGCGAAGCAAAGGTCAGACAGAAGAAGACAATTAGAAGAACAGGAGAACGATTAGATGGTTCTGTAATTACCTCTCGAGAGCGACCCACCATCGAAGTAAATTCCAAGAAATTTAACAGTGAATTCCCTCTCTCTCTCTCTCTCTCTCTCTCTCTCTCTCTCTGTATGTGTCTGTGATGAGGTATGATGCATGACAAGTCAAGTGCACGAGCAGGAAGGAGCAGGATCAACATCATCTGATCAACATTGCACTGTTTTTGCAGTGTTAGTGTACGACCGCAATAAATCCAAGCGTCGCTCCGATAAATTGACAAAGAAGGCTGCGGACAAAATCGGCATACAATGCTTCGCGATTTCAATTTTTCACCGGAATAATTGCACATGCAACTCATGAAAAAATCAATCGAGTTTTGCGCCAACACAGATTGACAATTATGTACGCTGACGTGTAATGGGAAGCAAAAATATTTAAATTATTTTGGATGGTGGGTTTTTCTACTTCTGTTCTCCTTACCCCCATGATAAGATAATTGAGAGAGAGGTTGCTACAATGGTTAGTTGAGCATATTTTCGTTTTTGCTAGTATGGAATAAGTTCTCTTTTTCGGGTTGGCTGTAGGTATTGTCTGGGGCTTTCTATTAGATTACACATTTTTCATTATGTAGAAGCATATTTATGGAGGCGGTCATAAAATATATAAAGAAATAAAATTAGGGTTTTATTAGTATCTATCATATTCTATAAACATTAACGTCCTCTTTCATTGAGTTATTGAGTGTAGATGTTACTTTTGACTATTTTCTCTCTCTCTCTCGAAAAATCCTAGAATAATTAACGTTAATGTTAGTCTAATAAAAAGATAAACGAAACCCTCGTCTTTCCTACCATCGTTTACCCTAACATTGAGACTGTAGCTGTTTATAGTTCCAATTCGCTCGTTTTTTGTCCTCCGATCTTCATTCTTAAGAGCATCCACAACCAGTCGTCATTCGAGAGTAGCACCATCTTCCTCTACTTGTCGCGGTTTCAAATCTGCTTCAATTGTCTCTGAAAACAGTTCTATCTCGTAAGCCATTGATCTCCTGGTCACCATCTGGGGGAGTTGTCATTCCCTGCGACATGTTAGTCTTGTTGCCGGCATCCTTGTCTGGTGAAGTCTACCACAAGTCGAGAATCTCTGTTCTCTATGTCGTTCTGCTGTGCGTCCTTCTTGATCACGGTCATTGGTTCTGCTTCTCTTTCAAAATCAAGCGACCGCTCTCGTTAGATTGTTGGTTTCAGTTTTAGTATTCTTTTTTTGTTTCCCATCCTCTTCAATTCCCAAAGTCAAGCACACATTTATTGAGCAACCAAAGTTGGGCCTTGTGGGGGGGAATGTAGTCTAGTTTGCCGCAATTCAAGTTGATTTGTACAATGTTTTTATCAAGGTTGTGCGGGCGTCATTAGCTACATCTATTATCTAGTGTAAGGAGGCTTACACAACGATTTAATCTCAAATTCTGGAAGAAAGTTGCACCTATCATATGAATGTTATAGCTTGAGGAACAATATTGAAGTTTCTTTCAAAGATATTAATATTTAGTGATTACTCATAAAAAAAGAAATTAGGGTTTTGTTAGTGTTTCTCAAAATCTATAAATAGATATAGGGATTTCCCATATTGGTTAATTTCCCCCTAGTTATCATACCCCATTTTACGTTTGGGGTTGACTCCGATAAACAACTCGGTTTAAGGTCATGAGTTGGACCAGAGCCTTCTATATCTATTGACTCGAGATATGACCTTTGACTTCTCTCTGCCTCTCTTTTCAATTTCAGAATTCCTGCAGAACATCTTATAAAGTTTTTTTTGTGATGGTCAATGCTACAGCTATCATAGATCAGTACAATGCAAAGAGTCATATGGACTTCCAACGTGAAAAACCAATAAAAAATGTCCAAAATGTTGATCTTAAAAATAAAAAGAAATTGTCAACCTGCCTATACTCGCCTGGTTCTCACATAACGAGAAGAGAATCCTCCACTTACATATCAACAATTGTTTGCCTCTGTGCACTAATGGTTTTCTTGGCCAATTAATGGGTTTCACTTTCATGGCCCATAAAAGGGGAGAGAGAGAGAGAGAGAGAGAGAGAGAGAGACTGTAACACCTTTAGAAGACTTCCAACTATTCTCAACAGTCGGCCAGTCTGCAAGTAACAGCAAATTTGGAATCGGGTATCATTTGAATGTGGTAAATCCCATGAAAAGTCTTCAAAAGTGGGGGGGAAAAAGAGAGGGACTTGGGCAAACTCCAATTGGGTCAGCCATTTGTCTCACTGTTCTACTCCCTCTTGTTTTTGGCCTTTTCTGCCCCCATAATTCAGATGATGCTGTTTCGAAAGAAAAAAAGACTATGCCTTTTTCTAATAAGTTGTATCATATAATAAAGAGAAACAAAAAGAAGTATAGTAAGGGGACCATCCTAAAGGAGTAGGGGGCATGTGATGCAAGGAGGGCATTAGGGAGTTGGTAGGGATGAACCGAACGGGGCATCGAAACAAGATGAGATTCGCCGGTGCTCACGCAGGGATACTTGAAAACCGGAAGAATGAAGAAAAGGGAAGGTGATCTCAAGACCAGCTGATCATGATAAATCAGCATCAATTACAACCTTCAAATCATCCGATCGCAAGAAGATAAAAAGAAAGACTTTATCGCCGGATCCCATTTACAGAGAGAGACACATGTCGAATTCCGAATGGAGGGTCACGGGACCGTGATGGCGATCTTTAAAAAATTTAAAAAAAAAAAGGAAAATTATGTTTGGCCTTAAATATATATGTGTGTTTCCAATAGCAATAGGGTGGACCGTGAGCTGCCGTTGGATCTTTTTGGTACCGATGATAAAAAAGGGACAACGGAGGTGGGCCCACCACCACCGGAACCGGGGTCCCCTGGGGACGAAGTGGGCCCCCACCCGTCACTAAATGATTCGATCCCAACTTTTGTTTGAGGGAGATGGTTGCCAATTTCCCATGGGGCGGAACATCGCCATGTGCTCTCTCCCCTTTTGTTGGTGGGAAAATTAAATGCACAAAGCCGCTCTCCATTGGCTGTGTTTTGCTCGTGACTCGTTGGGTTGCTTTGATTCCCCCCTCCCTTTGCAGAGATTGTGCACATGGGCTTCCAACTTAATTGGAGAAAATGACTGGAGAGAAGCTGCACATTTTGCTCCTTCTCTTTTCCTTCTTTAATCCCCCCTTTTTTTTATGGGAAAAACATGAAATTTGTCTTCAATTCGCCGAGTGGGGAAGGTAATTGCCATTTCGACGTGCTGATCTTTGTGTTTTACGATTGATTGGGTGGACAACGACGTGGTGGTTCGAGAGCGCCTGACGTAATTTTCACATTGTGGGCTTCAACGAGGGTGAGAAACAAAAGAGAAGTTGCCGGTTTCAGCTTGTGAACCGAACAGCATAAATCCAATTCGATTTAATTTGGTCTCCATTATGCATTGATTAGATTGAATCAAACTGATAAACTGAAATACTTCCTGTGACTGTTTTTTGGCTAGTCAGTCGCATCTTAATTCTCTAATGGTCGGAGTCTACATGCCTCTTCGACTCGGGTTTTGCGGTTGTCATCTGGAAACCAAGCAGGCTAATCCTGATGGTGGCAAGGAGGTGCCCAACGCCCGCAGTTCCCGAACCATCAAATGTTCACTTTAAGATTTTCAGCATGGTAGTTCCATGCTAAGACACTCGCGGTGATGGGCGGCGCCTGCCAAGGTTTGCCTCCTCCGCCATCCAAAATTATCAAGAGGTTCTGAAGAGGTGGGATAGAGGATATCACTAGGGGCCATGCCCAAGCTGCAGCTCCATCCATGTCCCATTAGTCGCCTTCAATAAGCGCGGTTTCTCAGCTGCTCGAATGCCTCAGCAGTCGGCACCTATTTGACTTTTAGATCACACGCCTTCGGGCACTACTAGCCCATGTGACCCGTCCGTATAGCAACTGTCCGGACCAGGTCGATGTCTCAACGATCCCTCCAAGCAAACTGCCGAAGACGGCAATGGCTCCCAGTAGTAGAGTAAGGTTTCAAATAAGGGCATGAAGCAAAATATAGCCGACGCCTATAAAACAAAAGGAAAGACTAAAGCCATACCCATTGACTTAAACAACAATGTTAAAGGTGCATTAAATTTCTTCTAACGCCTATACGGCTAAAGGTGAGATTGCTCAGAGAATTGCGATTTAAGAAAATCGATACAAGTGTCATTAATCAAGGTTAGAACTTGAATGAATTTCAACAAGTGGAGACTTACTCAAGAACGATTGTGGCTACATCACAAAACCATTGCCTCTTTACATGAGCATATGTACTGCTGCAGTCATATCATAAGATGTCTGATGATTAAGTGCCGCCTATATAGAGTAGTGGCAACAAAACAATGAGCCCCGAGAAAATCAAACAGTGAATTTCAAAGGCTTTCCCAGAAAACCCTCTCTGTGATACATAATCGATACACGAGTGCCTCAAGATCTTTGCATGTGATATCATCACTCCACAGGCCGGGAGAAAAAATTATGTGCTGCACTAATCGAGAGAACCTAAAAGGTCCTAGAGTATTTCCTGATCTCATACATGATCGAAGATATAGACACGAGGTCCTTGTTAAGTGCAGATCCCCCCTGGATTTTCTTTATGCAATCGGATAGTCTGGTATAATAGAGCAGCAACTGAGTTAAAGCAGCCCGCAATATCTCCATGCCGCACAGAAAGTTGCTGAAAGAGGTAATCACATCTTTGTGCATCAATTCTATCGCGGCTTTCCATCGGTTGCCAAAGTCCTTCACAATTGGCTCAACTTCAGTGACGGTTATAGGCCGCTCGGATGTGGAACTGGGGTCCTCGGCTGAACAGTTATGAGAGCAGGAAGGAAATGAAAGGTCAGGCATAACTTAAATTAAAATCCATCCAATGAAAAAGCTGGCAACATAAGTACTTACAGGCCCTGTTCTTTACAAACTTGATTAGATCACTAAAGTGTTCCAAAAGCAGTTCTTCCTGCAGAGGAGAAGCACAAATACCCCGACAATTTCTTAGCAAAAAAAACCAAATTTTGTGGTCTCTCAGATTGGATTGAACTTCTTCAATGAAACAAGCAACATTAATACACGACAGGTAAAATTCATACCACAAACAATGATGTATTGCTCTTCAACAATTCCTCAAAGTGCAGTTGAATTTTCCCACCCTCTGGGCTGGCTTCCTGGAGAACAGTCAGGAAGGGGCAAAGTGGTGGTCCACGGACCAATAAGATTCTACTTAGAGGAAGACAATGCGTGAAATGAAGTAATTACTGTAAGCTACCTTGAGAACAGCAATAGTCATGTCATAGTTATTGATAAGAAACACGATCTGCTGCTTTGGTTTTGAAAACGTTTTTGCTAGCTTTATAAGTAAATCATCCACAGCCATCCTCAGCCGCTCCAAGTTCAATTCTAGCTGCAAACAATGAGTTTGGAGTATATTAATCAATTCAAGTGAGTCGAACCAACCCTTGTTATCAACATATATACCTGCCCATCTCCATATCCAACATTAAGGTGAATAAGTGATGAGGTGAATTCTGCGTAACGCCTCATGACATAATGAGGATGGATGTCATCTTCCCACAATGTCTTCACATTAGCATTGCGAAGGCTGTTGAGATGCAAGTCAAACACCATTTTGAAGCGTGGCCAGAGAGAGATATTGACCTGCCCATTTTCAGCTGATAGTAAGTCACCATAAAGTATATAAACGTGGGAGCAGTGGCAAATTGCTCCAACAAACTCACAGCAGGTTATATATTCTTCCATGCAGAACACATAAGGCCCCATCTAGTAATAAGATCAAGTTCCCATTATATCCACTTGTAAATTACTACTATTACCACGCTTAAATCTTTTAAAGAAATTTGTACCTACTACACTTTCAATTATCCAACAATAAAATCAAAATCAAAATCTGATATCAACTTTCTTGCTCAGTCAGTGAAACTTTGTAAACACACCCAAACTAGCTGAACATGAGATACTAAGTGAACTAGAGGAGTACAAATTGAGAAAAGTCGCCAATTGATACTAAATGATATGTGGTGAGAAGATACAAACCTTATCTAAGTACGAATCTAAGCATGGAATTCGTCGCCGAGACATAATTAGCTGAAGAAGAAAAGAAAGGAAATATTAACACAAATACTAATTGAGAGGAAATAACAAAGCCAACCATTTTCAAAAATGAGAATCCATTAGCATACATGGCTGCAGAGAATTCATGGCTGAAGTCGATCTAAAACCAGTTGTTTATTTGTGAAAAATGGTTAGAGCAAAATTGACAGTCAAGTACCTTTGACCCAATCAATCACTTGATGTTGACAGTTTAAGTCAATTTGAAAACCTGTCGTGGTTTGTGCAGTAGAAATTGGTTTTTGAAAATTGGCAGTCAAGTACATTTGACCAGTCGTTAATCATTTAATGCAAACAGATTGAACACTGTAATTTTTACAACAATTCGAACAGGCCAATTATTATTCAACTAATAGTGCTAATCCTTGGTTTTTCTTTATATTATTTAGCCATTATGAACTTCTGAGACTATGTCCAGCAAAGTAATGTGACAAATATTCACCAAAATTTATAGCAGATCGTCATCCGGCATTATGTTACAACTTCAAGTAAAATTTACTTCACCAGGCTGCACTAGCTCCGTAACAAAGATAGAAGTAACTGCAGATTAAATAAGATTCGTGAACATTACCTGATGATGGTGTGTTATCCGTATCATAAGCATTAGACCAATAGCATCATAACAATTGGGAAGTATTGTACCAAAGTGTTCATCGATGACAGCAAAAGGACCTGATTATATCCAAGTAACAACACATAAGGGATCTTCATGGCTGCTACAAACATTGGTGGATGATCGTGAAAGAGAGAATCAGTTCAAAGTCTAAATGGAACTATTCAACCCCCGATTTGTTGTTATTGAAAAGCAATACTTGTAGCATCCAGACAGTCACAAATAATTTAAATGCACCTAAAATACAAGACATACGACAAGGCTGGCAAACGGGACAAGGACAAGATGCTTCATGTCAATTAAGGGAATGCAATCCGACCAACCTGCAAAAGTCTCGTAAAAGATAGATTCTTCTCCAAAGAAGTCATCACAGAAGAGATACCTATAAAATGTCAGAGTCAGGGTTATCACATATTTATTAAAGATAAACAAGAAATTAATAGTCAGAGAATGGTGAGTACTCAGAAGTGGCAGTGTCCATAAGCAGCTTGTGTAAACTCCTGAAGAGTACTTCATATGGGTACTTCTGTGAGCTGGCTTCAGCTATATGTGGAATCAATGCAGGCTGATCAATTTCCTGAAACCAAAGATATGAGATCATATTCACCTCCCTCATGTGACAAAGAGATAATGAAAAGAAAAACGGAAGAAAATTTCAAGAGTTTCTTGAATCAAGGGGAGCAATAACATCATTACGTAATAAGGTTAGAAAGTTCTCTATTTCTTCACATGTTACTTGAGAGACTATATGTTCTTCATGTGCTCTTTGACAATTTTTGGGTAGGTTTAGAAAATATACATAAGCCTAAACCATCCTTAGCAAGAGAAAAAACTGTCAGCAGTCAGCATATGTTTCATACCATGAGAATATATTTACCCAACATGAAGACAGAGAGGCGAAGGGTGGCAACAAAACCTTGGTGCTCAGGCAAATATATTTTGTTTGCAAAATGAGAAAATTTGGCCTAGTTACATAACTAATTTTGACTAAAATGGCACTAGTTGCTCACTTGGTGGAAAATTTAGTCATGCATCACAAAATTTGGATAATTCACAAACTCAAATAACCTCATGCACAAAGGCTGGCCTTTAAGATAGTAGTTCACTATGAGAAAACCGTGATTTGACAAGGGGTTATAAACAAATATTAAGTGGGATGATCAACTGATAAAGATTGCCAGACACTCAACAAGTTGCAATTATTATATTCCCTCTAGTAACAGCATGACAACTCCTATCAAAGGGTGCATAACATAACCACAAAATCAAAATTACACTATTGACAAAAGTTTCTCATCAAAAAGTGCATAAGGCCTTAATCTTAAAGAAGCTAATTATAGATAATAGTTACAGCAATGAAACCTTTAAAATGTTAATCCTCTCCCCGAGAGCAAATACAGCAGACCGGTTCTTCAAGGGCTCTCTTCCTCTAGAAAATAGACTTGTACTCCTGGTATCCACACCAATCAAATCACTAGATGTTGCTATGTCTAGTTGCAATTTCTCCAATGCTTGAATATAAGCTCGGAAATGTGCACTTAAAACCTGCAGCCAACCAGTGTCAAATATGTTTAGCCACCTATAAATAGATGGCAACAACCTCACATTGTGCTGAAGAAGAACATGTCTATGTAAACCAGAAAGAAGCCACGTAAAATGAACTGAGAAAGCTCTAATTAGATTTCCTAGTAAGATAATGAGCATAAATTGAGACATCAGCGCTCATGACAAATGCACATTTAGCTAAGGCAGGTAACAAGAATGGGAAAAAGAAGCATAGCTTAAGAAGTAAGACATCTATGGAATAGATTAAACAAACAACTTACAGCGCAAAGTACATTTAGTCAATAGTTATCTCACTATCACACTACATTGGTCCTCGAATTCTCCCATTTGCAAAAAGTTCCTTCATAAACCCATCAAAGTCCACAAACTAAAACCAAAAACTTCGTCTTGATATGGATGGGAGAAAGACCCACTGCAACCGAACCCAGACTTCCCTCATTGGGATGGGGAAATGTACCATCATGGGACAGGTAAAACCCACTATTTCTGCCAGCCAATGTCATTCTACACACATTTGCGGATTTAGTGCCATTCAATTCATAATTTACATCATTTCCATATATCAGTAAGGTAAACTACTTAGTCATGCAAAATATAATCTGGATTTTAAATGTGTTTACCTTGTTCATCGTATCTATATATGCCCCACGAACTTCAATGTAGATCTCCTTGCCATGTTCCTTCAAGAAGGAAATAATATACCTAGATTGCAGAGCGTATATCAATACTTGCTGCTTTGCATTTATTAAACTCAATTGGCTAGTTCACTTATATAAGCATCATGGTGCCTCATAGGCAAATAGGTAAGGACTCAACAGTGAGATTTATGCAAAACATCATATCATAATAATTTGCTGATGCACCAAGAGTATCTTGTTGGGAAACTAGACAGCGTATCCAAAGAAAACAAGTCAAAGCATAACAGATACAACCGCCAAAATCAATTTTAGAAAACTAGAATTAATAAAATAACAAGAGACCGCTTACTTGTACTTCAGAAGAACACTCTGTTGAAGGATCTGAATATTTGTCTTGGGCTTTCTCAATGCATAAAGCTTCTGAACAATGAAATCAAAAACCTAACACCAACAGAATCAAATCAGATCAAGTACAAGGATAAAATTAACGTAGAAGAGATGCAGTACAAGTGGATCTCTAAGAGTTTGCCACTATATTGACACTCGGTAGCACCATGAAAATATAAGTATCACTGTCAGGAGAGTGCTCGTTGTCCATATTTTCTAAGGCTATACATAAATTAGGAAAAGTAATCTGCATCATGGATTTTCTGACAACCAAAATCAGATGGTTGTGGTAATATCTTGCAACAATGATACAATTGGAAAATTCAAACCGCAGATCTCTACTGGTTTGAAGCCAGTGTTAGTAAGGAGACTCTTTATTTAAAATGATCGTACTCACGAAAACCCTGCCAAACAGAAACTCAGTGCACCATGCACGGCATGCATTTCATCATTTGTAAGAAGTGCTATTAAGTGACGACTCAAGACTTCAAATGGATGTTTTTCAAGGAATACTTTATGATAAGAGCCTTGATTTCATTCTGCATTTGGGGCCCAATGCTTCAAGTCTTTTGCTTTTAATTTTCATTTAGGATTTGGAATTTCATTAAAACCAGCTCAAAGCTCAGTTCTTTATGAAGATGTAGCCTTTGATGTCATAAAAGTTTTCTATACAGTATTAAAAAATGTTATAATTATCCATCTAGCAACTTAAAATAAGTGCTTACTTTAAGTTTCTCCAAGCTACAAATTTGGATCTTCTAGATAATTGACCAGGACACTATCTAATCTTATACATAAAACACCTTGAAAGTGTGAAGGGACATAGAGAAAGGTACGCCAGCTACAGTAAATAAGGAGCACACAAATACACAAGACTTGGTGAGGGTTCACATGTCAATGCATTTATAAGACAAGATAATAACCTTTGAAACAGCTTTCTGGCGCAGCTTTTCAAGCTCAGGCTGAACATCTTTAAGGGCTTTAGATGTTTTTGCCATGTGATCCACTTCAGTGTGCTTCAACTTCTTACTCAAAATCTCAAGAGTTCTCAGGTACTCATCATTGACCTGAGTGATAAAGAAAATTATGTTTTAAATACCTCAAGCTAAAGGGTAGAAGAAGATTTAAATGACAACAGAACATAAAACAACTTTTGCTAAGAAAATGGGTAGGAAATTCGGTATTGCCTTATATCAAAGTAACATTTTTTCTCTAGGATTCACACAGTTTTTAGTACTCCCAAAACACCCTCATCCTTGTCACATATTTACAATTTGCTTGAGGACAACTCCACGGGCACAGCAGACAGCATGGCGTTATCTTCAATCTTCATTGCCATAACATTCGTGCTATTCTAGATTAGAAGTGTTGCTTTTTTCCTTCTTATTTATGACCCGACTGAAAGTCTTTTTAATGGCAGAAAGATGTATTAGTTAATTCCATTTTTCAGTTACATGAACTAAACAAGTTGTCAAAGCACAGGCCCCCTCCTAAAGCTTCTAAAAGGTGCACCGCGGAGATGACTGAGAAAAGAGAGACCAAAAGATAGGTAAAAGCACCTCTGCATCAACAACTATTTGTTGCTTTTTTCCTTTTCATTTATAACCCAAATCAAAGTCTTCTTCATGGCAAAAAACCGTATTGATTGATTCTTTGGATTTTTCCATTTCATGAACTGAACAAGTTGTCAAGCGCGGGCTCCCTGCTAGTGATCATAAAAAGTGCACCACAGAGATGACTGAGAAAAGAGACTGGAAGAGAGGAAACAGTACCTCTGCATCAACAATTATGTCAACCATTCTCGGAGGGACAATAATATCTTCAACAAACTTTGCCAATTTCGATTCTGCCACCTGTTCGGATGACATTAAGCTAATAGGTTTACTGCAGAAACTAGAAAAAGAGGTAAATTATGTTTACAAACACAGTGGAAAAGCTCACCTCACCTCAAGCACCACTATTCATGTTTATAATGTGTTTTAAGGTTATAACATATTATCAAAAATGCACCCTCTATGATTTGTAATTAAGGTTACATGCAATTGCTAAAAATCTCCTCCCCCTCCTCCCCACCGGGAAGAGTCTCACGAGTGCAAATGCCTTTCTATAGAATAACATTTTTATGTGCCTCAAGGAAAACATTAGTTATAAGTAGAGAACTTTAGATATAGTAAGAATATGGCAACTTTTGATGGAATGCCCTGTAGCTAAGAAAGCAGTAACTATAACCTCTAATGGCGATGCAAGCGATGTTATTTAAGTACATCATTGCTTTGCTGTGGAAATCTGGTAGAATGTTACAGTAAATCCAATAACAGAATATTTTTCTCTTAAGCTTGAAAATAAATATAATCTTCCCACCTTCCCTCCCAAACTAACCCCACCCCCCAACCCCTCCCAAAAAGAGAGAGAGAGAGAGAGAGAAGTACAAGGTAATAGTTTGCTGAGCATGTTTTCTCTGGAAAATAAAAGCTCAAACCAAAAGAGAAGGACTCGTGGTCTTCAAGTATCAAGACATTAGAGTAAAACCAGGGAAAATGAATACGATGCACCGTTTTCTTTCTCACAACAAAGACTACCATACAAAATCATAAGCGCATGCTAGAAAATAAGATACTTTGAAGCAGACATCAACCATGATGATACTTACCTTGCGATTCTTTAGCTTGAGACCCATATCCATAGACTTTTCCTGAAGAATTTTTATATCCGAGCTAATGGACCCAATCTCAGTCTGCAGAAGTAAGGTTTTTTACCAAAACCGGCTGAATTAAGAGACATCTAACTAAATGGTAATTCTAAATGAGCATGCTAGGTCACAGGCATGCCCCAAAAAAGAATTGGAGCAAGTTTAACTTTTAACAAAAGTATGTTGACCAAGGCAATTTAAAAACAGGTATCACAAGCTGAATGCCACTGCCTCCACTGAATAACTAGTGGAATGCAAAGCATGTGTCGAAGGAAAAAATGCAAATAGCAATTAGCGAAGAAAATAGAAGGCAACAAAGATGAAATGAAGCCATATAGACATTCTCCCCACCCCATGCTACTCAAAATCTATAAGGGATTGAGGAAACTTGATGTCAGGACCTAATTTCCTTCTACAGATTACCAGCCCACAGGGACAACTCTTGGCCTCTGTTCAAAAGAATAAACAATCCATTTATCAGCATACCCAAGGCATGATATTCAGAAGAGGCAAAGTATTTGGTGACGTTGGCCATACAGTAACAAAGCCTAAATTTGATAGCAGAGAGCCTCGTTACGGAATTCCACAAGAGGAAAGCCTTTCTTGGAGCAACTTATCCATGTGTTTATCACAGTCACAGCAGAACAATGTGCTTATTTAATGATGGACAGCATTGTCAAAAAAAAAAAAAAAAAGATATCTCGTCATTCAGTGAGTGTGAACCTGAGATCCATCTGCGAGTAAATAAAAGGTAAAGAGCTAAACAGGTCAAAGTACCTGAAAACCACTAAGTAAAGTTTCCATCTGTGATAATATGCTGTCACATTCCCGAATTTGATCATGAAGAGAGACAAGATTATCACTCTCTTTTATATAGTCCTGCCAAAAATAAAAAAATTACTTATGATTGATACATCTTAAGTTCAAATCATCCAAAAGGAACGAGAAAAAAAGATGAGATAACACAAGCACCCCAGAGAAAAAAGTTCTTTAATGATATTGGTTTTCCATGCATGTACCGATCTTGATGACTCACTATTGCTAATGTTTCACAATTCATTACCAACTTCATTGAATTGGGGCAAGGGTGACGAGCTGCCCTGACCCAACTTCATTTATTTTATACACGCATCAGGTGGTCCTCAATGTTTGGTGTGTGCGCAATCAAGTCATCTTACTGTCTCGATTTCTACAATCAAGTCCTTTTGCCCTGGCCCTAACAGAATCAAATTACTCACATGGCTAATATTAAAAAGCCGGTTATCAAGGAAGCATGCTTATGAATATGAAGTGAGACCTCTACCCACAAGGCCCTCCTTGTATTACCCCAACTATTAAGCAAAGAAACAAAATAACCTCATATGCAAATCATACATAACAGCAAAATACAAATAGGCTGCCAAGAATCAAAACATGCATTAAAGTAGCTGCCAACCTGAATTGAGTCCAACTCAACTTGCCGCAGATTGTTTTCCACCCCTTTTGTGTAATCACGGAGTGCTGTACCCTTGGACAATATGTTGGCTACTACCTACAGAAAATGATGGTTGAAGAGATACTAATCTCAGTATCAAACAAGTCAATAAAAAAAAGTCCAATCTGCATTATCCATCACAAATATCAACCTATCCAACATCGAGAAGTCCGCGTTCTGGGGTAAAAGTAACTCACTAATCACATACTAACACTCCAACCAAAAAAAAAAATCACATACTAACAAAGGCGTAATGTACAATTAACATTTAAGATGCAATGTCAACAATAGTATCAGTGATTAAAAGCTATAGACATATCTGTAACATGATTATGTACCTCTCCTATAAAACCCTCAAGAAAAATAACCTTGTAAGTCCTAAACTTGTTTTACAGAAACAAACAAGTCCTGAAACAATTGTCACTTGGGCTATTACCAAGGACAAATATCAGGAAGGACTACGTTGCAACATTTTAAAAAGGTTTAGACCATATTGTACTAATCAAAAAGTTATGAATCAAATTTATTCGGTACAAAAGGTTAAGAACTTCTAATACAATTCTCTTTGAAAAAGGTCGTCTTAATGCTTTGTCATCAATTAGAGGGCCACTGTCCAGTTCTTACAACACTTTTATGATAAAAACAATAGCAATAGCGTAAGAATACTATTATGCAGCCCAAACTCTAAACAAGGACCATTTACAGAGCCTATTAGGTAAAGATTTTGTTCCTGGGAACAATTTCTGCATTAGAAATAGCTTTTTTATGATTTTGTTCCCTAGACAAGTTTGAAAGCATTCGAACACGTTTAACAACTACACAAAATTTCAATTCTCGGAATAGAAAAAGAACATAAATGTGTTTGATATGACCCTCAAATTCTTTTGTAATGTAGAATTTCTATTAATTTTTTAATAATTTTATGAGCTTTGTTTGTCGATGACCTTGCCGACCCCAAGGGAGGTCAAGCCTCGCCGTGGCTGGGCGAGGCTCTAGTGTTGTTGTTGCATCTCGTCTCTGGCCGGTCACCAGCCATCACTGAGTCCGACGAATGACCAAAGAAAGAAGAAGAAGAAGAGGAAAAAAAAACAAAAAAGAAGAAGTAAAGAAAAAATTGGCTTGGACTTGATTCTAAAATTATTCATGAGAACAAAGAAGTTTTTTCTACTTCTTAATTTTGTTCCAAATCTATTCCCTAGAACAAGTTCCCAGAAGTAGAAAAATTAGCTGACGTTACCAAACAGATTTTTGTTACTTTCTTGTTCCGGGGAACAAAAGAACAGAAATAATCAAGAATTTCCCGGTTACCAAACAAACCCTCAAAGTGTTTCTAGGAATTAATAAAGAAAATTTAAAAGCACTAGGTTTTAGTGTAGGGTGAGTATAGCAATGCGGTTGCATCAAACATTCCCCATAACTCTCTAGGATGAGTCACATTGATAGCCACTTTCAAATCAAGGCATAAACCGTATGGTTTTCCCTCCATAGACCTAGGAAGCAAAAGCCTTAGGCGTTGACAACGCTTTTCTTCTCCCAAATGCAAGATTCTCATCTCACTTATGAAATTTATACCTATTTAAAACATACCTCCCCGGGAAAAAAAAAGAATAGACAAAGCCCTATAGGATGAGCAACAAAGCTTAAGGACCAAAAATTAACTTTGCCCTTGTATCTAAGAATTGCTCCTAATCAAACATGAAATTTATGAAAATAATGGAGAATATGCCAAGCAACCAAAATATAAAGATTAAAGAATCGAAGTATCTCTTCATCCAACTAGAAAGGTATTCTCTACAATACTAATATTGATTCATTTATGCAAGTTTATGACAATTAAATAATTAAGTTGAACCAATTTACACACAAAAGGTTCACTCTAGTAGCAAACTATCAAGCAGAAGCTGACATTTAATTTAGTGCCAAAAATCTAAGAAGGAGGAGAAAAGGAGAGATGTTGCAAATAGTTTCGACAGGAAAATTTTGTCCGCCCAACAAGTTATAGTGTAGGATTGTCAACAATCAGAATTTCAATCAATGGAGCTCATTAGTGACTCACATGCAGCGCAGAGGAGAGTATCAAGAGCTCAAGATGCGAAGTTTAGTCTTTGAAAAGTGGGGATGCAAATATGCCAGTAGTACATCGAGAAAATCATATGTGATCACGAGACTTGTACCAAACAACACATATAGCTTGAAATGGAGATAGAAGAAGGCCCCATAGTTCAACACCATACCATATACTTTCAGTTAAAAGAAACACTTACATCATCATCTTTACACTCTTCCAGTTCTTGTTGAAGACCTTCTAGCGAAATATCATCACTATACAGATGGTTAACAATCAGAAAAGCATCCAATAATTTGTAAATCAAAATCAACAAAAAGATTTCCCAATACTAGGTAATCAATAAAAATAGGAACTTGCGATTTAAATACAAAAATTCAAAGTGTACCTGCTGGCATCGTCCTCAATATTTAAGTCTCCCACAAATTCTCCTAAATCAAAGTTGTTCTTCTGGGCATCCCCTGCTTCAGCAAAAGAATGACCCTGCACGTATTAAAGTAAAGACATCAATTTACCTTCAGAACCTTGGCGAAAAGAATTTTATAAAAAGACATTACTCACAAATGTGATGTTTTACTACAAAAAGATAAGGAAAGTTCATCTGTAGTTAAGATAGCATATCGCCTCTGTCAGCACTAATGCAGCAAGTTGACAAAGAGGAAAAACAAAACTAAAAGACCAACTTCCAAAAGCAAGAAGAGCCGCACAATCAAGGGTGTGCATCTTATTTACATTCAAAGTCCATTTGCAACTTCAGTAGAACATCCTCCATATGACTCATACTAGAGAACCAAGAGACCTTTCTCTAGTTTCATGCTTTCATGCCCAACATTCCAAAAGCACCTTTAAATTGTCCCAGACTTTCATAAACTTCTGTAACGGGACATTCCATCAGCAGAAGTGGGTAAATTTCATAAAAGAGCCCTCAATTGATTGCATTTGATCCTTACCATACTACTACTCTCTCCACTTCCACCTGAATCTGCAAATCCCAAGAAAAGAATCCGATGGAAGCAGCTAGAGCCAAATTTTCAAACTCTATGTGTGGGTATGTTTCCACTCTGTTAACATCAGAATAGCCCCGAGGAAGTGAACTGCCAATCAATACAGCTCTCATCCCTAAAATTCATATCAACTGACAAGAAACAAGGCAGTACCATTGCCGACCCACGGGTAAAAAACAACGGAACGCATTAGGTCCGATCCATGGAAACAAGAGCAGCTTGCGAAAAAGATTACGATGCTCCGGGCCAAACCCACAATGCCAAAGACATGACCAACCTCACATTCGAGCGCATTAACTACCCAGAAACGACGGATGGAAGGAACATCAGACCATTACCATCTCAAGCGCGGAATCCGAGTATCAACGACACCAGAGACCACTGCTTCCGGACGAACAAGCAACGACGACAGCAATCTTCGCACAGAGCATTGCCAATGATCCCACAAGCAGAAAATCTTCAGCTGCCTAGAACACAAAGAAGCATCCCGGGATTTCCACGAAAATTTCTACAACAAACCGTGATCAGACGATCTCACATCCGACCGAATCCTCCGCCTCCCGAAAACCCACGATCGGATCTGGAAGCAAGGCGGGTCTTTGTCGTGTCTCGGAGACCAAAGTTGAGATTTTGATGTTCTTCCCGAGGTTGCAGAAGCTACTACTCGCTATCCTGCGATTTCCGAATCGGAACGGATCGCATTATGCAGCATTCCTCCGGCAATCCTATTTCACAGCCCAACTGATGGAAAATGATAGAGGGGAAATTTCAATTAGTACCCTGTATTAATAGTCAATTATCATGTAGTCCTCAGCATCACTTTTCTCTTCGAAATAACCCCAATTCCAAAATTCTGTCGAATAGCCTCGTATCCCGTCCGGTGATCAAAGAAGCCGTCGCCTCTGAATTTTACATATTTCTACCAAATCCTACTATTATCGGTGCCTTTTTTTTTTTTTCCGTAAGACACATGTTCAGATCTGAATTAAGATGGGTGCACTCATCTCTTGGAAAGTAAAGTTAAGATTATGCTATTCTTCTTAGGGCTACAGAAATTGTCGTTAGCCTGCGATTTGGTCTTTGGAATGGATAGACAGATGTGGCATTTCTCTATAAAAAGACTGGACAAGACACAAGAAATTGATTTGAAAGCCTAGGTGGCAAGATTTTTAGCTAACCCTCATATTGATAGTCAATTTGCAAAATACCTCATGGACATCATTTTTTTTCCCAAAATTGCCCCAATTCTCTACAAGTTTGTGTCAAATAGCCATTTGAATAAAGACTGAAATGGGTTTTGCTCGTCTCTTGAAGAGCAAAGTTCATATGGTGATATTCTTCCTTGGTTACAAAAAATTGCTCATTAGTTTGTGATTTGCGATCTACGATGTATCTCCGGATGCCCCATTTCTCTAAAATCCTCCTGTTGAAAGATAGGGAAGTAGAGAGCTAGGACCCAAGAGATGGTATTGACTCGAAAGTTTAGCTAAAGGAAGTGGAAGGAGAAAATTTTAATTAGGCCCCACTATTGATAATCAATTTTCGAAATACCCCCACGAGCATCATTTTTTTTTTTTCAAAATAGATATACTTGATAGTATTATGTCATATTGCCTCATATCTCAACCAAAGTATAAAAAAGTCATTGCTAGTAAAGCACATTTATTTAATGAGCCTTTATGAAAACCACTTGATCAAACCATGACTAGGTGGGTCTATTTGTCTCGTGAAGAGAAAAGATTATAAAATCGTTCGTTACCCTATGATTTGTGATTTGGAACGTCTCTGTGAATGTGACATTTCTCCAATAATCTTGCTACTGAAAGATAAAGGAGAGAACCAAGACCCAAAAGATGGTAGAAATTGATTCGAAGGTCTAGCTGAGGGAAGTGGATGGGGAAAATTCATATAGATCCTTTGATAGACGATTCTTCAAATACCCTAAGAACATCACTTGTATCAAAGTAACCCCAACACTTTTACCAAATTATGTTAAATAGCCATATATCTCATCCAACATTCAAAAAGTCACTATTAGTGAAGCAAGTTCATTTCAAATGTCTATTCTATAAGCCACCCGATCAATTAGGAATCAGTTAGCTCTATTAGTCTATTGAAGAGCAAAGTTAATATTCTATTATTCGTCTTCAAGTTATCCAATTTAGTCGTTAATATGCAATTTAGAATTTGGAAAGGATTGTCGGATGTGGAATTTGTCCTACATTCATATTGTTGAAAGAAAAATAAGAGGGGGCCCAAAGCCCAACTAATGGTAAGAACTTATTCGAAAGCTCAGACAAAGAAAGTGGAAAAGGGAAATTTCAATTAGTCATTGTCTTTAATAGTCAATTCTCAAAATATCCTCAGAGCATCATTTCAACCCCAATAAAAAATGCCACCACTTGCAGAGCATTGTCATTTTAAGTGCCTTTTTTTCTAGAAACCCCAAGACCGGATAAGGACTAAAGTAAGTCTACTCATCTCTTGAAGAGCAAAGTCAATATTATGCTATTCTTCCCAGGCTACAAAATTTGTTCATCAACCTACCATTTACTACCTAGGATAAGGAGTAAGTATGGTTCTAAAATAGAACCTAAAACCTGAGAACTGGATTGATAAGAACTTGTAAGTTACAGGTTCCAAGATATGTAGAATAGATTTCAGGTTCTAGAAAATAAAGAACATGTTTCGATGGGTATGTTCCAGATTCTTAATTGAATGAACCTATAATTTAGAACCTAAAATAAGTTTTAATGTTTTTCTTGATCCATATCTCCATGCGATCCTTCAATATTTCATGTCGTTCCATGATGAGTATATAATCAGCAAACACTAGTTCGAGTTTCCATTTTATAACTGAGATATTTGCTTTATTAATGTTCATATTTTTCGTGTATCTAAATATAAGTTATGGTTAGCAAATTGTAATTGTTCAAATAATAATATAGGTGAAACCTGGATAGATCCCAGAATCGATCCTAGAACTTATGACAAAGTAAATTTCAAGTTCTAAGCAGGTTTTAGGGTATGCATGGTAGGTTTCAGATTCAAAAAAAGTAAGGAATTTGTTCCAACGGGTAGGCTCCTGGTTCCAAGTATAGTGTAGTATTTCTCCATCAATTATGTTGTACAAAACTTGGAACCTCTCATCCCTACTTAAGATGGATCGCTAGATGTGGTGTTTCTTCGTCAATTATGTTGTTGAAAGATAAAGAAGAAGAGAGACAAGACCTAAGAGATAGTAGAAGTTGATTGCGATGGAAGTGAAAGGGAAATTCAATTAAGCCCCTATGTAGAAACTCAATTCTCAAAATATTCCCTAAACATCATTTTCTTTTCATGATGAGTATATAGTTCAATTACCCCTGTATTAACACTCAATTCTCAACATACCCCATGAATGTCATTTCCTTTCCAAGTAGCCCCAATACCCGATAGAATCGTGTCAAATAGCCATATATCCCATCCAACATTCAAAAAAGTCAATACCTCCAAAGCCCGTTCATTTTAGGCACTTCACTAAAAAAATACATGATCAAATCAAGACTAAGGTGAGTCAACTCATATCTTGAAGAATAAAGTTAACATTCTACTATTCTTCCTGGGGTTAAATAAATTGATCCCTAACTTGATTTGTTATTCTAAACGGATTGCGAGATGTGGCATTTCTCTGGAAAAAGACAGACAGGACCCAAGAAATTAATTCGAAAGCCTAGGCACAGGAAGTGGAAGGCAAAAATTTTAGTAAACCCCCATATTGATAGACGATTCTCAAAATACCTCATGAACATTTTTTTTTTCAAAATTGCTCCAATACTCTACAAGTTTGTGTCAAGTAGCCAATTTTCCTATCCATAGTTCAAAAAGGTTACCACCGGTGAACCACATTCATCAAGTCCCCTTAGTGAAAACCACCTAATCAGATTAGAACCAAAGTGGGTCTACTTGTCTCTTGGAAAGCAAAACTTAAGATTTTTGTTGTTCTTCTTAGAATTACAAAAGTTGCTCCCTAGCTTGCAATTTGCTTTTTGGAATAGATGGTTGGATGTTCTCCAACAATCTCATTGTTAAAAAATAAAAAATAGAAGAGCCAACACCCAAAATATGGTAGAAATTGATTCGAAAGTCTAATCGAAGGAAATGGAAAATTTCAATTGACCCTTAGGATCAATTTTCAATATAGTCTCGACACTCGACGTGATTATGTCAAATAGCCCAGTGTCTTATCAAACATCCAAAAAAGTCACCACCAAGTGACGCACGTTCACTATAGGTGCAATTTCTAAAAGCCACCATTTGAATCAAGATTAAGGTAGGTTTTGCTCGTCTCTTGAAGAGAAAAGTCCACATGGTGATGTTCTTCCTTGGTTACAATTACTAGTCAGTTTGTGATTTGTGACCTACAATGCATTGCCGGATGTGGCGTTTCTCTAAAAATACTCTTGTTAAAAGATAAAGACGAAGAGAGCTACGACCCAAGAGATGGTAGAAATTGACTTAAAAGTCTAGCTAAGGGGTGTGGGAGGAGAAAATTTCAATTAGCCCCTAGTATTGATAAACAATTCTCAAAATACCCATGAGCATCATTTTTTTTTTTTCAAAATAGCATACTCGATAGAATTATGTCATATTGCCTCATACCTCAACCAAAGTTCAAAAAAGTCATTGTTGGTGAAGCACATTCATTTAAGGAGCCTTTCTGAAAACCACTGGATTGGATCATGATTAGGTGGGTCTATTTGTCTCTTGAAGAGAAAAATTATAAAAATTTTCGTTAACCTGCGATTGGTGATTTGGAATGTCTTTATGAATGTGACATTTCTCCAATAATCCTGCTATTGAAAGATAAAGGAGAGAACCAAGACCCAAAAGATGATAGAAATTGATTCAAAAGTCTAGTTAAGGAAGTGGATGAGGAAAATTCATATAGACCCTTTGACAAACAATTCTCAAATACCCTAAGAACATCACTCATATCAAAGTAACCCAATACTTTTACCAAATTGTGTTAAATAGCCATATATCTCATTCAATGTTCAAAAAGTCACTATTGGTGAAGTAAGTTCGTTTCAAGTGCCTATTCCGTAAAACACCTGATCAATTAGGAATAAGTTGGGTCTACTAATCTGTTGAAGGGCAAAGTTAATATTCCCTTATTGTTCTTCAAGTTATCAAAATTGATCGTTATTATGCAATTTAGAATTTGGAATGGATCGTCGGATGTAAAATTTGTCCTACAATCCTATGGTTGAAAGATAAATAAGAAAAGGCCCAAGACCCAACAGATGATAAGAATTGATTCAAAAGCTTAGCCGAAGAAAGTGGAAGGGGGAAATTTCAATTAGTCCTTGTCTTAATCGTCAATTCTCAAAATATCATCTTAGCATCATTTCAACCCCAATAAAAAAGGCCACCACTGACAAAGCATTGTCATTTCGAGTGCCTTTTCTGGAAACTACCAGACAAGATTAGGACTAAGGTAAGTCTACTCATTGTTGTAGAGCAAAGTCAATAGTTTGCTATTCTTCCTAGGGTACAAAATTTGCTCGTCAACCAACGATTTACTATATGCGATGCATCACTAGATGTGGTGTTTCTCCGTCAATTATGTTGTTGAACCTAAGAAACAGTGGAAGTTGATTCCAAAGTCTAGCCCATGGAAGTGGAAGGGAATATCAATTAATCCCCTATGTGGAAACTCAATTCTCAAAATATTCCCTAAACATCATTTTGTTTCAATATAGCTTCAATATATGGACAGAATTGTGTTAGGTAGTCCCAAATCCAATTAGATGATATGTGAAGTTTATTTTATTACTTCGTGATGTAAAGAGATGTTTTTGTTCTTGTGGAATCTCCTAGCTTTATTCTTCCCAAAATGCCATCAACAATTTCTTTGTATATACATTGAATGGGAATAAAGTGTGAAAGGTAATAACCTTTAAAGACAAATTGTCTTATGTTACTTGACACATCTAGTTAAGTAATGAATCTTATACCTTCCACTTCCATTCATATGTTCTTACTCTTGAATTTCTCAATGTTTTAACATGTGGCATAATCTCATTCTACAATAATCAAGTACGCTATTAGAATACATGCAATTTTAAGGAAAATAATACTATAAGTGTTATAACTTTCTTACAGCACTAACTTGAATATCACAACTTTTTTTTTTTAATTACATGAGTGTCATAACCTTTATATCATACTCACTTGAGTATCATAAATTTTTGTCCAATCACTTAAGTGCTATATAACTTTTCAATCGATTGTTTGAGTGTCATAATTTTTTATAAATGTTCATTACAAATGCTTTACCACTTCGGATACACTTTGAGTAAACATTTTTAAAAAGTCATGACAATCAAGTGATTGATTGAAAGTTATGACACTCAAGTAAATATTTTTTAGAAATCATAACACTTAAATGGTTGAAAAAAAAGTTATGGTACTTAACTTAACGTCACGCGAAAGTTATGGTATATGTAGTATCCTTATCCCCAATTTTCGAGCTCACAAATTTTTACTTCATGACCAACAGAGAAGTTTCTACTCAAACTATTTGCACATTGTAATATTGTGACAAAGATTATTAGGGAAACGATTTTGAAAGACGCTTGTGAAATTAATAGTAGGTTTAGTTTATCTTAGTTCTAAATAGTCAATAGATTTGTTTGTGCCAATGTATTTTTTTTTTATATCTAAAATATATATGAATTGAATATAACATTGATTTACTAAGATTTTGCATAAATATTTAAAAGTAGGAATTCCTATACTCTTTATAATAACATAGAAATTTATGAGTTTCATAGATCAGGTTGTCAACTATTTTATTTGGTTCAGGTCCAACAAACTGCACATTTAAAATTTTGCATGCAAGCCTAAATTGTCATTATATTTTGACAATTAGATGATCCATTATTATTATCGTTTACCTCATGAGATACTTTCTTTTCATACATCCATGCCAAGCACCACTTGGAATTGGGGGTCTTGATCCATTATTATTATCTATTGGACAACCGGAAGTATAAAATGGACATACAGCAAATTTAAAAAAAAAAAAAAAAAAAATCTTGACAGAAAATTATCAGATTTTAGACAATATTTCTTTTTTTCTTTTTTCAAAAAGAGAATGAAACAAACAAAGAGGAATTATGCTTGATGCTTGTGGCTTTTTTTCTTTTAATAGCTGTGAACAACTATTCAAGCGTACATTTCAATAGTTGTTCAAAGCTATTAAAAAAAGCTCACAAGCATCAAACATATTTCCTTTTTGTTTGTTTTATTCTCTTTTTGAAAAAAGAAAATAAATATTGCACGTTACATTCTCCTTTTGGCATTTGTTGAACATAGACACAACACACAATCTTTCTTGCATTTGTTTCCGCTAAGAATGAACATTTTAGAAAATATTTTCCTAGAAACGATCGATTGTAACACTCGAAATAATCAGTAAATTGAAAATCTTCATTATCGACAACAATTTATATATAAATATTTTTGTAGATGATGAAATTATTTTTTTATTTATTTATTTTCTAAAAGAGACAAGTCATCATTTTTAGGAAAATATTTTCCAAATAGTTAAGTTTTCCTTAAATAAATGGAGCTTAAATATAAAAGTGTTTTATAGCAATGATGTTCTTAATAAAGATCTTTTCAATTCGCTTATTTTTTATTTTGATTAACTAATTAATTAATTTTTTAATATAAAAATCCCAATTCGTAGTTTTCGCAGGAAACAGGACAAGTAAGTCGTTCAGCTTCCTTGAGAAACATCGTGGTACAGGCAGCACCGTTGCTCCCCTGGAAGAGAGAATGACGGTGCTGTCACATCCTCTTTTCCCTCAAAAGAAAATGTGAGAATCCATTAAAGTGGAAAATCCAAAATGGGACGTATTGTCCAAACACTGCTCTTTTATTCTTCATGAAGAAAAGCACGACTTGAGCAACTTTACATTATTGACTTTGCTTTTCTTCTTTAGTAAAAAAGGTTGAGATGCTCGACCGACGCCGGTGATCCTCTCTGGACATTACTACAAGAGTTTCATACATCCTGCGGAATATTATGTTTTATCCATAACTATTCTGTACTACTCGATTCCAAACTAATTTTGAAGCCACTTCTAAAATAAAATAAAAAAAAACCTACGAAACATGGTCTTCGATATGAGACGACATAGCAACTTGACCAATAAGTATTTTTATTGTGAAATGATGAGACTTTCCTATTTATTTATTAAAAAAATTGGCCATGAGCAAAACATAAAACGAGCATGTTCCAAAATCGGTCATTTCAGAACCTACAGGTTTTAATTCCTGACTATAATATTTTAAAACCAAAGATCACAATGTCAATTCATGATGCTAGATTGGGAAGCTACCCACTCTAAAGCTGATAAACACTAATGGATTGATAATAAATTAGGATGGAGCTAACACCAACAGAGGTGATGGGCATAAATGCTGGTGGAAGGCAAGTTATGTGTTGCGTGCATTTAGAAATTGCTTTCCATGGGGCTTTGGGGGGCTAGAGGCCTTTGAACCAAAATGGAGATGTTTGGAAACTACTTTCCAAGGGGCTTTGGGAGAATCAAAGCATTCTGGCGGCAGTCAGCCCTGGCAGGGCTTACTCGGCCAAAGATTCTCGAAATGCCCATGTCACTATTCATGAACTACTATTCATCTTCTTCTCCAGCGGCATAGACGAGCTCGAGAGGCCGGCGAGGTCACGGCTGAGGTCGACGAGGTTGCGGCAACCGTCACCGGCTAGTTGCGCGACCTCGGCGAGTCACAGCAATTGCTTGTGAGTCGCGCGACCCGGCGAGTCACACAACCTCCGGCGGACCTAGATCTGGGTCGAGCGACCCTCGCCGGAGGTTGCCCGACCCTGAGGCTGTCGGTGGCCGCTTGCTTCGTCAGCGAGCTTTTCTATTTTTTTTTATAATTGTTTTTATTAATCACTAAAGTTTGTAAATGTAATTCTCTCAAACACCATTTTACTCAAAGGGTTTTCAAACTACAATTTACCAAACACAGTTTATATTTTGGAAAACATCTTTAACTTAAAGGTTTTTACATTTTTCTAAAGACTTTTCCAAAAAGTCTTCACAAACGCACCCTAAAAGAGATCTCAAGTATCCCAAGTCTCGCATTTCATGGGTGAGATCTTGTATTGTTATTCCTAAGTAAGTCTGGCCTTCAAGTGTCATCACCTATGCAATCATTTAACTACTTTGAGAATTTGGCCTGCCTGAAATGGAGCTCGATTTCCATCGAAGACAGCCAGGAGCTTCGCGAGTTGCTGACGAGCCGCAAGTACTAATGGATTGTTTTTGGGGAGAGAGAGGGGTGCAATTTTTGTCGGGACTCCTCTTGTCTCTCTCTCTCCATAGTCGTTTGCGATCGTTCACTCGTTGCCGCCAGCAATGCCTCAGTCCGACAAACCGTCCTCGCGTTACTCGTACAGTAAATCCATCAGTCATTCATCTGTCCTCGTACGGTCGTGATTGATGACCCCGTGCAACTCGTCCGATAGCGACAAGGCCTCGATGGTTAGGGACCCTCGATTTGAGGTCGTCGCCTCAGATCTACTACCTCAAATCTAGGGAAAGTAGAAGGGTTGCCAAGGTCATGGTAATTGATAGTTTGGCACCGCACCGCCCATTGTGGTGAATGGTGATGGTGGACAATGGGCGAACACTAGATCAGTCAAAATGGATTATTTGTCATTCCTTAATTCATATTTGATGAATTGAGTTATTATATAGATCATTTATATTCAATAAATAAGTCATAAATAGATTTGAAGTAGTAAAACTCAAAACAATACAAGTATTCAATAAATTCACAATTTACTTAAGTCCAACTTAACTCTATAACTCTCTCTTACCTTAGTTTAAGTATGAGTTTTTTTTTGCCTAAATTTGATCAAATATGGAAGAATTTCAATAACACAGGTCAAATCAGATATGAATTTAGGTATGGATTGAGCCGATATGAATCACTAGATTTACATTGTATTGTATTGAAATGAGTCGATTCGATCATTTTTTATATGACCCTAATCCGGCCGACGGGTCCAGCAGGTCCTACGCACAGAGGAAAAGGGCAAAAGGAAAAACAAAGAAGCACGACTAACATGCAATCATTGCACATCCTTTTACGACTTAAAAGAGCTCATACGCGCAAACGCAAAGGCCCCGCTACCTAGAGACCCACGAAAACACCCTAAACTCCGATTCAACTTCTCGAAGGCCCCGTAGTGTAAGTTGGACGGGAGTCATTGATCATTACGTTCGAGTCCTACCAAGGATTAAAGAAAAACTTGAACGGCAGCAGCATTACTTTTCGACCCCCCTCCACGCGCACCATGATGTCCACTTCTCCTCTGTACCGATCGATCGGTCGATGGATTTGGACGCATCCGGCTTTTATTCCACGCGGTTTGTGGCCCCGCCCCTGCACGCCAAATACCGCGTCCTTTCCGTGGTAGCCGGACGTCAACGTTCCAACCGTCGCCTCTCTCTCCTCGGCCCTTCTTCAACTCCACCGTGTTGTCGTCTCTCTCCTTGTCAGTGCTGCCTCTCCTTCCTCTCATCTTCCTTGAGCTCGTTCTCCTACAAACCACCTCCACCACCAACCATGGTGCTGCTCGCCGCGCTCTTCTTGGCCCTCGTCCTCCTCGCGTCCCTCGCCAACGTGCTCCTCCTCCGCGTGCCCCCCAAGAAGCTCCCCGCCCTCCTCAGGACCCTCTTGGCCCAGCCG
The DNA here is from genome assembly GCA_014182715.1 of Eucalyptus cloeziana. Classification (NCBI taxonomy): domain Eukaryota; kingdom Viridiplantae; phylum Streptophyta; class Magnoliopsida; order Myrtales; family Myrtaceae; genus Eucalyptus; species Eucalyptus cloeziana. Next base: position 51,720,881 of record CM024636.1, on the reverse strand, counting down.
CCCCCGGCGGCACCAGGCAAGGCGGACGGCGGCCCGCCGCCGCCGCCGCAGCCGCAGAAGCAGCAGCAGAAGAAGAAGGAGCGGCGGGGCGTGAGCGCGGAGCTGAGAAGGGTGTTCGCCACGTTCGACAAGAACGGGGACGGGCTCATCACCAGGGAGGAGCTGAGGGAGTCCCTCAGGCGACTCCAGATCTCCGTGTCGGACGAGGAGGTGGAGGAGGCGGTGGCCGGGTCTGATGCCAATGGCGACGGCCGCATCGACCTCGACGAGTTCTGCGGCCTCCTGGAGTCCATGTCCGCCGTCGGGAGCGCCGTCGGCAGCAGCAGCAGCGATCGGAGCCTAGGCGATGGGGAGTGCGGCGGGGAGGAGGGGGAGCTGAAGGAGGCGTTCGACGTGTTCGACAGGAACGGGGACGGGGTGATCACGGTGGAGGAGCTGGAAGGGGTGCTGTCGTCGCTGGGGATGAGCGAAGGGAAGAGGGCGAAGGCGTGCGAGGAGATGATCAGGAAGGTGGACGTGGATGGGGACGGGATGGTCAACTTCGACGAGTTCAAGCGGATGATGAGGGGCGGCCAAGCGCTTCTCGTCTCTGCATAAGGAGTCATCTCCCGAGTCATCGAGCGTCATGCAAGAATGCCTAGGGGAATGGCGCACGCTGTATAGGCAACGAATAAAACCCTAGGACAGCAAGTAGTTACTATCAGTGTCGATGGAGGAGTGTTTCTTGCAAGGAACGGATGTCCGAGAACCGGGGTCCGTCGCAACTGTAACATCGAAGGTCCAGGTAGAGTTTCGTCAGTGTTTTCTCGAGGGGATCGATCCGGCGGCAACCGAGGCGTCGCCGGAGAAGCCTCAAGGGTGTTAGGTAATAGTAATAGATACGTAAATCTATTTACTATAATGGGTCACTTGTTCATCAAGGAATCTCTTGCGGTGTTGTATATCTTTGTTCTTTCTTTCTTTCTTTGTCGGGTTTAGCTTAGAAATTAAGTAGAAATCAATAGACGTGGCGTTGATCGGAAGAACGGTGGTTCTGTGGTTAGAATAGAATTGGCGGTGTTATGGGGTAGGGCCAGGATTTGACTCCCGGATGGCACGGGAGTTTGATTTGTTCCTCCTTATTTTTTGTCCTTTTTATGCACGGACCGGGTCAAGTGCATGACCGGTCAAATGTAGTTCGTAGACGATTTCGCGTCGTCTTCAGTTTCGACCATTTCATTCTCAGATTTTTATATAACTTGACATATGGGAAAAGTATCGCACGCCCTTGTACGGCATACATGTTCGTTATGGAAAGGATCAATCATGTCGTAGCGTAGGCCCGTCTTTGTGAACCCCGGAACACGCGAGGATGGAAAAGGTCTCGTGTCCCGAATGAAGTTTGTTGAATGATGGATCCTACAAGTAACTTATGATGATTGGAGGTTTACTTCGATGGATAGAAGATACATAACAAAAATGATAAAGTAATTGCAACATGGCTGCTGTCAAGCCTGTCATACGTCTAGTTCTCCTATGCTAATATTTCATGCAAGAGGATGTCTTGGGATCTCCACATTCTTATGGCACACTCAAGGAACCGCATGGAATATGCCGATAGAAGGCGAAAACGCTTGCAAAGTTATGTCCTCTTACCGAGTCCAATGACCAAACATCCTGGAAAAACCTGTCGCAGACAACAGGAGAGGAGCATTGTCTCCCCCACATACCAAGTTTTGATTCCGACTGGGTTGCCCTGACTTTGCCTTTTGAGGTACATAGGCCATGGAGATCATGTTCTGCATTTAGATTTGCGAATGGAATCTTAGACTTGTGGCCCTACCATTCACAAATTCCATGAAACCTCAGAAGCACACACCGAAAGCAGCCCATCAGATAAAAAGCTAAAATTCCTCCGTGATAGATCGGTACGAACCGGCATGGAGTCTCAAATTAAGGGTTAGGTTTTTCTATCCACCCTTCCTTGGAGCTGAAGCAAGAAACGATGCTGGACCTTTCAGCAAAGCATGGCCTACAAACTTTACTAATGGTACAAGGTTCTCCTAGCAAGATCTACTGGCCTAGAAGAGGAAAAGGATATCGTGACAGGACTGGCTTTCCTCGAGCAGAGGATATATAGAAGCTCTTTCAAAAAGTATTAAGGCTTATATGATAACGTGTCAAATAGTATCTCGGAAAAAAAAGAGACCATAATTCAATTTGATAACTTTTTTTGTCCCGAACAACTCAAAAATCAAAGCCCAAGGCACTTTCTTTTTTCTGTTTTTTTCATTTCTTCTTTTTCTCGATAGACTAGAAGAAGAAGAAAAGGAAAAAATAAAAGAAAAATGTAATAAAATTATTAAAAAAATAAAATTTTAAGTTATTAAAAAAAATTGAAGATCATACCAAATGCATTTTTATCCTGAAAATATAAATTTTTTACATTTACCAAACCCCTTTAAATGTTGAGAAACTCGTCTAGAGAACCAAAAAAAAAAAAAAAACTATTTCTAAATAAAAAATATTTTTAGGAACAGATTGATTACTAAAGGTACCATTAGCCTTTAAGATGAAGGCTTGAAAATTTTCTTATTTGTCAAATCATCGTAGAGCTAAGCAGTGGGTCCAATTAAGGTGGCAAATGAGAGCACACCCGCTTATGAAAAGAAGAGCGCATCAAATTGTCCTAATTTTAAGTGCAAATCACCTCATTTGTTGAACCATCTTAAAGAAGGAAAATAATAGATGCTGTCCCCATCGTTTGTTTACCCAATTTTGCAAGCATTTGTTTCGATGGAGGAGGATCCTCCCCGTAGCCAAGCTCTACAAATAGATCGAGTTATTATGGTAAATGGCTGTGAGGTGAGCAAATCGCAGATGGAGGAGGATCCTCCGCGGATCGGTAGGATGCCAAGCAAGTGCCTTCAACGAAATTGCCTCTACTTATTGGCCAGAGCAGTTCATGAAACAATGTGATATTGCAGTGATGCAACGACTTTCAGAAACCATGATCCCCATATATAATTACACGCGAACACAACCAGACTACTGGCATAACAAGCATACCATTTCCATCAGCTTTTAGATACGAAGGAAGAAACGAAACAATGTAGACAACTAGTTTCCAACTGCGTTTTGCTAGCTTAACTTGTAAGACACCCACTGCTGATTGTGGATGATGGGGAGTTTTACAGCCTTTGAATGTCTTCGGGCCGTTTGCACCCTTTGAATGATGGCTAAAGTGCATGACCACGGTGCACATCAACAGCCCAAATCAACAGATTCATAGTTCCCTAAAACACATCAGGGTGAAAACGCCCAGGGATGGAGCTACTTTGTTGAGCTTGCTTCAGGTGCATCGTGAGTGCATAGTTGTTCACCTAGCATGGCATCAGAAGATAAGGCAGTAAGACAAAGATTCACTTGTCTAGAGACCACAGAAAAGCAAGGGTCAAGACAACAAGATGGATCCTACATATCTCGAGGACCTATCAACAAAAGGAGCCAAACAGGAAACACAAAAGCGTCCCTACATTCTACAGATAAATTTACTACAGAAATGAAATACATTATGTTCACATAAATAAATAAATAAACTAAGCATATAGTTAAGAAGATTCAGGGTTCACAGGTTCAAACCTCGAGAGTCCTCAGCTGCTCCTGGTACTGAGACACCAGCTGCTTCAAATGCTGCAATTCCTGACTCCTTATTTCATGCTCTTTCTGGCGTTCATGCTGAATAGCCACAGCTCTCTTGAGAACTGTATTTTCTTGAATCAGTGCTTCAAGTTGCTGCTTCAGCAGCATATTTTCCTGGAAGAAGATACCATCAGCATAACAGACCTGATCCATCTTAAGGTTTTGTGTGTGTGTGTTTTGGGGGCCAAGGGGGGGTCAAAACTCAAAGTAGTAAATACCCATACGACTAAAATCGTTACCTGGTGAACATTCTGGGATGCTTGTGCCCCAGCCCGAGCCAATATGGATTTCTCTAATGCCTCAAGTGCTCTCGCAGCACGGGCTTTGGCATCATCCATATTGGAGGCACTTGTCATCTCTCTAACAAAGAGCTCCACCCATTCTGCCCCATCGATTGATATTGTCTCTTCTGCTGATGAATCCTGTGATAAACCAGGCTCTCCAGCAGTTGTTGCCCCCCCTGCAATGCAACAGTCATCATCTACTGTCATGAAACTTAAACCACAACAAGCAACAAAAGACTTTGAAAGTTAAGGCCAAGATGACACATCAATCAAGAATTCAAGAAGAAAGTCATTCCATAACTAATGCCTGACTCGTGACAAGTAGATAACGCTCACAACCCATAAAAATCTAACAAAAGCGGTTAAAGCAAAAGGATCAAATCCCCACCACACCCGACAAGAAAAGGGTGCAACATAAGATTGTGATGAAGAGAGAGCCCCAAAGCAGGTAATTGAGGTCAAGTTAAATTGGATATTCATCGCTTCATGTGCTTTCACATGTTGCAAGGCAAATTGAAAAACCTAGTTACGAAAGTATGCCTTCCTACTCTGTAATCCAATGTCAAAAGAGAGCTATGCCATTCTTTCTAATAATCCAAATATTTGAAATTGATAGTTTAACTTCCACATCTATAAAATGAACCTGTGAAGATAAAAGAACATAAAAATTGAAAGTCCCCAAAAATATACAGAAATTAATGCGCATAAGGTAATATTACTTCAAGTAATCTACCAAGAATCCAAGATTCACCTTGCGACTGAAGCGGAACATTGACATCCACTGCTGCATTAGACCCATCCAGAGCAGAACCTAAATTTGGATCAGCAGATCCCAAGCGAAGTTCATTCAATCTTCTGATGGCCGAATCCAAGTCATTACCACTTTCTTCAAGTGCTCTCTCGAGAAGCTGGAACATGTAACGACAATGTCAAATGTCATATTAGCAAAACATGGTAGATATATTTTTTCTTTCTTATGACAATCAAATTATCATCTGGGAAGAAAAAAAGAAAAAGATTGTTCAGACATCAAATTGACTCATTTTTTTCCATGTCTCGTTCCAACAAACATGAAACACTCCAATTTAACAGAGGTTGTCAATTGCCAGGCAACAGCATAATCGCAGGAATTATGAGACGTAACAAAAACAGGAAATATAGATTTCAACTTATTGACAAAACATAAAAAACACTGATCATAAGGTTCCGTGATGCTATGCCGTCAATCAACCAAACTAAAATCATGCCGAAAGACAGATCAACATCTAAAGGACCAATATTCATTAAAGAGAGATCAATAGCTAGCAATCTGCTCAATACACCTAAAGTTATGATAAAAGCTCCTGGCTTTAATATCATCCACCAACAACAATCCAAAGGCAGAAGACCCATAAAACCGACGATTCCCAGATTTCAGGATCACATATGAAAAGACATAAACAAAGTCAATTATGGACGAAAATCGAGCAACCCAAAAAATAAATCACAGCCTAAAAGCTGATCAAGTTCATGGTCAAACAGATTTTCCTTTCCTCTACCCAAGAAACTGCACAGCAATGAGGTAAGGACGATGGAACAGTGGAGACCTGCTTGTCCATATCAGGGAAGACCGCGGCGAGCTGCTCGATCAGGACCGCCGCCGACCCCGGCTGGTGCGAGGAAGGAAGGGAAGCGGGAGAGGACGGCTGCTGCTGCTGCCGCGGCGGGGACAGGCGGACCGGGGACGAAGAGCAGCGGATTCTCTTGGAGACGACGGGGGACGGGGCGGCACTCAGTTCCTCGAAGAAAGATCTCTTGCCACACACTATTGCAGACATGTTTCGCAGGAATCTGTCCGCTTTTTTTCTTTCTCTCTCTCTCTCTCTCTCTCCCTGTCCCTCTCCCTCTCGCGGCCGATCTAATCTAACGAGCCTGCCGAAACCCACGACCTATATATCTCATGCAGCCGATCTGATCTCGTCAACTGGGTCGGTTCAGATCGACGGAAACAGGGATGGCATCGGACCCAGTTGAGCCGAAACGCCAAGGAGATCGGTTTCTTGATTCTGCTGCAAATTCGAGAGGAGAAAGGTGAAATCTTTAAGAGACGCGCGGAGGGGTTCTTGCTGTGGAGACTTGGGGGAAGAGAGAGAAAGAGAGGAGAGAGAAGCTGGAGGAGGAAGCAAATTGAGAATAACCCTATCTCTGCCTTCCGCAAAATGGGCAGCCACTCCCTTTATCCTCTCTCTTCTCCTCCCTCCTCCTCTCTCTCTCTCTTTCTCTCTCTGCTTCTGCATAATTAAAGCTGCCTCTTTTTTTTTGGGGGGGGCGGCTTTCCCATGTTTTGTTTTCTTGTCCGTGAGGTCAAGCAAGGTTTTTGCATCTTTTTTTGGGTTTTGGTCCGGAGTGGATCGGCGGTCCGGTGGCGGGCGGATGGGTGATGGGTCGGTGGAAACTGCAAGGATGGCCGAACGGCCATGGTGGTGGGTGGGCCTTGGCGAGAAAGAGAGGGTCCGGGCTTTTCTCTTTTTCCACCCACCACTTCTTGGAAAACTCACGGTTATTCTTGCCGTGCGTTAGAGACAAAAAAGCGAATCACGATCGATAGTACCTAAGGAAACGAAAACCGAGGCAAATGAGTCAAAAGCTTTAGTCCATGTATAATGTCGTCACAAACCTTTTAATCTATTTGATGTGCTATCTGAATTTTGATTTAGGGCGCAGTGCCATCATCCCTCAACTTTTAACTTATTGAATGTGGTTTTCAAACTTTCAGTTCGATCATGAATCCTTAAACATTTTTTACATAATTTAGGAATTATATTGAGCATTTATTAATAATTTATTAATGACATCAAATAAATAAAAAATTTAGGAACGACATTACATGTTAGGTTAAAATTCATTAATCATATCGTACGAATTAAAAATTCATATCTCATTTGAAGTTTGGATATAACGTTATAAAGATTGTTCCGGTGTTCAAAGTGGTTTGAATAGTACCAATACAAGCATACTGGTATTTTAAGAACCGAGCATCTAATAACGCTATTATGGCCACAACTGGCAAATATTTTTTACCATGAAAGGTAAGAATAAGATGAACGGCTCCATAATGAATGTGAGAGTATCCATGTTGGGTCCACTATTTGGGAAATTCTGGCGGAATTTGAAGAGTGACGAAATATTCCTTCTTAGTGGCCGAAATGGGATGCTAATCAAACTTGGAGAACTGGATGTACTCTTTTACTTCCTTTGGGGTTTGGCGGATGAGTTGTCGAATAAAGCGAATAGGAGAAAATGATGAAGTAGGCTTAGCAAAAGCAGAATAAGGGTTCATAAGAGGAAGTTGAGTTTTAGGGATTTTGGTTTCATTACTAAGAGAGACTTCAAACAATCTTAAAAGCATTTGACATACGAAAATCTGAAAGGGTTGAGGAAGATGGGGATGAGGCAAGAGAAACCGATGCTTCTAGTATTTCGAGTTTAGTCATGGTGTAAAGAGATATTCTCAATACTGGATTCATCTACTGAGCACATGAAACGAATCTTATTACAAATGAAACCATGGCTCTGATACCATGAATGAACCTAGACTTAGAACCAAAAAAGACGGAGTCAATTTCCTACAAGTATGCTTTCCCTCTTATGGGCGAACCTCTTGTTCAAGCTCTTTAGGGATAGTCTTTTAGCAAAGAACCGCTCTAACTTTTAGTTTAGAATTTAGAGACACTTAGACATGCCAATATGGTAATATTTCTAATTTAGGGAAGGATCAATTAAATCCTTACCCAGCAAAACCATCACGGCCGGTAATTACAATACTAGATTTTGTCTTTGTAAGAATCGTGAAAAAACTTAAGGTTGTTTTTAGCAAATATAATGGTGATGAAAAATATAAAAAAAATATTATTTATTATCTATAAAAATATAAAATATTTAGACATAATTATTATAGTCAATGAAAATATTTTTATTAATCAATTATTTTAAGTAGTATAAATGATCGTTTCAAAGAAATATATATTTAACCACTGGGGGTTCGCCCCAGTGGCCACCTTTCCAACATGGAAGGGGGAGGTGAGGAGTTCAAATCCCTATCTTCTCAGGGAGAATGAGTGGGGACGCGTAAGTTTCAAGAATGGGTTTCGACTTCCACGCTCTGCAAGAGGCAGGGCAAAAGTCGAGAGAGAATCGAAAATAGGAATAGAGTAGGGTGATAAAAAAAAAAAGAAAAGAAATATATATTTTAAATTATTTATTTTCCGTGGAAATAAACCAAACTTAATTAATAATTAGGGCCTCGCCGCCGTCGATATATAACTCACTCCCTGACGAGTGCGCTCCCTACTTCCGCCGGAGAAATGACCGGCGTGGTGGTCCTCGACAACGGCGGCGGCCTCATCAAGGCCGGCCACGGCGGCGATCTCGACCCCACTACCGTCCTCCCCAACTGCCTCCTCCGCCCCCTCTCCTCCAAGAAGTTCCTCCACCCCGACCCCCTCGTCTCCCCCTCCGCCCCCTCCTCCGCCGCCGCCGCCGCCGCAGCGGCAGCCGCCGCGGCCGCCGCCCTCGACCTCACCTCCGCCGCCGTCCGCCGCCCCATCGACCGCGGATACCTCATAAACAACGACCTGCAGCGCGACATCTGGGCCCACCTCTTCGCCAACCACCTCCGCGTCAGCACCCCGTCCTGCTCCCTCCTCCTCACCGAGCCGCCCTTCGCCCTCCCCTCCGTCCAGCGCGCCACCGATGAGCTGGTCTTCGAGGACTTCGGCTTCAAGTCCCTCTACGTCGCCGACTCGGCTTCGCTCGTTCATCTGTACGAGGCCAGCACGAGCCCACAAGGGTAAATCGCTATGAATTTCCACTAGGAAATTGTGTTTGAGTTGGTTTAGGACTTCCTCTTCTGGGAGGAGTGTTGGGTATGATTCTGATGTTCTGGTCATGGCTGACTGTTAATGGAACATGGCTATTGAAGTGTCAAAGTTGACTAGAATGTGCTTTGAGTCTTGATAATTTCCTATGCTTTCCTCTTTCATATATGGTAATCACTATGAATTTTTACTAGGAATTGATTCATAAGGGATTAGGACTTCTCTTCTGGGAGGAGTATTGGGTATGATTCTGAGGTTATGGTCATGGCTGACTGTTAATGGAACATAGCTGTTGAAGTGTCAAAGTTGACTAGAATGAGCTTTGAGTCTTGATAATTCCCTATGCTTTCCTCTTTCATATATGGTAATCACTATGAATTTCCACTGGGAAATGATGTATGGGTTGATTTAGGACTTCCTCTTCTAGGAGGAGTAATGGGTATGATTCTGAGGTTGAAGAGGAGTAATGGGTATGATTCTGAGGTTCTGGTCATGGCTGATTGTTTATGGAACGTAGCTGTTGAAGTGTCAAAGTTGACTAGAATGAGCATAGAGTCTTGATAATTCCTTATGCTTACCTCTTTCATATATGGTAAACGTGAAAAGCTGGAAAATTTTGAGCTTTTTTTGTGGCTTTTCACGTTGTGGTGGCTTTTGGCTGTCTATCAGGTTGGTCTCCAAGGCGCAGTGTAGTCTTGTCGTGGACTGTGGCTTCTCTTTTACGCACACGGTGCCTGTTTTTCAGAATTTTACTTTGAATTATGGGGTGAAGAGGATCGATCTGGGTGGGAAGGCTTTGACGAATTATTTGAAGGAGTTGGTGTCGTACCGATCGATTAATGTTATGGACGAGAGTTTTTTGATGGACGATGTTAAGGAGAAGCTGTGCTTTGTTTCCCTTGATGTTGACCGTGATTTGCAGCTTGCAAGGTAATGCTCTATTTTGTTAGACGTCTCATTCTGATGGGTTGAAGATAGCCTACAGCTCATGTATGGAGTTAAGCTTGTTTCTGCTTTGTTGCTTGGATAATGAGGGAAATGATGAATATTGAATTCTGAAAGTAATGGTACGTAACGGGATTTCATTTAGTAGCTGGTTTCCTGAAAATTTTGGGATGTTGAGATTGAATCTCTTCTTGCCCAATTTATATACCTGCCAATTACATAGGTTTGCGTTATACTTGCAAATGGTTTGCAAATGTGGTTAAATTTTTACTGCCTACAGCATGACTATACATGGCTAAGCTTCTACTTGTATCAAAACCAAAAGGAGTTGTCTTGCTACTGGCCATCCAGCTGTTATTGAATCATTCAGAGATTTTTTCAGCACAAAATCAAAGTCAGAAGATAAGGGACCCCAAGCAGCTGAGCCCTTCGGGAAGCATGGAATAGAATTACGAATAGCCTCTGGAATTGAATTGATTTATATCAGTTAATATCACTAAATTTAGGAATGAAAGATATGGAGTGCTTGCCTCTTTTAAAGAATCAAAAGGAAAGCTACTGGGTATTAGATCTTACAGAAAATTTGACGCATAATTGTAATGGCACAAAAAATTCATGTAGATCGCTCATAAGGCATAAGGCTTAGTTGTTGTTTTCGATATTTCATACTTAATTGTGTTAGAACTTCTTTCAATGCATTTTTAAGCTTCTATGTCTAGTGCTCAATTTAGTAAGTATCACCCAAAAAAAATAAAATGCCCTGCAGTACAGCAGAAGTTTTTGGTTAGTTAGTTAATTGTGTTAGAACTTCTACTGATGCATTTTGGTAGACAACTGTCACTTCAGTGTGCTCACAAGAATCAACTGTACTTCCTTAGGAAGTCTGGACAGGATAATGTCTTCAGATGCACGTATGTTCTTCCTGATGGAGTCACACATACAAAGGGCTTTGTCAAAGACCCAGAAGCCGCACGGCGATACCTCAATTCGACAGATGAGTCTCATCTTACATCAGGTGGAACGATTATTGATGTTGAGAAACCAGAATCTGCAGAAGACAGAAAGAGAATCGACTTAACCAAAAATGTAATATCGTATATATTCATCACAGCTCTTTTGGGGATTTCTTTTTACCTTAAATTTCTGGTGCATGGACAGAGAAATTATAGAAGCTATTTGCGTTTGCAACTTTCCTTATATTTACTACCTTCTATAACAGGAGTTCGACCTGACAAATGAGCGATTTCTTGTCCCAGAGATGATTTTTCGACCTGCAGATTTGGGTGCGTTTTGTGTTGCTCCTACCTTGTTGTAGTCTTCTCTTCGGAACCTTAGTTGAGATGTTATGTGTTGGCGAATTGCCAAGTGCCTGTCACTAAGAGATGTCAATCACATCTTTTTCAGTATAAGGAAGTGACGGATCACATGATGTTTGGTCTAAGAAAGTACTTAATCTGTTCCATTGGTCATTTTTTGTCTTGATTTGGTCAAGATCCGTCATTATTGGTTCCATACTCTAAATCTACTTTTCAGCATCTTAGTGAAGATTCAATGTATTGGTGCATTTACAATTAGTCTTTTACTGAGAAATGTCAATCACATCTTGTTTGGTCTGAAAAAGTGATCCTTACATCATTTATCATTCAGTACTGTATAAATATCAGCCATTGAAGCGCATTTGTGGACCTTCTTTTTCAGGAATGAATCAGGCTGGACTGGCAGAGTGCATTGTTCGAGCTATCAATTCATGCCATCCACATCTTCATCCCGTTCTTTATGAAAGGTATTCTTATCTTTGCACATCGCAATGGTGAACTGCTGGCTTCACTTCTATGCATTTTCAATTGTTAATTACCAGTAGTTAACTTCTTTTCTTTTTTCTGAATCTTGCAGCATCATATTGACTGGTGGAAGCACGCTTTTTCCTCGATTTGCTGAGAGACTGTAAGCTTTCTCTTTCCATTACCTGCTCGAGTCAAAACTAGCAAGACATTTGCACCGCTTTATAGTGTTGACACTTTCCTACAGAGAAAGAGAACTCCGGCCTCTTGTCCCTGATTGCTACCAAGTGAAGATAACCACTCAACAAGAGTAAATTTTTCCCTTCTATGTTTCATTTGTCACTCCAAAGATGCTATTGTTTCCCTCCTTTTGCCTAAAATCTCTATCATCTTCAGTCCGATACTAGGTGTGTGGCGAGGAGGATCACTTTTGGCATCCAGCCCTGATTTTGAAGCAATGTGCGTCACAAAAGCTGATTATGAAGAGCTGGGATCTGCTCGATGCCGCCGGAGATTCCTTCGTTGAGTTAGAATGGCACGTTTCGGCATGCTTGATTACTCTAAATAACCCATTCATTTATCGCCCCTTCTCTGAGAAGATATTGATGGTGGGAAACTAGAAAGTCACTCAGTCAAACTAAGTATGTTTGGAGATACTTGAGGAATGGAAATGGAGGGCATGGACTGTAGAGGATACATCTTAAGTGGTTGAATCTGTTTTCAGGTGACTATTGGACAAGGTTTTCGGGGATCTTTTATGGGTGCGGACAACTGATCGGAGCAGTTTACTCATGGTGGTGCTGAGATAGCCCTTCTGGCATCCGAATTCCAGCATTTCTTTAGAATGGTGAAGGTGTCCAAATGAAGCAGAGCGCCAAAAAAAAGGGACTCTGGATTCTGCAACTACTGTTGGAGCAATATTTCAACTGGGTAGTTCTTAAGTGAGACCTTGGGGCACCGTCGACGGACTGAGATGGCTGCCTGCTCATTTCTCGGCTGCTGTAGGCCGTACCTTTAGCGTCCTGCGGTGATGATGGTACCGAAATCAGTGAAGATTGCTCATCAAATTCCGCCCCGTTGGCAATGAGCTCTTAGCCTAACTTTCCGACCTTTTTGTAGATCTTCTGGCTTCCCGAACCGTGCAATATTATGACCATCATCATTTGTTTGGGTGACTAAATCAGAGACTTGATTTTATCTCTTTGATTTTAAGCATTTTATGTTTTGGATTAGTGAATTTGACCTGCTAAAACTACCCAGATCATTGCAACACTGAAGGTTTTCCTGAAATAAAATCTAATATTTATATTCATAAAATTAACTCCTAATTATATGACCCTAAAATTATGGCGAAAGGGCCAAAAAAGAGAGGAAGAAATCCGATGATAAATCTAATCTAATTTTGGCTTGTCCCGATACGTTATTACTAAGATCCCCGCCATAATAATGGGTAAAGGAAGAAAAAAAATCAATGGTAAATATCTAATCGAATTTAATTAAGTAAGGAGAATGTTTGTTTTAGAAAATAGAGAACATCGACAATGAAAATTCAAATTTGATGGAATATCAAGGACAAATGAAAAAAGAAAAAAGAAATTCAATGATAAATATCTAAGTGAACTTCATCAATTGAGGATAAATTTCTTTCTAAAACTCCATGATACAAATCTAAAATCTAATCTAATTAGATATAAACAATGAATTCTCCAATGTGAACTGAAATTAAAATTCGCTGATTTGGAAAAATATTTTCCTAAAGAGGATTGCTTGTATTGCTTAAATTGATTAGTTAATGAAAAATTATTTCATTATCTATAACATTTTATGTTAAAATATTTTCTTAGATGATAAAAACATTTTGTATTCATTCATTTTTGTAAGAGATTACTTTTAGAAAAATATTTTTAGATCATTTATTTTTTGCAAAACAAATATAACATGAAAATTCAAGCCATCACATCTCTTTACTTGAGTTTGATTGTCAAAACTCCATAGGTAACGGAAGAAAAGTTGCCCATTTTACATATGATTTTGGGATATGTGCATTACAAGTCCTAAAATTTATTACGAAAATACAATTAAGTCATAAAAAAGTATAATCAAGTCCTTAAACTTGTCAAATTAATGCAATCTAATCATTCTGTTAATAACGTCAATTTGTCTAATGGAAAATGTTGATATGGCATTTTAAGATTAATTTTCTCTCCTACATAGCATTTTTTTTTTTTTTAATTATTTTTCCTTTAGACCTTATTTAAATAATATTAAAAAACTAAAAAGAGCTAAAATATTTTTAAAAACAAAATTGGGAAAAAAAAAGAAAGAGGTAGGGACTTGCCAATGTCGTCATCGCTACTGCCCACTACCAACCATAGAGGAGGGTGGACGACAATAGGCAAGGGCCAACATTGCTCAAATCTAGGTGAGCCATGTCAACCTGAGGCAAGGACCAACGAGGCATTGTCTAGATCTGGATGAGCCTTGCTAGCCCTAGGTGAGGGTCGGCCAAGCCTAACAACAATTATCAGCCCTTGGAAGGGTTGATGTTGCCGAGATTTGGGCTCCATTAACCTAGTCTTGGCGAGCCTTGCAGCCCTTACTTGGGCTAGCGAGGCCTTGCCCGAGTTGGCTATGGCTGCTCGCCACCTCCCCCCGCCGACATCACCAGCCCCTTTAACGATGGGCGGCAGTGCTGATGGTCACTAGTGAGTCCCTATCTTCTTCTTCTTCTTCTTCTTCTTCTTGTTTTGTTTTTTTTTTTTTTTTTTTTTTTTTAATGTCCCTCTAGTTTTGTTTTTTTAAATTATTTTAGAAAGAAAAATGACACGTAGGAGAGAGAAACTAATTTTAAAATACTACATCAACATTTTTCATTAAGCAAATTGAGGATGTTAACAAAATGATTCAATTGTATCAATTTGACAAGTTTTAGGACTTGTCATGCATATATTCCTTTAATTTCATTGGTGCTATAGCTTCTGCTAATTCATTCATCCATGCTCACTATGACATAAATACTCACAATTTTTTTGTCACCAAAAACCCTACACATACTCATTGTGATACAAAAAACCTCAAACCTACACATATATGACATATACCCTTTATTACAGTTCTATCTTGAGTATATTTATCACATTGATATAGGTTCAAAAAAAATAAAAATAAATAAATATATATAGAGCATTTGTATCGCAAAGGAAAGGTACATGATTTTTATTGACATAAAAAAAGTCCACAATATTTATATATAGTTTAGAGTTTTTTGTGATATTAACTCTTTTCTTTTTTATCTTTCTTGTGATTGACATCAATATCAAGCACCATCTCATGAAATGCCGGTATCATTCCATTTCACCTTATCTCGTTAATCACTTCCACACTAATCTAACTCTATTCCATCGTATCCACAATCCACCTTTAAGGATTTAAACTCATCGGTGGCAAGGCAAATTGTACTGTTCCATGTACTTGAACAAGTTTCTGTTCCAATGGGTACTTCATCAACTAAGCTAATTTGAAGAGAAAAAATGTAGACGCTGAGCGACAAATAGACAGACAAAATAACTACAACCAACTCGGTTCCAGAATCTGTACATTCAGGGGAAGAATAAATCAGAATGTGAACCTCAAAGCACCATACTCTCATCGGAAAAATGCGGAAATCAACTCAAAGACGTTGGCAAAATTTTCAACAATAGATACAAATGGACCATTGGGTCGAGTTTTCTGCAAAACAGAATTCTCCCAAAGCCTAGTCTGCCAAATTTCCCTTGATGGATGTAGTTCTCCTTTTCTATGGTATAAGTTTGTTTGGCGGGTCATGCTATTTTCTCAGGTTGACAAAACCTCCGAACAGGAGAGCAGTTTGGTCATCTAAAAGAATAATCGAGCATGAACAATGAGTATCGGGAGCACGAAGGAATCACATGAGCATTCCCGCTGCTACAGGTACTGCAAAATGTCACTGCACATAGAGACGTTAGTGAATAATAGACAGGACAATGACCCAGCTTAGCTTGTTTAGTCGAATGATGGCTGAGAATCCATGCAGAGATGAACTAGCTTCCGCTGATACTGCCCATAATATTCCCCAACTGCAATGACATCCTCGTTCTCTGGGTCCAAAACAGGTAAGTTGAACTGCTCCTTCTTGACTGAAGATTCATCATCGGAATCACCCATGTTGGACATAAAAGCTGCATGAATTTCACGGCAAGCGAGTATGAACATGGCAGCTGTATCTGGTCGCTGCGCCTGACGAATAGCTGCCAATGCCTCCAGGAGTGCACCAGCAGCGACATACAAAATCAAAGCCCTGTAATAACATTCCACAGTTTAAGAAGAGCATCAACCGATCTTGATGAAAGAGAAGCCATCACTTATTACACTCACCACAACCTTTTTGTACCATACCTCTACATTCTCAAAATCTACATTTACATTATGATTAAGCCCTTAATTCTATAATTAATTGAAAATCCCCAAAGATCTGGGATGCCTAAAAAAGTAACCGTAATCAAGGTGCACCAATAATATTGTTAGAAGACAAATAGAAAGGAATCAGAATTATACCTCCAGATGTTGTGTTCAGCCAGAAGAACATGGTCTGCCCATCTCTGCAACACTCTGAGAACAGAATAATGCAATGAAATGGTCAGAATTTTCATGGTACATACAATTTGAGTGAAAATGTTTCATCTTCAAGCCCATCTCCTGAGTTTGTAGCTTTGGCAAGAACTAGAGAAAAACTACTGTAAAAACTGTTTCTAGGCTTATCTATCACAGCTTGTTCAGTAATAAAGGGCCCGGAAACTAGATGGCTGGTCCTGCCCCAAAAATACATCAATCTGAGTCTCAAGGAATTTGCTGTGGTGCAGATTAATTGGGTGAGAAGATCTAGAAGCAAATGTCCAAATTGGGAAGCAACCAAATTGAAAGATTCTGTCTGGTAGATCAGGTGTGGACATTATTCAACTTGTTCACATAGTTTGGCATTAGAAGGAACACAAAATCCTCCATGGCTTGAGGTCGACTTTCATGTATTTTGACATGGACACATAATAATCATTATAAAAAACTAAAAAAAATAAAAAATAAAAAAAGTCTCCTGCAGATCGAAAAACAAAGGCAACGTTCTAGTGCAGAAAAGATCTGACCAAAGAACAACTAATCAATCAGAAAGAGCGCTACTTTGCTTGTCTTTCTGCAACTGGAATCAATTCCATCATAGCTTATGTCTCCAGCAGAAGTGCACCTTATATGAAAGAGCAATGCTAGGAATGCTAAACGCCACCAAGTTATGTAATTGGATGCTCCGAGATTTGGTTATGTTAATATATCCAATACGATCAGACCAAATCTTGAATAACTGCTTATTAGATAGCATTATTTAGGATGAATGTATGCATAGCATGGTAATATGACCTTGCCTAGTGAAATCGCCAACTTTTTAAGTAAGATAAGTCATTTAATTGATTAAATCGACTATACAATAACTTTCAGTTCTATCATTCTCGATTGTCAGCAAATCCACCAAATATGTATTTTCTAATTGTCATTTGCCGCACCTCAGCAAAAGGAACATCTATACCTCTCCACTAGCCAGAAAAGGCAAAGTCCCAGATCAACTTATCCATATTGATACCCACAGAAAAGAAAAGAAAAGAAAAGAAAAAAGTACCGGACTTTGTTTTCCCTTGAGAGTAACCAAAATATCGGACAACATTCTCACATCCCAATCATCATGCTTTGTAAGACATTATGAGCATGTCCAGAGCGACTTTTGCTTTTTGTTTAATGTCTATCATGAAAATTTTTAAACGTGAAATGCGTGTAATTACTTACAATTGGTGAAAGAAGTGTTTAGAGTTGAAAAAAATCAAAGTGTGCACGCCTCAAGACTTAGGTCAAATAAAAAGTACCAAGATAAAATCAGTCTAGACATGCTCTAAATCTTCAAACTTGTGCACTTTGACTTTTCATTCCTCTGAAACACTTGAAAATTTTACAGCATATAAATGTTGACACATAATCCCGCAAATTTTTCATATGCTTTTCAAATTCGGAACTATTTAAATTTTGGTGGAAAAAAAAGGTCAGTTTTGCTTGATAAAAATGCGCACAGATACTTGAAGACCCATGCCTCTTTCCTTGATGAGAGAAAACAGCAACTAAAGTTTGATAAAATAATATCTTTAAGTATTAAGATATTTTCGACTGTTTCTCAAAATAATAAAAGGGCAACAATAGAAATCATTATCAGAAAACAAGTGTGCGCATCAGAGATCATAAATGCTATATATTGAATTATAAAGGATAGATAATAGGAGAAAAATCAGGTTTTAAAAGAATTGGATAAAGCTTAGTAACAATGGAGATTTGGCAAATGGAGATTTTGGGATAACCTTGCATAGTCAGAGCCCTTCAGATGTGTAGCAGCTAAAGTTGCTGCGTCTGTCCAGCATCCTGCATCTTGTAACTGCAAAAAATTAATCAAAGCGATAAGCCATTTGGTTGATTTTGGTTAGGTCTGTCAGAAAACTGTTCAAGTCTGGACAGCATCCAATTTGGTTAGTTTTGACAGTTCAGTCTGATATTTCCTTCCTTGCACTGGGAGCATACTCACTATTCATAGAAAAAATCAATAACTACATAAAATTGATCAGAAGTGATGATTACGATGATGAAAGTAATAATCATGCAACTAAAAGTAGGGATTGATTCAAGAAATGAATAAGCAAGTTCTCTAAATTCCACCCACAACATAGAATTTGCATCCTTAGTCACTGAGATATTAAAGCACCAAAAAGAATCTACACCAGGACAATCTATAATGAGATCTAATCTATGCTGGCAGGATTATGACATCCAAGGGATCATCAGTGGCAAAACTCGAGACCTAAGATCATCAGTGGCAAAACTCGAGACCTAAAAAAACGGACTATAGATGTAAATCAAACAAAACCCTCGACACTCCCTCATTGTCTGCAAGCCAGAGGATTTTGGTAACCACACAGGATGCTGAAGTAACCACATTAAATGATTGGGCAGCTAAACAAAGTCAGGAGAAAGAACAGATAATTAGAACAGTTTTAATATACAATGTTATTCTCATCCAAACTCTCATTAGAGATTTGAATTACCCTCAACAAATTGTGGTAATTAACCTCATCAAATTGTCCATAATTTCTAAATGAATATGTCATTAAATGAATGCATAGGCAAGAAGTTTATACAACTTGTTACAATAAAGGCTAGCAGTCTAGGCTTGCACTACATGCATTGGTAGGTTTCCTCTTCACTGTTTTAACTCAAATGTTGTGAGTATATTTAAGCAAATTCTATGATATGATTTAGGAGAATTTTCAATATAAAACCTACAAAAACATTCTAGGAAGTAGAAAAAAATATAACAGCACACAAAAATGTCAGAGAAACCGAAAAACCTGCCATCGGGAATGTCTAATGGACATCTGTGAAACTGTATGGCATCTCTCTCTATCTAAACTCAATAAGAGGGCAGACTATGGAAAAGATGGAATGTCCCTGACACAAAACTTACTTTCATCTGGGTTTGCATAGAGACTAAAGTGGACAACTGACCTTAGACAATAATGAAGATATATTAAAGCTTTAGATAAGAAAATTCTAACCTGTGAACAAGCTTCTTGATACCTTCCAACAGCACAGAGAAGATGAGTACCTGACAGTGACCTGTCAGTCCTAACCATGTTGGCAGCCACAACCTTCACAATAAAACCAAAAAAAAAAAAAAAAGTACGCAGACACAATTAGCCCATTGTCAAAGATAATTATATATATGTCAAAACAGCTCAAGTTTTGATTTGTTTAATAAATCGAAGATAGTGCGCTTTATACATTGAGCAATAGTTCCACATTATTAATCCTATAATGTTAAACTCACCTTAACAGCAAGTTCATGAAGGGACTTTGATACAGCTGAAGAAAGTGCAACTGCACGTAGAGCATTTGGATAAAAATAAGTGCTTTCTGGAGGAGTCGAAAGCAGCAAGCTGACAGCTGCCTCTAAGTTTCCAACCGATACAAGCCTGATCATCCATGTAAAAGAAACAATTTGTAAATTAAAACCTTTCAAACTTAACAGCAAGAGAATCATCAAGGGATAAGATGCCAGACTGTTAAAGTCTTCACTGCAGAAACAGACTACAAACACCATTCGGATCCAACCAAATCAAATTTGGGATAGCTAAAACCAAGAAAAGAACAAAATTGGCAAATATATATATCCCATAACAAAGTATGCGATGCATCTCTGTCGATATGAGGTACTTGTTCCTTGTTCTAAGTCCACTTTTTGGATCCTCTCATGACATGACCCAAAGAAGCACTCCAAATAAGAATCAAACTGGTACCTAGTGCATCTTGAAATGTAAATTTATATAGTGCTCATAGATGAAACCCGACAAGAGTAAATGAGAGAAACACTGGTAACAAGGGTTTTAAGTCAAGTCGGCCAAAGACAGAGTATATGAAGTTTAAGTTCAGTAAGAAAAGAAGTTCAGATAACATGTGCTAAAGTGTCTCACATTGATTGGTTATGGAGTTTGTTATGGCCTTACACAAGTGTAATGTCCATTCACCAATTATTTTAAACTTTGGAATCAGATTTTCTAATAATAACCTGATGAGAATTCAGGTTATCCAAAGGAGCGGCCCATAGAGTACACGCAAGACGGATGAAATGGAAAAAGTGCATTTGGTGTTTTATGCAACTACAAAATGCCACTTAAGCTTAAGGAAGGAGTCTATAACGCAACAATAAGGCCATTGATGTTTTATGGCAAGAAGTCCTAGGCTGGCAAACACAAAATTTGCACAAAATTAGCGGGGATGAGAATGTTTCATTGGATAAGCGGGCACTCCAAAATACAGGATTAGAATTAAATACATCTTGGAAAAATTAAGGGTGCCAACAAATGAAGATGAGATAAGAGAAGCTTGCTTAAGATGGTTTGGTCACGTTGAACAAAGACCCTGGAGACTCCTATGATAAAGTGGATTAGGAGATGAAGAGGGGGTTAGATGGGGCAGGCAAAGGGCAGGATACAATAATGAAAGATATTGAGCCTCAAGAACTTACAAAAATAATAATATACAATTGATTACAGTGGCATTAAACAATTCACATAACTGACCCCACCTAGTACGAGAAGGCTTAGTTGATGTCAGCATTCTGGTATACACTTTCCATGCTCATCAACTGGTTTTGACTAGTAAAATTGTTAGTAAAATTGTAATGGTTCCAATTTAACATTTGGTCAATACAAGAGATTAAGGCGCTTGATGTTCCCTCTGCCATATAAGATTGGGTCAAAGGTTTGTCCACTCCAATTTACAACTTCGCAGCAGAAAAGGGAAGTTTACTGTTCCCAGAAACTACATAGTCTACCGGCACTAATCTTTAAAAGGTCAAATCTTTCAAATAATACCAAACCATTCTCAAATTGCACAGAGGCAAGAAATTCCTTTGACTAAGAACCTCAAAGAACAGATATGAGGAAATGCTATGCATATAATTAACTCAAAAATGCATACATATACACATATAAAAGACCAGTCCAGCAAAGATTAAGGAAGATGCAAAGCTTCCTGTCGAAATGTCGATTTAAGAGCAAGTTAACTGATGGAGACAACTTTTAAACAAATGCTTCCACCTGGGACAAATGCATCATTTTTTCACAAACCATGTTTTGACATGCTTATTCATTCTTTTCACATTTCTCTGTCTGCTTATACAACAAACTGCGATTAAGAAAAATGTGACAGGCCTTACTCATGCACACGATTCTGGACAGCATCCTCACCCTCCAGTTTCTCATGCCAAGGGATACGCTCACTAGCATTTTCCCACAATTCTTCTTGTTCGAAGGCCATTGATTTAAGTTGACCTTGGGTCTGACAATGAAATAGAAGATGATAAGCAATTTTAAAATTATGCAACATTTGGTCAAGAAGAACTAGTGAAAGGAATTTCAAAGCATAGACAAGGAGGAATTACGAGGAATCAAGAGTTGCCAAATCCCTGATCAATATTATTCCTCATAAAATTCATGAGTTTAGTAAGCCTGTTTTGGCTTTACATTCACTTGGCTCAAAGCTGACAAACTCACCAATTGATCCTTTTTCCCTGCTCCGGTCATTGACTTCCCTTTTGAAGTTATCCTGCTCAGCATGGCAGTCTCGTCGAGCTCTGATACCTGTGCAGATGCAGGAGCCCTCTGCAGAGACTTCCTCACTAATTTATTCATCAAGTGGTTGAGAGCACGTGGCAACTGCAGCCAGAATAAGGCTTCAGAGGATTCACCAAAGACAGCAGCAGCAAACGCAAACCTTACAATACAGCCTTTGTTAACAATTGTAGCATACAACCTCGCCCTCTCTTCATCCAGTATACAACCTGGAACAACATGTCCTAATTTGTGTGAGCAACATAAATAAGAGTAAATAGATTAAGGAATTCAAATATAAGTGCTAGCCAAATACAGAATGCAGAATTTAAAGCAAAACGAAAACCTTCATTTCGATAAGGTTCTAATATTTTGAGAAGCATCTCTGGCACCACGGAGTCTCCTACCGGTGGTATATCTATCATGTAACCACGCAGATCTCCAGTGGACGAAGCGGCCCCTGGAATCAAGTGAGGCCTCTTATTTATACTAGTCCCAGTAGTGTTGAACCAAGAGGGTTTTACCCCCAGTTGCAAGATCATCCGCAATGCCTATTATCAAGAAAATACAAGGAAATCAAGCATGCTACTAGAACTGGGTTATTGATGAAACTGCAGAAGCATGAGGCCATTCACTCAGTGGAAGACGACCATCTAGCTCCATAAGTGTGTGCATTTTGAGCTTCAATAATAAAACTTCTATTGTGTTCTGCTAGTTACTCCTATAGAAGTTTGCAACTTCGATGTTTGATTCACCATTTTGACTTTTCTCTTTTCATCCTCATACTTTTAATTTCAGTCCCACCTAATCCTCCATGACGATACCATCCAACCCCAGAACCCTGAACAATTGCAGAGTTAAATTTTTACCTCACTAACTGCAAAGTTTAACTTATCAAGCTAGCAGAATCATTCCTATTCCCCCAACTGCAATCATGCATTCCATTAATAATTGTTTATGAGTATTACAGCCGAATGATAATTCAGACTATAGTGGGACTTTCTCATAAGTAATTTTAATAAAATAAGATGTAAATACAAGTCAGAAAAGTAAAAAATTGGCCCCTACCAAGGCATGTGGTAGTGGCAATAGAATGGGAGAACACAGAGGCATTGGCCGAAATCTCTCTCTGATAGGCTTGGGCTGGATTCCAGAGGCAGATTTTTTGTCATTTCTGTAAGCAGAGAAAAGCATGTTTGAAATGGACAAAGTGATAACTACAAGAGAAACATCTTAACTAACCTAATATCCATATGGCATAAGAAAACACTTGAAATGGAAATCAAACCAATAAAGTTTGAAAGTTCATAAAAGTTAGCAATAAATACTCATTATGTAGGAAATGAAACCTGGTGGATCTTTTAATCCATTCACTCCACACATCACTCTAATAATAGCGGGATAAATAATTTGAACTCAGAAAACCAAGATATCCACAATTACACTCATTAAAATATCGATTTCGAAGCAGAGATGTAAGGTAAAAGCACCAAACTTAGGGAGATATTTTATCAGAGGGTGTCTTTTCAGCTATTTGCATGGACTGGCCATCCGCTAAGCCATTGATGAGCTGTACAACTGTTCCACATTTACCAGATTGAGTCATATATGTTGATCAGCTTAGCTCTAGCCCTGTATATGTCATGTTATTAGCAAGTTTCACTACCAAGCTTTTTAAGCCTTGTGTGGGCTTACGCGCTTCTTATCAACAGGCTTATCATAAAAATTTGCCAATTCCTATATCACACGGACACATTCTACCAACAGCCTCACAGAAGCTCAAGTGTAAAATAGGTTGAATAAAATGAAAAAATGTCCTGAAAGTATCATTACTAACATAGTTAATAGAGCACTTGTTACTGACTCACCATATTCCCCTAATCACTGAACAATTGGACTACGGATAAAACAGCACTATGCAGAATGCAGGCCTATATTATACTTTATACGAGCAAGAAATGAGAAAACCAAAATGTAAACGAGAATAATGACCTATAATTAGAAGGACATACATGTTAACCTCAATTAAGCGGAAGCTGCTATCAGCTCCAGCGATGCATAAAACTAACGGGTCATTCTTGGCTGCTCGAACAGATAGCCAATCAAGTTCCAGTACAAGGGTTCCAGGAAATTGAGGTTGTAAGAGAGAATTAGCTAATGGATCCTGTGAATCCTGCACATAAAAGAATGTAAACTTTTTGAATGTCCTCAAACAAAAGGCAAGATTTCTCAAGCCAGAATTCCAGACACAAAAATCCACAGAAAAGAGTTGTGATCGACAGTCTATATATGAATATACCAGATCATAAACAGTGAAAGTGTTATCATAAAATAGAACAGCAATGCGTCCTCGACTCCTGTCTCCAGCAACAACAGGTGAAAATTTTATTCTTCGTATTCCCTCCCTATGAGTGTTGAATGAGGAGGAATGTCCAGTAGTTATATCCCACCATCTGATATTCCCCGACCTATCCCCCATGACCTGAGAAATAAGAAGTTCACTAGAAGTCAAACTAATTATTTGGAAACGTTGGATCTTTAACAATGAGCTGTCAAATAAAGAGATACGTACTACATGAGGTAATCGGTAGGCCATCGCTGTGATCAACCCATCAGACGAAACAAATGAAGATGAAGGCCATTTAGGTCTACAGGCAAGTAAAAAGTAGTCATTTGTGAAACTTATAGTAGAACTTGGCCAAAGCAGATATTAAGGATTTGAAATGACAAGAATGTGATACATTGGCAAAGTAAAAGAAATGAGCAGACAACCAGCATATGCTTAAAAGATCTGTGGAAATCAAACATCAGACTATATTTTTATGAAGATAAGTCATAGTAATCATTGTAAATTAGACTGTTCAGCAGCAGAAAGTTCATGAATGTGGCAGATTGACTCATATAATCAGCTCAAATAGGTGCAAGCTAACAAGAAATCTAGAGCAAGCCTATTAAGCCAGAAAATCACTACATCACCCAACGTGCAGAAAATTCACATCCTTGTCCAAAACATCATAAATAATGTCATTGCGCACACAAACGGATCCATGTAGTTTTACCCTTACAAATAGCATAACAACCACTTGGTTGCAGTAATGGAAAGGGCGTAATTTAATAGCCATTACGCTGAAATGCAATAAAGCTGTTATTACTCTTACTTTATTTGCTTTAAGCAAAGTAATACCTATGACATTGTTTGGTTTCATGAATGGAATGTAATAGAGAATAGAATCAAAATTTACAAAATATACCTATAATCATATTTACAGGAAATACGGTAATTATCAATTTAAAATCATATTCACAAGTTTAATACCTATGTTATTGGATACATATATTAGGGATAATAACTGCGGAAGTCCTAGACCTTGTGTTTCATCACTTCAGTCCTAAAACTATTTTTTTGGTCTTTTAAATCCTAAAACTTGTCATCACTCTGCAAATTAGTCCTTCCATTAACTCAGTCGCCTTCTAGTGGACAGAAGAACCCGACCTGGCATTTTATTCAATTATTTTGTCTTTTTGTCTTGCGGTGCGCCTGCACACCCCCCCCAAAAAAAAAAAAAAAAAAAAAAACAAACAAACACCCTTTCCAACAATCTCTGTGTTTTGCCCCTTTTTTAAGTATTGATGTCTTTCTCTTTTTCAGCTTCTTCCTGATGTGGTGCTGATGCACCAGTCGTGTGAAGAAAAAAAGAAAATTGAATAAAAAAGACCGCATAGATTTTCCATCTTAGAAAAAGTGACGGAGTAAACATAATAGTTAATTCGAAATATGGTAACAAGTTTCAGGACTTAAATGACATGCAAATAGTTTTAGGATTAAATTGACAAACCAACACAGAGTATTAGGACTTCTACGATCATCATCTCCTATAATTCAAAATATAAAATACTTATTTATATTTTAATAATGTACAGATGAATATAATTAAAATTTAAGCACATAACATGTGATTATATCATAGTGATTGTCATAATAACCTATCATAAGTGTAATTCCCCATTTATAGAATCAAGATATTATAGTTTAATATATTCGTTTTTCTCTATTGTAGAATTATTAATTTATGATTACAACTTTAATCATAATTATATGTAATTACATAAAAGGAAATGTTATTTATTACATAACCTGTAGTATGATTGAAACAATAACAATATACAATTTGAGCATTAAGTGATATTGGCTATTAAGATAGTCATTATACTATGAAATTTAGATAATCCTACCTAATAGTAAACAACCAATATTGTTCTAATTAATATATTATGAATAATTTCTTATACAATTAATAGTTATGTATAATCAAGGTAACATTGCTTATTACTTAATATTTTATTACTGATCATATAATATGTGATTATGTCAAAATAGTTACCACTGGTGTTATCATTCTATAAATAACATAAATAACTTTAGCCATAATTAATGTAAATATTAGTTGTAATTAATAATCTAATCAGTAGATTGAGTGGAAGAGAAGAAACAGTTAGTTTGGGAATAGTTAGTACAGTCAGTTTGTCATAACTAGAACACAGGGAGTCATGTAATAGCTATTATAGCCAATGCTTTAATAGGGATCACGTTGTCACTGTAACAGGCAGTCAATTTTTATCATACTTGTGATGTAATGGTCATTACTGCAACCAAGCATGCTGTAAGAATTAGGTTCTGATTGATCACCATGTAGACAAACTCTCAAGTATGACTAAGTGCCACTGAAGCTTATCATTTTGCACAAAAGTAGATGTACATCAAGGTGTTAGTTGGCAAGTCTTCAAAGCCTTTTTTTTCCTGAATAAATCTTTCTATCGTCTAACAAAGAACAATCCACTCAAAAATAGGAATTGACAAGCACAAATGGAATATCTTACGATGCATTCAAATATGAACCACAAATTTAGTGACCACTTAAAAAAAGGCATGACAAAGAGCTGTTTATTCAATAAAGATACAACCAAGTGACATTGAAAAATTCCATACACAAGTATGACACATTAACATACCTGAAGTCACGGATTCTCCGTCCATGAACCTCAAATACACCAAGTGCACCATTAACTAAAGCAAATGCAAAGCTTTCAGTTGTATCGTCATTAGATGCGTCCTGGGTCGATGCTTCTGCACATGAAAGTCAATCTCCACTTTACATAAACTCAGAAATATTCAGTGGTTACAACAAGACAGAAACTAGCAGGTATATGGACATGCTCACTGGAATCTGAAGGTGTAGTAGGAGAAGGTATCCCATCTGCTGCTATAGCTGCTTGATCTTTGGACAGTAATGATGATTGCTTAGGCAGTTGACTTGGTCTTGGAACTGTTGGAAGAGTCCATTCTAATACCGTGAATGGAAGGGCTAATGATCTAAGCTACATAGAGATATAAAGCATGATAAATACCTAAATCAAAGCATTCGATATGGCAAAGCTGTAGGATAGCACCAGATGTACAAGCTGCACTCATATGGCTGACATGATAATTTGCAAAATACGGTACTTTACTAGACCAAAAACTAAATCACATAAAGTAGGAAACTCAAAAAAAAAAAGAAAAAAAAAAAAGGAAAAGTAAATATGCAGATTTTGCATAAAATTCCGTTAATGTGATAGAGTAAAATAAGAACTATTTTTGTTACTTTATCAGACAAGGTCATTAATGCAGTGCTCGTCACCCAAAATATCCCATACCATAAAAAGAAACCATGAAGGTAGCATTACAGAACTAATATCATGAGTATGGAGCAGCATCCATGTCCTAGTCATTACAGAATGGTCAAGGGCCAAAAATTATTATGCTGCTGCTAACTCTGGTAATGTAACTTCATATCCGTATTATGGAGTAGAGCATGTCTGGTCAAGAATCGATCAAGTTCTTGTGCCCTTAACCATTCATAATTCATCACGTTTCTTATTGTTCACAACATCATATAATGACTTCACTCGGGTGGCATGCCAAGGAGTAAATAATCACAAGGATCATTTCACTTGCTTTAATGATGGTTTAAAAGGCTTCACTAGAACATCAAAATCTAGAGATTGCCAACAGCTAAAGACTAAGAAGATCTAGTTTTCATCAATGTTCACAGGAAAAGCACCATATGTAAAGTCAGTAATAACATAAACAATAGTCGATGGTTAGTCAGTAAAATCATTCAAGCAACAAGCATGCAAAACATTTCTGATGAAGAAGATGTTACAAGCTAACTTACCATGATAGGGTTTTTAGTCATAGCCCAGACCTCCACAGGAGCATCACGAAACAAAATAAGAAGATACCTGCAAGTGTTGTGATGACACAACTTACTCAGACACGTGAAGGCAAAAACAGTAATTATGCTGTGCTGAAGTGGAGTCAAATAGAAAGGAACAACCCAGGAAGGAGAATAACAAAACGGAGTTCTCACTTGATAGTCCCTTATTGTTTATAACCATCATATCAGAAGTAATTCATCAGCCAGAACAATGTCGCTATCAACAGATCCTCTTCCATTTTTTACGGTTATAATGAGTTAAATGTTATGCTAAATAGATCCCAAATGTCAGCAAGCAATTAAAGATGCATTGCCTTCAACCAGAAGACAAGAACCACCACCTTACAAGTCTCACCAGTGTCAGCAATTGGCAGCATATCTCAATGTTCCCCTGTCATTGTAATCTCTTGCAGGCAATTAAAAATACCCCCACATTTGCAAGGAAATCCATCCATGTATTTTGTGTAAGATCATGAATGCTAGGCCGCTACTCACACAGTCAAGCCACACGCCCACCCCTCATCTCACTACACAAATAACTTCTCTGACAATGGTGAGTTTGAATTACCACACGACTTAACAGCTTCTGACTCCAATAGGTTGCAGGTGGCCAAATCAAGTTTTCTTATGCTACATCGTAGAATTGACAGAGATAACAATAAAAGACAGCAAAAACTATTAGTGGGGGATAAAACAACACAAGAATGAGATGGAACTGCAGGAATTCATTTTCTTTAGTAACTTATTGCCAGAATTCCTAACTCGAAGCATGTAAATCACAAGCGGATCAAGATTTCTTTTCATGAAATGCGACTACTTAACCTGTGACCCAATGATACTACGAAACTAGATTTTGGGTGATTAACTGAGCTTTGAATGATATGTGGGCACCAACAAGCTCAAAAAGGTAAGAAAATCACAAAACACCACGTTAATCACATAAATTGTAGCAATCTAATCCTTGTGTATGCACCACTTGTATGACATGATTAGTATGTATCTGCACAAAGTAGATAATAACAAGGTATAAATCCTTAATTGCAGCAAATTAGGTGCTTTAACACATGGACTCATAATTATAGAACTCAATATTTGGTCTCATGATTACATCAACTGACTCGGTTCATGGGCTGTAAGGTCCTTTTTGAAATAGATGAGATTAAGTGATAAGGAAGATCATTCCTTTTATAGGACCATGCTAATTCATACTACTGCGAAGTTCTTTCTTTGCTTCTTTTGTAGCATCATGCTACCCATAACATAGAGAAGTTAAACTGATCGTTCCCAAAAACCATACTGTGTAATTAAACCGACTATAGAAAGCCAAAATAAAGTAAAGAGAAGTCAACCTTCCTGATGAGGAAGTCCTTAAAGCTCTTATTGGTGCACGTTCTGGCTTCTGTAAAACACGAAATGGTTTATTAAGGCCACTTCGAAGGCATGTAACAATGAGCTTATTGATGTAGCCTCCAGTTTTCTCATTTGCCTGAAGTCAATTACACATGAGTCATGCGTTAGTAATTGACAGCAACCTGCAAATCTAATGCTATGGCTGGTAACATTAATAATGCTAATGGAGGGAGGAGCAAAATAGCATGTACAGAAAATGGACCTGGGTGTATGAAAATGAGACAAGCCTTGAGTTGCCAAGCCATCTTAATCCACGAACAACACCATTGTGAACTAAAAAACTTGCTGCAACGGCATTGGCAGAAACATCAATAACATCAACTGCCCCGCTTTGTGTTCCAAGAGCAACCAGTGGAACAGCTACAGCAGGACTGTTTCCCCCACCTTCATATTTTAACATTTATTAATCAGTGAAAAATCTCAAACATCCTTGATAGACGTTAACTATATTATTGAGCAAGTGAAGAAATCACTATGATATGCCACAAGGTGATAGAATGCAACTGACGGGCTAATGTAGCGATTAATGAAGGGGATGGCACAGCCAGCATCGTCACTGTTGATGAAAGAAGTTGAAGTTGTCCAACTAAACTCATCTGCATCAAGAATATAACTTGTCACTATGCCTTTTTTATGCTAAATAGAGCACAAGAGATCTGTTGGCACCTAGAGAAATAGACGTGAATGGTAAATCTTGGGGAACACAAGCATCATTGCTTTAAAAGGAGGAAACTAAAATTTAGAGCTTAACCAGGGCACATTCACTGCCAAACTAGAGAAAAGAAGGCACCAAGAACTATCTTTCCATATTTACCCACAGCTGCAGAATATACATTATCGATGCATGCAAGGGTAATTTCAGGTTATCAGCATCTCAACTGTTCACAGGAAAGCTACAGTGCAAATGTTTTCTAATATACTTCTAAACCCTGAGATTCTTTTCAAATCTGACTAGCTATAAATAACACCGAGGAGCTTGAATGACTACAATTAACTTCTTTTCCCACAAACCTTAAATGAGATTTCCGTCTCGTTGAGGGATGATTTTGATTTGCGGCTTCTGCCATCACTGACATTTACTGACTGCTGAATTTCTTTAGACGCAATTCCCTCAGTGGTAGAGCCACTGGTTTCAGTATCGTTCTCGAGAGCCGATACCTCAGTGGCATCAGGCACGGCACTCGCGTCATTTGTGTCCTTTTGAGCACACAAATCGCCCTCAGAAGTTAAAAGCCAGTTCCACACTTTTCCATCATCAGAAATGGAGATCAATCGTGTTTTTGAAACAAGAAGAGAATCGTCGCTAAAATCAAAAGGATTGTCAAACTCCACACTGGAGGCAGGCGAAGGAGGTGCATCAGAGTATTGCTTCGCAACATTCTGAAGGGTGGAATCTGATTCGCAGATGACGACTGCAAGAATTGAAGGAGAAGGTACGATCGTGCCAATGGAAGGCATCAACTCTTCCATAGTACACATAACATGCACCTGTTCTCCCCTGCAATACCATGCTCGTAAGCAAATAGCCTGAATGCCAAGCTAAACCATCAAACTAAGTGCTGAGAGAAGGAGAAAACCCTTCAACAAGGTACTCATCATCAACAACAAATATGCAGCTTCTAGCTTTAGTCGACGAACACTTGCATGATAACCATACAAGCAAAGGAATAAAGACCAAGCTAGAAGTTACTCCCTACGCAATGATCCTCTTAACGAAATGCAACCTCAAAATTTCAAGTACGCTCATTGCCTAGAATGACGAATAGCTTAAAGCTGCTTACTCTTTTCTCTTCCAAATGCTGAGCCTTCCATCGAGATGTGCACAATAAAGCCAATCGTGGTTTGGGTCCGGCAACACGTCGAGAAACTTGCCACAACCTCGAGGCAATGATGCTGCATACAATGCCGTCTCGTACTGCAAATCAAAAACAACCAATTCCCTCGGAAACGTCACATACAAGATGTGCTTCCAGTGTGGCGAAAATGCCAACTTCACCACGTAAGTGGGGAAAACCGCAGCCGCCGGTGACGACGAAGACGATCCAGTCAAATCCCTCTCCAAACGCTGCAATTCGCTGCAATCGGTCCTGATCTGCAACTCGCCAACCGAGATGTCGTCCTCGGTTTCTCCCAGCGCCTTGATAGACAGAAGAAACCCTTTGATCCCGATGGCACACGCGCGGCGCGAGTCGAACGGATCGCGGCGAATGCAGGAGAAGTACTCCGGCGAGGCATCGTACTTCCAGATGCAGCGGCCAGTGGCGGGGGAGTAGAGCGAGAGGAGCGAGGCGCCGGAGAGGGCGGCGAGGAGGAAGCTGTCCGGCTTGGACTGGATCCAGCAGAGGTCCTGGACGCCGGATTTGGGAGAGACCGAGTCGGACTCGAAGGTCAGGAGGGGCGAGGAGCGGGAGCGGGGGTCGAGCAGGAAGATGCGGCCGTGGCGGTCCCCGGCGGCGAGGAGGAGCGGGGAGGGGAGGTCGTCGGCGGCGGAGGAGAGGATGAGGGAGTGGGGGAGGGGCTGCGGGGACCAGCGGACGGCGGTGACGAAGGGGGAGAGGGAGGGGAGGCGGCGGAGGGCGGCGGAGGCGGAGGGACGGGGACGGCGGCGATGAGCTGGAGGGAGCGGGAGTCGACGACGGTGACGGAAGAGCCGGAGGGGAAGGCGAGGAGGCCGGAGGGGGAGAGGTCCATGGATCCGAAGTTGTTGCGGCTGGGCGGGCCCGGGAGCATCGTGTCCCAGGGGACGACTCCGCCGCCGGCTGCGGCGGCCGGCGGATCGACATGGCGGCGGCGGCGGGGGCGTCGGTGGATCGGAATTCTCGTCAACGGAAACGCATTTCCCCACGAGGAAATGGAGGGAGAAGCTGGAGGTGGGAGCTGCAGTCTGTTTACGAATAACGACTGCATTTGTTCGCAGGAGTTTTTATTTTTTATTTTTTTATTTTCGGAATGTGATCGAGTTTAGTTTTTTTTTTTTTTTTTTTTTAAATTTAAGGATCTTTTTAATAATTAATTATCTCCGTACGTCCTGATTTTCTTTAATTAATAGTTGATTTTGACTATCTTAGTCAGTAAATTTCACGATTTTTCTTTTCAAATCATTCGGACAGTCAAAAAAACTTATAATCTCTAAATCCAGCAGCTCAATTTGACAAAAACTCTCCTATATTTTTCACTACGAAATTGTGGAATTTCTCTTCTTAAAATGTCCAATACCTAAATGAACTCAGAGAATTTTATTATCACTAAATATTAATAAAACTGTTTTTGTGACGACTTTTAGACTACCTAAATAAGGGAAGATTTGTGCCCAAGAAGTTACCAATGTAACACCGTTTTTTTAATGAATTCATTACTCTTTTCTTATTGCTCCAATATCTAAATCGAAACTCCTAACATAACATCCGCATTCACTCGACTTTAATCCCAAACAATAAATGGTTAAAAGTTAAAATGGTCTTAAGAAAAGCAAAAGAAAAATGTTTATTAGTTTCATCATTATATTTATCTTATGCATGTGTATTAATTTTAATGATCAAAATTATCAAATTTGATATATTCTGAATACGTTACTCATTGGAAGAGTTTATTCTCTCTTTAAATTCGATCTCCATCACAAACATTACAGAACAAAGGAAAATTCTTTTGCACGTGAATTATAAATAATCTAGTTAATAAGATTTAAATGCATAGTCTTTCTCTCTCCGCGCGTGGCATAGGCATCAAGACCTGACTAATCTAAGATATCTCGAGAGTGGTCGGGGATCTTGAGGAGAGACCTACTCCTACCTTGTCAACATCAACTTTTGTCTATGGAAACAAGCTCGAATCGAGAGAGTCGCAATGCCAAAGAGAGCAAGATCTTTGTCCACTGATGGCCAGCCATAAAAGGTAGTGATAAGTCATTTCAAGATACTAGACGTGAATGTAATACTCAATCTACAACCTCTTGCATGATACATGTAATGTGATGCAGCTAGCTAGTATTGCCCCGGTATTAGGATGATATTGATTTTCAATGTTGAAATTGGATGACAGCTAAAAAAAATAACTTCGGCCTGACTAATCTCCCCACAATATAAAGTAATATCACAAGTGGTTTGAACCTCAAATTTAAGCCGTTAATTTACGTGAAAGTCTATATATATTATTAAGATGAATCATAGTCATATGGTATCGAACAATGGACAAATGAAAAATAGAAAAAGAGACGAGAAAACAATGAGGTGATATGTGGATGCGAATCCTCTGTTACCTCTATTATCATGTAGTATTCTCTTTTTGATGTGTTGGTGAATCTCAACAATTAGGAATGTATAATTGGACCAAACCATCCTGAAAACCAAAAAGATTCCTGATTCCAAGTTTTTGGAACCGGCAGATACCAATTTGGTTTTTAGTTTCAAGTGAAGACCCAACAGAATTTGGACCGATTTTCGAAACCGATTTGATAAATCTAAAGAAAGTAAACACCATGGTTTTTTCTCTTTTTGACCTCAAGGTTGAGATTTTATAAATTTTCTTGTAAATTTAACTATATTGTTTGTTTTGTTTTCAAGTGGTTAAACATTGAAACAATATATTTTAATGGATGAATGAGGGATGATGTTCTATAATTTATGTTTTATGTTACATGTTTTTAATTTTTATTGTAAATAATTATACGTGACTATCTGTTTATTTTATTGAATTGTTGCTTTTGGCATATAGGAATTTTCATCATTTATCTTTTACTTTGAATTGTTTTATGAGTGCTATAAAACATGAAATCAAAATAAGGAACAAAAGAAAAACAGGTTGTCTAGTAAATCCTAGAATCAAATAAAAAAAATAGGGAAACAAGGTAAATTTCAGATTCCAAAAATTGGGAACTACTCTTACCATGGTAGATTTGATAATCTAGACTTGGAATCTACCTATTATGAAACCGATTACCCTATCGACAATTGATATTTAGAACTGTGATTTTAATTAACTTAACACGACAAAACAAAACACCCCGACAAGGATCTTCGCATCCTCTTTTTTTGGGCATTCAGCATTTTCGACGTTCAAAATACAAGAGCTAGTGATTACTCTATTCCCATGGTCATTAGGACAAACTCATCTTTCTTCAAGGTGAAAGGGCAGACATCGATGACCCTGTCGCACGCCTGCATTCATAAGAACGACACCGCCATTATCTTACACAACGTTAATGCATGATGATCCCAATTTCTTATTGAAGAGGACAGAAAGAGGATGAAAGGGAAAGCTTCGGTCTTACTCATCTCCAGATCCAAGAAATGCTCCACCACCACTTCACATCATCGTGCCCCCTCAACATCTGGATTTTTAATTCCATTTTTCTCCTTCTCATAATATTTTAAGATTAGTGTTGCTTGTGTTCAGTCCAAGGCAGGCTGACTTTTGTAAGTCTAATTTATATACATAAAGGAAATTATGGACCGACCGTTGACAAGTAAAATGTATACCCCGTCTTCGATAATAACTTTCAATTTATGCCCCGACATTCTCGTTATGAGAAGGCAAGTGTGACGCTAAAGACTTTTCGCCGGCGCAAGTTATTATGTATAGGTTAAGGAATCGTCTAAGCGTGACATATACCCATGCGAAACTCATAATGGCTGCATGGGAATCATGATAAAACAAATGGAGACCTCTCCTTTCGATTTCGTATTAGCAAAAATTACCGGACTCGACCGGCCTGATTTTTGGGGCCCGAAAAGGCTTGCGCCATGATTTTGGGCTTGTCTTGTTTTTTATTCGGGCCGGTTGAGGCCCGAGAAGATTGAGCCCAAAATGGTCTGAACCTACTCAAACTAATTTCTCAAAATTTAAAAAATCTAAAGCGAAAGAATAAAATAATAGGAAAAGGCATTATTCATTCTCAAGACACTTTGATAAATTCTTACTTAATTTAACAGAACATAATTGAAATCTATTCTTTTCTCCCCTGCATTCGAAAAAGTGGTCGAAAATGTATATGAAAAGAAGTGATCTTTCAGGCATATATCCATTTTAATTACAAAGGCAATACAAAATTGGGCTAGGCCCAAACTAGCCTAGTAAAGATTGGTTTACTTCGGTCAGAACCTACTCTTGTATGATCAGCTTGGGCTAATTACGGCTTATTTAATAACGTGCCAAACAGTATCTAATCTATTTTTTTTTCTTTTTTGGAATAAAAAAAGAATATGGTAACTTTTTTTTTTCTGATAATAGATTTATAACAAAATCAAAAGCAAAAAAGTTCCTCTTTATCCCGGGGAACAACTCAGGATCAAGCCAAAACCATTTCCTTTTTTTTTTTTTTTTTGTCTCTCTCTTCTTTTCTCTTCCTCTTCTTCTTCTTCCCCTAGCTGGTCGCCAACCATCGAGCCAATTGAGGGGGAAGCCTCGCTAGACCTCAACTGGCCAGTCACCAGCCATCACCTCGATCGACAACTAGCTAGAAGAAAAGAGAAAAAAAAAAAAGAGAGAGAAGAGAAATATAATAAAATTATTAGAAAATTAAAAGAAATTAAAAGTCACAAAAAAATTGAAGTATTGTATTAAACACAATTCTATTTTAGGAATAGAAATTTAGATAGTTACTAAACGCCTTCAAATACTTAGGAAGTTGTCTAGAGAAAGAATAAAAAAAATATTTATGAGTATAAATTATTTTTAGAAATAGAATGATTACTAAATGCACCTTTAATACCATTAAGAATCTATCAAGTGAACCCAAGTCTATCAAATTAATTAGGGTTACCAGAAAAGAGCCAGCAGGATCGAAACCCTGAATTTCGGCCCAAGCCCTCCCTAGCTCGTTTGCGCCCCCAAACATCGATGCCGTAGAAATCTGTCCCCCTCGATCCAATTAAAGGAGATTAAATAGAAAAAAAAAATTAAGACAAATATAGAAGATGATCAAAATGAGTCGATCAAGGACATGGCATGCCTTTGCATCGGTGCATTCACGAGTCCGTGAATTTTCACTTGGATGCTGCATCGAGGAAAGGACATCGGTCGTTGGGATGCGGAGCGCTTTCGATCTCAGGAAGTACCATGCACAGCAAATGGACAGCCGGCCCTTCTCTAGATAGAGCAACCGATGTGGACGTGACATTGAAGGACGGTAGCTCCCCATTGAAATTTCAATAATTATACAGTGAATTTGGGGAATGAGGAAGGGGAAAAAAATTGAAAAAAGAAGAAGAAAAAAGCATTATTTTCTGGAAAATGGAAATAAAATCATTTGGAATCTGGTCAGGAAGATTGTAATGTTGGTTTTCTTTTAGGTGGTCAAAAAGAGACGGTTGACCAAATACTCATTTATTATACTTTTCACGTTTGCTAGGGTTGTATCATATATAAGTTCATCCATCAATTTTTTTTTTTTTTTCCGATAAGATGAGAGTTAATCAAAATTGGCATTACTCAAACCGAACAAAGTTACCCACTTGTGGGCAGCGCAGTTTGTTAAGTTCACTTCTTCTAGTGCATGGAGGTCGAGGGTCCAAAACCCTGTATTGCTAGCGATTTAAATAGAGGGCCATGGTGGTGGGTTGCTAGGCTAGCTTTCCCCGAGGTATAGGCGCCGTAGGTCCTCCATCACGGAGGCCATGAGACCCCAAATCGGCATAAGTCGACAAGGCATGCTCCGGTAGATCTTTGGTCACCAAAAAAAAAAGTTGATCAGAGAATCCATTGGTCTAGTCGCAATCTTTGTTGGGGGTTTATGTTGTTCCGTGGGCCAACTAGTTTGAAAACAACACCCCCTTTTATTACGTTATATCTAAATCAATGAAAACTTTCGGTTCCACATCAACGTTGATATGGAATATTTAAGATCTGAGCGACGATCGACTGTCGATATGATGGTTAACAAGATGTTGGCCCTAATCATTCTAACCACATACCATTGATCAAGCACACACTGCAAACGACATTGCCATGTAAACTAGAGTGAGGAAAAATGAGGGAATGCAAGAATTGTGGACGGTCTAGCCCTTATGGAGTTAATTGTTTTTGCTTTTCATATTTTGTGGAAGATAAATGATTTAGAAACCATTTCCCCATAAAACGATCATTTGTATCGCTTGAATAACTAGTCAATAAAAGCGTTTTCATCATCCACAACAATTTATGTCTAAATATTTTCGTGAAAAGTGAGAATATTTTTTGTTCATCCACTTTTATAAGTGATACCATCAGTCGTTTTTATGAAAATATTTTTTAAATCATTCAATTTCTATGAAATAAACGGACTCTGAGCTGTCTGTTTAAGTTTCAATGGAAGCACGAAGTATTGCCTGTCTAGACGGACAGCCACATAGGTTGTGACATGTCACGCCTCATTTCACATGGTCCACCACGTGGGCTATTGAATTCCTACGTTATCCTGGGCTATTGAAAATCCTAGAGACGTTACATGTATTGGCAAAGCTTTGGATTGGTCAATAAGGGAACGACATGTTCTTTTCCCGCTCACATCCATTTTGCCTTTGTCAGGTCCTTGGCTTGAGATTTAAAGGCTGTTCACCACCACTGCTTCAAAAGGGTGCTGGGCCTGGTCACTGGTCGGGGATTTGACGGGAAGAAATTGGTCAAAGTGAACTCACGGGTGGAGTAAAATAACTTTTTGAGTGATGGTCCCTGTCCTCCTGATCGGAGGCACGCCACTTGCCTGGAGCCCAGACCGGACCGACCCGAATAGGCCCGGGCTGGGATTTCAGGGCTCCCTAAGCCCGAAATGGCCCGGCTCGGCCCCATCTATTTCATATACCTTTTGTGTGCCTGAAAATGTGAAAAGCAAACGATTGGGAATACGTTAGTTATGCCCAAAACAATTTAGTAAACTCACGAAATACAATTGGAAGAATAAACACATATAAAAAAGTGATTTTCGGGTTTGGAGAAAGAAAGCACGAAAGTTAGGCTAGAGTTGAATGGACCGGCCCTTCTCGTTCTAGTTCGACCCGGGGGCATTTTGTCTAGGTTCTGGCCGACCGAAAAGCAGTGAAGCCTACCCTACCCCGTCCCGTGGGGTGCGTGGTCAACCACGCATGACGAATTAGTAAGGCAAATGTGAAAAGGGGGACTGAATTTTTTTTTGGAATCTGATGAGAAATTGTGTCTTGGGTGAATGATGGTGAGGTCTGCCTATCATGGATTATGGACATCCATTTGACCATGGCCTTGGTGATATTCTCTTGCACTAGAGGAGAGAAAAATGCCGGGTGAGGAAAACTACAGGCGGTACAATACAATTCCCCCATGTATCATTCATTCGTTTCCCCGGCCATTATAGAAAGAGAGAAAAGAAAGCGTTTTGGCTTGTTGAATTATTGGGGAGGACAAAGGCCATAAACGAATGGGGAAAGCGAAAGCAACTCTTTCTCTCTCCTCCCCCTCTCCTCTTCTTCAATCCGCCCTCGACCCACTGCGGACTGGGCATCGAAAGTGGCAGGAGATAGCAAAAGCACGACGTTTGCACTCCCCACAGTGAACCCATCGAGCCCCCCCTTCTCCCTCCTCGCCCATGTAGAGTCTGTCCCTGTCCTCTCGGCTGCTTGAATTGCTTGTGCTCCTTTCGTTGGTTCTTGGGTTTTCTTGATGTGAATCTTGTGGCGGGAGGAAGGATGCCAAGGCCCGGTCCGAGACCTTATGAGTGCGTCAGGCGAGCTTGGCACAGCGAGAGGCATCAGCCCATGCGGGGCACCATCATCCAGCAGATCTTCAGGTGGGTCGGTCTCGGTTGATTCGTGCTTGAATTCGAGGCTTTAAGGTTGGTGTCTTTTTTTTGTGTTGGAGTTGTGAAATTTGGGATGCCCGCCTGGTGTTGATCAGGGTCGTCAGCGACGCGCACAGCTCTGCTACCAAGAACAACCGGGAATGGCAGGAGAAGCTTCCCATTGTTGTTTTCAGGGCTGAGGAAATCATGTACTCCAAAGCTAATTCCGAGGTTCTTACTTGTTCTTTTGCCTTCTTTTGGTGTTTCTGGGTTCTTGGGTTTGCGTGTATTTTCAAGGTTTTTGTGTGGTGGTTCGTTGTAATTTGAGTTGTTTGTTTGGTTAGGTGGAGTACATGGATCCCGAAAGTCTATGGGAGAGGGTTAACGATGCCATTAACACTATTATCCGGAGGGATGAGAGCACTGAAACTGGATGCCTCTTGCCACCATGTGTTGAAGGTACTAAATTTCTTTTAAAAAAATGCTTTATGCTTGATCTAGCTCTGAGCTTTTTGAAGGTTCATCAGCTTCAAGCTCAATTCCTAATGCACTTGTTACATGGCAGTCGAGAGTTCGGTGTTGATATTTTGCTCCGTTTCCATGTACTTTGGAATCTTTTTTACACTGTTTCTTCGTGAATCTGTGTTGATTTAATGCGTTCGCCCATGAGCAGCTGCACTGAATTTGGGTTGTGTACCTGTGAGAGCTTCAAGAAGTCAAAGGCACAATAATTTTAGGACTTATCTGACTCCAAGAACACGGGAACCTGTTGTTGAGATGTCTGGAACTTCGGATAAACTAACTGACAGACGATTTCCGCAGTCACCGGCAGTTCATTCTGCACAGTTTCCGAAGGTGGCAAGGTGTGAAACTGCAGGTTCCCATCACTTGGCAGCGGAGCCTTCGAATCATGTCATGGAAAGACATGAACTTGCTTCTCCTTGCAGTCACCCTCTTCCATTTGAGAGTAGTCCCCGAAGAGTTAACGGATTAATGACCATGGAAACAAACTCCTTGATGAACTTTGGTTCGGTATATCCCTTGTATTTTGGAAACCACTGCCAAGCTGAAGAGATGCGGACAGTTTCACAAGTTCCAGATGATCCAGGCACCATACTTGTTGGAACTCCCATAGGGACATCGATTCCAGAGTCTACTGAAGCTGGTATGCTGCACAATGTTTTATCCCATAATAGTTCTGAAGGTACTCTGAACGTTATTGGCAGAGTCAATTCCAGAAACACCGGTGAGAAATCATCAGAGGAAAAATGTGACTTGTCATTACGGTTGAGTTTGAATTCGGATCCATGTGTGAACACGAGAATTAGTCCAGTTCCTGAAGCTGAGGATTTTGATTTAAATTGTTCCCAGGAGAGAATGGAGCTTACTGCATCGCAAATGCAGGTTAATGAGGAATTCTGTTTTCTCCCGAGCAGAACCTCAACCATGGAACAGCTGGAGTTCTCGCCACGTAAATGGATTTCAGATGATGAGAGGATTTTGGAGGCAGCGATTAGGAAGCGCAAGGAACCTTTTGGAAACAATGAGGGAGCTGCTCAATTTTTCTGGCAAACAGAGTTCCAACGCAATTTGGGTACTGGTTTATAGACACTTTTCTTGCAGCTATATCAATATGCCTATTAGATCAGAAATGCCCTAAAGTATGCATCTGCCCTTGATTTACATAGTCAACGATCGTAGTGTTACCTGCTTCTGATGGCTGCTAGTGTTCATCATGCAAAAGTTTAAATGACAAAACAAACCAAGCTTTCTCATCTCAGACAATCGGGGGGGAATTTTCTTTATATGGACATATGTGGATTCAGACACTTTCTAGGCGCATGTTAAGTTACATTGTGCGATGGGCCATCTGGGAACTGATGTCTGACAGA
The DNA here is from genome assembly GCA_014182715.1 of Eucalyptus cloeziana. Classification (NCBI taxonomy): domain Eukaryota; kingdom Viridiplantae; phylum Streptophyta; class Magnoliopsida; order Myrtales; family Myrtaceae; genus Eucalyptus; species Eucalyptus cloeziana. Next base: position 51,679,843 of record CM024636.1, on the reverse strand, counting down.
GGGTAGATGCAGCATTGCCTCTGTTCGAGAATGAGATATTAACCAGCTCCTATTGAGATTTTTTAGTGAGCATATAAATGCAAGAATGTCCTCATGTCAGAAGGCGATATCTTAATGGTACGGTTGTCTTGCTGAAGAGCTCATTGGCTTCTCAAAAAATATCCAGGTAGTTGTGCAGTGCCCAGCTGCCATATTTTTATGTTGGTTTTTCTGTGAGAGTTCAGAATTTAGGATGAACTAAATGGTCTGTTGGACGAAGGAAAAGACACATGCAGGGTGGCATCATCTATGGGGATGCCATGCCTTCTTTGGCTCGATTTTCCAACTGAATGGTGACGTTCTCTCTGACTTCTTATTTTGGAACTTTTTTGGGGGGGTTGTCGACTAACCCGAGCAGATTGTGCTCATGCCGTCATGGCCTGGTCAAGAGTCCTTAGAGAAGGTGTGTCAAAGGTTGAATGAAATGAAGCAATAAGGTAAGAGACAAAATATAACGAGAGAGGAAAATATGAGAGCGGGGTCGATCTGATCTGGTTAGAGAGTTTAATTAGAATGGTTAGTTTTGATGATCAGTATGGTAGCTGTAGTCTGATCTGATCCTTGTTGGATCTTGTTGTATTGGCTTGTATCAGGAGTTAGTCACCCTGTGTGGTGGTCGGGAACGTTATTTTTGTAAGCGCCATCAAGAAAAGAGATTTAGCCTTCAGTGTGCGACTTAAGGCACACCAAAGGCCTGCATGAAAGATCTGTTCCTAGAAAATGATGAGCTCTTTCAAATCTTCTGCTAGCGCTCTGCTTTCGGGAAATGCATAAACTCAAATTTGTCTTGACGGCGTTGCATTTCTTAGCACACCTCACCGTGTTGTTGGTTTTACTCGCAGCTGAAGTTTCTTTTCCTTTCTAGTTTCGGAAAAAAAGCGCCGTGCACAATTGCAATTGGCTTCCAAAAGTTCAATCCTATGGATGTTCTTTGACATGGTATGAACAACTTACTTGGATCATAGTAACTTCGATGAATGGACATCTTGACTTTACATACATTACTACATCAAATGGGAATCGGCAAATTTGCTTCCAAAAAAAGATATTGGCGCGTTCAACATGTGCATGATGCGGAGCATAAGTTAATATGACCCTTCCTGTTGATGTTGTCCTATTAAATGTAAAACGAAATACACCTCCTCAATTTCAGGATGCCAGCCATCTGCAGAAAGAAATTCATGGCTGATCCCATTTAGTTTAATCGAGCTACAGCCGGAGCTCTTCTTCGCAGCACTAGCACTCAGTGATCTCCTAGTCTTGACCACGTCATCCCACCGTTTCAAGCTTGTGTACATGTTAGCCATGATCGAATACGCTCCACCGTCTTCAGGGCACAACTCCATTACATTCCTGGCTGCCTTTTCTGCAGCCTCAACGTTTCCATGTATTTTGCAACCTCCAAGCAACCCACCCCAGACAAAGATATCGCCTCTCATTGGCATCTTATGTATCATGTCTTCGGCCTCTTTGACCAGGCCAGCCCGGGCAAGCAAATCGGCCATGCACCCATAATGCTTGAGCTCTCGGGCAACGCCATATACGGATTCCATCTCGTTAAAAATCTCAGAGGCTTCACGGACTAGACCGGCATGGCTACAACCAACAAGAACTCCAAGAATACTCACTCCATCAGCTCGCAAACCTGAGGAAACCATTCTTGAGAAGTAGTCAAGCGACAAATGACCACATCCATGCATTCCTAGCCCTACAAGCAGGGCATTCCAAGTGAGCACATTCTTTTCCGGGCTTGCCTCAAACAGCTCCATTGCCATTTTGATGCAACCACACTTCATGTACATGTCGACCAACCCGGTGCACAAGAAAGGATCTATTCGAATCTCATTTTGCCTGATATATTCATGTATTTTCATCCCTCGATCAATTTCGCCCAGCTGCGCACAAGCAGAGAGAGCAGAAACAATGGCGACATTATCAGGCCGAATGCCTGAAGCAATCATGAGATCAAACAGTCGGATAGCCTCCTCGCACTGGTTTGTCTGTGCATAACCAGTCACCAGAGTACCCCACGAGACAGCATCTCGTTTGGGCATTTCCTCAAACAATCTCCTCGCGCTCTCGACATCGCCCGACTTCACAAGGCCGTCGATCATGCTATTGAAACTTACGACGTCGCGGCAAGAACTCTCATCGAAGACCCTGCGCGCGTCGGCCACATGACCGCACACAGAATTCACGCGGACGAGAGAGTTGACAACGAAAAGATCGGCTGCCAACCCGAGCTTGAATGCTTGGCAATGGAGGGCCTGAGCCAGAGACAGAGCCTGAAGCTGGGCACAGGCCTTGAGAGCAAAAGGGAGCGAATGGAAGTCGAGGGGCAAGCCGAGGCGACGCATTTCGACGAACAGGAGGAGGGCGGAGACAGGGGAAGAGAGCAGGGTGTGGGCTCTGATGATGGTGTTGTAGCAAAACGTGGACGGGTCTCGGATGGCTCTGAACACCGACGAGGCGTAGCCCCTTGATACGTCGGCGCTCGGGCTCGGTGGGGATGTAGTGGGGATGAGGGCGGTGAACGCGAAGAGGATGCGGGCGAGGACGGGGCTCGGGTCGGCGGAGAGGAGGCCATTGGCGATGGCTTGAGCGTGGACTTGGTGAAGGTGTTTGGTGCTGCTGCACTTCTTGAGGACGACGAGAAGCGCAGACGAAGAACAGGGACTCAGCATCAGCTCCTTCCCTTGGTAATCAAAATGGACAAACTTTCATGCATTTCTTATAGGGGTACCGACACAAACGGTCTGAACTTTGGCCCAACGTGTAATTTGGTCTCTAAATTATTAATTTATTCAATGTGGTCCATAAACTTTTAATTTGTTCAATATAATCTCTAAATTTTTGATACATATTCGATCTACTCAGGTACAAGACTTTGTCTCAACCCATGTAAGATTGAAGAGAGCATGAGCACGAAGTGATCTTCAACAACCAAGCAAAAACAAGGCGAAAGTGTAGAGGACCGTGGAGAGGGCACCGGAAGTCAACGGCGACGGCGATGACCATATTGAGAAGCCGGCAGAGGTGGTGGAGGTGACGTTGATGGCTAGCTTCTGGCCGGCCTCACAGTGTGAGTCGACTGTGCAAATGAAGTAGTACACTCCAACCTTTCTCGGGATTTGATATCCGTAGCTGAAGCCATTGGACCCCACACCAATGGGATAGATGTTGGCTCAGCTGTTGTATTCTTCTTTTGATACGGCGGCTAAGTTATGTGTTCCGTTGAATTCGAATACTGCATGATGGTGAACAAGGAAAATTATTGGATCGAGAGCATGATAATTGTTGTGGATAGATTGGACTCATGAACCTATCAAAATTCTATAGAACTTCTCGACATCTCTCTCCATCTATGTATCTAAGACAAGCTTGATGCTTTTCTAACCCAAGTCTAAAGATATACTGGTTTTGAAATCATATGAATTTGGGATGAATTGTACTACTAAGAATGACAGATAACAAATTTCGATAAGTTAGGGATTAAAGAACATAAGAGCCATCTGGACGGTACATGGAATGTTCTCACAAATTGGTTAAGTCAAGATCTTTGGCCCGTTCAGGTGGTCTCAATCGACAACTTCAACAGCTCCGCCAATTTTTTCTTCTCTCAATTCTTCTTTTTTTTTTTGCCCTTTATTATTATTATTTTTTGATCGGAAGCCCTTTATTATTCAAAGGCACGATTATAATTACTCAGCTACCTAAAGGCGTGAGCGGGCTTTAGGCCAATTTTTTGGGCCCGGCCCCGATTAAATAAAAAGGCCGGGATTCAAGGAAGGGCCTTTCAAGCCTAGCCAGAATATTTGTTTTTTATTTTATTTTACAAAGTAAAAATAGAATAATTATTATAATATTGACACCAAAAAAACACCTTATTATATGTTTAATTTTTAAATTTATTTATGGCTTTTATCAAAGTGTCTCGAGGATATGTATCTTCCATCATATATTATTTTTCTATTCTTAATTTTTTTTTTAAAATTTCTTAAAACTAATTTAGTCTGACTACAAAAAGAGAAAGTTATGAAAATCTAACCCAAGCTTTAGGCTATAGGGCTCTTTCACTAGCCTCTACCTAAATGGTAACTAGCACAACAATCGATCGATATTACCCCACTTAAATACGGGTTCTGGACCGACCAAAAAAAAAAAAAAAACGGGTTCCGGCAATCAAATGTTTAATTATTAATTCCTGAATCGGAAGGACGATAATGTCTTTCCCACTAGTCAATCTAAGATGAGCCCTTATAACATTCAGTTGAACCACTAGGATTCGCCCTAGTGGCCACCCTCCCAACATGGAAGGGGAAGGTGAGGGTCAAATCCCCACATTCTCGGGGGATGGGGTGGGGACGCGTAAGTTTCAAGAGTGGGTTTCGATTCCCACGCCCTGCGGCGGGCAAAGTCCGAGAGTGAGTGTAGAATAGGAATAGAGTAGAGACCGAAAAAAAAAAAAAAAAAAAAACCTTCAGTTGAATTCCCTATTTCGAAAGCCAGAAGATGAAAGTTCTCTCTCTTCTTTTTGATTCCAAATCGATGTCACGGAACGTGAAATAGCAGGGGATTAAAATTGCTTTTTAACCTAGCATGTCGCCGCCCTGGAAGGATTTAGTGGCAGCCCATTTGTCGTAAAAGCCTGCGGTGATGTTGGGCGGAGCAGTCCAGCCTTTGCCGTTTCCGACGACGTACTGCGTCACCGCTTCGCACTCAATAAAGGCCAAAACGACCACCAAAGCCAGACCCATCGCCGTGCTGCTTCTGCCCATCTTCTTCAAGTTCTGTCTGATGAGAGAGAGAGAGAGAGAGAGAGATGCGTTTGAACTGAATGGCCCTTAGCTGCTGACCAACATTCGCAAATGATTCTGTACTTCTGCTATTTATAACAAGTGATGCGTTTGAACTGAATGGCCCTTAGCTGCTGACCAAATTCGCAAATGATTCTGTACTCGTGCTATTTATAACAGGTGACTAATTCCAAAATGGTCTCTGAAGTGATTGCGAAATCTCAAAAGTTTCAACCCAAATGTGGGTTTTGTCCCAAAATACCCCTGAAGGGGATGCTGAATTTCAAAATACCCGTCGGGCATAGTTTTCTCTAATCCCCTTGAGGTGCATTTCAAATATCAAAATACCCCTTGTAAAGTTATCAGTAAATGGATTTTGTTAGTGAGTACATCTAAGTAGTTAATTAGGTAAACTTTGCGATTTCCAACCCATCGATTATTTCTTGTCATGTGTAATTATTACTTTAAAAAACGAATGATTTTTTATCTAGTATGCTTAACAAGTGACTCGAAAGTACTCGTTATATGATAAGTAGATATGTTCTGTTCATGTCCATTTAAGGAAGTTTTCTTGAGAGATAAAGAGAGAGAGAGAGAGAGAGAGAGGGATTTGCCCTCTGTTTTTTTTTTGCGGCCTAGGATCAGGTGTCAAATTTGATCAGTTTCGTGCCAATATAGGCGTACTTTTTCTTGGCCTCTGCTGGAAGTTTGCATCCGTAGCCGCTGGGGTGGTCCCGTGTAGCAATTGATGATACCATGGCAGCCGACGCGGCGGCCAACATGTGAGTGCCGTTCCATGGAGAACACGGGCAACATCAAATCAGGGACGTAGGTTTGATCGGAACCATGAAACCATCGCGCGTGGATCAGAATCGTCAACCTGTTGGGAATTCAAGAACAGTGATATCTGATAACAGGACATGGACAGATAACCGGAGAACAGTGAGTCAAACACGAACGTTACCTCCTTTCAATCTTATTCAATACGAGAAAATTGACTGAAACGAAAGCTTCCCAAATGTCTGAATTGAATTCCTCGTGTCGGAATCCATTCAATCTGACCTCTTCAACTCTTACCCGTCTCCAAACTTGACTCGAAATCTTATTTTCTCCGTGGAAAGTGTTGACAATTGCTGCAGTTGCATACAATTCAAACCATCCTCTTTTGACATGCTCTTCTGGACCTTCACGAGGTTTTGCAAATCCGGCATCTCTTAGTCCAGAAACACGCCCATCTTTCGTAGCGATTCTGCAGAGGCAGATCACCGAAGAAACCTGAAGATCCCACTCCGCAAGAACAAGATGATCAGGAGTAGTCTAATTGTGCCGCTGGCCATTGTGATGGCATGTCTTGTGAGGGGCGCGACGGCGGCGTACTACACCGTCGGAGGTGACGTTGGTTGGACATCTCCGTGAACATAACTCCTGGGTTCTATGATGATTGGGCTGCCGGCAAAAAGTTCATGGGTGGTGACGTTTTGGGTAAGCCATTGATACAGCTCCTTAGTTCTTCAATATTTTACTCGATATCTTATCATCATATTGGTTCTTTCACCTAGTCATTGGCTTAAATAAAGAGCAATTGCATGACCCTGTTTGTTATATTATTCTTAAAACGAGTCTATTATATGCACGAAGGCGATTGTCTCTTCGTTTGCTCGTATCCCGCCTTAATTGTTTTCACTCCAATATGTACGTCTGAGTGATTTTGTATTGCTAAATCGATAAGCGAACATTTCTGATCAAATCTCTCTAGAGGCGTCCTTCTTTATTTCCGCACGTCGATACTAATGCTTGTGATCAAACTATTTGCTGCAGAATTCTATTACAAGGGAACTCAGAACGTGGCCGTTGTATCGAAAGAAGAATACGACCGCTGCGGAAAGGTGTCAAAGGTGTTGGATGAAGGCGAGGACGGCGGGGGCTATGGATACCGGCTCCCCGCGAATGCGAACGGCATGTATTACTTCATCAGCACCATCAAATCTCATTGCGAGGGCGGTCAGAAGCTCGCCATCGACGTTGCCTCCAGCGTCCCGTTTATGTCTTCTGTCAGCTCCGATTCCTTGTCCGTGCTTGTCTCCGCTGTACTGTCAGCTCTGTTCATCCGTTGACATTTGAATGTACTTGCATTGTGCTTGAACTCGTGTCGTGTACGTCGTCTTCCACCGAAGCTCATGCCTGAATGCAAAACGAGACATTACGAAAGTGATGACATGAGCTTCATCAATTTACGACAAGGACCCAAGAGATGTAGTGGACTAGAAAAGAGAATTGAACACAAAACTTATAATGTGTTGGTTCAAAAATGATTTGGAAAACATTTGTTTAAATCAATCGTTTGTATCGCTTGAAATAGTTGGTCAATGAAAAATGTTTTCATTATGGATAATAATTTATGCTTACATATTTTTAGGAATGACCAAAATTAATTTCATTCATTTATTTTTGTAGACGATAAGCAACCATTTTTTATAAATATTTTTCAAATTATTTATTTTTCGCGAAACAACGTACTCCTTAGTGATAGATAAGTTGACATCATCTCCCAATTTGTCACCTCTTTGTGTTATCACTATGAGTACTCTTTTTGGGACTTGATTCACATGAAATGAGCTGGTTTATTACAACATGTGAAATTTAGGCACGAAATGCATTGGAGTTAGTCGAGCTCTCGTAGTGGTGGTTTCATACAAAAAACCGTGCATGTAGGCAATTATAATTCGCATAGTTTAACAACGGGGCATAACAAAGTAGAAGTCGTAAATTTTATGTACAGAATGCACTATAATTTTAAATTTCTCCTCAAAAAGTGTGCGTATGTATTCTCGCTAATGTTTTACAAACAAATTATGCCAATTAAAAACTTTAGGACCTAATTGCATTTTTCATTATATTATTTGAAGGTTCATTGCATTGCATACATAAACTTTAAGACTCATGGTACAATTTTCCCAAAAAAATTCGAAAAACTTATCGCCTCTCTCTCTCTCTCATTCAGCCGTTGCACCACCATTGCTTTGCCACCGAAAATGGTCACTGCCCCAGAGAGAGAGAGAGAGAGAGAGAGAGAGAGAGAGCCTTAAGTATGCGGTGGACGAAGATTGTCATCTCACTTGATCGAGCTCTCGTGGCAGGCAAAGAGAGAATTTTTAAAAATTTGAAATTGACATGTGTTTTATTTATTTATTTATGTAAATCAACATGTATAAGTCAAGTTGTAAAAATAACACCACCCGGCCGGTTAGTTTATTGAGCTACTAATCGAATTGGGGGATGGTTTAATCGGTCAAATCCAAAAGCGACGATGCTAGTGCGCTCGTCGTTATAGCTCAATTGATATAAAAATAATTATGAACTTCTAGCCAAGATCAGTCCTCTTCATAATCTAACAGTTCATGTGAAGTGAGCTAATGTAGATCAGGATTACCTGTCACTTAATCTAAGGATTCATGTAGAGCAGGCCGATATAGACGTGGAATATCCGAAAATAGCTTTGACTGATGAGTGCACAAAGGGCGTCAAGAGTGTCTACACGCACCTCTTTGTGAACATCCATATTATACGGGGAGGGACTTGTTTTTCTAAGTATATAAAAGTCAATAAGGACCATACGACACGGACCAACCGAATCTTAACGACTCCGATGGCTTCGAGTCTGCTCCCGACCAAGTTTCAGAGAAGAAAAGGAAAATCGCCGATGTTCGCGAGATAAGGAAAGAACTTAGCTTTGTTCGCATATGGACGTGCTTGATTTAAGGAGCTTCATTGATCGAGAAAGCTAGCAAGTGTAAAATTACACTGTGATCATACTCTGCGACCCAAATCTAGTTCATAAGCACTGTGATGATACTTGTTGATAAGAGAACTAGCATGGATAAGGCGCCGGCAGTGGTCGTGGAAGCCGAGCTAGCTGGTGACTTGGATATATTTCAGATCGGTGATGGTAATGACCATCTTCAGCCCGTTTTCGCAACCGGAATCGACTGTGGAAATGAAATGATACTGCCCATTCTTGTTCCCCAACCCTCCAAGTGAATAAAGTAATACATAATCGCTCCCAGTAATCGGGGTCGCATTTCCGCAGGTGCAATATACCTCTTTTGGACACTTCTGCAACATCGTGCGTCCCATTCACTACAAACTCTGCATTATAGAGAAGGTTTCAAAATCGGAAGTATGATGCGGCATGAAGAAAGAAGAAAGAAGAAATAGAATCGATATGAATTCTCACGTTTAGACTCCTTGAATTTTAGAAAGATTGGTCGATTTATGTTAGATTAATGTCCAAGTTAATCTGAGGACGAGTATGAGCTCATACGAGAACATGGTCTGCATCAATCGAGCGAACTAACATTTGGACATGAATTTGTTCATTTGCAAATCTAACTGAGGAGACTAAAAGGGGAAATAAAAGTAGATGAGTGCTCACTCAAAAGGTCGCCTTGCGCGAAAGTTTTGTTGGCGGCCACTCGAGGTAGTACCTCGCCGTGATGTTTGGTGGTGCGGTCCAACCTCGGCTTTCGCCAACTACATACTCCGTCGCCCCTGCACCTCTGAGGCAAGCCAGCATTGTGACGACGAAGCAACCCGCCAGGTCAACGCCTCTCCCCATCTTTTCTTCCAAAAATCCAAAACGCTTCAATACCCTCGAATCTACTTTCACAATTGCTACTCCTGATGACTGTGAAGAGCGTAGGATAATTTGAAACCAATGCAGCTCGTTGGGGGTATTTATAGATATGGGGATCAAGATAAGAACACAAATCAAAGGCATGAAACAATCACATGCTGACAATTTGATGATGTCAGGTGTCACTTTTTAATTGGTTGCGGTGAAGCTATATGTACACAAACTTCCTAGCTCTAGAGTAGTTGTCCTTTCGTCTTTCTGGGTGTGTTTTGTTGGAAGTTTGTTTGTAAAACAAATTAAGTGCATTTTTCTTTGTCCCATATAGGAAAAATGAGAGGAAATGAGCCAATTTATAAGTGTGAGGTTTCCTTTGAGTATCTAAAGGAATGATTGGGTGTGGGCTAGACCCCACCATATCCGCGTGCGGTTGCGTGATTATTTGGTGCACTTAGCACTTTGCACGCTTGCGCGCCCACGGATTAATTAGCACTAATCCCTTTGTTATTTTATTTTTTTTTTATTTCGTGTGGTTAATTTATTAACTTTAATCAATTCAAAGGTTGTTTTTGTTTATTGAGAATTTTCTGAAATTAATTAATTAATAAATAATAATTTCGAAATTTTATTTATTAAATCATAAAAATTATTTTTATTTTTTATTCCGAATTTTTTTGTTTGTGTCTCTTTAAGGCAACTTTTGAAAAAGATACCCGTTCAGTTTGCAATATTTCTCGAAGGGTTTCATTTGTTCAGTTTTAACTTCTTACGAATGGACGCCTTTGTTCATTTTGGGCAATTTTCGAAAGGATATGTTTGTTCATTTTCGCAACTTTTCACGAAGAGTTGCCTATGTTTTAAAGACTATTTTATATATACATGTCAGATTAAAGAAGAACGAGTGTGATCATTTTTCATCTTTTCGAGTTTTCATTCTGAAAACTACAACCATTATTTCAATTGTTTTCTAGAGAGATCCTGGAGAAAATACTAGGATTGCTATATAGTATTCTCATTTTGAGACTTTGTTGTATCCTGGAGGATATTTGCCGGTGACCATTAACAATTTTGTGGGGGCAAATAAATTCTTAAAGAAAGTGATATCATGCCTTAAAGTCCGACTCGGGTATTCTAAAGATCCGTTTTCATTGTTCTACCCAATTCGAAGCCATATTCTCCCAATAATTTTAAGGATTTATTTCGCAACAATGGAGTCGGAGACAATCAAAGTGATGAATCAAGACATGGTCAAACTAGACCGGTTCGATGGGAGCAACTTTGCTCGTTGGAGGGACAAGATGATGTTCTTACTCGATGCTCTGAAGATTTCCTACATACTGGATCCTAACTTGGCGCCTATAGAAGATCCAAAGCCTACCATCGAAGGAGGACAGCCAAGTGCGGAAGCCATTGAGAGGGTTAATAAAGAGAAGAAGAAACGTGCGGAGGACGAATTATTTTGTCAAGGACACATTCTGAATACTCTGTTCGATCGTTTATACGACTTATTCACTGAAATGAAGTCGGCTAGAGAAATTTGGAATGCACTAGACTTCAAGTACAAAGCGGAGGAGCAAGGTACCAACAAATATCTAATCGCAAAGTATTTTAATTTCAAGTTTATTGATACTAAACCCTTGTTGGAACAAGTCCATGAATTACAATTGCTTGTGAATAAAATCCGTGCCCTTAAGATTGATATTCCAGAAGCTTTTCAAGTTGGAGCAATTATTGCAAAATTGCCTCCAAGTTGAAAAGACTATGGAAAAAGGCTGATGCATAAGTCAGAGGACTTTACTTTGGAGCAAATACAGAAACATTTTTGCATTGAGGAAGAGTCACGTTTATGTGATAACTCTGTTTTGTACAATTCCAAGGTGAATGTTGTGGAAAGGAAAAGGAAAATTGGCCAGAACTTCAAAGTAAAAAGCGAGCATAAATTTAAGAGAACACAAAAGAAGAAAAATGGTTGTTGTTTTGTTTGTGGCAAACAGGGACACTACGCCAAGGAATGCATTCAACGCAAGAGTATTTCAAAGGACAAGAACATTCCGACAGTGAAGGCAGATGCAAATCTGGTTGAGGAAAATTATGTGGTCATGATTTCAACCATGTTTTCGAACATGAAATTTTCTGAAATTAATGATGCGATGGCTATGGTTTCTGAAATCAATTCTACCACTATCCAATCCAATTGGTGGTTATATTTTGGAGTAACAATCTATGTGTGTAAGGACAAATACATGTTCAAGCAATTTGAGGAGATTGTTGACTCAAATGTTCGAGAGGTCCTGATGGCGAATAATGCTTTTGCAAATGTTGCTGGAAAAGGCACAGTGGAGATAGACTTCACTTCTGAAAAGAAGATTATTACTCTTCTTAATGTGTTATTTATACCCGAAATTAGGAAGAACCTAGTTTCTATTGATTTACTTTGTAAGAGGGGGTTTCGGGTTTTGTTTGAATCCAACAAGATTATCCTATCGAAGAATGGGCTGTTTGTTGGAAAGGGTTATGCTAATGATGACATGTATCAACTGAGTATTAATAATAATATTGCTAGTTCTGTTTATATTGTTGAGTCTTCATTTTTATGACATAGTAGGTTGGCACATATAAATATTCATTATTTGAAGAATATGAAAAAGTTAGACTTGATAAATTTCAATGGTGAATGTGATAAATGTGAAATATGTGCTAAGTCCAAGCTTACTAAGAAACCATTTCCTAGTGTTAAAAGAAATTCGAATTTATTAGATTTGGTTCATAGTGATATATGTGAACTCAATGGTATGCTAACACGTGGAGGTAAAATGTATTTTATTACCTCTGTGGATGACTGCAATAGGTTTTTATATGTTTATCTTATGAGATCGAAAGATGAAGCATTTACCATGTTTAAGAAATATAAGGCTGAAGTAGAAAATCAATTAGAAAAGAAAATCAAAGTTCTATGTTCAGATATAGGTGGAGAATATTTCTTAATGAATTCTCTTCATTTTGTGAAGAACATGGTATTATTCATCAAGTTTCAGCACCATATACTCCACAACAAAATGGTTTGGCTGAAAGGAAAAATCGATCTCTTGGAGAAATGGTTAATTGTATGTTTTCAAATTCAAAGCTACCAATTTATCTTTAGGGAGAAGCATTACTTACTGCATGCTATATTCATAACAGAATACCTTTCAAGAAAAATGACATAACCCCTTATGAAGTATGGAAAGGTAGAAAACTAAATTTGTCATATCTTAAAGTGTGGGGGTATTTGGCATACTACCGAGTACCGGATCCTAAGAGAATAAAGCTCGGTCCTAGAGCTATCAAAAGTGTTTTCATTGGGTATGCTGAAAACAGTAAAGCTTATATACTTCATGATTTAGAGTCCAATGTCATTATAGAATCGAGAGATGTTGAATTCTTTGAGAATATGTGTTTTACAAGTTTTGAAATTATTGAAAATAATTCAAAATCTATGGAAACTCAAAGAGATTCTCAAGAGAAAGAAACGAATGATTCTAAAGACATGATTGAACCAAGGAGAAGTACTAGAGCTAGGAAACTAAAAGACTTAGGTCCTGATTTTATTACTCATGTTTTTCTTGTTGAAGGAGATGGAGATAATAACGTGACAAATAAATACCCTTTAATATTAAATTTAGAAGATGATCCTAAAAGTTTTGATGATGTTATGTCTTCTAGAGATGCTTCTTTTTGGAAAGAAGCCGTGAATGATGAAATTGACTCAATTATGTCCAATAATACTTGGGTATTAGTAGATTTACCAAAAGGATCAAAACCTATTGGGTGTAAATGGGTTTTTAGAAGAAAATATCATTCTAATGGTTCTATTCAAGCTTTTAAGGCTAGACTTGTGGCCAAGGGATATAGACAAAAAGAATGAATAGATTATTTTGATACTTATGCTTCTGTTGCACATATAACTTCTACTTGAGTTCTTTTTACTCTAGCTTCCATTTATGATCTTTGTGTTCATTAAATGGATGTTAAGACTGCTTTCTTAAATGGAGACTTAAATGAGGAGATTTACATGGAACAACCAGAAGGTTTTGTTCTTCTTGGAAATGAAAGAAAATTATGAAAATTGATTAAGTCTCTTTATGGGCTTAAGCAAGCTCCTAAGTAGTGGCATGAAAAGTTTAATTCAATCATATTGTCAAATGGTTTCATTAATAGTAGTGCTAATAAGTGTATATACTCTAAATTCACTAAAGACTATGATGTCTTAGTGTGCTTGTATGTTGATGACATGCTTATCTATGGAACAAATATGACTGGAATTATTGAGACTAAGAAGTATCTAACTTCCATGTTTAAAATAAAGGATTTGGGTGAAATAGATACTATCTTAAGTATTAAAGTTAAGAAACATAGTGGGGCTTATTCTTTAAACCAATGTAGTTATGTTGAAAAATTATTAAATAAATTTCAACATCTTGGTTTCAAGGAAATAAGTACTCCATTTGATTCTAGTATTAAATTAAATCATAATACTGATAGAGCGGTGGCACAACTAGAATATGCGAGTGCTATATGGGCTTTGATGTATGCGATGCATTGTACTAGACTTGATATTGCTTATTCTGTATTCAAGTTGAGTAGGTATACTAGTAATCCATGTATAGAACATTTGAGAACTATTACCAGAATTTTTGGTTATCTTAAGAGAACTAAAAATTTAAGATTGTTCTATAATAATTATCCGGCTGTATTAGAAGGATACACTGATATTAGTTGGATTACAAGTGTGGGAGATGAATGTTTCACTTTTGGATGGATTTTCATACTAGCTAGAGGTGCTGTATCTTGGGCAAGTAAGAAACAAACATGTATAACTCACTTAACAATGGAATATGAATTTATTGCTTTAGCGGCAACTGGGAAAGAGGCCGGATGGATTAGGAATTTGTTGTTGGATATCAAATTATGACCTAATCTTATGCTTCCTATTTCTATCCACTGTGATAGTCAGGCTACTTTGGCAAGAGCCTATAATAGCACCTATAATGGTAAGTTTAGACATATTAGTCTAAGACATGAATATGCGAGACAATTGATTAAAGATGGTATCATAACAATTGTCTATGTGAGGTCAAGTAATAATCTTGCCGATCCTTTGACAAAGGCTACAAAGGCTTTACCAAGACACATGGTAATAATGACCTCACAAGAAATGGGGCTGAAACCCTTTAATTGAAATCACCAATAATGGTAACCTGACATTTTTCTAGAACATCACTAGTTACAAGGTTTAATGGGTAAGAACAAGTTATTCAATGTGATTGTTTGATATTGACGTAGCCTTGATATGAGAAGTTAGTATCATCTGTTATGTTTTGTAGGTTGGATTGAATTCTTAATGAAATATAGTACAAACTTGTAATGTGTTGATAGTAACAGAAACACATAGTATATACTTCACCTATATGAGCTTAGAAGTGGTGCTGCTTCGTACGAAAGTGAGGGTTACTTTCTAGAGAGCTCATGAAACAGGATCAAGCACAAGGCTATAATAATGCGGAGTAATATATACTTCTCGTTGAAACAAGAGGTTAGTGTATGTGCGATATGTCCGGTTCTATTACATAAAAGTACAAGTTTAAAGCCGAGCTATTTGTCACTTTGATAGAGCTTTGATGTACTTGCATTAAGTAAAGATTTAACTCGAAAAAGACATTGTCCCTGAAATCTTGGCTGTACGGTTTTTTTTTTTTTTAATTTTAATTTTTTGAAATCTTTGTTTTACAAACAAAGTGGGGGATTGTTGGAAGTTTGTTTGTAAAACAAACTAAGGGCATTTCTCTTTGTCCCACATAGGAAAAATGGGACTAAATGTGCCAATTTATAAGTGTGAGGTTTCCTTTGAGTATCTAAAGGAATGATTGGGTGTGGGCTAGAACCCACCATACCCGCGTGCGGGTGCACGAATAATTGCATGATTATTTGGCATACTTAGCACTTTGCGCGCTCACGAATTAATTAGCACTAATCCCTTTGTTATTTTATTTTATTTTTATTTCATATGATTATCTTATTAACTTTAATCAATTCAAAGGTTGTTTTTGTTTATTGAGAATTTTCGGAAATTAATTAATTAATAAATAATAATTTCGAAATTTTATTTATTAAATAATAATTATTTTTATTTTCTATTCTGAATTTTTTGTTTGTGTCTCTTTAAGGCAACCTTTAAAAAAGATACCCGTTCAGTTTGCAACATTTCCCGAAGGGTTGCATTTGTTTGGTTTTAACTTCTTACGAATGGACACCTTTGCTCATTTTGGGCAATTTTTGAAAGGATATGTTTGTTCATTTTCACAACTTTTCACGAAAAGTTGCCTATGTTTTTAAGACTATTTTATATATACATGTTAGATTGAGGACGAACGAGTGTGATCATTTTTCATCTTTTCGAGTCTTTTTTCTGAAAACTACAGCAATCATTTCAATTGTTTCCTAGAGAGACCTTGGAGAAATACTAAAATTGCCATCTAGTATTCTCATTTTGAGACTTTATTGTATCTTGGAGGATATTTGCTGGTGATTATTAGCAACTTTGTGGGGGCAAATAAATCCTTAAAGAAAGTGATATCACGCCTCAAAGTCCGACTCGAGTACTCTAAAGATATGTCTTCATTGTTCTACCCATGCAAAGCCATATTCTCCCAACACGTTTCTCTGTTCTGGATAACATTCCAAACGTCTTCTTGGGACGTAGTGTACTTATTGTCGAAGAATAAGTTACCCAACTTAGCTTTTCGTGTCCGCCGAAAATTCGTTCGTAAAATGTCGTGTGGGAGTAGCACAGGAGGTGCCCTCTAAGGCCTTTATTGGAAAAAAAAAAAAAAACAGAGGAGATTTCAACGCAGGCGAGATGTCTAAGCATATACAGTCAATGGTTTAGCAATTGGCGAACGGATACACGACGTGGAATTACGGACACAACATCAGTTGGATTCCTCTTTGCTATTGAATGGAAACAATTTTATCGATACGACTCATTCGAGTTTCAACTTGTATTTTAGCTGATCCTTAGGACTAGTGGAGTATTCCATAGAGAAAGATGCTTGGATAATGGTATGTTAGTCAACGCTACGGGAGAATTATGGACCATCTTGGCGGATGACATTCGAATCCGGTTAATAGGGAGTTGATGCCCTTATTTAGGGAATTTTATACATAAAGGAGATTCTCTCTAAAGATTAGCTTTTTTATCGGTTTTGTTTCTGTAGTAGCTAGATTTCTCATGTTTTTATATTTTGTGACAGAAAGCTTTATCAACTCGTGGGGGCAAACTGAATAGAAAATGCGAAGTGCCGGCTTAGCAAGGAGCTATATGTGCCAGTTCCTGGTGTTCGTGGTCGTAGAACTCTTCTGTAGTTAGGCTGAAAAGCCGCTCGCAAGAGCTCGACGAATCTCGGATCTAGGGCGACCCCAAATGGTACCTTTTCCTGGAGTGTATTATGCGCAATTAGGTTTTGAGCTCAGGCGTCGTCATATTTGAATATACTTTTGGTATGCCCCATTACAGCAGGAGGTGGCGGAGCTTCCGTCGGGTTCGACCATCTCAGGAGAATGTTTTATCTTGGCGCCTCTTCAAGTGGTCTATCCCACCACCAGATTCTGTAGATGACTTTGCAACGCATACCGTGCAGACGGTCTTCTTCATGCTATTGGGAGGTCCAAGATGTTGAACATCTTCCAAACATTGGACCTTCGCCGCGAAGGATGCATGACATCGACCGGAGTTTGCTGCTCGGGTCTCCATATCGCCGAGGGAAGGTATGATGACTCGTGGAGGGATGCTCCTCCACTCTTGCACTTCAGTATAGTCGTCCGGTCATTGTCGTCGGGTTGTTCTTATGGCTTTAAGCGGAGCGGGCATATAAAGCCGCAGAGTGCATCTCAATCGATGGAGCTCCTGTGGCGGGGAAAGAGAGAGGGTGTTGAAATTAAAATGTTTTTGTATGCAAAGTAACAAATAACGCTACAAGCCGGCTAGTTTATGCGAAATTGGAATGGGCTACCTGTTGAATTAGGATGGTTCAACTGGTAGAATCCGAAAGTGAAGGTTGCTAGTGTGCTCGTCACTATAGCTCACAAGCCATTAGATTATGAAGTACCCATCACATGATCTAATGACTCATATAAAGTGCGTTAATGTAAACCCAAACTACTGGTCACATGATTTAACACATCCTGTAAAGTGAGCTAGGCAGGAAGTATTCGAAAATAGCTTGGATCGGTGAGCGTGCAAATGCACTAAACCATTGCTATTGATCTAGACATTGCTCTATGTGGTCATCCATATGATAGGACAAGGCACTCATATTACTAAACGTTTAAAACTTACAAGTGTGATCAAGGCACGACAAGAAAGATCCTAAGTTTCGTTTTCTGTAAGCTATCAGATCTCTAATTGTCCCACCTTGACTCCAACCAAAGAGAGAATAGCATGACCATCCCTTCACCCAAAAGACGCAATCTCAAATACAAATTAACAACCAATTATATATATGTGTTTGTATGTATGTATGTATGTATGTATGTATGTATGATAAACCTGCAAGTTGGTTACAATATCATAGTTTTTATAATCCATAAAAAAGAGTATGTATATCTCCAAACCAACCACTAAACCCAACAAACTCATATATACAACTCCTACCAAAAAATCTCGTGACCAAAAGTTCCTTATTGATAGCGCTCTTGTTCTACTTATCACTAATTGAAAAACCTGAAAAATATATAAAATTAACGGTATGAGCAATTATAACCCAGTGGGTAATACTTTTTTCTTCTAAGCAGATTGAACATTCGCTATAGACATATATAAAACAATACTTGAAACCCATGATACGTCCCAAATGAAATACGTACATTGGTCTGGCAATCATAGAACGGATATACAACTGGAAATACGGACACCACATGAGTTGGATTTCGAACCACGGATATAGAGCCTCCGCGGCATAGTTGAACACCTCCAAATGGTTCAGCAGCAATGGCTGAATACCGGCAACCATGGCATAACGGAAGGAAAATTACATCCATGCATCTATAGATAGCAGGCCTTTTTCCAACATCAAATTGGTGAAAGTCCACCTAATTTTTGCGTCTAAAGTGCTAGGAAAATTCTCTACATTATTTTGAAGATAACAAAATAATTAAAGGCTGCTAATGTTTGTCTTGATTGAGTAGAGTTAGGTGATAGATGCATAAGCTAATATGCATATGGTGTCCTAAGTGGGTGAATTGATATGAGTGATTTGCCTCTATCAAGGGTGAACAAGGTATTAGACATCGATGTGTCTAAAAGCTAATGGACCTAATAAAAGGTGAATAAGCTTAGAATGAGGAGTTCGGTAAAGCTTGGATGGACTTGTGTAAGGTGAACAAGTCCGGGAGAATAGAAAATTCGTAAAGACTTGAAAGAACCATAGAAATGTGAATAACTAGTTGAGTCATGATTGCCAATACGCTTGAAAAGGCAGAAGATAGAAGATCGAAGTTGGTAGAGTCATAAGATATTGGAAGAAGTTGCTCCTTCTATCAAATGAGGTAAGGATCTAGGTAAGGGCCCAACACCCTCACCTGTGGCCGATGAGAGTTTGCGACTTCCTCACTTGTGGCTGGCGAAGATCAGCTGGCAACCTCACAGGCTAGGGTTTTGAAAAAAAAAATATGAAGAAAGAAAAGAAAATAAAAGAAAAATAAAAAATAAAAAAATTAATAAAATATGAAAATATTATTAAAAATTATTAACGTCAATGCCAACTATATTACGTAAGATGGTTGACATCTATGTTAGTGATTTTCAACTAAAATTGACTGAAAGGACTCATTGAGTATAGATGTAAAAGGTTTATGACTAAATTAGCACAATTAAAAAAATTTAAGACTAAATTGGTATAAATACAATAGATTTATGACTTTTTTTTAAAACTTTTCCCGATTTATGGGTCTCCTCACTCATTATTATATTTGCGTGTAATCGTCATGGTTGTGTAGGTCATCGTCAATGGGTTGTTCACGTAGCTTAGGTGAAGTGGGCTCATATGAGCCCATGGGCGTGTAAGGAGTTGGTTATGTCCCCGGAGCAATGAAGGTGTCTAAGGTCCGAAGTGAACTCTTTGGAATTGGCGAGTCGACTGGAAGTGGGTTGGGTCTTGCCGTTGATTTGGGTGCATTGCTGAAGACCGAAAATATCTTATATAGTTATCATAACTTTTCTTAGAAGTTATAAGTGATAAGGAAGGATAAATGGATGATGGTGAAAATGAGAGGAGGAATTGAAATAAATCTTTTTAAATTTTTTATTATTTTTAAACAATCTTGCTAACGATCACTGGATAACTATATATATATATATATAATTCCTCTATGTGGACATCCATATCATATGACGAGCTTATCAATTACGAAGGCTCACTAAAACATTCAGGACCCTCTTTTTATTCCATACAATACACGAATATGAATAATCAAGAGAGAGCAATTACAATATCCTCCTCCTCTATGACCTAAATCTAGTTCATAAGCATCGGGACGATGCTTGATGATAAGAGAACTAGCATGGATAGGGTGCCGATGGCGGTCGAGGAAGGCAAACTATTCGGTGACTCGGTTGGTGTTGGGCTGATGACGGTAATGGCAAGCTTTTGCCCATTGGCAGTGGGAATCGACGGTGCAAATGAAGTGATATAAGCCATTTGCCTCCGCTGGAAGTGTGAAATCTGAAAGAAAGCAAAGAAGAATAAGGAAAAACGTAGGAAAATTTTTGTATATTCTATTATGTATCTCAAATAGTGTACAATGCTCTACAATTATAGCACTAGGCATGTACAAGAAAAAGGAAATAGAGAATATTACAAAATCAATTCCGATATTAGAGTGATATTAATTGATCTAGCATATCAATCTAAATCCTAAAATCCTAAAGAATATTGCACAGGATCGCATATCTTCCAACACTCCCCCTCAAGCTGGTGGCTTGTAGATGTCCAAGATAGTTAGATTGCTTAGTAGATATGCGTGTTGTCTCTGACATAGGGGTTTGGTGAAGACATCTGCAGGCTGTTCTATAGTCCCAATTCCTCTTGTTTCGATTACCTCCTCTTGAATCTTTTCTTGAGTGAAGTGACAGTCCACTTCTATGTGCTTTGTTCTTTCATACACTATAGGGTTGGACGCAAGTTTAAGTGCTGCATCGTTGTCACAAAACAAGATGGTCAGTCCCTTTGTTTGCACCCTAAGGTCCTGAAGCAAGCCTCGCAGCCATACTATTTCACAAGTGGTTTTCGCCATAGCTCGATATTCAACCTTTGCTGAAGATAAAGACACGGTTGGCTACTTCTTTGTTTTCCAAGAAAGTAAAGATTTTCCCAGCATGATACAGAATCCTGTAATTGATCTCCTGCTCATCGGACAAGTTGCATAATCAGCATCACAATAAGCTGTCATCTCCATGTTGCATCTTTTTGAATGAAGAATTCCAAGTCCTGGACATTTCTTCAAATACTTAACAACCTTTAGAGCGGCATTCATGTAGGACTGCTTTGGCTTATGCATAAACTAATTGAGTGTTTGCACAGCATAACATATATCTGGTCTAGTCATGGTTAAATATATGAGCTTTCCTACCAGCCTTTGATAACCTGCCGGGTCTCTAATAATAGGATCATCTTGGAGATTCTTCATCATGGTCCACCGTAGTTAACTTGACATTTTGTTCAATTGGAATAGCTGCCGGTTTGCTTCCCGATAGACATGCTTCTGATATGATCTCTAGCACGAATTTTCGTTGACTGAGGGAAATCCCTTGATATGATCGAGCAATTTCTATTCCCAGAAAATATTTGGGTGATCCCAAGTCCTTTATGTGAAATGTCGAATGTAGGTATTCCTTGGAGCTCTTTATGGCAATTGCATTGTTACCCATAATGAGTATATCATCAACGTATATCATTAAAAATTATGGATGACGTATCTTTTGTCCATGTAAAGAGAGCGTAGTCATATTTGGATTGTTTGAAACCTGCTGCCGTGAGAGCATTCGCGAACTTGGCATACCATTGCCTGGATGCTTGTTTGAGACCATAAAGGGATTTGCGGAGACAACATAATCTATTCTCCTCATGTCTCCGTAAACTCTGAGGAAGTTCCATATAAATTTCTTCATCCAAATCACCATGGAGAAATGCATTGTGGACATCCATTTGGTGTAATGACCAATCTTGGAAACCTGCAACCAATAGGAAGGAGTGGACCGTGACGTCTTTGGCCACTGGAGAGAAAGTCTCATGATAGTCGAATCCTTCTCGCTGTGTAAACCCTTTGGCCACCAATCGAGCTTTATATTGTTCAATCGTTCCATCTGCTCGAAACTTTATTTTGTAAACCCATTTGCATCCTATTGCCTTACAATCATAAGGTAAATTCACAAGATCCCATGTATGGTTGTCATTTAATGCTTGCAATTTTGTTGCCATGGCCTTTTGCCAGCGTGGATCCACGCATGCTTCATCATAACTAGCTGGTTCCCTTTCTTCAGATATGTGACTAATACATAGCCTATATTCCGGAGACAATTGATTGAAAGAGACATAGGACAAGATGGGATAATGAATACTTGGTGAGTTGTGTGTGGCACAAATATAATCCTTAGTCCAGGTTGGTGGGCGTATGATGCGCCCTGAACATCGAGGAGGATTTGGACGTGATGGTAGAGGCTCTTCCATAGGTGGTGCCGTCATGAGATCTGGAGCTTCTTTAGTAGTTGCATCCTCAGATCTTGGAGAAATGTCCTCAACAGTAGTCCGATCGCTTGTGGAAGCACTGTTGAAGGTTCCTAGATTTCCTATCATAACATAATCAGGATCCTTGGATATATAGTCTTCAGGGAAAATAGCTTGAGAAGTATTGACATCGTTTTCCTTTGAGGATTGATCTTTAGCAAATGGAAACACGTCCTCATGGAAGACTACATCTCTACTTATGAGGAATTCTCTTGTAGAGGGTTGAAACACACGACACCCCTTTTGAAGATTTGGATATCCCATGAATATGCACGGTTGGGCACGAGGACTCATTTTATCCCGAGGGCCTGTCGCAGTGACGTAGCATAAACACCCAAAAATTCTTAGGTGATCCATTTTTGGCTTCTTTCGGAAAAGGACTTCGAAAGGGCTTCGACCATTCAACACCTTTATTGGCATCCGATTAATTAAGTATACTGCCGTGATCATGCAATCTCTCCAAAAATTATTTGGAATAGAAGCCTCAAACTTCAAGGCATGTGCCACTTCCAGAATATGTTGATACTTTCTTTCCACCACTCCATTTTGTTGTGGAGTGTATGTGCACGAACTCTCATGCAAGAAGCCATAGGATGAACATAATGATGCGCATTCATGGTTGAAAAATTCTCTTCCATTATCTGTCCTAATTTGCTGGACAGATTTTCCAAATTGGGTCTTTGATAAAGAGATAAATTCCTTTAAGTGAGATAGAAGCCGACCCTTAGTTTGCATGAGGAAGATCCATGTTGCTCGAGAATGGTCGTCAACAATAGTAAGAAAATATCTTGATCCATCATGATTAGGTGTATGATACGGTCCCCATACATCAACATGAATTAGCGAGAAAGCACTAGTGGAATGACCCATGCTAACTGGAAATGGTGCACGTGATTGTTTTGCAAGTGGGTAGATATGACACTGAGAGTAAGGGAATAAAGCATTGTGGCCCATTCTAGAATGCAAAAGGAAATTTTTATCATTGGTAGTGGCATTACAGAATGATTGTTTATTGAAGGAAAATTGAGACAAATCTAAAGTTCTCGGAATGCTAGTCTAGAAAGATAGTCCATCAGAAAGATTACCCAAGCCCATCAGTTTCCAGTTGAAAGGGCCTGAAAGAGACATATATCGGCATTGAAGAAAATACGACAAGAGTTTTCCTTGCAGGCTCTAGACACATAAATCAGATTGAACTGGAAATTTGGAACATAGAGGACATTTCTCAATGTTATTTGAGGGCTAAGTTTCACAATTCCTGTAGTGGTCACATAGGTAATGCTTCCATTTGGCAATCTTACGGAAACAGGAATACTTAAATTTTCATGAATAACGGAAAAGAAGCCCTTATCACAAACAATATGATCACTAGCCCCTGAGTCGATTATCCAAGAATTTCGGGAAATAGAATTTATTAGGCAATGAGAAATACCTGAGAAGCTACTTCCTTTGTGGGAAATGTCCATTTTTTGCAATGCCTGCATAAGCTACTGATACTGCCCTTGAGTGATAGGCTGATCATTATTTGAACCTGAGGTCTGATAAGCTACTACCGAAGATTCCTTCCCCTGTTTTCCTTTTTCACCGGGCTTGCTGTGCAATTTCCAGCAATTATTAATGGAGTGGTGGGGTCGCCTGCAATATTCACAAAATAACTTATTTTTCCCTTTTAGATTTGGCCCATATGCCTTTGAACTCGCGGAAAAATGTGGACCGTTGGATCCTTTAAAAATATCCGCGTGCCCACCGTCTGATCCTAATGAGGAATCAGGTCCTTTCCAGCCGTCCGATCGTGCCTCACGATTTGGACCATCCATTTCAGACACTTTAAAAGCATATGAAGTTGTCCCAAACCCTAGCTCTTCTGGCCGCATGCTTTGTTCTGGAGTCTTCTGGTTTCGGTCTCCCTCATAACCGAAAGCAATGAAGGGCAGCGTCCTGCGAGCAGCCAAGGGCAACGTCTCGCAAGCAGCCAAGGCCAACGACTCTGCTCCTCTCGCATGCTCCGTTGCTGTGAGTCTCTAACTCTCTTCTTGGATAGCCAACTGGAAAATACGGCCGAGCGATGGCATGAGTTCCATGGCTAAGATTTGAGATCTGAATGTCAGGTAAGAATCATTTAAAATGAGCAAGAAACAGGTAACTTTCTCTCTGTCTCGTATTGCTTTGTATTGCTGCAAAGTGGCCTCAGGCCCTTCGAGTTTCTCCTTTGCTGCCTCCAACTCGTTCCAGAGAGCTGATAACTTGTTAAAAACCGTTGTGATGCTCATATTCCCTTGTTTCAATTCGGAAAGTGCTTGGGTCAAGGAATTTTTTTTTGCACGGTCCAATTTTCCATACATTTCCCGTATATTGTCCCACATCCTTTTCGAATCTTCTATGGGAGGAAGTTCGGCTGCAATTTCTAGACTCATGTAGTTCCCAATCCATGTTCTTACTAGTTGATTACACTTCTTCCATTGTCTCGCCATCCTCTCGTCTGTCAGAACGGGAATAGATCCGTCGATAAATCCCTCTTTATCTTTAGTAACAAGGGCTTGACGAAATTCTTGAGCCCATATTGAGTAATTCTCAGATCCCCTTAGTTATTGACCGATGAGTCGTATCTTCGGTCCATTGGCGGTAGATACATATAATGGATCATTGAGTTCTGGCCTACCGGAAACGACTGAGAGAGGGTATGGCAAGAATTCGGGTCTTATTGTCAGGTAGGTATTTGAACCCATACCTGAATTAAGCAACCCACTGGATAATCCCGCATCTTGATTTCCAAACCTAGTATTTGCGCTTGCCCCGTCTATGGTTGGCGAGCCATTATTGGGCTAGACATTGTCTTCGGAAATTTGAGTTCCGAGCCATGGAGCACTTGGGCTTGGCCCGTAGTACCATGGGCTGGGCTGAATAGGAACGGTTACCCATTGGTATGGTTGACCCGCCATGGCCCGACTCGATGTGGATTGGCCTGGAATGGGTTACCCTAGACTGGGTTGCCATGGAAAAAAACCCGCATTTGGTTGAACTTGGAATTTGGCGGCTTCAACAGGTAAGTTCACATGAGAGTTTTGAGTTTCTTCTTCTGTGATACGCTTTCCAGTAGATGGTGGTTGATCTTCTGCCATGGTGACGGTAAGATGTTCCTTTTCTTCACTTGCTCTTTTTCCTCAAAAACTGATTCTTACGCCGGAGTGCTAATGTTGTTTTGCAGGTTAGTGTGTTCTTCAAAAAATACCGGCAGGCAATCAAATAGGAGAGGTGTGGAAGTTGAAACTGAATCGGAAGCGAAGCCCGCTCTGATATCATGAAAGAAAGCAAAGAAGAACAAGGAAAAACGTAGGAAAAATTTTGTATATTCTATTATGTATCTCAAATAGTGTACAATGG
Source organism: Eucalyptus cloeziana (assembly GCA_014182715.1). Classification (NCBI taxonomy): domain Eukaryota; kingdom Viridiplantae; phylum Streptophyta; class Magnoliopsida; order Myrtales; family Myrtaceae; genus Eucalyptus; species Eucalyptus cloeziana. The sequence continues at coordinate 51,654,179 of CM024636.1, read as the reverse complement.
TCTACAATTATAGCATAGGCATGTATAAGAAAAAGGATATAAAGAATATTACTAAATCAATTCCGATATTAGACTGATATTAATTGATCTGACATATCAATCTAAATCCTTAAATCCTAAAGAATATTGCACAAGATCACATGTCTTCCAACAAAATTGAACATTTCGCCACCTTGAAATACCGAGCTCACTTTTGTGCAGCTGTCGTATTCTTCTCTTGTTACATTCGCAACGTTGTGCGTACCATTCCACACAAATTCTGTAACATAGAGAAGGTTTCAAAACCAAAAATATGACGTGACATGACAAATAAGAGAGATTTAGAATCGATATGAATTCTCACGTTTTGACTCCTTGAATTATAAAAAGCAATTTATGTTGATTACTGTCCAAGTTAATCAAACAACAATATGAGCTGACACAAGAATATTGTCTGCATAAACAAGTGAACTCACAGGCGGTCATGAAATTGTTCATATACATATCTAACTGAGGAGACTAAATAATTGGAAAATAAGTAGATGAATGCTTACTCATAATGTCGCCACCCGTGAAAGTTTTACCGGCGGCCCACTCAGTATAAATACCCAGCCATGATGTTTGGTGGCGCGGTCCAACCTCAGCTACCGCCGACGATGTACTCGGTTGCCGCCGCGGCTCATCCTCCAAGGCAAGCTAGTATTGCAACGACCAAGCAACCCACGGGAACGACGCCTCTCCCCATCTTTTCTTCCAAGTGTGTTCACCAGGTCGTCCCTGACCAAAATCACGAGTCTCTCCTGTTAAATCCAAAGAGCTTCAATGCTCTCAACTCATATGATTTGAAACTGCAACTTCCGACAACTGGAAACTGTGAAGGATGATTTGAAACCGATGCAGCTCTTTCGGGCATTTATACAAATGGGAATCGAGACAAGAATAGGTATGAAAGGCATGTAGTGAAAAGGTAGCGAAGCCTGATTGAATGCATACCCTTTTGCAAGACTTATCTTTACGGGGTCCTCTTCACGAACCATTTCGACGTTATGACCATCTGATCTTACAAAACAACAATCTAGGACGTGTTGAGATTTCCCGAGGCCAGGTGCCATTTTCTAACTGGGTGGAATGAAGCTAAACGTACCCCAACTTTCTAGCTTCGAGAGCAATCGTCATCGTTCATCGGCCACCGTCGCAATTGTCCAAGGGGTCGCTGCCTCCCTGGCTCTCTCTCTCTCTCTCTCTCTCATCTAGATATTTGTCCAGGCATCTTGTGTGGACGTCGGTCACCTTATTGTCAAAGAAGGAATCTCCTCTGTTTACTTTGCGGGTCCGTAGCAGACTCATTCCTAAAATGTAGCGTGGAAATTGGCGCACGTGGCGCCCTTCGAGGCTTTTGTTGAAAAACCATAGGAAATTTCAAGCTCACGCGAGATATCTAAGTATGAGTAGTCATAGGTTTAGCAATTATAGTACGGACATAAGACTCTGAATCACGGACACCGCATTAGTTGGACTCTTCTCTACTGTTCAATAGAAACAGTTTCATTTACATTGTTAAAAATACATTTTGAATTTCGTATATTTTCTCGATTGGTCCTGATTATTTGCAATCGATATTATATTATTTTGGATAGTCATCTTGCAAAACTCAAGTTTTAATTGTCATAGGTTCGCTCGGTTGGCGAAAAATGCTTATGACCATTTTTTTTTTCTAGAGATGTCAGGGAGGATCAAGACGATGAAGGAATAAGAAATGATTTGAAGAAGAAGAAGAGGTCATACGGGGAGAGGGAGAGAGAGAGAGAGAGAGAGAGAGAGAGAGAGAGCATTAAAAAGGAAAATAAATACACGTCAGTGAATTTTTAAAGGCTTAATATCGCTAGATCTCCGACCGAAAAAAAATAAGAAATAAAAATCCTAATTCTTATGGTAACAACTAGAGAGATTGTTAACGCTAATCGCCCTCCTGCCTTTTCCCTTAACAAAAAATCTATAACTGCATCTTTTATGTCCAATCGGAGACAGGCAAATCATGTCTTAAATAGGAAGATTCAGGAGAAATAAACTCTCCCGTTATCTAACCTGCGATAGGTTAGACCGAGAAGTGGTTGAACTTATAGCTGATTATAAACCTCACCCAACTGCTGGTACCAAAATCATAATCACCTCTCGCATTTCATTGACATATTAAGATTTCATTTATTTCTCGAAAAGTAAATAATTTAAAATTTTTTTTCCTGAAAATGATCGTTTGTATCGTTTATACAAATGAATAAATGAAAATATATTTCTTCGACATAAGTTATTGTCGATAATAAAAAAATATTTTTTATTGATTAATTATTTTAAATAATATGATATTTTAGAATAATACTTTACAAAATATTTATTTTTCGTTAAACAACCGAAGACTTTTTTTCGTTTCAGGGGAATCAAACGACAGGAAACACAACAACAACCAAGTAAAATCACATGGACTTCGTTTAGCCACCTTTCATGACATTGTTGGCAGATAGCCATAATTGCAAGAGTTTGGTGAGGATTTGGTCGAACGTGCGAATGGAACGTCCTTTGCCAGTCGCAAACACATCTGTCGACCTGTGATTGGGCAATTCGATTGCTCAAAATCTTGGCGCCGGGTCAAAGCCAAACGTTGAATTTTTTTCCCTAAGGGATCGGCTTAGATCAGCCGGTCGACAACGTTGACTTCGAGAAGGTTTGATAAAATTGAGCTGAGTTCACATTCAGCTGTCTAGCTAGTCTAGTACGTAGTTCATGGAAAAATAGATTTTATTGTATAAAATCAATGACGATCAACAAGTACGTGTCTCAATTCTAGAAAAGCAGCTCACAATAACGAATCATAATAGCCCTGTAAAAAAAGGGTAGGAAAAAAGATCGCTGAGTTAATCTAGTACAACAACACTACGGCGATCGACAAAATCCCCGAAAACAAGCCAGCGACGCTCAAAGAGGTGGCCGAGTTCCCTGGCGGCGCAGGAGGGGTGGTGGTGGTGGGAGGTGAAGAAGGACTTGTAGAGGTAGGGGTGGGGGCTGGGGGCGGTGGTGATGGGGTGGCGGTGGGAGAGGTGGGGGTGGCGGGTGGGGGCGGTGAGGATGGGGTGGCGGCAGGAGAGGTGGGGGTGGGGGTGGGGGCTGGGGGCGGTGACGATGGGGTGGCGGCAGGAGACGGTGATGGGCTCGCGGCGGAGCTGGCGCTGACGTTGATGGTGAGCTTCTGGCCGAGGCTGCAGTGACTGCCGATCGTGCAGATGTAGAAGTGCTCGCCGGATTGGTTGAGGCGGATGCTCGCCGGCCCTGTGGTCTGGAGCGAGATGGGGCTCGTGGTGTTGCAGCCGTCGTATGCTGCCTTAGTTACCTCGGCCACATCGTGTGCTTGGGTCGCGAAATTGAAGACTGCATGGAAACGCAAACATTTAGAGTGTTCGTTGCAATTCTGTCATGTGAAGTGGAAGGATAAAAGATTATTTCTACTTTCAGTCTCGATGATTTCATGATTCTCGTCACTTTTCACTGAGAGCTTGAAGACGATGAAGTAAATGTTAATGGAGTTTTTACTAGCATATACTGAAGTTATACTTCAGATATCTTCGTAGGGCGGAAAAAAGAACAAAAATAGAATGAGGTTAGGGAAGAACTTGTACCCAGAGTGTCGCCCACGGCAAAGGTCTTGTTGGCTGCCCAAGTGGAGTAGGCTGCCGGGCTGCCGGACGGGACGGTCCACCCGAGCGAATCGCCGACCACATGCGTCGTTTGAGCGCTGCAACCCCGGATCGCGGCTCCTAGGAACACCATCAACACAAGCATGTTCATTTTGCTCACCATTTTTTCCCTCCCTTTCTCTGTCTCTTCCTTGTGTGTTCTAAATTGGTCAGGTCGCCCCTGTTCTCTCTCCCCTCTACGAAGTGCTTTAGAGCTTTCTTTGAACTCCACAGAAAATGAGAGGAGGGAGAGAGAAGTGAGAGGGTATGCCGGGCTAGGATTTCAATTTATAGGATCTGGGCCTTGGATTTCTCTGGCATGGGTGTGGAAAGTGCAGCCGCCTGATACGTGCCGCGTCCATGATAAAGGGTGGTGGGAAAGAGGAGTTTGTCGAGGTCAGCACGACTCGGCGCAATGCTTAAATCATGTGGTCTATGCTAACTAACATAATCTGAATCCATTCGATCGAGCGGCGTCCACTTTCACACTTCTTCAGGAATTATAGGGAAGCAAACTTGGGTTGGAAACATGTATCATAGACTAATTTCGTCTAGTCTTTTTCGTGACACCAGAGTCGAATTCGACGGAACCAGCTATTTTGGCTTCATTGATCCCATGAATTTAGCTCTAGGTAGGCATCCAATTTAACTAAACGATAGACGGTTAGATATCAAATTGTCGGAGATCCAATCAAGGCTTGGTTGTTCTATGATCAAATCGAATTGAGCCGAGCCGAACCGAGCGAAGAGCCACGTTTGCTATTTTAACGAGTACGAATAGGTTGGTCACGATAGGAAAACCTACCAAAGATAGAGCAACGCTCTCGGACGAACGGTGGGGCAATTTGGACCGGGAGCATTCCAGAAAATCAGGCTGCCGCGTGAGGACTTCACCAAACCCGAAAAGTCGTCCTTTTTCACCAAGTCAATGCTTTTCCACTTGATTGCCATCAATGAAAAGTCCATTCAAAGGCACTGGAATTCACCTAAAAAAAAACAAAAGGGTTGCCAATTCGAGATAGGGAAAGATTAGAAATATTTGTTAGAGCATTGACTGGCACCGCACCGCCATCTTTTTTTTTTCCAGTTGTCAATCTACGGGGACTACAAGCTCTCTAGATGCAAGTAATTTTCTTCCAGAGTTGTTAAAATATCTCGTGTCGCATACCTACGGGATTTACATATTCTTTATATGCATGTGTTCTTTCTCCACCTGTGAGTTTAAGTCGATATTTCATGTCTATTAAGTTTTTAAAGCAGATTTCATTCTTCCCTTTAAAAGTTCAAATTCTCAGACGCCATTAGCACTTTATCTAGAGGGCTCTGCGCAAACCAAGTTTCCGCACAGCTTCAAGTTCGTTGGGAGGAGCCAAAATGGGAGAGTGGGAGACAGGGAACGCGTCAAAGGAGGAAAGATCTTGCCATGGGTTTGGACACCGGCATCTTGAGTTGAACTCTTTTCGTGATTTTGCATTTCGAATAGTCTTCGAAGACCTGTCTCGCTAGTGTAATGAAACCGACGAAGCCGAAAAGGAAGGAGAGAGCAAGAACAGATGGTTAAAATTAATAAACATTCTTATGTTTTCACACCTTGAATTTTAAAAAGACAGTCGATTAATGTTGGTGGTGAATGGGAAAAGCGTCAAAGAAGTCCTAAATTTATTGCATTTGTGCCAATTTAATCATAAATCTTTTAATAGTGTCAATTTAGTCATAAATAATTTGATTTAGTGCAAATTCAGTCATTTCAACTAAGGCTGGATGTTATTGATGTAGACACTGGTCAGCTTATGTGACATAGCCGGCGTTAACGTGAATAACTTTTAATGATATTTTAATATTTTTTTTTTTGATTTTGATTTTGATTTTTTATTTTATTTCTCTTACTTTAAAAAAAAAAAAAAATTCCTTATCTTCCTTCATGCTCCAACCGATTGTTGGACCTTGGCAACTGACCAAAGGCAAGGACCTCACCAACCTTTGGTGCCCTTGCCAACAATAGCGAGGACAAGCCTTGCTAGCCTAGAATGAGGCCACCCTCGCGGCCTTTGGGCTGGCGTGGGCACAAGCCTTGCCAACCCTCGACTTTAGTTAGTCATCGTCGGCAACAGGCTAGAGGAAGAAGGATGGGAAGGGGGAAAAAAAAAGAGAAAGAAAAGAAAAAAAATAATATGAAAATATATTAAAGTATTATTAAAAGTTGAAATTGCCTACATCAGCGTCGGCAATATCCAGCCAAAATTAGTTGCAAAGACTGAATTAGCATCGAATAAAAATGTTTAGGACTAAATTGACGCTATCAAAAGATTTATAACTAAATTTGTACAAATACAATAGGTTTATAACTTTTTTGACACTTTTCCCTCGATGAATCATCATGTCCTATTTGATCTAAACGCCAATATGAGTTGACATGAAAATGTTCATACGCATATCTAATGGAGGGGACTAAACATGTTACTAAGAGGGAAAATAAACATATGAATGCTTAGACAAAGTGTCTCCGCCAGTAAAAGGCATGCCGGCGGCCCACTCACCGTATTACCTGGCAATGATGTTTGGCAGTGCAGTCCAACCTCGGCTACCACCCGCGACGTGTGCTCCGTTGCTGCCGCTCCTCCTAGGCACCAGGCAGCCGGCCAAAACGACGCCTCTCCCATCCTTTCTTTCTTGAATCCACAATGCTTCAATACACTCAAATCTTCATTCGCACTTGCAAGCTTCTGAAAAGTAGGAACCGCATAGGATGATTTGAAACCAACGCAGCGAAGTATATATAGGAAACTTCAATGCACGTGAGATATCCAAGTGTATATAGTCTATAATTTAGCAATTATGATAGAATTCCAGACGCTAGATTGGTTTGAGTTCATCTCCACTATAATTTTCATTTTATATAACTTATCCAAATTTCAATTCAAATTTTAGTTGATCTTTAGAATTAGCGAAGTGTCGCGTATAGAAAAATGCTTCGACAATGGTCCATTGCTCTTGGGGGGTGGGGGAACGAACCATTTTGGGCGTTAATTTCATCCGTGGAGCCTGACGACTTTCGAATCGGGTTCATGGGGAATCAATGCCCTTATTTAGCCGACCGTATAAATAAATGGGTTTGATATGAGTACGCGACAATGGTTCGAAGTCGGCATCCAAAGGTGCGATCGAAATAGCACCATCGCTCATGGATCACGACTACGTGGGGCAAAGCACAAGAAACCTTCACCTCCCGGTTCCCACGAAAGAAACCTAAACGGTTGAGCTAATGCCCTGCTTTAGCTATGTTCTTTTCAGTAATCAAAGTAGTGCTCTCATGCTTAAAAGCCGGTTAAAAATTAGCATTTTCGGTAAAAGGAAACTAAAAGTGCTAAAAGTTGTGTACGGCGCTCACTTTGGTTCCAAAAGTTTTTTTTCTTCAGATTACTTAAGTGCCAATAAAAAAAAAATCACTTAAGTGCCCACTCCGATCACTGTAATTGGAAATCTAATGTGTCAATATTTTAATACTTTTTACATATGACGTGGCTTGCCGAAGGTCTAAATTAGCATTCAACTGCCCGCATAAGCCAAAATGAAACCGTTTGCAAGAAAAATCTAGCGATCAATTTCTTGCTGAATGACGTCATTCATCTTCCTCTCTCTCTCTTCCCTCCATTTTTATATTTGAGCTCTGCAACATCAGATGAAGGAGGAGGGATTGGGTTTGGAGGCAGCGTCGGAGGAGGAGAATTGGCAATGAGATTTGGCCTTGAACTCGGAGCCCCTGAAGATGCACCGGTCGTCAGTTTCTTTGGCAAAGGTTTGGGCATTTTAGGGTGTCATTTTGGCTTCGAGATTGATGGGAGGTGGAGACAAATCTACATGAGTTCAGTTCAGGTATTCTATCGAACATGTGACAAGAAATTTTCTAACAACGTTTACATTCAATTATGGACACAGCTGAGGTCAGCAATGAACCTCACAGTGGCTAAAGTGAAAAGAGGCGATTTTTTTTTTTTTCAGTGGAGAAGATGGCGGTGTTTGGCGTGATGGGTGGTGGCTCCATGGGCGGGCGGTGGAGATGATGATGAGGGAGGAGAAGGAGATGAAGACAAAGAAAGTGGCGGAGCGAGGGAGAGAGAGTTAGAACCATGTAGTTTAGAAATCCCGACATGGTTTTTAATGTCGATGTGGACTTGGTTTTAAAAAAAGTATGTCACGTCGCTTTTTTTAATTAAAAAAGTCACGTAATCAATTTGGCTGGAATATTTCACTATTGACACTTAAATGGTCATTTTTTTTTTCAAGTTGACATTTAAGTGATTCGTTGAAAACTTTGGCATTAAAGCGAGTGCCATACATAACTTTTGACACTTTTAGTATTTTTTTTTCCCGCATTTTATTAGTTTTATTTGCCTGTAGTAACTAGAATTTCTTGATTTTAGATTTTCTTTATAGTATGCTTTTTCAACTTTTGGGGGCAAAACACCAGCTTGGCCAAAAGCTACATTTGTCGTTTGGGAAAAGTTAATTGTAGCAAAAGTTGGTCAGAATCAAGTACTTTGTTATTATTATTTTTTGTAAAGTCTAACTCGTCAAATATACTTTCCAAAAAGTTCTATCATTCATCCTTCGGTTGATCTCTCATTCTTTCCGATTGATTTTTGCTCAAATAGATCAATTGAAAAATTAGACTTGTCAAACGAGTGGTTTGCGTTGGGTTATAAATGATCCCATCCAAATAGACTCACTTAATCTGTTTTGATTCATTTCCATTCAATGTAAATCTAATGACTTATGTTCAACTCGTCTCCGACTCGATCTGTATTGCTAAAACACCTTGATATTTAATCCAATCTATGAAAATTCACATTCAAACTGAGGGGAGAGTGCGGAGTGACTGAGCATAAGATCGAGCAAAGGCGAAAGAAAATAAGAGTTATAGAAATGGGTTGGGTTTAAATATGTTGTAAACCCATTTAAATTAAGAAATGGGTGTATGAACCATTTTTATTTCTATGAAAAATTGAGCCGGTGATCGGGAAAGCTGAGTTGGTGAGGGAAGCTTATATAGATTTAATGAGTAGGAAAATCTTTAAAAGACGGTGAAAATCGAAAATTGAAAATACACAAAACCCTAGCCTCGACGCTTGTGACATAGCCCACGGATGAAGCATGATCCAAGACTGATCGGATGGGGTTGTGTCACGCACGAAGGGCAGCCCACGATCGATCCATGAATGACCCATGATCAACGCATGAACGGCCCATGCGCCATACAAACAAAAGCCGGTGACCATTCACCTACTCCATATCAAGCGGCCCTACTAGCCCTGCCCTTGCTTTTGACACACGCCCTGGGCTTTCCCAAGGCCTAGAGCCATTGAGTGGCCTAATGTATGGACTTGTAAAGATGATACACGTTCAAACACAGCCGTTGGCTTGGAGGGAAGATCAATAGATGAGATGAGACCCGAACTTGTATAGATAGGGGTCCCTCTCCTTCATTGTGTTCAGTTTGTTCACAAGCAAATACACTCGTCCCTTTGTTCATATGACCCTCGTGTTCGTGCGTGTGTAAGTGAGACTGACTTGGGAGTGAAATCCTAAGGCTGCATGGGTGTTTGATCGTTTGAAATAGACCAACCCGTGACAAGTGATATCAGAGCCTTCGTTCCAAGTGTAATGGATGATTAGTGTCCCGATGTTGCGATCGCTCAGGTCAAGGATCACAAGGACCGCAGTAGGGCCAATGAGAAGGCTCTTATCAAGTCGAAGAAAACCCATGGTGCCTCGAGTTTGAGGATCAAATGGGCAATTTGGAACACCGAGTGACGGTCCTGGAGGAAACCATCTCGGACGTCCAAGGACAAGTTGAGGACTTGTGCCAGACCGTCGAAGGAGCAAAAGTTGAAAAGGAGGAGCTATGGGCTGAGATGTAAGAGCTTAAAGCCGGCATGAGAGAGCTTCGAGGTGAGTTGCTAGGGTCCTTGATCCGCAAGCTGAGGTAGCGGGATGAGACGTGGGAGGCGGCAATGGCGACCATGCGCGTTGAAGTTGCTGAGCTCAATGGGAAACTTGCTGAGGTTAAAGCGGCGCGCGTGAACGGGTTGATCACTGAGCAACCACATGCCAACGCACCTAAACCGAAAGAGTTCAATGGCTCACGAGTGGCGAAGGATGTGGACAACTTCCTCTGGTACATGGAACGATACTTCCAGACCATGGGAATGATCGATGACGTGATCCGAGTAAACATCGCAGCAATGTGTTTAGTTGATAACATGTTGTTGTGGTGGCGTTGTAGGTGAGATGATAGGAGTGGTGACCTTATCACGACATGGACAAAGTTTGTGGAAGAATTTCAGCGAACCTACTACCTCGCTTATGCGGAGGAGGAAGCTCGCATGGAACTCAAGCGCTTAGAGCAGAGAGGCAGAATTTGTGAGTACGTGAAGCGGTTCTCGGAGTTGTTGCTCCAAATCTTGTCCATGATTGAGATAGAAGCATACCATCAGTTCATGAGCGGACTCAAACTATGGGTAAAACAAGAGCTCAAAATGTGTCATGCGGCTGATCTTGCAATGGCTACCTCCGTAGCCGAGTCCCTCATGGAGTACAAGCCACCATCCTCGACCAAGCTTGACTCTCGTCTGAGAGAAAATGCCAATGGTGGGGGAGATCGGAGTTGATACAATCGTTTGAACGGAAGCAAACCACCATTAGCCCCTTTTAGGACTCAACCAAGAGGCTGCGAAAAAGCTAAATCTTTCGGTCGAGATGGGAAAAGCTGGTTGGCTTAAAACACGGTGAACTCCAAGGAAGTCTCGACTAGTGGCGTGGCTAGGGACGTAGAGCTTCACCTTGGTCCATGGACCAGCAAGGAAGACATCGAGATAATCTGCCTTGATGACTATGATTTTGTGCTTGGTTTAGGTTTCCTCGACAATATCAATGCGGCGTTATGCCCTTCGTAGATTGTATTTGCATCCTAGGTAAGCGGTGCCAGTGCATGGTCCCTATTTACCGCAAGTCGAGATGCGATAGGAAGCTATCAGCCATGCGGCTGACGAAAGGATTAAGGAAGGGCGAGGTGACCTTCTTGGCAGCGTTGAAGGAGGAGGGCGTGGAAGGAAGTGAGGTACCGGAGGAGGTGACTCGAGTCCTTGACGCCTTCCAAAATGTGATGTTGCTCAAGCTGCTCAAGAAGCTACCTCCTTAGAGAGAAATAGATCATTGGATTGAGCTCGTGCCCGATGCTCGACTACCGGCCATAGCATCCTATCGCATGACCCCGCATGAGTTGGAAGAGCTGAGGAAACAACTCAAAGAATTACTCGACGCGGGATACATTCGATGGTCCAAGGCCCCGTTTGGTGCTCCGGTTTTGTTCAAAAAAAAAAAAAACATGACGGATTCCTCCGCATGTGTATAGATTACTGGATATTGAAGAAACTCACCGTCAAGAACAAATATCTGATCACCCTCACTGTAGACTTGTTTGATTAGCTTGAGGAAGCCCGATGGTTCTCCAAGCTTGATCTTTGATCGGGATATTACCAAGTTTGGATTGCCAAAGGGGATGAGCCGAAAACCGCATGTGTGACCCAATATGGATCATATGAGTTTCTCGTCATGCTTTTTGGCTTGACAAATGCGCTGGCCACATTCTGCACTCTTATGAATAAGGTATTCCATTCGTTCATTGATCGGTTCGTTGTGGTTTACCTTGATGACATCATTGTGTATAGTCGGACGCTCGAGGAACACGTTGAGCATTTGAGTCAAGTTTTCCAGGTCCTTCAGGAGAATGATCTTTACGTGAAACGCGAGAAATGTGCTTTTGCACAAAAGGAAGTCCCTTTCCTTGGGCACATCATCGGGGGTAGATAAGTGTGGATGGACACGGCCAAAATTCGTGCCATCGTTGAATGGGAGCCATTGACTAAGGTAACGGAATTGAGATCCTTCCTTAGTCTCACGAATTATTTTTAGTGCTTTATTCGAGGATATTCGAGCCTTACCGTGCCACTCATGGACATGCTGAAGAAAGAAAGGTTGTGGGAGTGGACGGATCGGTGTCAAGAAGCATTTGATCAGTTGAAGTTGGCCAAGATTGAGGAACCAATGCTCATGTTGCCTGACCATGCCAAGCCTTACGAGGTAAAAACTAATGCTTCTGATTTTGCTATTAGTGGTGTCTTCATGTAGGATGGGCACTTGGTTACCTTTGAGTTTGGGAAATTGAACGATACCGAGCGATGATACACAGTCCAAGAGAAGGAGATGACCATGGTGGTGCATTGCCTTTGTATATGGAGGCACTATCTCTTGGGATCACGCTTCGTTGTGAGGACCAATAATGTGGCCATGAGTTACTTCCAAACCTAGAAAAAGCTCAGCCTGAAGCAAGCTCAGTGGCAAGACTTTCTGGCCAAGTTTGATTATGTGTTGGAATACAAGCCTGGGAAATCCAATTCTGTGGCCAATGCTTTAAGCAGGAAGTTGGAGTTCGCCAACATGATGAGTCGACCTGACTATCCATGGATCGACCGTATCAAAGAGGGGTTGAAGCACGACCAAATGGCCCAAGCCCTCCTTTAGTACGTCCAAAAGGGCAAGATGAGGCAATTTTGGTGCGAGAATGATCTCCTTTACACCAAGGGACATTGACTTTATGTGTTGCTCCATGAGAAACTCAGGAAGGAGGTGATGCACGAGTGCCATGATTCTAAATGGGCGGGTCATTCGGGAATCCACTACACCATGACACTTGTCGAGGATCAATACTATTATTGACCACACATGCGGGATGATGTTAAAGCCTACATGTGGACATGTCTTGTGTGCCAACAGGATAAGATAGAGTAATGGTCACTGGCAAGGCCCCTTGAATCGTTGCCTATCCCGAAATGTCAATGGGAAAGCGTCTCCATGGACTTCATCGTGAACTTGCCAAAGTCTGAAGAGTGTTAGATCCTCATGGTCGTGGTGGATCGTTTCTCTAAGTATGCGATGTTTGCGTCAGCCACGAAGGATTGCTTAGCCGAGGAAGTAGCCAAGCTATTCCTCAAACACGTTGTCAAGTACTAGGGCATACCATGCATGATCGTGAGCGGTCACGATCCTCGATTCACTGGGTGGTTCTGGACCAAGCTTTTCAAGTTGCTGGGGACGAACCTCAACTTTTCCATGAGCCTTCATCCTTAAACCGACGGTCAAACGGAAAGGGACAATGCACTCCTAAAAATCCACCTCCGGCCCTATGTGAGCAACACACAAGTGAACTGGGCACGACTTATTGACGTGACCCAATTCTCCTACAACTTGCAGTAGAGTGAGTCCATGAACCAAAGCCCGTTCGAAATCATGACCGAGCAACAACCGCTTACACCAAGCCCGATTGCCTCAGGATATCGAGGAAGTAGTCTCTCAGTGTACAAGTTCGCCAAAGAATGAGACGAACATGCGGACTTGGAGTGGGCGTGCCTACATAGGGCCACAAAGCGCACAAAGAAGGGGGTAAGTACACTATCGGTGCCAAAAGTTGTGTACGGCGTTCACTTTGGTGCCAAAAGTTTATTTTGGATCACTTAAGTGCCAAAAAGTTTGAAAAACGATCACTTTGGTGCCAACTCCGATCTGGTTGGCCGAAAATCTAACGTGACACTTTTTTATTAATTTTTGAAGCTGATGTGGCTCGCCAAAGAGTACAGTAAGCAGTTAAACAACAAAACAACGTCGTTTAGTGTCTCTCCCCCAATTCAAAACCCTAAATCCATATGAATCTTCCCTCCTCCTCCCCCTTCAACCGCCCACATCCCTTGCCTCCATCTCCACCTTCGCCGGCGATGGGCCAGTCACTATCCTCGACGGCCCCTGGACTCGGCGGCTGCGGCTTCGACCCCGACCCCGACGACGGCCACTCAACGGCCAAGTCGAAGGCCGTGATCTGGCCGGTGCTCGGGGAGGCCGCCCCCAATCTCTCCCTCTCCATCTCCGATCTCCCCGATGAGTGACTGGCCTACATCTTCTAGTACCTAGGTTCCGGCGGCTGGGGCTGATGCTCCTTCGTGTGCCGCCGCTAGCTTGCGATCGAAGGCTAGAGCTACTAGAGGCTTGCCCTCCATGCCCACTCGGAGCTGCTAGACGCGGTCTCGGCCGAGCGACATTGAAGCTGGTGAAATGTTACGGAGATCGAGACACGGTGCTACTATGACGGAGGCCGAGCGATGGCAGCCGAGCGAGCTAGGTCAGCGTTGGACGAGGATTGGACAAAAAAACCTAATTTTTCAATCCCCAAATAAAAAAAAAGTTCCCAAATTAGTTGTGCGGCGTCGTTTTTGTGAGGCCATACACTTAAGACGGCAAAATGACGTCGTTTTCTTAAGGAGGACGAAAAACGACGTTGTTTGAAAGCTATCTCGATTTTTCTTTTTAAATATAAAAGCCACGTAATCATTTTGGTTGGAATCTCTCACCGGTGGCACCAAAATGATCGTTTTTCCTCCGATTTGGCACTTAAGTGATCCGACAGAAACTTTTGGCACCAAAGTGAGTGCCGTACACAACTTTTGGCACTGATAGTGTACTTACCCCCACAAAGAAGTGGGCCGACAAGAAGCGATGACACGTAGAGTTTCAGGTCGGGGACTTGGTGTTGACCAAGCTACACTTGGTCTTCCGATTCCATGACGTGCACAAAGGGTTGACCCGTCGTTATGAAGGCCCCTTTCGAGTGTTACAGTGGATCGGGAAGTATGCATACAAGCTGGACTTGCCGGCCAAACTCAAGGTACACTCCGTGTTCCATGTGAGTATGCTGAAACCTTTCCATGCGGATGAGGATGATCTGGATTGAGGCGAATCACAACAGGCAGCCTTTGGGGCGAAAACCTCCTATGATCGGGATGTTGAAAGCATCATGGTGGACCACGTCATATGGAAAATATATTGTGCGCCAAAGAAGGAATACCTCGTCCGATGGAAGAGCCTTCTCGAGAATGAAGCAAGTTGGGAGTCGTTCGAGATTCTGTGGCAGTTCAAGAAACACGTCGATGCTTTCCATGCTACAAATGTGACAGGGGCGTCGCCTGATTAGGTGAGGGAGATTGACATGGCCCACGGACAAAACATGATCCAAGGCTGACAGGATAGGGCCATGTCACACACGAAGGGCAACCCATGAGTAGCCCACAACTGATCCATGAACAACCCATGATTAACGCACGATCGGCCCATGCACAATACGGACAAAAGCTCGTGATTGTTCACTTACTCCATGTCAGGCAGCCTTGTTTGCCCTGCCCTTACTTTTGACACACACCTTGGACTTTCCCAAGGCCTAGAGCCATTAAGTGGCCTAATGTACAGACTTGTAATGATGATACATGTTCAAATACAACCGTTGGATCAAAGGGAAGATTAACGGATGAGATGAGACTCGAACTTATATAAATAGGGGTCCCTCCCCCTCATTGTGTTCAATTCGTTCACAAGAAATACACTTGTCCCTTTCTTCATACGACCCTCATGTTTGTGCGTGTGCAAGTGAGGCTGACTTGGGAGTGAAATCCTAAGGCCACATGGGTGTTTGATCGTTCGATATTGACTGACCCGTGACACTTGCACCACCTTCTTGAGATCGAGCATGCATGGCCTCAAGATTTCAAAGCTTGAGCAACCTATGTGGGAAGCTCAAAGCTCTGGTAACCACGACCACAATCTTGAAGCTTGAGCGGCCTTTACCGTGAGGTTAGAGATGTGACAGCCATGGCAACAAATTCCAAGTTTAAGCAGCTGTGGCTGTGAGTGATTAGGCAAGAGAGGGCTGACATGTTGAGAGCTTGAAGCTTAAGTGGCCATTGCCGTCAGCACCAAGCTCGAGAGTGGCTGTGAGTTCGAATCTTGAGCACACATTGCGCAAGCTTGTAGAAATAGCAGCCATAGCTGTGAGTAAGTAGAGAGAGAGCATGTGATATCTCGAAATTTGGCCTTATTTTGAAATATATGAAGTGGTTATTTCGTCGACGCACTCATGGTTATTTTACTCTGAATTGATCACTCACAAGTTAACTAATCTATTGAGTGAAGTCGTAAATGGTTAAAATGCGAAAGATCAGAGAATTCAATTAGGGATCGACTGCTCGACCGTAAGGATTGACAATAGTCAATACTACATTGTTATATGTCAATTAGCGAGCGGATATAAATCAATTCGACGGAAGTACTTAGTCGTAATCACACGATTACGATATTCGCGTCGAATGATAATAAATCGATTTTCTATTGAAATTATATTCTGGGTACGTAAATAAACCATTGCAATTACATGATAACCAAGAGTCGTCTGTGATTCGAAGAGGTATAAACGTGAATCGAAAATTATTGATCGCGAATCAATCACGCGAGAACCCTTAAAAGCCACTCGATAGATTAGGTTGTACTGAAGTCGCGTTCAATTGATTTTCAATCACGAAATTTAATTCGATTTTGGATATTGAACTTTCGAGGGTTTCGAAATTAAATTTTTGGATGTCGCCTTATCATCCGTTGAATTATTGGCATGTTCAAAATTTTCAAAAAATGAATTATCAGAAGAAAATTTGGGGACCGTAAAAAGGAAATTCGGATCCAGTGGCAAAATGGTGATATGCGAGGCAAGGATGAAGACAACAAAGGACTAAGAAATGATTTGTAGAAGAAGTCAATAAGAGAGAGAGAGAGAGAGAGAGAGAGAGAGAGAGAGAGAGAGAGAGAGAGAGAGAGAGAGAGAGAGAGAGTCAACATTGTCAACATTAGAGAACAGGAAAAAAAATCTAGGTTAGCAAATTTTTAATAGCGTCAATGCCGCGTCGGTGATGACCGCTCGAAGATGTCATAGGTGCATTCGGGATGAAGGAATAAGAAATGATTTGCAACGAAAGAAGAAGAAGAAAAAGAAGAAGAGAGGCAACATTTGAAAAAGGAAAGAAAAATTCCAACTTAGCAAAATTTTAACCGCATCAATGCCACATAAGACTTTTATGGTAACGCTCGAGGGGGGTTGCCCCTCTCCGTCCTTACACAAACAGAATATATTAACTGCATCTTTCATATCAGAGACAACCGAGTCGTGTCTTGACTAGGGAAATTCATGAGAAACAGCTATCACTGTGATCTAACCTGCAAGAGGCAGACCAAGCAAGACTTAGAACTTGTGATTTAATAGTAAGTCTCACTCTTCTTGGGTACCAAAATTCACCATCACCTTTGGGATTCCAATTGACCCCTCGAGAGTTTCTTTCCTGAGGGTGGGATAGGGCAAAGGATATTTGTTTTGCTAATTTTGTGGAAAATCGGACAGCAGGAAACACCGACCAATAATAGAATACCATAATTACTTCTAAGAGTTCAGTGGGAGTTTATTAGAGCACTAAACTAATCTAGTACAACAACACTACGGCAACAGACAGCATCCCCAAGAACAACCCGGTGACGCTCAAAGAGGCGGCTGAGTTCCCTGGCGACGGAGGGGTGACAGAGCTTGGTGGAGAAGGCATGGTGGTGGTGACGTTGATGGTGAGCTTCTGGCCGAGGCTGCAGTGAGTGCCGATCGTGCAGATGTAGAAGTGCTCGCCGGTTTGGTTGAGGCGGATGCTCGCCGGCCCTGTGGTCTGGAGCGAGATGGGGCTCGTGAAGTTGCAGCCGTCGTACGCTGCCTTAGTTACCTCGGCCACATCGTGTGCTTGGGTCGCGAAATTGAAGACTGCATGGAAACGCAAACATTTAGAGTGTTCGTTGCAATTCTGTCAAGTGAAGTGGAAGGATAAAAGATTATTTCCACTTTCAGTCTCGATGATTTCATGATTCTCGTCACTTTTCACTGAGAGCTTGAAGACGATGAAGTAAATGTTAATGGAGTTTTTACTAGCATATACTGAAGTTATACTTCAGATATCTTCGTAGGGCGGAAAAAAGAACAAAAATAGAATGAGGTTAGGGAAGAACTTGTACCCAGAGTGTCGCCCACGGCAAAGGTCTTGTTGGCTGCCCAAGTGGAGTAGGCTACCGGGCTGCCGGATGGGACGGTCCACCCGAGCGAATCGCCGACCACATGCGACATCTGAGCGCTGCAACCCCGGATCGCGGCTCCTAGGAACACCATCAACACGAGCATGTTCATTTTGCTCACCATTTTTTCCCTCCCTTTCTCTGTCTCTTCCTAGTGTGTTCTAAATTGGTCAGGTCGCCCCTGTTCTCTCTCCCCTCTACGAAGTGCTTTAGAGCTTTGTTCGAACTCCACAGAAAATGAGAGGAGGGAGAGAGAAGTGAGAGGGTCTTCCGGGGGTAGGGTCTCGATTTATAGAATCTGGGTCTTGGATTTCTCTGGCATGGGTGTGGAAAGTGCACTCCATGATAAAGAGTGGTGGGACAGAGGAGTTTGTGGAGGTCAGCACGACCAGGCGCAATGCTTAAATCATGTGGTCTATGCTAACTAACATAATCTGAATCCATTCGATCGAGCGTCGTCCACTTTCGCACTTCTTTAGGAATTATAGGGAAGCAAGCTTGGGTTGGAAACATGTATCATAGACTAATTTCGTCTAGTCTTTTCCGCAACACCAAAGTCGAATTTGACAAAACCGGCTAGAACTTATTTTGTCTTCATCGATCCCATGAATTTAGCTCCAGGCAGGCATCCAATTTAACTAACCGATAGACGGTTAGATATCAAATTGTCGGAGATCCAATCAAGTCTTGGTTTTTCTCTGATCAAATCGAATTGATCTGAGCCGAACCGAGGGAAGATCCACGTTTGCTATTTTAACGAGTACGAATAGGTTCGTCACGATAGGAAAACCTACCAAAGATAGAGCAACGCTCGGATGAACCGGGGGGGGCGGGCAATTTGGACCGGGAGCATTCCAGAAAATCAGGCTGCCGCGTGAGGACTTCACCAAACCCGAAAAGTCGTCCTTTTTCACCCAGTCAATGCTTTTCCACTTGAATTGAATGCCATCAATGAATAGTCCATTCAAAGGCACTGAAATTCACCTAGAAAAAACAAGAGTTGCCAATTCGAGATAGGGAAAGATTTGCAATATTTGTTAGAGCATTGACTGGCACCGCATCGCTATCTTATTTTTTTTCCAGTCGCCTCTTTACGTGGACTACAAGCTCTCTAGATGCAAGTAATTTTCTTCCAGAGTTGTTAAAATATCTTGTGTCGCATGTCTACGGGATTTACATATTCTTTATATTTATGTCTTCTAAGTCGATATTTCATGTCTATTAAGTTTTTATAGCAGATTCTTCCCTTTAAAAATTCAAAATTCTCAAACGCCATTAACACCTTATCTGGAGCGCTCTGCGCGAACGAAGTTTCTGTGTAACTTCCTGTTCGTTGGGAGGTGCCATAGTGGGATAGTGGGAGACAGGGAACGCGTCAAAGGAGGCAAGATCTTGCCATGGATTTGGACACCGGCATCTTGAGTTGAGCTCTTTCCGTGATTTTGCATTTCGAATAGTCTTCGGAGACCTGGCTCGCTAGTGTAATGAAACCGGCGAACCCGAAAAGGAAGGAGAGAGCAATAATAGATGGTTTAGAAAGAGAGAGCAATAATAGATGGTTTAGAATCAATAAACATTCTTACGTTTTCACACCTTGAATTTTAGAAAGACAGTTTATTAACGTCGGTGGTGAATGGGAAAAGCATAAAAAAAAGTCATAAATCAACTGTATTAGTGCCAATTTAATACTAAATCTTTTTAATGGTGTCAATTTAGTCTTAAACTTTTCGACCTAATACCAATTCAATCATTTCAATTAATTTTAGTTGGATATTACTGATGTGGACACTAGTTGTTATGTGGCACAGTGATGCCGACATAGATAACTTTTAATTATATTTTAATATTTTTCCAAATTTGTTTTATTTTAATTGGCATAGTTGATGCCGACAGTTGATTATTGTCGGTGGTGCAATCCAACCTCAGCTACCACCCATGACGTTCTCTGTTGCCAATACGCCTCCTAGGCACCAGGCAACTGGCCAAAACAACGCCTTTCCCCATCTTTCTTCCAAGAGTGTTCACCAGGTCGTCTCTAACCAAATCACGAGTGTTTTTTCTTGAATCTGACATGCTTCATGTGAGAATTTGGAAAAACCTACGCATGATTTAATATTTAATTATTCGAACACTCCTCTTCATACTTAGTTTGGTCTTCTTGCTTAGTACTAAGCATGGATATATTTAATTGGGAAGGCAGATGGGACCTGAAGAGATTTGAATTCAGGACTTCTAGTTCTGATACCGTATGAGATTTTGTGAGATCACTACCAACTATTTTAAAAGTTTAAGCTATTAGACGAATGTGTGATTTAATATTTAATTATTCAAACACTTTAATCCAGTCAAATATGCTTTCACAGTTGCAAACTTTTGAAAACTCGCAACTGTATAGGATGATTTGAAACCAACGCAGCGAAGTCTATATAGGAAACTTCAGTGCCCGTGAGATATCCAAGTCTATAAGTCTATGATTTAGCAATTATGATAGAATTCCGGACACCACAATGGTTGAGTTCATCTCCACTATAGATTTTTATTATGTAACTCATTCGAATTTCGACTCACATTTTAGTTACATCTTTAGAATTAGCGAAGTGTCCTGTTCAAAAAAAAAAAAAAAAAAAGCTTTAACAACGGTCCATTTTTCTTGGGGAGGGTAACGGACCATTTTGAGCGCTAATTTCATCCGTGGAGCACGATGACTTTCAAATTGAGTTTACAGGGAATCGATGCCTTTTTTTAGCCGACTGTATACATATATGGGCACGACATGAATACGCGACAATGGGTTTGAATTCAGCATCCAAAGGTGCGATCGAAGTAGTTGTTGGGATTGTTTCAATAAACAATAATACGTGCATAAGTAAATTAAGATCAAAGTCTGATAGTAGCGGAAGTTAAAATGCTTATACATGTATTTCCAAAGCATTTTCATGTATTTTAATACAAACACATAGATATGAGAAGTTGGCTAATCACATTATCCTTGGCCCTTACTCAAAAATTTTAGTTCTAACATTCTTCAGATTTTGAGCACGAACGTCTAATGTCCTCACAGCAGTGGTCCTGACATTGTTCAGATTCTGACTACGAATGTTGATCTTCTGGTAAAACTGGTTCTGACATTTTTGGAATTTTGACGACGAATGTCTGATGTCTTATGGTAATACAAGTTCTAACGTTCTTCAGATGCAAAACATCTGATCTCTTTGTAATATAAGTTCTGACGTTCTTCAAATCTAGTCTCATAAGTGTTAGGCCTTTAGTTCAAACACACCATCAATTTAACGTTGAATAGAAGAGAGAAATTGAGAGATTTCATAATTACAATTGTGTTAGCAATTGCTCTCGTGTGTGAATGACTTAGTTGATCACTATCAACGTTCTCAATTGTCGATTATTGATCATCTTGTGATTTGCTCTCACAATGTCCTTTTTACAACTAGTCTAGATCACATTTAAATCAGCTCATTAATTCTAAAACTGTTTCAGAATTAATTCAGCTACAACGTCTTAGGGACATAAGTTCGGATACTGTTATAGATACTAATTCAGGCATTAACTTTGTAACCGTTACAGATATTAATTTGATTATTACATTTGAAACCGTTTTAGAGTATTAATTGGTTATTTGAATTTGAACCCAGATCATTAAACTACACATTGATTCTGAAATCATTTCAGATCATTCATGTACTATTACATTTGAAATTGTTTTAGATCATTAATGCGACCGTTAAGTCTGAAACCATTTTAGAATATTAATATGACCGTTAAGTTTGAAACCGTTTTAGATATTTAATTTAGCCATTAAGTTTGAAACTATTTCGGATCATTAATTTGACTATTGATTCTGAACTCACTTCAGATCATTAATGCAGCTATTAATTCTGAACTCACTTTAGATTATTAATTCAATCTTTGAATCTGAATACGTTTCAGATCTTTGATTCAATCGTAAAGTCTAAAATAACTTAAACTCTTTTTTTAGATCTTTTTATTTTTGACCTGACTTAATTTGATTGGCTCAACTGCAAACACATTTGCAATATACTCTCTCTTGTTCAAACATTGTTTTAATTGGTTACGGTATGTGACATCTCTAAGTTCATCACTGAGTTGGTAATAGGACTTGTACTAACACATTAGCACAATCAAGAGAATAGATTGTCCAGATCAATCTCATATTCTTACAAATCATGAGTGACATCTACCAATATATCATAACTATTTAAGAACATAATGAATCTATCATTTTTGGCGTCCATGTAATTTGGTCCTTCTATCTCACCATGTCTTGATCGAACAAGGGCCATGGAATTATTGGTCAAGTCACTAATTCGATCATATGCCTAAATCTAATTGACATGTATTCTACGAGACATGAATCATTCATTCTTGGTTACAACTCCAATCGAGAATTTCAATACAATGTCATAATTAGATCACATAAGACATCAATCTTATATATCTATATGTAACAAGAAGATATATTCCATATTGCGTACACATGAGCCTTCGTATGTGAACAAACTATTATTATTAAGTACATAGACGGTTCGATGAAGCGTTAATATGCACACTTGTGAACCAATCATCCAACATACAGGTCAACATCATGCCTTAGGTCTAAGGATCTTACACCAGACCAAAGCATGAATGATCAAACATTGACCCTGCTAACAGCTTCCACATTACTAATCGTTCTATGTATGTCATATTCAGTGAACTTTTCCGAGACAAACACTTGTGTTTGAGCTCGGATATCACAAGACCAATTACTTGTGACTCATCATCCTCTCAGGTATTTAATACTGAATGGTTAAGCTTGAGAACACAACGGTCTCAATATGATCAGCAATATCCTTTCAATAATCCATCAACTGGAACTGTTTAAAGATTCAGCATAACTGTAAATCTTTTACACATATTCTTAACACCTTAAGAATATGTTTAGTCTTAACTGATCTTATGAACTCATTTATATAAATAGGATGATGAGTGAATATTTATTTGACATTAAATCATCTATAACATGTAACTATTATATGGTTACTTTAGGGCATATAGCTAGCAGTAGCACCATCGGCATGGATCATGACTACATGGGGAGAAGCACAAGCAACCTTCATCTCCCAATTCCCACAAAAGGAACCTAACCAGTTGAGCTAATGCCTGCTTTTGCTATATTTGTTTCAGTAATTAAAGGAGTGTTCTTATGATTAAAAACAGGTTAAAAACTAGCATTTTATCGGTTTTAATTTGCTTTAGTAACTAGATTTTTATGATCTTAGATTTTTATTAATAGCATCCTCTATCAACTTTTGGGGGCAAAATGCTGGCTTATCTAATAGGTACAAGTGTCTTTTAAGGGAAATTAATTGTAGCAAAGCTTGGTCAAGCACTTTTTTTTAATTAAGAAAATCTAAATCCTCAATACACTGTTCAAAAAGTCACATCATTCATTCTTCGGTTGATCTCTTATTCTTTCCAATTGATTTTTGCTAATTTGAGTCAATTTATAGATGATATGGGTGAATATGCTCGAGTTGGATCGGTCCAACACCTAACCTATGGACCAACTCTCAAAGTGTTGGTCCCTAATTTTTTATGACCGAGAACTGACCTTATTGAGCTTGGAACTGAGGATCGTTTGATTTGATTCTAGGATTAATCTGGGATCAACCGATTATTTTTATTTTTTTATTTTTTATATTCCTTAAAAGAAAAAAACATACTATTTCAAATTATATATACATAAAAAATGCAACATTAAGCAACCAAATTATGAATACCTATACATATCAATTATAAAATAAGATAATAATTGAATTTTACACTTGCTAAAAACAATACAATATAAAAACAAATGAACATGTAAGGCGAGGGAATATAGGCGAGTGGCAAGGCGAGCGAAGAGTTTTTTTTTTTTAATCGAATTAGAGCTGGGTTTCTTTCTACTTTCTATCTTATGCAATAAATTGAAGTGCGAAGAGAAGAGAGGAGGAGATGCTTGAATTTAGAGTAGACAAAGACATCTAATATAATATATTAAAAATATAATAAATAATATATATTATGTATAAGGTTGGTCCAAATTGGACTAATCCTAAACTCCTAGAATGAAGGACCAACTGGTATAATGTAGGGTCCTAAGGTCTCAAGACCAAAGATCAACTTAGTCCCCTTGGAAACCAGATGAAGACCGGTTGAGTGGGCCCGGTCTAGGGTCGATCTATGGTTGACTAGGATTGATGCTCACCCTTAGTAAATGACCAAATCCAAATAAATCTATTTAACCCGTTTTGATTTCTTTTTATGCAATATAGATCTAACGACCTATATCCAACTTGTAACTGACCCAACCCATATTACTAAAACACTTTGATATTTGACTCACTCTATGAAAATTCATAACTAAATTAAGGTGAGAGTGTGGAGTGACTGAGTGCAAGATTGAGTGAAGGTGAGAGAAAATAAGAAAAAATCATAGAAGTGAGTTGGGTCTAAGTAAGTTGTAAATTTATTTAACACCCATAAATGCGTTTATAACCCATTTTGATTGGTATATGTAAAACTAAGTTGGTGATCGAGAAAATGGAGTTGGCGCAGGAAGCTTATATAGATTAAATGAGTAGAAAAAAATTGAAAATTGTAAATACACAAGACCCTAGGCTCCACACTTGCACTATCTTCTTGAGCTCAAGCGTGCATGGCCACAAGACGTCAAAGCTCGAGCTACCTTGGCGGGGAGCTCGAAGCTCTAGTAACCACAACCACACTCTTGAAGCTCAAGCAGCCTCCACCACAAGGATAGAGATGTGACAGCCATGGTGAAAAATTCCAAGCTCAAGTAGCCATGGCTGACTGATCAGGCAAGCTAGTAACCACAACCACACTCTTGAAGCTCAAGCAGCCTCCACCACGAGGATAGAGATGTGACAGCCATGGCGAAAAATTCCAAGCTCAAGTAGCCATGGCTGTGACTGATCAGGCAAGAAAGGGTTGCCATGTTGAGAGCTTGAACTTGAAGCGAGCATCACTATCAATATAATAGGATTTTGTGGAACCACAACCAATTATTTTAAAAGCTTAAATTGTTAGAAGAATATGTGGTTAAATATGTAACTATTCCAATACTCCCCTCAAGTGTAGAATGGTCTTTTACCCTAAGCCCAAAGTGTGTAAATATGTAATTGAGAAGGCAAATGAGGCCTAGAAAGATTCAAACTCAAAACCTTAAGTACTAATACTAAGTAAGATTTTATAAAATTACCGTCAACTATTCAAAAAGCTCGAGCTGTTAGTAGAAGATGTGGTTAAATATAAAACTATTCTAACAAGCACGAAGCTTGAGAATGACCTTGAGTTCGAATCTTGAGCATGGCGCAAGCTCATAGAAATAGCGGCCATAGCTGCAGGTGAGATGAAAGAGAGCAGCCATGGGCTTGAGCATGAACGGCCATGATCCCAAAGCTTGAACTTTGAGTGTCCATGGTGACCGGGAGCTCCACTCCAGCGGCAATGGCCACTCGAATTTGTCATAGCTGTGTTCATTTTGCGACAAATGCTCATAACCATTTTCTTTCTAGAGATGCAATAGTGATAATGAAGAGGACGCACGAATAAGAAATGATTTTCAGCAGTGTGGGAAACGGATCCTTAATAAAAAAATATTTACTCAATCGAATAACATTAAAATAAAAATGTGGAAACGTGCCTGAGGATCTTTGTATCACCGATCGTAAAGCACAACACCAAGATGGATGTACCTTGTTTTCCACGGATTAAATGCTGTTGCAATCTTGAGAGGGATCAATCCTTCGATTGTCAATTAGAAGATTTTACTTCTTGAGTAAGAGAGTTCTTTTACTTGAGAGAGAGAATCCACATAATATAAACTTGTATAACGTTGTCTTTCTTTTTAATGTTCTTTTATATCGTAGTTTCTTTTACACAATTAATAATCGCTTTTTGGAGTTACAGGCTGGGTTTGGCCCCACATGGGCGGCCCGACATCTTTTATAAACCTATCGTCTCCCATTCGCACACGGTGGGCTGAATATAACTCATTCTTTTCTTCTCTACAACGTTCATACTAGCAAATAATCTGTGCGATCGGCATATTTCGAGAGCTCATTGTCATATATCTGTTAGAAATATATAGCAGTTCAAAATTGGCATAATGTTTTCAAGTAGATATAGTATGTAGTATTTTTAGATTGATCAATCACGTTTATATTTCTCTCGATCTCTTTTTAATTATGATATATTGTATTCATAATTATGATTATCCCAAACTAATCATAATTGGTCGACCAATGAATATAAATTTAGAATGTGATATCCCAAACTCAATCTTCCTCTATTATTAAAACTCTCAATTTCAGTTAAACTTGCTTTTCTAAAAAGCCTCAGTAGATCGAATTAATTCATGATCATTAGCAACATTCTAAGATAAAAAATATTGAATAGAAATCTCGAGAACAAGTAAGAGTCATGAGGGCATTTAATTGAGAAACTCTTTTCCTCAAGAGTCTTACACGGCATAAAAGTTAAGATCAAATTTTTTGTCATTCTTATTAATTGTCTCATGCATACATAGTATGAAATATGTATTAAGGCATTAACTTCTTTCCCATGGTGTGTATGTCTTCACTTTCAATATTATATAGATGATAGGTCAACATACCCAATGTCTAACTCGAGTTCATGTATGTACTATTTCAAAGAATCCAACAAAACTCATATTTGACATCAAAGACAAATAAAATAAAACATGTGAATTATTTTACTTTCGGATATAGTAATTATTATATCATTATCTTAACACTTAGTTAAGACGATATATACTTAAAGCTTGAGCTCTCGATTATCATCAAGATAATTGTCTCATTTCTATTTATCACATTATAAATAAAAGCGATTACTCGTGTGAATAAGCTAATCTCTTAGCTGTCCGGTATAATTTCTCAATATTTAATGCATAAAGCATTAAGATGCATAAACGCCAAATAAAACTCATAGGCATTAATAATGAAAGATAACTTCATTAAATGTGAACATTTAAGGAAACATTTAAGGAAATTATAATATTATGTACATTAACCTCAACGCAGTTTTAGAAATTATACATAATCATAGAAAATATCTCTAGGTATTAACTTCGTCATAGCATCTGCTATTATTATATACATACTATGCACTACTAGTTCATATCTTTTCATGCAATCATATTCTTGACAAAATTATACTTGGTATCTATATATTTGGTCTTGCCATAATATTTTGGATCTTTGGTGTACACTATTGCTGCTTGTCTATTGTAGTTAACCAACAATGAGTTTCCAACATTCTTAACAATACCTAAATGATAAAAAAAAACTCTTAAGCCAAACACCATTTTGTACTGCTGCGGATAATGCCACAAATTCAGCTTTTATCGTGGACAATGCTATACACATTTGCTTCTTACTGCTCCAAGATGAGGTGCCATTATTCAATAAGAAAACAAATCCAAAGTAGATTTCATTTCATCTAAATTTCCTCCCTAATCAACACCCGAGTAACTTTCAAGCCGCAGATCCTTTATTTAATAACTTGGTGAATAATCAACACTAACCTTTAGATACCTCAGTGTTCTTTTGATGACTGTCCAATGTGCTTGATTTGAATTGGATTGATACCTACTTACCATTATAACTGTAAAACATATGTCAAATTTTGTACCAATCATAGCATACATTAAGCTTTCAATATCACTAGCATAAATAATATATTGCATTTATTCCTTCTCTTGTGGATTATTTGGATATAGTCTATGACTTAATCTTTCATCTTTTGCAATTGGAGTATTTATGGGTTTGTAATCTTGCATACGAAAGGTTCAAAAACCTCGTTTATATACGTCTCTTGCGAAAGAGACAATAATTTATTCGAATGATTTCTTGAAATCTTAACTTCAAGAACATATGCAACCTCACTCATTTCTTTCATCATAAAGTTGGAAGATAATCAACTTTTAATAGTATTAACAAACTCCACATTGCTTCTGGTAATTAGTATATCATTAACATATAATGATATGATCACAAATTGATCTTTGGATTTTTTATTTTTTTTTAATATATATGCAATGATCTTCCTTAATCATTACAAAACCATATACCATTATAGTATTATGAAAATAGATATATCATTGTCTTGATGACTACTTAAGTCCATAGATTGATTTTAAAAGTCAATATACCTTTTATTCTTAATATTTTGAAATGAGACCAACATGTTATTCCATATAAGTTTCTTCTTATAATTTTCTATTGAAAAAGACAGTCTTTACATTCATTTGATATAATTCAACATCCATATTAGCCACCATTGCCAAAATAATGTGAATTGAAGTAAATCTTAATATAGGATAACTTGTTTTTTTTTTATAATCAATTCATTTCTGTTGATTATACTTGCTTGTTGCGGGGCAAGTCTTATATCATTTTACTGAGTCATTAGCTTTGCACTTTATTTTAAAAAACCACTTGTTTCTAATGATTTTGCATCATTTTGAAAGATCAACCAATTCTCAAATATGATTTGACTTCATTAACTCTATTTCCCTTTTCATCTAGGTGAGCCTCGCCGGCCTTAGGCGAGGGCTGACGAGGCCTCGCCCAGGGTGGGTGACCGTCGCTGGCCCCCCGTGAGGGTCGCCGTGCCTAGATCTAGGCACCCTCGCCCGCGCCAAGGCGAGGGTTGCCGGCCCTCGCTTGGGACCGGCGAGGTCTCGCCCTAGTTAGGCGACGGCCAGCGACCTCTACCCAAGGCCGGTGATCGTTGCCGGTAGGGGTGAGCGTGGTTCCGGGTAGAACCGGGAACCGGAACCGAACCGGAGGAGGGTTCGGTTCGGTTCCCGGTTTTCGGTTCGGTTCTGGTTCCCGGTTTTGAAGAGGCCGGTTCTGGTTCCTGATTCCTTTTTTTGGGAACCAGTAGTTCCATTGGAACCGGAACCGGTCCGGTTAGGGCTAAAAATCCCCAAATCAGTCGAGTTAGGTTAGGGCTAAAGAAACCCAAAAGCAAAAATTCACTCACTTCTTCTTCCACACGACATTTTTTTTCACTCACAGTTCTCTCTCTTCGCCCGTCCGTCGACGCCACCGCCGGTTGCCCTCGACGCCACCGCCGTTGATCTCTGCTCGAGGGTCGAGGCCACCTCCGCTCGCCCTCGACGGCACCGCGGCTGACCCTTGGCTCGCGATTTGCCCTCGACGCCACCGTCGCTCGCCCTTGACACCACCGCTCGCTGACCCCTGCTCGAGGCCACCTCCTCTCGCCCTCGACGGCACCACCGCTGACCTTTGGCTCACCAATCGCCCTCGACGCCACCGTCACTCGCCTGTAAGGAACCGGGAACCGTTCACCCCTAGTTGAGATGCTTCCACTGGCGAGACTTTCTCGAAGCACAGATCCGGCTTTTCATTCTAGATCAAAGGTTGTATTCCTCTCAATCAGTTGCGTTTGAACTTAAATTGAAACTGGTGAAAGTACCATACTTGCAAAAATCTCAACGAACTTACTTTACTCTAGAAAAAGCGTTGATATACGGCCCATCTCTAGTAATTGTGGTGCTCGTTGTTGCAGTTGGATGAAAAGTATTAATTGTAGTATTACTCTGAAGTAGATCATCTACTAGGAAACCATATTCGAAACCCGGAACAAGTGAAGTCGGCTTCAAACCAGTACCGTAATATAGGTTACCGGAGCAGATGGTGACAATTCTCGTCGATCTAGGAAACTAGTGGATTACAATACTCCATAGGATGTCCAAAGAGACCGCCGATCATCCTCTAACTTTATTTGTCGTTGCTTTGCTTTTGTGAACTTTCTTTCTCTTCTTTTTTGTTCGATCAAATTATCTCCATTAGTTTCCCCTTATTGTTCTAGGTTTTACCCTTTTATTCCACTTAAAATTTTGCCATCAAAATTCATTGTACCATCTGGTTTGCACTTATTTGCAGGATTTTTTTATTCGAAGTTTGCAGTCTATGGGATTATGTACTGAAAGCGTACAAGAACTCCTTGAGGTACTTTATTTCTGGTTGTTTTAAGAAGCAGCATTGCTAGATGGCTACTGTTTGATGCTTGGAAAGCTCAATATGTTTATCATTTTGAAGCTGTATCAGTAAGCCATGATGTTTAATTATATGTGTCTCAGGTGATATGTGGGCACTATAGTCCAGCAAACGAAGTGATCCTTGAAGACTTAGCACTTCCCGGGTTGGCTGAACTTAAAGGTCGCGGCATGGCTCTCTTGATGCAAGTGGTGGAGGGAATGGGGATACAATGGTAGATATCTTTCCTTTAAAGAATTATTACTATAGCCAAAAACACTGAGATCTCTAAAGCACAAGATCAGACACTGGCTTTGAAATAGGGAGCCCGTTGTGCTCGTATGACCGGGAAAAATTGATTTCATTTAGCAAGGGACAAAAGTTTGTGCTTAGATGAAGTAATTTGCCTTTTCCCTGTTTGGAAATAGGTTTTTTGCCTGTCAATTTCTCTAAGTTACAATCTTAGCTGCTGTCATAACTGAATCTCAATACCACTAAGTTTTACATTCTTTCTTGTTTTTTTCCTTTTTGTCTTCCAGCATAAGACATGGTCCATGTGATACTGTGATGTCAAAATTTCTGGACGTACTTCCAAATTCTTTGATATGTGTAGATGGGACAATGAAAAGTTACAATGTCTCTTTGCTTTAATTTCAGAAACATTTTTGATGGCATATTGCTTAGTTATCCTCTTTCCAAGTCTGCAATTTCTTGGCTCATCTTGCTCAAGACAATTATTTGTACCGCATGAATCCTACAGGCAGATTTTGACTTCCATGGAGAGGACTGGGAATGGGGGACCTATAAAACTCGGCGGGTTCGGCGGTTGGTGCATACAAGCAATGATGATGGATTGCGGCTGGACAATTTTTTTATCCAAAAGGATAATGCCACAATCCATGCTGATAGAACTTTGTTAGGCCAAAAAAATGACTTGCATTTTGCTGTTCTAAATTTTTTTGTCAGTTTAGTCCCTACTGTCATTCGCGTTGTTGACTCTTTAGCTACTGATGTCATTGATTCTTTGCATCAATTACTAACACCAATTAAGGGTATTCTTCACATGGAGGGAGATCTTAGGGGTAGTTCAGGTAAACCGGAATGCGATGTCCAAGTGAGGCTTTTGGATGGTGCTATTGAAGGCATTGATCTAGGACATGCTGAGATTGTTGCATCCTTGACCTCTTCCAGCCGTTTTCTGTTCAATGCGAAATTTGAACCGGCAATCCAAAATGGGCATGTGCACATTCAAGGCAGTGTTCCTATTACGTTTGTCCAAAATAATGTCCTTGAGGAGCAAAACATTGATAGAGACAAAACTGAAGCTTCTTGGGTCTCTGGCTGGACAAAGGAAAGTGGTCGAGCATCTCCGGATGATAGTGGTGAAAAGAAAGCCTCTAGGGGTAGAAGTGAAGATGGGTGGGATACCCAATTAGCTGAAAGCCTCAGAGGTTTAAACTGGAATATCCTAGATGTTGGGGAAGTAAGGATTGATGCTGACATAAAAGATGGGGGCATGATGTTGTTGATAGCTCTATCTTTGTATGCCAATTGGCTTCATGGCAGTGCAGATATAGTGCTTCAGGTGAAGGTGCTCTCGATATGACTAGTTAGCCAAGTATAAATTTCTAACTAGAAGGAAAGAAGTGTGCATAATCTTATTATAGGAGTTAATATCATTGCAATGCTTCCCTTCCTGTAAAATCAGCTGAAGTTAAGAAGGAAATGGATCGAGTAAACATTGCACCAAAAGTAGATGTACGCCTCGGTGATTTGAAGCTCGGGCGGGGCCGAGCTGAGAATTGTGTATCCTTTGATTCTCAATTTTGCTGTCAGTGGAGAGCTCAAGCTTAATGGCCTTGCTCATCCCAAGTGGATAAAACCCAAAGGCATCCTGACATTTGAAAATGGGGATGTGAGTCCACTCATGAAGTATACCAGGATAAAAATGTGCAGCAAGAAGCTGACACTGAGGTGATTGAGCTCTTTTGTGTTCATAAAGTGTTTGTATACATGAGGTTGCTTTGTCCTTCAAGTGCATTCATTTTGATGATCATGTACATCTGACATTTTCATGTAGGATGCTAATTCTACAGTGGCAGAGAGGATGAATTTCAGGTTTCCAGTATCAGATGGCATTGGTCGCTTGCAAGTGAGAGATTTGCTTCACTATGATACATGTTTGGTTTTCCTGGGACTCAGCTCTTAATTTGCTTGGATTTCCATGATAATTAAGAACGGTGATCTTGAAGAGTTGCGAGAATTAGGTTTTGGCACTTATGGGACTATTTATCATGGAAAATGGAGGGGTACTGATGTAACCATCAAAAGAATCAATGATATTGATAGGTGCTTTTCTGGGAAGCCCTCAGAGCAAGAGCGAATGGTATGGATCTTCTTGCTTTTTGTTGTTTTTGATATTTAATAGTATTCTTTCTGAATCCTTGGCATTGTTGCTATGCTGAGACAGAGATATGATTTCTGGAATGAGGCAATCAACCTTGCTGACTTGCATCATCCAAATG
This sequence comes from Eucalyptus cloeziana, assembly GCA_014182715.1. NCBI lineage: Eukaryota > Viridiplantae > Streptophyta > Magnoliopsida > Myrtales > Myrtaceae > Eucalyptus > Eucalyptus cloeziana. Next base: position 51,621,815 of record CM024636.1, on the reverse strand, counting down.
TGCTGGCCTTTTATGGTGTTGTGCTTGATGGTCCTAGAGGTTCGTGGGCAACAAAGAATAGAGTACATGGTTAATGGTTCTTTGCGAAACGCTTTGCAGAAAAGCAAAAGGTACGACTCTTCTCCAAGTAGATGCTAATTTGTCATATGCCGATTTCGATCATGAAATCACGAATGCTATAGAAGATGAACCAACTTATCCTTTGGAGGATAAACAGAATGCCGGAACCAAAAGAAATACAACTGAGGATGATGAACTAGTTAAGTACATGTCGAAGTTGCCAGCTTTTCTTGAGAGGGGGCAAAATGTTCCGGAGAAAGCTTTTAGTTTTGGAGTTCTTGACTGGCGACGTCTTGAAAAATGGAAGCATAGCCACAAACAGACTACGCCCAGAAATGGCAGGTATTCCACCTCTAGTAGCAGCACCTCCTCTTCGTTCTCAGTGGAGGGATCATCCAGCCATTCCAGTAGAGGAGTGCTGACTTTGGTGAAAATTTTTGGGAACTTGAAGACACTTTATTAGAAGCTGCATCAAAGCATGAGCTATGAGTCTTTTGCTGATTTAAACAAGTTTTCCTAGGTATGCCACCTGCATAAAGTTAGTAGGATAGTAGGGAATGCACAATTTTTCCCACGACATCATTTGATAGAAACGTGCAGGTGAACTTACCTTTATGATTTTATGAACTCTGTGTTCATAATAAGTAGATGAAGCTAAGTCTGGCTCTTATGCCTACAAAGTGCAATTATGGTCACTTTGTCGAGCATGTTTCATCCATCATGTGCTCGAACTACTTTGGATTGTTCATGAGTGTAAAAACAGTTTGTTTATTGCTTCTAAAATGTTGTTTGCTGTTTGTGTTATATTATCTTCGATGAATGATAAGTTTGTTTATTATTGCTGCATTCATTTTCATTTTTTTTAACTAAAAATGAAAAAAAAAAAAGAACCTGTTGGAACCTGGAACCGACTCCGGAACCTGTGACAGGGTAGGTTCCAGGTTCTCGGTTCTGACGGGTAGGTTCTAGGTTCCAAAAAATAAGAAACCTGTACCCGGGGGTAGGTTCCAGGTTCCAAGCGGAACCTGTAAGGAACTGGGAACCGCTCACCCCTAGTTGCCGGCCCCTCCGGCGATGGGCGACGGCGGAGGAGCTACCATTTTCTTCTTCTTCTTCTTCTTCTTCTTCTTCTTCTTCTTTTTCTTCTTCTTTTTAAAATAAATTTTAGTTTTTAAATCTATTTTTTTTTAAATTGAATAAAAAATAATTTTAAAAAGCCATGTGGACATTTTCTGTTAGTAAGTCTAATGGTGTTAACTTTAGAACTCAATTGAACCAATTTGACAAGTTTTAGGACTTGATTGTACTTTTTGCAAGTTTTAGGACTCAATTGCATTTTCATAACAAGTTTTAGGACTTTATTGCACTTATCCCTAAATCTTAATACAGGAGAAATTGTCTTTTTATAATCAATTTATTTCTATTGATCATACTTGCTCGTTGCGGGTAGGTCTTATATCTTTTTACCGAGTCATTAGCTTTACACTTTATTTTAATAAGCCATTTGTTTCTAATGATTTTGCATCCTTTTGAAAGATCAATCAGTTTTCAAATATGATTTGACTTCATTGACTTCATTTCCCCTTTCATCTGGGCGAAGGGTCGCCCGGATTCGGGCAAGCCTCGCCAGCCTTAAGTGAGAGCGGACGAGGCTTCGCTCAGGGCTAGCGACGGTCACCAGCCCCGAGCAAGGGCCGGTGAGGCCTCGCCTAGGGCAGGCGACAATTGTCGACCCCCCGTGAGGGTCGGCGCACCCAGATCTGGGCGCCCTCGCCCACACCAGGTGAGGGTCGCCGGCGAGGCTCGCCACGGTCGGGCGGTGGCCGGTGACCTCCGCCTAAGGCTGGCAACCATTGCCGGCCCCCGGCGATGGGCAGCGGCGGAGGAGTTACCATTTTCTTCTTCTTCTTCTTCTTCTTCTTCTTCTTCTTCTTTCTTTTTTTAAATAAATAAAAAAAATTTAGTTTTTAAATCTATTTAAAAAAAATTGAATAAAAAATAATTTTAAAAAGCCACGTGGACAATTAAAAAATCATTTAAAATGTCACGTCTGCGCCATGTCAGCATTTTCCGTTAGTAAGTCTGACGTTGTTAACTTTAGGACTCAATTGAACTAATTTGACAAGTTTTAGAACTTGATTGCACTTTTTGCAAGTTTTAAGAGTCAATTGCATTTTCGTAATAAGTTTTAGGCCTTCTATTGCACTTATCCCTAAATCTTAAAATAGGAGAAATTATTTTTTCGTAATCAATTCATTTTTGTTGATCATACTTGCTCGTTGCGGGGCAAGTCTTATATCTTTTTACTGAGTCATTAGCTTTACACTTTATTTTAAGAAATCACTTGTTTCTAATGATTTTGCATTCTTTTTAAAGATCAAGTAGTTCTTAAATATGATTTGATTTTATTGATTCAATTTCCTCTTTCATTGTATGCATCCAATTTTTTATTTAGGGCAATTTAGAGTCTTATTTACATTATTTGGCTCATCTTTATCTTGTGGAGCGACAATTTCCTCTTTCATTGTATGCATCCAATTTTTTATTTAGGGGAATTTAGAGTCTTAATTACATTATTTGGCTCATCTTTATCTTGTGGAGCGACTATGAAAATTTCCCCTTTAATGTCTAAACGTCGACGATGAATACTTTTGCGACTTGTTTGTCGTATGGAAGATTATATACTTTGCACGTTATTCTCCATTACACTCCCATTCGGATTAGATAATAATGATGTCGTCTCGTTAGGTGGTTGTAATTGAGACCGAGTTGAATTTAATTTCTCACTTTTGACATTGCTTCTACTTGGACAAACTTTATTAAGTTCATTATCTTGATCCAATGTTTCAAATTGGGAGTAGTCCTCACCTATTTCACCATTCTTAAAAAGTTCATTATCTAATAATGTGACATCTCGTGATTCAAATTTAGTTATACACCCACTTTTTTCCTCACCTATAAACACGGAGTACTTTGAATATCTTATGAAAATACTATTCTGACCTCTGAAACCCAATTTTTCATGCTTACTAGAAGGTTCATGAGTATATGCAGCACATCCTCAATGTTTAAAAAAACTCAAATTGGGTTTTCTACCTATTCATAACTCATATGGAGTAGAAATAACTGATTTAGAAAGCACATGGTTAAATATATAAGCAACAGTTCACAAAACATCAACTCAAAAGGTGATTGGCAAATTAGATTACGCCATAACCATTTTTAATAGGGATCTGTTTCTTTTTTCCGTAACAACATTTTGCTAAAGATTATAGGAAATAAATAACTATTTTTATATTCTTTTTTCATTACATAAATTTTTGAATTCATTAAATAGACATTCTCGACTTGGATCAAACCTTAATGCCTTTATTTATTTATTTTTTTATCTAGTTGATTTTCTATTAAGCTCGTAAATTTTTTGAAATAACTTAATGCCTCAGATTTATGAGAAATCAAATAAATATGTCTGGATTGAGTAAAATCATCTATACATGTGACGAAAAATATAATTTCATGCGGTGTTTTTACATTCATTGGATCATAGATATCAAAATAGATTAAATATAAAGGAAATTTAGCTCTTGTTTCTTTTCCAAATGGTTTCCTCATTTTTTTTCTTACTAAGCAATGCTCGTATATGGGCAAATTGACTTTTTTAATATTGCCCAATAAGCCCTTTTCAGCCAATCTATTCATTTATTATTGACTAATATGATCAAGTCTAGCATTCTATACATTCACATTATTATTATATGAATTAGAAGATGTCTTAACATTACTATAGTCAATATCCAATACAATAAAACTATCTAAAAAGTATATATAATCATAGCAATTTGCACCAAATATAAATTCACATCACAAATATAGAAGTTCAAACTAAAACTAAGTTTAAACAATACTAATACAAATACTAAATTTCGACGAATTTTCGGAGCATATAATATACATAGTGCATTTACTACATGTATTTAATTGGCAAGTACCAATATCTTTTACTTTAGCTCTAGAGTTGTTCTCTACATAGATCTATTTTGTTCTAATCGATACTCGTTGGAACTCCACGAAAGCTTTTCTATCCTTTGTTATATGGTCCAGTGCTCCTAAGTTTACAGTCCACAAAAGATTATATTTAGTTAGAAATACAAAACTTGATAAATAAATAAAGCTCTCAAGAATACAATGCGTGTTTATCTTCTTTGACTCGCCACAATTGCAAGCATAATAACTATTTTTGCCACAGTTGTAACACTTCACCCATAACATTCTCTTCATATGAGTATGTTTTCCTCTCTTATGTTGGGTAGGTCTTGATTTCTTGCTTGAAGAGCTCACTCCCTTGCCTTTCTATCTTTTGAACGAATCAAGAACCTTGCGCTTAGAGCTCGAAGCCTTTTGTGAGCTAAAACCATTAGAATAAATACACATTTTCAGCTTAGTCGTCAGGTGGCGATCCTTTGTCAACTTAAGGTAGCGCATGGTATCCTCAAGTACTTCCATAACTTGATCAAGAATTTTTATTGCTTTTTGTTTTTCTAGCACATATTAAATTTTTTATATTCAATATCTCATAATTCTCGCAGTTCAATTTCTCTCATTTGTTCAATTCAACCACTATGTTCTTAAAAGCTGAAGCTATTGTATTTGAACATTTCAAACATATTTGTATGAATTACTAAAGCCTAATATTTATGCATCTATTTTGCATAAATTAATTATATTAGTGAATAAGATCAAATAAGGCTTTAGAGTCGAAAGATAACTTTGTTTCTAATCATCATTCAAATTTTCTAATTTGAAATTCTCATTAATGTAATCATTTATGCAAAAATAAGTTCTCTAAAGTCATTAAAACTTTCTTGAACTTCTCACAAATAGTTGTAAATTAAAATAATAATTTACAACAACAAATAACATTGAACTGTTATTAACTAAATATGTCATTTACACGAAGTAACATATTTAGTATAAAGATATCAACATCAACATGAAAAGAAATATTTATACCTAAGATATCTCAAACCAAACTAAGAAAAATATTAAATAAATAAATTTAACGATATCCAACTATCTCATAAACAAGGAAACACTTTTCAAATTTCTTAGAAAATTCCTCCAAATATTCTAAGGACATATTGGGCAATCATTGAAAGACTCTCGGAGATCCTTTATGGCTGCTCCAAGGCACATTCATTTTGCGACGAGTTACATTTAACCCGAGGGTTGAAGTCTTCGTTGCCTCAATCTTATAGTATTCCCTCAAAAAGTGTATTGCAAGTTTTTTATAAGTTAGAACCACGTTGGCTTCCTATAAGCTATCTAACACTATTTGCCATTTAGATGAAGAAGTGTTCATTGGGGCCGATACCTTCTCAAAATCCAGCATAGAGTAACCGTTTCAGATGATTCCTTGTATCATCTTATTGACCCTAATCACATGTGTCATTATATCATCGTCATTCCACCGATAGTTAATTATGCTCTTAGCCCTTCAAGTCTCGCTTTCTATTTATCCATTTTTACAAATATAGGCATGCATACGAAACTTATCATTGTTCCTACAATGAATACAGAACAAAAAATGGATTATACATAATCTATAATACAATTCATTAGCATTTCTTCTTCTTCTTCTTCTTCTTCTTCTTCTTCTTCTTCTTGGAGGGGGGTTAACGATCAATAGAGGTCAACGTTGGTCAACGATCAATGAATGATCATTTAAAGTCAATGAGTCAATCAGGTCAAGTCGACTGAGGGGCGGAACGGCAACATTAGTGAAAAAAGGTCATAATCGTAAAAACGTTAATAGAGGCAAAATCCTAATTTTGCGAAAAGTAAGGGGCAAAACCGTAATTGCAGAGGTAGGCGTGTGCCGCATGGGCCTGCAAGTCTTACAAGTGTGCCGCACATATGCCAGTGGTTCCAACATGGGCATGTTGAGCACGCGCTCGGGGAGTCCCTTGCGCGCGCTGGGCATGTGCCGACGAGCCTAGCCCCTTCTAGTCACACGTTGAGGCACGTCTAGCCTCTCTAGGGGACATGCCACCTGTCGATTTCCTCATCTCAATGAGAATTTCGACCTTTCACTTTCAAAGATAAATTTTGTTGCATGGAATTTCAAGAAAAGGGCGTTGAACAAGTTGGTCGGGTGTCGGATTTTTCTCCCTTGAGTATTCGTCGGCATCGTTTCATGATTTTTGGCCATTAATCCATTTATAAACAACAAAAACAACGATCGGGAGATAACAACATTACGCTCTAATACCAATGTGAGAAACAAATTCCTCCTAAAAACGGATACTCAAACTATTGAGTAACACTAAAACACAAATGTGGAAACATGCTCAAGAATCCTTGTATAACCGATCATAAAGCACATCATCAAGATAGACATACCTTGTTTTCCTCGGATTTAATGCTGTTGCAGTCTCAAGAGGGATCGATCCTTCGATTGTTGATTGAAGCCTCTTTCATTTCTTAAGTAAGAGAATTCTTTTACTTTAGAGAGAGAATCCACAAAATATAAACTTGCGAATGTTATCTTTCTTTTTAACGTTCTTTTATATTGCAGTTTCTTTTACATAAAAAAATAACAACTTTTTGGAGTTACGGGCCGGGTTTGGCCCAATATGAGCCACCCAACATCTTTCGTAAAACCCATCGAGGGGGAGAGAGAGAGAGAGAGAGGGAGAGAGAGAGAGAGAGAGAGGGAGTCGATTAACCCCTTGAGAATTTCTTTCCTTAAGGATGGAATCTAAGTAGCATCAACATATGACACGTGATACGTGACATGACACGATACGACATGCGACACGTCATTTATCAAAAATAGAAAATCCCGATATATTGTGATACATTATATATTAAATGAATATTTTTATTTTTAATTAATTTGATTCAAATTCAATAAATAAATAAATAATACAAAATAGTTTACAATGAATTTACACTAATAAAATTAATAAATCTATTCATAGGAATTCAAAAGACATATTCATATTTAATGCATATCCATATTTGGTGACATGTTTTTACTTTTAACAAAGGGAAAATACCATCAAAAACCTCAAATTTTGCCTAAAGTGATAAATTTATCCCAAAATTTTTGTTGTGACATGAAAAATCTCAAACTTTGCTAACTATAACACATTTACCCTAGCAAGGACATTTTTCGTTTTTTTTTTCTTTTTTTTTGTTTTTCCTTTTTTTTCCCCATTTTTTCTTCTTTTCTCTTCCCTTCGCTGGCCATGGTAGAGGGAAGCCAGAGTTGTGAGGGCGGCCCTCGCCTGGGCTAGCTAGGGCCGCCCTCACCGGCGTCGAGCGATGACAGCCCTTAGCTGGGTCAGGCGAGGGCGATCTTTGCCCAATGTCAACGAGGGCAAACCTCGCTTGACTCTAGCTTCCCTTCATCATGGCCAGCGGAGGGCAGAGAGAAGAAGAAGAAAAAAAGAAAAAGAAAAAGAATTTAAAAAGTAAAAGACCAAAATGCCCTATAGTTTAGGGTAAATGTGTCACATGGATACAAGTTCAGGATTTTTTATGTCACAAAAAAAAAAAAAAATATATTATGGTTAGCAAAGTTTGAGATTTTTCATATCATAAAAAAAAAGTTCGAAATAAATTTGTTACTTTAGGTATAGTTGGGGATTTTTGGTTATCTTTTCCCTTTAACAAAAGTGAATGATGAAGCTAATAACTAACAAGAAATTAGAATCAATTTATTTAAATCAATCTATGATATTCTATAATGATAAAAATTTATGATTATTTAACCTTAAGTGCTTTTATTTTTCGAAATCACTTTTTAGCATCACTTATTTTTCTAATAAAAATAAAAAAAAATCGAAAAGAAAAATTCACTCCCTCGTTTCCTCTTTTAGCTTCACTTATTTATTTTTCTCACAAAAAAAAAAGAAAAAAATTCACTCCCCAGTTTCTTTCCGTCATTTATTCTGCCCCCCCACCCAAAACCATCCGTCGCTTCCTTGAAAATTGTGGTTTCCCTCCACCCTCCCCAAAAATCACGCCGAGTCCCATCAGAATCTCCATTTTTTATTTTTTTCCTACTCTTCTTGCTAAGACCTAAACTAAAAGAGGAAGAAGCTCAAAAACCTAGTTGTTGCCTTGTCCTCTTTCTCCTTGCATGACCCTCTTCCTTTTAATCTATGCTCTCTCTTGGTTGCCTCGCAATCGCTGGCCGCCTTGCCTTTGGCCCTCCCTCTTTCACAGCCACAGCTTCGCCTTCGAACGTCCATCATGACATCGCAGTTGCGACCCTCTAAGTTGCTTCAGTCTCGACTCTTCCTCTAGCCTTTCCCTTGCAGTCACGGCTTCGCTGTCACTCGTGGCCTCACCTCCACCCCCTCGCCCTCACCTCCACCTTCCATCGTCTTCTTCAACGATTTTCTCTCCCTTCGCACTTGTAGACCCGCCTCAGAAACCCACCATACCTCTCACAATTCCGGACACATGTGTCGGAAGGTGTCGAAAAAGTTGACTAAATGTTGAAAAATCCAACACGTGTTGACACAGAAGCTCCGACAATGTGTCTGTGCTTCATATTGTGGGATAGGGCAAAGGTTACTTGCTTTACTAATTTTGTGGAAAATCGGATGAGAGGAAACACCGACCATTTATCAAATTAAATCACATGTACTTTTCCCGTGCCACTTTTCATGACATCGAATATTGGAATACTTAATTACTTCCAAGAGTTTGGTGAGAGTTTATTAGAACGTGTGATTGGATCACTCTTTGCTAATCGAAAGAACACCTTTCGATCCGTGATTGGCTAATTCAATTCTTAAATTTTGGCGCCTTGTCAAAGCCAAATACTAAATTTTCGTAAGTAAATGATCGGCTAGTCAACAACTTGGACTTCGAGAAGGTTTGATAAATTGAGCTGAGTACCCATTTATTTATCCAGCTACTCTAGTACGTATTTCACGAAAAATCAACTTAATTTATAGAATCAATCACAATCAACAAGTATGAGTATAAATTCTTAAAAAAAAAAAAAAAAAAAAAACTCACAAAAACGAATCACAATCACCATGTAGTGAACGGAGGAAAAAGAAGACTCAAGTAATCTAGTACAACAACACTACGGCGACAGACAACATCCCCGAGAACAAGCCAGTGACGCTCAAAGAGGCGGCCGAGTTGCCTGGCGATGGAGGGGTGGCAGAGCCTGCTGGAGAAGGCGTGGTCGTGGTAGAAGGTGGAGAAGGACTAGTAGAGGTGGAGGGCGGCGTGGCAGTGGACGATGGGGTGGTGGCAGCAGGAGACGGCGATGGGGTTGTGGCCGAGCTGCCGGTGACGTTGATGGCAAGCTTCTGGCCAAGGGAGCAGCGGTCAGGGTAGGTGGATGTGTAGAAGTGCTCGCCAGGGGCGGCAAGGATGATTCTGACTGGCGGGACCGTGTAGACGGAGATGGTGGAGGTGGTGTTGCAGGAGTCGTACGCTGATTTGGTAACCTCAGCGACGTTTTGTGTCCCATTCACAAAGTTGAACACTGCATATACCAAAATGAATGGCGTTATAATTAATAGCCAAAGCAATACATATTTCATTATGTCCAATGATATCTGTCTACGCTAAGTTTTAGCCTTTTAGATGTTTAGTTTGAAAGCTAGAGGAAAAAGTTCATTCCATAAGATAGGATTGGTGTTTTTCTTAAGCACTTCATCTTTGGTTTTACGTTTCGTGGGAACACTACCGTCGATTTAAGAATTTGAGCCGTCACACAAGAAAACGCGATTCAGTATGCAATGCTCTCAAATAGAAATATGGATAGAAATACTCACCTAAGGTGTCACCGACCATGAAGGTCTTGTTGGCGGCCCAGAGCGCATAGGCCTGAGTGGTGTTGACAAGCACATTCCATCCAACACCATCACCCACGGTGTAAGTCACTGGTGACCTTGTCGGGGTTGTTGCCTGTGCTGTCGCTGGTGCTGGTGCAGAAGCAGCCGGTGGTGTTGGTGTAGTTGATGGGGCTGGGGTGGGAGTCGAGGCAGCGCTCACGGTGATGGCGAGCTTCTGGCCGAGGGAGCAGCGGTTCGGGTAGGTGGATGTGTAGAAGTGCTCGCCGGGGGTGGTAAGGGTGATTCTGACCGGCGGGACTGTGAAGACGGAGATGGTGGAGGTGACGTTGCAGGAGTCGAATGCTGATTTGGTAACCTCCGCAACGTTTTGCGTCCCGTTCACAAAGTTGAACACTGCATATACCAAAATAAAGGGAGTTACAATTTTTATCCAAATCGATGTCTATTTAGATACGTCCAATGATATTTGTCTATGCTAAGTTTTAGCCTTTTAGGAAATCAAATTCAACTATAACTTTAGTTTGAAAGCTAGAGGAAAAAATTCATTTCATAAGATAGGGATTGATGTTTTTCTTTAGCACTTTATCTTTAGTTTTACATTTCATACCAATAGGAACAGACTCACCTAAGATATCACCAACCATGAAGGTCTTGTTGGCAGCCCAGAGCTCATAGGCCTGTGAGGTGTTGACAAGCACATTCCATCCAACACCGTCACCCACGGTGTAAGTCACCGGCGACCTTGTCGGGGTTGTGGTCGGTGCCGGTGCACAAGCAGCTGGTGGTGTTGGTGTGGTTGTTGGGGCCGGGGTGGGACCCGAGGCAGCGCTCACATTGATCGCCAGCTTCTCGCCGAGGCTGCAGCGCCTGTCGAACGTGGAGATGAAGAAGTGCTCGCCGGACTGGTTGAGGGTGATGGTCGCTGGCCCATTGGTCCAGCGCGAGATGGGGCTCGTGGAGTTGCAGCTGTCGTATGCCGCCTTCGTGACCTTGGCAACATCGTCCATTCCGGTCGTGAAATTGAAGACTGCATGGAACCGGAAACACTTGAGCGTTCGCTTGCAATTTTGTCGAGCGAGCGATGGTGCGCTCAAGAATAATGCAACGTGGAAAAGCTCATGCTTTTAGATGGAAGGATAAAAGATCATTTATGCTTTCGGCCCTGAAGATTTCATGATTCTCGCCACTTCTCGATTGAGCTCGCAAACGAAGAATCAAAGAAAAGTGGAGTTGCTACTAGCATATGTCAAGCTTATACTTCAAAGTCCTTTATAAGTTAGGTCTCAACACATGGTGCATTTCATCTCGAATGAAGTTGAGAAAACTGTGTTGTTTACATTCTTCGATGATCGCTTGCCAAAATGGCGAAACTGATACTAAATACCGCAACCCCGGAGGGATGCACTTATCTTTCTGCAAACCATTTGAAGAGTAGATTAATTACGAATTGGGTTTCTAACGTGCATGCATGAAAAGATGCTGTCAAGACTCATGACTCATGACAAAAGCAGTAGGACGGGAAGAAAAAGAAACATGAATGCAGAAGTAGAGTGAAGAACTCGTACCGAGAGTGTCGCCCACAACGAAGGTCTCGTTGGCTGCCCAAGTGGAGTAGGCGATCGCGCCGCCAGGCGGGACGACCCACCCGAGCGAATCACCGACCACATGCGTCGTCTGAGCGCCGCAACTCTGGATCGCGGCTCCTAGGAGCACCATCAACACAAGCATGTTCATTCCTCTCGCCATTTCTTATCGTTCCTTCCTTCTTTCCTTCCTTTATGACGTGCTCTCTGAGCTTCTTTGAGCTCCAGAAAAATGAGAGGGAGAGAGAGAGTTAGGACCGAAGTGAGATGATCATTTGGGCGAGGGTTTCTATTTATAGGATCTGGGTCTTGCCTTGCTTTGGCATGGGTATGAAAATGTTGGCATGACTTTTGCACGCCCATGACGTGGCATAATACATACATCACGTGACATGCCGATATAATGTATCTATCAAAGTAAACGCTATCCATTTAAATACTTCATTAAGAACAATGATGAATGAGGATTTCGAACCATAAGGGGAGCACTTAATTGGATTGGAAACATGTATCCTATATAATTTCATCCATCATTTTTGTGACACGGGATCGAACTCGACGGAAATTGACCAAAAAAATAATTTTACTAACCTTTATTTTTTTTTCCATCTATTAATCCGATATATTTAACTTCAAGTAAGCATCTAATTTAGCTAATTGATTGATGGTGAGATATCAAATTAATCAGAGATCCGACTCGGTCTCAGTTTTTCCCCAACCGAACCGGGCCCGATGGAATCACAGAAATCCGCTTTTGCAATTTGAACTATTGCAAATAGGTTGGCCACAAAAAAGAGAACTATTCAAAATGGAACAGCTTCTCGAACGAATGGAGGGCGATTTGGACCGGTTGGCCTTCCAGAAAATCAGGCTGCCGTGTGAGGACTTCACCAACCCAAAGGCTTATCTCATGTTTTCCTGTTTTCACAAAGTCAATGCATCTTCATTGAATGCCATCAATGAAAGTCCATGCAAGGCACTGAATTTCTCCTAGAAAAATGCCAATAGGCGAAGGGAAAGACTTGAAAGTTTGTGAAAGTAATGATCCCAGGCGTTGCATCGCCGGTTTCTTCCACTAACGGTCCGTTCGTTTCGCGGAAAATGAGCCATTTCCGGAAAATATTTTCCCAAAAGTCATTTTCCAGGAAAATGACAATATTTTATGGTGTTCGGCTAAAATCTGAAAATGTTTCAGAAAATATTTTCCAGTATTCGGTGAGGAAAATATTTTTCGCTCATCAGATTAGCGAGCACGAGCGTCAAGCTCGAGGCTCGCCAGATCGACGAGCGCGAATTTGAGATCGACGAGCTTGAAGTTCATTTGGTCTGACGATTAGTCAAGAAAGAAGAAGATGGAAAAAAAAAATGAAATTAAAAATAATTCGAATTAAAAAAAGAAAAAGAAAATTAAAAAATAATTCGAATGAAAAAAGAAAAGAAGAAAAAGAAAGGGGAGGAGGAAGTCAGGATTTATAAAAGTGTGAGATAAGAGAGATAAAGTGAGGAAAATGTTTTCCACTTTTTTTCTCTACTTTAGAAGACTTTTTTCCTTTGATGAAAAACATTTTCCTCAAGAAATTCATTTTCCGTGAAACGAACGTCGGAAAATCCGGAAAACGTTTTCCCGTAAATTATTTTCCGCGAAACGAACGGACCCTAAATATCTATCCAAAATTATTATAGTGTCTCTCATCACCTATTTACAAGATTTATATACTGCTCATATACATATATTTTTCCTCCGTTAGTAAGCTTAAGTCGATATTCGATTGGTATTGAGCTTGAGTAAACCACTTTGGTTTTAATGCATGTTCGCCTGGATGAGAGTCGGATATTTCTTTCAAAGGCTATTAATTTTTGCGGCATATTTAATTCTTCTTTTTAAAAGTTTAAATATATACCCACCACAGGATAATTATCCATAAAGTCTTAAAAATATCGTACAATAGTCAATTCAAAACATAAACTTTTCAATTAACTAATTTAATCTTAAACTTTTTGATGATATGTCCAAGGCCAATTTTGGCCTTTGGTTGTTTGACGCACCAACACTAATACGGGCGAAAGTCACAGCCCTCGTCAACCTTGGGCAAGGGTTACAAAGGCCTTATCAACTGTAGGCAAGGGTAGCGACCCTTGGCCACTTTTGGGGAAGGGCTTGAAAGGGCTTTATGGTCCTCGCCCAAGGCCGATGAGGGCTCGTAGGCTCTTGCTTGCAGCCATGAGGCCTTTTGGTTGGCGAGGACATGTAGCCCCTCTCTTGTGGCTGGCGAGGGTCGCTAGCAATCGTAGAGGCTTTAACGACCTACGCCAGCCCCTTTCGAGAAGATGAAAAGTGAAAAGAAAAGAAATGCAAAAAACGAACTTATAAAAGAAAATTAGAAATCGTCAACGTCAGTACCAATCATATCACATAAGATGACCAATGGCCACGTTAATGATTTTGAATCAAAATTGGCTGGAAGAACTATATTGGAAGTCATTATATAATTTAGAATTAAATTGGCTAAATTGAAAATTTTAAGACTAAATTGGCCACCCTAGAATAAGTTTGGGACTTTTTGAACAATTTTCCTTGCCCGTAACTAACACTCATCTAGAACACCATGTGCAAACGAAGTTTTTATATTGCTTCAAGTTCGTTGGGAGGAGCCACAAATGAGAAGATGGAAGCAGGAAGTGTCAAAGAAGGCAACATCTGCCATAAATTTGGACAAATAGCATTTTCAGTCTAACTCTTTTTATAATTCAAAGGCCTTGATTTCACGTAGTCGTTGAAGACCTGGTTTGGGAGTATAAACAAATCGAAGAACCCAGAAAGGAAGAAAAGAGCAAGAAGCGACGGCGGGTGAGATTTATTGACTTTGCATGCAAAGAGGAGGGAACTAAGAAATTCGCATGTGGAAATTACAAACATGGCGGGACAAAAGGGTTGAAATCAAGAGCACTGGATACACGATTTCCATTTATGAATCAGTTCAATGAAAAGATATTCTATGCCTCCGAATCTTACGATTAGTAGGTAATTTCATGTTAATCGCGGGTTTGACTAAGAAAAGACTTTAGCGACGCATGGAAATTGTAGGCACCTTTTCTGTTAAATAGTATTTATGGGTTAGGTGGAACTTGTCCTGATGTCGGATCTGTCAAAAGTGACCCTTTTGCTTATAAATACTCAACGTATGAAACATGCTCTTTCTGAAAAAGAGGTATGTTCCTCAACACTCTCGTTGAATTCGTGAAGCGCCCATTTACCTTGGCAAACCAAACAATCCTTCAGCACTAACCAGCAGCTGCTTGATGATACATGGGAAAAGGAGGTAAAGACATTATTAAGCTAAACAGTTACCCAGAGAGTCATTGGCCGTGAAAGCCCCAAGAGGTCCGTGATATCTTGCAAAGTAGTCCATCCGAAAAGTTTAAGCTATAGTGAAGATTGAATTTCACGACCAAGAAATCGATTTCACCTGTACAAAACCAATTTCTTTCGCCCGGACAAGAACACTGAAAGTTGAACATGGTTTTCGCCGCAATGACCTAAGCTCATAACTCGAATTGCAATATCAAATTGGCAATGTTCAGTACACTCAAACCAAATCTTAGACATTGCAAATTAAGTAAACTTGGGGAAGTTCCCACTAACAAAGATAAGTTCATGAGACCAATTACCGACCGGATCTTGAGTTTAAAATCGGAGAGAATTAAAGGGCTATCAATTCTTAGTAAACTAGCGACGATGTAGCATGACTTACGACAAGCCAAAAGCCAGAGCAAAACCAGAGCATACATGAGCACCGGATGGAATGAAATTGAATTAAACATTTCGACCCTTCAGCCGCACCTAGAAATCACCTGCCTTCCCTAAGGCAACTTAATTAGTACCTGTGCAAAGGGTAATTACTTGCAGAGACAGGGCAAATATAGAATCTTGCGCTGGGTAAAATGAAGATTACGGGAGGGTTCACAGACAGATCCAACTTTATAACACGAATACCAAATGCTGTGCACTTGGCCATCAGCAAACATAACTCAATGGCAAGAAACAATCGGGGTAACCAAATAGTGGGGTTTATCAAACCCAGTTTAGATCTTATCAATGTCTTCGTCCTCGAATTCAATATAATCATCACCAGGGCCTTCATCCTCCTCGTCGAGGCCACCAGCAATACCCTCATTGAGACGTGTGTTCTCAGGAAGCTCTCCATATGCCTTAAGGAGCCTGGCCTCATCAGGCATGTACTTGAGGATCACATCAGCCTTGTCATCCTGGTAGTCGCGAAGCCCCACAAGTATGATATCACCTGCTGCGATCCAAACCTTCTTGTGCATCTTCCCTCTTATGTGGCAAAGGCGCTTGGTCCCATCGATACACATTGCTTCACATCGGCCATTACCGAGCATGCGAAGTACTTGAGCATACTCCTGCCCATCTTCCTTGAAAACAAGTTCGCGCTTTTCATCATCAGCTTCATTCTTTCCTCTCTTCCTGTTCTTTCCTCCCTTTCCCTTATTCTTCGGCATGGTCAGAAGGCCTGGCAAATCCAGACAGACATGACAAAACCAAACAATTTAAAAAATGTCATAAAACTCTCAACAACGAAGCAAGCAAAGTTTTAAGCCATGGGGAAAAAAACCTTGGATTTGAGGAAATAGAAGAACCAGAAATATTGCAACCTAACATGCAAATCAACTTATAAAAGGGTACAAGTGGCAATATATCGAATATCAGACGAGAGCACACCACGTATAATATCAATTGAGAAACCCTTCTCTGGTGCAGAAAAAACAACTACTTCGAAATTGACACAACTGACTGCTTTTGGACCCATTTCGCCTCAAACATTTTTCCATCATAATAAAGGCTAAGTTAAGTTGTTTTAGCACATATACAAAATTATCTGAATTACTGAGGACACAATGACAGTATGCCATTTCCAAACCGAAGTTTAGAATTTGAAAGGCGAATGCCATGTATCAATTTGAAGAGTCAGCACCCAAACGTTTCAAGATCTTCAAAAGGATTTAGGTCAAGTTGTCATGTCGTGAACTCGTACTATCCCAATTGTACTGTGGGTTAACAGAGGCAGTGTAAGTGCCACTTGCTGCAAGACTTGATAGTAATCCCTCATACACCAAGTTTTCTAAACCTGGTAACAACTGGAACAGGTAGAGTGTTTGTGCCAAGCACAACTCAATTTTGTTTTTCCTCTTTTTTCCAAACAAGCAAATTACAACTTTCTTGCTCTTCACATACCCGTATAGATAAAGAAAGAATTATAAAATAGATTTTTTTCGGATAATCAGCCTCAACTACCCCCCACCCCTAAACCCCTTCTCTCTCAAAACCCCCTGCTTCTCACTTGAGGTCATAGAGCCAAAATTGGTCAGATAACTTCAATATTCATTATGATTTAGGCTAGAATTAATTGAAGATCAACCAACCTTAAATAATTGCTAAATATATCATGATCTAAACCAGTCAATTCTTGCAATCACAAACAACTATCAAGCTTCAGCTAGAATTCCTTGACCAAGCTTCTAAATAGTAGATAGTCACCCACCATACACATAAACTGGAATCTCATAAAAACGAAAGAGTTCAGCAGATAAATTAAAGATCCGAAATTGCAATCCCATATTTTAATGATACTCCTCCATTTCCGATGTAACTGACCAAATAAACAAATAGATATATGTCCATGCAGATGAGCTCAATGGATGATGCATATATTTAACTAGTCATGGTGGAAACTCCATTCTTAAAGATTTTATCTTAAAACACAGAAAAATAGAAATGCATGTTCAGCTAGGCCAGTTCTTCTGGGTTGCTCGAACCAATCCAGAGGGGAATGAATTCTTATTTGAAGCAGGGATTTTCTCCCCCATAAGAAAGAAGGACAAGTTTTTCAGAAAAAGCAAAAGCAATATGGTTTCTACAAATGAAAAAAGGAACTCTGGAAAAGTAAGTTTCAAAGTACAATGCTGTGAAAAAAATACTATTTTCTGCAAACAATGTTAACTTGTTCGAATTCAACAAATGTTATGAATTGTGACATATGATTGAATCCCAGAGCATATCAAGGTGCAAATGAGCAGGGAAGATGCTCATGGAACACAATAAATAACATAAGGCCCAAGTGAAAATGAAACATTTCTCATGGCGAGCATGAAGCTTAAATAACTCACTCAACACCCTTTATGGAATAAAAATTCAGCCACTTCCAGGACGATGGCTAGTGACCAAAGGAAACGAAAGACTTGGTTACATTTTCATACAATCTACTCTCTCAGATAAAAAGAGAAAATTGAAGAGTCCTTTTTTTTCTTGAATCACTTCACGTTTTCCTATTACTCTCTATTCTTTATTCTTTTTTTAATTTCTTTATCTATATATTGAATTTATTTATCTATCTTTCATGCAGTAAGGCCCTTTTTGAATTCACTCAATTTAAACTGGTATTCATCCATCATAGTTATATCAAAGAAAGATCCACAATACTATTGGATAACACCTATGACTTCGTTTCTCAAGTGACTGGTGCAGCAAAAGATCCTGAGTTTGTATTATCTTTAAACAAAGGTATTCATGCTTGGATGGTGGCTCAAGATCAACCACATAAGTGCAGTACAACGGAGAGTCGTGTGATACATTCAGGAAGGATGCATTGCTCCTGAAATTTACTTCACAGGCCAGCTCTTTGGTTAGTTCCTTACTGCGTCAATTTCCAATTATTCGTCATTGAGATTGATGGGCAATGTAGATGAATATGCAGGTGCAGATATTACCTCTCCTTTTTTCCTTTCAAACAAATAAAAAAGATTGAATTTTTCTATTTGGAATTGTCTTAATTACAATATAGAAAATATAGATGTAGTGTATCCTTTTTCTTCTTTTTATCATATCGTCTGGTAATCTCTATTTTCAATAAGCCTGTTGTTGGATTGAATTCTAACAAAGAAAAGCAACGACTAAAGTGGGAGGGTCAGAATTGAAAAGAGGAAACCTCACTTCTTTCTCTTACAACCAGTAGGAGTGCCCTGGATTTATTGAGCCTTTCCTAGTTTCATTCTCACCAGTCTTCATCCCTACCCTTGAACTTAAAAGGTTTTAACTCTCTTAAGAGAAAAGAGTGAATCCTCTAGTAGATACTAGGTAATAAAGTAGCCTTATATAAGAAGATAATAAATTTGGTTGTTATGGTCGGACTCTATCATGGATTTCTCACGTTTCTATAAACCAGAAGAAGGCCCAAACCAAATGTAAGTTTATCCAACACAACATCCGTACCACACAGTAACTGAAGAAACTCAATGCCCTCCATTTTCACCATTGAAAACCCAACGGGGGGAAAACAAGGTTTCAAGGAATGACCACTCAATCACCTTCAAGACAAATCCAATATTTCAGCAACAGATCTCAAGCCTGAGTCACCGCATGCCAACACCCAGAAGTACGAAACCTATCCAATCGCAAACCCATTGCCACAAATGGTCATAACAAATTCTACCAGACCACCGCGATCCCCAAAAAAGACAAATACCCAGAAATTGAATTCTCAGAACCTAAAACATACGCCACAGCCCAATTCCAATCTCTGCCCCAAACTTAAATCTTTTTCAACACCAGCAAGCATCTCGACCCCCAAAAAGAAAATTAGCTAAACAAACAAACAAACGCAGGATCGCGACAACATCCGCACAAAACATGGATGCAGCAACAGAACCCACAGAAACAAACCCAAGTTCTTCGACCCATCAAAAGAAAAATCAATCGACCCCAAAGCAGACGGACACATCACGAAGCGCGAGCTCGGGCCTTCCAAGATTCCTCGCACGCGCTTCGGAAAAAGCTCGGAAATTGATAACAAGAACGGGATTCAGGGCAAAGGAGAAGAGGCGAGGTTCCACTTACGGAGCAAACGCGAGGGGGTGATCGGCGCACGCTAGCTCTGCTGCCCCCGCTTCTTCTTCTTCTTCTTCTTGCCGAGCGAGGGTTTTTCTCTGAAGAAGACTTCAGTGGAAGTCTTCGGTTTCGTATTAAATCTAAAGGATAAATTGAGATTATAAAGCAAAATCCGAGGAAAATAACGCAAAATAATCCTTAAACTTTGGCGAAATGTGTAATTTAATCATTACACTTATAATACATCTAATGTGTACTTTAAATTATTTTTAAGTGTTGAATCTAATTTCTAAACATTCTTAGGCCCTCAGCTTTTCATAATATAGTCTGATCATTCCTCTGATACTGTTTACAAACTTTTATAATTATGTTATTATCCAATTTTTATTTTTATTTTTCATTTCGATCCATTAAGAATGCTCTCTTTTTATTTCTTTTTACCATTTTGGTCTTTATCAACATTACGAATGGTTCCATTTAAATATATTTTAGCCTATGATCTCTATCATACTTAAAATGGAGCCTCATTTTGCATCGAATTCATATCATTGCTATTTTGCTTTCCTAATGTATAGATTTAACTAAATTCAAGAAAATACAAAAAGGTTGAAAAAAAAAATCTCTTAAAAATTAGGAACAATATCTAGATTAATTTCGTTTTGAAATATCATTATAATAACATTTATTCTTCAAATAACCGAAATATCAACCTGATACAATTCTAAATGAGGTTCTACTTTTACTATTATAGAGATTATAAGTTAAAACATACTTAAACAGAATTATTATAATACTTAGAAAGACCAGAAAGGTAAAAAGCAATAAAAAAAGATTTCTTTTTTTTATTAATTAAGGAAATTAATTGAAGTAAAAAATATCATAAAATTTGGGAATAGCATAATTATGAAAATTTGTGAATAATGACAAATGATTGATGGGATTTTATTTTGAAAAATTGAGAGATTAGATCAAATAAATTGTATCAATTTCTACATTACACACTAGACCAAATTGTAGAGTCTATTAGTATCGGTTTCCCCGGGAAATTATACTTCAAATTTCTTTTTTTCATTTTTTAAGGATAACTTCTTGTATATTAACCATGTGTTTGACTAATGTATAAATTAGAGTCTTTGTCAACATAAGTTGGGCTTAGCTGCCTGATACATCTTGATAAGGCTCTACTGTAGGTGGCAAAACGGTGCTATTACGTCTCGATAAATCTCAACCATCGACAATAATCTCATTTTTAGAAATTAATAACTGATGTATATTAAAATGTCCATTGGAGTATATACACGACAAATGTTCCACGCTCTTTCGTTGAAATCTCAAAGACTATTATTCGGAATGATAGATGTTAAGTTAAAACAAAGGATATGTTTAAGCTAATCATTTGACCATTTAGCCAATTTTCTTCAAAAATTTTATCATATCTAACTCATCTTTAAACATTATATAGAATGGTATTACAATATTAGAATCAGTCGTCTGTACTGAATAAATTAATCATATTACATGAACTTTACACGACTATGATACTTAAAACATTCACAATTACCTTTATATTCCTAATAGATCACTTATATCACTATATAATATATCATATTAAAAGTAACTTTTGCACTTCAAATACATTGAATTTTTATTAGTGGAGTCTTCTCTTTTCTAAATGAAAATCAAGAGCTTTTCCAAGAAAAAGTGAAAGTTTTGAGGAAAAAATCTCATGACATTAAGTAGAAACCTAGACTTGTATTACATTCGTTAGGACTTAAAAATATTTCCAAAAATACTAAGTAAAACTATCATACTTCATTCAAATATCACTTTCATACCTCTATTGTTTGAATGTCAATTTGCTACTCGTAAAGGAAAACCACTCTTCTACAAATTCTCACCACAAAGGCATAATCCAAACTTCCACCATGTGCCATCGTCTGCCACCGTCGATCCCCCAACCCACTGTAGCCGTCACCACCATCGTAGCCGCCCCCTCAACATCATATCAATTATGTTGTGCTTCTCTCTCTCTCTCTCTTTCCCCTACATGTCCTTATAGACCTATGGATAAGGTCTGTCTATCGCCGTCGATGGCTCTCTCTTTCCTTTGTAACTTTCTCAATCTTCCTCTCTATTCCAATTTTTTGATAGACACATGGCCACAGGTGGCTCTCGACCTCGCTCTAAGGTCGTGAGCCGCCATGGGCGACGTCGACTGAGGTCGATTGAGAGAGAGAATTCTTAGAGTAAGCATGGACCAAGTAAATGAAGACGTCTTTGAGGTTTCTAATGGACAATGGCAAGCTCCGCTATCATCAGGGAGGGGCGTCAGTGACGACTAGTGCTAGTGATTGAGCTTAGGGCTTGGGTTCGATGGTTAGGTTTTGGGAGAAAAATTGTTCAAAAAGTCTTAAACTTGTTGTATTTTTGTCAATTTAGTCATAAATATTTTAATTTTGCCAATTAAGTCATAAACATTTTCACTTCTTATCAATTAAGCTTATATAGCCAATTTTAACTAGAAATCACTAACGTGGAAGTTGATAGTGCCACGTAGGATTATCAGAGTTGACGTAGACAAATTTTAATAATATTTTAATATTTTTTGAAATTTTTATTATTTTTCTAATTTTCTCTTTTTTCTTTCTTTTCTTTTCTGCTTCTTCTTCTTCCTTTCAGAGGCCAACCACCAGCCATGTCAGGCCAACTAACCTTGCCCACCATAAGTGAGGCACGGTCGGGCGAGCCCTAACAAGGTTACTTGCCCTGCAGTGGGCGTCGCCTGGGCACACATGATGCTAGGCGAGCCAGCCTTGGCTTGGGTGAGGGCCGGCCTCGCTAGATTTGGGGAGGGAGCCCATGCCAGGACTCGCCCACCCAAGCAAGGCCCAACGAGGGTCAGCCTCGCCTAGGCCAAACTAGGCAAGGCCAACCCTTGCCCAAGCTAGGGCAGCCTCGCCAGATTTAGCCTAGGCGAGGCCATCGGCCTTCGCTAGATCTAGCCTGGGCAAGGCCAATTGGCCCAGCATGGCCGATGGCCAGCTACCGATAAAAGGAAGAAGAAGAAGTAAAAAAGAAAATAAAAGAAAAAAATGAGAGAGAAAAAAAAGAGAAAAATTAGAAAAATAATAGAAAATTCAAAACATATTTAAATATTATTAAAATTTTGTCACGTTAATCTTAAGAATTTACGTTGCAGATCGCTAAAGATCCATATCAGTGATTTTTGATCAAAATTAGCCAGATGGATTCAATTGACAAGAAGTGAAAATGTTTAAGACTTATTTGGCAAAATTGAAAGATTTAAGATTAAATTGGTAAAAGTATAAAAGGTTTATGAGTTTTTGGACAATTTTCCCGATTTTGGCATGTTTTGAGGGTTTTGGATGCTCCTGGGAATTTGGGATTTGGAAGATGGTGCTTTCAAAAGACAAATGGATTTTTTGTACATTTGAAGATGCAAAATGGTCACAAAATCAAAATTCATGTAGCTAGTTGATATATTTAGAAATAGAGGTCTGAAAGTGATATAAAAAAAAAAAAAGTCATATATGTCCCGCAAGTTTTTCAGTTTTGAAGTAGACAATTCTTTTGCCGTTTCCTTACCAAAAAAAAAAAAATGTCGTTTCCTTACCAAAAAAAAAAAAAAATCGTTTGCCGTTACCATCTTAGACTACAACCTCGACATCAACAAGAGAAGGTTCTACGCGCGTGACCCCACAATTTCCCTGTGATAAAAAGCAATTATAAAGAAAAAAGCATAGTCACCTCCACTATTCTTGCTTTGCTGTCGCATGTCTTTCTCACATTAATTTCTTACTATAAATTCGAAATTATATCGCATATCAAACTTTATTAAAGTCAGCACCACATCCACACACTTGAAATTCGAGCCCCACATAACAACGTGTAAAAGTTTTCCACGACTTGAAAGTGGATGGAAGTCTTGTGTGATGTGGCCATATTCTTAGGGTTTCATACTGAACATCGGCCTCGCGAATAGGAGTTGCGTGGACCGACATTTGCGACCAAAAAGCAAGCGCGTGTGGACCGACTTATATAGATATCTGCATGTATATGATCATGCATACTTGTATATGAGTATGTGTTTATGTATATACATACATATATTTGTATATGTGCCATTTTACTTCTGTATTTTTTCTGAATTGAAAATCAGATATATGTCAAGAATGGGAAAGAGTGTTAAAAATCGGATGTTTATTGATGCATAGGCAACAAAATCAAAGGCAATTCACTACACAACCATATAGTATAATCTCCAATTATTCACAAGAAATTAATACATCGATCTACCTTTATTTTGCTGGATGGACTGACAATAAATCAAGGTACGTAAAGGCCTTAAAAATCTGGGGAACCCCTTATTTTGTGAAAAGTATAAACAAACACGTGAAACAAAGCTGGCCGAGACCAATATTGTATTTACTTAGATTCTAGAAAAAAATTTCAATGAACAAAAGCCAAGGCAATGAGCAACAACGTGGATGAGAAGCCGAGGGCGGCCCTGGCTGGAGCGGAGCTCTGGGGTGGTGGCATGGAGGGGCCGCCGGCCACTGGAGACGTAGCGGAGGAAGAGGGGCTGCTGGACGGCGTCGGGGTTGTGGTGGTGGAAGGCGGAGTGGCGGAGCTAGAGGCGGTGACGTTGATGGCTAGCTTTTGACCCAAGTCGCAGTGGCGAGAGTAGGTGCTTGTGAAGAAGTATTCACCCACGGTGGTGAGGGTGTATTTGACCGGGCTTATCGTATAGACCGCGACGGTGGTGGTGGTGTTGCACGAGTCATAGGCCTCTTCTGTCACCACCGCTACGTCCTGGGTTCCATTGGCGAAGTTGAAAACTGCATAACAAAGATAGCACCAATCAGACTTTGGAAATTAATTAGATGGTTCGCATGCTACTTAATCCCATGGGAAAGATACTAGAGTGTTACAAATAATCATTTTTGGACCCAATTAGTGATGTATTATTTTTTATTTGAAAATATTTTTTATTAATTAATTTTTTCAAGTGATACAAATAATAAATTTTTTTATAAAAATTTAAATTATTCATTATTTTTCACGAAAAAATCGACTATAAATATTATTTTATATGATCAAATCGAACGTGAGGTCTCTCCATTGAAGCCGGGAGAAAAGAAAAGAAAGTGGTAACTAAAGCTTAGCTCTTTTCGTGAAATGCGCCATTAATTTTATGATGGGACCCAAGTGTTGAAAGACATGAAGCATGATTTCGTAGCATTTGTAGCACTTACCTAGGACATCTCCGACCAAGAAGGTCTTGCCATATGCCCAAGTTTTGTAAGCGATCGAGCCGAGAGGAGGAACCAGCCAACCCAAGGCGTCACCGACGATGTATGTCACGGGGCCCCGGGGTGGTGTTGGGGTCGGAGCCTGCGGCGAAGGGGTCGGGCCGGCAGAGGTGGAGACGTTGATGGCCAGCTTCTGTCCCAAGTAGCAGTGGCTGTCCATGGTGCCGATGAAGTAGTACTCACCGGCAGCATCCAAAGTGTAGTTGAACGGGCCGGTTGTCTCTAGGAAGATTGGGTTTGTGGAATTGCACGAGTTGAATGCCTCCTTGGTGACCCTGGCCACATCTTGCTCGCCGGTTGTGAAGTTAAACACTGAAAAAGTTTGAAGCCAAAATGAGAAGAAAAGTTAGTTAATGACTATATTAGCACCATGGATTGCATCTCGGGATGAAAAGGGGGTCTATTTAGGCTCGGTCCGATGATTACTCGAGATTGATTCGCCTAATTTCGAGTTGTTCTTGAGCTCGAACCCGAACTACTCGAGTATCATGTCAAGTTGAGCTCAAGCTTGATATTGCATCAGCTCGGCTCAACTCAACTCGAGTATACCCTTATTGCAGTGTTTGAACTTGCTAAAACTTCTTTTCTTGAAAGCTAATCCACTAATATTTGATAAATCATGTAGGAAACTCTTATTGCAAAAAGTTTAAGATGGGAAGCAAAGCTAAAGTTACAATCAAAGCGTAAAAAACTCTTTACCGAGGACATCGCCGACGACGAAGGTCTGCATGTCAGCCCACGTCTCGTAGGCTATCGGACCTCCGGGTGGGACCAACCACCCAAGGCTATTCCCAACGACATGCACGGTCTGTGCCGACGAGGTTTGAAGAAGGACCGCCACGGCCAGTACCGCTGCTATGGCCACGCACATTTTGGCCATGTCTCTGGACCCTTTAATGGCTCTTCTGTCTTGTTTCTTTGCCTCTTAGTGTTATGGTGCAAAGAACAAATCCGATGAAGTGAATGCCAAATGAACCCGTCTGAGGCCTCTTAAATAACGAAGCAAATCGTGTGGATGTTTCTCAAGTCAGTCAAGGGACGCGGGATGAGATTCAAGCAAATCCCGCCCTAGTCAAGACGTCAAAATGTTAAAGCGATCTCTTTAATGCAGCCGAAGTTTTCATTGTCAAGCATTTGAACAAGAAACTCCTGCGTTGAATTCTGGCATCACTGAGAAAGAAGATGCCCCCTCCTCCCTTGACACGTTCCTTGTCTCCAGAACCTCCGAAACTTTTCATTGACGGAAGGGTAAAATGAGAAAGAGGTTCGGGGAAATTGTAGAACAATTTTGCCCCGATGTGGGGAGGACTTCCGTTCAGTTCCTGAAAGGAGATTACGTTAGCTGCCTGGAAGAAGTGAGGAACATTAGTTTTGAAGTTTAATGAAAGCATAAAAGAACGACTACGATTATTAGGTGAATTTCATCTTCCATCCACAAAAGAAATATTACATTTGATTTCAAATAATGGGAAGTATATGTTACATATAAGCATTACGGGTGGTTTAATATGAGAATGCATTTATTTTATCAATTAGCTATCGGCTTAAGTTAAACTACGCTGATAAATAAATAAATAAATTTCCTTTTTCAAACACACCTTAAGACGGGCTCGCAGCCCTAATCGAAATGATGATTTTACGTTTTCAGTTTGTCATTTATCCTTCAACTTATAAGACTTTCTTTTAATCCGATCCGAATCTCTAACATTCTTTGCGCGAGGCATCTTTTTAAATGGGGACATAAAACTAAATGTAGAAAGGCCTATGAAGAGTATTTCATATGCATACTTGAGCAGTCAACGCGTTTTGCTACAGCGGCTGGGAAAATGATGCAATTGTTAAATGCGCAATGGAAGTTGAACAGGTCTCGATGCTCATAAAAAAATCGATTTACAGGGAAAAATATATGAAATCATAGTCAGTAAAGGAATAGAAAGAAATCACTGGGGGTTCATCCCAGTGGCTACCCTTCCATCTTGGAAAAGGGAGGTTGGGAGTTTAAATCCCACATTTTCAGGGAGGATTGGGGTGGGGACGATTTCATTTCAGGAGTAGGTTTCGACTCCCACGCCCGCAAAGGAGCGAGCGGGGCAAAAATGGAGTAAGTGTTAGAATAGGATTAGCGTAAGACCGATCAAAAAAAAAAAAAAAAAAAAAAAAGAGAATAGAAAGAACCAAAAGCGACATGTCCCGGTACAACTCGAAAGGTAAAATAGGCAGATCTGGGCAAGTTATTCCTTTCTTAAGCCACGTGCCCATCTTCTTAATGTGCACAATTCTGTCCAAATCAGACCAATTTTATATAGAAATTTTATTTTTCTTTCAATTATGGCTGGCTTAGACGAGGATTATTATGATCGACGATAGGCTTGGCCCGCCAATTAGTCTAAAGTCAGCGTATAATAACAACCACATGAATTTCGATTCAATAATACCAGATATATCGAAGTTTGATTTACAAAATTGACATACAGAAAAGTATGACTGATTTTTATTGGGCATTGAATATACTTTGACTATTCAAATATCCGTTAATAATCCATCACGTCTATTTATATATTCCCTTTGAGTATTAGCCTTAATAAATCTACGGTAACTATTTGACCAAAAAAAAAAAAAACTTATATGATTAAGTTTGATTTTACACAAATTAAAGTGTCTCCTATTATAAGACACAACTGGTATGTTTAGCATTTAGATACAAAGCAAGAATATGCTGAAACTTCTCGCACTGGTCCGCTTTTGTTGTGTCGTGCTTGTTTTCTCATTATAACAAGCTCAATCATCCCAATGTTTTTCACGTCTTAGGTACAATGGAAGGTTCATATGCAAAACCCATCAGTTCAATATCATATTCAACCACGAAAAAACAAATAACAATACTTTCACACATACATGCATATTTATGTAATATACAAGTCATGAAGTCAAGGTCCTTTTGTCTCCTCTCTTTTCTATCATTTTATAGAAAAAATAATTAATTATAAAGTGCTTTAGGGAGAGAAGTATTGTCAATATCTCCGGCTAAATTACGAACGTGATGGACGGTTTCTAGAAAGGTTTGAGAAATGCATAGCTCGGTAAAGTGTCATTTTCGTGTGCTTCCCAAGCAAATAATAAAAGAATATATCAAACGATTCAAAGAAGAAAAATGATCTGAACCACTTCTTTGTCGCCACCTAGACTTGGAAGATTTTCTGGCTTAGATTAATCCGCCGTGGAAACAAGAAAATTAGGTACATGCAACTCTCATTAGCAAAAGTCAAACGAGCTTCCGTTCTCCCCACTCAAGCTTTGCTTATCAAGAAAACGAAGTGCTCAGACTTCCCGTGATTACCACAGCACTTCCATCATCTTGTGCTTAATTTACATCGTGAGCTTGGAAACGTAGAATCGAAATAGGGAGTTGCATTATGCTGAGAAAGCAAAGTCAAATATGGTGTCCGTTTCGATGAGTCTCATCACCCAACAGAACTCTCCATAACATAATTAGTTAGAAGCTTTCTAATCACTTCTTCTAGACAGAGGAAGTGCATCGACGTGATATACGACAGCTGGTAATGACACATCAATGAAAATCCGGTGCTTAGTATACTAAAATAGGCTGAGCTCGTTTTACAGAAGCAAGCTTGGCACCTCGGACCTCAGCAATTGTGACCGTGAGGCGAGCTTGGAACTCGTAACTTTGGCAATCACGAACAAAGTTGAGCTCCACATGTCGGACCTCACGCCCATTGAATGCGAGCTCAATGATGGAGAGATTTTGGTCTGTGAGACCACGTTTCTGGACTTCATATGGCTATACAATTCGTTCTGTAATGCAGACAGAAGAGAATGTTCACTGTTTTGGTTTAAGAAT
Source organism: Eucalyptus cloeziana (assembly GCA_014182715.1). Lineage (NCBI taxonomy): Eukaryota > Viridiplantae > Streptophyta > Magnoliopsida > Myrtales > Myrtaceae > Eucalyptus > Eucalyptus cloeziana. The sequence continues at coordinate 51,593,247 of CM024636.1, read as the reverse complement.
CTTTGGAGAGTAGACATTGGTGGGATATCAAAATTAAGATTGATTGCTGAGCAGAGCGAAGGGTGCAAAGTTATCATTTTATGTGGACGTGGGTTGTTGTTTCAGTGCTGCTTCCTTTTGCAGTTTATAAAGGATGTCCTAGTCTGACTGATCTGGTCTGATGATAGCCGTTAGTGTGGAAAAATCTGTATTGTGAAGTCATGTTGTTTCAAAGATAGCTCCAAGCTCCTTTGCCAACAGCAGATGATAAGATTGCTGATGAGGGTGCATGGAGTGCCGCTATCAGTTGCAGGGATCGCCGTGCACTGAATGCCAAGATTATATATGCTCATCTCACTTCACATGCTTGCATGCTACGTGGGACGGCCACCGTGAGCAGCAAACGATGTTGCCCGCGATGTATGGAGGACATGATCGAGTCACTTGCAGGGGCTTTTAAGGTTAGGGTTGGAGAGTTCACTGCATTCTACCAGGAAATTACTGTGCATTTTCTTGTGTCGTTTGGTTGGTGAGATAACAAAGCACAAGATAAAAATCTTTTATCAACAGAAGCAAGAATTAATCTTTTAACCAAGAAAGCAACATTACTTTTAATTTCAAACGACGGGGGATATATGCTACTTATAAAAATTACTTGTAGTTTAAAAAAAAAAAAACAAATGATAAAAATCTATCCCTATTGGTTTATTACTTAGCTCATATGTTGAGCTAAGACTACGCCGATAAACTAATAAAACAAAAGTTTCCTTGCTTGAATTCCATGAGTACAGTCTCACAATCACTTGTGAGGTTGCCCTTCATCGGCTCTTGTTAGATGATACATATAATTATTTGATGTGGAAATTCAAAAGAAAATAGTAATCTTTGATCTTCATGCTTTTTACAAATAGATGAAGACGTACCTTTATCCATAGCGTTACCCTTGATGATAATCGTTGTGGAAAACCAAAGAACTCGAATCAAATGAAGAAATCCGATTTCTCTTCCTTAACCCACTATTCTTTAATGTATTCTATCGATGGATGAGAGAATACCAAATTCTTTTTAGTTATTATTTTTCATGTAGGTTTAGAGAGGACCGGACTCTATTTATACATTCTATCAATAGGTGCATTCCATCAAAGGCCTTTTAAGTTACATAAAAGTCGCACCTCTTCGGAAAAGCAATAACTTCCCTTGAGGATTATACCATTTCGTTTTATTAAAGTCGCAACTTCTCATAACCAATATATTTTTTTATAACATTTCAACAATTATTAAACTATATAATAAATCATATCATATGAGCCACAATAATTCTTACATTCTCCCACTTGGCCCATGTGATTTTCCTTTCATGGTTTAATAAAGACTATAATGTGCACAATAACATTATGCTATAAAATTTTTATTAAATTGGCAATCACATAATAATCACAATTAAATAAAGAAAACTAATGCGAGTCATAACAATTATATGTCATTAATCAACATAGTCCCTTCTATACACTATAAGTATAGCATTTTACTTAACATGATCCATAAATGAGAAGTACAATAATAGTCCAACTATAATGTCTCTTTAAAAATTATCATGTTTAACATTCATCTATTTCCATAATGTATAAGAAACACGTAAATGAGCTCAAAGTGTCAAATACATAAACTTAATACAATCATAATACGAATATTAATGACATCTTATAATGCTCATCTTTTCAACATACTCATTAAATGTTTTGGGCGATAGTCCTTTTGTTAAAGGATTTGCTATCATAAGATTAGTACTTATGTGCTCAATTGACACTCTTCGTTTCTAAACTTCTTTTTTGACAGACAAGTATTTGATCTCCATATGCTTAACATCCTTAGAATACTTGTCATTCTTAAAGAAGAAAACTGTTGCAGAGGTATCACAATAAATTTTCAACGGCTTGGCAATACTATCGACAATCACAAGCCCTAAAATAAAATTCCGCAGCCCTAATTTATGAATAGTGGCCTCAAAGCATGCCACAAATTCAGCTTCCATAGTGGATGCAGCAATAATTGACTGATTAGTACTCTTCCATGAAATTGTCCCTCCAGCCAGAAGAAACAAGTAAGCAAATGTTAATTTTCTTGTATCGACACATCCGGTTAAGTCTGAATCTAAATATCCAATCACTTCGAGATGATCAGATCTTTTATAAGTGAACATATGATTTTTTGTTCCTTGCAAGTATCTAAGAACTTTCTTTGCAACTTTTTCCAATGATTAATTTTAAGATTACTTTGATATCTACCTCGCATTCTGACAGCAAAATTGATGTCTAGTCTGGTGCAAATTTGTGCATACATTAAGCTCCATATAACAGATGCACAATGAATATTTTTCATTTGTTATCGTTCCAATTCACTTTTCGAATATTGCAGAAAGCTAAATTTGTCACATTTCTGAATTGGAACTATTCCTGCTGAATATTTACCCATATTAAATCTCTCTAAAATTTTCTCAATGTAGGCTTTCTGAGACAATCCTAATAATCTTTGTGATCTATCATGGAATATTTCTATTCCTATCATATATGTTGCCTCTCCCATATCATTCATTTCAAAATTCTTAGAGAGAAACTTCTTAGTTTCAGTAACAAACCAAGATCATTAGCAACAAGTAAAATATCATCAACATACAGAATTAAAAAAATAAACTTGTTCTCACTAATCTTCATATATATACACCGATCAACGGTGTTTTCCTTAAATCCAAATGAAGTTATGGTATCGTTAAACTTAAGATACCATTGTCGGGAAGTTTGTTTAAGTTCATATATTGACTTCTTTAATTTACATACCATGTGTTCATTTCCTTTAACTGAAAAGCCTTCGGGTTGGTCCATATAAACATATTCTTCTAAATTTTCATTAAGAAATGCAGTTTTTACATCCATTTGGTGTAATTCTAAGTCATAATGAGCCACCAAAGTCATAATGATTCTAAGTGAGTCATTCTTAGAGACTAATGAAAATGTCTCTTTATAGTCAATGCCTTCTTTTTGCGTAAAACTCTTTGTAACAAGTTTGGCTTTATGTTATTTAATATTACCTTTTGAGTCGCGCTTGATCTTAAAGACCCATTTACACCCGATCTTTTTACATCATTTAGGCAATTTAACAATATCTCAAACTTGATTTTGATGCATGGATTTTAACTCTTCTTCCATGGCATTAAATCATTCATTAGAATTTTCACATTCCATGGCTTGGGAAAATGAATCTGGATAATTTCCAATTCCCTAAGTCAATTTCTAACTCTTGTAGATAAATCATATAGTCATTAAAAATAGCCGACCCCCTTTTTCTTTGAGATCTTCTTAATGCTATTTCTTGTAACTCAGCTATTAGAGATTCAATATTGACATTTCAATTACGGAGTGTTTGTTCATTAATTTGTTATTCTTGATTATTGTTAGGTTGTACCATAATATCAAGAACAACTTTAGAAGTTTTGGGTATATGAACTTATACCATTACTTCTTGAATGCAAGCATCACACACACTTTCACTCCCACTAATGTCACAATTCTCAATAAACCTAGCATTTCTAAATTCAATAATTCTTGTACTATTATTAGGACAATAAAATTTATACCCTTTGAATTTATCTACATAACCAATGAAATGACTACCGGTTGTTCTTGAATCCAATTTCCTTTCATGTGAATTGTAAATTATTACTTTTGCTGGACAATCCCAAAAATGCAGGTGTCGTAAACTAGGTTTCCTTCCCGTCCACAGTTCAAAGGGAGTCTTTGAAACTGCCTTACTAGAAATCCTATTTAATAAATACATAGAAGTCTTTAAAGTATACATCCACAAAGACAATGATAAAGATGAATGACTCATCATACTCCTAACCATTTCCATTAAAATACGATTATGCATTTCTGCTACACCATTTTGTTGTGGTGTACCTAGCATTGTGTATTGAGTACAAATACCATGTCTTCAAATGGACCTAGACATTGTCCCAATTTATCATACTTTCTATAATATTCACCGTCTTTATCTGATCTTACTATTTTCATCTTTCTATCTAATTGCCTCTCAATCTCTTTAATATACACTTCAAGTGCATTCATTGATTGAGACTTATCATGAGATAAATAAATGTAACCATAACATGAAAAATCATCAATAAAGATGATGAAATAGCTTTTCTTACCAAAAGATGGAATATCAAAATGACTACATATGTTAGTATGTATAATTTCAAGAAGTTTTGTGCTTCTTGTGGCACCTTTCTTAGTGTGCTTTGTTTGTTTACCTTTAATATAATCAATACACACTCCAAAGTCAGTAAAATCCAAATTTGGAAGAATTTCATTCTTCACTAATCTTTGCATTCTTTCATTGAATGTATGACCCAAATTTTTATGCCACAAGTAAGCAGAATTTTCATTCACCAAACTTCATTTAGTGCCAACATTATGATGCAAAGTCATTAATGTATCAACAAAAGTATTATCAAGTCTAAATTTGTAGATACCATCACATAAAGTTTTAGTTTCAATAAGAATATCACTCTTAAATAAACTGAAAAATTTAGAATCAAACTTACAATAAAATTCCGCTACATCAAATATTGACCAAGAAACTAAATTACGAGAAAATGTAGGTACATAAAGGGTTCGAAACAAATTTAAATAATACCAAGCATCTAAGATCAAACGGTAAGTGTCAATATCCTCAACTTAAGCTTTGTTTCTATTCCTCGTAATCACATAATTTTCATTTGATTATATAGTTTGAATCGTAAGAAATCATTGCATCGTATTTGACACATAAGTGATGGCACTAGAATCAATCCACTAAGTATTATGAGGAACTTCAATAAAGTTTGATTCAAAACATACTAAAGCACAAGGCTTACATTTCTTTTCGAACCAAGCCTTACATTTCAGACAATCTTTATTCAAGTGTTCAATTTTGTTACAAAAATGACACTTAATAAGATTGTGTTCTTTCTTGTGGATTTGAGAAGCCTTTGAAGAGTCATTCAGGATGTGTAATCCTTTATTCTTGCTCCTTTCACATTTCCTTTTGAAATTCCTTTGAACTTCTTGATGACTTAAGAAATGAATAGAATGAGTCTTTTGATTCTTTATCCCCGTTTCCTCTTGAACTAGCATACTGACCAATTCATTCACATTCCACTTATCTTTTATGGTGTTGTAATACATTTAAAATGGCCCATATTGCTTATGAGGCAAGGAATTAAATATCAATTGTACTAAAAAGTACTCATCCACATTCATTCCTAAAATCCTTAACTTTGCTGCTAAATTCGTCATCTCAAGTATATGCTCATGCATGGTATGTGAACCATTATATTTCATGGTGGTTAGTGTGCTCATCAATGTACCCGCATGTGACTTATCAGCAGTTTGAGAACGCTCATCCACAAATTTCATAAATTCCTTAGTATTGTCAGTCTTGGGAATAAAAGTTTTTAAGTTGTTTGCAACTGTCATTTTCATGAACGTTAAGCTTAGTCTGTTCAATCTTTCCTAAGCTTTATGGAAAGACTTTTTATCATCGATACTTTCATCAGTAATAGCAGCTAGTTTCTCAACTTAAAGCACTAAATCAAGATCCAGGACACCTAAATGAAACTGGATTTGTTCACTCCAATTATAAATATTCATTCCATTGAATAAGGAAACATACGAAGCATACGAATGAAGTGAAACATGTACATATATTACAAATATGCAAGAAAATACTCATATTAATGCATTGAGAATATAACATAATCAGATTCAAACTAAACTACACATGTACATCATAGTTCTCATTTGGGCGATCTTATGATATACAAATATATATAAACCATAATGATGCTAATAACTTTTATTTGGTAATTGAAATATATCTTATTAAAATTTATTTGCTATCTTTGGATATACAAACAAATTTAACAAGTCATATTAATTATCAACTATCATGTTCATGAATTATAAGAAAATAATTAATCTTTAGGTTAATCCCTAAGCTCTTATAATAAATAAATTTCAATATACCTATAACACCAATAATGATATGAAACATATCAATTTCATATATAGTATCAATTAATCATGAGTAATTGAATAAAATAATTTATAATATCAAAAATTTAAAAGATTTAAAGGTTTGGCCACTTTAGTGACTAACAAACCATTCATAATATGATTTTTTTGATATTGTAAAATACAAATATTTACCAAATTGTACACAGACAAAACGTAATCAAAACATAAGGGCAAAATCGTAAAATCATAATTCCATAAGGGCAAAATCATAAATTTAAAATCCAGAGGCAAAATGGTAAATAATCAGCAACAGCAGAATCGTAAAATTGCGAGAATGACAAAATGGGAATTTTTAAAAATGGCATAGGGGCAAAAGCATAAAAGACCGCACAGGGACATCCGGCGCGTGCCCGTGCGCATCCAATGCGCAAGTGCGTGCCAACTACCGCGTGGGTGTGTGCATTGCAGGCATAGGCAACTGCCCACGCTTACAGCGTCGGGTGCGTGAAGACCACACGCCTACAACTGTAGTGTGCGTGTGGTCCCACGTGCCTTCTTCCTTGCGCCGTTTCATTTTTTTTTTTTTTGGCCCTGTTTCCCCTGAATTCCTCTATTTTCGTCCTTTTCTCCATGAGAACGTTCCATCATTCGGATTTTCTTCGATAGTACCCTCCGAAAACATTTCAACAACAAAAATAATACGAACATGATCGTTCAACGAATCATCATACATAAATCATAATATTTCTATAAATGGAAAAATCATGAGATCATAAAACCATACTTTGATATCAATTGTTAGATGATACATAAAATTATTTGATGCGGAAATTTAAAAGAAAACAGTGATATTTGATCTTCATGATTTTCACAAATAGATGAAGACGTACTTTAATCCATAGTGTTACCCTTGATGATAATCATTGTGGAAAATCGAAGAACTCGAACCAAATGAATAAATTCGATTTCTCTCATTTAACCCACTATTATTTAATGTATTCTATCGATGGATGAGAGAATACCAAATTCTTTTCAGTTATTGTTGTTTATGTAGGTGGAAAGAGATGACCAGACTCTATTTATACGTTCTATCAATAAGTGCATTCCATCAAAGCGCATTTTAACTTCCATAAAAGTCGCACCTCTTCGGAAAAGCAGTAACTTCCCTTGGGAATTATACAATTTCGTTTTATTAGAGTCGCAACTTCTCCTAACCAATATATATATATATATATATATATATATATATATATGCATTTTAACAATTATTAAACCATCTAATAAATCATATCATGTGGGCCACAATAATTCTTATAGCCCTTTCTTGTGACTAGTCGCTAACCATCGTTAAGGCTTGGTGACAAGTCAAGGAAGAAGGGGAAACATAAGAAAGAAAAGAAAAGAAAAAATTCAAAAAAATTATTAAAAAATGCAAAAAATTATTTACGAAAGCACTAGCCATGCCACTTAACGATCGGCGTCCATGTGAGTGAGTACTGACCAAAATTGGTCGAAGGGATTGCATCGATAAATTGTTAAAATATTTATAACTAAATTGATCAAATTAAAATGTTCAAGATTGGATTAACATTCATATAATAAAATTACGTAATTTTTCCAAGTCAACACGATTTGCCATAGTGAATGGGAAACCGATGCAGGGTTTCCCCACATGTCGACAATTGTTAAATGCGCGATTGAAGTTAAAGAGGCCTTCATGCTCATCAAAATAATCGACAGTTTTCAGAACATGGAAACGAAATCATGGTCGGTGCAGAACTAGAAAGAAGCAAAAGCGGCAACGTGAAGTCAGCTAGACATGATCATTGAGGAGCTTGATCGGCTTTGAAAAACAAATCGGGGTAGTCCTAAACAAGTTGCTCCCTTGATTTGCACTAATTTGTCCGGATCCGAACAAGAAAAGTTTATGCCCGAAGACAGGCTTGGGCCAACTCCAATTAATCTAGTCTAAATGCATAAATTTCAATTCATATATTAGTTTAAGTTATAAAGTCAATATACTGAATAATATGATAAGCTTTCATTGGGCAATGAATCTAACTCAATTCATGATAGGGTTTTGAGATTACATTTGGTCGTCCAGATTTCTAACTAGGATAAGATTAAATAAGATATGATATAAAAAGATTTTAATATATCATATCCACTATTTGGTAATTGCAATAGGATATATTTATATCATATCATGTACATTGTTTAGTATAAACAACATATTAATATAAAAATAAACAAAAAATTTTACAAATAGATATGATAAAAATCTCTTACGACACTTTTACATACTTTACTTTTTTTTTTTTTTTTTTTAATTTGTCCTCTCTTTTTATAATTAATTTCTTTGTTATGTCTTTTTTTCCCTCCTATCATTCTCTAATAAAATTTTATATAGTAAACTATACTAATGTACCTACAATATTTAATAAATGACATGCATGAATTCGATTAGATTATATTGGATATATATTAGTTTAATTTACAAAGTTGATATACTAAGTAATGTGACAGATTTTGATTGGGCATCGAATCTAACTCAATATATCACAGAACTTTGGGATTTTTGGAGATATTCACCTTGTAGAATCAATAAAGTCACATTATGCTGTTGGAGCCTAGTTCATATATGGCGTCCTTTCCTTTAATCTCATCACCCAACAGAACTCTCCAACAACATAATTAATTAGAACTTTTAATCAGCTATTTTAGATAGAGGAAGATGCATTGACATGATTTACAATAATTCTTAATAACTCATCAATAGACATCTGTTAGCAAAAGAATTTTGTGTGCACGGAAGTAATTGACATGATTACTAACATGTTTTATTTGTTTTGGCCAAGCAATGACATGATTCATTCAATAACAGCACCTCAGGAACTGAAAAAAGAAGGCAAAAACAATGTATCCTTGTAATCATAAGCTTCACAACACAGAGCCAAAACAATCTTCCTTCTTTTAGCAACTGTCATGTTGCGCAGCAGCGCCAAGGATGCCTGTGGCAATGGTAATCAAATGACAGCAGCAGAGAGACTGCAGCGAAATATTCTTCAGATTGTTATAGGCTTATGCAGCCAAATCAGACAGCTATACCTCTCAAATGAGCATCAGTAGCAGAATGTGAATAGTATATCTCATAAAGCTCAGTGAGGTTTGTAGTCACCCACCCGAAACTCACGGATGAGCGATCGGAATGATCAGAGCACGATATAGTACCCCTCAACAGGATTATTTCTGTTAGGCATTCTGATGTGTTTGATGAAAGTCTTCTGAGACAAGTGAACGGGCCTTAGCTAGAAGCAGACATTGTTGAGCTTCAAAATGAAAAGGTTGTCCAGTAACCTCCCAGAAAATTCATCCAACCTGGACCGTCGAGATCATCATAAGCACTGGGTCATATCGATCAAAAAAGAGCATATATCATGCATCATGGCATTATTTACAAGTAAGCAATTGCACAAACTGTTGTTTCTTACCTGAAGTGGGATTAACAAGCAGAATTCAGTCACCTTGAAGCTCATGGATAATGCCAACACATGAATCCATTGCATTTAATCAGCCAATGCTCATGGGGCTACTTGTCAGAAAGAAGAATTCTCAGTGATTTTCGTAAAATGTGGTCACCCTTGAGATATTCCCCTCTATTCTGTCATTGCACCACATATGATCCGATAAAGACCTATTACTGGGTTCTGAAGATCAATAAGAAAATAGATTGGTAAGTCCAATACAACCACCCTGCCTTTTCCTATTAAGAAAACCATTTGTCATGACTAATTTTCAAATTTTATAAATTTCGGTAGATTGCATTCTTCATTATATTTTGTCATTCAGGGTATCTTAATTCTTTCATGCCTTTGCCCTATGTACAATATCAAATCTTCCATGACATTCAAGAACTCAAGATGCTTTTCTCCAACGATTACCAAATCCTTTTGGGTCCATGAAATTCATAAGTATCCATCACCTCACATGTTCAAGGCGCAGTCATATTTACTCAAATTCACCACTTCTACTTCTTTCTTTCACAAGCATCCATCCATCCATCCAAACATTCTCCTATCCACTACAACCATTTTATGTGGCAGAATGTAGAGGGGTCTTTAGGCAAATTGGCCATATAAAACTTTCAACAAAAGTCTGTTTCTTTGCTCAGTATACCATTTACATAAACCAGTCCTAGTATACCTCACACTATTTTCCCCTTAAGCTTAATCAGCATGTTGAAATCGACCCACATACCATACATGCTTATCTACTTAAATTCATTTGCTTGTATCTAGCACGTAACATCTTAAGCATTTGTTCCATCCAACTGATAAATGAATTTAAGATACCAAAATCTCTTGCTTATAACAAAATCCTTAGCTCCCTGTACCTCCTACGCTCCAATCACACCATTGTGTTAGAATATCCTCCTTTGTAAGAGCTTTAAGGCCACAGAAGCACATAATAAGTGCATTGAACAACTCTGCTCTAATATATAGCAATAAATTAGAGAAGCGACATGGCTTGGCCAGCAGCCAGAGCTACAGGAGATCAAGGGATGTATGATTGTAAAGCTTTTTGAGGCATCATCCATAAGCAGAAGGGCACTACAATAAACCGAAACGAGTGTGCAATAGAGGTAAGAAAAATATGTGACAGAGACAAAGAAGGATGCTTATCACTTCCGTCTTTTTATATGTTGATATTACAGACAGAGAGTTATGTCTGAGGGGCCTCCTCCATGTCCTACTTGATGACTCATGCAAGTTCATGATGAGTGTTGTTATAGATAATACGACTGAACTGGATGGACAGTAGTCTAATAGCAGTTATTCTGGCAGATGTCCCTTTCCAAATGCACATTTATCTTTTTCTGCCTAGCATCCCCCACACAACAATCTTTTCTTGTTCTCATCCTCAAGTCTGCCACTAGAGTCAGTTGAGTTATCTCAAAAGAGAGATGGGGCCAAAACACAAATGTGAAAGCACCTCATATAAAGTAAATAAGTATCAGAGAGAACATGTGCTTCTGCCCGTGAATTCTTCCTGAAGAGAGGCTATAAAGGCTGCTACTTCCTTCAAAGAGACATGAACAAGCATAATAACACACTGTCAAACATCCCCTTCAATAGTCACTCGAGCACAGTGGCAACACACGTGCATATATTTAGCTGACATAAGAAAGAAATGGTGCCTCTTTTTCCAGTGCTTGCAAATAATGTCCCCTATCATATGCTCTGACTAATTCCTAGACCTCACAATTATATGGACTTCCTTCATAGTATGATGACAGAGATGTTTCCCATTATCAAACCATCACCGGAGACTTGACCATTTCAATGAGCTGAACAAGTAAAGCTTGTTCTGTTGAATTCTTTTACTCAATCAAAACAGCTTCTCCTTACAATACATGTGACCAGATTCATTCTTTCAATCCTAAAGATCAGCCAAATGGACATTAAAGTATCCAGCACAAGAACGAGATGTACTAATAGCTTTAGATCGTGTTGTTCACTCTTATGTGATAACAAATCTTTGAAGAATCTCACATGTTAACAAAGTAATATTTCCACTGATTTAATTGGCACCGTTTCAATACATATAGACATACCAGCAAGACATCCTTCTCAAACATGATTCTCACAGCCATTAGCATCAAAACCCTAAAACTTAAAACTGTTAAGCATGGCTTATCCAACAAAAATGTCATTGTAGGGGAAAACTTAATTAAGGAAAAAGTGGAAAAATGGAAGCACAGTAACTGAAACCAAAAAAAGTTAAAACTGTTTATCAAAGCAAAATAAGTACCTTCACAGGAGTATTCAGAAATTCTGCTTTATAGCATTCTGGACGATGTACACTACCATGTTGGCGAAGGAGGCATTTTGCATGTATAGTTTCGAACCATTTAGCATTCTCAAAAGTTCATAGAGAGTTGACCAAACCAATTAGCAACAACAATAATTCACTTCACCAATAATCTCCGCATGAACAAATGCCATCCTTGAAGTGATGAAAGCGGTTTGAATCTCTCACAATAATCTCCCTCTCTGTAATCAAAGATATGAGCTTTGTGGCAATGTGGCAATCACCACAAACACGAAGGTTCTTGAAGATTCGAAGTGGAGATTTAGGAAAGGTGCTGATGATTCCAAATGCAATGGCCAATCGCTCACTGTGACTTGTAAGAATATCCTCCTTTTCATCATCCTCGACATCTTGCAACACAAATCTAAAATCAGGAATGTAACCCAGGCCTTTCATTTTTGCAGTCAGAATCCTCAATTCATTATAGATCTCCTCATATTTTGGATGAGTTCGGTTGCCAGTGTAGAAGACCTCAAACATATTGTTCACTTCAATTGAACTCCAACCAGGATTTTTCCTCAAGCCCCTGTCTCTGGCAAATGATCTAACTTCGCCCATTACATCCCATTTCCCAGCATTGGCGTAAATATTAGACAATAGAACGTAATAACCAACATTCTCTGGATCAACCTCAAACAAGCGGTCCGAAGCTAAGGTCCCCAATTCAGCATTTCCATGTATTCTACATGCACCAAGAAGAGCACCCCATACAGAAGCATCAGGACGTATAGGCATGTTCTGGATAAAATCATATGCCTTTTCTATCAAACCAGCTCTAGCAAGCAAATCAACCATGCAGCCATAATGCTTTAAACTGGGTTTAATCCCATACTTTTCCTGCATCACCTGAAAGCTACGTTGACCCTCATCAACCAAACCAGCATGGCTGCAAGCAGACAATAAGGATACAAAGGTTATATGATCTGGCTCAACTCCCTCTTTTTGCATTTCTTCAAATAATTTTAAAGCTTTGTCACCATGCCCATGAAGACCATGGCAAGATATGATGGCATTCCATGGGACTGAAGTATTTCTTAGAATATCGTAAAACAATGACATCGCGTCATCAAGTCTCCCGCATTTTCCATACATGTCAATAAGGCAGGTCCCCACAAAGATATCTGCTATAAGGCCATTTCTAGAAATAAGTGCATGAATTCTCATGCCTTCTTTCAGAGCTCCTGCGCTAGCACAAGCTGTTAGAATACTCACCCAAGTTCCTTCATTTGGAGGTATCCCTTCACACTCTTCCATCAGGTGATATGCTTCAATTGCTTTGCTTGCAAGACCATTCTGAGCGTAACCTGTAATTAAAGTGTTCCATGAAATAACATCCTTGGCGGGGAGTTCTTCAAACACTTGAAGTGCATAACCCACATAACCCAGTTTTGCATACATGTCCACAACTGCATTTCCAAGCACTACATCCTTCAAAACCCAACCCCTCCTGAGGGTGAAACAGTGAAGAGACTTGCTATTTCGCGAGTCATTTACTTGAGCAAAGCTTGAAGCTAAACTAACTACTGTCAACAAATCAGGCTTTAAACCAGTTGATTGCATCTCTTTAAAAAATAAGCATGCAGTTACTGGATCATTATTCTGTTCATATGCGGCAATAATTGAGTTCCACGAGACTACATCTTTTACCACCATGCTCTCAAATATTTGTTGGGCATCTCCCAAGTTACTGAACTTGGCGTACATATTTATTAGAGCATTATTCACATATAAATCAAATTCCAACCCATGCTTAATGATATATACATGAATCAATATCCCACTCAATGCATCATCAAACTGAGCAAATATGGCAAGGAGACTGCATACAGTTACAGAATCCATCTTTATTCCCTGCGACTTCATAGCAGACAAGATATCCAGTGCTTCAGCAGCATTCCCATTCTGACAATACCCAGAAATCATTGCATTCCATGAGCCTATATCTCGGAATGGCATATCATCAAACACCTGACGAGCAACACCTAAGTAGCCGTGTCGAGCATACATGTGTACCAAGGAAGCAGCAACGAATACGTCAGATTGAAAACCCAACTTCATAATTGAGCAATGGAACCTTTTTCCTTCCAATACATTTCCACAAGCTTTCAGCAGTGGAGGAAAAGTATAAAAATCAGGACGAAGACCAGAGGATAAAAGAAACTTGCGGTAGCAATCTATAGCGGCACTGAAAAAACCACAACGGACATAAGCGGACATCATACAGTTCCATATGAAGACATCCTTCTTGGGTATCCAATTAAAGGTGCATCGAGATAAGAAGACATCACCAAGATGTAAATAAAGATTCACTAGTCTGGTGGAGAAGAACTTATTTTTAGCTTCCCCTGATACTAAAAGCTGAGCATGATGACACTTAGCATGATCCATTTTTGTGCGAGATCGGATCAGAAGATCAAACTCCCTCTCTTCCTTCTCAACTCCAATGAAATCTGATTCGATTTGCAGAGCATTTGTGGAGAAGAGAGAGCAGAGAGATCCAGCATATGGAAGAGAGTTGCAATGATACTTATCTCTATGTCTTCGCATCACTCTAAGGAATAAAGAAAACCAAGATATCATAAGTACCTAACGAATAAAAAATGCAAATTCATGATTTTTCTTTTTCTAGCATTACATTAGTATTTAACAGGCATTAATAATATAATTTAACATGATCGAGTCCAATCTATGTGAACAATTCCTCATCAAATTGATCTGAATCTTTCTTGTTTCTGAGGTACACAGGCGTGAAATCACAAGAACAAATTATGTCAATCTCCCCCCAAAAAAAAAAGAAAAGAAAAAAAAAACCGACATTAAAAATAGCCAAACAAACGATCAAAGAGTATCTGCATTCAAACTGAAGAGTGAAGATAATAATATGATGGACATATGATTTATAATACATTATTTACCTCAATGTCCACATCTCCCGAAAAATAGGACACTTCTGCTCACTTTCATTGATCGAGCTTACATAGTTGGATCTTCAAAACTCCAAGGAATATCCACATGATACCTATAGAAACAAATGCCAGGCAGGTTGTTTTTCCCTGAAAATGAGATATATATAAGCTTCAGAGCAGAAGAAAGAATCGAAAACTACCGCATCTTCTGTCAGAATCACGATATGCACAAGACTCATCATTACCCTTTTTCACACTTAAATGAGCACTTTTCCCCCTTAAATTGTCAACTGACAGAGAATAGTAAAGATGGTACTTGGAGAGGTAATAACCATCATTCAAAGCATATCATCCACAACTAGAACAAGACCAATGAAAGTAAACCCACAAACCAACCTGGGTAATGTAGTTGCGAGCAGATTCCATCGTCAGACGATAGAGGGATGAAATCATCTTGCCTCTAAATCATGAAGTTGCAAACTTTCGCGCGAATCGCTAAGTTTTCGCCAATGGGTTATTTTCACAAGCACGTAGGAGGCGTAAGGAGAAGTAGATAAAAAGACATTATCGCCACCAGTTAGAGCGCGCGCGCTACTGGCTCGCAACGTTAGGAATCGCCGTACTAGAGTGAGTTGAGGAAACGGAGGAGGCAAGGCGATGGTGAGAAGTTAGGACAATGTGTGATGTGATGGCTTGATCGCTGGCACTAGGCTGCTGCTTGAATACACGTTTGCTGGGAGGGAAGAGACGGAAAACAGGCGAAGAAATTAATCATACAGGGAAATGCGTCCCTTTATTAATTTTGGGTTAATATCCTAAAAAACTCCAAACTAGTATATTTATGATAAATTTACCTTAAATTATTTTTTTGATCACAAAAAACTCCAAATTGATACACATATGACAAATCTACCATCCGTTAGCTTCCGTTCGATTTTGCCGTTAACCTTGCTGACGTGGCAAATCATGTGGAAATTCATAAGTTTAATACCATTAAAAACTCCAAATTGATATATTTATGATAAATTTACCAAAACTGGTATATTTACGACAAATTTACTCTAAATTAATTTTTTTGATCATAAAAAACCTAAACTGGTACACGTGCGGCACATTTACCCTCTTTCAATTTTCCCAAATTTGACTGAGTTGTGATGTCCAATCAATTTTATTTTCCGGATTACTCTAACATTGCCTCCATATCATTAATACTTGATTTGTAAAGCTTTGTTTATTTTGGATAGTATTTGATATAGAATGAAGTGCACATGTGGTAGTCTTTGAATAGTTTTCTAATAATGATTCTAATAAAAAGAAAAAAAAATCAAGAAATTAATGATATGGAGGCAATGTTAGAGGAATTCGAAAAATAAAATTAATTGCACATCACAATTCGGTCAAATTTGGGAAAATTGAAAGAGGGTAAATGTGCTGCATGTGTACCAATTTAGGTTTTTTATAATCGAAAAAATTAATTTAGAGTAAATTTGTCGTAAAAATACCAATTTGGGGTAAATTTGTTATAAATATACCGATTTGAGGTAAATTTGTCATAAATATACAAGTTTAGAGTTTTTAATGTATTAAACTTATGAATTTCCACATGGCTTGCCACGTCAGCAAGGCTAATGGCAAAATCGAACGGAAGCTAACAGAGAATAAATTTGTCACATGTATACCAGTTTGGGATTTTTAGTAGTCAAAAAAATAGTTTGGGATAAATTTGTCACAAGTGTATCAATTTGGGATTTTTTAGGGTATTAACCCATTAATTTATCTTTCTCATATTAGTAAAATCATGGGAGAGACAATGGCCTAGCCTTCTTATCAAAAGAAGAGATGTGCTCAAATTTAATTTGAATCATAACTATTTCATGCCATTCTTATTTTAAAAATTAGAAACTGATGAACCCATTCCATCAAAGACCAAATGGTAGAAAGTCTTCTCACATGTGTGCCGCGGTTTATTATAAGTCATGTAAAGAACAATGGGACATGATACGACAATAACGGAATGCTTCAGTAATATTTTTATTTTATTTTAGGATGACGATGGAAATGTGTGCCTTTATTAATTTATCTTTTTGTTATTAGTAATTACATCCAAAAGTTCTTATGAAAAGAAGACTTCATGCTAGTTTCAGAATGTTCAACGACTATTTCATACTATTATCATTTTGAAAGCTCGAGATTGATAAGTTTATCCCATCAAAATGCTAATAACATAAAGTCTCTCCATAAAAAATATTAACGCAGTACAAGTCATTCAAAGGACAATGAGACATCGGAGGACAACAATAATGATGATTTGAAGTTGTGTGCGCCTAAATATGAGAACCAATTAAATACCACTCAAAGGCGAAATGTGCTAAAAGTCCTTATAAACACTTTCAAGTTTCAGTGAAATTTTGACTTTTGAGAGAGAATTTTGTGAAGTGACAGCATAAGTGGAGACTCGCCTCTAGCATCCATGATTCGAATGATCGTTATGGGTTTTGGCCCGCAGGAATCGGATCCCGTCACTACGCAAATTCAAGGACTATATGAAAGTTGTACACATGACAATTGACATGGTTCACAGATTTCCCGCCGTTCATGCAAATGAACTGGAGCTCTCTCCCCCGTTTCTACAGTGACTGAATGACTGGATCAGAAGATGGCCGGGGGAAACCAAACCTTATCCTCTGGCAGTCCCCACCCAAAACTGCCTTTGCAAATCCCTTCATCCCCTCCTGCTCCACTCTCTCTCTCTCTCTCTCATTGTCACCAACTCACACACAAAGGAAAAAGCCACTTGCGAAAGGCAAAAGCAAACTGTTTGCAGGGCCATTTTAGTGTATCAACCGTTGCAGCCTCTCTTAACAGTTGAGCAAGAGAAGAAGCCTTGCCCCTTCTTTTCATTTCCAACCTTTCTTTTTCTTTTATTTTTCCCCGCTCTTTGGAAGGGAGATAAAAAGATGGGTCTGCCAAAGCAGCTACTATTCCTGGAGAAGGTGAAGGAGGACAGGGAAGGAGAGGCTTGAAAGACAAAGTGGTCATCCCTCGGTTTCATCCTTCAAAGAGAAAAGGTTTGATCTTTCACGCCGAGCTCTATCGTTTCCAAGAAAAGTAATTGAGCGCAAAACATGATGTTGACCGCCGTGAAAGCTCTCGCTGGCTGATGCATATATCAAATTGCCATTCCGTTGAAATTGGCTCAACGTTGTTAAATTTTGAAACCAGGGCTAAAGGTATCATGTGCTTATTATGTGCAAGTAAAACCTTAGGTTTGAACTACCAGTATGGGTGAAGCTTAAGTGGTTAATATCCTAGTGTGAATCTGTTTTAGCCTGTTATGTAATGCCTTCTGATCTTTCCATGAAAACTTTGCTCAGTTACACAAATGACTGAATCCGATGGAGCGATGAGATGCTGTTGTATCTTTGATTTCCTTCATCATTTGGGATGATGTAAGAAAAGGACAACATCGTGGTCAGTGGTTACAGGAAGTCTTGTACTTGGAAGTTGCTTTCACCGGTGTATGGTCTTCAAGGAGCCAGTGATGGAAGATGCATTCTGTCATTGACATCTTGGGGACATCATGAAACACTGTCCTTCTTTCCATCTGCAAGCGCAAAACGCAATCCAAAACTTCATGCATTCTTAAGTAGTTCGCTTTTCCATATGCCCCACATTACAATACCTTAGGTTACGCATAACTTTGAAGATAAAGGTGACATGCTTAGGGATCACGAAACTGACTATTTGTTGATCATCAATTTCAAGTGCTTCTTCTATCCCCTGCTACATATCTGTGGATCCATATTGATACAATCTGTGATTGATACTTTGTTCATGACGAGGAAATAATTAGGATGGGTTTATGCCATGTAAGCTACAGGCCTCACAAGGTGTTCCAAAAATGTATCCTGATGGTAGAGCAGGGGAAACGGAGCATCGTGCATTAATGCTGCATCAAGTTTCCCACTTGATTGACTATTCCCTTTTTGGGCAAAAGGAAGGCATTTCTGAGTGCGCTTGACACCTGCATTACTTGCTCGATGCACTAAGAATAAATTTAACAGCATATTTCCAATTCTTTGCCTGCTACTTTCATTTGTTACACAATTTTTCTTTGGGCAACAATGTGCTTATACAATCCATGAACGAATATGTCAAGCAGGATATTGCAAGACCTCATGTGCAAACTGAGTGAAGTAGGAAAGGCCATAGACTACCTACTTGCTGCAAGTTCAATTTTTGGATGAAGCACGGAAGACGGGTTAGCTCAAGAAGGCCAACCTTGCATTTACCAAGGTTATTATTTGTTGCAACTGTTGCAGCCGTAGGCAAACTTAATGTCAACAGCTGCTACTTTCCACATTTAACTCTCATGAGATGGAGGACTGATCTCAATCAGAACTTGTTTTATTCCCTTCTGACCGGTCACTAGCTACTTTTTTCTTTTTTTTTTGTAATGAGGTCACCAGCTACTTCAGTGATATAATCGCCTGGCTTACTGATGGAAGTTGTCATTGATGTAGGAATTAGTTCATCTTGCTTTAATTTTCATTAGTTAATTTTCTACAGCTGATTTGAGTTTTGAAGAAGGCTGAGGTGGAAGATTCACTTCACCATTGGCTTCATTTGTTTCATCAGCTACTTATTCCTTATCCTGGAATCTAACAACCAACTTTTAGATGGATCTGTATTTTTCTTTTTGATTTGGGGAACATCTCATGTGGATAATAACATTTGAGCATTGAACACTGTTACAATTGGTTTTGTTGATTCACTTTTTTTCAGTAAGAGAGATCGGGTTCAAGTCTCCTGTCCTCGTGTTTTAAGAGGAAAGCACTATGGCGACCATACTTAATGGCAGACAGCTCATCACTGTCCCAATGAAGCATAAAATTTGGCCGAAGTCGTCGCCTTTACCTTTGCGACCGGCTTCTCTCTTCTTCTTGAAGCCACCCCTCTGCACCCCAGTCCAGCACATCCAACATGAGGTAATTCCTCCACCTCCATCATATGTATATGTGATGAAAGAGAGTTTTCCTCTCAAAGATTAACCCTGAATCTGCTTGAATTTGTTTGAAGCTTTCTCATCTCATTGCATTTATTTACTGCTATTGACATTTATGCAAGAATAGTGGGATTCGTCTAAATTACATTCTATTTCCATTTTGAATGCACCAGCAGTCCCATGTTCTTCCTTTCTCCTCTAACTGTGTACGAGTTACTAGCAGGCTGATGCAGGAATTATTTGTGAACCTTGCAATGGCAAAGGATGGTTAGTTTGCGATTTCTGTAATGGACAGAAGACGAATGTTAAAGCAGAAAACAAGCGGATTTATCGGCGGTGTCCAACTTGCAGAGCGGTACTTTGCTTGCCCAATACTCCTTTCCCATGCTTATCCTCGCCATACTCAACTAGCCATATGGTCATCCTGAATGAGATTTTTTCAGTTGTTACCGTTCGAAAACTTAAATTTTTTTAGACACGTGTGCAAGATTTGAACTGAGTACTTAAAAGATTAGATCAAAGGCATTCCTGTGGCAGATTATGTCTAAAACCACAACTTTGCCCAAGACAAATACCTTTCTCACATCTGCATTGTAAGTAGGGGTGTGCAAAATACCCGAGAACCACCCGGACCACCCGGAACTGGCAGTTCTTGAGGGAAATGGTCAGGTTCCCGGTTCCAATTTATGGGAACCGGTGGGTACCGGTCCGGTTCCCGGTTCCATGGGCGGATCCGCCCGCCCGCCCACCCGGACTGGACCGGAACCTTTTTAATATTAAAAAAAAATTACTAAAAGAAACCCTAAATTTCATCTCACTCCCTTCGTCTTCGGCTCCTAATCCTATCGTCATTTCGTTGCATTTACTTCTCTCGCCGTCCGCATCTCCACTTACTTAAATTTGGTTTTTCTTTATTTGGCTTGCTTTGATGTCACGTAGTCGTTCTATGTTAAAAACCAAAAATTTTTCGCGTCAAAATCGGTTCCATGGATCCACTCGGAACCAGACCGGACTGACAGTCCGGTTCTCTAGGGTGGATCCATGCAACAGACGGGTGGATCCCGGTTCCAATTTTTCGGAACCAGTCCTTAGCGGGTGATTCCCGGTTCTAGGTCGGGAACCGGAACCGCCTAACTGGACCATGCACACCCCTAATTGTAAGGCTATCATATCTAATCCGAGACTTTTGATGGACCATTTTGCAAGAAACTGAAGATATAGCTTGGATTTTATGTTATGAAATGTTCCAGAATTCAGAACTTTTGATTAGCTGATATCTTGCAACCGTCTCTCTTGGCTTGTATTTAGATTTTACGTGTGTCCTTCACATTTGCATGCAGCACTTAGTTTTCTGTCGACTGGGATATTTAACCACATAGGGCATGTTCCAAAGTTCAGATTTTGCAGCTGTTTCACTACTTTGTGATGCCTATAAAACAGTGTAGACGAGTTCTGGGATTGAAATTGAAGTGTCGATATGCATGCCTAGGTTGATATGATGGAGATAACAACACAGCATGTGAATTTGGAAATTATTTGGAAATTCTGGTCAAGATCTTTTGTTCTCCCGATTATGTGCTTCCCTAAGTTTCACTCTCCATTTAGGTTCTTCTCTAACATGCCATGAGATGAGCACTCACAATATCAGTATAAGAAATTTACCTTAAAAATTCTCATCTTCGAAAAAAGATACTTTTCAAGATACTTCCGTTTTAGACCTTTCACGGATTAATTTATGTTTGTTCTGTTTTCGCAAATGTCCTGATGATATGTGAAATATCTCTAAGAACTCTGAAGGTTTCTGCACTTTCATGTCCCTGCAGATTGGAGTCGTCTTGTGTTCAAAGTGCAAGGTATTCAAATGTGTTACATTCCCAAATTCTGACGATGGCGAAGAGTCATCTTTGTGAGCTGCCGCCATATAATTGTATGAAGTGAATAGTCTTGAGCTGCCGCCATATGATTCTATTGATTATATTCATTCGCTTCTTCTTAAACCTCTCCTCGTAACATCAAGTTTTTGGTTGACTTGAGGAACTGATGTATACCCATATTTGTATTAACCAAATTGCAGAACAGTCTGAACTTTGAGCATGTTGTGCCTCATGGGTTTCACTTGTGCGAAAATGTAAGCCTTCAAGGAGATGAGTCCTTCACATCCTAGACTAGAGAATGTGTCTTTGTTGACTGGATGCTTTAGAAGAGGATTTCAAGCCAAGCAGATGGTTTAATTTCAATTAATTTGCCACAGCATCGGTCATGTGATTTAGGGGGATTAGAGGCATTCTAAATATCCTGTGAACGAATCATTTTCCTCTCAATGGAACAATATTCGTTACAGTTAAACAACATCGCCGAGTTACCTATTGAACACGGCAAAATGAATTTTTCATGGAACCATCAGAAATCCTCTAAAGCATCAAATCCGACAATAAATTTCCGCTTTTAGTACAACCGTTCTTCCTCAATCAGATTAAGAGAGTTCATTGGCTCAAAATCATAACCAGCGAAAAGAAATAAACCTTGATCTCAAGTGACAACTTTTCTCTCCTGGGTTCAGCTAATGCCCTAGCATAGATCTCAATGATGAGCGTTCATGGCACCAATGGAAACAATGACTTTGAAAGACCACAAAAATAACAACCGAACTTGTAAAACCTTAATAAGATCTTTTTCATTGCCTCCAACTTGCTGGTTACCGCATTTCCTATAGTCAGAGCCCTCTGCAAGATAACAAACAGTTTGACATCCATTCGGAGTTGGATGTGTAAGTTGACAGATAAAACAGCAATCCAGGTCCAGTCATAAGTATATGAGAATTCTCCTTTGCTGTAGTGCAGACAATGAAGCAACACAATCCAATTCGGACTAAAGAACATACCTTATTACCTTTACAAGTCAACGGCACAATGACATTACAGCAAGTTCCCAAACTTTCTACCATAATGACCAACACATAAAGACATAAGAATATTTGCAACACTACACATCTAAATTAAGTTGCTGCTAACATACTTCAGAATAACCAGAAAACCATTCGAAGGAAGATAATCAGCAAGTCAAGCAGAAGCGAAGTTGCAGGAAACCATAAAAATTGAGATAAGTGTAATCCAACTAAACAAAATGGTATCTCTATAAATTACCTGCTTAAGATCATAATGAACAAAGTCTGAACCATCCTTGATGAACTAATTATAAGTCAAGAACAGTACTTTTGTATGTTTTGCTGCTTGTATGCTGATTGTTGTCCCTTCATTGGTACTGCTTTCTGTCTCAACCATTTTGTTCTTGGTATGACAAACAGTTACAGGATCAGCATCAGTGGACAAGATTATCCCTTATTCTCCCCATAGCTGAAGAGACTATTACTAACAAGTTCCGTAGACTCACCACTTGTCTTCAGTTTGTTATCGACTTTGCTTACCTGGGATATGGGTGATGGTCTTAGTCATACGTCCCAAGTAGGGAATGCTAAGCATGACAGCTACAGATAGTATCTTTAGTTTATCTTTCCCTGTCCCTTGGGCATCTTGGCAATTTTGCTAAAAATTATCTCTGTTAATCCTCAGCAATACATGGTAATACATATTGACATGTTATCAGTACTAGCGAACTTTTAGTGCTCTACACATTGATTAAGGTCATATACCTTCTTTTGGGCTATGTGCTTTTAAAACTATGATGATCCACCTTCTAAGGAAAAAAGAGGATGATGATCTACATATAACAGTCTGAATCACATTAAACTGTTGATACTATTGTCAAATTGCAGCAATCATCACTATTTTCTTTTGAAGGCACAGTTTAAACTAGTATTGATACGATTCTGGCACCCCTCATGATGATTCAGTCAGGCAAAAGATATTTAATGAAGCGTTTCATCTGGATTAGCTTGCATGAAGTGAACCAACTCTTCAGATGTCTATATAGAGGATGAGAATGAGGCTTTTGCATGATAGTCACGAAATATTGAAAGCTTAATCCTATGTCTGGAGTCATCCAGACTTATACAGAGACGACTAGGAATTTTGAGAAAACATGATCCCTTCATTCCATAATGTCAATATGAAATTCATTTTTTTATGCAGATCAATTATGGCTACAAAGTACTGCGCAGTTATGTTGTGCCAACTTGTACTTTAGTAATGCAAAACCAACCGCTCACTTGCATCTGGAGTGCCTAAGATGCTTACTTCTTATTGTCTTTAATCACTCTAAACTTGCCTACTCAATATATTATTCTTCAGTCTGGTTCTGCCCTTTCTTCCTAGACTATTGAAGGATTGTAAGGCAAAGTAAACAAATAAATTTATAATAATGACCATTGGTTTCATGGAGGAGCTAGAGCTGTCTGAATCCATGACCACATTGAGAAACTATGAATCTTTCTTTTGCCAGGATGCTAACAATTCCAATTTTTGATATAGATCATCTTGCTGTACATTCTTAGTTATTGTTCCCAAAGTGTCAATCTTATATCCTTGTCATTCATCTACGAAAGCAGTAAGTTAACTTGATGGTAATGACCTGGAACATGTAAATCCTATGGAAAAAGGTGTTCTAATTTCTTAGCTGGAGCAGATCCTCCGTGCTATCTTTTGATTTCTTTCATGATCTTTTTTGAGAGAATTTCTTTTGGATTGAAATAGATATGAACTTTTTCGTATCTGATAAGCTCACTGGTGTTAATAAATTTCATGCAAAGTACTCCCTGGCTTTATTCAAGCTCAAGCCAATGCAGGACCCTCTTTTTTACTCTACCAGCTGGCCTTATTTGTTAGGATGCACTTTGTAGATGGTCTTCTAGGGCAAGTTCTTCAGCATACTCCTTTGTTCCATCTCCAATTGTCGTGGCTTTTTGAGTAAATCGTTTATATGAATGATTAGCTCTTCTACTGTTTCATATGGAGAAGCTGGGTTTGAACACTATAATCCAAATAAACCCTGTTCTATTACCCAACTTTTTCTCATTAATCACATAACTACAAAGAGAAAAGAACACTCCAAAGAACAATGAAGAATGGTTAGGAGGTTACATGGTCATCTTCAATCGAAGAATTGATCACAGAGGACAAGCTTGCCACCTTTGTTGCACAGCCCTTGCTCTCCGACCGAGTTCACCATCTTGCCATAAGAGTACCTCAACGGCATCCTCCCCATCGCCTTGTGGAACTCCCTTATGCACTGTCCTCGTCTCTTCCTGTGCTCTCCCCTCCGCCTGCTTAGCCCCGCATCTCTCACCTCATCCCTATCCTCGCCGCTGTCCCCGTCATTCCTCGGATCCCCGTAATCCCTGACCCTCTCCGCCCCAACCAAGACAGGACCCGCATTGATCTCGTCAGCCACCACGAAGTTCATGAGTATGTCCTCGCAGTTACTCATCTCGTCCACCACTCTCCTCATCCTCACCCCCGCCGCCCCGCCGCCGCAGCTGTAGCTGAACAGGTACTGGGTCTTCAGCAGCATGAACTTGGTGAGGACTATCGAGTACCTGTCCGGGTGCACCGTGTAGATCCACTCCTTCCTCGCCAGGTCAATGTCGTGGGACCTCCCGAACATCCCCACCATCAGGTCCGGGTTCGACCCCCACACCCTGAACGCGAACTCCACGGACTTGGCGTCCACCTCCACGTCGTCGTCGCAGACCAGCACGGCCCGCGTCTCGATCGCGAGCGGCCGAGGGAGGAACCTGGCGTTGAGGCTGCCCGAGGACTGCGGGACCAGCGAGATCCGAGCAGCCCCAAGCGAAGCCGCCGACAAGTTGCGGGAGAGCTCGGAGAGGAGCCGCGGCGGAGTGCCCGGGTTCCCCCACAGGACGAGCACGGCCGCCACGACGGGCGACGCGGAGTAGGCGGCGGCGACGGAGAGGAGCAGGGGAATGCGGTGCTCCGAGTAGCCGTTGATCAGGACCGTCATCTGGTCCGGTCTCAGCGATTCCGGCCGCCTCTGGACGCCGGGGTCGCAGGGATCGTGCCGGAGCCGGTGGCGAGACGACCCATCAACTTCCGCCAATACCCAGAAGCAGCAGAACACGAAGACGGCGCCCCAGTTCATTGTACTTCGCATCAGGACTCAAGAACGCGACCACCCAGTCCCAAATTTTCCGCCTTTAACGCAGCTTCTCGCTTGCCATCGAAGATGGTGCTCAGAAATGTTGCTGCAACTGCTGCAAGCAATCGCCTTTGACTTTGGAATTCGATACCCACGAAAGAAAGACTCAAGAACACAACCACCCAGTTCTAAATTTTCCGCCTTTAACGCAGCTTCTTGCTTGCCATCGAAGATGGTCCTCAGAAATGTTGCTGCAACTGCTGCAAGCAATCGCCTTTGACTTTGGAACTCGATACCCACGAAAGGAAGAGTTGGGATTCTTCCAGTGTCTCCTTCCTGCTCTTCCCCCCACACCGGTTCAGCAAGCCTGTCACTGCCAAACATCAACTAGGCATACTGCCCGACATTTCTTCCTAGGTAGGCTTTTGTTTTGACCATGAGCCATAATTACTGTTCGTTGTTAAATTCCAACCTCTAAATGGAGTTGAGACAACCACCTTTGCCGTACATGTATGGTCACATTTTCCCTGTCATCGCAATCATCTAACAATAAACAAGTGGAATGGAGTTCATTGAGCATAGTACTCAATCTATCCCTTTGAATCTTCTATCGGGTTATTGAATCCCTCAAAGAAACCTGAACTCATGCCTAGTACTAGCAGAACTCCGATTCAAATGGTCGCCAATAAGACCACAGAGCAAGAATAAGGACTTCACGTCCTGGCTTTTCAAATGGCCGTCGCTCAACTTCACTATGGTTGCTATATTTGACTCGTCTATTTCTTATCAACGCATTTTTCCATGCAAACATGGTGTTAATTTCAAAGTGCTTGCGATAGAGGTAATCAATAGAGGCAAACCTGTGAGCTTATTGACCACTTCAGTTGGTATTCGTCTTTGAACCTGTCGCAAGTTTGCTAACTGTCTTTGAGTCTGTCACCAACTGCCTATTGTCTTTTCAAATAGTCTAGAAGTTTCGCCTTTACTTAAAATTTCAAGACGAAATGGTCGAATCTCGACGATAGAAGCAACTAACTTGTCGCCAACTGCCAACTGTCTTTTCAAATAATTTAGAAGTTTCATCATTGCTTAAAATTTCAAGACGAAATGTTTGAATCTCGACAATAGAAGCAACTAGCCCGTCACTAACTGCCAACTGTCTTTGTCTAGAAGTTTCGCCATTGCTTAAAATTTCAAGACGAAATGTTTGAATCTCGACAATAGAAGCAACTAGCCTATTGCCAACTACTAACTATCTTTTCTAATAGTCTACAAGTTTCGCCATTGCTTAAAATTTCAAGACAAAATGTTCGAATCTCGACGTTTTCAAATAGTCTAGAAGTTTCGTCATTGCTTAAAATTTCAAGACAAAATGTCGGAATCTCGACGATAGAAACAACTAGCATGTTGCCAACTGCTAGCTGTCTTTGTCTAGAAGTTTCACCATTGCTTAAAATTTCAAGACGGAGTGTTTGAATCTCAACGATAGAAGCAACTAGCCTGTCGCCAACTACCAACTGTCTTTTCAAATAGTTTGGAAGTTTCGCCATTGCTTAAAATTTCTAGATGAAATGTTCGAATCTCGACGATAGAAGCAACTACCATAAGAAGCTTTTTTTCTCCCGAAGGAATTTGTTAGGAGTGTGCAACAGAAAACCAATACATTCAACCTAAGGAGATCGTCAAGAGGAAGCCCAAGTCCGAGCCGGTTAATATTTCTAATTGGACCTAGTTTCACTAAAAAATTTAAGCTAATGAGTTGTGACTAAGATATATTAACTTCTCTATACCATGTCAACCCCCCGACGTGGGATTTCTCTAACACAACTCACTCACACGTGTATCTTACCATCCTCCCCCTCACTTGTGAGCTTAGTGTTAGGTTTACTCCTTCTTAATTCAGGCATTCTTCTACATCAACTTCCTATTGGCCCGCAATGCTACATCGCAACACCTACTTGCCTGGAAACCTTAATCATGGACTCTGATACCATTTGTTGTGGGACAACACCTAAAGATGCACTAATCGAAGCATGAGTAACAAATGATGAAAGTAAAATCAAAATCACACGAGAAACAAGATATACGTGGAAAACCCAAAAAGAGAAAAACTACAGGGAGAGAGAGGGATTCACTATCTTCAATAATGAGTACGAGAGTACAATCCAAAAGCTCAAAAAAAAAAAAAAACTATTTAGTGAGTCATGAGACCTAAAGATCCAACAAGAAGATAAGAAAAACAAAAGAAAGGAAATTATGATGAGGCTAGGGTTAGAGATGTGTTGTTAAATACATCTATTTTATAGTCTGCCTTAAAAAAACCCTAAAGCAAATGTGCATGGCCAAAATACCCTTGTCACTATTTGTTGGAAACGCACAACAAAAACCTGATATCTTCAATTTGGGGAGATCGCCAAGAGAGAGTCTAAATCCGAGCTTAGCAATACATTCACTCAAAAGCTTAAGCCTATGAGTTATGGCACAACTAGGATATATTGACTGTACTACATTACATCAATTCTCTTATATGAAATTTCTCTAACATAACTCAATCACATGTGTATCATAATAAATTCCAATTGCCTTCAAATGAAGTTTATCCCACAAATTGTCCAATATTATGAGAACCTTCTCACTGATTGTCCTTTTACCTCCACTTTCCTTTTCACTTCTGTGTTTAACTATCATATTGTTATTCACACGCCAACGGAGAGAAAAGGCAAATGAACCAAAAAAGCCATAATTTATGCCTTAAGGTCCCGCGAAAAAAAAAAAAAAAAAACTTCTCGAACTTTCGAGTTTGAGATAACTTTCAGCTCAAAATATATTGAAATGTGTGATAATAGTCTCGACCTTCTATTTCTTACCCAAAATGGAGGCAAGGTGGGCGAGGTTGGTAGAGACTTATGATTTCTATTAAAGTTATATTTTCCTTCATATTTAATTGAAAGAAACTTTCTCCAATTATTCTTTTAATTATTTAATTATAAGTTATGGAAATCACTCGAAAGTCACAGCACAGTCAAAGCAAGTTTCCTCCAATTAAGTATTATAAAAGTAAATTCTTTAATATGTTCCAAAAGTTCGTCAAAATTTGCCGCAGTTGCATCTCATTTTTTTCTATAGTTTTTTTGGCGTTGGGTGTGGGGAGACTTAGCCTGCTTTTTTGTAAATGACCAATTCGTTGTCAAACATGTTTTTATTAATGCTGGAAGTGCAATGAGTTGGCATAGAAAATCAGTTCATAAAGCGAATTTTTCATAAATCCAATTTTGTATATGCATCTCACCCCCACACCCCCCCCATCCCCATCGGTGCCTTATTTTCCACGCGCTAGAACACTTTGATTCCTTTTTCGACTTTGATTCTTATTAAGGCTGGTGGGAATACGTCAGCAATGAGGTAATCACGCGATCCTTCTTTGACATTTTTATTAGAACTTTGAATATTAATTGTAATAATCTCCAACAGGGGTGGATAAGTTGGTAAACGCGACACCGTCGGATCGATCGAGCACGACATCACCTGTCAGCCCGTATTTATTTACTTAGGAAAAAGGAAAAGGACAAAGAGAATTAATCCTCACGGCATCATATGATAACATATAAAATACGCAAGTTTTATTCTCATAGACAAGAGAGACAATGACAAAACGAAGGTACATCACGACAATATTCTTATTCATACAAGTGGGAGACCTAGTCAATCAACACCAGCGCTCCTACCACATCATGAATAGATAAATGGCCATAGAAGTGAACATTGCACCGCATGAGACATACGCATAACCTGTGCCGGAGTTGGGCGGTGGTGGAGGCGGAGGGGTGGTGGTGCCAGGTGGGGTGGTTGTGCCGGGTGGGCTGGTGGTGGGGCCGGAAGCGGTGCCGACCGTGACAGACAGCTTTTGGCCCTGCGAGCAATGAGAGTCGTGGGTGCATATGAAGTAGACGGTCCCGGTGGTATTGAGGGTGTAGTCCACCGGCGGAGTAGACAGGAGAGAGATCGGAGAACCGGTGTTGCAGCTGCTGAAGTCTGACTCCGAGACGACGGCAACGTCGTGCTGGCCAGAGACGAAGTTGAAGACTGCAAAAGCAATTAAATTTATCAATTTCAATTAAAATCACATAGGAACTACATATATATACACACTATTTATATATCTCTATGATTAATGACTATACATGTCCATCTCATGCTACCTTTTCTGGAGCAATTTAGAGAAGTTGATGAACATTTCGCGCGTTGACTTACAAATCTAAGCTATATAAACGGTCAAAAAAATGGTCTTATTTTTGTTCCTCATCCAAAAATTATGCATAATGTAATTGTCTTTTTGTCATTTTTTCTGATTATATGAGGTGTCTAAACCTCTTAAATCATTCGATTAATCTCATCGAATAACTATAGTCTTCTCATCTTATAACAATTGAATCAAATAAGAGGCCCTCGAAGATGATGGTAAAAAAGTTGTATTAGCTGATGATCAAGTGTGCAAAGATCAAGTGTGCAAGAGAATTTAAGAGGCAAAAAAAAAAAAAAAAAAAAAAAAAAAAAACACATTAAGAACACTAAAGTGGGTTGACTAAAGTCCTTATATCTTGCTAGTTCATCATTTTCGTCATTATCAGATGCAGGTAAGATGTAATGGCCAGAAATTGATATTATTCAAGTCAATCATAGCCCGCATTAATCAAAGGGTGTCGTCATGTCAAATGTTCTATAAACAGTTTTGGCATTTAGTGGGAAAACTGACCCTAAATACGCAAACTTTCTATGGCCGGCGGGCACGATTGATGCAAGTCGATGAAATGGCGATCAGGGACGGGGATTTGTACCTAAAATGTCGCCCACGTTGAAGGTGTTGCCGCTGGCCCAGCTAGAGTAGAAGGAGGCCCCCCCGTTCACCGCGTTGGTCCAGCCTGTGGTGCCGCCCACCGTGTACGTCGCCGCCTCCACACTCCTCAGCATCACCAACAGTTCCACCGCCATCGCCACAAGAACGCAGACCGCCGAGTTGGTTCTCGCCCTAGCCCTAGCCCCAGCCATCTTGCTAAACGAGAAGCCGATGTGTATATCTCAGGTCGCCCCCTGTACCTAAAACCTATTGGCTACTCTTGCGAACCAACGATGCGGTCGGAAGGGCGTTTATGCCTGTGCGTGCATTTTGTGATGCAGCTATGCTCGCTTATGTAGTTGGAGAATTCGAAAGTTGTTGGGAAGTCCCTTCTTCCATCGTCGGATGTTGAAAACACATGCTTTGATTTGGTCGGTCCTGGAATATTTTCTTTAGGGTTTGGTGAGTGAAATGATGTTTTGAAAAGATAGGTCGTATCTATAATTTCTTTGCATTTAATAAACCTTAGTTAAGAAAAGGATATCCAGCAGTATGATCTGTCTTTGTCTTGAATCCGCTGTAAATATTTATATAGCTGCCGGCCCCTTCTGCTGAAGATTGGAGGAGGAGAAAGAAGAGATTGATAGACGAGCATTTTTTATTCCAGTGTCAACCTTGCAGCGAGAGTTTCGCCCGTCCCTTCACCTTCATCGGCACAAGCGGCTACTATACCGGCCTACCAATTCTTTAAACACCCTTTACGAGATGCGGTGAAGTCTACTTTCCCTATCTGAAGGGCCCCCCTAGTTCTTGAATGTAATTTTTTTCTTATATTTTACATCCCAAAATTCAATGGAATTAGTTTTAGGATATACTCGAGTCCAAAGAGAATAGATTGATAGATAAGCATTTTTTTTCCGTGTGCAAATTTCTTAGGCCAGAAAATAAAAGGGGAAACTAAGGGGGTTCCGCATCTTACGTTCATTCGAATTGTAAATGTTAATTACATTTAAAGTTTTAAAACTTGTAACGAAAGTGTAATTAAATTCTAAAATTTTCAAGAGGTGCGATCAAGTACTAAAACTTATCAAATTAGTGAATTAGTTCATTTCATTAATTCCATCCGACTTGGCTAATGGATAATGCTGACATGATCCTTTTATTATTTTCTTTCTCTTACATGGCTTCTTTTATTAGTTTCGCTCTCCTATGTGGTATTGACCTTATAAAAACATGAAAAATAAGATTACAAGACATCGTTTTGGTCAAAATCATTATTTTTTATTCAAAATATTATTTAAATTAGAAAAAAAATAAAGCCAAAAGCAATAGGCCTTCATTACTGCCACCCCCACAGTGGCTGCAAAGGGCCGATGGTGGCTCGGCAATGACCGACAAGGGTCATTGATGCCTCGGTAAGGACCCTGTGGCCCTTGCTCAGATCTGGAAACCCTTAGCCAGATGTTGGTGAGGGCGCCTCACATCAACCAACCCTTGCCGAGGCCTTAGCGACCGTTGCTAGCCCTTCTTGTTGATAGTGGGGTGGTAGTGACGAGGGCATGCTGCCTTTTTGTGTTCTTATCTTTGAAAAAAAATAGCCTTTTTATTTTAAAATCTAATTTAATTTGGTTAAAGAAATTAAGATTTTGACCGAGACAACGTCATTAGAGTCTTATATTATATATTTTAGTAATGTCAATGACATGTATGAGAGAGAATATGATTATTAAAAACCATGTATGCATTTTCTGCCAATATAATTAGACGAAATTAATGAAAGAACTCAATTGCACAAATTTAATAAGTTTTATGACTTAGTTGCACTTTTTGAAAGTCATTGCATTCGTCCCTAAAATTTAATGAACAACAATGTAAATTTGATAGACTTTGTAATATCAAATGGTCTTAAATATAGTTAATTGCTTGTGATTTCTTAGGGTATCAATTTTTGGGCGCATCCAAATCAATTTCCCCTCGTTTGTTCGGTCTCCTTTCACCTCCCTTTTCTTTTATGTATGCTATGAGATTGACATGATATTACTGTTCACTCGCCTAGGGAAAAAAAAAAGGCAAATGAAGCAAGAAAAGACATGCTTGATGTCCAAAAGAAATGACCAACTTTTGGTTTTGAGATAACTTTGGCTCGAAACATATTGAAATGCGTCAATATATATCGTGAAGTTTATTTTCAAATTGAAATATTTACAATGTTTTTTAGAGTTATGTTTTCCTCCATCCTTAATTAGAGGAAACTCTCTTTAACGATGCATTTAAAAATAAGTTGTGAACATCACTCATATATAGCGGCACGATAAGCGCAAACTCCTACGTAGAATAGGGGAAAATATGATTTTTATTTTATTTTTTAAAGTTCCACCAAAACTGTGGCAAAGGCCACAGATTTTTCTTTATTTAAAAAAGTCAATTTTGTATATGCATCTCACCTCTCTATCATTGCCTTATTTTCCATGCACTAGGACATGTTCATTCCTAGGGTTTCTACTTCGCTTCTTGTAAAGATTGTTGGATATTGTCAATACCAGACTGAGCTCAATAAGTAATAAAGTAATCATGCGATCATTGTTTGATACATTTGGCAGAAGTACAGCCCAAGTGCCAAAACTTGGAGGACACTTAAGTGCCAAAACTTTAAAAATGTGCACTTAAGTGCCGTTTTCTTTTAAAAGTGGGACACTTAAGTGTCACCTTCGGCTAACCTTGCTGGATGTCCTACGTGGCAATATTTTATTATTTTTTCTTGCCAACGTGGCTCACCGGAGAGCTAACTTGGCTCAAACTCACCCAAAACGACGTTGTCTTCAAAATAAAAATTAAACTATTAGCTAAAATATTCTAAAAAATAAAAATGTGTAAATAATTAATATAAAATTAATTTAATTTAATTTAAAACTAAATTTATTTAAAATATTAAAAAAATTAAAAAATAAATTAAAAAAAATAAAAATTTAAAAATTTTTTAAAATTTTTTAAAAAAGGGGGTTGAACCAGGCCAACCCTCCCCCCTTCGTCGCCAGCCCTTCCCTCGGCGGCGACGGGGGAGGCGGCGGCGGCGACGAGGGCTCGGCTCTCGGCCCGCCACCTTCGGGCCCCTTTCTTTTTAAATTTCTTAAATTTTCAAAATTTTTAAAATTTGTTAAACTTTTAAATTTCTTAAAATTTTTAAATTTCTTAAATTTCTTAAATTTCTTAAAATTTTAATTTTTTTTTAAATTTTTAAATTTTTTTATTATTTGTATTATTTTTTATTTTTTTAAAATTTTTATTTTTTAATTTTTTAGAATATTTTAAATAAATTTAGTTTTAAATTTAATTTAATTAATTTTTATATTAATTATTTACACATTATAGCCAAAACGACGTCGTTTTTGCATTTTCTCGCCACATCAGCGTGCAAAACGACGCCGTTTTGCACCCAACTTGCCGAAAAATTATCACGTCAGCAATTTGGCCGGATTTTGGCCGGAGTGGCACTTAAGTGATCCACTTTACTCCGATTTTGGCACTTAAGTATACATTTTCAAAGTTTTGATACTTAAATGTCCCTTCATGCCAAGTTTTGGCACTCTAGGTGTCCGTACCTCAATACATTTAAAGAATTTTGTAAGACGTGAAAGTGCAACTCAAGATCTCCATAGCAAGAATCAATAACATATATAATTGAATAAAAAAATTAACGTATCTAATTTAGATCGTCGCTATTTCGCATCAAGAACGATTTCAAATTAGGTATGTTAATTTTTCTACTCGATTATATATGTATTCTTGGTTCTAGTTATAGAGATCTTGGATTGTGCTTTTGCGTCTTACATGTAATATCAGAGCTTCCATAGATTAGAATGCGGATGTAAGGTTTTGCCCTTTTTCGTATTTTTTGTTCAATAAAAAATCATTTTAGTTACAAAAACGGAATAGGTTTATCGAGACAAGCAAAACCCTAGCTGATGCATTGCTAGGGGAGGCCGCACGCGCGGCCACGTGCCCTCACACGTAGGCAAAGCCGATGCGTGGGTTGCATGTGCCAAGGTTGACGTCACCGTGACGTCAACGACGACCCATTGACCGGCGACCTAACCCATTGACTTGACTTGATTGACTTTTGATTGACCCGGCTTCAACCAATTGATCAGCCCAACTCAATTCTTCGTTGACCAGATTGGTCAACCGATAGGACTGGACGTTGACCAATCGGATTGGAAATTGACCTGTTGAATCGATCATACGAACGGCTAGACCGGTCCAGGCGGCCCGTGCGTGCCCTGCAAGCGCCGCACACTCCAGAAGCCTGTGAGAGCTCATCTGAGCTCTGATTAGGGCGTTCTTGGAGTCTATGTACTCATATGAAGATGCCCTACACTATGGCATATATATATGATGATAAAAAATGGATGTGAAAATATGTATAGAACCTTACATATACGTATTTTTCTATGATTTTGGAAATATAAGTGCTGGTTTACAAGTATATCATCACATAAATATTATGTAGTGTGATTCATTGATAATATATATATATATATATATATTTATATAAAGTTTAACTTGTATCAATGAATAAAGTAATGTAATTGGCATGATATATGATTTTAGTGATAAATTGCCCCTATCACTAAGATATCACTAAGATTAAAATCACATGTATATGGTGTATATGAGAAATAAAGTTTACCTCTCCGGTATGAGAGAATTTCGAGAATTCAATTGAGTTGTAACCGCCAAAATAGCACATTTAATTGGATTTGAGAAATATTGGTCTCGTATAATGATGGCATATATTTTGTTCTAATACGTGGTCATACTCCCAAAAGGGATGATTGTGTTTTGTTCATGGAAGGATGCATGAACAACGTACGGTGGAGGAGTGACTAACGTAGTAGTTCATATACTCAAAGGTGATGAATACACAAATGTTGGAATATATTCTCATGGCCACTGTCATGTGAAAAGCATACAACTGTATGTCACGTATCTGCTCAAATGTAACGATGCATGTAACTCTCTAAATGCGTACTTGTACATTTTCAAGTTACACAGTACTCACATGATGTTTGCTTGTTATTTTAATCACCTTATCTGTAATTAATAACTCCATAATTATTGAGGTTCTTACTAGTTCGAACTTTAAGTAGTGGAAAGAGAATTTTCGATTTGGGAAAAGACAATTGGATTTGTCTATTATCCAAGAAGCGTTCCATTCATGAGTACTTGAAAAATGATTTACCGGCCTACTATACTTCCAAAACGATGGTGGAAACCTTGGTGGCCCGAAATTATATATTGTCTAATGTCGAGATTAGGACACATCTACAATGACTCTTCAACATAAGGTATGATGGTTTTGATAAGGTTAGGAATTACGTTCTAAGAATGGTAGATATAAAGTCTAAAAATCATACTCATAGAGGAATCGATGAAACTACCGGCCATTCTAATAGTCTGGGTCCTAAGATAGAATTTTTCTAGAAGGAATTGTGATCGTTAATTCTTTTTAAAAAGAAAGATCACATAAAGAAGACCACAATAGATATATAAAACTTGACTATTCACACATGAGCCTATAATTAATGATCTTTTGGCATTGTTTATGAGTCCAATACTTATGATAAGTACGTCCAGTTCATGGTGGTTAGATAGTGATATAACAAATTATGTTGTTTACCATAAGGGATTCATAAATTGAAGGAAGCCAAATCAAGGTGAATCATAGCTCACTAAGGAAAATAACGATAAAGTCAATGTTGAGATCATGGAAGATATCATATTAATTCTATATTATAGTTTTAATAAGAAACACATTTGATATACATTCTTTGAGACATATTTTAGTTTTTGCATCATGTCTAAACATATGTAGCTATTTTTTTTCCAAATAAAAAAATATATATTATTTTTATGTTCATTAATTCAAATAAGATTGAGTACTACAGTACGTTCAATGGATTATACATATTATGTTTAACTCCCAATGATTGTTTCCAAAAGACTTCTATTTAAGGGATAGTCTTATGCATTAACGTCTTGATCACATGTATAAAGAAAGAGTACAAAGGCTAATAAACTTGAGATTCTGTCTACTCTTAATAGTTATTTAAAGATTTGTGTTGATTATTGTAGAAGTAAGATGACTAAGATAAAGAATAAAACTGTAGTCTAAAATTTTGACCTATTAGAGGTCATTCATATTGATCTTAGTGGACTTTATATGGTAATGTTGTGCAGAAATTTTTATTTCAACACAGTTATTGACAACTATTTCTTCTGTACTTGATTAAGGAAAAGTCTGAATCTCTAGATAAATTTAGTTTTTTTTTTTTATTTATTAAAATCGAAAAATAGTTGAGATAAAACTTAAAGGTTGTCAAACCTGATCATGGTGGTGAGTATTTTGGCAAGTATGGGCAATGCTAAATAGTTTAAATGGCCATTTGTCAAATACTTGGAAGATTCTTGGATGGTAACTTAATTTACCATACCCGAAAATTCTAACTAAAATAGTGTAGTTGAAAGTTGAAAGGTGTAATCGCACCATAATAGATGTGATAATGAGTATGATTAGTAGGACTAATTTACTCGGTTTATGGGCTAATGCTTTGAAAGCAGCCTTTTCACATACAAAACCATGTTTCTACCAAAATTGTTCCATTAACTTTCTTTGAGTGATAGACTTAACGTAAACTTAGCTTAAACTATCTTAAGGTTTGAGGTGTCTTGCAAAAGTAGGGCTATATAATCCAATTCTATGTATATAGAAATTTAAAACCACTCAGTATTATTTCGTATCTTACTCAAATCATTTGAAAGTGTATTGATTTTATAACTAATGAAAGTACAAAAATTGTGGAATCACAGACAGTAAAGTTTCAAGAGTTCGATGTAGCCGCAAAGGATAGCGTGGACCGTCAAACTCAAGAACGATGATCTAAATCAGGTAAGTTAATTTTTCTACTCGATTATATATGTATTTTTTATTCTAGTTATGGAGATTTTGGGTGCGCTTTTGCATCTTACAAATTAAACATTTGACAATCTCCAACAGTGAGCACCTTGAGGACCTAACTGAGAATGGCATAACCTGTGAACTCATATCTATTTACTTAGGATATAGAAAAAGAAGAAGGAAATTCAATCTCATGACATCATATGTTAACATCGAAATTAAGCAAGCTTTATTCTCATCAACAAGGGAGAGAAGATGACAAAACGTAGTAGGTACATCACGACACTCGCCAGGACAATAATCTTATTCGCGCAAATATAGTAATCCTTGCCAATTAACCCCAGTACTGCAGCTACATCACGAGAAAATATATGGCCATAGAAGCAAATATGACACGGCCTGAGATGTACAGATAACCTGCGCCGGACTTGCCTGGAGGCGGTGGCGGCAGCGGAGTGTTGGTGCCAGGCGGAGCAGCGGTGCCGACTGTGACAGCCAACTTTTGGCCCTGCAAGCAATGAGAGTCGTGGGTGCATATGAAGTAGATGGTCGCGGTGGTGTTGAGGGCGTAGTTCACCGGCGAATTACTGAAGAGTTGGATTGGAGAAGCGGTGTTGCAGTTGTTGTAGTCCGACTGTGAGACGACAGCGACGCTGTGTTGGCCATCGACGAAGTTGAAGACTGCAAAGTCAATTGAATTTTTTCATTCAGATGAAATACAAGTACTGTTAATTGTATAGCTCCATGTATAATGACAGTATATGTCCATCTCATGCTACTTATTCTCGAGCATATGTCGAAAAACTATGTTTTGGGCATGGGAGCAATTTGGAGGAGCTGATGAACATTTCTCGAGTTGACTTATAAAGACTAAGTTATATAAAGGTTTAAAATAATGGTCTCATTTTTTATCCCTCATCCAAAAATCATGCGTAATGTATTTTCTTATTACGTGAGGTGTTTGAGTCACTCAGAGCACTTGATCAATACCATTGTATTACGATAATCTTTTCATTTTACAGTAGATGAGTTAATTATCAAGTTTAGAAGCCAGTAGGGGTGAGCATGGGTAGAACCAGGAAACAGATCAAATCGGGCATAGACTCTAGGTTCCTGTGATTACTAGTCCTCTTCCCACTTCCAAAAAAAGTGAAATCGATACCATATGGTTTGGTTCCTAATTTTTTGGTATGAACCGAGCCAGGAACCGGACCGAGAATCAATAAACCACGTTTACATGTCATAAACTTTTTATTTTTTATTTTATTTTATGTGTTCATCTTTTATGTGTTGTTGTTAGTGATAGACGAGGTTTGTTATGTTGTGTTAACTTTCATTTTGCTTAACTAAAAAAAAATAAAAAATAAAATGAAATTGGTCAATTCCTAAGTAAACTCTAGAATCAATTGACAAGGTAGATTCTAGATTTCAAATTCCAGGTAGAACTAGGACCAATCGTGAAACTACTCACCCTTAGACCTTAGAGATCATTGTAGGAAAGTTTTTTTTTTTTTTCATGATAATCTAACTCACGCTTTCTGAAGCATGGTTTGGTGTATTTAATTCTAAATCAATTGGGCCTTAAATAGAATAAGGGCACCAAAATAGATTAAGACCGCTTCAAGTGGGTTGACTATAGTCCATATATCACACTCGTTCGTCACTTTCTGTCCCTGTGAGATGCAGGTACAAGTAAATCAATTTAAAAAAAAAAAAAATTGTAATCTGATAGAGCTGATAGTATTCTAGTTAACTCTAGTCCACATAATTCGAAGGAGATCATGATGTTCATGTCGAATGTTCTATAAACAGTTCTTGCATTTAGTGGGAAAACTAACCACATATATGCACAAACTTTCTATTGCCGGTGGACAGGATCGATGAAAGTCGAAGATTTGGTGATCATACCTAAATCATCACCGACACGAAAGGTTAAGCCGCTCTCCCAGCTGGAGTAGAAGGAGGCCCCGTTTGTCGGAGCGTTCCAACCAGTGGAGCCTCCCACCACGTACGACGTCGCCTCCACGCTCCTCAACATCCACCATATTTCCACCACCACAACCGCAAGAACGCGACCCGCCAAGTTGGTCATCGCTCTCTCCCCGGCCATCTGGCTAAGTGCGACGTCGTTTCAAAGCTAATGTGTATATCTCAGGTCGCCCCGGATGCCTAAAGCTGTAGCTATGCCTGTAAACTGACGATGCGGTCGAAGGGTGTTAACGTGTTTATGTGCAACTCGTGTTGCGGTTATGCTCACTTATGTAGTCGGAGGATTCGAGGTTTAGTTGGAAAGTCTGTTCCATCCTCAGATGTTGCGTTTAGATTTGGTGGGTCTTCTAATATTATCTTTTTGGTTTGGTGAGTGAAATCATCTTTTGACGGCATGATTTATACTTTCTTTGCATGCAAGACCCCTCATATAAAGAACAATATCTTATGGTAAAATTTCGTACTTTATCCTAAACTAGCTCATATCAATGTATATGTACTCTCTTGATAAGTAAAACCTTTCGAAATAGATGGGTCATCCCATTCCTGACCGTGGAAATTATGTATAACTTGTTCAAGCTATACTGACTTTAAAGAAAACAAAATACATTGAGATTACGAAATTAATCTACTTCAAATTAGCTAGAAAAATAACAATTTTGACAATTTCAATCGAGAGTGCCTTGATCATTGGTCCACCATCCAACTA
Organism: Eucalyptus cloeziana; assembly: GCA_014182715.1. Taxonomy (NCBI): domain Eukaryota; kingdom Viridiplantae; phylum Streptophyta; class Magnoliopsida; order Myrtales; family Myrtaceae; genus Eucalyptus; species Eucalyptus cloeziana. Next base: position 51,552,895 of record CM024636.1, on the reverse strand, counting down.
AAGTCAATGACTTCCCTATGCCATCTCTTACTCTTGATGTGACAACAAATTACTATTCTATTTGAAAGATCAGAACAAAACTTAAGGTAACATCACCTTTTGAATCATCTGGTGTAGACATGTATCTTCTCCCTGGACAAGAAAACTGAAAAGTCAACGAAGTTCCTGCATGCATCAATTTTCGTTGCTGGAATTAGAAGTACAGAAGAACTTAAGTATCACCCAAGAAGGTGGGTGAAAGTTTCAGCTTATTTATAGTATGATCTACAAAGGTATCATGTTAAAGTTGTCACGTCTCCCCCACTTGAATAGGGCACCGCAGCATCCTTTTTCTTTTTTTCTTTTTCCTAAGGAAATGTACACTCAATTAGAGGTGATCGGGTCCAAGGTGGGTAGGGTCTAAATTTGGACCCTGTACTCAACCTTGTTTGTTTAGGACCCTATACCCGACCCACCTTATTTTTCCGATCCGGTTCTAGGGTCAACCCTATTTTCATTGGAATATGTTTTGCAATCTTCCGATATCATATACAACTTCGAATTTTATATTAATAAGCGAGAAATTAATGTAATCCTCCTAATTTATATTGAAACATTAAGCACTAGTAATAAATTAATACATTAACTTTTTGACTAAACGAAAAATTAATAATCCATAGGGCTAATTATAATAAATAAAATCATAAGGCAAAGAATTGGCAATAAACATGAGTTTAATATTAGTTTTATTCCCACAACTACTACATGAAGCTACTCATTTATGTAAGCATAACTCCTCCTACAAAAGAGAAATTATGCAAGCCAATCAATGTGATACACAAGAATTTGGCGGCAACGAACACCGCCCGTCCTTAGACGATGCGAGAGGGAGCCGGTGAGAGAGGGAAGCAAGTGAGGAAGAGGAATGACAAAGGAGAAGTGCCATGCGTGTTTGAGAGAGCCAAGAGAAAAAACATCGTGTAATTACGGGAGTAAGAATAGAAATCGGGAGAAAAAAAAAAGGGGGTTTTGAATCTCTACTTACAAAACCGGTCTAGGAACCGATTCCAAAACCTGTCTAGGAACCGATTTCCGGGTAGATAATCACTCGGAACCTGTTCTTGGACTGGTTTAAACCAGTTCCGAATTTTGAGAACCGGTTCTCGGACCGGTTTCAATGGGAACCGGTTCCCAACCCTATTTTCCAAGTAGGCCGGTTCGAGAACTGGGTATACCCGGTCCGGTTGCACACCCCTACACTCAACTGAGAATTGACATATATAGATTTAAGAAAAAATTGTGTCTAACAGTCCTAAATATTTTGCGCAACGTGCATTGAAGTCCTAACCGTTTGAGTTTTGTACAGTTACACCGGATTCCAACATGCATCGCTGGTAAATTTGAAGTCCTAATCGTTTAGGGCTTGATCACACAAATTTAAATATTGAAGATTCAATTGTATATTGGATTAAACGTGGAAGACGGTTGATGTCATTATCCTGGAATTAGAAAACCTGAAAGCAGATGCTCAGACCAAAGGGGAGTGAACAGCACATAAGATCAATAAATGCACCGCCACAGGTTGAACCTCCTCTAGATGGGCAGCGGTGAAATCGTATTGAGACAAATTGGAACCTTTTTTTTTATCATTTCTTTGTGTAATTGAGTCAAATGGGAGATTTATAAAGGAAAATGCTTCTAGAATATCTTTAGTTATGATATTATCCTATAGGTAGGTTGATTACGCGATCAAATTACATTTTTCTAGTCCTTCATTGACCACATATATCTTGCATATTTTCTTCGCTAAGACATTGAAACATGACTTTGGACCTTTAGATTTTCTTCATCTTTACTGGACATTTTATGCATATATACGTAGAATGAAAGTTGCGCCGTTCATTGTAGACATTTTCAAAGAATCAGGTTGCAGATGGGGTATCAATGGCGAGGATTCTCACGTTGTACATGCACAGGTCATCCTTTGACGGTTTCCAACTTTGAAATAACTGATTTTTATGTCGTTTAACTTAGTATGTTTCTCTTCGCTTCGGTGGATAATATATTCAATAATACATCTGCCGACCTTCAGGTGTTCTCTACGCAAGGCATGACTCATTCCAAGTTCAGTTTGTCCCAGATGAAACGTCTTTTCACCAATTTCATATTTGCAGATGTTTGTCCAAGAATTGTCTAAAAAATACTTCTGTTCATGAGCACTTTCTTGTTTTAAAAAGTGGGACAAATAGCAGGGTTCCTCCTCATTGTCGAAGAAGGATCTTCAGCTCTTTGCCTTCAAATCGTGAGGTTAAAATCACAAGAACTGAATTTCACTTCGCCTTCAAATCGTGAGGTAAAAATCACAAGAACTGAATTTCACTTCATCAGTTTGTAGTTTAGTCCACAAATTTTTGGTATTGCCAATGACAATAATTTAATCAACAAAGCCTCTAACAATGGCTGCCGATTATGTCATTATTTGGATGAAAATGACTTTCTTTCCCAACCGGCGTCATTAGCGATGTTACCCTTGATACTTGACACGCGATGTCGAAGCATATTGTATATAGAATGCTTACACAGAGCGACGGCAGGCCAAGCTTCCAGTGGCCTAGCAGTAACATCTTAACACCCCGATCAAACGTCCTCTTTTTATCATATGTGTACATTTATTAACTACTAGTCAAGCAAAGAACAAAAGAAGCATGCCATCCGTCGATGATATTATGTTAACATGTCATGCAGTATGATCGCCGGTACGATGTACTTTCTTCCCGAGAGACAAGTCACGTGAAATACAATGCAAGACACGAGTTACGGTAAGACGCGAGTGACGGTTAAGAACCACCCAGAAGTCCTCGAAAGATATAAGAGACCTATATACTGATATAGGAAGACAGGATTTTGAATGTGCCTAAAATCATATACATCTTTGGAGTGAAAGTAGTCAGCAGCGTTTATAATCAATATTTCATCTTTTTATCCATCGTAATCTGTAGAACCTAGAACTCTCAGATGGCGCGCAGTTCGCACCAATGACGAAAAAGGAAAACCCTACTCGCTTTAGAATCTGGAAAACAGTATCAGTATGATTGTAGAGGCCACATGGACAACGACGTTCGACCCAATACAAGCTCGAGCTCGAATTACCTGCGCAGATAACAAGAGCAGGAGAACAACTGTGAGGAAACAGAGAATTTTAGTAATTTTAGATCATTTGGCCTCAAAATATACGTTCTACACCCGCAAATCAAATATGAAACAGTTTTTGATTGGTGAATATATACATTAGCTTGAGATAGAGAGGATTATGATTTGAAAGTACAAGGAAAATGAACAAGATAGATGGGACCCATATATATTTTGTATATTCCGGAGACATTAAGCAAATCTCCATGCAGCCTCAAACTACAGTCTCAAAACAATTGGCCCATTTAGTGGAATGGACCATCTTCCATACCCAAATGATCCAACTTCAACACTGTCACCGTATATTTTGCCATTTTGATAAGGTAAAATGCATGTACGCTATATTGTAGCACTGGAGAAGATCACAATTAGAACCAAGATGAGTGGAAAAAAAAGAAGGTCTCTGTGTCAAGTAATACGAGCCCATAAGATGCAAACTACAATTGACTAATTGGTTGATGGCTCACAGATACAGACTTTCTGGTGAATGTTTTCTATCGGGTTCAAAGTATCATGATACAAAGTTACCACCCTTGGCATATCAGTTACAGTTTCGAGTCAGAACAGGAAGCTTGAGTGTTGCAAGAATCAGATCACTTATCATCTCAGAGTACCAATCTTGTCAGCAGGTAATTTGCCGAAAAGATGGTGCTACCCAACTTAATGATGATTTATATGTTTTCCCTCTCAATTCCATCAGTAAGTAGAATGAGAGCTTATAGGTGCAGAGCATAAGCTTGCTTTCTTCAAATTTGCAATTACAGAATAATTTTCTCAACCATCATGTGAAGCATCACTTCAGAGCAATGACAACATCCTATTTTAAAGAGAAGAGTTTAACTTTAATGCTCCTCTTGTCTAGACTCATTTTAAGTGAAAAAGAGATTGGCTAAATTAAAACCATGCTACAGTGATTCATTGGGGATAAAAGATGGCAAGACCCGCGTTTTGCATCACAAGAGAACCCCGACAGAAATGAAAAATGGCCTAATGAGCATGCCTATGAATTATGATATCACATTAAAAAAAAAAAAAAAAAAAAAAAAACGGATGCCCCTAAAAGAACAATGGTAAGACCAATTTCCCACAAACACCTGGTATCACCCATCAAGAATAACAAAATGTAGATGATCATAAACTTCATACCTTCAAAGAGCCACGCAAAGATGTTGCAGATGAAGATTTAAGCGCCGGAAATCCTATATCATATGCAAGGCTTCCATCAGGCTTGAACAGTCCATAATTTCTCTCAGAAGTAGGTCCCGGTTTCTGATCCTCATTAAACAAGGCAAAAATATAAGCCTTCAGCGCATGTTTTGGTCTCAAAGGAGTCCCTTTCCTTAATGCGAGTCTTTTGCGTAGGTTATAGTTGTACGTTCTCGCATTATCCACAGTCGCTGCAGCTTCATTACTATCTCCTTTAGAGGCCCACCCTGTCTCGGTGACAATGACTTCCATCTTCTTAAATCCAGCATCCTCAAGAGCAACATAGGTAGCATCAATAATAGCATCTAGCATATTATCATAGCGTATATCATTTTTCTGATCATAGATACCCTGGGCCTTCTGGAAGAGGGCATAATTGACGTCAATATTCCCAGGATCACTCAGATAAGCCAAAAATGGGTAAGCATTCAAACAGAATGGAGAACCAATTTCCTGGAAAAATTCCAAAAGAGGCTTCATGTACTGGTCCACATTGTCATTGAACTTACATGAAGAGGGAGGATAAGAATTAGCTAAGACGGCCGTTGAATGTGCAGTCGTTATTTGCACCACATTGTCCAAATTAAGTTTCTTTAAGGCACTGTACACATTTTTCACTGCGCCCAAAAGAACACCCCAGAGTTCATTACTGCTTCCTCCAAACACTTCATTGCCCACTGCAATCCCGCGAATCCGTGTGTCAGGGAGGAAAGACTGCACATTCTCTTTAACCCAATCTAATGCATTATCTTCACTAGCATTGACACCTTTTAGTTCACCATTCGTAAGCCCAACAACTAAATCGAGTCCAGTTCCACTAAAAGCTTGGAGGACTGTGTGATCAGTATCATAAATACGTACATTCCTTATTTTTGCTGCTCTGAGAAGAGTAACAACTTTGTCAGGGGAAGGAATATTATCTGCAAGCCTCCCGTAATTTATTCCATAGGTACCGATGAATGCTTCAGCGGCCCACGCAACTGAGAAAATACAGTCACTTTTATCAATTCAACCGAGTATCCGCTGCTGGATTTTGAGATAATAGGTGCAGCTAACTACATGAGACTGAAATTCTCATTCAACTAATGCTCTAAGATTGATGTGTGGCAACAAAATTAGGATTGCCAAGTAGGCTTGACCCAAAAGTCATACATTACCATAAACTCTCGTGACCAATAAAGCAACATACACCCACCAGAAACACAGCAGAATTTTTGTCTAACATGGAGCAAAACATTTTTTGTGCACATAGAAATCTGATAAGAGGGACTTTCTTTCTCTTGTCCTAAAGATTTAGAGAACTGAGAAAACCTAATATCATGCACATCAGAACACTACATAAGCAACAGTTTCGATTGATACGAATTCTTTAAAATCAGCCTTCAATGAACCCATCCAGAAGGTGATCTTTCTTGAACTCCCACCATCACAAGTACTGTACTGACAAGTAACAAATCACAATTGACGCCCCTCCCCAAACACACACACACACCATCACGCACACAGAGTAATGGTTGAGACATATAGCTCTGAGACACCAATTGCTATTGAAGTAAGCAAACTCTCATCCAAATCGTCTTGAATTTTCCCAGGTAGGACCAGTCCAGTCAAGTGAGGTGACGGCTGACCATCACCAACCACAAAACAGGGTCGATTCGATTTCAAATTGTTGTTATACTTGCAGTATCACATCCAAACTTACAAGCGTACAAGAGAGGGGGAAAAAATACTAAAAACCCACATCCTAAAAGGACCCAACTCAAGAACCATCAAGACGATCACAACGGGAACTCAAATTTGGCGAAAAGAAGAAAAATCAAGAATCACACAGAAACCGACAAAAAAGAAAAGGAAAAAGACTCAAGTTTCGAACTCCAAACCAATAAAGAAAGGGAAAGTTACCAATTGGGTCATCACAGCAGAGCAATAATAGATAGAGAAACTGCACGAAGAGCCTGCCCCGCCTCATCTCCTACTCCTCGTGGAAACAAGAAGATCTTGGCGTGGAGCGATCGCGAGGGGCGTGGCGAGGGCAGAACCGACAATCCGATCTCCTTCACGATGAAGCTTCTCCTCCTTCCTACTCCCCCAAAGGCATGCCATAAGACTCGGGGCAGATTCCCTTCGACCCTGTATATCTCTGCCTCTCTCTCTCTCTCTCTCTCTCTCTCTCTCACTTCACTGAAATCGCACACCTTTAACACTTTCCCACCATCTTTTTTATCATCCTCCAAATACCCACTTCAGCTTTCTCCAATAAACTCAAAATCCAAACTTCTCTCTCTCTCTCTCTCTCTCTCTCTCAATATATATACGAAGCGAAACCAAGCAAGGCAAGAAGGGTCGATGAAGGTGAGTGGGGCTGGCGGTCGTTTTCTTATGGGGACGTTTCGAAAGACACAGTTTCTTCCTCCCTTTTGTTGTTGGGAATTGCTTTTTTGCTTTTTTTCGAAAAAGTTGGGATTTTTATCTCTATTTTATTCTGATTTTAGTGCATTATTACAAGTGTACAGGTCGGCAGTGGTCGGCGTTGGCTTGTCCTCGCAGGCTCGCAGGCTGCATCACGCGGTTTTTGAAAAGGGAGGAAGAAACGAAGAAGTCCCCATCCACCCCAAAAAAAAATTGACCAAAAAAAAAACGACCAAAAAAAAAAGAGAGAGAAAACAAAGAAGTAAATAATTAATTACTGAACGTGACGAGGATTCGGCAGGAGTTCGGAGATGGGATCGTGCGCGTCGCACTGTCTTCGTGAAGTAAAGTACGTGGGGATTCCCCCACGCGCGGGGGTTTCTGGCTTGTTGCTCACGCGCGGGCCTCAGCCACGAGTGGGGAAAGGGGGCCCACGGAGATGGAAACCCAAAGGGGCAGCCAATAATTTTGTCATAATTGCTCGTGCTTCACAAAATAGTCCCCCAACTTTGGTATTATGTGCAACATTGCACTTAAATTTTAGATTAATATTCAATATAGTCTCCGAACTTATATAATTTTATGAACTACAATGAACATTTACTCGATAATTCAGGGACCGCACAACGTTGCATATCATGCCAAAGCTCAGCAACGTGCATTAGATCAAAATTCATAAATTACTTAAACAAACTTCACATCGAAGCACTACTTCTTGTACTTGATTGGTATGTAGTTTAAGACTTGTTTTAGACATCTTATGTCGAGTTGAGATGTTGACATCGGACGAAAGATGGTAAAAGGATGCATTACCCTCTTGATTAAGAAATAAAAACTAATTAATGGATATTAAAGAAGAGCATTGAATGATGAGCATAGTGGAGGAGAGTAACAGCAATTTAAAGAAAGATTAAGATGTGAGAGTTGAAAAATTGTAACTGAAGAAAAAAAAAAGTTAAATTGGTCATTAAAAGGCGATAATAATGAGCTTCAAATGGTATGGATCCTCTTTTTCTATTTATAATCTCTCACATCAACTTTTATATACAAAGCTTCCTTTAGAAACGTCAAGTCTCTAGCGTTACTCATACGCTAGATTATTGCTTAAGCATTTCCCTAGTGTTCAACAAGGAAAAAAGAGAATTGATGACCAATAATGACTTAGAAGTCAACCCAAAAAAGGAAAAATCATTAGAGACTAGCTTTTCCATGGCTTTTCCACTAGCTCTCCTCTCTTCCTAATAAGAGTTGCTTTCTTTTTTCTTTTTCTTTTCATTCAGAGTTCTTTTCTTTTCTTTTTAAAAAAAATAATTTGGCATCATATGAATAAATATATTAAACGACGTTATTAGATGGGGACTCTCTCCTCCAATTAACCATTATTAAATAGACAAAACGGCCATCCGACTATAAAAATGAGGAAAAAGTTTGATTAGTGATGTCAAAGTAGTTATGAAATTGATAGCCAAGGTACAGATGTAACAACCATAAAAACGAATTGGAAGAAAGCTTAGTGGTTAAGACTCCATCATTGAGGGAATAAAAATTTTAGTCTATAGTTTCTCTTGGAGGATAGCCCATGCACATATGTTCGAACTCAAGATGGGTAATTAAGGATGCATTTAGGAGAGCATTTTCAAAATCATTTGATCTTTTAAAGTTTTAGGCGTTCGATGACCTTGAACCTAAGTCGAGTTTACCAAATGTGAGAGCTCAATGCACCTTCGGACCAGTTTTGGCTTTTAGCATCCCGAAAATGCTACTTCAGGGGTTTAGTAATTATTTTTCTTCCAACATTGCTCTTACAGATATACATACATACATACACACACACACACACACACACACATATATATATATATATATATATATATATATTCTTGTTTCACCTCCCCTTACTTCCGCATTGTTCATCGTCTTTCTCAGATGGAGACGATCATTTCTCAGGTCATTGACCTCTGGTCGACACTTGCCAAGTTCCAAATTTAACTTACCAAGGGTCATTCAATGCTAGCAAGCATCACCAAGGGTAAATGCTGGCATTTGGTCTCCAAATCTAGCTCACTTGAGGTTGCGTGACCTTGGTGTCACCTCACTTAGGGTCACGCAACCTTGATGAACAGTCTCTTAAGTGGTGCTACGTAACGTAAGCTTATTCGTTCTGTGATTGGAGGGGATAACGTGTTTTCTTTCTTGTCCGGGAAAAGTGACACCAAAAGTGAAGCGATAAGTTTACCGAACACTACTTTTTCATGAAAATTCTTTAAAATAAAGTTCTTATCACGAATGCAAAGTCCTTGGTCCAAACTTGAATCCAATGCAATTTAAAAGTATCCTCCTCCTCAGAGGGAAAGCAGGGCCCTCAGCCTATAAGTCTAAAATTCCCTTGGATTCAAACTGAAGATTCATTGTAAGAAGTTACGTGCGCTGTCAATTTTTGCTTTCGTTGCACGATCGGTCGATTGATCGAGGGAGAGAGAGTGGCAACCAAGAAAGCGACTCGAGTACGTGAATTATATTTTAGAACAAAAGGGGAACGTGTGCTGTCTTTCTGTAGGCACTCGAGCACTAAGTTACTACCCCGAAAAGGATTTTCAGACAGGCTAAGGAATCGACCTCCTTCCAATGTCTGATCTGTTCCTGACGATAAAGTCACCTCTTTAGAGGTGGCTGGGGAGTATTGGTGTTCGAGGTTAAAAAAGATGATGTTAAAAAACAACAAAAGAGAAAGAGCAGGCCTTTTGATGCCCCAATCGATACCATCCTTGCTTTCACATCTCCCATTTATCTCTTCAAATCGCAAACTTCAATCCTAAGGATTTGCTTGGAATACGCGTTTGTCCTTCTAATCAAGAATTGAGTTTGAGTTATTATATTAACACATTCTGTTAAAGCCACACTTAAAAATATAGACATACGTGTCTCCATTAAGGATGACTACCACACCCACTCAGTGAGATTAGTCAAATGCTAAAAAAGCCTTGGACATCATATTGATATTAAAAAGGAAAATGAAAAGATCAATTTAAGAGAAGCATTCTTTTGAATAAAAAGAAGAATCTATATTCACATTCAATAAAATTGAGTCTTGCAGTTGCACACCTGTAATGCATTGACTGCTAATGAGATTATTCCACATGAAAGATGTAATATTAGAATATTCTAAAAGTATCTAATTCTCTTGTATGTGTTGTCACCTCGGATATTGTCGAAAGTTAGACTAGCGATGTACTAGACCCAAAATATATTTAAACATAAGAAATGTGCTCTACACATCAAAATGAACCTTTGGACACCCATATTGCAACCTGAATTGGCAGTCAACTGATTTCACGGTGCTGGGCAATTTACGATTTTCCTCTTTCGAGTTCACATCCCGCAACTAGAGTGCTACACAATGAAAATTGGGTCAAACAAATATTGGACAAAAGAATAATCGCCAATCACACCTTCCGATATTTAAAAAAAAAAAGATGGTCCTACAGCCCAAATCATACATAGAGGTCCAGAACCCACCTAGACCTAAATGCATGTACGAGATTTAGTGATCACGGATGAGATTAAACCGGACTTGGGCTGATCCGATAAACTAGTTGCGGCCCAACTCACCTAGACCAAATTGTATGCAAATCATATTTCCAATCCTGATCACACCAGATAATTGTAATGGAGATGCACATAACCATATTCCAAAGAATAGCTCCAAGAAAATGCGCAGGTGTGGCGATAGCGGCGAGCTTTAGTTCTCTCTCAAATGAGGAGGAAATAAGATTTTGTGGTTAAAAACTGCTCGTTTCTCATGCTCAAAATGACCCAAATACCCAACTTGAGTCGCAGGAATGACTGGATCAGATAACAGAATCCAGCAAAACCTTATCCTCTGAAAGGCCCCAAACTGCCAATGCCTCAAGTTTCTCACTAAAAGCCGCCTGAAAAATTTAAGCAAACGGAGATGGTGGGAGCAGAATGGCAACCTCATTCCTTCCCACTGCAAACCCCCTGTTCCTCCCCTGCTCTTCCTCTTCCTCTTCTTCAACTTCTTCATTGTCACCAGCCGCATTTAATCCACACAAGAACCACTTGAGGAGCAACATCACCACTTGCAAGGCAGTTAGTGATCTGCCCATTGCACCGGCGAGCAGGAGAGGCCTTGCCATTTCTTTCGTGACCACTTCCTTCCTTTTCTCTTTGGGAGGGGGAGAGAAATCGGGTGGTGCCAATGCAGCTATTCTTGAGGCTGATGATGATGTGGAGCTCCTGGAGAAGGTGAAGAAGGACAGGAAGAAGAGGCTGGAGAGGCAAGGGGTCATCAATTCATCCAAAACTGAAAAGGGTTTGGTCTTCTCACTTTCAAACTCTGCTGTTTTCTCAAGAAAAAGTGATGGGCGTGCAATGATTGGGATAGACCCATGATGCTCTCGGTGTTTTAGTGCATGTTGGATTGGATATTCTGCGACCCATTTTCTTTAATGGTCTCATGATAGTTTAATTTTTCAAAATGGAAATGGAGAAATCATATGCTGGTCAGGTATAAGATCATGTTTTGAATCGGAGCGGAGCAGAAAGTTTCAACTGGATAGAATCATGTGGTTCTAGCCTTAAGCTTAAGCTGTTTCCGCTTAAAATGTAACGCGTCCTGGTTTGTTATGAAAACTTGTGCACTGTTGCACAACTGACTGAAGCCGTGAGATACTTATACTTGAATCCAATGGCTCGTGATCTGGCTGAGATATGGGAAGTCTTACGTTCGGAAGTTGCGCTTATTCTTTGTTTTATAGAAGTAGCTATCGATCCAAGTTGGTGGTCGCTGCATCTCTGCTATGGAAATTTAAGGAACTGGGAATAATTTGATCTTTTCTTCCGCTGACAAATGTACAATATCATCCAAAACTAGTGCGCTTCTTCATGTGTTGCTGGTTATTTGCTTCGTATTATGATTACATTAAACATTAGTTTTTGGGGCAACATGTCAGAAAAAATATAGTAATTAACGTGTCTCCAATTCTTTTAGCAACACTTTCCTTGCATTTGGTGATTCCTTTGTTATACTCCACACAAAAATAATCCGAGGATGAAAAGTCTTGCAGGATATTTGCAAGATCTCGTGTACAAACTGAGTGAAGTAGGCCAAGCCATAGAAAACAATGACCTACCAGCGGCAAGTTCAGTTCTCGGAGGAAGCACAGAGACAGAATGGCTCAAGAAGGCCAACCTTGCATTGATGAAGGTTAGTTGTTTTGCAGCTGTTGCAGGCTAACTGATTGGCAACTGCTGTTTCTCCACTTTAACTGCCATGTGATGAATGACTGATCTCAATTGAAACTAGTTTTCTTTCATTCTACATTCATTGACCAACCACTTGCACAATGTCAGTGTACTTGCTGATTAAAGTTCCGACTGAAATCGGAATCATAAAAAGCCCTTTCATTCCTTTTCATCTTGCTTTAATTTGGATCATTCTTAATGATTATATGCAGCTGACTTCAAGTCCTGAAGAAAAGACTGAGGTGGACACGTTTAATTCATCAGTGGCTTCATTAATATCATCAGGTATAATGTTCCTTGTCCTACAATCAACTCCACCTGTTTGACAAATTTGTGTTCTGTTTTCTACTTGTGTTGTAGCTTATGTGGATATAGTTTTTAAGCATGCGACACCAAAACAGTCTAGATTGTCTTTGAGGTTCTGATGTTTACATTGTTCATATCACATCACCTTGCAGTCACAAGGAATGACGTTGAATCTTCCAAAGTCGCTTTCATCACATCAGCTAGCGCTTTTGAGAGATGGACAACCTTAACAGGGCTCGTTGAAGTGCTCAAAGGACTATAGAAACGAAGAGGATTTTTCAATTTTCATTTTACTTCCCCTAAGAGAAACTTTCTTGCTCCTACATCAGATATCTCAGATTTCATCCTTGTCCACGAGTTGTTACCAATTCAGTATGACCATTGTTTTGCGCATTGAGAAGTACCTCAAATTCTTGCTTCATTGTACTTTAAATATCATATAAGTTTCTCCTAGTTTTAGGCTTGACGTTATTCCCTGCTTCTGCTTCAGATGGTTCATGGCGAAACTTCTGAGACATTCTTTTTAGACGGGTGCATGCAACATCGATCGATGTTGCATCTAACAAATGCTACTAGTGCTCATATTTCTGTAATCTAACAGCTTGTACCATGATTTCCTTGTTAGTAGAAGCATAGAGGATCATGTCATCTCAAATCTAGATCTGAACTCGTTCTTCAAAACAATCTGTGGGATGGCTCTTTTGGCATCCGTTGTCCAACATTAATTAAACCCATAAGATACCAAAGCTAATATAAGTTAAATGCGACAATCGGTACGACAAATTAAGTACCCTCGAGAATAACCAGTTCGTACATAAGACTTATTGGATACATAGCTACATAACATCATCAACATCTGACACCATAATGTTACAGTAGTTATTACACGATACAACATTAGAGTAACTACAGAGACCTAATCTGTGATTGTGTACAGAACCAATCAGATAGCTACGCCATCAACACTAGTCATTTCAAAAGTACCCACAAACCTAAAAGGAAGAGAAGCGGCCTAAACGGACTAATAATCACAGAAGGCTCTCAAGTCTCAAGCCGCAACCTCTCCAGGTCCGCTTCCACGGTTTCCATTCTCAATGGCTTCACCATCCACCTTTTTGCCCATCTCGTGAACATCTAACTTGTTCGGGTTGTCAGCGCTTCCATTTGGTGCTATTTTCTCCTTGACATCAGATTCAGGTTCAGGAGCGCTTTGGTTGATTTGATCCTTCACTTCTCCATCAAGCATTTTGTCCTTGTCACCAGTAGTTTCTTCTGGTTTTTTAACTTCGCCAGGACCATCCACTTTTTCTGTCTCAACTTGTGGTTGTTCGACCTTCTCCTTCAGCTCCACGTCTTTTATTTTCTCATTTTCTTTATCATCTCCACCAGCATCTGTCTTATTTTCCTTAGATTCCTCATCTTTGCCAGCATTGGCTTCCTCTGTTGGCTCTTCAGTTTGAACAGTCTTAACATCACCATCTTCAGCTCTTTCTTTATTCTCAGGAACTTCCTTTTCTTTTTCAGTCTCAGCTACATCCTTTTCAGTTTTTTCGGCATCTGCCATGTCAACTTCTTTCTTCTCCTCAGTCCCTTCAGGAGCAGTTTCAGTTTCTTTCTTGTCTTTCTTGGAAGCTGATGTCCTCCTCGCTTTTCTCTTTGGGGTTTCAACTTCAGGCGGAGGAGTTGCTTTTGACTTCTCACTGATCCTGGCTGATCTCCTAGGAGTCTCACCAGTGCCCCAGTCGAACTCTGATATAGCTGGACCACCTGGGTGTTGTTTGAGGTACTGATCCAATTGCTTCCGGTTGGTGATCTCATCTCCACTTGGTGCAGTGAAGACAATCTCATTTTTCTTAGGAGTCCCACCTTTCTTGATCAAATACTGCAGATATTAGACCAGCCATTGGATCAGACAAAACAAAAGGAAATAGAGTCAAGAAGTGACGGGGTCCACATACAAGATCATGCCCATATAAAATGAGTGCTTAACATGAACATCTTACATGAGAGTAAAGGACGAGGCAGATCTGAGTCAAGAAGTGATGAGGTCCACATATAGATCATGCTCATAGAAAATGAATGCTAAGCATAAACATCAGACCTGTGAGAGAGAGAGAGAGAGAGAGAGCACATTCGCAATGTGTAGACTGTGTGCTTAGCACTTCAATAGCACGACCTAATTTAACGAAATATGACCTTCAAAAGGCAGCATAAAGCTGAAATATGCTTTGTAGAAGATGAAATTAGATGCTGCCGCTCACATTAATAAGAGAACAAAGAACTATACCTCTCTACCTCTCAAGAAGGAAAGTATTTTCTCTTATAGCTACTTGAAAGTTAAGTTACAGGACCAAATTCTAAAACTTCTTGGAGAAATTATTTCACCAGCAGAAACACCGTACATTTTCTGGAGACAATCTCTTGAATTTATGGTTAAAAAAAACAGAAAAAAAGAACAGCTTTTGCAGAATATTAGCTCAAACCTAGATCCAAATAGGTCAAATATTCTTCAAGGCGTTGAATGCATTCATCTACAAGTAAAAGCAGGACCCAACAATTGATAGATCCAACTGAAAAAATTTAACCCTTCTACTCAAAATCAGAGAATCTACAGCTATACCAGTTCGTTAAAGCCGTTGCACCCAATTTAGCACCCTATATTTCTTAGTTCCACAAATCAAACTTCCTTCTTTTGGGTATCTAACATTGTTCCACAGGTCTTCTAATCACCACTCCCATGAACCACACATCTTTTCCCAGAGTAATTTAATCACCACACGTCTGAACCTAGGTCTTCTCCTCTTAAATCTTGATTGAGATCGCAGCAACTTTCTCTCGTTCTATCCCAATCTTATAAATGCATTTACCATAGCAGCCTCATCTCTGCTAAATTTATTTGTGGACACGTTGACATTCAACAGCCCAAGTTTGCAGATACAACTGTCAACCTGCTTTCTTGTAAGCCTGTATAATATTTTCATCCAGCTTGAGTGGTACTCAAGGATCACATGGCTCCAGAGTCCAGATCTACCATATGGTTTGACCCAAAATACGTTTTAAGTTCTGGGAAAGCATTGATAAAAAACTCAACTCATCAATGGTCAAGTCGTTGAAATGTGAATTAGCATATATTACCCCTCCACTGAAGCATGTACATGTAAATGGGTAACATAGATGTGGAGGCATCGTTTGTAACCATAAGTTTCTAATGACACTTCCTCTCTTGCCTATTACAAGACATGCAAAGGCTAATCGAAAGGTTTTCCAGCCAACTAAGGGATTATTAACCTTTTGAGAGCTTGACAACAATCGGGTAACTTCCAGCTTCAAATCCTTTGGGACCTCACAATGATGGAGCTTCATGGTACTCAATAGTTACATAATTGAGCTCATGCTGCCATCATTTGTTTAGCAAGATTCAGCATTGTTCCCAGAAAATATGAGAGAGACATTCAGCTGTCGACACTGACTCCAACTCCCTTTTAACCTCATTGAAAGGTTTGCATCTCAGACGCGTGTGCAACAGACTCTAAATTTGACTTGACTAAAGCCGGTGTCCTCCTCTGTCAATTTTCTGTCTCAAATTCTCATAACAGATTCAAACACAGCGACGTTCCATTAATTAGCTCAATACACTAAAGCAAGTGGAGGAAAAAGCTACTCTTACGCCAGAAACAACTCAAGACACGTACTCACAAGCAATACAAGTTATAATATGGAAATTTGGGAGTGCTAGAAAACTGACCGAAAAACAAAAATCCACTAAACCAGGACTAATGAATTTATCAAATCAATGCCGTCTTCTATAACCTTAATGCCAGGTCAACAACAAATTTTAAAAACGTGGTTCCAGACAAAATTAAGATGATTTGACAGATCTCAACAGAAAAAAGAAATGGAAAAATCCCGGTAAAAAATGAGGCAGACGCATCTGCCAACGTAGATGGTTTGGGGAGTGGTGCATGATCCTCCAGTCAAAGAAAATGCCACTTTTTGATAGAAGGGCAGATAACAGGTCAAAAAGAATCAAAAAGAGAGTTTTTGAAGAAGGGACAATGGCTGGTTAGTAGATCAAATGTGTTGGAGGATTTTATCCAAACAATCAAATTCTGAGTTTTCCCAGTCAAATAAATCCATTACTAAGCCATTATCGATCAAGAGATTGATGCAAGGTGAGTTTGGGTGAAGTTGTTGAACGAATTACACTGAATAAAAAAGTTCGATGTGTTTGCGAAATAGAAATTTGGGATAGAAGAGTTCCACCAGCCAAGAAAAATGTACTTTTATGTTCACCACCAATGAACTAGATAAAGAACTGGCAACTGGACATAGAACCAAAGGAATCACTCGCTTGAGAGAAATCCTCATATATTAACAACTCAAAAAACAGCTAGCATACAACTGAGAGTGCACCTCTTATCTATAGAGGGCACATTAAACTAGGAAACATTCAATTTGGAAATGTAAAATGAGGAAACATCAAATTAAGAAACCAACTTCAACTAGGTGACCTACTCATATTAGTGAATATAATTTATGAAACAACCCTTCAGCCAGTGATTCAGTTGATGAGCCTTTATTCTTCACTTATTGAAACTCCATCTTGAATGCTCTCTCCTCATTGGAACCCATTGGATCATGTTATGGCTGAGATCTCCCTTTGCTTGCATAAACATCAAATGGTCTTTTAATGGAACTTGACGCTCCCGCTTCAGAAATATTGGACGGTGGTTAACAGGAACGTCAACATGGACAAAATCCGATCATATCTGTTAGTATCAAGTTCAACCCAGTACACTAGCAGAATTTTCGAATGAGTCCAACTTGCATAAAATCCTCTCTTGTAGATGCGCCTCTTCCAATGAAAAGAGAGAGCATGGGAAGCAACACAATCTAATTCCAAGAAACAGTGAAAACTATCATAAGTGGAGAAAAGTGAAGAAAAAGAGTAAATATCTGTCTATCAAGTTCCTGTCTTGCCGAAGATGCAAAAACACATACCGCTCTTCAAATTTTTCCATAAACTTCCTGGTGCTTTGCACCATTTCCTCTTAACGTTCATTACTATGCAGTCCAAAGATAGAATCAGAAAGGCGTTATGTCCACAGCGAACACTTAAATCTGTACTCCACCCTTATAGAACTTGATCAAGGCCTGCTCTTTATCATATTTTCTCTCAAACCGAACACATGCCATAGGACTTCACATATCTTGACTAGATGATTACCATCATTCCTATGTTCTCGATCATCTACTTAAAGCAAATCCAATAACTTCAAAGGCTTATCAAACAAATCCAGCTCTCCTCTATAAGGTATTGCTTCACTGCACTGGTGAAGTTGAACCCATAAAAGCTAAACTGCATCCAGACTAACAGAAAAAAATAAAAAACTTTCGAATGAACCACAGTAGATAATACTTCAGCAACTATAAAGTTCAACCCTAAGTCTAGATAATTCCACAAGGGACTAGGATGTCCTAACTCGAACGATTCGACTGTTCTCATTCCACATGCAGACAGGGATGTTATCTGTAAAGCACCTGCCAGCATCTACTGTGATTTTGCAGTGTGCAAAACATGGTTGAATCAATGTATATTCTCAAGCACTTGCATATTATCATGCTTTGGAGCACTTCAGCAGATCATGTTACTCCTTCGCTCAATACTTTCCACCAGCTGCCACCTTTGCACTTTAAACCAACTAAAGTGAACTTAAAGTCCGTATTGCCTTTATCTCATCCTTCGACTTTCACAAGCACAGAAAGCTCCAAGTTTCTAAAAACTAAAGAGTGCTCAAATCCCTGTTACACTGTTCAGCTTTTTCTTATAGACCACAAACAGCTAATACAAGAAAACCTGTTACCCAGTATATAGAAATTTACTAGTCAAGACTAGATATCAATTCCAAAGGTTTTCTATTTCCCCCATTCAAAATCAATCTCCAAGGTTCACCCTCACTAATATGCCTGTCTACTTGTAGCTAGTTTCGAAGCGCTTGACAATTAGATGAAGCCTCCACCTTGTTATTTGACATATGCCAAGTACAAGAGATCCATTGTCACTAATGCACCAACCAACTTCCTTCATCCTAATAGTTACAAAATACAGATTCACATTAGTAGGATGGTCTTTTTATTTATGAGAACTGATTCTCTGGTTAGAGGTGCATGCAACAGTGAATGAAAAAGCAAGACAGATCTTTCTCGAAATGTAAATGCAAGAAAAATCTATCTCAAACAATAAATGTACCTTAAAAATGAGTCAAAGCTAGTCTCTTCACTTGTTCAGGTTCCTATTTCCCCATATCGAACCAAGATGGAGTCTAAAGCTGGTCATATAGTGACATGCTATTGAGCCTTCCCCTTTTGTGAATAATCAGCTAATGGACTAGCTGCAAAAAAGGCACCACCAGCAGCTATATTTCTCGCGAATCATATTTAAAAATATATTACATCTCAAACCTATCTAGATATCGTCTTTCTCCATTACATCTATCAAACCAACAGACTCCAACCATTAATCACCCAAAATCAACCTTGTCGATCAAAAGGACTGGATGATACACTCATATGAATATCCACCTTAAATTTATTGCTGAACTTTCAGCCTCAGTATGGTTAAGGGAGAATGGCTTCCTTGATCAATAGAAGATCCACGCAGCATTTCGTTCAAGCCATTCATTTTGAGCTTCAAAATTGTCAGACAGCTTTCTTGTTTCCAATTTTCATAAACTGATTGCCTAGAGTTCACTAAACCAAGATGGTACCTCCATTAAAGTATCTATTCCTTCAGCACTCTCTGATCTATTTATACCAAAAAAGCTTCAGAGAAAAGATATTCGATCTTCATGCTCTGTCCTATATAGGCTGATAGCTCCAAGATATAATCAAGAGATATCCCTTCTTCACCTCAGTTCATACTCTGCTTTCTCAAATATGTCAATGTCCAGAATTTCAGATTATCACCTCTCCAGACAAATCAAGAAATAGTCAATGTTAGACAGAGGAAACAGCCACAAATTAGGTACCGCACCTTTCCCAACTCCAAATAGAGCAGCTAAAGCTTTGAAGACCAACCGTACCATGAATTTCTTTTTTGGTCGAGCCATACGGCATCTTGATAGCATAACAGTTTAAAGCACCCAAAAGAAGCCACAGCAAGTGGAGCATTGGCAAGCCATCAATACAGATCTTCAAATTTTATGCATGTGGAAAAACACCCATAGAGGGTAATATTCCTTTTTGCTGAACTTTGCATTGACGTACTTCCAAGTAGATGTCAAGATATTCGTGCATCCATTTTGATATATTTATGCAAATTGTCTCACCCAAATAAGAAAGGAAAAAAAAGAATCTCCCAGACATGTTTTTATCTTTCTCATAAATCCCTTGATTTAAGAAGAACAAAAAACAAACACGTACCAATATTTTTTATCCTTGTTGAAAATTTTAATTTTCACAAACTAAACATGCATTCAAGAAAATTGAAGTGAAAAAGATTTTTTTTTTTTTTCAGTCCATTTCTGAGAAAACGAATTCTGGAAACATTGCCTTAAACCAAACTGCCCCTGAGTTTCCCAATAAGGCCAGTTCATTGATATACTTCCAAGTAGATGTCAAGATATTAGTGCATCTATTTTGTACATATTTATGCAAATTGTCTCAACCAAATAAGAAAAGGGAAAAAAGAAAAATCTCCCAGACACGTTTTTATCTTTCTCATAAATCCCTTGATTTGAGAAGAACCAAAAATAAACATGTATCAATATTTTTCATCCTTGTTGAAATTGAAATTTTTCATTTTCACAAACTAAACATGCATTCAAGAAAATTGAAGTGAAAAATATTGTTTTGTTTTTGGCAGTCTGTTTTCTGAGAAAACGAGTTCTGGAAACATTGCTTGAAACCAAACTGCCCAGTTCATTAATATATTTCCAAGTAGATGTCAAGATATTAGTGCATCTATTTTCTATATGTTTGTGCAAGTTGTCTCAACCAAATAAGAAAGGGAAAAAAGAAATAAATCTCCCAGACATGTTTTTATCTTTCTCATAAATCCCTTGATTTGAGAAGAACCAAAAACAAACATGTATCAATATTTTTTATCCTTGTTGAAAATTTTATTTTTCACAAACTAAACATGCATTCAAGAAAACTGAAGTGAAAAAGAAATTTTTTTTTTTTTTTTTTTTTTCAGTCCATTTTCTGAGAAATTCTGGAAACGTTGCTTGAAACCAAACTGCCTGAGTTTTCCAATAAGGCCAGTTCACTAATATACTTCCAAGTAGATGTCAAGATATTAGTGCATCTATTTTGTATATATTTGTGCAAATTGTCTCAACCAAATAAGAAAGGGAAAAACAAAATCTCCCAGACATGTTTTTATCTTTCTCATAAATCCCTTGATTTGAGAAGAACAAAAAACAAACAAGTATCAATATTTCAAATCCTTGTTGAAATTTTTCTTTTTCAAAATCTAAACATGCATTCAAGAAAATTGAAGTGAAAAAGATTTTTTTTTCTCGGTCCATTTTCTGAGAAAACAAATTTTTGGAAACATTGCTTGAAACCAAACTGCCCCTGAGTTTTCCATTAAGGTCAGTTGTACCATCCAAATATCCGTCCATTTCCTTGATACTTCTATGAACTAAGAAACGCTCATCCTAGTAGGTACAAATCAATTCTTTGCCTATTCCACTTTCCAACTTCAAACATTTAAAATCAAAGATGACTAGGGCTCTTCAAATAATACACCAGGACAAACCCCTCACCATAGTACTGTAGGCCACAAATCAAAAGGAATAGCTAAAGATGTCATAGAGAACTGACAAAATCTCCATCAAAGGGAAGTACTGAAGCCACACACATGTAGACTGCAAATGCCTTAGTCAAAATAATTTCACATAAACCAAGTAGTTTCTGTGCATGATGGGAATTCTTATACAGCTATATTAAAAGGAACAATATTGGAGTTATTTTTGCACCTAAAAGAGTTGAAGACACGCTTTCCACAAAGTCACTGAAAGAAAATGCAATATCCTCAACATTACTGCAAGAATATTACCCCCCCCCACCCCAACCCCACCCACAAAAAAAAAAAAAGTTCCCCTTCTGCTTTCGCTCTTCTCCCCCAACTCAAAATCAAAAGAAAGGAAAGAGACATCAACCCAATTCATCTAGCTCGAGAATTTTATAAGAATAGAGTCACCATGATAATCCCACTTGATGTAATAGAAGATAATTGCAAGTAAAACCCTTGTAAAAATGATGAGAAAATAATGACTCACTTCCCTCCAAAGCTTCCAAGTTAACACACCTTCAGGCTTGTAATAATAAAAAACCAACAGTTCAGATTCCATTACACAGTAGGACTTCATGAAAATAACCATTACACAATTAGGCTTCATTGCACAACTCATTTTACAGCAATTTTTTTAAAAATAAACGGACATCAGATCTTAATGCAAATCATAGGTAATGGAACAAAGGCAAAAATTTATGATTGGTTAGAAAATTTATCATTTCTGTAGTTATTTAAGAAACCTTTGACTCCACACAATGTCTCAATGCAAACCCTAGGGTATCAAACAATGGCAAAATGTACACACAAATCCTTTGTGTGCATGTGTGTTTTGGGGATTTAAGTTTTGGAATTTTCTTCTCATTGCAGCATTAATAATTCAAAAATGACACCGCTGCCGCTTTCTGCCAACATGGTAGCTTTCCAGTGACAAAAGGAAGAAAATCCGGTAGCTTCCCATGTGCATCAGACTGACAAAATAAACAGCCGATGTTCAAGACTAAAACAGAACATTTAGTCCCCAAACAAAGACAACACAAGTCGAATCCCCACCAGAAGACCAAAGAAAGGGGAAAGGGAAAGTAAGAAACAGAGGAATATCATTAATACAAAATTCCTGTTTCGCAATGCAAAAACCCACCATCTCGACAAAACCACGGACCGAAATGTTCAAGGGAACGCTTACCCTAAAGAAAATTTAACGAGAAACAATAACAAGAGTAAACCCTCGAAAAATAGAGGAACAAAATAAGCATAAGTGCTAACAGAGCACGGTCTGCTCCCAGAAACCCTAGCGTCTTGGTCACAAATTTAGAAAGTGGCTACTCACTAGAATTAATTCCAACCCGTTCCACACCAAGACACGCACGACTCACACAGCTCCAGGCCAATTTTGCAGAGTCACGCATTCCCTAAGCAACGCCCCCTTCAGAACAACAGGCGGCTGACTCCAGAAACCCTAGCCCCATCACCTAACCCCCAAAACAACGAATTCCCGCACCAACCCACTCGCGAGACCACCGAATTCCACCTACCTCAAGCCAACCCAATTCCAAATTCCGAGCAAAAATCCAAACTTTCGCAGATGGTCGGAGCCCAAAAACCGTCACGCCACAGTTTCGAGACACGGCAGGCGAGAACGAAAGCAAGAAAAGCCAAGAGAGAGAGAGAGGGGAAAACGGGCATAGACACAGGCAGGGCACCAGAGAGAGTACCTTCTTGGTCCAGCCGGGGGGAGCGGGGAGCTCCAGCGACACCACCTCGTCCTTCTCCACCGAGCTCGCCATTTCCCCAACGCCTCTTCCTCTTCCTCTTCCTCCTCCTCTTCCCTGCCACCCAAAAAAAAAAAAAAACACCCCAAAAACGCGGAGCCCGCGCCCCTTCAGCTTTCAGCTCAACCCCACACGCGCGCACCGACCTCGCTCGGCACGAAGCAAGCAAAGAAAGAAGAAAGCCAACAACAGCGGAGGGAGAGAGAGGACTGGAAGCTGCTTACCCCCTTTTTTCTTTTCTCTTCTCTTCTTGTAGCTGCGGGTCTGCGTCGGGCGCGTCTCCGGTGTTATCCCCGTGCGACTGAGGGAGAGGCGAATTTGAAGTGTTGTGATGATGATGAAAGTGATGACACAGACAATACTCTCTTTCTCTCTCTTCGATTCCGAGGGGAGTTATTAATATTTTCTTTTTTACCTTATTTTCCGCTATCGGTTTTTTTTCTTTTATTATTATTTTTTTTTTTGGGGGGAGTTTGAGTTCGTGTGCAATTTGCTGGGGTCGCGGTGGGGTGTGGGGGCGACGCGTGGCGAATGCCGACAAGGAAACAACGGTTTGGATCAGGTCGGTAAGAGCACGCCCTGCCTCGGTGCGTGGGCCAGTTTCTGGGCCCCCGAGGCTCCGAGGCTCGGTTCTTGGGCCGGGCTGTTTTTTTTTATTATTATTTCTTTTTCATTTGTTGTATATAATTTTGCCTTTTCTCGGTTTTCGTTTTCTTTATTGGGATTTCGTTCGCCACTTGTCGTGGGGTTTGACCGGAGAAAGTTTCGACAAAAATCTTATGTATGCATGTTGGGAAAATATGGCCAACAATTGAAAAGAATAGTGATCGTACTTTGAGGCATCACATCATTTTTTTTAAGATATTATTTGTCCCCATAACATTGATAATGGTCAATAACAAATTTTCTCTATGATACGATAAAATCTCGATTGATAATACTATATAACAATTTCAGTATACCTCGAGAGTATCCAAAGGAAACAATTGAAATCTATGATTGTATATCTTTGGGAAAGAAGAAAATCATTATTGAACAAACACATACAATGATTAATAGCAAAAACTAGAAGTTATATCCAAAAAGATGTATGAACATATACAAATTTCGAAATAACCATTGGAAGAAGTAATAAATTCAGAAAACAAATAATAAATAAAAATAACCGTAATTCCTTCATGAACAGCCGCATTGTTTTAATAGGAAAATATGGTTAATTTCTTTATTATAAATCTGAATTTTAATAAATAAAAAAATAATGATCATTGATTAATGCCAAATGTCGTATATGTACACACTCACATCCTTTCGATATGAGACAAGACATCTCGTAGTTTTTTACCTTATAATCCTTTCACTTGGTGCAATCGAGGTCCTATGCAATTGAAATTGTTGTGATAATCACCTGTTATAGGTTTGGGCTACTATCTTAGTACATTTCCGTTATATATATGATTCTATTTGCATTGTATTGGACCCAAAACCTATCGTGTTAGAATCGATTCTCAATTTTTGGAACCTAAAAGCTACCATATTTGCCTTAGACCTAGATTAGGAACCTAGTTCCAATATCTACTGGCGAACCTATTTTTCTTTTGTTCCTTTTTTTTCTAATTTCACTTTTTATAGCAAAATAATATGAGCCATAAAACAATTCAAAATAAAGATGAACAATAGAATTCCCTACCCGCTAAAAGTAACAATCCATAAAATAAAATAAAAAAATTAGTAACGTACAATTATAAATGATAAAAAATTCTAACCCATAATATAAATCATAAATTATAAAACTACATCCATCATTCATCCATAAAATATAATTCTCCAGAATCTAACCGCCCAAAAACAAAACAAGCAACATAATTAAATTTGCAATATATTTATATAAAACCTCACCCTAGAGGTTAGAAACAAATAAACCTAAGAGTTTTTGTATTTTGTTTTTTGTTTTTATTTTGGCTTTATGAAACCGATTTCCAAAACCAGCTTCAAAATTGGTCTGATGAATCTAGCTGTCCAGTGGGTCTTCACTCAGAACCAAAAATTAGACTATATCCAGGCGGTCTGATCTAGTTTTTAGGTAGAATCGATCTGATTGCATGCCTCTAACGAGATTAATGAATATATCAAATTGTTGTTTTGGTTGTTAGTTTGTGAGGATTCATTACACGACCACAAGTGTCCAACACCTAGTCAAATGTGTTCGGTTTGAGCTTCAGCAGAGTTGTGTCGTAAATGGATTCATTGGTTTAGACATGACTAAAATGAACAAGCCATCCGTGATCACATTTGGACTAGATTATTTAAATATGTTAATTTTGTAATTGTGTCAACGCCACACATTTAGATATGTTTAGATGTCTTTACATGTTTACATAAAGTTTTTATCTTACACATGCATATTTGCTATACCATGTTATATCGTGTCGTGTAATATCTTTAATCAATGTCCTGTTCAAATTTGAAAAGTATGACGCGATTAATAAATGTGGTTTTATTCAGGTTAGACCCTAAATGTGGAACAACACAATTATAACACGATAGCGCGAATAGCCAGCCTTACGCTTGCGCACAATATCATGAACATTATCGGGTTGCCATTGTGAAATAGTATATTCCACAGTTTTGCTCGCACACCATCGTCAAAGAACTTCGAAATTAATCTTGCTGAGAATTGAAGCATGATTTCTGATTAATTTGCAGCTACCTTGAAAGACATATGAACAAGGATAAGAAGCAGTCATTAAAAAAACTATGATAAGCTTCGGTTAAAGCGAATAATAAGAACAAAAGAAAAGTTCATCGCGAGCGGATTGACCTCAGTTATGTTTAAGCCGTCAAACCGCTGTCTCCGCTGCAGAAGGAAGGATTTCACTTTCATCACCTCTTGGCTGGAGTCATAAACCTCACTCCGTTTAACATTGTCCACGCCATATACTGAACCGACAGGAGAAGATCACTTCAAGTGCTACAACTTGACATAGAGGACATAGAAGTGTCAAAATTTCCAAAAGATACAAATAAATGTTACTTTTTTGGAAAATTGAACACTTGAGTGTCAACTCCGGCAAACTTGTTGGAAATTTGACGTGGTGTTATTTTATTAATAAAAGTGATTTACGTGGCTCATCGAAATGTCCACTTAGCAATCATTGTTTAAAACAACATGATCCTCCATGTTCACTTAAGTGGCGATCATGGTTAAAAAATGATCACTTAAGTGTCAAGCTATGGTGTAAATGATTACTTAAATGCCACTCGTGATTAAAAGTGAATACATAAGTCCAAATTTTATAGAAAGTGATCAAAGTGCCAAAATGACGTCGTTTAATGTTGTCTCGCGTAGTCTATGTGGACGGCATGGTGCCATTCACCCCGTTTACTTGGATAATTTTTTTTAAAGGAAATGTCACATCATTTAAAATGCTCACTAGAAAAAAATCACGTCAGTTGTTTGATCGGAAATTTTCGTTGTTGGTACTTAACTACTATTTTCTTCTCTGATTTTGGGACTTGAGTACATTTTGGAAGTTTTGACACATATGTGTCTCCCGTATCAAGTTGCAGCACATGGGTGTTTTGCCCTGAATCCCCAACATCCCATTTTCCCTAGAAAATGTTCTTGAATGAAGAAACAATATCTGGAGCGGTATAGCGAAAACGGAAACTGTATCAAACTAGAAAGAAGAAAAGGTGCGGTATAACTGCGGTTGCTAATGTAAAAATTCGCCCATGAAAGAAGCCTCGGGATGTAGACAACTTAGAGATTCTCCTCGGGATTGTTTGTCTGGGTTCTGTTCATCGCTTAAACTTGTTGATGCACCGCAAGATCACTAAGGTAAAACTCCGGCCGATAGTGTCTTACCCGTTCCAGTGTATAAAAGTCGCATTATGGGGTCTGAGGTCATATTCCTTCTCGGCTTCTCATTAGTCAAATGTCAAAAGAGAATAAACTACTTGCTCAAAACAGAAAAAGGATAGCCGGAAAGACTGACTGCAATGCTTGAGTAGCCTGAGTCAAGAATTTGAGGAGTAGAAAGAGATGTACTAACAACCCTGTAGACTCTAGATAAACTAACCTCAATTGACTATGGCGTGTGAATCTGCTCATTGACTTGTTCATGTTGGACCTAAACACGGTGATTAGAACTCCAAATCTTCAAACACTGAAGCGTGAAAATCTCTACTTTGTATACTGAGGAACAGCATCGGTTTTATGCACATGTGATAAGCGTATTTTTGCTGAGGAAGTGTTCATGTGTGTGGAAGAAACTTAATGCTAAAAGTTATTTGCACCGTTAGGGTGGGTTTTTCCTGTGGAAACCCTTCTTTGTGTTGCATTGAGGAGGTATTCGATGGACTGAAAATTCTGTTCAGGCGATCTTAAGTCTCATTTTTGCTCTCACATATTGCATCTGAACAGTATGATTAATTAATGTCTCTCATTCTCTTGGCTTGTGTTCTCTGTTCTTCCTGTCTTTCTACTTAGCCAAAATACATTGGCCCTTGTGGAGAGAGAGAGAGAGAGAGGGAGAGAGTGCAAAGTGGGGGAGTAAAGATTAATGGGGAGAGAGAGAACATTATCACCTGTCAATTCTTTCATACTTCAGAGCTCATTTTCAGAGAATAATTCTTGGTGCGATCCTCCGTGATCTCTTTAGTCCAAATTGCTACATTTGAAAGAGACAGAAACATAAGAGTGAGTCCGAAGGTGCTCAATTGACAGTTAGGGATAATCGCAAGAAAGACCCTTCAACTTTGCTTTCCATACCAAACATACTGCTCACATTTCAAAACCTACATTTTGCATCCTTTTGACTTAAAAACCTTATTTGCCCTCATGCACGCCCATAATCTAAATCTAGACCCTTCTCCCACTCTCTTTCCTTCCCCTTTCTCTCTCGTCACACATCTGCCACAACACAATAACCATTGAGAGCCATCCCCACAGCATCAACTAGCTCGACACTAAGCGTGATTGATTCTTGGTTTAGTTTGTCCTGCCTAAGAACTAGAAACCGGGCCAGAAGGAACTATTCCCAATTATTGTAACTGGGGCCGGACCAATCGATGCAATCTAGTTCCCGAGCAGTCCACCAGTCCGATTCTCAAGTGGTCCAATGGGAGGTGAAAATGAAATAAAAATGCAACCCCTTGGTCATATTTGCATCCAGACATTGAGAACCCAAACTACTCATTCTAGTGATAAGTTCATGAGGTTGACCACATCACAAACCCATTATGATACTAATCCGCCAGTTTTGTACTCCCTCTGAGAGTTTATAGATTTTCATACTAGATAATTTTATGAGTGGATTACCGAACACAAAGGATAAAGATAGACAATGAAGTAACTTCGAGCGAGACACATGGGAAGGGAAGGGAAAGGAACTTGTGTGAAAAGTAAATAAAAAATAAAAGATCATTGATCTATTCCAAATAGTCCGATCAGGTCTAGTTTCCCCTCAAACGGAGGACCAAATATAAAATCAACATTTCTAATTTTATGAAACTAGGAACCAAACCGACGTCCCTGGGAACTGCCTAAAAGCAATCGGTCCGATCCGATCTAAGCGTTTTGTAATTCGGTTGGTTCATGTTGCTCAACCCTACTCGACACTATGAGCCGAAGCCAACGTCAACAACTTCTACCTTGCCTGTCATCTGCACCCTTCTCCCTCATCCGTGTCTTTGTTTGTGGCATGAGATCCTTGTGGCTCGCGATGGCGAGGTCAGCAAGCTTGGCTGAAGCTTGCAGTTTGTGATCACCAATTCCATGCGAGGTCGGCCTTGGCTCGTGAGGGTCGCAACCTCCGCAAATCTCTTCAACAAGCTCATGAGATGCGAAAGCTTTATATCAGAGCTTAGCCATGACGGCTATCCACACCAGATCGAGGTCAATCTGGCCTTGAGTTGGCTCAGTGACCATCACTGCTCTCAGTCTTGAGGTCGGTGATGGCGGCGTGCGAAATGGAGAGGGGACACGCGGTGGTGGGTTCAAACGGAGCAAGCCTCTCGAGGTGGGGATGCTGGGGAAAGCGCAAGTGACTAAAGGGGCCTTAATAGCTACAATCAAAAGAAACTACTAGTACCAGTGGAGTGGCCTGTTTTGTTGGGTGAGCATTGCAATTCAATATATGATTTAAAGTGGCATATCTATGGTTAGGGAGATATAGGGAAGTGACAGAACAACCCATAGCGAGGGTGTTGCGGAATTGAGTGAGGGAAGTCATGGTCCGTGATTCTCCCGTACTCATGAACCTTAGAAGTGGAGCTTGGGGTTATCGAGTGAAAAGTGAGTGATGCAAAAGGGATAAATATAAATGGTCCGTGGGAATGATGTCAAGACTGTTGGTACTAGGGTTCTAGAATATAACAAATATATTTCTTAGGAGCTCGGAAGGCAAGATTGGTCTTCCGTGCAAAAACTAATCGGGAGTTGATAGCACTCTCCTAATGAGGTCATGGTAGGCCGAAACCAATTGTTGAGCCTAAAGTGATTTACCGTGTCTCTTGATGAACTAGACGTCCGAGCTAGTTGGACATGGTATAATCCTACACAAGGAAGCTATTTGCCATATTGTTCTCTAGAACAATTATAGAAGGAAGGCTGGCCTAGTGTTGCCCGCTCACCAAGCAAACACAAGCTATTCCACGATCAAGTAATTGCCAGCCCGAGACACAAGTGTGTTCGATTTGAGCTTTGGCGGAGTTGTGGTGTAAATGGATTAATTGGTTTAGACAAGAATAAAACAAACGCGCCATTCGTAATCACACTTAGACGAGCTTATTTAAACCTATCAACTTTTTAATCGTGTCAACACCATATGTTTAGATATGTC
Organism: Eucalyptus cloeziana; assembly: GCA_014182715.1. Lineage (NCBI taxonomy): Eukaryota > Viridiplantae > Streptophyta > Magnoliopsida > Myrtales > Myrtaceae > Eucalyptus > Eucalyptus cloeziana. The sequence continues at coordinate 51,523,127 of CM024636.1, read as the reverse complement.
TATATGATTACATGAAGTTTTTAGCTTACACAGACAAATTTGTCGGGCCGTGTTGTATTGTGACAGGTAACCTCTTTAATCAACGCGTCCTGTTCGGATTTTAAAAGTCTGGTAATTAATAAACGTGTTGTGTTCGGGGTAGACCCTAAATGCAGCATAGCACAATTATAACACGACGGCGTGAATGGCCAGCCCTGCACACACACGTTACCATGAACATCATTGGGTTGCCTTTGCGAAATACTATATTCTATAGTTTTCCTCGCACACCGTCACAATGAACTTCGAAATTCAGCTTGCTGAGAATTGAAGCATGATTTCTGGTTAATTTGCAACTGCCTTGAAAGACATATGAACAAGGATAAGAAAAAACTCTTTAATCATGTTGTGAAATGATAGTAGATACAACAAATGACAGATCTTAGTCAGCAAACAGAGATGGTAACCGCAGAATTGTATATGTTCTTTGGCCACGTGTTTACCAAGTCACTCACATCATTCTTCAGCAAGAAGCAGACAGCAAGATCTGCGACTCACTAGTTATTATTACACAGTTTCAACGAGAAATAATAGACCATGCACAACATTACGATAATTTGACGATAGTGCAAAGCAACAACAAACAGTTTTAAGGACCAAGCACCCTATTCCCTCACTCGTTTCTCTGATTAATGCAGAGCACTCTTGTAGTTTGGAAACATCTTCTGCATTTCTTTGGCTCAGCACGTGGTTTTACCGGCCACATGCTCCATTCCCAGGTAGGGCAGGGGTTTGACAAGAGACATGGGATTTCCTGATGCATCGACTGGTTCGTTCTTCCGGGAGAGGAATCTTGGGAGAGACCTTTCGAGTGGCCTCTTGCACTGAGGCGGGGACGATCCCATGAATCTGGTTGGAGTGACTTTGTCGTTGGTGCTGTCAGGTAGGCCCTCCTGTGGTGATTTTGCCTTTCTTGCTGGGACCTGCACGATTTGCTATTTTGATCAAGAAACTTGTACCTGAAGAAAGCTTCCTAGACGATGACAAAAAGTGGGATTTGCGTCAAATTGCCAATTCTCAAATCCAAGCCTTGGGCTTACAAAACATGTCAAGAGATAGTAGTAGCTGAAAGAGGTCTTCAGGAGAGTAGAGGCAGATTTGCATGGAAATATGCAAGTGGCACATGGTAGAAATGCAATAGAAGGAAAGGTAAGTGCAAAATCAAGTGATCTGCTTAAATGTAGATCGTCTGTCATTACATTTGCTTCCGCAAATGAATAACATAAGTTCATAGTTCATACTGAATTTAAACAGAATGAACATAGTTGGCCAATCATGTTTGAGATTTCTCAAAAGATAACAAGAACAATATGCTCTCATGATAAGCCCTTTGATCGAGTAGATATCAACCTTGAAAAGAAAGAAGAGAAAAGCTAGTGAACATCGAGGTATAAATTTATTATCAGATGGGAAGTTAGTCACGTTGCATGAAAGATAGTTAACTCAACTGACGTCAATCATAAGGATGGCACTTACCTTCTTTAACTCCATCTGGATTGGAGAGCGTTCGAAGTAGAAACTGGGCATTGGTTTTGCCTTAATGACTAGACTCTTCCGAAGCATCTTAATTTCAGCTTCCTCAGCTTCCTGCATACAACCAAGCAAGGGGTTGACGATAATGCTCGAAAATTTCTGTACATGAGAGTCCAAAAGAACAAGGCTTTTCGCAACACCTTGAGTTTGGCCAGCATAATCGCTCTCTCCATTTCCTTCACGTGGTTTATCTCTTTAATCTTTAAGTAGAACTGCCAATGATCAAAACATAGTGCAGAATCAGATCAGTTAATAACCACTATTATGACAGAGATTCAAACTAGTACCTCTTTTCTTTTGTGAGCCCTCTCGGCGCACTTAAAATTGAAGCTGTAAGAAGGAAGATGACCTATCCCTTTATCAGGCATATTGGCTATACCGAGTTCGACATTCTTGTTTTCTTCAGCTGGAGGCACAAACTTCTTGGCACTCCTCGTACTCTTTTTCAGACTGATTTCCAGGGGTTGTCCTGAACACTCAGAACAACCTATGCCATCTCTCTTTAATCACAAACATAACAACAGTCACAAAAGACTGGGATAAGCTTTGGTTAAAGCAGAACAAAAGAAAAGTTCATTGCGAGTGTATCGACCTCAGTTATGTCTAAACCAGAAAGTTTCCCCGAGAGGGTTGACCCGTTAACCACTTTCTCCGCTGCAGAAGGAAGGATTTCACTCTCCGGAGTACCACCACCACCCCCATTTGCTTTCTCAGTGATCATCACCTCTTGGTTGGATTTAGCCTCACTCTGCATAACACTGTTGATGCCAAATACTGAATCTTTAGCATCCATTTTACCCAAAAAATGTTCTTGAATAGAAAGAAAATCTGGAGCCGTTAAGTGAATATGGAAATTGTATCAAACTAGAAAGAAGAAGAAATTGCGTAGAACAATCGCGATTGCTACTTAAAATTTGCCAGGGGAAGGAAGCCCCCGGATATGGACAGATAAGAGAATCAAGATTGTTAGTCTGATTTTTTTTTCATTTGCTTAAGCTTCTCTTATGCACCACATGATCAATCATAACTCCTGCCGATGGCGTCTTGCCCATTCCACTATATAAAAGTTGCATTATGTGGTCTGAGGTCACAGTCCTTCTCGGCTTCTCAGCAATCACATGTCACCGCAATGAAAAAAGATAATAAAGTATGCTTAAACCAGAAAAGGATATCCAGATTGACTGCAATACCTGAATAGCCTGAGTCATGAATATGGGAAATAGAAAGAGATGTGCTAACAACCCTGAGAACTCCAGATAAATTAACCTCAATTGTCTATGGCACGTGAATCTGCTCATTGACAAGTTCCCAAACGCAAGAGCTCCAAATCTCAAGCACTGAAGCGTGAAAATGTCTACTCCACACGCGAGGAACAGCATTGTGTTTACGCAATTGTGATAAGCATGTTTCTGCTGAGAAAGAGTGCATGTGTGTCGAAGAAACTTAACGCTAACAGCTATTTGGACCGTTAGATTGGGCTCTTCCTGTGGAAGCCCTTCTCGGCGTTGCATTGAGGAGGTACTCAACGGGCTGAAAATTCTGGTCGGCTGATCTTAAAGTCTCATTTTTGTTCTCACATATTACATCAGAACGGCAAGATTGATTAATGTCTGTCGTGCTCTTGCCTTGGAGGGTTCTCTTTTCTTAAACATCATCATCTGTCAATTCTTTATTCTCATTTTCGGAGAATGATTCTTGGTGTGATCCTTCATGATCTCCTTAGTTCAGGTTGGTACATATGAAAGAGACGTGAATGTAAGACTGAGTCCGAAGATGCTCAATTAACAATTAGCGATAATTGCAAGAAAATATCTTCCAACTTTTGCTCTCCATATCAAATACATCTCTCCAACCTAAAAGAAAAACTTATTTGCCCTCGTGCGCGGCCATTTCCTACACCTACACGCTGCTCTCACTCTCTTTCCCTGCCCTTTCCCTCTCGTCACACATTGAAGGAAAACACGACTACGATCGATAGCCCCACCCCCACAGCGTCAAGCGATGCTATAGCCCGACGCCGGCGTCGATACCAATGTTGACACCCTCACCCTCGCCTGTTGTCTACAATCCTCTCCCTTATCCCTATCTCTGTCTATGGCTCGCGATGGCGAGGCCACAGCTCGCAATCACCAATTCCTTGCGAGGTGGCCTCGAGCTCGTGACAACACCGTGAGCCTCTTCAACAAGCTCACGAGCCGCGAAAGCATTGTATCAAAGCTTAGGCATGGCGGCCACCTCGATCTGGCCTTGAGTTGGCACAGCGACCATCACTTGGTGGGGCAGAAGAGCCTGTGTGGTTGGATGTCGGGTTTTTTCCAGGAATGGGGGTAGTCTGGATAATAAAATGGCAATTTGATAATTCATTTGTGATTGAGAGATGCAACTTGAAATTCATTGTAGAAACTAAAGAGTAAGGATGATAGTTGTAGATTTTGAAACGTGAGAAGGGTATTTGATATGAGAGATAAAGTTGAATATGGCTTTTATAAAATTCCCCGACAGTAAGGGGCTGCATGACAACTAGTAATTTCTGTTTCATAAACAATTTTTCTATTCCAGACTTGTTTCTGGAATAGAAATCCGTTTGGTAACATCATTTCATTTTTCTATTTCTGAAATAGATTCTTGTTCTAGAAATAGGTTTGGAATAGAAAACAGAAACTAAAATTTTCTGAAATAGATTCCTGTTCTAGAAATAGATTTGGAATAGAAATCAGAAACTAAAATTTTCTACTTCTCTATTTCTCGGGCAGAAATGAGAAATAAAAATTATTCTCATCGTTCATCAACTGGTCATTTATCCGTTGCCGCCGACCACTGTCCGTCGGTCGGCCGTTACCGGTCACCGGCCACCGCCACCACCGGTGGCCATTGCCGTCGGTTGCCAGCCGCCGGCGATCGCCGGTCACCGCGCCCGCCACCACCGGTGGCCATTGCCGTCGGTTGCCAGCCGCCGGCGATCGCCGGTCACCGCCGCCCACCGCTCGCCACTCACCGGATGCCGATCGTCCATCATCGCCAATCGCCGGTCCGCCATCATCCGAAAGGAAGAAATTTTGTGTCTTTATCAAACGAATTTCTATTTTTAGAGTAGAAATTTGATGTCGTTATCAAACGGTTATTTTTGCTTAGAATCTCTTCTAGAAATATAAATAAAAAAAATCTATTTCTCTTCCAGAAATCAATTTCTAGCTAGAATGGTTATCATTCGCACTTAACTATTAGGTTCTGACCTAGTTTCACAGGGGACTCGCCACTTGAGAAATTAGTATGGAGATCAATTGCACCAAGCTAGGACTTTGCTTGTTTTTCGAAAAATAATGATGTAAAAAAATATTTTCTAAAAACTAACTGCTTGTATCATTTATAAAAATGAATGAAAAAATATTTTCAGTGTTCATAAAAATATTTAGATATAAATTATTATTCATAATTAAAACATTTTCATTGATATATTATTTCAAGCAATACAAGTAATTACTTTTAGAAAAATATTTATTTCTTGAACACTCATTTTTCTGTAAAATAAATGGAGCCTAAACTAGACTCCCATTGAGAAACAAAGGCCTATGCTCACCAGTTAAAAGGAAGCGGAAATTCAAATGGTGAAAATTCGGGGTCCTATTAGAGAAATTTGAGATGAAGAGAAATCCAAGAAATTCCAAAGCTTCCTCGATGGGTTTCTAAGAGAAAATGGCATTAAAGATGAGAATGAATTATCTCCAAGGTGAAAGAGAAAGTTATCAAAATCTGAATAAATGGGTGAAAAGGACAGCTAAAGCCAAATTTACGTTAATCGACTAATCAAAATTAATGAAGAGACATCCCCCCTTTCTTTTATTTAATAAGTGAGATTATAATAAATAAATCCGTTTAGTACATGAGGGGGAAACATTACAAAATGGGTGGGGCTGGGAAGAGCTACGTGTTGAGCCCACTTAGCCTAAGCATTGAGCAACCGAGGTGGTTGTTTTATGGAACATCCAAATGATGTCAGTGAAAGGTGCCATGCACATTAAATCTAATTCGGTGGATAATGGACTACTCCTCCAATGGTCATAAATTAACATTTCAACCCATCATTTGAGAATTAATTTCAAAAATTATATAACAAGGAAAATAAAACTAAAATTTCATATTCATGTGAGAAGTGGGAAGTGCCATTTTCATTTTTTTTTTTTTTTATATAGACAATATTGGCGCACAACCTGCTCAACGAGTGGCTTCATGGTACTCAAATGATAGCTAGACATAAGGTGCTTCATGGCAGACCAACTCATTATGTTTAGGCTTAAAGTCGAAAAAGATATCTTGCTCTTTCTAAAATATTAAGGTAAAAACAACGGATAAGGTGGATTAAAAGAGTGGCAAGGGGCACTTGGCACTAGAGATGAGTGGGGGGTGAAAAATGGGAGAAAGCTCTTCGTTCTCCTACAGGAGGCATCCCCGCATCCGGCACTTCCCCACTCGAAATGGGGCAGATAAAATCTGCAATTAATGGACTCTGGGATCGAGATGGGGCGAATTTTTTTGCTCAGACCCTTATTTTCCACATGGATTTAAGAATTTCAATTGTATTTTTTGGCCCATAAATGATTCATTCACCTTGCAAATTTTCTATAGGAATATTACTTAAATCAAATTATGTTTATTAAATCATTTTATAAAAATACTTAAATCTTGAGATGGTTTCGGAATGAGGCAAGTGAGGTAGGGAAATCCGCATAAGTTTGGGACAGAATACATAAATATACCCTACGTGGAACACAACATGGGGCAGGGATGGGGCATCTCCATTCATAGTGGGGCAGAAAAATGAGGGATGGAACTCCCAGGCCTGCCTGCCCTATTGACATCCCTACTTGACCCTTCAAATTTCCTAAAATTGGCTCCTAGCACATGCCCGCTAAAAGAATGGAAATTTCTTCAAATACCAAGATAATGAGGAGGTGCTACTATTGGGAACTTTCATGTCAAAAAACTTCTGAGTTTAAAGTATCATTGAAAGAATTATAATCATGAAATTTGAGACAAAATTAACTATATATTTATAATTTAAGAAATAACATACATTGTATGTGGAATGATTAAACAGTAGTTTTGGGTTGATTTACACTTTCCATTAATTTTTCGGCCACCTAAGTACTTTGGTAATATGAGTTGTCTATAAAACCTAGCACTCTATTGACATTTTCTTGTGCATTTATAATCTTATACCATTAAGAGTTACTATCACACTTAAGAAAGAATTGAATTTTAATGTCAGCTAGAACATCATTAAGTTGATTACATAAACTACTGCACCATTAAAAAAAAAAAAATCGATAAAACCCTAAGGCAATATACCATAAATAATTGAATGATGACTTAGGGTGTGCATGATAAAATTTCTACTTTTCTATTTCTCTGTTCCCCGAAACAGGTTTGGAACATAAATCCGTTTGGTAACGTAATTTGATTTTTCTATTTCTGGAACAGATTTCTATTCTAAAATTAGATTTGAAGAAAAAATCAGAAGCTAAAATTTTTAACTTTTCCATTTCTGAAATAGAAATTGATAAATCAATTTCTGGCTAGAAATCAATTTCTGTTCTGGAAATTTTGTCACGCACACCCTTATAGTTTCGCAATTTATAGCATACATGTGCTACGCATGATAGAACTTTCCATGTTTACTCTAGGTCAATTCCTGGACCGTTGGAGAGAGAGAGATGGCATAATTTTAACAATAGTAATTATCGTATAGATAGAACTTTCAAAGGGAATGAAATAAATAAATAAAAAGAGTAAAAATTAAATAAAAAATATTGAGAGCTCCAAAGTTCAGGGATACACTTGACCGGATACACGTGACTGATGATGATTGATTTATCAAACGATTAACTCATTTTCGAATCAGATCGAGAAGCATGCAGTAGCCATTGGAAAAGGAAGTATGAACCATACCTTATTCAATTAGTCCCCGTCTAGCAAAATCAATGAATAAAAAAAAAAAAAGAGGGTTCGACAGTTCAAATCCTTCTCCAAAAGGTCACATTTAAATTGCAGAAATTCATGAAGATCTGCTTTACCAAATCTGCTATTATATAAAATACATGTTGCTTGACGATTTGGATTGAGTGTACGTGTCTCCTGTGATGCCTCCGTTTCTACTGCATTGATATTATGCTCGGGACATTCCACTTATTCGATGAGCTGACACTTGTACTTACGGTCCATTTATTTCATTTGAAAAAGGACATAATTGCTTGATGAAATTCTTCTTGTATCTTGGTGGTCCAAGGAGTCATGGGAAGGCTAGACTATTTTTTTTTTTTTTTTTTTTTTTAGGCTAGACTATTGACATGTGGTTCTTTTCATCCTTATTCAAAGCTGTTGTTGGTGCCTCCAGATTCATCAAGTGGCATGATATCGTTATTTAAAAAAAAAAAAATGGTTCTTGCAAAATAAATAAATTAATTAATTTTTGGGAAAATTCGGTGAACGGATCATAACTTTTTTATCCGAAAGGAGTTACAAGGTTCATAATACCAATCCGGAAAGCTCCCTGTCCGAGCTATGCTGTGCCTAATGGGGAACGTGTTGTCGAATTTTCAACCTTATTTTCATGAATTTCAAGCCACTTTCAATATTTAGGTCTATTTTTCGAATTTCTTAACTACTTAAGGTAATTTTCGAATTATCTCGTGACACTTAGATGTCTTCATAATATTTATATATTCCTTTCAGAATTCCAAATGGCTTTCATCCATTCTTTTAAATATATATAGTAGGAGAACTCTCCCTAAAAACATGGCTTACATTCGTGTTTTGCAACTTTTACTTGTAATTATTTATCGTTTCTACTGCATCATATATGAGCATAATTTGTTCTATAGAAACTAAACCTATCAAATAGGTGAGTCGAGTTGAAAATGATCCATTAATCCATTAAACTCATTTTAATGCAATACAAATTTAATGACCTATACTCGTCCAGACCCATAATAATAAAACACTTTTATATTTAATTCAATATAAGAAAATCATACCTCAACTAAAGCGAGAGCATGGAGCGACCGAGCGAGAGATCGAGTGAGGATAAGAGAAAGTACAGTCATGGAGGTGGATTAGATCTAAGTAAATTGTGAATCCATTTAATGCCCATATCATCTAAAACCTTCAAATTCTAAACCCATTTATTAAATATAACTAACATATGTAACAACCAAACTTATCAAATACGGACTAAAAAAGGGGTATATGAACACACCTCTATGGTGATATGATGACCACTAAGTTAATACAATAATATTTAGTACTTATATATTAGGATATATCTGACATATCAAGCTGCATAAGCAATACTGCTGAAATTGTCAAGTTAGCTCCCCTTTATAGCAGCACAACAATCAGTCGCAGCAGGTAGATCTCGGATCGCCACTCTCCAATTTTTCATCCTTCGACGATTGTGAAAACCATTACCTTTATCTCATATATTTATTTATTCATTTTGGAAACTCACATTTCCCCGCAGGCGTGAGGATTAGGATTCTTCACATCCAAAAATGACCAACTTTGGGTTATAATCAACAAGTGATGGACTTAGTTGATAATAGTAGAATTTGGCGAACGACAGAAGTCATTGATGACAAGAACAGTCAACAACTTGAAGAATATCGACAACTCACCAAGGAAGTTATCGGCATTGAACATCAGTACTTTGGGTTATAATCGACAAGTGACGGACTTAGTTGATAATAGTAGAATTTGGCGAACAACAGAAGTCATTGATGACAAAAACAGTCAACAACTAGCCAAGGAAGTTATCTACGTCGAACATAAGTTATCGATGAGAACCTTTATTGGGGATGAGGATCGATATCAACGTGTACTTGCTAAATAGCGACACTAAATGTAACATCTTTTTAGATCAGCATTATTGATAATAGGAAATTCTTAAAAGTTTGGTGGTTATGTTTATTACCACTTTATAAGGATTCGGTAACTCCTCATGGATAAATGTTGTTGTGATTTCTTGCAATCGCAAATAGGATTAGGAAGTTATTTGTTTTGAATTCAATAACTGTCTATAACCATCGATTGTAGCTGCACTCTTTGCAAAGACCCCCAATAAATCGTAGAACTCAACGTTCTTCGCAAATATATATGTGCCGTTTCTTTTCCGCAATTTATCTTTTCCACTATGTTGCCTCCAATCCTCGTACCTTAAATTCATCATCATTTACTTTCCTGTCCAAAGTCAACAAATGACCCTTCATATCTTTTTGTCGATTCACACATCGACCATATGTATGTTCGAAAGATATTTTATTGTCAATTCAATTCTAGTATAACATCATTTTGAATATATTGAAATGTATTTCGTCGTTGATTTAATTCTAGCAAAACGTCTTTTTGGCACACTTAGTGAAAAGCATTATGTTGATTCAAGGGAGACTATGACAGTAAGAACCGGAATCAATGAGAGTTCAATAACGCTGCTAGCAACAATAATCCAGTGTCACAAAGTGGTGTGAGGTTGTCGCGCACTCTGAATCTTTAGCCATTAACCAAAAAGAAGGGATGTCTCTTCTTAAAACACTGAATCATGGACGGACGGTCCCTCTCATACACCACGTGAGCTGCGGATCTCACGATCCAGGTTCTGCCACAGTGCCACTGTCTTCGATGCCGAAGGAGCACAACCGCAGGCATGGACTCTACTAGGCGACGGAGAGAGGCGGCCATGAGCCCACCATCTCGTCGGTCAGCACCATTAAAATGGCGCCATTTTCATCACAGCCCAACTCGAATGTACATCGATCAGGCCTTCAATACTCGAGCAGTCTTAGCTCATTCGAGATCTGTCTACTTATCCATAACCCCTTCCTTATGGAGCATTTGAGTCTCAGAAATCTACCGTGGTAACATGGTCGTCCATCGCGGTTGCTACCACGGTCCCAGGACACCGCTCGCTTGGAATGACGCATGGCTCGTGCAGAGCCGGCCTTCATACCCGACGGAGCCGTAGCCTCCTTGAGATAGGTACGCCTAGCTCGCCTTGACGCGCCGTATATCTTGAGCCTCGGAGAACCACCACACGATGGCCTATAGTCCCAATCTCTTCGGACCCAGACGATTCGACAGAGGCATAAAACCCGTGAAGCTTGGCTGCTATAGTCTCGAGTCACGGTTCCTCAGAATGACTTCCATTCCTGGGTATGACCCCTAAAAAGATTTACTCGGAGTCTATGAACGCGTTCGAGACTAAAAGTAAACGAGTCCGTGATCTCAAGAGCTCCTCACGAAGAAACTGCAGGCGCTTTGATTTGAACCAAGACCCTAAACAAGGAAAGACAGAATGCACTCGCTGCTTCAACCATCCCTTCCCTTCCATCTTTACAAATTCACCATTACGATGCCACACCGGAAACATTGCTTCATCGAACCAACAGCAGGGGCACCGCTAATATGAATCTAAAAAGTAATAATGAAACAGCAGGGGCAGAAGCAGAAGAACAACTGAATGAAATACAGCAGCGGCACAGAGAATGAGCACTGGGAAAAACTCATTTCGTTGATTATTCTCTCTCTACATCTTTCTTTATTACAATAAATCTAAGGCGGCCGGGGGCCGAGTTGAAAAGGTCATAGAAGGATATTAACAGGGGGTCAAAATTTGATATCGAAGGGCCATTTTTACACGAGGAAAGGGAAAAACATTCAAGAGAAAGGCCAAATTAAGATGCAGCAGCTATAGGAGGGAGCGATTGAGATGCTCCTCGGAAGAAACTCGGAGGCGACGTCATCATGGTATCGTCCTTAACCTCCCCATCGTCGTCTTCTTCAGCGTCCCACAGGAAGTGAGCGTATGAAGCCATAACATAACTGCACCACCACCAAAACCAAAATCGCTCAATACAACCAACTTCAAAAAGCCATACATGAACCATAAGAACAACCGTAGTGGTAGCCAAAACGTTCAAATCAGCTCAACTAATCCTTTTCCTTGTCTAGTTATGTCCAAGTTCCAGTCTCAAATCACAAAACTCACCAACTCACTAAAATCATACAATGATACTTTTTAACTACATGAACAACCAAATCTGTTGAACTAATCCTGTTCCATCTCTAGTTATGTCCAAGCATTCAGGCTTAAATCACCAAATCAAATCCTCTTAATAGCGACAAGCTGCTTACCAGTCATCAGGGGCAGCTTTAACGGCCTGATCAAAGTAATTCTCTGCACGCTCCGGGTCCTTATGGCTCTGCCATATTAGGTCCGCATACATGGACAGAACGTCTCCATCTTTCGGGTTCGCTAGAATCGCTCTCGCGCAGTACTCTTCAGCCTTCTCAAAATCACCTCTAACCTGATTCCAATTCCAAACCAAATCATTAGAATAACAAATCAGCTACATATCTCATGTTCCAACCTCAATGTTACATCGACGAACCGGGCACAAAGATGAACAATTCAAGTCAATGTCTCAAACAGCTGTTGCTCTAGAACCCAATTCACTCATTATATCCATATGTGTATATCATACGTCACAGAGCTCCAGTCCCTTCAAACAGAGAAAGAAGCCCAAGCCCACGTAATTCATGAGCTTCAGCTAAAATTCCATTATCTCTAAGAAAAGTTAAGTTTTTTCTTTTTTTTTTTTTTTCCTTTTTTAAAGAAGATTGTAACAGTAGAGAGTAACTCTACACTTCACTCACTCTACACTTCACTCGACTCTTTCACTTACTAAACAAACAAAAAGACAGAAAATCAATTCTTTTCTCACAACACAAAACCAAATCAAAATCAAAGAATCGTGGGCAAAAGAAAGAAACGAATCCATCAAGTTAAATAACAAAAAAGATCATGCTTTTAACAAAATTACACCTCTTTCAAGAACCTCGCGTAATTGCCAAGAATGAGAGCATTCCCCGGATCAGCCTCAATCATCCTCTTATAATACGAATCCGTACCCTCCTTCCCGTCGCCGCCATCCGACCCGTAGCCACCGCTTCCCCCACCGTCGCAAATCTTGCCGCCCCCGCCGCCGCCGCCGCCGCCGACGTCGCCCCCGACCAGGACGCTCAGGAAGCCGGCGTCCGCCACGGCTATCTGGCAACTACTCTCGACCCCATCGAACCCCAGCTCCCCCATCTCCTCCTCCAGCGCGAACCCATCAAGGAGGAGCCCCGCGACGGGCTGCTTCCTCCTCGGCACCGGCAAGGGGACGTCCTGCAGGTTGGTCTCGGACCGGGCCCGGGCGACCCGCTTGCCCGCGGCGTTCTCGACGGGCGAGAGCGACAGCGAGACGGAGGAGGCGGCGGCCAGCGGGACGGATCGGGTCCGGGTCACGGGTCGGAGGGCGTCGGGCTCGGGGCAGGTGGGCTCCTTCGGGTGGGGCGACCACGAGTTGAGGACCGGCGTCGATGCGCTCCGCAAAAGCATCTCGCTTTTCACCCCTCGTTCGTCCTTCGGATCTCAGAAGAACGGTGCAGAGATAGAGATAGAGAGAGAGAGAGAGAGAGTAGAGAGAGAATGTGAGCTGGTGATACTTCTAGAGAGAGAAAGTTAGAGAGAGAGAGAGAGAGACTCGCTCTTGCAGGGAGGTTGAAGAAGACGAAGGGACGCGAGGGGAGCTATTATAAGGTGAGGGAGCGGGGGTACGGAGGCGATCGTGGCCGTCGATTAGGGAGCCCATCGAAGGGGCGGGTGTTATTTTCCCACAGGAAAAAGGTTAGGCACGTTGTATTTTTTTTCATATCATGGCCCGGTTTCGGAGGAAAGGCATCTCCATCGTTGGTTTGTTGTTTTGACTCCTTGAGTTGATAACTGATACGATGTCGTGTCGGGTGGGGTCGCATTTACTATTCGCGTCCCTCGGCAACATCGCCCCCCGTTCATTATCACGAAAAATATAACATTTTAAGAAATTATTTTTCAAAAAAATGATAATATTTTTCTGCTGAAATTTAAAAATTAACTATTTTTTTTTTTTACCGTTTGATAAGGAAAATATTTTCCTTCATGCGCTCCTTTTCAATAAAAATTTTTATTGTTTTATATTTTAAAATCGATTTTTCGATTCTTTTTTTTTTTTCTTTTCTTCTTCTTTTTCCTTGGTCGGCATAGGCGAGCTGGATGAGGCTCGGGGTCGCCAAGCTCGGTTTCACTGGATCAAGCGAGGTGGAACATCACCAGAATTTAATGAGGCCTGAGCCCCTCCCAATTCGCCGAATCTGGAGAGCCCGAGCTTGCTTGACAACCTCAAGCAAGCTTGGGCCTCGCCAAATTAGGGGACGCGGAGCCTCATGGGTTGGTGGGGCTTGAGCTTGCCTAGGGCCAATCGCTAGCCATCGTCATAAGAAAAGGAAAAAAAAAAAAGGAAAAAAAAGATAAATAAAAATTTGATTTTTCAAAAAATATTTTTAAAAAATAAAAAATAAAAAGGAAAATGTGTTTTATGAAGTGAGGTGAAAGGAGATATGGAATGCTTTCCCCTACTTAAAAAATGAAAAAAATTTCTTCCATTTTAGAAGACTTTATGTTTTTCCTCACCAAATCATTTTTCGTGAAATGAATACCGAAAAATCTGGAGAATGTTTTTCTGAAAATTATTTTTCGTGAAATGAACGGAGCCTTTAATTACAGACCTTATTTCTCATTACATGCAAGTGGAAATGCATCGGTTTCGATTTATTTGCTTGTTCATGTTCATATCGTATTAGGAATTGCTTGAGCACGGATATTCTAGGCAAAAAAGAAAAATATGAAAGGACTGGATTGAACGAATTGCCCCAGCATTAAAAAAACATGATCTCGAGCAACCCCTGGTTTCAAAATTGGAGTGTTATTCATTGAACTTGCGATAAATGACAATGAAAACAAGAAACTCGACGATCTCTATTGAATTAGCTCATGCGATTCTCACTTCACGCTATTACATGGTGGACATTGCATCGCACTCCGCCATTGCTCGGCGGGGCCCCTTCATTAAAACGAAGTTACCCCTGGAGTGGGGCCGCCGCCGCTGTCGCCGCCATCGCCGCCATAGCCACCATCGTCTGCTCGCTCACGTGATGCAGCGGCGACGGACGGTCGAGGTTCGACCCCCCACGTGACACCTTTCCTCTTCCCTGCCTCCATTTCGGCCTCAAAAGTCCCCTCCATGTTGAGCGGTATTAACGATTTTGCCACCCGCGCGCAATGAGTGGCTGGGCGTCGCTGTTGTGGGCCCTGGTGGTCACGCTCGGATGAAACTGATCCGTCAACTCAATTTTATCTTCCCACGGAGCGATGAAATTCGCGGGCGGTATTTTCGTAATAATATCCACATAGCATATTGGCCCATGACCACTCGAAAACACACAGATCATTGCTCTTGTTGGCCGATGCTGACAACATTTCATTTTCGAACTATAACCTTATCTCGATACTGTATGACTCAATACTTAATCTGATTAATCTTTAGAAATATTTATAATTCAGCTCGAATCCAAGCTTGACAATGAATTTGTCGGTACACAGAAGTCGAATCGACTATGTGAATAATTATTATATAAGAGAAAACTCAATCACTTGATCATTTGGAGCTAACTTATTTGACTAGTCGAGCTATCAAAGATCAAAGGGAATTGAGCTAAATTCGAATGGTTTGCGTAGCCAAGATTGCAAAATTCGCAAGTCGATGATGATTGTAGTTTGTCGGCTTGCCCATGCATGCCACAAGGGTCCGACGACAATTTCGGGTGGGTTTGGGCGTGGGATTTTCAATTACAAATCCCGACTTAATTTAGACTCGTGCCCCGCCTACACAGCTCAAGAAAAAAATTTATATAAACTTTCTTTTTGATAAGATGATTTTTGGCAACAAGTGCATTCTTGATCCGAAAGGTACGGTCTCAGCTCGTCTATGGATCGCCCTATCTGCTCACACCAGACCACTCGACTCATGCCCACCATGCTTAATTTTGGCAATCCACACTTGAAACTTGAGCGAAGAAAGACAAGCAAGCTTCACAATTTTACAAAAAGGATTGAAAGGGACAAAGGCCATTAAAACAAAATTTCAATCACAAGTCTCGACTCAATTAGGACTAGCCAAGTCCGCTCAGCTCAAGAAGAAGATTGCACGACCTAAATGCTAAGGATTCCAAAACATTAAAAATTCGGTTTCGCCGATAAGTGATCTTTGGCAGCAAGCGCGTGCTCGATCCGAAAGGTCTAAAAGGTCTTAAGTCTCAGCCCGCCCATAGATCGCCCTCTCTGCTCACGACAGATTGCTCGACTCGTGCGCGCCATGCTTTCATTGGTACTTGAAACTCGGGCGAGTAAGACAAGCACGCTTAAACGAAACAGGATAGCGGTGGAGCCCGGCGGCCGGGATTCAACGGTGGGAGCTCGAGCCAGGGTCACCTGCCCGTCGCACGTCAAGAAGGGACGTCTCTGGGCCGGCGCACTCAGCCCACTAATGCAGATTTTTAGACGGGGGGGACCCGATCGAACGTGCGCTTTGTCATGGAGCGATCGCAACTTGGCCTCGGCTCAGGGGCAGTTCGGTCATTTCGCCCCTCGCTCGGCGACGTTATAGATATTTTTTCCCTTAATAATCCCAACCTTTTCACGCTTTTGACTCTTCGGGGTTTAGGTCGCTAGGCCTCGAAAAGGACAGTGGGGGCCTCGGACGATTCGGAATTTTGCCATAATAAGAAAGCGAAGGACTTCACAAGTAAGAGTGCGGCAGACAATGGGGGAAGAATTCTCTTGTTTGGGAGCCAAAGTTCATGCATGGTAAGGAAGACGGAATGATCGTGTCCTGGGTCGATCGGAATTAAGCTCAATAGGCCGTCGCGTGACAACCCGATATTCATTTCAACTAATGGGTTGCTCATGGTGATCGGCAGATGTTGCTTTGAACTTTAATGCACGACGCTCTTTCGCCCATTCGAAAGAAGTTCTCATGAGAGGTCGAGAAAGAGCCCAAGTTGAAGAACGTCCTCAACCATCCGGTGATGGAGAGAAACTACACAAAAAACATCAAGAGGATCTCCATCTAGGAAAAGCTGATGATAACAGCAGAGACTGGGAATAGATTCTGTTTTCAAGATAGAAAATCATCCGCAAGGACCACCACACAGAGAGAGAGAGAGAGAGAGAGAGAGAGAGAGACTTTTGAAAACCCCACTTCAAGTTGTGTGAAGGAGAGACTCCATACATGTTTTTCGGACAGGCTAACAGGAGCCTCAAGGAGCATTTTCAATGACATGATGTCCAGCTGCGGACAAGTACAACTGTAAGAGAAAAATCAGTCTCCGGCCTGTTCCTTCCGCACGAGAAAGGTAAGTTTTGGTTGGTTCCTTTCGCGTCGTCTCAGCTTTGGAAAAGATCGTCGTCGCGGACCCCTTTCGCTAAAATCTTCGCTGCTTTCGATTCCCTGGATCCAATAATCGTTCTACGATCGCAATACCATTGAAAGGTACTGCAACATGAAACGGTTGGCCTGAAATCAATTGGCATTAGCCGTGGCAAGGGGCTTGGGTCGAGTTGCAAATGTCGACCAATGAAGCCAATTTTTTTATTATTTTTTTTTATTAAGGGTCATTTGTCTCCACTACATTTTGTTTTTAGTTAAAAAGCTACAACAAAATTTTTAGTGTGTTTTTTCGATTATGTCCTTTTATTATTATATACAGCCTACGTGGATTATTTACTCTTTTTTTTTTGGGGATCAATGAATGATTCCTACCAATTAATATCAAAGCCTGAGTTGGCTAATCGAAAACATTGAGAGTTTTTCGGTGATGTTTGATTAAAAGCAAACAATATGAGAGATGATAAAATCGATAAGTTTGATACGCAGGATTTCAGATCAAGGACTATCTTTATCAGAAAAATCTCTATGCACCACTTAAAAGTTGAAAACTCGAAATTGCATAACTCAATCCAACAATAAAATCGAGATGGAAACTTTTTTGTGCCATGATCTTGAGAGAAGATTATCATTATATTTATACTTTTCTCCAAGTCCCATGGATTTGTAAGATGCCTTCACACATGGAGACATAGCCCTAATTTAGGTGAACTTTTATAACAAATTATAGAATTTTTTGGTGTGTTTCTTTCGATTCTATTCTTTTAAAATTATGTTTTGCTTGTGTGGATTGTTTGCTTGTGTTGTATTTCTGGAATCGGTGTACAATTCATCATAGCGAAGTGAATGTTCTGTAACAGGTGAAGAACTATTATGATAGCATTCAAAAGGGTAGTTGTACAAGTCTTCCCTCCTCTTCCTTTTTACTAGTAAAAGGAATATTTCATTGGTCAAGAAATCCAACAAGGTGGCTTGGGCAGAGGAGACCCTATGAGATTCTTATTAGATAATTGGGTGTTGATTTCATTGGTCAAGAAATCCAAGAGACGTTCCCCTTCCAATTTTAGTTCTCGATGCACCAGTCATTCACTTGTCCGTGCACTTCATCGAACCTCATTAGTTGACCTAAAAGCATAATGAATTCGAACCCGTTATGAGTCGGAACAGAGTGCAATATTGTCAACCGGCTAATCGATCAAACCGTGTTTAAACTTGCTAGGTGCAGTTTCGAGTACCACAGACATGAGCTAAGTAGGACGCTCAAACTGAAGAGCCAAACGAAGCGTGCAACCATCTTAACTCTTAAATTGTGCCGTGACACAATTGGTTTCCCAAAGTAAATTTGCCTTATCAGCAATTTCCAAATCTCATAGTTACACCTGTTTTAGTCCTGACAACCGTGACACTTTCAGAATGAACAGCCAATAAGGTGGGTAGCATGAAAAGCCTTTGCCATATCCTAAGAGAAGCTGAGGCATCAATACACTCGTTGAAATGCCTTAACTGCAGATATCCAGATTACTGATGCCTTATATTTCTCCAGTGACAGAAAGGGGTGACGAATTCGCATCAATACACTCGTTGAAATGCCTTAACTGCAGATATCCAGATTACTGATGCCTTATATTTCTCCAGTGACAGAAAGGGGTGACGAATTCACAGAGGCGCTTACAGTGTCTTTTGGTATAAGCCAATGGTTTGCCTATGGTTCAGCTTTAACCTTTATATCGCCATTTGGCAAGGAACTTTGCGCTTGAGCTAGCCGCTTCGCTTCCTGTATCAAGAAAACACTATGAGGACTCTTTTTCTAAGATCAGAAAAACTTTTATAGTACTTTCACCATGAAATGAACCAATAGTAGACGCTGCCCACTACGCCTGTTCCATGAATACAATCAGCTCTACTATTGGGATATAGATACAATCAGTGACTTTTTAGCTCAAAAGACCCTGCCAAGCTCAAATTGATTATCCAAAGAATGAACATGAATTGATGACTGATTTATAAAATCGATGACGGAATGATGTCGAAGACTCATTGAGTGTTACTTATGTAAATGCCCACTGATAATTTTTCACAGGTTAGTATAATAATTTCATGTAACCTTCACATACCCAGCATTACTCCCTCATTTGTTGAGAAAATGAACAAGAAAAATTGGCCAAAAATAACCATGACTTCTATGGATGCTTAATTCCCGCCATCAATCATTCATGATATTTTGCACTATAGATTACAGTTATATCTGTTGGTCAGTATTAAATAATTTTACCAGACAAGAAAACTAAAATTGAAGATATAAAGCTACATATTTCTCAGCCTGAAATGCTTCTGCTCTGCAGTACTCCTAGGCCTCCCCCCTACCTAAAATGCCATCCGCAACATTGCTAACTACCTAGCTCATATAACTCATCCCTCGTGCTATTTGATGATGAATATTCAACTTAAATAGGCAAAAACACCCAAAAAATTCCCTTTTCTTCAGGGATTGCTTTCAAACACACAAGCCAGGGGATGACTACCCAAAAGTAAGCAACTGGAGAAGAGGAACCTAAATGAAACGAGAACTAAAAGAAGCAGCAGTTGCTCTTATTTCTCTAAACAACAATGACCAATAATAGATGCAACCATGTTGTATGTTGCTTTTAGTTTTCAAGCTTTAACTCCAGGCTTAAGGGAGGAGCTTGGAATGAACTTTCCTTTTCAATCTTTTCTTTTATTTAAGTTTAGATTTTGAGATTAAGACTTGCATTAAAATCAAACTCATCAAATCTGTCAAATTGTGTACATATTACATTTAAAATCACCTAATTGCATTTCTTCATCAATTTTGAGGATTAAAATAATTCTTCATATTAGCGAGAAAGTAAAACGTGCTTTGAGAAAAGCTTATAGATGAACCAAACAGGGCAATTACTTGTAGCATTAGTGACATATCTAATAATAATCACCTGAGAACTTTTGAAGACATAAAAATTTGCATTTATAGTCATTGAAATTTGTTCATACTTTAGATTAAGTTAAAATTAATTATTTCTGAAGTTGCTTCTCTGGATGGCTTTTAGCCCAACGAAAAATACTCTTAAGTGGGTATCAGTGCTTTAAAAATTGTATTTTCATCAAAGAGGAGTGTTCTCTAACACCAAAGCCAAGTTATGTGACAAAGCAATAATAGATCACTGGAGGAGAGGACTGAGAAATAATAAGAACTTACAGCAGCAGAAGCTGCTCTTATCTCTCTAAAAGAATCAGCTTCATCTGGGAATGCTTGATCAAGTTCCTCTAGAAGATGCTTCCGTAGACCCTGATAAAATGAAAAACGAATAGTAGTAAGAAGATATTTCTTGTATCAGAAACTAAGGATTGTGTATGGTTTACAAGAAAATGGTACCTTGAAGGCATCAGTTTTTCCCTTTGTAATTTGATTTTTTGCAATGCAACCATTGATGATGTCCTTTGTAAATCCATCTGGATTCTTGCCATCATCAATCAAGCTGAATAACAGAAAACAACGAGTTGAATGCATGAACTTAGGAAAGCTTCTAGAAGGTATTAAAGATTGAGATCGCCGACTCACTTAAGAACCTCCACTGGAACCTGAATGTGGCACTTTTCTGATAACTTAACCATGTTGTCGAGCTCCAAGACAAGAGAATTTCTGGAAGCCACAGATTAGTGCGATCAGTTGAAGCATACATATAGAAATCTTGAGAACTTCTAAGTCTAGGGCTACGTAAGGAGACAAAATAAAGAGCAAAATTACATGCGCTGGAGGAGAGGGAGTTGAAGGCCAGTATTGAAGGATGAGACATTGAGGTAGAGTTGATGGAGGAGACCCAGAGTTTTCTGGATAGAATTGATGACTTGATTGAGGTCCTGCTTCGGATCATCTTGTGAAGCTGAAGTAACATCATTTTGGGGATTTATCACCCCATTCCCACCACTCACACCCATGCTTGCCATGGTATTCTGTGATGGATCCATATTAGTTATTTCTCAGTCTTCCAATGTAAAGCACTCAAAATCTGTGTCATCTACTGATCACCTGCGCAGATACAAGAAATTAAACGAATACTTTTACCAGAGTGAGAAATGTGATACACATCATGTTTGGTATATGAAGAGATTTAAAGACCTAAATCCATATTTCCTATGTCATATGAATGTGCCAACATGCCCCGAAGCCAACATCATGTGTACTAATAAGAGAACCACAAAACACATCATGTGCATTAGATAAACAGGATTAAGAGAACTATGTCGTGATTTCATATATCATATACATTATCAACATGCAATGAATAAAAAATTGTGTAATAGATAAAACTCCACGAACACTATTTATATTAGAGTTCCAATACCATAGAATGTGCCAAAGTGCAGCAAAGAAAACATAGACTTGGGATGCATTAAAAATTATTCATAACTTCGCTAAGTTTAAGCTTCAGAACCAAAAAAAAGAAAAAAAGTTGAAAAGTCAGGAGAACTACAGCTGGCAAGGAAAGAATTACTAACAAAAGAATGGCTAAATAAATCAATCCACCAGCTATTGAGGGAAATCACATGGTCCCTAAGGTATGGATTTCTTCAATTAAAACCCAGCCTATATAAAATTGCAAACAAATCAATCCAATCGTGGATCCGCAATTGATTATCAATAGAAATGGGGCATGTCACTAGAGCTCTTATTTTATTGGGTACAGTGGAAGCCAATTGTACTTGACATAGATCGTCATTCTGTTGTTTTGCGCAAAATGAACTGAATATCTGATGTTAATAGTTCCAGAAAGTAGCAGTAGGTGAAGTACGTTCCTTGAGGCACAAGACATTGGAAGCCTTCCAACTTAATCACAGAACAAATGCGTTTATATCCTCATTAAAAACCAATAGACAAAAGACAAAGGCATCTACCAGTTCTGAACCAAGATATCAAAATTGAAGACAAGGCCAATTAGCTTTCTGACAATTAGATTACATCAAGGTCTCTATACTATAGGCTTCAGATTCCTCTGCTAATGGCTTCCCCCAGCCAAAAAGCAAGAACATGCTGCCAAGTGTACAAGCACTTACTCTATAATTTTCCTTATTCATCTATCCCTCAAAATCACATATAAAATGATAAAAAAGGGGAATTTGATCCCATGTCTCTAGGCGAACAAGATGGAAAAAATTAGCCAGCTTTATAAGTTAATCACTAGGTCTCACCAAAAAGACATCCAGATCTGATTACATCACAGAGGATATGTGGGCTTTCGACAAAAGGCGTGAGGCGCAGAATATTTGTGTCGTAACATTAATTGATGGAATAAGCTCAGAAGGAGGTCAAAGTTTGAAGCTTTGCATCCTTGGTATCGAACTCAAGCATAAAAGATGCCCAATCATCCTTGTATTTTTCCTCTCTCAAAATGACATTATGACACCGTGATATGGTCCCAAAGAACACCATCATATAGAAAACAAAATAAGTTTCACACAATAATTCAGTAAACTCCGAACCAACTACAAGATGCCGAAGGGGAAAAAGTCACTATGTACGCCAAGCTCTTGCTCCTAAGACTCTAATTCGAACTAAAAAGAAAACCCGACACTCCTTAAAAACCTTGTGATCTCAGCATAACTAGGGCAAGCCTACATCCACTCATCTCTACGCAATTGCCCATGAGGTATAGAGACCTATGAAAACTCAAGCTCACCCTTACAAACCCAAAAAGGAAAAATAGGACCCAAAAAAACAATAACCACAATCAATGAGTGAGGCTCCCATTCAAATTGAACGCCAACTTTTCCGACGTAAACCCCTCCAACCTTCATCAAGCCAAGACCCAGTCGTCGAGAATCGAATGCAATATCTCAAGAAACAGAAAACCTCTCAATTCATCCATCTCAGCACCCCCAAAGCGGTTTCGCCCGACACCCAGCATACAAAGCTTCACGGCCCCCTGAGAAACCGCGAATGGGAGCGCGCCTGGACACAAATCCGCGTAATCAGGAAGAGGATTCGAGATCATGCGAGCTCACCTCGGCGACGACGGCTGCCGGGGCAAAGAAATTGACCCTTTGGACGCCGGAGGAGAGCCGGCGACACACCCGCCCGAGTCGACGCGGCGGGGCGACTCACTGAGTCGTCCGAGAGAGATTCCACGGGAAGTTCAGCTCGATTCCGAAAGCGCAGAAAGAGAGAGAGAGAGAGAGAGAGAGAGAGAGAGTTTTAACGCCCAGGAGAGCAGCAAAGAGGATTAGGGCTTCGACTGTTGCTTAAATCGTTCATTTTTCAGCGATTCAGTTGACCATAAAATTAGTCAAAATGTAATACATATATCTATGTGTGTACATATATATATATATATATATATATATATATATATATAATGTGACCCGATTACAATATCTAACCGCAAAAGTATGATAATTCTTTACTCTCTCAAGTTCAGTTAGAGGAACTCTAATGACTTTCAAATCCAAGGTCGCAGAAAACATGGGCAAATAAATTGCAAATAAATAGGTAAGTTGCTGCAACTTTGATCAAATGTTGGAGTAAATTCAGTTTGGGAATTCAATAAAGGCAAGATTCATATAATTTTTTTCGTTATTTAGCAATATCTACCTGAACGATATTTTATTTTAAATAGATAATTTTTTTCTCCCTAGATTCGCTGGAACCTTGCTCGATGTTTTGAGGTAAGTTTATTAGATGATTTTCTTTTGAATCGGGCCTAATTCGTCTTTTTTTTTTTTTTAAAATAAATTCTATTATTTGCCTATTGGTAATAATCGGCCAAATTGATGTCATGCAATGAATTGTTCTTTCTTTCACCGACGGAACAAGTTTTTATAAGAACCTCAAATTTTCAGGTTCTAAAACTATGTTCGCTGATCTTGAACACATTTATAAATGTTACAATCAATTGTATTGTTGATAAATGAAAAGAAATGGTTTACAATGCTTGTTCACACGGGTCTGGTCAACAATAGTTTAGATGGCAAAGCTACTGTGCAGGTTTAGTCAAAGTTGCTAGCATCTTCTATTTTCCTTTACCTTTCTTGATATTGCATTTTTGTTGGTTGGATTGTATTACTTGCATCACTTTCATATGTACTCCTTTTCGGCTAATGACCCACTGAAATCTCTTCGTGCATTGCAAGCATAAGAAAAAGTAGAACATGAAGAATATTTTCTTGGCTGTATGTGATGAGATGTGATAACATCATATGGGATAATCATTCAAAAATTGTGATTGAGTTTCTTGAGGAGAACAATGTTAAGAGGTTTGATTAACATTCTGTGTAAGCAAAATTATAGATCTTCTATGCTCTAGAGTGATGTAAGCCTAGTGATAGTGTGGGTTATTTTGGCTCTTAAAAAGGTTAATTTTTTTTAAACCTTTGTAGGTTCTATGATTCACTAGTTTCTTTGTTAATAAAATGTGGATATAGTTTCTACTCACGCTTGTGTGACTGGTGGTTGCTCATCTTAGACTTCTAGTATGTAAAGCTTTCTAGTCATCATCCAATGTGCACTCTCTTATGGCTTGGTTTTTTAAGGACTTTTGGGATTGACAACAAATACACCACCGTGCAATTCACCTGCGAGGTACTTATGCATGTTGTTGGTTTTATTATTACTATTTTTTTAATAAAACAATGTTCCAACTTCTTATAGAAACAAAGATTTTGGCAACAAGATTTCATTGATCTTTATGTTCATCTATCATCTGTTCATCTGTCCATTTATGTTTGCTCATTATCTCGACTACTGGAATTGTCCTAAAACTGACAGTGAGATATCATTGCAAGAGGAGGTTAGTGAATTCATGAAGATATCATCAAATATGTCACAATTAGTGATGTTGGTCCCTCCAACTGACAACGATGAGTATGTATTTTGCTATTGTGGCCTAAAATCTCCTCTACGTATAGCTAGGACAAGAGAAAATCAGGGAAGAAGATATCACGGCTTTTTGAGATACAACCCCAACAATAGAGGGGAAAGTTGTGATTTTTTTTATTTGGGTTGATGCATAAATCAATCAATCGGCAAGGAGCATGTCAAAAAAAATTCACTAGAGCAATGTTGAAGAAGAATCGGTGCCAACCCATGACGAAGATGATGGATGTTCCAAGGACACTAAAATCAAGGCTCTCGAGGCACAACTAAAACATGCAAAAACAAGATGTGGCAACACTAAAGAAAGAAAATTTCAAAACTAAGACATTATCGGTTGTGTTGTCCTTGTTTAGTAATATTAGCTTGCATATTATTTGGAAATTCGAAGGTGAAGGATGTCATGAGTTTGCCTTAGCGTGTGTTATTTTAAACATGTTTTGAACATGTATATCCACTTAACGGCTGTCCGAAATGCAAGGGCTAAACTCGGACTCAGATGGGATAGGATTGTGTGTGCCGAGCCCTTCGGGTGTCCTATTTTGGCAAAGTTTACCGTACCTCCGGCCCAACTCTTATGCATTCTCTTTCTCCGAATGCTTCAAGGAAGGCTAAGAGAAAGAAGTAAACGAGCAAGAACTCTTTTTCACACTCAATCCCTTGCTCATTCTTTCACTTCTTACTTGCAACTCTTCCTTTACACCTGAGATCAACCTATTCTTTTTCACAGCAAACCATGACGAGTCAAAAGAGTTCACACGCGCCACAACCACTACTTATCCTCCTTTTATGCAATTATGACTTACGATAGATTTTGTCTCGATCAGGATGTGATTGGTCATCCACAAAAAATCTATGAACCTAGTTGCCAGTTTCAATCTAGTTCCAACCAGGAATCGTCCTAATTCCTTGGCTTTTGATTAACCTTCTCATTCTTGCAACACCTTGCTTGTCATTGCATTCGGCATATATTGTAACAAGAATTATATAGTCCCCTGCATTACATGCACCAAGCTGGACCAGATTCTTAGTGGCAATCTCCCCTACACGCGCATTTTGGTGGATCTTGCAAGAACCTAGAAGAGTTCGCCAAATGACAGGATCGACCAGAAAAGGAGAGGTTCCTATGATTTTCAGCGCCTTTTCAAGCTTCCCAGCATGTCCATACAAATCAACCATGCATCCATAATGCTTAATTTCTGGCTTTAAGTTGAACGTAGAGCTCATCATGTGGAAAAACTCAACACCCTTGTCCACTAGGCCTTGGTGGCTACAGCCGACAGCAATCCTACGAAGGTGATGGAGCTGGGCCATGCACCTTCTCTCAAAATCTGCCTGAAGAAAAAGATGGCTTCATCCGCACACGCATTCACTCCATATGCGTTGATCATGTAGTTCCACGTGAAAACATTCCGTTTCGACATCCCATTAAAGACGGAAAGAGCCCCAACCAAGTCACCACATTTCCCATACAGGTCGATAAGAGCATTTGCAACATAAATGTTCCCCAAAAGTCCCTCTCGACTAGCCCTCATATGCAGTTCAACTCCCGTATTCAACGCCCCCACGGGAACGCAGCACGAGAGCAATCCCACCAACGTAAAGCTGTCGACATCCACATTCTCTTTCCTCAACCGACGGTAAAACCCTAAGGCTTCATGGTGCAGACCAGCCTGAGAGTAACAGGAGATCATGGAATTCCAAGAAACCAAGTCCCTCTCACTCTCAGACATACCTTCGAACACCTTCTGCGCGACCTCAACCAACCCATTCCCCGCAAAGCACCTCGTCAAATTCGTGTAAACCATGACATCTACCTCATACCCAGATCGAATCATGGTCCCATGAATCTCTCCACACTTCCGTTCGTCCCCGACTCTCTCACACGCCTTGAGAGCGAACGAGAAATAGTAGCCATCGGGGCAAGAAAAGGGAGACCCAAGGATACCCTTGTAGTAAAGAAGGGCCTCCCGAGGGGACGCGCCGACGGCGAAGCCTCTCATGATGGAGCTCCAATCGTGGCAGGCATTCGATGCGGTCGAACAGAGTCCGAGCGTAGGCCAAGCAACCCGAGACAGAGGCGGCGCAGAAGTGGAGAAGCTTGCCGAGATGGAGGGGTCGCTCTGGAGGCCGTAGACGAAGACCTGCGAGTGGATGGCCTTGATCCTCCTGAGGCTGTTGCACCCTTGCAGGAGGGCGAGGATGGTTTGCGCCGTTGACATGCGAACATGGTCCGACACAATGCTGAGCTGGGTGTGTTTCAAAAACTCAAGAGACGGATCGTAATTGGTCATTTGATCTTGTGTACTGTCCAATAACATGGATAACTTCTTTTGTTTAGCTAGAAAATCAATCGAATCCACATGATTACTGGATACAAAGAGCTCATCTGAAAGATATGCATAATCATCGTGCTAAGCCACGAGCTAGGTACCCCGACGTACTAGTTGTAAAAGGGTGCACAATAATGACCACTCGACTTTCTTGATTAGATAAGTATGTCTTGATCATCCAATTTCCGTGACCCATAAAATATATGTCTGTAACGGGTCTGAGTCCAAATAA
Organism: Eucalyptus cloeziana; assembly: GCA_014182715.1. Classification (NCBI taxonomy): domain Eukaryota; kingdom Viridiplantae; phylum Streptophyta; class Magnoliopsida; order Myrtales; family Myrtaceae; genus Eucalyptus; species Eucalyptus cloeziana. Next base: position 51,495,755 of record CM024636.1, on the reverse strand, counting down.
GAATTATCCAATTACACAGATACATGATGGGTTATGCACCAAGGGGATGGAGTGATGACATCAAGGACATGACATCGGATTTTTTGTTATCATTAAGTCGATGCTCGTTCGTAAAGTTGATCACTCATGTGCTCTTTTCACAGGCTTTGCACACGTGTATTGGGCAAGACCCTCGCGATGTTCAATTTATGTATAATCTTATTGCGTTTTGTTTAATGTAAAAGAACAGTTGATGTTCAATTCTAGATGAGGCAACTCGCCATTTGCATAAGAAGAAGGGAGTGGAATCTAATTTGCCAACTTATCCTGATCAAGTTGAATACAATAATTAGTCAATGCCAAAGCCATGGTCACTAGAGTGCTTGTCCTTGTTTTAATTTGAATCACAACGTGGGTTGTTGCTTTCATAGTGAACATTAATTGAGGATGTTCCGTGACTGGTTTAATCTATTAGTTTGTTAAAATTAATGTTGATAACAAATTTAGAGCAAGCAAGATTGAGACGCTAGAACGAGTTGCCTTCACATTCCATTTTTGATTTCATGATGTAACGTGGATTCTTTCTTAACAAGCATATAGTAATATAAAGGGGCCCGTGAAAACATAAGATGACGCTATAACAAGTCGCGTTCACGTTCCATTTTTAGGGAAAATAGTTAGTTTTCTTTTATTTGGTAATATGTTGAAAATCAAATAAAACTCTATCTTAAGATAGAAGGTGAAGAAGTTACCAAGCATTTTTGGTGAAAGACTCGTTAAGCTTGAAAAAAGGATTTTTTTTCCTACTCAAAGCAGGACATTTATTATTCCAAATTTATTTGCATCTATTTTATTTTGATCATAAATGTTTTTTCATTGACTAAAATGTGAAAGTTCGGCTAATTAATTTATGAAAAGCTCTTCTAATGAAACAAACCCACACATAGTAAATCCATAATCGAGACTTGCACATTTTAAAAATATACATTTCATAGTTATCTCTCTAATCTAATCATTCTTCTTATATATGATTATTGAAAAACAATTGGGATTGGAGAAAACCCATTGATCATATGGTCGATTCCTCTATGACTTTGAGATTAGTACATTTGTGACAAATTTACCCTAAACTAATTTATTCAACCACCAAAATGTATTTGTGACAAATATATCATCTGTTAAATTAAATTAATACCATGAAAAATCACAAAAATTGTAATTGTAACAAACTGAAAATAAAATCCTAAATCGATACACTAGTTAACTGTCGCGTGTTATTCAATTTAGTAATTTGATAGTAAATTTTAACAAAAACTAATAGAGGGTGAATTTATCACAACTATACCAATTTGAGGTAAATTTGTCAAAGGTGTATCGGTTTGGGGTTTTTGGTGGTAAAAAAAGTAGTTTCGAGTAAATTTGTCACAAATTTACTAGTTTTGGGTTTTTTTAAGGTATTAACTCTTATTTGTAATATAGCCACCTCGTGGTGGGCAAGTTGGTTAGGGCGCACACTGGCCACACGAAAGGCTGGGGTTCGATTCCCCTCCTTGTCATGTTGCGCCACTTAACTTGGGTGCCATGGGAGGTGGGTCCTTGCATTAGTGCTCCCTCGGATTTACGTCGCCAGCTATCAGCTGTACGGCGGTTCCCAGGTTGCCCAAAAAAAAAAAAACTCTTATTTGTAATATCATCTATCTACTCCACTTATTCCTGGCATTTTGGACCTTGGCGACTTTCGATCTCCTTATCCAATTGGTCGTTTTTCCACTCCATTTTTGGTGTTTGGCAGCATGCAAGTAATCGATGTCGGAATGCAACCTCCCCTCTTCGCATCTTTTAAAACTGTTACAAGTCCACCCAGCACATGAACTTTGGTCCCCCTTTGTTTAAAAATTGGCCTTCAAATTGGAAAGCCAACAAGATTAATTATATTCACATAAAAGTAGGATGTGATAGTACCATCCAAAACTTGTACCGTTGCGAAATTAGGTTGTTGTAATGAACTCATTTGATATGCCTTCGAATAATTGTTTAAAAAGTTCTAAATTCATTGTATGGCCGCCATTCCAATTCTAAATTTTCAATTTGGCTAATTTCGATCATAAACTTTTTGATGATTTTTTCAATATAGTCATTCTAATCAATTTCACTCAAAATCACATTTAAACTGATAAAATTAAGGGAATTTGATGCCATGACTCTAGGCGAATAAGATGGAAAAAAATATTAACCAGCATCAAAAGTTGGCCGCTAGATTTAATCTGGAAATCCCTAATCGAGACTTGCACATTAAAAAAATATAAATTTCATAGTTATCTCTCTAATCTAATCGTTCTTCTGAGATATGATTATTGAAAAACAATTGGGATTGGAGAAAACCCATTGATCATATGGTCGATTCCTCTATGACTTTGAGACTGGAAAGATAGATTTAATCTGGAAATCATAAGATAAACTTACATTCCCATTAATAGATTCATATTGCATTTAACAAAAACAAAAAAAATCTTGATGGTATTAAATTATTAATAGTGAGTTAGAAAGGGAAATGTGAAATGCTTTGTTGGATATTGGAATTTGTCCCACTTAGCACTTGCCAACGGATTATTGTGGACCAATCCTTACAATCTCACCAGTGCTGCCTTCGAAAATAATTAATAGGAATAAGGAACACCAATGCACGGATAATCACCATTGACCAACAACGCGTACATTGAGAAAGTCTGCATCGATTAATGTAAATATTTGTGTTCGTTATCTTATGTATAATATTATCTCTCCCTTGCGAAAACTCACGTCAATACCAGCATTCAGAAGGATACAACGAACATGGACTTAAACTCGGATATTGCGCGAGCAGTAAATGGATTGGCCCACGAGATCTGGATCCAACCAAATGATGTCTAGAGCTGTCAATTCAATGGCGAAGTCCTCGCTTCTTCTCTCTAGTATTCAGATGCATCTTGGCATTTAGCTTACTAAAGCTACCACGGTCCTGCTTGAGTTTCTGCTAGCTATAGCTTATCTGAAAATGAGAGGGGGAGGATGCCTGTGTTTGGCAACTATGCAGCTCCTTAAGCTACTTTGGTTAACGATTAAATCTAACTAAATTTCCTAAAAAACCCCACATACTTATGGGTTTTGCAATTCTTGCGTAAATCTAGGGGTATATAACATGGCAAAGTACTCGGAGGTTTGTTCAGATTCTACATTGAGATTGAACATATTTTGATAGAATTAGATCATTTTATCTCAAATTTTGAGCCCCTTGATCACGATTTGCCATCATGATTATCTGTTTATGCCTCATCAAAGTTGCATCTTTCCATGTACACAGCTGATTTAAGTTCGCTGATTCACCAGATCTTGTTCGAGGACAAGATAGAGAGTAAAAAGCCAAGTTTTATTTTGTTTGATCAGTCAAACATGTTGGAGCAGGTAATTTATTAACGTATTAGACAGATCATACACAAATTTTCTAAGGAAGCCCTAAAATTGACTTTAGTAGCGCAAAGTGGTAATATCTTCCAACCTTTTTTCAGCAGCTCAAAACCTCTTTTATTAGATAAAAAGGGTACATAAAGATTACAAACATGGGGTTTATGCGACCAATGAAGATAATAATTCTTAGAGGAGTAGAATGTAAATTGCAATGTCAAACTTGATTCTATTTGTGGGCCAAATCAAACTTGAATTGAAGTGTCTGTAATTTTACAAGGAGACTAGCTCTTGGGGGCGAGCTTAGCCTTGATCATCTTGACCTCCTCAACATCAATCTGGAATGCCTTGGCCAACACGTCATTAGGCACCGTGGGCTTGGCCCCAAACAGCACTGTCGTGATGATTTGAGTCCCTGCCAATTGGCTGTTGAATGCCGCGATGACGGCTGCGGGGGCATTCTGGACGTTCTTTTGGAAGTGGATCAATCCTCTAGGGAACACAAAGATCTCGCCCGCCTTGATGGTCTTAGCAATGAAGACGTTAGTCGTGGTTATGAATCCGACGTGTAGCTCCCCATAGAGCACGAACACTATCTCAGTGGCTCGTGGGTGGGTGTGGGGTGGGGTGAGGCCGAAAGGAGCATAGTCAACGCGGTGTAGGGACACGCCAAGGGTGTTGAGGCCCGGGATCTTTTGGACGTTGGCCATGTTCACTAGAGAGCCTAAGGTGTTGTTGGTGAGTCTAGGTTTGGCTAGCCCGTCAAAGAAGAAGTCCGTTTCGCTGAAAGCCGCTTTGCACGGGAATCCATTAACTATCACTTCTGTTCAACACAATAAAAGTATGAATCATACAGTGCCTTAAACGTGCATATTATTTGATCAGTGAGAGAAACTTATGAGCCCTATACTACAAAAACAGTTTGGCTAATGAAACAAGAAAGAATAGCGCCACAGAGTTCCTATCATTGAGAAGTATGAGAGAAAACAAGCCATGTGCATGTTAGAATTAATGTCTAGGGTTTATCGATACTTGTCTAGAGTTGTTAGTAGTTTAAGAAGAAAACTATATGAAACGCACATTAACAAGCGTATATGCTCTTACTGGAAGCAAGATCGGCAACACAGACATCTTGGAGCATGTCGGGATCAGTAGAAATGACGCCCAAGAAGATGGCGAAGTTCATGACTGTAACAACAGTGGCCACCATTCTTGGACCGATCTCCATTGTTAATGGCGTGCAAAAGGAAAGTGAAGAAGAAAGCTTGAACGGGCAAATGATATCTTCTTTTCAGCTAGGAGGGGAACTATTTATAAGGGAGAAATAGGACATATTAGGCATTGACTTTTGAATGCAGCTACAAGTTCAAACTTGAAAGCGTGAAACGTGTCTATTGGCTCCAAAGAAAATGCTTCTCAAACTCGAATAATTAATTACCAATTAATTGGAAAAAGAGAAAAACTGCTTAAATTTTTTTTAATGATTAAAATATATGAGAATGAACTTCTGCAATAATTCCTAGCTCCTCTGTCATTTTTATGCCTTTCTATTGATAGAAAAGCAGGAGGAGCTCGAAACTTGGAAGGTGGAATGACATGCCAAACTTCTTTTATAAGGCTCCTTTTAACAAGTCAGAAATTTTCTCGACAAGGTCAAGAGAGTGCCCTCAAGGGCTGATTCTTTCATGAATTTGCTATTGCTATCAAAACCTTATTTCATGCTATTCTTCGAACCCCTCTTTTTCACTACGAAACAAATGCTCGACACACTAAACTTATAAAAGGTTTACAATTATGGGGTGTTTTTGTAAATTTCTCATAGTGCTTAAATATAATTATACTCATCTCAAATGCCCACTTACACGTTAGTATATTATTTAGGAAATTAATTCCACAAACCATTTGCTATCACTATCACCACTCTCTGTCTATATATATATATACATATATCAAGATTCGATTCTGACTCCAAATATGCACTCTCTGTCTATATATATATATATATATATATATCAAGATTCGATTCTGACTCCAAATGTGCTCGCGAGTTGCATCAAAATCACGGTTACTTCTATGTGCATCTCTGAATTCATTACCTATAGAAAAATACACATCTTAGTTTATCACGTAGCGACCTAAAAGGAAGGCTTCTGCACATGCAACCTACCAGGGCACATGAAACCTACTTTATCACGTAGCGACCTAAAAGGAAGGCTTCTGCACATGCAACCTACCAGGGCACATGAAACCTACTAGGGCATATGGCATATGCTTTGTACGCGTTTGATGGTTTACATACTATTTGGACTTCTGAAAAGTCGTTTGGTTACGTTTGTAAAATCAATTTTTATATTCTTAAATGCAATAAATGAGGGTATCCTCCATCTTTTAAGAGCGATCAGCATGTTTGAAGTTTTTATTCGTTCTTCAATAATTAAAAACTTTCTTGTGTCTGATGATAAATGATGAGAATATCCTTCGAATATATAGACTAGTTCTTTGAATGTTATATAGAAATAAATGTGCTACTTTTGTTAGTTCTAACTAATTGACATTAACTACTGGGATTCGCCCTAGTGGCCATCCTTTCAACATGGAAAGGGGAGGTGAGGGGTTCAAATCTTCACCTTCTCAGGGGAGGATGGGGTGGGGACGCGTAAGTTTCAAGAGTGGGTTTCGACTCCCACGCCCTGCAAGAGGTAGGGCAAAAGTCTGAGCGTGAGTGTAGAATAGGAATAGAGTAGGACTGACAAAAAAAAAAAAAAAAAAACTAATTGACATTAACCGACCAAAAAAAAAAAACTAATTGACATTTATTTTCATTATGATGAAATATATCATGGAGTAACACAAATAAAAGGTATAATAACATCTGCACATGACGAACATTGTATAGCGAGCTGAAAATATATAAGCATTTACTATTCTGCGTAACCAAATATTGTTTTTGATCGAAAGAATGTTTAAATAAAAATAAACAAGTTAAAATGATTTATAAATATTAGCTCTGGAATTTTCAAAGGCCTTTACTGAATTTGGGAAAGGCTCTGAGGACGGCTCTGGAATCTTATAGTTGGAGACAATTAAATATGACATATCTAAATGAAACTAGCATTTTAAGCACATAGGTTTAGGGTTTTGGCAGGTCATTTATTTATAAGGCTAATACTTTGAAGAATTCTAAATTGATACATTTATGACAAATTTATCCTAAACTAATTTTTTGATCATAAAAAACCTCAAACTGGTACATCCGTGATAAATTGACCCCAACTAATCATAAAAATCCTAAATCGGTACACTTGTGACAAACTTACTCCAAATTAATTAATTCAACCGCTAAAAACCCCAAACCGGTACATTTGTGACAAATATACACTACGTTAAATTAAATTTAATATCACGAAAAATCACAAAAATTATATAACTATAACAAACAAAAAAATAAAATTCTAAACTGATACATCAGTTAACTGTCACGTGTTATTCAATTTAGTAATTTGACAGTAAAATTTAATGAAAATTAACATAGGGTAAATTTATCACACCTATATTGGTTTGGGGTAAGTTTGTCAAAGGTGTACCAGTTTTGGATTTTTGGTAATAAAAAAATTAGTTTGGGGTAAATTTGTCACATGTATATCAGTTTGAAGTTTTTCAGGGTATTAATCATTATTTATAAATCATCTATCTACTCCACTTATTCTTGGCATTTTGGCCCTTGGCAACTTTCGATCTCCTTATCCAATTGGTCATTTTTCCACTCCATTTTTGGTGTTTGGCAGCATGCAAGTGATTGATGTCGAAATGCAACCTCCCCCTTCGCATCTTTGAAAACTGTTACAAGTCCACCCAGCACATGAACTTTGGTCCCCATTTGTTTAAAAATTGGCCTTCAGATTGGAAAGCCAACAAGATTTATTATATTCACATAAAAGTAGGATGTGACAGTACCATCCAAAACTTGTACCGTTGCGAAATTAGGTTGTCGTAATGAACTCATTTGATATAGCTTCTGATAATTGTTTTAAAAGTTCTAAATTTATTATATGGCCACAATTCCAATTCTAAATTTTTTAATTTGATCAATTCAGTCCTAAACTTTTTGATGATTTTTCAATATAGTCATTCTAATTAGTTTTACTCAGAATCACATTTAAAATCATAAAATTAAGGGAATTTGATGCCATGACTCTAGGCGAATAAGATGGAAAAATATTAACTAGCATCAAAAGTTGGTCGCTAGGTCTCATAAAAAACACATCCAGATCTGATTACATCGCGGAGGATATGTGGGCTTTCGATGAAAGACGTTGGGAGCAGAATAGGTGCATAGAAACATTAATTGACGGAATAAGCTTAAAAGGAGGTCAAAGTTTGAAGCTTTACATCTTTGGTATTGAACTAAAGCATAGAATATGTCTAATCACCCTTGTAATTTGCCTCTCTCAAAATGACACTATAACACCGTGATATGGTCCAAAAGAACACCATCATATAGAAAAAAACAATAAGTTTCACACAATAATTCGATAGACTCCGAAACAACTACAAGATGCGGAAGGGGAAAGTCACTATATAAGCAAAGCTCTTGCTCCTGAGACCCTAATTTGAACCACTCAAAAAAATCCAACACTCCATAAACTAAATACATACAAGCTCAAGTGCAAAACCTCATGATCTCAGCATAACCATTGGAAGCCTAGATCCACCCATCTCTGAGCAATTAGCCACGAGGTAAAGAGACCTATCAATGCGCAAACTCACCCTTAGAAGTCAAAAAAGAACAATAGGACAAAACACACGCACGCGCACACTTGTAAACCCTCCTCCAACCTTAAGTCCATCATCAAGCAAAGTCGGTTTTACATTTTGGCCAAGTTTTTGGTCAACTCAATCGAGAATCAACGCAACATCTTCAAAAAAAAAAAAAAAAAAAACTCTCAATCCATCCATCTCAGCACCCGGCAAACAAAGCTTCACGGCCCCGAAAAACCGTGAATGGGAGCGCGCCCGACAGAGGGGACATCGTGCACCTTGCCGGACACAAATCCGTGTAATCAGGAAGAGGATTCGAGATTATATGAACTCACCTCGGCGACGACGGCTGCCGGGGCAAAGAACTCGAGTCGACCCGGGGTGGGGCGACTCACTGGGCCGTCCGAGAGAGATTCCACGGGAAGTTCAGCTCGATTCCGAAAGCGCAGAGAGAGAGAGAGAGAGAGAGAGAGAGAGAGAGAGAGAGAGAGTTTTAACGCCCAGGAGAGCAGCAAATGAATTGGGGTTTCGAATGTTGCATAAATCGTTCATTTTTCAGCTATCGAGTTGACCATAAAATTAGTCAAAATCTAATATATATATATAATACCTGATTACAATATCTAACCGCAAAAATCTGATAATTTTTTATACTCTCAAAAATTCAGTTCGAGGCCTTTGATGACTTAAATTTCAAACCCAACGTCACGGCAAGAATGTGCAAATAAATTGCAGATAAATGGGTAAGCTTTGCAACTTTGATCAAATGTAGGAGCAAATTCAATTTGGGTACTCCGTAAAGATTCGTATAAATTTATTTTTATTTAGCAATATTTACCTATACGACTTTCTTCTTTGATATTTGAAACTACAAATAAATTTTGTAAATTCTAAAACATGACACATCTTTTTACATAATATCCGAAAATTTCAAGCAATTTCGAGTTTTCATGCTAAATTTAAGTAAAAGTTAAAAGTTAAGAGCATAAGTGATTTTCAAATCACAAAAATATTCTGAATTGAAGGTGAGGAGGATTTCTCTTTGGCGTTTCATCAAACACTTGATGAACAGCTAGTTTAGAGTCAACCAAGAGAGAAACAATGGAACAATAGAAGTTGAGAATGAGTAATCAGAGATAAAGTGTGTTGACACCTAAATTTTTGCCCAAAAATCATTTCCAAAAAAATGGGAACTTGTTTTTTCACAAAAATATTTCAAGTTAAATTCTTGCATATAGATTATGTAGGCATTTAATATAGTGTTTTAAATGGAATATGTTTTTCCTTCAAAAAAAAATTTACAAAAAAAAATTAATTAAATATATAAAAAAAATTAATATAAAAAATATAAAAAAAGGAAAAAGAAAAAGAAAAAAAGTTGGGGCCAATGATCTAAATGTGACTAGCCAAGCCCAGGAGGTTAGATTGGAATTAAAATGGCAAATTGGGGCCAAATTGCAATTTCCAAAAGTTGAGGGACCAATTCGCAAATTTTGTAAAATTTTGCCCGAACCCTTAAATCATCATCTTGGTCACCAATTAAGTTGAAATTGAACTTGGGCCAACTCGAATCAATCAAATCGGACGAAAAGGACCAAATTTGCATTGGAATGGGTATTTTCGGCTAAGAAAATGGCCAACTTTGAGGGATTTTCTTGCAATATTGAGTGAGTAAAATTATGAAATCTAGCCAAGATCTTAAACTACTATACATGAGCTTGCTAATTGATCAAAAATCACAGCCAAATTAATGGATTAAAGCACTCAAACGAGCTACCAAAACCTAGTCCATGAATTGGTCTCATTTCGGAGTTGCTGAGTAAGCAACTTGGTGGCCCCACCATATCCCACTCAGCCGCCCATCCAGCCTGATCTTTGCACGTGATTGAAGACCATAATGAGTAGTGCCAGTGGACGGAAATTGGCCAGGGATAAGCTGCTGAATGCACGGGAAAGTCGCAGCAAAACCCGCACACTCAACAGCTGCAAAACTTCAAAATTTTGGCTAAGTCAGAAAGTGGGTAGACTGCTCAGTTGGTGGGTTTGGCAGGTGGACAAAAAGCTGACCAAGGGATTGATGATTTGGGTGGATAACATCTACGAAGCATGCTCTTTGGAGGGAAGAGAGAGAGGAGAAGAGAGAGAGAGGAGAGAGCTCGGGATCGTTCCCCAAAGACACCTTCAGAAGCAACTCCAGAAAGCAAAACCCAGAAATTCCAGACCGATCTTGAGAGAGAAAAACGAAATTTTCACCCACCTGCGGCCAAAATTAGCCAAAATCTTCAACTAGAGAGTGAAACTTCACTCAAAGAGCTTTCCATCCATAGGTCGCACGTCCCAAATGGAGTTCGGGAAGGCCTCCTAAAGCCCCCGAAAACTACCCTCCTGGCGGGCCAAGAAAGTCTGAAAATTTTTCTAAGTGTTGAGCCTGGTTGGTCATGAGTGAGTGAAAGCGAGTGTTTTTGAGAAATTTGAGAGATAAATGAGGAAAGACATGACTTACAAGCCAAACTAGAATACATATAGTTTTGTTTTGTTTGAATTTGGCCAACAAAAGAGGTTTTAAAGCTTGATTTTGGAGGTTAATGAAAACCTTCATTATCAGTTCTTTCTTTGCAGATCTTGTTTTCCAGTTGAAGAAGCCAACTTCCACGGGCCCCCGAGGATAATTTCTTGGTTTCTTGAGCGAAGAACCACTTGAAAGGGAAACTAAGAAGCAAGGTAAGCATCCTAGATGTATTTTCTTTCGAGTTTGAGTATGTTTTAATCATGAAAATCAAGAGGAAAAGCAGCCCGGAGGACTGATTTTCGAGGTGAAAATTTTTCTAAGTGTTGGGATCTCTTCAAGAGTTTTGCATGTGTGCTTCTTGGAGAGATCGTTTTGATGTCTTTCGGTGGACCATTCTCTATGATTTTTATTGCATTTGAAAGCTCATGTTACCTACTTTCATTCGGATTAAGTAGTGTTTCCCTTAGATCTTGCATGTGATAAGTGTCGGGGCTTGAACATGGGCATACAACCTGTTTGCTTGACTTGGGTTCAAACCCAGATTTGCAAAATCAGCTCAAACCCGTGTATTTGAGGACAATTTTAGATGGGTTCTTGTGTGTTGTAGGCTATGATTTCTATCTAATATTGCTCCTTGCATGTGGTAGTATAATCTTGATGCTTTAGTTCCACATAATATTGCTCATGGATGAAGATTGAAGGCCGCAAACATGGCCCGGCGAAGCTGTTTTGGGGTGATTTAATGCACGCCAAGTGTTCGATGAAATGCGCAAACCAAGTTTCGATTTTGAAACGGTCGATTTGAGCTTGATTATTGTGATATTCACGTGCTGTGTTACTCCATGTTAGCATAGATCGGTTTAAGGAACTATTAATAATATTTTTTTAAAAAAAATATTAAAAAAAAGAAAAATATGAAAATTTCAAAAATATCAAAAAATGTTGGATGTTATCAAATTAAGCCAAAAATGACATCTAGAAGGTTTTCCTAATTTTATAAAGTCATTTTTCCTAATTAAATGATATTTTGGTATTTTAGAACCACTTTTGTAAACAATCTATTATGCGTAAATTAAAATTAATTAGAGTAATTGCATGCATCTAGAGTAATTTCATGCATATTTAAATTCTCATTTTGCTCACGGGGGTCCTGTCCCGGGGCGTGATAACAAGGCCATGTAATATTATTTGCCCGACTTGTATCGGGTCTTTCTTTTCTGCATTACTTTCAAGTCCTTCCAATTTCTTAGATGTTTACTTATGCACTGCTTTTCATTAATTTGAGTGTAAATTTCTTTTCTAGATTATGTTAGGATTAGTCTAGATATTAAAAAAACCTACAAAAACATTTGCATGGACGCTTAGCGGTTTTGTAAGGATTATAATTGATAATCAATATTGTGTGGCCATTTAGATGAACAACCTTTCAAGTTAGTGGTACCGCAGGGGCGCTAACAGAAACATTAGCGTAAACAAGTCCCCGTTCCTAGAAATCTCTGGTTGCGTAAGAATCGAGACAATACTCCCGTGCCTCGATTGGTTTCTAGCCGACCCCAATAGGCTAGTGGCGACTCCTAGAAATATTTAGGTTGTTAAGAACTAAAAAACAAAATCCAACGTCACGCGAGGTATGGGCTTGGGAGAGCCCGCGCCTAATTTAGGGCCATTGGTCCGCCTCTTTAGGCAAATACCTCTAAACCATTCCTTCTTTTCCCCCGGACGGAAAAAAAGAGGTCGTGACAGCTTGGCGACTCCGCTGGGGACTTGGTTGCAAACCTTAGAGGACTTAGGCCGTAATAACTTGATTGGTTGTTCACTAACATAGTCTTCATTTGATAGCGCGTGTCAAAGTCGCGTGGAAAATAAGGTTAGTCTGCTAACAATGTGTTAAATGTTTTTGTAGGTTTGAAGTAATAAGGGGTGGAGTGTTTGTTAACCCATTTCTTTTACAAGGAGGCGTAGGAATGTATGCTGATATGGATGATATTGAAGTGTTGTTTGGATATCAATTGTTGTGCATGCCTTCATACTTGCACTACACATTTACACACACAACCCGCGATCTAAAACCCCGATCGCACCAGAAAGCCCATAGGAGGTGCCAAAAGATGGAACCCGTGCGGGGAATGACCCATGGTTATCCACTTTTGGTCCCGCTCATTATGATTAATGATAAAGAGAACTATCCGACGTAAGTGCGGAGTGGGGAAAACTCTTTTGATCTAATCAAAATGGGGACTTTAAGCCTTTAGAATTCCACCTTTATGCGTCAAACCTCACAAGTTTACATCCGCATGTCTATGTGATTTAAAAAAAAAAAAAAAAAGTCTCTTCACCCACTTGTAAGTACGATTTCTCCATCTACTTGCTCACTTCGGATTGAAATTTTCATTTTTTGAGATTCACGGAAATCAATGGAATGCCCTTGAAAATATAGGCTTGCCACTCACTCTTGATAAACAAACATTTCAAATGCATCTGATCTGGCCTAGATTAGAACATATGTTTTTGTTTAAATTTTCAATTACAAACTCAAAGTCACATTTTGTATAGAAATTCTTCCAAGTCAAGATTACATTTTGGGGCATAGAATTAAAATCAAATTTTCAAGAAAATTCTTGGTCGCATTTTGAAATTCAAATAACATTTTGTGTATTGATTTCTCAAAATAAAAATCACCTCACCTTTGCATGAGTGAAATCGCAAATTAATCTTTCAAAATCAATGCCCCATTTGTGTATGAAACTTTTGGAACAAAGTGGGCATTCAATTGATAGCCGCGGATCGATCTTTTAATGGAATCTCCTCTTACTAATAAAATCTTGACTAAATACCAAATTCTCGTAAGTGGATACTACGGAGGAGGTATCGTCACCTTGATTTCATTGTAAGAGGCGGCTTTATTGAAAGATCAATTTTTCATTCATGTACTGACATTATTTTCCTTTCGCAGGTCATGCGTGACAACCATTCCTTGAACTCCTCTTGCTTGACCATGCCAAAAGTGGACTTTAAAGCCAGGATGAGAATTGTGCTTCTTATGCTCCTCTATGAAAGAGCTGTTTGTACTTTATCCTTGTCATTATTCCTATTAGGAATTGTGTTTTGCGTTTGGGTTTTGATTGTGGACCCAATCAAATGCTTTTGTAAATCATACAACTCACATTTTTGAATAATGAAGTTAGAGTTCATAAAAATCATATTCTTTAAAACACTTGAAGTGTTCCAAACGGACCCTCGGGCTGAGTTTTATGCCTTAGCTTCAAAATGTTTGAAAAAAAGTTTTAAGAATAACTTGCATAATATTTTATCTCTTCATTTAATCGCTTTTGCAGGTTGATTCGCAGAACGATGCTTTAAGGGGGTAAGGTTGTAATCGTTCCAATAGGGATTCCTTATGCAACCACTAACTCGATCATCCATTTTTGTCAAACAGGTAAAATGATGGTTACTTCCTTCGGAAAGACAAAACCGCGGGCCTGTCCCTAATAGACATATGAATTCAAACATTGCTATTAAGTGTGAAAAGAACCGTCAAAGCCTCGAAAATCACAAATCTACCGGCTTAACGGCAATCTTTATTGCTTCGAAGGTGGTTTCCACAGAAGTTCCACATCCTAGACGATCTTATATTAATTTGACATTCTTTGTGGAAAAAGAAATTTATAGACATTCTTTGCCATCAAACTATTTCATCGGTTGCAAACAAGAAGCAACCTGCAATTCCTACACTTGCCAATGGTGTCTTGGCATCAAATCCTATATGGGGATAATTATTGTTGGTCGCAAGACAACACTTCAAGATGTAGATGTACACAAACAAGAATCGGTCATCAAATGTTGCCTTCAAATAAAAAGTGGTAATCGTTTCAAGTTAACTTCGATTTATTTTAGGAATGACTTGTCCTTGTACTTTGTGCAGATTTTAGTGAGGCAAATTACTGGCAAGCAATAAGACTACAGGGGGAGAACAACCTGGTTCAGAATCATACGATCTCTAAAAGAAAAGGGTGTATTCGTTCCAAAAGTCAAAACAACTCATTTATAAACTGACATAGCCATCCATGCTTACAGATTGTGAAGTGGGAAATGCATTGACACAACAAAAATGGCGAAAGATCACCAAGCCTAAAAGGGAAAATTTTAATTGGGGCAGATGGCCACAACATGGATCAGGGAAACACAATGCTTGAGTCATCCGGCTTCTAAAAAGGGAAAGATTCAAATGGAATAAACATTTGCCAAATGAATTGCTGTCAATCAAGAGAGCAAATCCCTCTCCATAACCAAGGAAACGGGATGGAGCGATATCATCATATATGCTTTGATAAATGGGGCAAGTCACTCAAAGTAGAGCAACTCTCACCCGTGAAGCAAGATGAAACAAAGTCAATTGATTCAGCATAAAAAAGGAGAAAATGTACACATTGACCGCTAGAGCAACACCTTATACCAAGAAGGCATGCTAAGGCCCAACCATCCATTTTGATGGAATCAATGGAGTAAAACATCCAAGGAGCAATGCCCTCACATGTCGAAACAAGGAGTACCCCTCTCCTTTCATCCTTGATGTCCACTTAGAATGAGTGAATTAGATAACATCTTTGAAAGCAAGATCTTCAAGGAAATGTTAACACTGAGGAGCAAAGGCACATGAAGAGGAAACACAAGACATTTAAAGTCAGATGTTGGAGAAGGGTAATTCGGTATCGTTTCCAAAATGCCTCATCTAAACTTCATTTTTGACGTAGTTCCCTTGTTTGACAGGAAGCGTCGGTATTCGAGGAACAAACTCGAGAAATTGATTTAAGCAAAATACATATCGACCAAGCAAGCATATGGTGGTAACACATGTCAAATTCACCTAACTTGGTTTAAAAGATGTGTCGTTTTAAGAGCCGGTTCAATTAAATAAAAAAGGAAGCGCCCCATGAACACTACTTGCGCTTCGGCCTAGTGGTATGGGGAATGAATGAACGGGTCCGAGAGGTACGGGGTTCGATCCTCGGAAACGGCAACAAGGTTGCCATGTAAAAAAATAAAATTAAAAAAAAAAAAAACTTTTTGCATCTCTTACTTTTGCAAAATGAGGAAAATGCTTGAACTAATGAGACCAAAGACCCGAGAATCTCTTCAAGTCTTAAAACAATAGGTTCATGCTGCTGTTTGCCGCCAAATGGTGAAACTGACCAAGGGTAATGTTGTATCGTCTCCAATTTTACGATCCCTGAGGATTCATGTACTAACACATTCTCTTTTGTTCTTTGTAGGGTCACCTGACTACTAAGGCACAGGTAAGTACCCTTCTTCTCAAAATCAAATGGAAAATAAATGGAGAATTTCCATCGCAAAAAAAGAACATTTAGTGTTTTTCTAGAAACAAGCGCAAAAAATGGAAATTGAAGAAACAAGTTTTCCATAAGGTTTGCAAAAATCTTTTTACCTTTAAATTGTCCATCCACTCGATGGATCACTCATTTGGAATCAAAGTTCTCTATGGAGATTAATCCACTCAGATGATCTCAACAAAATGAAAGGCGATGTTGCTTATGCCAAGCGAGAAACACTTAGGATGAGGAAAGGCAACCCATTTCCAAACATGTCCTTTAAGCACTCGAGATTCGAGCGAAAAAGAAAACCCATGTCGTTTAAGGTCAATGAATTCATTCGCAAGTGGTACATAGATCAAGATGATAAGAGGCATTTCTTTCCTCTATCATACACACTACAGGTGACAATAGTTAGCCCATTTGAGCCTTTTAATGTGAAGAATTTTCTACAAAATACCCCTGTCAAGAACCACCCCACGATGGGGTAATTATGGAGGTTTGGGTTGACATTATTTAGAGAGGAAAGATGAGAAAGGTTTCTTTGCTCTCACTTGCATAAATCTTTTTGCGGTAACTTCAGGTGAATTCTTATGGAAGCTCGAAGCATCCCAAGGTGAAGAAGAGCATTCTTTTCTCTACCCAAACACCGATACCCTTTGCTTAAACCATATTGAGCCTAACTATTCATTTCTAAAACCCGAGTGGTGATTATCTCCCCACATTTGGGGCAAGGCATATGATTTGCCAAGGCAAGTGATGTTTATATGAGAATATGAAAAGCATCTTGAAAGTCCTAAGAGCTTAAAAAGTTCAAAAGAGCAAAAGTCAAATGAAAATTAGGGGGTATGAAAAAGCAGTATGTCTGGTAAAAGCAAGGCTAATACCCATCACAAAAAAAAAAAAAAAATTTGCATCGAGAGGAATATCTCTGTGAAACAAAAATGGCAAAAAAAAAAAAATGCCTGCATTGAAAAGAAAATCATTGCAAATGCAAAAGCCATTATATTAAGATGATTAGTCAAAGGACTTTCGAGACAATTTGAATTTTAAAAGTCAAGTGCTTAAAAAAAAAAAAAAAAGGGGGATGATATGGTAATGATGCCATGATAATCACCAACTCTCAAATCCCCCATCGACAAAAAGATCTAAGCCTTTTGAGCCTTTCACCGAACCAACATTACAACCTATTCCCAAAGTGTCTTCAGATTGGGATAATTCGAGTGGAAATCAGGATTTCTAAAGAAGATGCCGCTTGAAGAAGTGAGGGCAAGGTTGTCTTTTCTCATCTTAAGATTTCTTGACTTGTAAACCTGGCGAAGATGTTGATCAGTGATTAATTCATTTCATAGCCAATGATGCTTATCCATTGCTAAAACCATGACCAAACCCGCACTACGGTCCTTCTAAAAGACCTCTTAGATTGGTCAATGTGTACTTATTGCGAATGATTCAAAGCCTTGCACATTGGAAGAGTGAGATTGAGTGATCAGTTTATTTCCCACATGAATAGATGGGATCAAATAGCCATTTTTCTTGAGAATATGTGAGAAGCCCTTTCTGACTAAGGGTCCTTGCTTGGCATACTTAACAGACCTTTCTCATAAGTCAAGGTCATTTCAACAAGGATTTTTCTCCCAAGAGAATTTGACGATTAATGATATCATCCGAGCGTAATGACAGTTTTGCGAGTTTGTCAAGTGGTCGGAATTAATTTGATTTGTTTATGCAATCATCACCGATACACTTTTGATATTGTTTCTGATGACATGTGCTGAAATCGATCTCATCTAGTATGCTTTCGTTACTAGAATACTTGTTATAATGAATTCTATTTGATGTGCAGTACCCATTTCAAAATATTTGCGAATGACAGGTTTCTCCAGTGAAACCATGCAATTTCAAAGGGTTCATGGGTTAGCCTTAAACCATGCATTTTCAAAAGGTTCTTGGTTATCCTTAAACCTTGCAATTTTAAAGGGTTCATGGGTTCGCCTTAAACCATGCATTTTCAAAAGGTTCTTGGTTATCCTTAAACCTTGCAATCTTAAAGGGTTCATGGGTTCGCCTTAAACCATGCATTTTCAAAAGGTTCTTGGTTATCCTTAAACCTTGCAATTTTAAAGGGTTCATGGGTTCGCCTTAAACCATGCATTTTCAAAAGGTTCTTGGTTATCCTTAAACCTTGCAATCTTAAAGGGTTCATGGGTTCGCCTTAAACCATGCATTTTCAAAAGGTTCTTGGTTATCCTTAAACCTTGCAATTTCAAAGGGTTCATGGGTTAGCCCTAAACCATGCATTTTCAAAAGGTTCTTGGTTATCCTTAAACCTTGCAATTTCAAAAGGTTCTTGGTTATCCTTAAACCTTGCAATTTCACAAGGTTCGTGGGACTGCCTTAAACCACACGGTTAGTGGGTCTGCCTTAAACCACACAGTCAATGGGACTGCCTTAAACCACACGGTTCGTGGGACTGCCTTAAACCACAAGGTTCGTGGGACTGCCTCAAACCACACACGGTTAGTGGGACTGCCTTAAACCACAAGGTTAGTGGGACTGCCTTAAACCACACGGTTAGTGGGATTGCCTTAAACCACACGGTTAGTGGGACTGCCTTAAACCACAAGGTTCGTGGGACTGCCTTAAACCACAAGGTTAGTGGGAACCACACGGTTAGTGGGACTGCCTTAAACCACAAGGTTCGTGAGACTGCCTTAAACCACACGGTTAGTGGGATTGCCTTAAACCACAAGGTTCGTGGGACTGCCTTAAACCACAAGGTTCGTGGGTATATCCTTAAACCACACTTTTCAAAGTATTCATAGGTACATCCCTAAACTATGCTCTTTACATTAAGCTCACTTGCATTTTCATTTTACTATTAAAAAAAAAAATTAGGTGTCACCTTATCTTTGAAAGAAATCTCTTTGAGCTTCCTTCCAAAAAAGAAAGAAATTGTTGACACCTAAATTTTTGCCCAAAAATCATTTCCAAAAAAATGGGAACTTGTTTTTTCACAAAAATATTTCAAGTTAAATTCTTGCATATAGATTATGTAGGCATTTAATATAGTGTTTTAAATGGAATATGTTTTTCCTTCAAAAAAAAATTTACAAAAAAAAATTAATTAAATATATAAAAAAAATTAATATAAAAAATATAAAAAAAAAAGGAAAAAGGAAAAAGAAAAAAGAAAAAAAGTTGGGGCCAATGATCTAAATGTGACTAGCCAAGCCCAGGAGGTTAGATTGGAATTAAAATGGCAAATTGGGGCCAAATTGCAATTTCCAAAAGTTGAAGGACCAATTCGCAAATTTTGCAAAATTTTGCCCGAACTCTTAAATCATCATCTTGGTCACTAATTAAGTTGAAATTGAACTTGGGCCAACTCGAATCAATCAAATCGGACGAAAATGACCAAATTTGCATTGGAATGGGTATTTTCGGCTAAGAAAATGGCCAACTTTGAGGGATTTTCTTGCAATATTGAGTGAGTAAAATTATGAAATCTAGCCAAGATCTTAAACTACTATACATGAGCTTGCTAATTGATCAAAAATCACAGCCAAATTAATGGATTAAAGCACTCAAACGAGCTACCAAAACCTAGTCCACGAATTGGTCTCATTTCGGAGTTGCTGAGTAAGCAACTTGGTGGCCCCACCATATCCCACTCAGCCGCCCATCCAGCCTGATCTTTGCACGTGATTGAAGACCATAATGAGTAGTGCCAGTGGACGGAAATTGGCCAGGGATAAGCTGCTGAATGCACGGGAAAGTCGCAGCAAAACCCGCACACTCAACAGCTGCAAAACTTCAAAATTTTGGCTAAGTCAGAAAGTGGGTAGACTGCTCAGTTGGTGGGTTTGGCAGGTGGACAAAAAGCTGACCAAGGGATTGATGATTTGGGTGGATAACATCTACGAAGCATGCTCTTTGGAGGGAAGAGAGAGAGGAGAAGAGAGAGAGAGGAGAGAGCTCGGGATCGTTCCCCAAAGACACCTTCAGAAGCAACTCCAGAAAGCAAAACCCAGAAATTCCAGACCGATCTTGAGAGAGAAAAACGAAATTTTCACCCACCTGCGGCCAAAATTAGCCAAAATCTTCAACTAGAGAGTGAAACTTCACTCAAAGAGCTTTCCATCCATAGGTCACACGTCCCAAATGGAGTTCGGGAAGGCCTCCTAAAGCCCCCCGAAAACTACCCTCCTGGCGGGCCAAGAAAGTCTGAAAATTTTTCTAAGTGTTGAGCCTGGTTGGTCATGAGTGAGTGAAAGCGAGTGTTTTTGAGAAATTTGAGAGATAAATGAGGAAAGCCATGACTTACAAGCCAAACTAGAATACATATAGTTTGGTTTTGTTTGAATTTGGCCAACAAAAGAGGTTTTAAAGCTTGATTTTGGAGGTTAATGAAAACCTTCATTATCAGTTTTTTCTTTGCAGATCTTGTTTTCCAGTTGAAGAAGCCAACTTCCACGGGCCCCCGAGGATAATTTCTTGGTTTCTTGAGCGAAGAACCACTTGAAAGGGAAACTAAGAAGCAAGGTAAGCATCCTAGATGTATTTTCTTTCGAGTTTGAGTATGTTTTAATCATGAAAATCAAGAGGAAAAGCAGCCCGGAGGACTGATTTTCGAGGTGAAAATTTTTCTAAGTGTTGGGATCTCTTCAAGAGTTTTGCATGTGTGCTTCTTGGAGAGGTCGTTTTGATGTCTTTCGGTGGACCATTCTCTATGATTTTTGTTGCATTTGAAAGCTCATGTTACCTACTTTCATTCGGATTAAGTAGTGTTTCCCTTAGATCTTGCATGTGATAAGTGTCGGGGCTTGAACATGGGCATACAACCTGTTTGCTTGACTTGGGTTCAAACCCAGATTTGCAAAATCAGCTCAAACCCGTGTATTTGAGGACGATTTTAGATGGGTTCTTGTGTGTTGTAGGCTATGATTTCTATCTAATATTGCTCCTTGCATGTGGTAGTATAATCTTGATGCTTTAGTTCCACATAATATTGCTCATGGATGAAGATTGAAGGCCGCAAACATGGCCCGGCGAAGCTGTTTTGGGGTGATTTAATGCACGCCAAGTGTTCGATGAAATGCGCAAACCAAGTTTCGATCTTGAAACGGTCGATTTGAGCTTGATTATTGTGATATTCACGTGCTGTGTTACTCCATGTTAGCATAGATCGGTTTAAGGAACTATTAATAATATTTTTTTAAAAAAATATTAAAAAAAAGAAAAATATGAAAATTTCAAAAATATCAAAAAATGTTGGATGTTATCAAATTAAGCCAAAAATGACATCTAGAAGGTTTTCCTAATTTTATAAAGTCATTTTTCCTAATTAAATGATATTTTGGTATTTTAGAACCACTTTTGTAAACAATCTATTATGCGTAAATTAAAATTAATTAGAGTAATTGCATGCATCTAGAGTAATTTCATGCATATTTAAATTCTCATTTTGCTCACGGGGGTCCTGTCCCGGGGCGTGATAACAAGGCCATGTAATATTATTTGCCCGACTTGTATCGGGTCTTTCTTTTCCGCATTACTTTCAAGTCCTTCCAATTTCTTAGATGTTTACTTATGCACTGCTTTTCATTAATTTGAGTGTAAATTTCTTTTCTAGATTATGTTAGGATTAGTCTAGATATTAAAAAAAACCTACAAAAACATTTGCATGGACGCTTAGTGGTTTTGTAAGGATTATAATTGATAATCAATATTGTGTGGCCATTTAGATGAACAACCTTTCAAGTTAGTGGTACCGCAGGGGCGCTAACAGAAACATTAGCGTAAACAAGTCCCCGTTCCTAGAAATCTCTGGTTGCGTAGGAATCGAGACAATACTCCCGTGCCTCGATTGGTTTCTAGCGGACCCCAATAGGCTAGTGGCGACTCCTAGAAATATTTAGGTTGTTAAGAACTAAAAAAACAAAATCCAACGTCACGCGAGGTATGGGCTTGGGAGAGCCCGCGCCTAATTTAGGGCCATTGGTCCGCCTCTTTAGGCAAATACCTCTAAACCATTCCTTCTTTTCCCCCGGACGGAAAAAAAGAGGTCGTGACAAAGTGTCGAGAGGAATCGAGAAATAATTCGGTGATATGGAAAAGTTGGAGAACCGACTTAGAAAGAGAGGGAGCCACGGATGAGGTGGTGAGCCTTAGCCTTTCAAGTGAGCTATGAATAGAAGTGAGCTGATTTAGGTTTTATACATATTTCACTTAAAACTTGGAATCTAGCCACTAAAATAGGTTTTTCATTTTTTGGAACTTGAAACCCACCCTACATACATTGGAACTTAGAATCTACCTTCTAGGATCGGTTTCAAGATCTATCCAAGTTCCACTTGTATTATTAATTGTTCGATCACACTGAATCATCTCTTTTAATAATTATCACTTACTGTTACAATCCACTGATCATAACTTATATTTAAATATACAAATAATATGAAATGTCAACAAAGTAAAAGTCTCAATTATAAATGGAAGCTTGGACTAGTAGTTCCAGATTATAAACTCATCGTTGAACACTATGGAATACCATTAGATTGTGCAAAGACAGAGACTAAGAAAAATGCAAAAATGTTATGAAATACATGAATGAATATTCATTATATTCATCTTATCTAATGTACTTATTATGGTACATTTGTATCATACATTCTAAGTACATCTCCCTATACAATGAACGTTCATATCCCCTATCTAGTACATGTATCATTCGATACATTGATATTAATGATAAGTACATTCTTGTTATCCTATAAATAGGAGTTTAGTTTTGATGTACAATAACAACTGTGAATTACGATCAGAATAAACAGTCACACCCTCTTCTCTGGCTTTCTCTACTATCTCTGGTGTTCAATTGCTTTCTCTTCTCAATCTCTTTTCTATTATATATTCACCACAACACAATATTTTACAACACGTTATCAGCACGAAGATCTACCGACTGAGTAAGTAATTTTTGCAAGCATGAGGATCTACCGATTGAGTAAGTAATTTTTGCAAGCACGAGGATTTACTAACTGAGTAAGCAATTTTTGCGAACACGAAGATCTACCGTGAGTAAGTAATTTTTGCAAGGTGGGTATTCATTTTATTAATCATCCTATACTTTATTTTCTTCTATCAATTCTTCATTTTTATTTTTCTTGGCCTGAAGCCAAATTTCAAATCTAAAAGTATCCTTCTGCTCCTGAAGTAGCGGTGGATATTTAAAAATCCTTCTAATTAATTTAAGGATTTACTTTTGCAAGGATTATGGCAAATATTGAAAAGCCCAAATTCCACATCCTGGAAGTGAGTGGAAAAAATTATCTATCCCGGTGCCTTGACATGGAAATGCATCTCCAAGGGCAAGGTCTCGCTAATACAATCATGGAGGATGGAACCTCAAATGAAAAGGATAAAGCAGATGCGCTGATATTTATCCGCCGTCATTTGCATGAGAGCCTGCAGACTCAATATTTATCCGTGCAAGACCCTCATATCCTGTGGAGGAGGTTGAAGGATAGGTATGATCATACCAAAACTGTTATCCTCTCTCAAGCACAATATGACTGGCAAAATCTCAGACTGCAAGATTTTAAATCAGTGTCTGACTATAATTTTGCTTTATTTGATATCGTTTCTCAGCTTGAGTTATGCGGTATCAAACTCGCTGATGCAGAATTGTTAGAGAAAACTTTCTCCACTTTCCATGCTTCAAATATTGTATTGCAACAGCAATACCGGCAGCGTCAGTTTGCCACATACTCTGAATTAATTTCTGTGCTTCTTACTGCCGAGCAAACTAATGAATTGCTGCTCAAAAATCATGATCTTAGACCTGCTGGCTCAAAAACATTGCCTGAAGCACATGCTATCTTTGAGAAAAATACTGGCCATTCTAAGGGCTATAAGCGCAGGCAAGAATATAATCCTAGAAGGGATGGCAAGAAATTTAACCGCCCTAGGAAATCAAACTTTGGCCTGAATCATGGCAAAAAAAAGAAGCCAAAGAAGGTGATTAATGAAAGTCTTTGTCATTGCTGTGGCATGACTGGGCACTGGTCACGTACCTGTCGTACGCCAAAATATTTTGTTGACCTATATCAGGTATCTTTAAAGAATACGGGCAAGCGTGGTGAATCTCATGCCATTGAAATCAATCCTACTGCCATAACCACTGTTGAGGCCAACAATATCTCCGTTGGTGGGACTCCTCTTGCTCCTGAAGTAGCAAATGCATCATTGGATGTCTCTGATTTCTTTGAGGACCTCTGATTACTTTGATGAATCAGATTGGTGGTTTATGTTGTTTCGCTTTAAATGTATTACTTTTTATTGTTCTTTATGAAATGCTTATAAGCCTCATATAATATTTCTTTTTGAAATTTTATTCGACTATATAACTAATATGCAACTTTTATGATACTTGACACCTGAAGTTGTCAATATAAATGCAAATGGAAAATACCGAGAAAAAGGAAGATGTTTGTTTGCTTGATAGTGCAACAACACATACTATATTTCGTAGTAGACACTTTTTTTCGAGTATGACATTACAAAAGGCACAAATCCATACAATATCAGGTCATGTTCCGATTATTGATGGTTTTGGAAATGCCACAAAGCATTAGATCCAAATGGAATCTGCTCAGTTTCAAAGATGTACGCCGTAATGGGTACCATATTGAGACTATTCATGAGCAAGATAAGTAATATATTGGTATTTCCTCTTATAAGATGGGCCTGAAGACCATCCATGAGAAGCTAGAAGCTTCTTCAATGGGTTTGTATTGTGTCATGCTTAAGGCTGTTGAAACCTTCGCTACCATATCCTGGAGATTGGTAAGCCCTGATCAGTTTGGACTGTGGCATGATCACCTTGGTCATCCTAGTGCTTCAATGATACGTAGGATAATTCAAAATATAAAAGGGCACCCTTTAAAAGATATAAATGTATTGTTGTCCAAAGATTATAATTGTGAGGCTTGCTCATAAGTAAAGCTCATTATCAAACCTTCTATAACAAAAGTTAATCTTGAATCTCCTTTATTCTTGCGAAGAATTTAGGGTGATATTTGTGGACCAATACAACCACCAAGTGGACCATCGATATTTTATGGTATTAGTGGACGCATCCTGTAGATGGTCCCATGTTTGCGTATTATCTACACGCAATGACACATTTGTACATTTATTTGCACTATTATCATATTCCAGCTGCAAATGCTCCAACTTGGATAGTTGTTCCTGAAGGACAGGCTAAAATGGATCAAAATCCCCCGCACTTGAAGTGTGGTAGACCAATAGGATCAAAAGATAATGTTCCTCGAAAATTAAGGGGAAAGAATCAATAATCCGCTCTAGAAGAGCTTGGCGTTATGCTTGCTCCTGAAGAGTTTATTGCCCCTGAAGAGGCGCAAACCCATGAAAGGAATATCAATCCCGGGAATACTGAAAATTCCATTACATATTATAAATGAAATTTGGAATTGAAATGAAATCATCATTGATGATGCTTTTGCATTCTCAGTTGCTTATAAAATTATGGATGATGATTGTGAGCCGCGATCTATTATTGAATGTCGTCAAAGGCAAGATTGGTCTAAGTGGGAGGAAGCAATTAAGGCTGAATTAGCTTCCCTCACTAAACAAGAGGTTTTTGGACCTGTAACTCGTATATCCGATAATGTAAAGCCCGTTGGATATAAATGGGTATTTATCCAAAAACGAAATGAGAAAAACGAGGTTGTCAGGTATAAAGCCCGACTCGTTGCCCAAGGATTCTCCCAGAGACCTAGGATTGATTATAATGAGACATATTCACCTGTGATGGAAATGATTACATTTCGTTTTCTCATTAGCCTAGCAATCTTTGAAAGATTGGAAATGCGTCTTATGGACGTTGTGACGACATATTTATATGGCTCATTAGATTCTGATATTTATATGAAAATTCCCGAGGGATTCAAAATGCCTGAAGCATGCACTCCCCGCAATTTATTCTCAATAAAATTGCAAAGATTCTTGTACGGATTAAAGCAATCCGGTCGCATGTGGTATCAACGCCTAAGTGAGTACCTAATTAAGGAAAGGTACAAGAATGATCCTATCTGCCCATGCGTGTTTATTAAGAAATAAGAAACCGGAATTGCTATTGTAGCAGTTTATGTCGACGATATCAATTTAATTGGAACTCCAGAAGAGTTAGCTGAAACTGCTGAATATTTGAAAAGGGAGTTTGAAGTTAAAGATTTGGGTAAAACCAAACTTTGTCTTGGTCTAGAGCTTGAGCATAAAGCAAATGGAATAATCGTCCATCAATCAGCATACGTTGAAAGATTGCTTAAACGCTTCAACGTGGACAAAGCTCACCCATTGAGCACCCCTATGGTTGTATGGTCTCTAGATCCCCAAAAAGACCCATTTCGTCCTAGAGAATCAAATGAAGAGATACTTGGTCCTGAAGTACCATATCTCAATGCAATTTGGGCTTTGATGTACTTGGCACAATGTACGAGACCAGATATCGCTTTTGCGGTAAATTTATTAGCACGATTTAGTTCTGAGCCAACTCGGAGACATTGGAATGGAATTAAACATATTTTCCGTTATCTCCGAGGAACCATAGATTTGGGATTATATTATTCCAAAGATTCCATTAACTCGGTTTAGTTGGATATGCTGATCTTTGGATATAGATCCGATCCACATAAGGCTCGCTCTCAAACCGGGTATTTATTTTGTTATAACGGCACCGCTATTTCTTGGCATTCTACTAAGCAATCGCTAGTAGCTACATCTTCTAACCACTCTGAGATTATTGCTTTATATGAAGCTGGAAGAGAGTGTGTTTGGTTAAGATCTGTTATAACGCATATTCATAATTTTTGTTGTTTAATACCGGTTACAAATTCTCCCACTATAATTTATGAAGATAATGCTACTTGTGTTGCACAAGTCATGGGAGGATATATCAAAGGTGATAGGACCAAGCATATCTCGCCGAAATTTTTCTATACTCATGAACTCCAAGAAAGTCGACAAATTGATGTTAAACAGATTCGATCTATAAATAATCTTGCAGATCTTTTTACCAAATCATTGCCAACATCAACTTTTGAGAAATTAGTATATGGCATTGGTATGCGGCGAGTTCATAAGATGCAAGATTGATTAGCCCCAGAAGTGGCTATATGGCTCAATTGAGAGGGAGATATTATGAACTATACATTGCAGCATTGATATGCGGTGAGTTCACAAGATGCAAGATTGATTAGCCCCTGTAGTGGCTATATATGCATTGCACTCTTTTTCTTTTTGTCTGGTTTTTTCCCATAGGGTTTTTTCCGGCTTAAAGTTTTTAACGAGGCAATTAATGCATCTATAAATGGGAGAAATCATAACATTTGTGCTCTGCACTCTTTTTCCCTTTTGTCCGGTTTTTGTTCCACTGGGTTTTTCCGGCTTAAGGTTTTTAATGAAGCAGTATCATTTGATGCACAATCATAATGAATACAATGAATATTTAAGGGGGAGTGTTATGAAATACATGAATGAATATTCATTATATTCATCTTATCTAATGTATTTATTATGGTACATTTGTATCATACATTCTAAGTACATCTCCCTATACAATGAACGTTCATATCCCCTATCTAGTACATGTATCATTCGATACATTGATATTAATGATAAGTATATTCTTGTTCTCCTATAAATAGGAGTTTAGTTTTGATGTACAATAACAATTGTGAACTACGATCAGAATAAACAGTCACACCATCTTCTCTGGCTTTCTCTACTATCTCTGGTGTTCAATTGCTTTCTCTTCTCAATCTCTTTTCTATTATATATTCACCACAACACAATATTTTACAATAAAAAACTTATTTTAAATTTCAAGTTCCATCTACCTAGGACTTGGAACCTACCCATCATAATAGGTTTCCCAATTTTTGGAACCTATAACCTACATGTCCATCATACCTTGAAACCTAGAATCAAATAGGTTCCCATCAGTCTGGTTTCCAAGTTTGAGGTTCCACCTTAAAATTATGCTTACCCCTAGTTGTGAGCAAAGACGTCAACGAGAATACTCATGGACTTTAGAGTGAGAAACCATCTTGGTGGATGGCTGTAGGAGAGGTGATGGGGCTTTGTCGATGAGAAATGCCAAAGACAATGAGTCTAGCATGAGGCAAGGTTTTCTTAGTGCATATGAATTGTTAAGTTAATTTTTAAAATTTTATAACAATCTGGGGTTATCCCACCCGTACGCTGTATTTCTTATCCATCATTTTATCTGAACTTATTCATATTTATCTGGTTTGGAGTACATCACCAAAGACTAGATAAGATAATTTATTATCCTACTCAAATAATTAGATGCAACTTAAGAATGCAAACAAAATAGAGAATACCACAAAATTGAAAGACCAACCTTAATATCTTTTGGAACCTAATCAAGCCTATTCGGACTCTCTATTGCTATGGCATTATTTCGCATCTACGAGTACCAAAAAGGGAAAATGACACAAACAATCCATGAACTTTAGCCTAATGTGTTATTTGGTCCTTGAACTTTTAATTTATTCAATGCAGTCCTTGAACTTATAGTATATGTTCAATGTAGTCTCTAAACTTTAGACCAATGTGTAATGTAATCCTTGAACCGTTAATTTGAGCAACCTTAATCTAATTTGGTTGAGAAACGTGGTTGAGGCTCATGTAATATTCGTCTCTGGTTAAAGCATAGTTTATTTCAAAGTACTAGATTTATGATAGTGAACTTCCAATGGCAACCCAAGTGATTGGTGGGGCACCAATGAAGCTCCTCGTGTTGCTTCAAAGAAGAACCATAACTACACTATGCTAATCTTGCAAAAATAATGATGTAGGCACATGGCAGACATGATAACATGCAGAAGCATGATTGCATGGGATTCAAATAGACGATCTTAGCTTGGAAAATGCTGAGAGATATGCAGACGTAATGACCATATTCAATAGTTACTCTCTAAAGCTTATCAATGTTTCAAACGCCACCTATTTGTTGAATTTCTAAGTGAAGTTAGAATGCTTATTCTCCGAAGGAAATAAGTTCAATAGACATTTAGTTCAATGTTTTGCTTCTCAAAATATGATTGTCATATTGTTGTGTCTTTTTTAGCTTTCATGGTTTGTCATACTCACGTGAAGACAACGAAAAAACAAAAAATTAAGGTTTGGGGACCATGACCACAGAACATACCTTTATGTCTGCTGGAGCCAACAACACAAGCAAATTGGGACCACACACTTTGTCGTGTTTGCTAAGGTTGAATTGGGTTGCAACTTAAATCGGGTTAGTTGGGTCTTTGCAATTTTGAAGGCCGAATTGTAGGGTTTGGGCAAATGAAGGGATTGGGCTAAATAGGGGAGTCGATTTGATGCAAGAACAACTTGGCTTGACCAAAATCCTTCGAATTGATGAAAGAACAAATTGAATCAAGTTGGGTTGATAATATTTAGGGTTCTTCCTTCATTGGTTCACATTGGAGACGTTTGTGATTGGGGGAAGGAAAAACGCAAGGGAATGAGCGATTCCATTTTGTTATAATGGTAATTGATGGATTTAATTATATGGGCCTAAGTTGGCTCGGGCCACGATGGGCCTAAAGGCCCGGCCCACGGGAATAAGGCCCGTGGAAGGAGAAACATATAAAAGGGATGAAAGAGAGGGAGAAGACACCTCTTGACATTTTTGACGTACGTTCTCCTTCTCTTCAAAAGATTCTCTCTCTTCAAGAAAAACCAAGAAGCGACACTATCTTCCCTTCACGGCGAATTTTCGCCATCGGATCGAACAGGACTGAATTCTCTTCCTCTTTACGGCGTCGATGTCTAATCTGTGGCCAACAAGGTACGCTCGAATCCGTGGTGTGCTTTACGATCGGTGATACGTGATTTCTTCCTGGGCTTGTCTTCCGCATTGATTTAGGGGTTCGGTTTTAAGTGTCGAATCCGTTTTTCGGGGATCCGACGATCCCAACATTGGTATCAGAGCCTTAGTTCACATTTTTCCCGACCAATTTGATGTTTATGATTGATTTTTCGCAAAAGCATTTCGGCCGTATGGATCGGGGCAAGAAATCCCGACACTCGAGCGTTGTTCGCCATTTTTTCTGAGTTTTCGTAAGTCGAAATCAAAATCTGATGGCATAGGGAGGAAGGCGACGTCGAGACGAGCCCGGCGACATGTCGCACGCTGCTGGGGGATGCCGCACGCGCCCACACGCTCGGCCAGAAGGCGCTACGCGTGGGTGCGACGCGCCCAGATGCGCTGGTTAGTCCCGCGCGTGCGGCGCACGCGCCGGTCGGCGAACCGGCGCATGCGCGCCGCCAGCGGGCGAACCGGCACGCGCCGATTCACGGACTGACGCTTGCTGACATCATCGCTGACGTCAGCGCCGACGTCGGTTCGCCGGCCGGCAACCCGACCCGATCTGCCCGCGAAGGCCCGGCACGTGCACGACACGTGCGGGCTAACGTCTGCGTGACGTTAGCCCACGCACGCGCGCGGCACGTGCGGTCGGTCCATCTGACCCGGGCGACCGGTCCGACCGGTCCGACGACCTGACTGTTGACCGTTGATCGTTGACTTCCGTTGACCGTTGACCGACGACCGTTGACCGTTGACTGTTGACCAAAAAAAAAAGAGGAAAAGAATGTGTTTCTTTTTCAATTATGTCTATGTGGATTATATGTAATCCATTTTTTGTTCTGCATTTGTTGCAGAAACAATGCCTCCCCGTAAGCCGCGCGCATCTGTGCGCACAATGTCAGATGAACAAAATGAAAGGCTTTCAAGGTTGATAGCCAATTTGAATGGTTATCGGTGGGAGAGTGACGACATAATTGATCATGTCATAGTGGTTAACAACAAAATTCAAGAAGTCATTTGGAACGGTTATCCCATGCCAAATATTCAGATGATGCGATTCTTTATGAACACTCTTCCGCTAGAATGGCAAGGAGTGTTGAATCGCTTACGGGAGGTCAAAGGATTTACTAGCTATAACGCGCTAGTAATGGAATTTGTGGATGAATATCATCGGGTTGGAGCCACAAAGACTGCGACCCAAGGAATGACTTCGATTAGGCCAGGAATGAATGTGCGTAGGAGAAATCCTAAAGGATATCCATCTGTTTTTCCGTGGCTGTCGAGAATGCCTGAAAATTTTACAGAGAAAAAGCAAATGAAATTGAACCATGTAGCTGCTTTCCCTATTAGTTGTATGATGCCTCGTTTTTAGATGTTATGGCTGGTCTTTATTTAGTGTTCTTGGTGGACATCTTATGTAAAGTTAACTACCTGATTGTTGTTGTTGTAGCAATCTATATGGTAGCCTTATTATGTGAAAGCATTTTTTTTTATTATATTGTATGTCAATTATCCGTTGCTTTCTGTGATTGCTGGTTGCTGTGGGTAGTTAGCTGTGGGTAGTTATAGAAGTTTTTGTAACTTCATAAAATTGATTTTGCATAAGACAATCATATTAATGATAGTTTTTAAGTTAGGATTTTTGGAGGATGATTGGAAACATAGTGACCTTTTGATTCTGAAACCTTACTTAAAATAATTAATTAATATGATGGGTTTGTGCAAAATAGATGCATAAGTGCTAGGCATTAATATTTCGTGCATATGTGTCTGATATGTTCAGATCCATGGATTCAGCAAATAAGAACATCATTGCTGATTTGAATAAAGGGGACAAATTGAACGGCGAGAATTGTGAAATATTGAATATGAGAATTCAATATGTGCTGGAAAAGCAAGAAGCACTAAAAGCTCTTGATCATGTTATGGAAGATCTAGAGGATGCTGTGCGCCACGTTGAGCTAGCTGATCTACACCTCAAGGCATTTGAGCAGGATACAGATATTTGCTGTGTTGCTTTAAGCTCAGAAGGGGCTTCAAGCTTTAAACGCAAGCGCATTGATTCGTTCAATATATGGGAAAGCAAGGGATCAAGTCCTTCTTGCAAGAAACCAAGAATTAACCAACAAAAGAGAGGAAAACGTCCTCATGTGAAGAATATCTCAAGGGTGAAGTGTTACAACTGTGACCAGAAGGGTCACTATGCCCGCTATTGTCGCGAGCCAAAGAAGGTACACACCCTTGGTACAATTGGGAACTTTGCATATGTGTCAAGTTCTGTATTCTTGACTGAGTCTAATCATCTGCGGACTGTGGATTCAGGAGCGACAGACCATGTAGCGAAGGATAGAGGATCCTTCGTGGAATTCCGACGAGTACCAACTGGAACTAAGTGGATCTATGTGGGAAACAACTCCAGAGCTGAAGTGAAAGGAATTGGCACATGCCAACTGAATATGCGTGGTGGACGCACTTTGTTCCTACATGATGTGTTGTATGCTTCGGAGATTCGTCGAAATTTAGTGTCTGTTTTAGTGTTGGTTAAATTAGGTTTTAATGTGAACTTCCATAATAGAGGTGTAGATTTGTATTTGGATACAAACTACTATGGTCATGGTTATTTTCTGAATGGTTTTATTGTATTAGATATTGATTATGTTAATGCAAATGTTTGTTATTCCCTTCTCACGTCTCCTAATACATATGATAATGATGTGAATGTATGGCATGCTAGACTTGGTCACATTGGCCAACAGCGTATGAATAGACTAGCCAAAGAGGGCTTGTTGGGCAACATTGAAAAAGTCGATTTGCCCATATGTAAGCATTGCCTAGAAGGGAAAACGACAAGGAAACCATTTGGAAAAGGTATAAGAGTTGAATTTCCTTTGCATTTAATCCATTCTGATGTCTGTGGTCCAATGAATGTGAGAGGAAGGCATGGGGCTGTTTATTTCATCACTTTTATAGATGATTATACTCGATTTGGATATATCTATTTGATTTCTCACAAATCTGAAGCAATAAGTTGTTTCAAAAGGTTTATGAACCTGGTAGAGAATCAATTAGACAAGAAAATAAAAGCATTGAGATCCGATCGAGGTCGAGAATATTTATCTGATGAGTTCAGAAAATTATGTGATGAAAAAGGAATAGAAAGACAGTTGTTTA
This sequence comes from Eucalyptus cloeziana, assembly GCA_014182715.1. Classification (NCBI taxonomy): domain Eukaryota; kingdom Viridiplantae; phylum Streptophyta; class Magnoliopsida; order Myrtales; family Myrtaceae; genus Eucalyptus; species Eucalyptus cloeziana. The sequence continues at coordinate 51,462,637 of CM024636.1, read as the reverse complement.
TTCCATATACTCCTCAACAAAATGGTGTTGCGGAGAGAAGAAACAGAACCCTACTGGAAATGGTTAGGTCCATGATGGCGCATGCTAACTTACCTATCACCTTTTGGAGTGATGCGTTGTTAACTGCTGCCTATATACTTAACCGAGTGCCTTCCAAATCAGTTACTTCCACTCCATATGAGTTATGGATAGGTAGAAAACCGGACTTAAATTTTCTTAAGCCATGGGGTTGTGCTGCCTATACACATGAGTCCTCTCACAAGTTTGGGAAATTGGGTCCCAGAGGAAAGAAGAGTATTTTCATAAGATACTCGGAACACTCGAAAGGGTATGTGTTCATAAGTGAGCAGGAAAGTGGGAGTATAACTGAATTTGAATCACGGGATGTCACATTCTTAGAGGATGAATTTCCTAAGAAGGGTGAAATAGGGGAAGACAACTCCCTATTTGAAACCTCGGATTAAGATAATGATCTTAGTGGAGTTCGTCCAAGTGGGAGTAATATGAGAAGTGATGAATTGAATTCAACTCATTCTCAATTGCAACCACATAATGAGACGACATCATCATTATCTAATCCAAGTGGGAGCATAATGGGGAATGATGTACAAAGTATACAATCTCCCATACGGCGAACAAGTCGCCAAAGTATTACCCGTCGACGTTTTGACATTGAAGGGGAAACTTTTATGGTTGCTCCACAAGATGAGGATGAGCCTAGAAATATTAATGAGGCTCTGAATTGCCCTAGTAAGGAAAAATGGATTCATGCAATGGAAGAGGAGATGGAGTCAATGAAATCAAACCAAGTCTGGGAACTGGTTGATCTTCCAAAAGGACGCAGAGCTATTGGGAACAAGTGTGTTCTCAAAATAAAGCGAAAGGCTGATGGCTCGATAGAAAGGCATAAGGCTCGCCTTGTTGCAAAGGGGTATAATCAACAGGAAGGAATTGATTATGAAGATACGTTTTCTCCTGTAGTGAGATTTACCTCGATTCACATTATTCTAGCAATAGTATCTAGTATGGATCTTGAGTTACATCAAATGGATGTAAAGACTGCTTTCCTCAATGGAGAATTAGAGGAAGAAATATACATGGAACAACCTACTGGTTTCATAGTGAAAGGCCAAGAAAAAAAGGTATGTCGACTTTTGAGATCGATATACGGCCTTAAGCAGTCATCAAGACAATGGCATATACGTTTTCATAATGCCATAATGGCATATGATTTTACAATGATTGATGAGGATCATTGCGTATATATCAAAAGATCCAAGGATCAATTTGTGATCATATCATTATATGTTGATGATATACTGATTGCCGGAAGCAATATGGAGTTTGTTCATACTGTCAAGAGTTGCTTGTCTTCCAACTTTGAGATGAAGGATATGGGTGGGGCTGCATACATTCTTGGAGTTAAGATTTCAAGAGATCGTTCGAAGAGATCGTTGTCTCTTTCGCAAGAAACATATATAAATAAAGTTCTTGAACGATTTCGTATGCAAGATTGTAAACCCATAGACACTCCTATTGCAAAAGGTGAAGGATTGAGCCATAGATCGTGTCCGAGGACTCCACAAGAGAAGGAACAAATGAAACATGTTCCTTATGCTAGTGCAGTTGGGAGCTTGATGTACGCTATAATGTGTACAAGACCCGACATATGTTTTGCAGTTGGAATGGTGAGTAGATATCAATCCAATCCAGGTCCAGCACATTGGAAAGCCGTTAAGAGAATACTGAGGTATCTGAAGGGAACTGCTGATTTCAAGTTGAATTACCAAGGAAAGGATCTGCGACTTGAAGGCTATTCAGATGCTGATTGGGGAGGAGATTTAGATGAAAGAAAATCTACCTCTGGATTTGCTTTCTTATTGAACAATGGCGCCATATCATGGAGCAGTAAGAAGCAAACGTGTATAGCCTTATCCACGATGGAAGCTGAGTTCGTGGCATTATCAGCAGCAGTACAAGAAGGAGTTTGGCTTAAGAGATTTTTGGATCATTTAGGTGTTATTGAGAAAGCTGCACATCCGTTATTGGTTAACTGTGATAGTTAAACAGCTATAGCGTACACTAAAGATCCAAAATATCATGGCAAGACCAAACATATAGATACCAAGTATAACTTTGTCAAAGATATGGTTGCACGAAAGGATGTGAACTTGCAGTACATATATACGCATAGAATGGTAGCAGATCCTATGACAAAGCCAATACCTAGAGATGCGTTTTGTGGTCATATAAAATCTCTAGGATTGCGTAGAGTCTGATGTACTGGATATTGTAATTTCCCTGAGCTGTTCACATTTAATAAATTTGTGTTTTCATCATTAATGCCTATGAGTCTTTATTTGATCTTTATGCATCTTAATGCTTAGTGCATTATATTATGTTGAGAAAGTATGTCGGACAGATAAGAGATTAGCCCACTCACACGGGTAATCGCCTCTATTTACTATGTGATAGACAGAGATGAGACTGTTTTTAAGCTTATTATCTAGGTGATAATCGAGAGCTCAAGCCTAAAATAAATATGCCGCCTTAACTGAGTGTTAAGATGAGGACATAATACTTACGATGTCCGAAAGTAAAATAACCCACACATTTTACTTTATCTGTCTAAGATGCCAGATGTGAGTTCTGATGAATCTTTTGTGAATGAGTAAATACGTGAACTCAAGTTAGACATTGGGTATGTCTGAACTATCATCTGTACGGTATTGATAGTGTAGACATACGCTCCATGGGAAAGGAGTTAATACCGTAATACGTATTTCATACTACGTATGCATGAGACGACCTATAAGAGTGGCAAAAGTTTGATCTCAACTTTTATGACGTATGAGACTCTTGAGGAATTGAGTTCCTCAATTTTAGTGCCCTCATGACTCTTACTTATTCTCAAGATTTCTATTTAGTGTTTGCTATCTTAGAATGTTGCCAATGGTCATGAGTTGATTCGATCTAATGGGACATTTCTAGAAAAGCAAGTTGAATTGAAATTGAGAGTTTGAAGGAAAGAGGAAGATCGGATTTGTAGAATCACATTGTGGTTTTGTATTCACAGGTCGACCAATTATGACTGTCTTTGGGATAATCATAATTGTGAATACAATACAATAAATATATCATTGTTCAAAAGAGATCTAGAGAGATATAAATGTGATTGATCGATCTAGGGTACTGCATACTAAATTTACTCGGAATGTGACGCCCATTATGAGCTGCTATATATTCCTAACAGATGTATAGCAACAAGCTCTCAAAGTATCCTGGTCGGACGGATTATTCACCGGTATGAATGTTGAAAGAGGAAAAGAGAATTCTGTTCGGCCCACCATGCAAGTGGGAGTTGATGGACCTAAGTTGGGCCTATCCGCCCATGTTGGTTTTAGCCCACCATGTGCGAGTGGGAGATGATGGATTTAATTATATGGGCCTAAGTTGGCCCGGGCCACGATGGGCCTAAAGGCCCGGCCCACGGGAATAAGGCTCGTGGAAGGAGAAACATATAAAAGGGATGAAAGAGAGGGAGAAGACACCTCTTGACATTTTTGACGTACGTTCTCCTTCTCTTCAAAAGATTCTCTCTCTTCAAGAAAAACCAAGAAGCGACACCATCTTCCCTTCACGGCGAATTTTCGACATCGGATCGAACATGACTGAATTCTCTTCCTCTTTACGGCGTCGGTGTCTAATCTATGGCCAACAAGGTACGCTCGAATCTGTGGTGTGCTTTACGATCGGTGATACGTGATTTCTTCCCGGGCTTGTCTTCCGCATTGATTTAGGGGTTCGGTTTTAAGTGTTGAATCCGTTTTTCGGGGATCCGACGATCCCAACAGTAATAGTTTTTTTTTTTTTTTTTTTTGATTTTAAATGACATCGTTTTTGTTTTTCGGCATCCATGCTAGTGCCGGTCCGGTCACATAGGATGGCCAACGTTAATTGTGTATCCACGTAGGCATTTTCCGAGCTAAATTTGCTGGAAGAACTAAAATAGCACAAAATCAAAAGGTTTATGACCAAATTGACACCAATAAAAGGTTTATGTGACATCTTGATTTGAACCCCTATCTTGACCGCAAGGAATGGACTAAGGATCGGTACGATAGTAACGAGAATAGGCTATGACTCAATCCTAAGGATTTTTCACGAGCCAATTAGCTGATTAGGTGGAAAGGCGACTTAGGATCAGGGTTGCGATGGACTAGAGTGATTGACCATGAAAAGACCGTTCGACTATAAGGATTGCTGTGAATGATCACATCCCGTCACGAGTCAATCAATGGATGGGTATAGATCGATTCAGCTCAAGTATATACCGGTTGTGAGTGACGCCGCACAATCAATGTACTATTTGTGAATGACCCTAATCCAATTTTGTACCACCCCAAGTCTAGGGCAAGTCGATCAAAGTCTTCTTGCACAACGCTACATGGAAGAACATATTGCTCATCATAGCTCGGATAGCTCAAACTATGATTATAACTCCAGAGATGAAAGATAGGCTTGTAGCAAAGTCATTGTAGCAATACTATGACAATAGGTTAGGGAAATCACTGTTTATAGTTACCGTTCATACCATCTAGAATAATTCTCAACCGGGATTCCTAGAGCCTGTACGTGTTTTAAGACCCATGAGTATGGTCTTTGTCTTTTGTGACCTCTTGGTGCCTATAAAAGACAAGGAGGTGTAATGTTTTAGGGAGAGTCCCTTGAAGTAAAATGTGTGCTTGTGAAAATTCTCTCATGTCTCTCTAAACGCTTCTTCTTCTCTTGCCTAGTAGGATCCTGTGAGAAATACAACTCAGCTAGTTAGAAATGTTTCCATCTTGGCATTTTTTGGTGTCTGTATGCTCTGAACCGAATCTCTAGGTAGTTTATAGCTAAAAGGTAGTCCTAGAAGGGCTTGAACAAAGGTTCGGCTACTGTGGGATACACTACAACTGACCTCGTTTTCCCTGGTTCTAAACATAGATCCCCTCATTGCTAACAGGACAATCAAGAGTTATTCATCGACTGACTAGGCTCAAATAAAAGTCACGTGTAAAACCGTGAATAAACGTCGAACTTAGTTCAGATCTAGCTGCACAAGCTCTACCGATGTTGGCCAAATTCGGGTAGGACATGTTAAGGTTGTCTCCAATGAAAACTTATCCACAACTCTGATTTGATTACGGGTATTGACTGTAGATGTTCTCAAGATATTCCTATCCAATTGAGATGATATTAATTAGCCAATAAGCACATTAAGTGGAGACTTATGCTAATTTAAGGACATACACTTTAATAGCCCTAGAGGTGAGACCAATTTAGCATCTTGAGATTAGATCGGGTGAGACAAAAATCAAGTGGCCATTCTAAGGAGGGTTGGGCTCCACTTTAGGAAGAGACAAGGAGGAGGAACAAGTTTGGTTGACACAACTAGACTAATTATTCTTGAACTAGAGCATTAATTGGCCTTGGAAACTTGAAGAACAAGTTTGGACACTTGTGAGAAGGAGATGGACTCTTGCTTTTCAAGCCAAAAAGCCATTATTGGCATAGGACAATAAATGAAGATGCAATTAATGCTAGATAGGCCCCATTTCTCTGTCCTCAATTATTTTCTCCCAGTTCTTCTTCTTTCCTCTAGATTTTCTCTCATTCTCTCTCTCCCTCTCTCTTCCCTCACTTGGTCGAACCCCCTCACCCCTCTCCTCTCTCTCCCCCTCTTTCTCTCCCTCTCTTGGCCGCTCATCACCACCGCCGCCCGCCGTTCCCACCGTATGTCGTTGTCCCTCACGCCGCGGTTTGCCAGGATAACATAATTTTTTTTTCCAGGATAACCTAACTTAATTAGTTTAAGTGTTTACCTTTTTTGAAAAAGCGCATCTAGATTTTGCTAATTTAATTGTATTCAGGAACTCATTAGAAGATAGGGAGTCACAGATGAGCGTGGAGTCAAATACCCATGGACCGTCCTCGACTTATGATCATTTGACATTCCTTTCACATTGGAAGTTGCAATATGAAATACTAAAAACCAAAGCGCGACCAATTGATGGAAGTGATCCATATGTATGGGAGTTTAGACTTTCATGACATAAGACTTCCATCTCGATTGTGGTTCTGCATCATTTATGTTGAGATTAGTACAATACATTATTTTCACTTCCTAAATATATATTTTGCAAGAACAATTGGCCACAAGTAAGAATCTTGCAAGAAGGAACTCTACAATTCATGAGATCCTGTCAAACAATACCTTTGATAATGTAATGAAGCTTGAGCTTCAGTTGCATCTTTAAGCCAAGAGTGGGGCCAGTAGGTGCACTTTCGAGTAGTTCTTGATCCTAAAGCTTCTTCCATATGTTTTATCATTTTCCCTTTATAGTTGAGGGTTATCAATAACAATGCTTAGTTTTCACCAGTACACCTTGCAGGAGCACACTCCACCCCTGAAATGGTGAAATCTAACTCGATCCCTTACAATAATTTCTCGACTAAATGCTTGTGAAACAAACTTCGCAAATGAGTGGTAGTCTTTGCATATACTCAAATTCTTCACTATCCTAGAGGTTAGTTCCATCAGGTGTTCTCACCAATCCAAAAGTAATTGCGAGTTTTTCACTGTGATACTTACTGGAGGACTCTAGATGTCCTTCACATCTCAAGTCAGGCATGGTCACTTGAAACTTGCTATTCACATAACCAGCCAAACTGGCCTTGTAAGAGTGCGTTTGGTAATTGGCAAAATAGTAAAAATTTCTATTATTTGTTCCTGAGAATAGATTTGGAGCAAAAATCCATTTGGTAAAATTTTTATTTTCAGGAACAAATTTCTATTTTTTTTGTTCCCAAAAGTAGATTTGGAACATAATCGAGAAGTTAAAAAAAAGTTGATTCTTTGTTCCCAGGAATAATTCCAGAATCAAGCCAACCTGTATTTTTTCTTTTCTTTTCTTCTTGTTTTTCTTCCTTTTCTCTTCTTTTTCGACCATTGCCGCCGCCATTTGCCGCCGTTAGTTGCCGACAATCGATTGGGCAAGTTTGCCGGAGGCTTACCAAGCCAGGGTAAGGTCCGACGAGCTCACTAGAGGCTTGCCCAGCCACTGGCGAGGCTCAACCTCACCGGTGGCCAGGCAAGCCTCATCGGGGCCTCCCTCAACCACCGGCAGGGCTTGACCTCGCCAAGCCACCTTGAGGTTGGCATTGCTTGGCCATGGTGAAGCCGACCTCACGGTGGCCTAACGTGGTCGAGCCCTGCCGATGGTTGGGCGAGCTTGGCCTCACTCAGCCTAGCCAGGGCTCGGCTGATGAGGCACGACCTAGTTGGGGCTCGGCCACCTTCCGGCAAGGTCACCAGACCTCGTCTGGCTGGTTGTCGGTCATCCCAAGACCAGTGACCAGCTAAGGAAAAAGAGAAAGAAAAAAGAGGAAGAAAAAAGTAATAAAATTATTAAAAAATTAAAAGAAAATGATTTGGAGTAGAAATTTTGAGAACGGTGCCAAACGCAATTTTATTTCAAGAATAAAAATTTTAGACAATTACCAAACACCTTAAAATATTTAGAAATTGCTTTTGGGAACAGAATAAAAACAATAATTTCATATCAGAAATTGTTCTGGGAATAGGAGGGTTACTAAACGCGCCCTAAGTTACTACAACCTTAAGTACAAAAGAAAGGCCGCTTTCGGTTGGTTTCATAAGGGGGCTGGTTACCACAAGCTATAGCTCTAAGTGCTTTCTTAGATTGATTGGCAATAAGAGTTGTCGACGTTCAATCTCTAAGACGGGTTTCCGTTGAGAACTAAATAGTGTTTGTGTCCAAAGGTGAACAATGCCCTAGCTAGAGTTCCTTGTTTTTCCTAGGCTAGAGAAGGGCTCGTCTTTGTTTGATATGTTCATTCATTTGAAAATCAGACAGTCTTTTCAAGAAAGCCTTTGTGAACTCAATCAAAAGAGCAATTCAAGAGACAAGCTTCATGTTCTCCTGTTCGGAGAATGAGTGCAGAAATGGTTGAGGAAAGGGCTTTGCCCTACTGAAATTGAAGGAGAAGAGCCAACCTACAATTTTTTTACCTTGAAAGGGAGGTCCTCCTTATGATGCTACGGACGGTCGTCCGAAATGCACCTATTCTTTTTCACAGCAAACCATGAAGAGTCGAAAGAGTTCACACGCGCCACAGCCACTACTTATCCTCCTTTTATGCAATTATGACTTACGATAGACTTCGTCTCGATCAGGATGTGACTGGTCATCCACAAAAAATTTATGAACCTGGTTCCCAATTTCAATCTAGCTCCAACCGGGAATCGTCCTAATTTCTTGGCTTTTGATTAACCTTCTCATTCTTGCAACACCATGCTTGTCATTGCATTCGGCATATATTGTAAAAAGAAGTATACAGTCCCCTGCATTACATGCACCAAGCTGGACAAGATTCATAGTGGCAATCTCCCCCTATGCGCGCATTTTCATGGATCTTGCAAGAACCTAGAAGAGTTCGCCAAATGACAGGATCGACCAGAAAAGGAGAGGTTCCTATGATTTTTAGTGCCATTTCAAGCTTCCCAGCACGTCCATACAAATCAACCATGCATCCATAACGCTTAATTTCTGGCTTTAAGTTGAACGTAGAGCTCATCATGTGGAAAAACTCAACACCCTTGTCCACTAGGCCTCGGTGGCTACAGCCGACAACAATCCTAGGAAGGTGATGGAGCTCAGCCGCGCACCTTCTCTCAAAATCTGCCTGAAGAAAAAGATGGCTTCATCCGCACACGCATTCACTCCATACGCGTTGATCATGTAGTTCCACATGAAAACATCCTGTTTCGACATCCCATTAAAGACGGAAAGAGCCCTGGCCAAGTCACCACATTTCCCATACAGGTCGATAAGAGCATTTGCAACATAAATGTCCCCCAAAAGTCCCTCTCGACTAGCCCTCCTATGCAGTTCAACTCCCGTATTCAACGCCCCCATGGGAACGCAGCACGAGAGCAATCCCACCAACATGAAGCTGTCGACATCCGCATTCTCTTTCCTCATCCGACGGTAAAACCCTAAGGCTTCATGGTGCAGACCAGCCTGAGAGTAACATGAGATCATGGAATTCCAAGAAACCAAGTCCCTCTCAGACATACCTTCGAACCCCTTCTGTGCGACCTCAACCAACCCATTCCCCGCATAGCTCCTCGTCAAATTTGTGTAAACCATGACATCTACCTAATGTAAGAATTATTGTGGACAACATGATATGATTTATTAAATGGTTTAATAATAGTTGAAATGCTATAAAATAAATAATGAATTGGTTATGAGGAGTTATGACTAATAAAACGAAGAGGTACAACTTTTATGAAAGTTAAAAAGGTGCTCTGATGAAAGGCACCTATTCAAAGAACGTACAAATAGAGTTCGATCCTCTCTCCACCCATATGAACAACAATAACAGAAAGGAACTTGGTATTCTCTCATCCATCGATAGAATACATTAAAGAATAGTTGGTTAAGGGAGAAAAATCGGATTTCTTCATTTGGTTCGAGTTCTTCAGTTTTCTACAACGATCATCATCAAAGGGTAACGCTATGGATAAAGGTGAGTCTTCATTTATTTGTGAAAATCATGAAGATAAAAAATCACTGTTTATTATGAGTTTCCACATTAAAGTTTTAATATGTATTGACTCACACCTAATCCCCAGATCGAATCATGGTCCCATGAATCTCTCCACACTTTCGTTCGTCCCCAACTCTCTCACACGCCTTGAGAGCGAACGAGAAATAGTAGCCATCGGGGCAAGAAAAGGGAGACGCAAGGATGCCCTTGTAGAAAGAAGTGCCTCCCGAGGGGACGCGCCGACGGCGAAGCCTCTGATGATAGAGCTCCAATCGTGGCAGGCATTCGATGCGGTCGAACAGAGTCCGAGCGTAGGCCAAGCAACCCGAGACAGAGGCGGCGCAGAAGTGGAGAAGCTTGCTCGAGATGGAGGGGTCGCTCTGGAGGCCGTGGACGAAGACCCGCGAGTGGATGGCCTTGAGCCTCCTGAGGCTGTTGCATCCTTGCAGGAGGGCGAGGATGGTTTGCGCCGTTGACATGCGAACATGGTCCGACACAATGCTGAGCCGAGTGTGTTTCAAAAACTCGAGACGGATCGTAATTGGTCATTTGATCTTGTGTACTGTCCAATAACATGGGTAACTTCTTTTGTTTAGCTAGAAAATCAATCGAATCCACATGATTACTGGATACAAAGAGCTCATCTGAAAGATATGCATAATCATCGTGCTAAGCCACGAGCTAGATACCCCGACGTACTAGTTGTAAAAGGGTGCGCAATAATGACCACTCGACTTTCTTGATTAGATAAGTATGTCTCGATCATCCAATTTCCGTGACCCATAAAATATATGTCTGTAACGGGTCCGAGTCCAAATAAGAATTATCCAATTACACAGATACATGATGGGTTATGCACCAAGGGGATGGAGTGATGACAGCAAGGACATGACATCGGATATTTTGTTATCATTAAGTCGATGCTCATTCGTAAAGTTGATCACTCATGTGCTCTTTTCACAGGCTTTGCACACGTGTATTGGGCAAGACCCTCGCGATGTTCAATTTATGTATAATCTTATTGCATTTTGTTTAATGTAAAAGAACAGTTGATGTTCGATCCTAGATGAGGCAACTCGCCATTTGCATAAGAAGAAGGGAGTGGAATCTAATTTGCCAACTTATCCTGATCAAGTTGAATACAATAATTAGTCAATGCCAAAGCCATGATCACTAGAGTGCTTGTCCTTGTTTTAATTGGAATCACAAGGTGGGTTGTTGCTTTCATAGTGAACATTAATGAGGATGTTCCGTGACTGGGTTACTTTATTAGTTTGTTAAAATTAATGTTGATAACAAATTTAGAGCAAGCAAGATCGAGACGCTAGAACGAGTTGCCTTCACATTCCATTTTTGATTTCATGATGTAACGTGGATTCTTTCTTAACAAGCATATAGTAATATAAAGAGGCCCGTGAAAACATAAGATGACGCTATAACAAGTCGTCTTCACGTTCCATTTTTAGGGAAAATAGTTAGTTTTCTTTTATTTGGTAATATGTTGAAAAGCACATAAAACTCTATCTTAAGATAGAAGGTGAAGAAGTTACCAAGCCTTTTTGGTGAAAGACTCGTTACGCTTGAAAAAGGATTTTTTTTTTTTTCCTATTCAAAACATGACATTTATTATTCCAAATTTATTTGCATCTATTTTATTTTGATCATAAATGTTTTTTCATTGACTAAAATGTGAAAGTTCGGCTAATTAATTTATGAAAAGCTCTTCCGATGAAACAAGCCCACACATAGTAAATCCCTAATTGAGACTTGCGCATTTTAAAAATATACATTTCATAGTTATCTCTCTAATCTAATCGTTCTTTTGAGATATGATTATTGAAAAACAATTGGGATTGGAGAAAACCCATTAATCATAAGGTCGATTCCTCTATGACTTTGAGACTGGAAAGATTCATTTAATCTGGAAATCAGAAGATAAACTTACATTCCCATTAATAGATTCACATTGTATTTAACAAAAACAAAAAATCTTTATGGTATTAAATTATTAATAGTGAGTTAGAAAGGGAAATGTGAAATGCTTTGTTGGATATTGGAATATGTCCCACTTAGCACCTTGGCAGGGGATTATTGTGGACCAATCCTTACAATCTCACCAGTGCTGCCTTCGAAAATAATTAGTAGGAATAAGGAATACCAATGCACGGATAATCACCATTGACCAACAACGCGTACATTGAGAAAGTCTGCATCCATTGATGTAAATATTTGTTTTCGTTATCTTATGTATAATATTATCTCTCCCTTGCGAAAACTCACGTCAATACCAGCATTCGAAAGGATACAACGAACATGGACTTAAACTCGGATATTGCGCGAGCAGTAAATGGATTGGCCCACGAGATCTGGATCCCATCAAATGATGTCTAGAGCTGTCAATTCAATGGCGAAGTCCTCGCTTCTTCTCTCTAGTATTCAGATGCATCTATGGCATTTAGCTTACTAAAGCTACCACGGTCCTGCTTGAGTTTCTGCTAGCTATAGCTTATCTGAAAATGAGAGGGGGAGGATGCATGTGTTTGGCAACAATGCAGCTCCTTAAGCTACTTTGGTTAACGATTAAATCTAACTAAATTTCCTAAAACACCCACATACTCATGGGTTTTGCAATTCTTGCGTAAATCTAGGGGTACATAACATGGCAAACTACTCAGAGGTTTGTTCAGATTCTACGTTGAGATTGAACAGATTCTGATAGAATTAGATCATTTTATCTCAAATTTTGAGTCCCTTGATCACGATTTGCCATCATAATTATCTGTTTATGCCTCATCAAAGTTGCATCTTTCCATATACACAGCTGATTTAAGTTTGCTGATTCACAAGATCTTGTTCGAGGACAAGATAGAGAGTAAAAAGCCAAGTTTTATTTTGCTTGATCAGTCAAACATGTTGGAGCAGGTAATTTATTAACGTATTAGACAGATCATACACAAATTTTCTAAGGAAGCCCTAAAATTGACTTTAGTAGCGCAAAGTGGTCATATATTCCAACCTTTTTTCAGTGGCTCAAAACCTCTTTTATTCGATAAAAAGGGTATGGAAAGATTACAGACATGGGGTTTTTGTGACCAATGAAGATAATAATTCTTAGAGGGGTAGAATGGAAATTGCAATGTCGAACTTGATTCTATTTTTGGGCTAAATCAAACTTGAATTGAAGCGTCTGTAATTTTACAAGGAGACTAGCTCTTAGGGGCAAGCTTAGCCTTGATCATCTCAACCTCCTTAGCATCAATCTGGAATGCCTTGGCCAACACGTCGTCAGGCACCGTGGGCTTGGCCCTGAACAGCGCAGTCGCGATGGCTTGAGTCCCTGGCAATTGGCTGTTGAATGCCACGATGACGGCTGCAGGGGCATTCTGGACATTCTTTTGGAAGTGGACCAATCCTCTAGGGAACACAAAGATCTCGCCCGCCTTGATGGTCTTAGCAATGAGGACGTTAGTGGTGGTTATGAATCCGGCGTGTAATTCCCCATAGAGCACGAACACTATCTCAGTGGCTCATGGGTGGGTGTGGGGTTGGGTGAGGCCGAAAGGAGCATAGTCGACGCGGAGTAGGGACACACCAAGGGTGTTGAGGCCCGGGATCTGTTGGACGTTGGCCGTGGTCACTAGGGAGCCTAAGGTGTTGTTGATGAGTCCAGGTTTGGCCAGTCCATCGAAGAAGAAATCCGTTTCATTGAAAGTCGCTTTGCACAGGAATCCATTGACCATCACTTCTGTTCAACACAATAATAGTATGAATCATACAGTGCCCTAAACGTGCATATTATTTGATTTGTGATAGAAAATTATGAGCCCTATACTACAAAAACAGTTTGGCTAATGAAACAAGAAAAAGTAGCGGTACAAAGTTCTTGTCATGGAGAAGTATAAGAGAAAACAAGCCATGTACATGTTAGAATTAATGTATAGGGTTTATCGATACTTGTCTAGAGTTGTCGGTAGTTTAAGAAGAAAACTATAAGAAATGCACATAAACAAGCGTATATGCTCTTACTAGAAGCAAGATCGGCGACACAGACATCTTGGAGCATGTCGGGATCAGCAGAAATGACGCCCAGGAAGATGGCGAAGCTCATGACTGTAACAACAGTGGCCACCATTCTTGGACTGATCTCCATTGTTAATGGTGTGCAAAAGGAAAGTGAAGAAGAAGGCTTAAATGGGCAAATGCTATCTTCTTTTCAGCTAGGAGGGGAACTATTTATAAGGGAGAAATAGGACATATCCGGCATTGACTTTTGAATGCAGTCACAAGTTCAAACTTGAAAGCATGAAACGTGTCTATCGGCCCCAAAGAAAATGCTTCTCAAACTCGAATAATTAATTACCAATTAATTGGAAAAGGAGAAAAATAGCTTAAATTTTCTTTAATGATTAAACTCAGCAAAACTATGAGAATGAACTTCTGCAATAGTTCCTAGCTCCTCTATCATTTTTATGCTTTTCTATGGATAGAAAAGCAAAAGGAGCTCGACACTTTGAAGGTGGAATAACATGTCAAACTTCTTTTATAAGGCTCCTTTTAACAAGTTAGAAATTTTCTCAACAAGGCCAACAGAGTGCCCCCGAGGGCTGGTTCTTTCATGAATCTGCTATCGCTATCAAAATCTTATTTTGTGCTATTTTTCGAACCCATTTTTTTCAATATGAAACAAGTGCTTGACACACTAAACTTATGCAAAGTTAGTTTACAATTATGGGGTGATTTTGTAAATTTCTCAGAGTGCTTAAATATAATTATACTCTTCTCAAATGCCCACTTACGCATTAGTATATCATTTAGGAAATCAATTCCACAAATCATTTGCTATCACTATCACCACTCTCTGTCTATATATATACATATATTAGGATTCAATTTTGACTCCAGATATGCTTGTGAGTTGCATCAAAATCATGGTTACTTCTATGTGCATCTCTAAACTCACTACCTACAGAAAAATACACATCTTAGTTTAGCACGTAGCAACCTAAAAAGAAGGCTTTTGCACATGGAACCTACTAGGGCACACGAAACCTACTAGGGCATATGGCATATGCTTTGTACGCGTTTGATGGAATACATACTATTTGGACTTCTTAAAAGTCGTTTGGTTACGTTTATATAATCAATTTTTAATATTCTTAAACGCAATAAATGAGGGTATCCTCCGTCTTTTAAGAGCTATCAGCATCTTTGAAGTTTTTATTCGTTCTTCAATAATTAAAAACTTTCTTGTGTATGATGATAAATGATGAGAGTATCCTTCGAAAATCTAGACTAGTTCTTTGAATGTTATATAGAAATAAATGTGCTACTTTTGTTAGTTCTAACTAATTGATATTTAATCATTATGATGAAAGATATCATGGAGTAACACAAATAAAAGGTATAATAACATCTGCTTATGACGAACATTGTTTAGCAAGCTGAAAATATATAAACATTTACTATTCTGCTTAACCAAATATTGTTTTTGATTGAAAGAATCTTTAAATAAAAATAAACAAGTTAAAATGATTTATAAATATCAGCTCTTGAATTTTCAAAGGCCTTTACTGAATTTGGGAAAGGCTCTGAGGACGGCTCTGGAATCTTATAGTTGCAGACAATTAAATATGGCATATCTAAATGAAGCTAGCGCATTAAGCACACAGGTTTAGGGTTTTGGCAGGTCATTTATTTACAAACTGGTATACTTGTGACAAATTTATCCCAAACTAATTTTTTTACTATGAAAAACCCTAAATCGGTACACCCTTGACAAATTTAGCTCAACTGATCATAAAAACCTTAAACTTGTACATTTGTGACAAATTTATTTAAACTAATTTATTCGACCACCAAAATATATTTGTGACAAATATACCCTCCGTTAAATTAAATTAATACCATGAAAAATCACAAAAATTGAAATTGTAACAAAAATAAAATAAAATCCTAAACTGATACACCAGTCAACTGTCGAGTGTTATTCAATTTAGTAATTAGATAGTAAATTTTAACAAAAATTAATAGGGGGTGAATTTATCACAACTATATCAATTTGGGGTAAATTTGTCAAAGGTGTACCGGTTTTGGGTTTTTGGTGATCAAAAAATTAATTTGGGATAAATTTGTCACAAGTTTACCAGTTTGGGATTTTCTAAGGTATTAACTCTTATTTGTAATATCATCTATCTACTCCACTTATTCCTGGCATTTTGGCCCTCCGCGACTATCGATCTCCTTATCCAATTGGTCGTTTTTCCACTCCATTTTTGGTGTTTTGCAGCATGCAAGTGATCGATGTCGAAATGCAACCTCCCCTCTTCGCATCTTTTAAAACTGTTACAAGTCCACCTAGCACATGACCTTGGTCCCCCTTTGTTTAAAAATTGGCCTTCAAATTGGAAAGCCAACGAGATTTATTATATTCACATAAAAGTAGGATGTGACAATACCATCCAAAACTTCTACCGTTGCGAAATTAGGTTGTTGTAATGAACTCATTTGATATGCCTTTGAATAATTGTTTAAAAAGTTATAAATTTATTGTATGGCCGCCATTCCAATTCTAAACTGTTCAATTTGGTCAATTTCTATCATAAACTTTTTGATGATTTTTTCAATATAGTTATTCTAATCAATTTCACTCAGAATTGCATTTAAAAGGATAAAATTAAGGGAATTTGATGCCATGACTATAGGCGAATAAGATGGAAAAATATTAACTAGCATCAAAAGTTGGCCGCTAGATTTAATCTGGAAATCCCTAATCGAGACTTGCACATTAAAAAAATATAAATTTCATAGTCATCTCTCTAATCTAATCGTTCTTCTGAGATATGATTATTGAAAAACAATTGGGATTGGAGAAAACCCATTGATCATATGGTTGATTCCTCCATGACTTTGAGACTGGAAAGATAGATTTAATCTGGAAATCTGAAGATAATCTTACATTCCCATTAATAGATTCATATTGCATTTAACGAAAACAACAAAATCTTGATGTTATTAAATTATTAATAGTGAGTTAGAAAGGGAAATGTGAAATGCTTTGTTGGATATTGGAATTTGTCCCACTTAGCACTTGCCAACGATTATTGTGGACCAATCCTTACAATCTCACCAGTGCGGCCTTCGAAAATAATTAATAGAAATAAGGAACACCAATGCACGGATAACCACCATTGACCAACAACACGTACATTGAGAAAGTCTGCATCGATTGATGTAAATATTTGTTTTCGTTGTCTTATGTATGATATTATCTCTCCCTTGCGAAAACTCACGTCCGTACCAGCATTCAGAAGAATACAACGAACATGGCCTTAAACTCGGATATTGCGCGAGCAGTAAGTGGATTGGCCCACGAGATCAGGATCCAATCAAATGATGTCTAGAGCTGTCAATTCAATGGCGAAGTCCTCGCTTCTTCTCTCTAGTATTCAGATGCATCTATGGCATTTAGCTTACTAAAGCTACCACGGTCCTGCTTGAGTTTCTGCTAGCTATAGCTTATCTGAAAATGAGAGGGGGAGGATGCCTGTGTTTGGCAACAATGCAGCTCCTTAAGCTACTTTGGTTAACGATTAAATCTAACTAAATTTCCTAAAAAACCCACATACTCATGGGTTTTGCAATTCTTGCGTAAATCTAGGGGTACATAACATGGCAAACTACTCGGAGGTTTGTTCAGATTCTACATTGAGATTGAACATATTCTGATAGAATTAGATCATTTTATCTCAAATTTTGAGTCCCTTGATCACGATTTGCCATCATGATTATCTGTTTATGCCTCATCAAAGTTGCATCTTTCCATATACACAGCTGATTTAAGTTTGCTGATTCACCAGATCTTGTTCGAGGACAAGATAGAGAGTAAAAAGCCAAGTTTTATTTTGTTTGATCAGTCAAACATGTTGGAGCAGGTAATTTATTAACGTATTAGACAGATCATACACAAATTTTCTAAGGAAGCCCTAAAATTGACTTTAGTATCGCAAAGTGGTCTAATCTTCCAACCTTTTTTTCTGTTGCGAAAAGGCGAGTGATCAAACAATAATATAGATAGAAGAAGAAAATATATCGGACACCAGATTTACGTGATTCAGTCGTAAAGACCTACGTCCACGGGAAGAGCAGCAGCGAATTTCACTATAGATCAAGCGATACAAGGAGATTACAAACTCAAGTCACTCAAACACTCTCTCGGTATTTCCCAAGCCCCAATTACACCCAACAACGCACGCAGTGTTTAGCCCCGAAATTCCTCAAAAAATAATCTCTCAAATCTCACGAAGGAATTACACGCAAATCTTATCACAAGATTTAATTGGCTTGAACACTAAATCTTCTTGGATGTAATTCACGAACAAGAACGACAAAGAAAATCCCTCCCAAGAAGAAAATCCCTCCCAAGCACTCGACTACTAGACGGCGCTTCAAGAACACTTCTTCATGATCAACCCCTTCCATCCACGGCCACAAGTCTATATATATAAGTGAGACTCTTATTATTTTGCCAACTTCTCATAGGATTCTGTTTCCATCTTAAACGATTTTATCCAAAACATATCTCTATATATTTTACACAAAATCCAAATCCAAGTGAAAGTTGGACCTTCCTATTTTAGCGGCCAAATTCTTCAACGCAGATTCAAACTTTGGGAAGTTGATCTTCGGATATTCTTTGCTCAATTTCGAACGTCCACAACATATCCAATTCGGAATATTCGGAATTTCACATTGGACTCAAACTCGAGACATATTTTAACATTTCAGTGGCTCAAAACCTCTTTTATTCGATAAAAAGGGTATGGAAAGATTACAGACTTAGGTTTTTTGTGACCAATGAAGATAATAATTCTTAGAGGAGTAGAATGGAAATTGCAATGTCAAACTTGATTCTATTTGTTGGCCAAATCAAACTTGAATTGAAGCGTCTGTAATTTTACAAGGAGACTAGCTCTTGGGGGCAAGCTTAGCCTTGATCATCTCGACCTCCTCAACATGAATTTGGAATGCCTTGGCCAACATGTGGTCAGGCACCGTGGGCTTGGCCCCAAACAATGTAGTCGTGATGATTTGAGTCCCTGCCAATTGGCTGTTGAATGCCGCGATGACGGCTGCGGGGGCATTCTGGACGTTCTTTTGGAAGTGGATCAATCCTCTAGGGAACACAAAGATCTCGCCCGCCTTGATGGTCTTAGCAACGAGGACGTTAGTGGTGGTTATGAATCAGGCGTGTAATTCCCCATAGAGCACGAACACTATCTCAGTGGCTCATGGGTGGGTGTGGGGTGGGGTGGGGTGAGGCCGAAAGGAGCATAGTCGACGCAGTGTAGGGACACGCCAAGGGTGTTGAGGCCCGGGATCTTTTGGATGTTGGCCATGGTCACTAGAGAACCTAAGGTGTTGTTGGTGAGTCCAGGTTTGGCTAGCCCGTCAAAGAAGAAGTCCGTTTCGTTGAAAGCCGCTTTGCACGAGAATCCATTGACTATCACTTCTATTCAACACAATAAAAGTATGAATCGTATAGTGCCTTAAACGTGTATATTATTTGATTAGTGAGAGAAACTTATGAGCCCTATACTACAAAAACAGTTTGGCTAATGAAACAAGAAAGAGTAGCGCTACAGAGTTCCTGTCATGGAGAAGTATAAGAGAAAACAAGCTATGTATATGTTAGAATTAGTGTCTAGGGTTTATCGATACTTGTCTAGAGTTGTTAGTAGTTTAAGAAGAAAACTATAAGAAACACACATAGACAAGCGTATATGCTCTTACTGGAAGCAAGATTGGCGACACAGACATCTTGGAGCATGTCAGGATCAACAGAAACGATTCCCAGGAAGATGGCGAAGCTCATGACTGTAACAACAATGGCCACCATTCTTGGATTGATCTCCATTGTTAATGGAGTGCAAAAGGAAAGTGAAGAAGAAGGCATGAATGGGCAAATGATATCTTCTTTTCAACTAGGAGGGGAACTATTTATAAGGGAGAAATAGGACATATCGGGCATTGACTTTTAAACGCAGCTACAAGTTCAAACTTGAAAGCATGAAACGTGTCTATTGGCCCCAAAGAAAATGCCCTCTCAAACTCGAATAATTAATTACCAATTAATTGGAAAAGGAGAAAAACAACTTAAATTTTATTTAATGATTAAACTTAGCAAAACTATGAGAATGAACTTTTGCAATAATTCCTAGCTCCTCTGTCATTTTTATGCGAGAGAACTCTTTACCTTGTGAATATGAACCTCCTACACTCATCTCACAAGTGTATGAGTATGGGATTGTGTATAGGATATGGTTCGCCTTTCATCATTCCGACTCGTCTCATTTAGTATGCTCAATTCATTCCACATCATTCATTAAATTAATCCATTTTGATGTTCTTTATTGGAATTGGTGAACTAAACATGTAAGAGTCACCATGCAAAATCTTTTTTTTTTTAAAGAGCTCATCAGCTTTAAGCATGAAAAAGTGTCAACTTCAAAACAAACAATTTACCACACTCAAAACATGGTTTTAAGCATTCATTCAAGGGGTTGCTCCACAAAGGGATTGCCTCAGCAATGGATGTCCTTGGATTGTCCCTATTAATCAAGACTGAAAATCCGCTTTTGCCCATGCACAAGAGAACGTGCATGAATAGGATACTATATGACATCAAAGTAAATTCAAATTACACATCCATTTTGGCTCGGATCGAGATTTTATCTCAGTCATGTCACTACTGGAATCTGTAGTGCTCCCAATTCGTCATTTGTTGAGTAACATTTGAGCCAATTGATCTATCATTGCAACCCGATGTGCCTTTTTCATATGCTTTCTCATCAAGCCAAGGGAGTAATGTTCTGAAACATGAAGTAAATGAATCAGAAAATTAAATAGGGCTAACCTAATGTATGCTTTTGGAAATGACTTCAAAAATGATTTTTTTTTTTTTTGGAAATTTTTGGATGAGGAAGCCTAAAGAAGCCTAATCCTCAGAATTTCTCAAAGGATGATTATTTCTTTTTATTGTTGGATATCGTCACCGGACTGGTTTGGTGTACCTCATTATATCCTCAAAACTAGTAATTTTATTGAAATTCATCAATCAATTACATTTATTGAACGGAAAATGCAATGTTCAATCCCTAAAAGAAAAGGAAAAAATTGAAAACATTTCCTAGAAAGTAATAAAAATTCCCACGTAGAGGAATGTGCAAGAACAACATATGAGTTACTCTTGTGGGCAAATGCCCATTTCTTCAGATTGTCCTTTGTCAATGGCGCCTATAAGGAGGTCATCGAACAGACTCGTGATTCCTTCTAGTGCATCATTAGAGTTCTCTGTCTTTGGAGGTGCGAGATCGTCCATGCCACCCCATCCATCAGGGACA
The DNA here is from genome assembly GCA_014182715.1 of Eucalyptus cloeziana. Classification (NCBI taxonomy): domain Eukaryota; kingdom Viridiplantae; phylum Streptophyta; class Magnoliopsida; order Myrtales; family Myrtaceae; genus Eucalyptus; species Eucalyptus cloeziana. The sequence goes on along the minus strand of CM024636.1, from coordinate 51,441,617 downwards.
ATGTCATGAGGGTCAATGTAAAAGCTAGGGGGAGCCGAGTACTTCACATAATAGTCGAATTTGCCACTTGGCTGCCCTAGGGTGTCCATCACTTCCACTCCATCTTGCATCATTCTTGGAGGGCTAGGGAATGTCTTGTGAATGTTGGGAGGTAACGAGTTTTGCATCCCTCGCCCCAGATCAGGTGGCGAGTTTTGCATTTCTTGTCTCTGTCCTCCAGAATTTTCTCCACCTCTTCTATGGTGTCCTAATCCAGCAAAACCAGACCTCCGAGGGACTTCAATAGGGTTTCGAATGCCTTGACCCCTTCTTCCAAGACCATATGATAGCATATGAAACCTCAAGAATGGAAATGAATTGTACGACGATTTTCCCTATCACATATAAAACAAGACTGACGACTAAACCTTGTCATGGACCAACGAAAATTGCAACGAAGTAAGTAAATTGCAAAGTGAGAGTTCAAACAACTTACTTTCATCGAGAATGGATGACAATCACATAAACACACGCATGAAATGTGAGGCTCAATTTCTATCTAGACGGCTTAACTAAGTGGAGCTAAAAGGATGATCTGACCGTCGCAGTCTCGCGTTCAACGTGTCAGGTCTTCTTAACTCTGGCTCGGTCAAATGGAATGTTCTATAACCACAGAGTCTCGCGGATATGGATAAACATAGTCGACACCATGAAAAAATTTCGAGGAAGAGAATGTCAACCTCTACATAGCAGTCTCGCTTTCGAGGAAGTATCATTCTCAACACCATCCTAAAAATCCCATTACAGCCTTCGTCCGACAGAAGGTTGTGTGTTCAATAGTGTAGTACTAAAAGCAATAAAACATGCACAACAGTTTAAATGCAAACAGCACTTCTAATTAGGAAAAATAAATCATTAATCTAACCCCTCCCCACAATAAAGGGATTAACAAAGACTACTCTCCCTTATACCTCCCATCTGCAAGAACATTTAACACTTCAGATATTAGGGACATACTTGGAATCCATGCTACCAAACAAAAATATTTTTCAAAAAAGAGAAAATTGGCCTAAGTCCACTAAGAGTTTTAACATTAGTCCCCAGTGGAGTTGCCAAGCTGCCGTGACCTCCTCGAAGTGGGCTGGACCACCTAGGGTTTGACTAATAGACTACTAAGTTTAAACTTAGGTTGGGCTCTCCCAAGCCCATACCAATTCGCGACTTAGGTTCAATTTTTTTTAAAATGAATTTTATCTAGAAATCGTCACTGATCAATTTATGGTAAGTCGTTAGACACCTACGTAAAATAATGGGATGATTATTTTACTCCTATGAATCAGAGACTTTTGGTACAGGGACTTGATTACACTAGTCTTCTCTAATGCCCTTTCGGTACCATTTATTTATTTTTTTTCAAAAATGTCTTTGTAGGCAGTTTAGATCTATTTTAACCTAAATCACTATCATGCAAGTGGGATGATCACACGGATGCTCATCTATTATTAAACACTCAATGAATCAAATAGATTGTATCAAAAGAATTAAATACACAAAGCAAGCAATTATTTTTTGGGATTTTATCTTATATTGAAATTAAAACTTACCTATATAACATGCACTTTTAACTACATGACTTAATTTCATTGACAAGCAATTAAATGGACCTAACATGCCAACTATTTGACATGCACCTAATATTTTTTGTATTTTTTTTATTAAAATTTGTAATAAAAAGAAAACTTAATTAAACTATTTGAAAATGAATGATTTTCTAACTAGTTTAGGGATTAATTTGACTTAAACCCTATCCTATCTTAGAAGACTATTTAAAAGAAAAAAAAGAAAAAAAAAGAGATTATTAAAATGTGCAAACATTATCTAAGACCTTATCTAAAAAGAAAAATTATTTAGATCCAATCCTAGTCTATTCCAAAAATTACCTGAACGTGCCATAATAATGCAATCCTAATTTACGAAACCAACATATTCCGATGCAAGATTTGATTTTTTGATTTTTTTAGTGTTTTCAAGACAAGCAATTATCGGATAAACATTATATCTAAAATAATCAAGATATTCATCAAATGAAGAATTAAAATAATAGAAAAAATAATCCATTGTCTCACGGATTAAATTAACGATTATTTTCACCATAAACATCATAACATATAAGGAAATTCAAAATAATTAAAAATTTGATTCGAAAATCTTATGGGTCAAATTAATAATTATAATTATTTAATAATCAAAACATTATCAAAATGCCCAAAAAATTAATATAATAAAAAAAAAATTATCCGACGTCTTATGGATCAAATTAACAATTACAATAATTTTGGTAAAACCTTACGGATAATGCCTACAATATTCATAAAATTAACATTGAGATCCAATGTTCCAATCTGAACAATAAGAATGAAACTTGATAAAAAAAAAAAAAAAAAAAAAAAAAAAAAAAAAAAAACTACCTTGACTTCTTTCCTAAACTAGATTGGCATGGGGGATTTGCGACTGACGATTTGCGCCAGGGTCGAGGATGGTGGCACGAGCGTTGGCGGCTTTGGGCTTCTCAATCACGGTGATGCAACAAGCAACAACGAATAGTTCAGACTCTTTGTCAGTGTTGGTGTTGAAAGACCAGGAGGCAATGTTCAGTGGTGTCGTGTAAAGGGGGACTGCACAGACGTCAGGCGCCTAGTGGAGGGGGCGTCGGGCGAGCGATGCAGCAGTGACGACAGTTGCAGAGGCAGGATGGAGGTGCGGTGGAGGTCCTCTTGGCGCTTGGGTAGAGGTTGACGACGGTTGAGCGGGGCTTGCCGGCAGGAGCAGGGCAACGGGTGGCCCACTGCAGGGCAGGGTGACTAGCGGCAGCAAGAAGAAGATGACCCCTTTTCTTCTTTTCTTCTTCTTCTTTTTTTCTCTCTCTCTGCTCACTTTTCAGTGGTCTTTTCCCTCTTGCTGCACTTTTTTCTTTTCCTTTTGCAGCTTGTCAGAAGAATTGACTACTTTTGGCTTCCTCAACAGACGTGAGGGAGAGGTCTCCTTCTTCTCTCTTTGTTTCTTTTCTCAGCACTCTCTTAAGCTTGCATTTTTCTCTTTCTTTCACGAATTTTGTTTTCCTCCCCTCACATCCGTGCGGGTCAACTCCTTTTATAGTGGTTCCAAAAGGTCGCTTTCCATGGCAATTTTCGAGCTTCCATATTCTATTGCATTAATTTATGGCTGCATATCGGTGCGTGATTACGCAATCAACTCGATTTTGCTTCAATTCCTTCCATTTTATCAAAATTCTTGCTCTTTATTCACCTGATTTCCTAATCCTTGATCCTCGAATGGGAATTGCTTCCACATTTACCAAGATTTGAATATTCTTTAGAATTTCCCATTTCCATTCATGATCAATCAAATTGATTTTCCCTTGTTTTTCCTTTTATTTGCGATTTTTATTTTATTTCCTTAGGGTTGCTAAAATTAGGTGTCAACATTAGGTTTTGCCTTAACGGATGGTTGGTGCTTGTGAAGGAAATTCGATTACACGTACAAATCATTTACCTTTTGTCTAGAAGAAGAACATCAAAATATAGCCTTTCAAACACTAGGGACCCATTTAAACAAGACACGAACAAGGTCCAATTTAGAGAAATAATGCATCCGTTGTCACATGAGAGGCGTCCGATGTACTGACACATTGACTTAAACCAATTAAGTCAACCGCTTTCTCTTGATGAAAAAAAGCGAGAGTTGTAAGATGGACCTAAAGTCATCTATCAATACATACTAGCTCACGTATGTTATGAGACATACTATGTGCAGAGAGGATTGCTAAACAGAAGATCAGATACATCTAACTAATAAACCATGAATCCACGAGAGGGCAACTTCAGACGCAAAAGATTTACATCTCGATCTAAGTTCATCAGCAAAAAAGACATTTTGTACTCTGATAACTCACGGAACAAAAGGGAGGATGATTAACTTCATTTCTTGGAACTATCAGGTGGAAATGCCAATCGATTTTCTTTCAGATAGGTCTTCTGCAACAGTACTCATCATTTATTGGGAAAATTATCAAAAAAATCATAAATCTATTGTAATTGTGCTAATTCAGTCATAAACTTCTTCTTTTTTGGTCAATTCAGTCATAAATTTTTTGCAATTGTACCAATTCAATCCATCCGGCCAAATTTGGCCGGCTAGTACTGATGTAGCATGATTGGCACTGACGTGGCACAGCCGGGACTAACGTTGACAATTTTTAATAACATTTTAATTATTTTTTTCTTTTCTTTCTCTTTATTGTTTTTCCCCCTCTTCCTTCTTCCTCTCCTCTGGTTAGTCGCTGGACTAAGGTGACTAGCTAGAGGCGACAACTGGTTGTCAGATTGAGGCTAGCTCGTTGGCCAGTGGTGAGGCTCGCCTCACCATCAATAGGCGAGAGCGAGCTCGCCCAGCCATTAGCGAGGCGAGCACTTGCCGGATCTAGCAAGGGCTTGCCTAGCCTTGGTGAGGCTCGCCCTCGCTCGATGATGGTGAGTTCAACCTTGCCAGCCCTCACCTCTAGTCGGTCACCTTGGTCCAGCGATCGACTAGAGGAAGAAGGAAAAGGGGGAAAAAAGAGAGAGATAGAAAAAAAATAATAGAAAAAGAAAAAATAATTAAAGAATAAAAAATATTAAAATATTACTTCACTGTCGGGTGGACGGCTAGTGCTAGCCGGCATCCATGTCAGTAATGGCCGGCAAAAATTGGTCAAATGGAATGAATTGGCAAAATTGCAAAATGTTAGGACTGAATTATTATAATTACAATAGGTTTAGAACTTTTTTGGTAATTTTCACTCATTTATCACTGTTGGCCCTCTTCTAATGTGAATCTGAAGCGACTCGTAATGTAAACAAGACCGTAGATAGGAGGTATGTGGAATCAAAATGCTTTTTGAGTTCTTGTCCAATAAATTTCTTCTGATCTTGATACCATGGAAATTAAGAGCCAAAATCTACGCTCTAGTTTATACCTATTCAGAGACTCATGTTGGATTATTGGGCGGGAAGGATGCAAAGAAGGTGTATTGGATCGTCATCAATGGCGACATCATTTTAAAATAAATCATGAGCACATTAAATATCTCGTTAACTTCTTATGCCAATAATATACAGGGGGAAATAATTAATTCAGATCTTACTCCATGCCCTACGCGGAGTAGGTCGGGTCGAGCGGGTCCTTGCAAGGTGGCGAATTTTTTACGCAGCGATGCGAACAGATACACAATTCAGATTTCCCCATTAATTGGTTGATGCCTGTGAAGGAATTTCTCTAACATATGAGAATTATTTACCTTCGTCTACAAAAAGGAACATCAATACAAAGTATCTCAACCACTGGGGGTTCGCCCCAGTGGCCACCTTTCCATCTTGGAAGGGGGAGGTTGGGGGTTCAAATCCCTACTTTCTCAGGAGGGATTGGGGGTAGGAACGATTTCATTTCAGGAGTGGGTTTCGACTTCCACGCCCTGCAAGAAGGCATGGCAAAAGTCTGAGAGTAAGTGTAGGATTAGCGTAGGACAGACCAAAAAAAAAAAAACAAAGTATCTCTCTCAAATATTGGGAACACGGTTCGACGAGACCCAGATGAAGTCCTATCCTAGTGCAAAGAAAGAATTCAGAGAACCCAAAAACAAAAAAAAAAAAAAAAAAAAGGGTGGGGCGAGAAAGGCAAGACTTTTCGTCATGAGGGGCTGTCGATGTATTGACCCTGGTGACTGAGATCGATAAGGTCAACCGGTTTGTCTTGATGGTAGAAAAAAATGAGTGTTGCGAGATGGACCGACGTGGGATTGTCCTCTTCAGATTCCATTTATATTTCTCAAACTCATTTCTTCAGATTTAATCGAGAGGGAAGCGAAAAAAGAGAGATCAAAAGGTGTCGATTCTTGATCTTCTTTCCATACTCTGGCATTACCTCGAAACCCTAGTCCGCAATTTAATGTATACCCTCGGAGCTGGCGACGTTGAGGGTGAGTCGTGGATCCACCCGTGCAAGGAGATCGGGTTCTGGCGCTCGTACTCGTGCGGGCCGTGCGTGCATGTCCCCACCTCTCGCCAAGCCCCATCCTCTCGGTGATCTCTTATTTGTTCGAAGCTTCAAAGCTGATGACGGCAAATTCTACGGGGCATGCTCCAAGCGGCTAGGCGGTTGCGGGTACATGTCGATTGATGGAAAGAGCAGCTTCCACCCATGTTGTCTTCACCTCGAAAAAATCATAAAAGTCAACGAGTGAGTAATTCATTTGTTTTATCTACTTGTTTATTTAGGGTAAGAAGGTGATTGCCCCCATGGCCGGAAGAAGGGGCAGCGGTAAGGGTCCCGTGACCTCGCCACTGCTCGAAGTCAGTGACGGAGACAGAATTTTAATGTAGTCGGAGAAATTCTACGGCGCTTGATTAAACGACATCTTTCTTATTATATGCAAGAAACAATATTGCGTAGTAAATTAATGTAGATTAGTTTTTTCTTTATGATTGGAATAAAAATTATTATGATTATTGAGGTAATTTTAATTTAGTAAAGTATTTTTAGTTTATTTTGTGAAATTTTTTTCTTAAAAATAACACACTAAAATTTACTCATTATGTTCGTATTTCACTTTAAAAAAATTAATTTTATGAAAGGTTATGGGTTCTTACTTGTGTAAGTTATAAACAACTATAATAGGAGATGAACGTTTCCTATTGATTGTTAATTACGGGGATAAAAAAAAAAAAGTCCTAAATCTATTATACGGATGTCAATTTAGTTATAAACCTTCCAATTTGGCTTGATCTCACCGTGCTGGGTGAGGCTCAGCCTTGCCGGCCCTGGATTGGAGGATGAAGGAAGGGAAGAAGAAAAAAGAAAGAAAGAGAAAGATAAGAAAAAATAAAATAAAAGATCAAAATATTATTTTAAAATGTCCACGTCAGCGTCAACCATGCCATGTAGGACCGCTGGCGTTCATGTTAGCACCAGCTAGCCAAAATGGTTGGACGGACTGAATTGGCATAACTATAAAATGTTTAATACTCAATTGGCAATAAAAAAAAAGTTTAGGATTAAATTGCACAATTGCAGTGGGTTTAAGACTTTTTTGATAATTCTCTCCACTTGGTTGCGACCGTCAAGCCAAGATAGAGAAGGATTGAGCCAATGTCTCAAGTTCTAGCCAAATTCAAAGTTGAATTTCAAGATTACAATAGTAATTGACTTAAGCCCCTTGTTGCTTAGATAGAAAGGTTTAGTCCCAAAGTTTTTTAAGTGAGCTTGCTTTAGTTAAATCTAAGACTGAAATATTTGAACGATGAAGCGATTATGCGAGTCTTGCAATTCCCCTATTGATAGTTGAATCTTTGTGGCACTTATTCCCATAGAGTAGGTATTAATTTTAACCAAATCACGTAAATATTTCTTGTCCTCATTGTTTCGTGTTTATTTTCTCTTGTAATAACATAATCTGATATTGGATTGCAGGTTCAATATTTTGTGCCTTATTGCATAAAAATCGCCGTCTTCTGTCATAATATCCGTGTATCTTTTGTTTTGCTTCTTGATAGTGAGGAGATCATGCTCAAGATGGAGAACGTATTGCTGAAATGCAAATGGTGCAAGATGATGTCAATCCGAGCTGGCGGAGCTGTTATCCCGAGCTGGTTCTACGTCTCGATGGGCAAGGATGGTTGTTTTCACGCCGGGTGCATCCAAGAAATGATGCGCGAGAGCTGGAGAGATGGCGGCCTTGATCAGCCGGTACGAGGAAAGGAAGAGGACGACAATACCAGCTTTGCGACGTACCTAAGCATCAAGATCAAGATCCCCATTGGCCCTTCAGAGGCAGCGACAGAGGAGCTGGCGGATCGCATAAAAAGAGGCCGCAGCCAAGGGAGATAAGTCAAAAATAAAGAAGTTAATCAAGGGCTTCTGGGCGGGGCAGGGGCCTGGGTCTGGATGGGAGAACACCAAGTATCTGTGGCAACTGCTGCGTCAAAAGGTACGCGAGGGGATCGACTCGCTGGCTGACACTCCAATCGGCCGAGCCGCGCGGAAGGTCTGGAGCACAGTCACGGAACCGTCCAAGCTGTGGGACCTGGTCCGTCCCCTCCTGAAATGGGCTTCTTCCAAGTTACTTGAACTAGCAAAGCGGATGATCGGGATGTCCACGCCGCAAGGTTACCTCTCATATGGTGCCTAGGCATTCTAGATGGTCGGCACCCAATTATTTGCAAAATTTTTTTGTTCATTTAAGTCTTGCATAAGGGTGATTGTGTAGTGGTACATGACCGTCAAACTAGGTCTGAGCATTCAGTCCGATTTCTCTTGAGAATTGAACCGAATTGGCCTTGGTGGGCCGATTCTTGAGTCAATTTTAGAGTTTACGGGGTAGGTTCTTAGTTCCAAAATCTGAGAATCGATCATCCTTAATTATTTGTCTCGGATGTAAGTAGGTAAGGGGATATTTTACTTCTCGTTGTTTGGTAAACTATGTACACTATAGTTTGTAGTAGGCCTAACTTTTGCAGGATGTGAGTGCTTGTTAGCTGTTACATGAAATATTTAGGTAAGGCTCGTTGGAAGACTATGAAGTGGATCCTCCGATATTTGAAAGGCATGATAAACATTGCATACCAAACGGATGACAATGGTAGTGAAACTATAGGTCTTTGATATTCCAGTCATGCTAGAGACTTGAATGAATGCAGATTGTAAGCGAGAAAACTTTTATGCTAGTAAGTGGTGCAGCGAGTTGCAAAGCGACGTAGCAAGACAATATAGCATTGCCTTCTATAGAGGTGGAGAACATGGCACTTATCTTGTGAAGAAGGTGTTGCACTTAAACTTAGGTGAGTAGTTGACTATTGTTACATTGTAACCCAGGTGTGATATGCCTGGTCTGGAATCTGTTATATGGTTAGTGAAAAAAAGTATATCAACATTAGGTACCATTTCATCTAAAATGTCGCGGCGAAAGACAAAATTATTGTCAAAAAAATCGCAATAGCAAAGAATCCTGACAAACATGACGAAGAAGCCATTCTTTTGGCGAAATTCAGTCTTTGCCTTGGCTCCAGACATAGAGCCAATACAGAGAATTGTTGAATTAATGTCTCAAGTTCTTCACCAAATGAAAAGTTAATTTCCAAGATCACTTTACAAATAAATCGAAGTCCCACGTTGCTTCGATCGTAAGGTTTAACCTTTTGGCTTGTCCTCCATTGCATTTTTATTAACCAAGAGGAGTATTAGCCTTTTTTTTTCTCCATGAGTTTTATGAGTAAATTCTATAAGAGATTATGAGATAACATTTTGTAAGATTGCTCGAGCGTAATCTAAAACTGATGAATGCTTGAGCGATTAAGTAATTGTGTGACTTATGATTTTCCAATTAATATTGAATTTTCGTGGCACGCATTCCTCGTGAGGTATTGACTCTAATCGTACCACGTTTATCTCAATATCTTTATTTTTTTCCCGTGGATTTTCCCTCCTAATTTTATCATCTCAGCGTTTAATATTGAATTGAATGGTGTATAATGTATTACATTCCGCTTCTTGCATAACAATCGCTGTCTTCTGTCTTTATATCCATGTACGTTTTTTGCTTCTTGATAGGGAGAAGCTCGAGCTTAAGACGAAGAACATATCATCGAAATGCAGCTGGTGCAAGGAGGAGTTGATCCGGGATCAGAGAACTGTCATCCCGAGCTGTCCATATGTCTCCGCCGGGGGCAAGGATCGCCGTTTTCACGTCAGGTGACAGCGGCATTGAGCCCCATGCCCCTCCTGCGTGGTGACATGGGGGCGAAAAAGGGAAAGGAAGAGGACAGCACCGCCGACTCACAAACATGCCTAAGCCTTGACATCCAGCTCCCCATTGAGAGGCCGACCCTTCAGATTTGGCGACGCAGACGGAGTCGGATCTCATAATGAAGTACGTTTTCGACGGGAATGGTCCTTTGGCCGCAGCTGGAGATCAGGCAAACAGAATACTCGCAGCCTGAGGGACGGCTTGGGAGCTCCAACAGGAGGGGTGGGGTCTGGCTCTAGCCAGGTATGGGAGCTCGCTAAGGTCCCGTGGCGACTGCTGCTTCTCAAGATACGCCAAGGGATAGGCCGGCTGGCCGACACTCCAGCGGCTGTGCTGGCTGCAAGGTCTGGACCGGGATCACGCAACCATTCAAGCTATGGGAGCTGACCCATCCCCTCCTGCGATGGGCTTGTTCTAAGTTATGTGAATTAGCAAGCCGGATGTTGGTCGGGACGTCCTCGCTACTGGGTCGACCCCCATTAGATGCTCAAGCCTACTTGATGGATTCCATTTGAGGAAAGAAAAAGGAAATATTTGAAGTTTTACTATTAAATGTTAGGAAAACGATTACGTAACAGTCTTTAATCTATTGTGAAAATAATAATTTATTCTAACTACAAAAAATCAAATAATAAATAATTATAAATTATTGTGGGACCCACTCATTCTGGAATTTGTGGCTATAACAAACTAGTATTCTTACGGTACCCCAAAAACCATTATACTAACAAAGCCTTGAACGTTATAATTAGAACTTGTAGCATCTCGTTTTGCGATCTGTGTTTCGCCAAACTATTATGCTGTCAAAAGTAGTGCTTTTTGGAGTGTCGTGAACAGACTTTGTGAATGCTGACTTTATGGCAATGTAACCTTTGTGCGTTTGTGAAATATTTTAAAAGCAATTGAAAAACTGTGGCGAGGATCCAGCCCTTGCAGGCCATTGGCAAGGGCTGCCCTCACCCGAAGGCGTGAGGGTTCAGCCCTCACCAGATTCAGTGAGAATGGCCCTCGCCCAGGCAGCGAGGGTCACACCCCATGTCCGGAGGTGGATATGAGCTTCCGACCTAGGAGCTGCAACCGGTGAGAGCTCTTGGAGGTATTGGAGCCGCCGATGGGGTTCCTGGAGGTGACGTGCCAGAGCCGAAGGTGAGAGAATGTGTCTTCGGACGCAAAGAAAGAGAGAGCAAAGTTTGAGAAAGAGAAAGATTTCATCATCTTGAAATGAGTTTTTGTTTGAGAGAGAGACAAACACGCAACAAAATTCATATCACAAGACACGTGTCGCATTTTCAATGAAGTTGATTAGGCTAACACTTGCCACATAGACTGGTGATGTGGTGGTTTGAAATCACGAATATTTTCTCAGCAAATGCAGACATTTTACTATGATTTCTAAACGATGACGTGAATCAAGTGGGGGCCCCAAAAAATTTGAATCTAAAAGTCTAGTTGATTTGATACCATACGTAGAATTTGTGCAGCCATCTCTACCCGTCTAAAAGTTCGTGCTTGGAGACGGAGGAGTGCATAATTACTCGAACTTCTCGATAGAAACAAGGATTCTTTCTAGAGGTGGAAGATGGACCGACGAGGGATTATTTCTTCAGATTCCATCTCCATTTCTCACGTCTCATTTCTTTGGATTAATCAAGAGGGAAGCGGAAGAAAGAAAGAAAGAACAAAGAAATATATGTCGATTCTTGGTTTTCTTCGCATTCTTTGGGATCACAGCGAAACCCAAGTCCTCATGTTGATGTCTACCGGAGTATCCTGGTGATCTCTCTTTCGTTCGAAGTGTCAAAATTTATGACACCAACACCGATGACGACTATGACGACAATGGCGGCAGCAAATTTTGCAGGGCATGCTCCAAGCCGCTTTGTGGTTGCTGGTACATGTCTGCTGGTGGAAGGAGCTGCTTCCACCCATGTTGGCTTCACCTTGACAAAGTCATAGAAGTTAACGGGTGAGTTTTTCACTTGTTTGATCTACTTGGTATCCCCATGGCCGGAAGAAGTGGCAGCGGCAAGTGTCCGGCCGGCGACTTCACCACTGCTCATAGTCAGCGACAGAGCTAGAAATTTAATGGAGTCGGAGAAATACTACGGGGCTTGATTCAAACAATATCTTTATTATCACATGCAAGAAACAGCGTTGTGTCACGGCCCAAAAGAAGACCGATCCAAGAGGTTCCCAAAGGTGACTCATCCGTGGTGGACCTCCCGTGCTCGCTCATATTTCCAACGAGCCTTCTTCCGGAACTTTCCAAGGGTGGGCGATACAGTAATTGAGCCACATTCTAGAAGTCTCTATCCATTAATGTCGGTAGCTAGTAGTTGTCATTAAGTGTCAGTAGATGAAGTGGTGCAATCTCGTCCGCCAGATAAATTCTAGATCAATTGATGTAATAAAAGGGCCTCAAATATAAGAAGGGGTGCCCTCCCCCTCATTTGTAATCATCCAATTATTTCAGCAATACAAAGCTCATTTCTTTCCAAAGCTCCTCTCTCTAGAAAGCTTTCTCTCTCTACGATCTGGGTGAGCAAGTGAGTGTGCGATGGAGCAAGGCTTGGCTTAAGCGATTCAAAAGAGCCTGAGTCGCCGTGCGGTCACAATCCTAATTGATCGGCTCATGACAAGTGGTATCAGAGCAAAGGAGAGATCCGTTTCCAAAGACAGCTGTTCAAGAAAATGTCGAGCCAAGAAGCTGCTATGGATGGAGAGGCCGTGCAAGTCAAGGAGACCCGTGGCCAAATGAAGAAGAGAGAAGCCTTGATGGATGCCGTAAATGCAATTGATGAGAAGCTTGCGAAGGTCTGGAGTGCCATGGTCGAGTTCATGGAAGGCCTGGATGACGTGAGAGACCGCATCATGGAGGTTGAGGGCTCGCTTCATGAAGACTTCACGATCGGCCTCAACCAAGCGATGGTCCAGTTGCACGACAAGGACGAAGCCCTTGAAGCGTCGATCGATGTGTTGAAGGAGCACATCCAAGTGATCGAGGAAGAAAGTCCTTGTAGGGATGAGGTCAAAGCCATAAAGGTGGAGATTCAAGAGCTCAAGACTGAGCTTGCCCTATGCAAACTGAGCATCACCAATGGAGCGATGCCTACTCAAGCAGTGCCCAAACTTGAGGTGCCAGAGCCTAAAGAGTTCAAAGGCGACCGATCTGCCAAGGAGGTGGACAACTTCGTGTTTAGCATGGAGCAATACTTTGGTGCCGTCAACATCCAAGACGAGTCGATCAAGGTAAGAACTACTTCGATGTTCCTTTCTGATACCGCAATGTTTTGGTGGCGCAATAGGTGCGACGAGACCAAGCGCGGCGCTGATCCTGTGGATACATGGGATGACTTCATGAGGGAGTTCCGAGACTACTTCTTCCCCGAGTTTGCTCAACAAGAAGCCCGTAGCAAGCTTCATCGCCTCGAACAAAGGGGTGCGATCCGAGAGTACGTGAAGGAGTTCACGGAGCTCAAACTCCAGATCCGCAACCTAGGAGAGGAGGAAGCTCTCGGAGCATTTATGGATGGACTAAAGCCGTGGGCGCAGCTCGAGCTCAAGTGACGGGATGTGAGTACGCTTGCCAAAGTGCTAAGCGTGGCCGAGTCCCTCGTCGACCTCACCAAAGCCGAACCAAAGAATAGAGCAGGAGATTGGAGGTTGGATCGATCCTCCGAGGACGAAGGAAGAAACACTCCCCGATGCGCGCATGAACAAGGCGGCCAAGTCAAGACGTGGGGTGAAGGCACTTCTAAACCGTCCTTCCAAAGGGGTCGACCACAAACGAACTACATAACAAGTAAGTTTGATCAACCACCGCCTTCTCCTTGCTTTATTTGCAAAGGGCCGCATTGGACCCAAAAGTGCCCAATGAAGGGTAGAATCAATGCCCTCCTGGCCATCGAAGAGGTGAGGAGGAGCCTAAAGAAGAGAACCGACAAGTCCGACTTGGAGGCATGAAGATGATCAACTTTGTCCAAGCTCGATCGTCGTCCAAAGAAAAAGAAGCTGCATCGAACACAGACATGTTCTTCGTGGAAGTCGACGTGTGTGGCCGAACGCTATACGCCTTGGTCGACATGGGTGCGTCGAACATGTTCATGTCGACTGAAGTAGCGAAGGCCTTAGAACTACGGGTGGAGCCAACTAGGAATTCCTTCAAGCCCATCAACTCGGATGGCCTCCGTGGCATAGGATCAACTCCCGACGTGGACGTCCAAATCGGCGGATGGAAGGGCAAGCTGTCATTCAAGGTGGTTCCTCTCGATGATTATGATCTCATTTTAGGAATGCAATTTTTCCATAGCGTGAGATCCATGATCAACATGAGGACCAAGTGCATTGTGATCCTCGACCCAAAATACCCAACAACAATCCCCATGATAAAAGGGGTGATCAACACCAAAACCATCGCGACGATCCAGCGTCTCGACAAGAGCTTGAAGGCTGTGAAGCTCATGAACAAGCCATCCATGGAGAAGTCAAAGGAAGAGTTGGATCCTACTCCAACTCGCGATATGCCAATCCAAGTGCTCTTCCCCAAGGTTGAGTACTCGTCGCGTGCCACGCCCGAGCTGAAGTTGGAGTCGAAGATAGAGGGGTGTGGTCCATCGTTCATGAGCGTCCGAGCCAAGCAAAATCAAAAGAAGAGAGCTCGTGCTCGTGCCAGAAAGGCTGCCCGTCGAGTTGTGAGTGATGAGGGCGTCGCTCAATTGAGTGGGGGAGAATGTCACGGCCCGAAAGAAGACCAATTCAAGAGGTTCCTAAGGGATGGCCGTGACTCATCCGTGGTGGACCTCCTGTGCTCGCTCAGATTTCCAACGAGTCTTCTTTCGAAACTTTCCAAGGGCGGGCGATACAGTAATTGAGCCACATTCTAGAAGTCTCTATCTATTAATGTTGGTAGTTGGTAGTTGTCATTAAGTGCCGGTAGATGAAGCGGTGCGATCTCATTCATCGGATAAATTCTAGATCAACAAATGTAATCAGAGGGCCTCAAATATAAGAAGGGGTGCCCTCCCCCTCATTTGTAATCATCCAACTATTTCAGTAATACAAAGCTCTTTTCTTTCCAAAGCTCCTCTCTCTAGAAAGCTTTCTCTCTCTACAATCTAGATGAGTGAGTGAGTGTGCGATCGAGCAAGGCTTGGCTTAGGCGATCCAAAAGAGCCTTAGTCGCCGCACGATCACGATCCCAATCGATCGGCCCGTGACGGTTGCCTAGTAAAATAGTGTAAATTATTTTTTTGTTTCAAGATTGAAATAAAAATTATTATTTAGTGAAGTGTTTTTTAGTTTATTTTGTGAAATTTTATCTTTTTAAGCGTGAACACACTAAAATGTACTTGTAAATGTTAGTATTTCACTTCAAAAAATAATTTTATGAACGGTTGTAAGTTCATACTTGTGTAAGTTATAAACAACTATAGTGGGAGATGAATATTTCCTTTTTATAGTTAATTAAGAGGATAATTATCAAAAAAGTGATAAATCTATTATATATCAATTTAGTCTTAAATTTTTGACGATTTGCCAAGGTAGTAATTCCAACCATTATCGGCCAAAAAGTGCTAACATAGACTCTGATCGTCTCCCAATCATTCTATGTTGCACAGTCGGCATTAATGTGGACAATTTTAACAATTTTATAATATTTTTTGAATTTTTTTTCCTTTTGTTTCTTTATCCTTCTTTTTTTACTATGGTTGGCGAGGGCCGGCAACCTTTGGCCATAGCGGGGATTCCAGCATCCCTAGGTGAGGGTTGCTGGGGTCGACAAGGGCATCCCGATCCTCACCTGTGGTTGGCAACCTCTACCAACCACCATCAAGGCCACAGACTAAGGAGGGAAATAAGAAAAAGAAAAAAAAAGAAAAGGGAAAAAAAGGAAAAAATTACAAAAATTATTTATGTCAACGTTGTGCTAGTGTCAATGTCAATTTTGTTTTATGAAAATTGTCCAAAAGAACTATATTGACAAATTATAAAAAGTTTAGGATTAAATTGTCGAACTTCAGCTTTTGTTTTTTTTTTTTGGGCACTAGATTGGTGTCTGCAAGGATGAGTGCCTATCAGGGGCGTTGGGTAAACTAGCATGAATGAATGATGAGCACCTTTTTTTCCCATGAAATACTGTCTTTCGTTTACGTAGAAATACTCGTACCACGAGAGTTTGTGAAATCTAAACATATTATGGACCAAAGGAAAGTAGGGGGACTATATAGCCAATTCGAGTTGACGATTCCGTGTTGGTGTGCCCCCCAATCAGTTGTCCAAGATTGCCAAAGGTTGCTAGCTCAAATCCCCCATGGATCAATGATGAGCACTTTAACTTGGCCGCAAACGTAGAGTCAAAGTAAAGAAGGAAGAATTAATGTCTCAAGTTCTTGCCAAATTGACCATAATACATATTATCCTTTCCTACCATTTTGTTTTCATCGAAAGGGAAGTCTTTACAGTACATTGCATAGTGTCCTAGTTTACCACAGGAGTAGTAGTAGTGAGATAGCCTTTCATACCGAAAATCTAACCAAATATTCTTCCCTTCCAATCTGATGAGTTGCCTTGTTTTGAGCGGCTGTTGTAGGTTGATTTCAACTCGTGCCCTCCCTACTCTTAGAGTTGTACCTTCCTTATGCTCTATTTTAACCTCTAGCACCCTACCTACATGTCGCACAGCTTTACTTATCATAGGTTCAGTACACTACACTGTTCCAAGGGGAGGCCAACTACTTGGACCCAAAAAGCAAAGGTTGTAAAGTCATAGCAATGCAGAGGGGTGTTTGGTGTTCAGGGCTTTAAAATGACCAGATGATTCGCAAAGAGCTAAGGTCCATTCTCAAATATTCTCTGTTTTTCTTCTTTTGATTTAAATCTCACGACATACAGTCCCGCTTCGCTTTGGGATATATCTACCTGGTCAATGACTCCAAGCAGAGGTTCAGGAACATAGTCCCTTTTGGCGTACCTTTTATGAGCCTCACCAACCTTGGCAAGAGGCAGAAGAAATTATCCAGGAGACTCCTCAGTCTCCCAATGTTTTGATTCCTGCAAACCAACCACGAAACAACAAAAACAAGGAAATTATGGAGTTATCAGTTGACAGCCAACTGATTACTGTGGCACAACTGATCAAAGGGCAACCTCTTGCCAGGGAATCAACAGGTTTCGAAGTTAGGATTGACAAGACCCATGCATTGCAACAGCATGCGAAAATTTCAGAAGCGGTAGAAGGTTCGGTCAAATCTAAGAAACTGAAAAACACACGCTTGAACACAAAAACAGGGCCCATCAAGAAAGCAAAACGATACAACCCATATGAATTGCGAAATCAGTTACAATAGGGGTTTGATTAATCTCATCTCCAAGAGACTCCAGTCCTTGCGGCAGTAGGTCCCGCAAGTTAGGCCTTGGTGGCTGGCCTTAAACAGCCACCAAGTAACAAATGAAGTTAGTAAGTTGGAACTATCAGGGTTTGGGCAATCCCTTGATAGTTCAAGCTCTAAGGGCCTTAGTGACCTAAGAAAAGCCCAATGTTCTTTGTTTGATGGAGACTAAGAATCAAGAAGCGATGCTACTTCACCTTCAAAAGAAATTGAGGTACCCTAGCAGTATCATAGAAAACCCTATTGGCTTGGCTGGTGGCTTAGCGATGTTTTGGAATGATAGGATATCTTTGACAGTGGACCATCAATCTTCAACTTTACTAGATATGGTATGCACAAATTTGGACTATGGCATAACAATGCGCCTAACGTGTTTACATGCACCAGCAATATACCAACTCAGACAAGGTCTATGGGTAGAAATACGGCAAATAAGTCACTATAATACTTTCCCATGGCTGTGTGTTGGCGATTTCAATGAGATAATGTATCCTTGGGAGAAAATTGGTAAGCAGCCAGCAGAACCACACCACATGCACTCTTTTCGAGAACTTCTAAATGACTACTCTTTGATGGACGTGGTAAGCAAAAGTTGTGCATTCACGTGGATCAACAATAGAGACGAAGAGGACATGGTGAAAGAACGATTGGATAAGGTGCTTTGTATTATGGATTGGCAACTGACCTTCCCTGACGCAGAAGTTTTTGCCTTACTTGCTCTTGGTTCATATCACAACCCGCTCTTGTTAACAACCGACGCAATGCGAATCAAAAGACACAAGGCTTTTATTTTTTAAGTTTATTGGTTATAGGACCAAGAGTGTCGTTCTATCATTGCAGACTCATGGAATTCTTTCAAGGTTAGAACATTGACTTTACCTCAAAAGTTACAGGCTGACTCCGAGGCCCTTGCAAGCTGGAGTCGATCAAAGTTTGCCAATGCTCATCATCAAATCAATATTCTCAAGCAGCGGCTCCAAAATCTAACAAACCAAGTCAATGGTCAGTATGACAAAGCTATGGTTTCTAGTCTAAAAGAGCAAATTCAAAAGTTATGGCAACAAGAGGAACAATTTTGGGCGATGCGATCAAGAATTAACTGGCTTAGATGGGGGGATAAAAATACAAATTTTTTCCATGCCACTACAATTCAAAGAAGACAACGTAATAGGATAAGCATGCTGCAGGATGAACATCAACATTGGGTACGTGAACCGAATTGCTTGAAGGAAATGACATTGCGATTTTTTAAAAACTTATACACTTCAGTGGGACATTGTGATTATGGGCCTGTTCTAGCGCAATGCACACCTGTGGTGATAGGGGAAATGAACTATAATCTTGTAGCAGGGGTCACTAGAGAGAAAGTTCAAAAAACAATATTTCAATTAGGGGAAACAAAAGCTTTGGGTCCTGATGGCTTGAATGGACAATTCTACCGATCTCATTGGGATATCTTACAGGAAGACATATTCTCTTCTGTGTAGGATTTTTTCAACTCCGGAGTGATGCGACCCAAGTACAACAGAACATTTATCTCACTGCTACCTAACATATCTCACGCAAAACGACTTGATCAATACAGACCAATTAGTCTTTGCAATTTTATCTACAAAATAGTATCAAAGGTCCTAGCAAATCAACTGAAGCCCTGGTTACCTGAGTTGATAGCGACGAAACAGAGTGCTTTCATCAGTGGTCGTCAGATTCAAGATAATATTCTTGTGGTCCAAGAAGTGCTCCATCAACTCAAGATAAGGAAAAGGAAAAAAAATTTTCAAGCAATTTTGAAGCTAGACATGCAAAAGGCCTATGATCAGGTGAAATGGGATTTCCTACAAAACTATCTACTTCAGTTGGGCTTTCATGCACAATGGGTCCAATGGATGATGCAATGTATCACTACGGTCTCCCTCAGTGTCAAGTTTAATGGAGAACCCCTATCCTACTTCAATCCAATAAGGGGTCTTGGGTAGGGCGACCCCTTTTCTCCGTACCTGTTCATTCTAATGGCTAACGTCCTATCTACTCTTATTAGTCAAGTTGTGGCCATGGAAAATATTAGAGGTATTAAATTAAACAGGTGGTGTCCTACCCTTTCTCATCTTTTTTTCATAGATGACGCCATATTCTTCTTAAAAGGTAAACTCCTGGAATGCCAGAACTTAGCCATTATCCTAAATCATTATTGCCTAGCTACAGGACAAGCGGTAAATCGAAACAAATTTGGTATATTCTTTAGTAAGGCATGTCCTAACAGCCTTCAGGTGAATTTGGCAAGAGATTCAAGGTCCCTATGTTAGACAAGACTAGCAAGTATCTCGGCATACCGTCAGATTGGGGGCGATAAAAAAGGGAGATGTTCGCCTAGATTTTGGGTCAAGTGAACTCCAAGCTAGAAGGGTGGAAAGAACAGCTTATTTCCAAAGGGGGCAAGGAAACTCTAATTAAAACAGTCGTACAAGCACTCATGTAGTATGTTATGTCTACTTTTAAAATCCTTGTGTCTATCTACAAGCCAATAGAACATAAAATTGCTAGATTTTGGTGGCAAACTAACAGCAGCAAATCCAACATACATTGGAAGAATTAGGACACTCTCAAGAATCAGAAAGATAATGGGGGTCTGGGTTTTCGAGATCTTATTGCGTTTAATAAGGCTTTACTAGGTAAACAGGCTTGGCGGCTACTACAACATCCTAACTCCCTATGGAGCAGGCTCTTCAAAGGCCTGTACTTTCATTCTCAGGACTTCTAGCAAGCTGCAAAAGGAACAAGACCCTCCTGGAGATGGCAGAGTTTACTGCTAGGCTGAGACTCAATCAAAGACAAGCTCCAGTGGTTTGTTGGTGATGAAAAACGGATCAAAATCTGAGAGGATAGATGGCTTTCTAAAGGCATCATTGGTGGGCTTGCACCTAAAGGCAAACTGGAGAAAGTGGCCGATTTTATTGTCCCAAATCAACATGCATGGAATGTTTCCCTTCTTCAGCGGAGTTTTGATAATCAAACTGTGGCAGAAATTCTCTCTATTCAACTTCGACCTCACTGCACTGTTGATAAACTAATTTGGAGAGGGAAGCTAAATGGTATGTTTACGGTGAAGAGTTGTTACAACTCTATCAGATCACAACACAACAGAGATAGACATACCCATGCTACGTCATCATTCTAGACCCCCCGCAAGTTGTGGAACCGAATTTGGACTATGAACACTACCCCCAAATTGCGCACCTTTATGTGGTCTATTTGTAGCAACGCTTTATCTACAATAGAGAATCTATATAACAGGCACATCTTACCAGAATCAGTATGTTGTCTTTGTAAAGATTAGGTCCCAGAATCTATAGAACATCTGTTTCTATTATGTCCCTGGACAAGGGATATTTGGTCTCACGCACAAGTCCAGATACCAATCCATTTTAGTGGAGGGCACAGAATCGAAGCTTGGCTAGCAGATCTAATCGAAAACAGAGTTGGCTCACCTGATATTGAGATTATCGCTTCCTTTTTGTGGCAGATCTAGAAGTCCCGCAACAACTTCGTCTTCCGCCAGTAGAGGCCAATTTATGAGCAGGTGGTACAGGTGGCTTTAGCAAATGCTGGATCCATTCAATGCTGCAATCAAACGAAGCTAAAACAAGGTTTACAACAATCAGATCTAGAGCAGAGATGGCGCACACCAAATCCGAGTGTGGTAAAGGTAGACATAGGTGGTGCCCACCCATCAGCCCAATATGAAGGTTCGGTGGCGTGTGTGTGCCGGGACTCTTCAGGCCAATTAACCAACGGCTTTAGCAGCACCGCCACTACCTCCTCAACTCTGCAAACAGAGGTGCAGGCGCTCACTCTTACACTTAAATTTCTACTGTAGAAAGGGAAATCAAACGATCACCTTGTGCTGGAATCTGACTACTCCGTGCTTGTGGAAGCCGTGCAAAATCCTACCTTGACACCTTGGGAGAATAGAGCTCCGTTCGCTGAATGCACGGTGCCGTTGCCATGTTTCCCTAACCTGAAGATTCACCACTGCCGAAGAGAAGCAAATGTTATTGCTGACTGGGCCACCAAAGCCCATGGGTGCTCTCTCCTTCCAACGAACTGGGCTGTATCTCCTCCTCAGCATTTTCTTGACCTTATTTATTCTGAAGCATTGTCGAACGGTTGTTACTATCTGCGCTCTTAATAATACTATCGTTTTAGACCAAAAAAAAAAAAAAGTTCTCGCCAAATTCAAAGTTTATTTTGGAGATTACAATACTAATTAACTGAACTTCAATGTTGCTTAGATAGAAAGTTTTATTCCCAGAGTTTTCTTTACTGAGATTCTGATCTTTGTGAGATCGCTTGGATTAAGTCTGAGAAATATTTGAACAATTGATCGATTCCGTAAGTCTTGTAATTCTTCGGTTTATATTGGAATCTTTGTGACACATATTCGCATAAAGTAGGTATTAATTTTAACCAATTCACATAAATCTCTTCTCTATTTATTTTCTCTTGTAATTTCATCATCTGATATTTGATTGCAGGCGTTCATTAGTTTGCGCCTTATTGCATAACAATAGCCGTCTTCTGTCATAATATCCTCGTGCCTTTTGTTTTGTTTCTTGATAGCGAGAAACTCATGCTTAACACGAAGAACATATCATTGAAATGCAACTGGTGCAAGACCATGTCGATCCGGGCTCGCAGAGCTGTTACCCCGAGCTGGTCATACGTCTTGGTGGGCAAGGATCGCCGTTTTCACGTCGGGTGCATCCAAGACATGATGCGCGAGAGCTGGAGAGATGGCGGCATTGATCAGCCCATGCGAGGAAAGCAAGAGGACGACACCACAAACTCAACAACATGCCTAAGCCTCGAGATCAAGCTACCCATTGACCCTGAAGAAGAGAGAGATGCCGACCTTTGGGATCAGTGGCGCAGAAGGTGGCGGATATCTCATAAGTTCATAACGAAGAACTTCCGCGGCAGTGGGAATAATCCTTTGGCCACGGCCATGGGAGATCAGGCAACGATGATGGAGGTCCTCGGGGACAGCTTGGGAACTCTGACGAGAGGGGCGGGATCTGGGTCTAGCCAGTTATGGAAGGTCACTAGGTGCCTATGGCGACTGCTGCTTCTCAAGATACGCCAAAGTATAGCCTCGCTGGCCGACACTCTAGTCGGCCATGCTGGCCGCACTGTCTGGACCGCAGCCTCGCAACCATCCATGCTGTGGGAGCTGAGCCGTCCCCTCCTGCGATGAGTTTGCTCCAAGTTGTGCAATTAGCAAGGCGGATGTTGATTGGGATGTCATCGCTGCTGGGTCGCCGCCCGCGTGATGCCCAAGCATACTTGATGGATTCCATTTGAGGAAAGGAGAAGCAAATGTTCGATGTTTTACTATCAAACGTTATAATTGAAACTCGTCGCATCTCGTCTTGCGATCTCTCTCTAGTTTCGCCAAACTTTTGTGGTGTCAAAAGGAGTGCTTTTTTGGAGTAATGTGTTATGAATTCTTGAATGTGATGAATTTATTTGTTCCTTTTTCTCTTTGCCCTTTGTTCTTGAAGGCAGGTGCAGGACATGAGTGCTATGCCCTTTTTTTTTTTTTTTTTTTTTTTGGTGGTTTTTTTGGTGGGGGGGGTGGGGTGTTGGTTGGGGGATAAGGGTGGGTGATAATTTTAATTTTTTTTTTTACTAAAAACGATCGCTTGTATGTATTACAAAAATGAATAAAGGGAAGAATATTTTCATCATTCACAAAAATATCTATACACACGAATTATTATTGATAATAAAAGCATTTTCTATTATCCATGATAATATTAATTAAATAAAGTAAGAACCAAAAACATTATATTAAGTTGCTTGTCAGTTAGTTTTTCATTATGGCGTTAATTAAGTGACAGTTTGATGGTCCATGGATCATCATGCATAGCCATTCATATTTTAGACACCACATTTAAACAATGCGTTATGGCATTGCGTTTTATCTTTTGATTCGTAGTCCACAGGAGGCTTTGCTTAAGCTTGCCTGAAGTATTTCGGATTCTTCAATTGTTCCTTGTTATTTATTTACCGCTTTGATTATTTAGTATTATCTCTATTGTTCACGTACAATGCATGATCAATTTCATGCGTGAGAGGTTTAGGGATAACATGATTTGATGAAGATTGCATGCAAAATGTCTTCATTAAGAAATTGAAAGAGAGTGAAAGTAATCTAATGTAATCAAATCCGCATATTCAAAATTTCTAGTTTGTAGAAATAAGATGATCTCCCGAATCTTGCTTGGGTAGCCAACTAGTAACTAGTTAATAGCACCTCCAAAGTTAACCAAATTGCATAATTGAATCGAAAAAGCAAGTTGGCATTAATAGGGCTTGAGAGGGTCCGTGCTAGGCAAGGGCGCTCTCTCAAGAGAGGGATTGCTGGCCCACTTAGTAATCCCACTATTTTCCCTTAGTAGTCCATCGTGGGAGGGTCGCAACAACCATTAAATATCCCTTGCACTTCATGCCGATGCCACGAAATTCCATGTTTTAGACCAATGGGTTTGGAAGAAATCAAACAGTGACATTCTGCCCCAACCAATTTTGCCACGCCCTCATTACAAATTATTGTGTCACTTCCTTGCATTCTTCAACCATCATCTCCACTTTGCCAGGACTTATATGAATGGTAAACATTTGCCCAAGAGAACATGCCGCTCCACGCCATCTTTTGCTTCCCTAGATCAAATTTGTCCATAACTCTCCAGTCATTTGTACTCTCTTACAAGTATGGCACTCTCAATCGACATCAATCCCTTTTCTATCGCGTACTAGGATTTTTCTTGGTCTCAACAAACCATCAGAGGTATTCTCTTTTGGTTGGTAATGTTCCAGTGGATCTTTAATGTCCTCTGTCCATGGGAAACCTCTTTTTTAATTCCAATCGTCACGGGCAAAGACTTGGGTTAAGACAAGCTCATGTAGCGACTTGGGCTAGCCTTTTCTCAATAGATCATTCCTAAGGACGCCCATTTTAATTAGGGCCTTATAGCCTCTGGAACAAGACAAATAGATCATTTCAACACGATAACTAGTTTTGGCCTGACGTAGCCGTTATTAGGAGAGCAACATTAGCTTTAGACCAATTTGCGTATGGGAGTCTAAATCTGTCTTTAGAGATCTTCTAGGAGAATAATTAGCTAATCCCCAAATATCTAGCATAAACACCTTGGTGGGTCAAGACTTCTTTGGCAGAGGACAAGCCCATGCCACACCTAATTAGAGGTGGCAAAATGGGTCTTAAACCCATATATGACCCATTTAAATCATAAATGGGTCATATATGGGTTACTTGCTTTTTGAATAAACTAGTTAAATAGGTTTAATAATTAAAGACTTAAAATAGGTGAGTCTTAAGTGGGTCTTAAATGGATTGGATTTAGAACCCATTTTCAACCAAAATCACACAATCTCCCTCTTCCCTCTTTAATTTTACAAAAATATTTTTTTATAAAAATCAAAATCAAAATCAAAATTATAATTTTTTTATTTTATTTTAATTTTCTTTTCTTTTTCTTTCCTTTTTTTTTTCTTTCTTCTTCCTTCTTCCAGTGGCAGGCCGGCAATGGCCGGCGACCAGCCAGACGAGGCGAGCTCGAGCTCGTCGGCATCAGGCAAGCTCGAGCTCGTCGGATCTGGCGAGGTGGAGGCCTCGCCGATGTCCGACGACCTGTCTAAAGAAGAATAAGAAAGAAAAATAAAATTAAAATTAATATAAAAATTCAAAAAATAAAATATTACTAAAAATTGCCACGTTAGCATCAATCGGACGGCCAATATCCACGTGAGTGTTGGCCGGCCAAATTTGGTTGGATCAACTGAATTGGCACAATTATAAAAGATTTAAGGTTAAATTGGTAAAAAGAGAATAAGAATTAGGACTAAATTGAAAATATTGGAATAGATTTAGGACTGTTTTGGTAATTTTTTTCCCAAATTATTGGCACAAATATTCTAAAGCCACTCGCAAGATTCAGTGTATGAACCCTTTCTCATTTCTCACACTTCCACCAGAAACCGCACTTTTCAACCTACATGGATATGAGAGAAATTGGACCATGAGATGGACTCCATTCAATGCTCAAAACAAAGGAAACCCAATCGAAAGGGACTCAATTCCAAAATTTCAGGGGAAAATTTATAATTGCTCTTTAAAATATATATATAGTGTAAATCTACACAACACGACAAATGTTATTGCACATTCACCTATTTTCTGAAGTATAAAGAGAAGTATCTGTAGGGGTATAAAGGTTTATAATAAAGGACAAGCGAATGGCTAAGAGGGCGTTGCGAGCATTAGTCATTGGCAAAACTACGCATTCCGCATCCCCATCCTAATCACAAAGAACTAGAGACTTCTTTATCGTGCCACTCATGCTCCTTTAATTGTCGTTAGGTAAGATTTGGTAAGAGGAAGGAATGGGGGAAAGATCTTCTTAGTTCTTAATTGGGCCAACCTTCGTCAGCTCATATTAAATTAGCACAAACACAGCTTGCCGTTGATAGAGCTGAAAACCAAAGCAGCAATTACAAGCAAAAGCACACACGTGCTAACAAATTATAAACTTAATTTGGAGAAAGAAGCCATTTTATTTATTTAATGAACTTTCCATCCGTAAATTAATCTTTCAAAATGTACAAGAGATCAGTTCCGTAAGCAACTTGGAGTTATCAATGAAAGTTAATCATATATTGAGGGAAAAAGAGAGAGAGAGAGAGAGAGAGAGAGAGAGAGAGAGAGAGACCTGCATCGAACGTCTTAAAATTTATCAAGAAAGTGCAATTGAGTCCAAAAACTTACAAAAGTACAATCAAATCCTAAAACTTATCAAATTGATACAGTCAAGTTCTCCCATAACTCCATTCAATTTAGGTAATCAAAATTTCTTCTTTTTTTTTAATTATTTTCTCTCTCTTACATAACACTAACGTGGCTATAACAAGAAGGATAAGGCTAAATCGATGTCGTTTTGATCCAAATATGATTTTTTTTAATCTAAATAATCTAAATATGATTTAAATAAGATTAAAAATAATTAATAAATAAAAAAAGAAAGAAAGTGAAAACAACAAGCATGATGTGCCCTTGCTGCCACTGCCCTACTATATAGCTAGGATGGGCTAGTTGGGGGGCGATGACTTGCCATGGGTTGGTGAGGGTCACTAGGCTTTGGCCAGTGACTGGCGATCCTCACTCAATCTAGGGAAGCACTACAACCCTTGCCCATGTTTAGGCTACGTCCTAATGGACGAGAAGGCCCTTATTAGCTAATGGCCACCCTCCAACATTGCCGGCCCTTCCTCGTGATGATGGGGCGGCGGTGGCGATTTCCTTTTTTTTTTTTTTTTCTTTTACAAATTGACTTTTTAAATATAATTTATATAAAAAAAATTTGTAAAAAAATCAATTTTGGACCAAAAAGACATCATCTTAGCCACATCAACACCATGCAAAGAGAAAAAATAAAAAATAAAAAGTCACAGAGCATTTTCCGTTAGCCAATTGAGATGTAGTTAATAAAAGGATTTGATTGCGTCGATTTGATAAGTTTTGAAATTTAATTGCAAGTTTTTAAGTTTTAAAACTTAATCATACTTTCTTAATAAGTTTTATAAATTCTGGTACACTTATTGGAAAAAACCGGTTAACGTAAAAACAAAGATATAATATATGTGTTATGTTCTCACCTAGTTCGAGATAGGAGACCTTATAAAGTTTGTAGAAACAATTTCCTCGTTTAAAGCACATATATGAGACTTTGGATCGCAAAAAATAAATGATTTTGAAAATATTTTCTTAACAGTGACAGAATGGTGCATCGCATCATTATTATGAAAAATATTGTGCTAGATTTAGCTTGCATCTAGTCTCTTGAGTGAGACTTACAAATCACTTCAGTATAACAATTACTTTCAGCCAACTATGGCCATCCTAAGAAGAGCGAAATTAGCTCTCAATCAATTTGTATATGAGAGGCTAACCCTGATTTTAAGATCCTTCCATATCGTAATCATCACACTCTGGGATTCCCATCACAAATACCCTGGGAGGAGGAGGGGCAAGAGTTTTCTCATTGATGACAAGCCTGTTCAACACTTGATGAGTTGGAATATTAGGTCAACTTCCTCTCAATGGATAGTTCCTAAAAACAGTATGGCCTGCCATGGCCATTCTCACAAAGCCGCATCAGCTCCCGATCAATTTGTGTATAGGAGGTTTGCTCGCCTTTAAAAATCCTCCAAGATGATACATCCCAACCCGATGTTTCTAGCACAAATATTCTATTGCCACTCCACGATCCAGATATATCAACCTTTCCATACTTCTCACTCTTCACTTGATGCCATATAATCCCACTTTTCAACTTACATGGGTATACTTCGACCCAAAAAAAAAAAAAACTTACATGGATATACAATCAAATTGAACTTTGACAAGTACTCCATTCAATGCTTAAAACTAAAAGGGAAGTCCACTTGAAAATCGAAATACCTAGGATTGTCCCTTTGGAATGCCTATTAATAAAAGAAAATTTGGAGCTTATATCGTGAGTGTAATAAAAAATTTTACACCATACACCTCAATTCGATGGTTGTGTGGGAGTCCGGGTGGTTAAAACTGTCATATCAATAGTGGATAAGATTGCTCGTGGATATCTATTCACTCTATGGTATAATTTCTTTATAAAATGACAACTTGCCCTCTTAACTAACAGCAAAACAAACTTCAACTATTTTTCCATCGCCAATTAAGGTTTTCGAGCAACAATTTATGATGATTTTGCTGATACTAATTTGGAACTAGATAGGTAAACATGAAGAAACGAGGAAAGCGACACCAATCCCAAATTTTCAGGACACAAACTGCAGTTGATCTTTATAACATATTTCGTGTCGATCTCCACGACACGACATTTTTATTACCTATTCACCTAAAATTTTCGGAAGTATGAAGAGAAGCATCGCCCCCATTAATGACGAAACTACGCATTACGTATCCCCCCATCTATAATTACGACGGACTAGCGGCTTCTTTTCCGTACGTGTCCCTGTCCAATTCTGTAGTGTTTAGGTAAGATTAGGTAAAGAGGAAGAAATGGAATGCAGGATCTTCCTATCATTTTTAATTGGGCCAAACACTCGTGATCTTATCTCAAATCGGCACCAAGACAGCTAGCCATAGCTAGAGCTGAAAGCGACAGCAGAAAATACAAGGAAAAAACGTGCGAGCTGAACAAATTAGAAACTTAAATTTGACAAGGAAGCTGCCTCGTTTATCTAATGGATTTTCTCATCCTTAAATTGAATTATTTCGTAGCGTAGAGAAAAACCCTAAAACAATTTATTTCGTGAAAACTTCTCCTTAAAGAAACAAAAGTAAAAACGAAGGAGACTATAATAAGAAGTTAATGTGGAGCAATTTAAGTGTGTTTATTTCGCAAAAAATAAATAATTTGAATAATATTTTTTATATAAATAATTCTTTTTATCATTCATTTTTCGTAAAACAAACGAAATCACAACATTCAAATAAGTCAATCATAATTTGGGGGAGCTGATCCTGAGAAAAAAAAGAAGGAGATGGACTCCGCTTGTTATGTTCTCACCTGATTAGAGGTAAGAGACATAATTAAGTTATGTACTATTGGTTTCCATATTTAAAGCATATAGATGTGACGTAATTATTTAACTATGGAGAGACGTGCTTCTCGTGTGTGGGCAGACATTTGAGCATGATTTCTAGAGAACGACAGATTGTAAATCCACGGAAATTGAGTGAGGGCCCCAAAAGATTTGAACCTAAAAAGTCTAGTTGATTTGATCCCTTATGTAGAATTTGTGCAACCATTTCCACCCTTAACTTCTTCACAATATGATCTTCTGTGAAGTGGAGCACCGCGTTGAATGTACTTCGCTAGTATGGGTGCCAAATCAACATTGATTGTGCAAACAAAATGATTGAATCGTCACGTCGTTTCATTTTTTATTTTTTATTTGTAGCTTTGCATTTTCCTTTTCTTCTTATTTTTGTTTCTGTGGAATGCAACTTGTCATGCTGCTTCCTCTTTAATCACCACCACCGGGGCACACAGGTTATATCTCAATCTCGCGTGCGCGATTCATTGTTGATGGAGGTCATTTGACCACATCTAAGGCTACATGGCCATAATTCAACATCAAGTGACCTAGATTGGAGTCGTCTTAATGCAAGAATTGAGGCATGACAGGCGTTTGAAGGAGGAGAAACTCGCTTCTTGCGGTTTGTGGTTATTATTGTGCAGGTGGTGATTGCAATTAGGGGGTGAGCATTTATCCAAGATAGAATCTAGAACCGCACGAGTAGAAACTTGGGGGCCAATCACAAATCTATTTTCAGTAACGAGCATACATCAAGATCTCCATCTCCAACTATTAATATGGTTTTGCCTTTTAGCGGTATGCACCAAGATTCGATCTCTCCAATATTTTCATATCCAGAGTAAAAATGTTAAATGAGCACAAATTCGATACTTCCGAGAGCAAAATCTTCATGAAACTTCTCCAATACCCCTAAAACTTGCACGTGTACTCTAGAGAAATTCGAGGGAATTGAAACCTCGAAATTATATATGCAAAAGATCTCAAATATGGATTAGATCGGGATAGAAACATCTTCAATATTGATCTTGATTAGATCAAAAGGGTAAAGCTCCCCAAAAAACAAGAGGATTGAAAGCGACAATTCCCAGCCAAACAAAGACAGACAAGTCGTTTTCTGTCGTCGCGATCGGTGACGTTCTCAGGTCGCCGTCGAACCGCGATCCCCGCTTCCTTGGTGGACTCCATCTCATGTCGTTGTTTCTTTCGTGGCCTTCACCAAACTCGATGGCCACGGCCACACACGGCGGGCGTAAATGCGCGTCTGATTATATTATTCTTCTTGGGCTCATCGTGTGATCAGCATAATCTTATCACCCAATCTTGGCTTTCTTTGAAAAATAATTAGAAGTGAAAGTCACCCGGAAACACCATCTAAAGGCCGGGTAGTTTCCATCAATCGAGTAAACCGAGAAAATATATTATTGTACCCAAGGAACCATGACGCGTGAACATATGATATCGGAAGCTATTAAAGTCTCTCAAAAACCGAGGATGACAATGATAGAAAATTCGACCCCAAACTTATGTCGACATGTAGAATTTGACAAATGGGGCGAATGCAATCACCAGAAATAAAGTGGGAAAAAACCTAGCTTTCATGTCATGTCAAAAAAACCAACCCAAAAATTTAACTGTGCATATAAAGAGTATATAAACTCCAAAATTAGGCAATGTCTATTTTTAAAGATAATAATTGTAAAACAAGGCATTTCTTTGCATGTGTACATGATGGGCAGATAAACTTTGTAATCAAGCAATATATGATATTTCAACGGACAATAATTGCAAAACAAGGCAATCTATATGGATTTCAAGAACACCCAGTACCTTTATCTACTTTAACTTGATCTAGTTTTATTGAATACACAGCTGAAATGATTTGAGATGCCATACGAGTGCAATTCATTGTAGTCACGGTGCTTGGCTGGGGCCTTATTCTAGATAACCCATAGTACTTTTTTAAAAGATGATTAAGTTGTCATGTCGATCATAACCATATATCAGTATAGAAACATGAATTTTATGCCCGTCCATAAAATTTCCCCAAATTTCTAGTGACTCCACTATAACTAGTATACTTGTCCCATCCTTCGCTTTGATTTATGTAATTTAAGAATTTATATTAATTGAAATTGCTTTTCTACTCTTGCACATTCGACTATATGAAAGAAATATCACTTGCAGACAATACATATCATTTGGTAGATAACTAAATTGTATGGGTTCGTTTGCCTTACATATAAATTCATTTTACAGTTATCAAACATCTTCTCAAATCGTTTTCTTATAAACAGTAAGTTTGACATCTCGATTGTTTGGTCATTTCTTTCAAGCGATCATCAATTTTTTTTAAGTGACATTAACTCTATTATTGTATTTTACTTTATGTTGTATTGGATGGAATCGAAAAATAGGTTTACTTTTTATGATATATTATATGGAAAGAGACAAAATCAGTTTTTATCTCCATATTATTCGATGTGATATCTATGAGAATGTTTGTATTCTAAAAGAGTATAGCAATATTCCCAGTTTTACAGAGTTGATTATAATACCTATTATGAGGAGTGTTTCTATAAGCTCTTAAATATTGCTTATATAATATAATAAGTAATATTTATCTAATTTAATTAATATTTTTTTATAAATTAATATTTTATATAGTTTAAGGAAATCTAAATAATCAGACTTATATTTTATTTATAAATTAATATGAAATGATTATCCTACCCAAAAAATATGAACTGATTAGTTATAAAACAATTTGTTATTTTTATTATAAGTGATTAATATGTAATAAATGTACAATACAACTTTGGCAGTATCCTATTTCATTTTTTTTTTTTTTTTTTTTTTTTTTTGAGTTATAGATGGTCCACTCTACTTTAAGGAAATGATAAGAAGCAAAATGAAAGATACAACAAATTCTCGAAAAAACTCTTAAGCTGAGTTTGGTCGGCTAGGCTTTTTCTATCAAATAGGATAGAATCGGATAAGATATAGGTCATATAAATAAAGATAAAATTTCTAGTATCTTATATAATGTTTGGTAAGAAGGAAAATTAGAATATATATATATAGCTATTATAAAGAAATTTTATCCAAACGACATTAATGACCCATGATTTGCAAGTTAGTGAGAGAGTGGATAGTTAAAATCCCAAATCAATGGTGGATAAGATTGCTCATGTAAGATTTTTTGTTGCTATATCGTCTAATTTCTTAAAGAATCACAATTTTCCCTCTTAATTAATATGTGATGCGAGGTCATACAACAAAGATATCACAACTACTTCTCCGTTGGCAACAAAGGTTTCGAGCAATGACGCGTGATGACTTTGCTTATATTAATTAGAGACTCGGATGGAGAAAAATGAAGGAAAGCGGGACCAATTCCAAGTATGGGGGGGAGGTGGCGCCTTTAAAATATATTATTTCATGTCTATTTCACCTGATTTCTAAAGCATTAAGAGAGAATTATCTGCAGAGTCCAAAGGTTTAAAATAATATTTAGTGAGAGGAAGAAATGGTGTATAGGATCTTCCTCAAATTCTTAATCGGGCCAAACCCTCGTCATCTTTTTATTATATTGGTACGAACTCAAGCTAAAGCTGAAAACGAAATTAGAAAATACAAAGAAAGACGTACGAGCTAATAAATTAGAAACTTGATCTGGACAAGGAAGCAATTTTTTTATATGTATTTAATGAATGCTTCCGTGTATAAATTAGTTTATCTAAAGCGTACAGACAAAACCTACCATAATTTATCGCATGTAAATCTCTGCTTATTAAAAAAATGACTATAATCAAGAAGTTAATGACGTTCCATGAGCGACTTGTAGAGATCAAGCCAATCATTAAATTGAAGAAAAACAATATACATTACGTAGAGTCAGTTTCCACGTTTAAAGCTTATAAATTGAGACCTAATTATTTAATTTATCAAACGACTTGCACCTCATGCATAGGCCGGCATCTTGACTATAATTTTCTAAAGACTTTCTACTTGTTTGACGTGGTCTTTGAATCTTTTCATTTATTTTCGATATGTGTCTTCCATCAAGTGAAGCGCCATGTCACATGCATCTCGCCAAGTTGGGCTACTAAATTAGCATCGATTGTGCGAACGTGATGATCTGAATTCCGGCGTCATTTCCTCTTTTCTCCCCCACATTTTAGCATTTTCCCTGCCTTCTTATTTTTCTTCCGCCGGTCAACTCTCTCGCTTTCGCACAAACGCAAGAGATTCATTCGGTGATGGAGATCGCTCAACCAACATCTGAGGCTACATGGCCTAATATTCAAGTTCACTCGACCTTTGATTGGAGGCAGTGCGCGGCTTGGACTTGGGATAGCGATTAGGATTATTGTTGCTTTGATGGTAACGGGGATTTGATCTTGTTTCTTGGTGGTGTTGCACACTGATTGTGACAACAGCATAAATTCCAAAGTTTACTTCTAAACAATTATTCTATAGCTATCGATCTTATGCATCTCAACTCGATTGAATCGATGGGTATGTATTGGATAGTAAATGCATCACGCTTGTGATTGTGGATGCTACTGATTCGTGTGATGCTCCAATCGAATTGAATCTAATCGTAAGATAGAAGTCGATAATGGACCGATCCTTGTGAGTATCCCTAAGGTGACGGAAGTGGAATTTGAACGCCCTCCTTGGTTTCCTCACTGCTTTTCCACTCGATCAAGTGCAACATCTTGTCGTGTGTCTCCCTATGGAAAAAGGTTTTGACGTTGGATGGAAGGGACCGTTTCCAGGCAAAAAAGAGGAGAACGAAATGCTAAGGAGCAAAACCTGGTTTTTTTGTTTTCTTAGGTGGCCATCTAATCCGTCCGTTTCTTTCGCCTTTCGTCCTCGTTTCTTGGGTGGACTTTTGATCATTTTGTCCTTGTTTTCTAGTGTGGACTTTTCCTCCCTTGGTGGCGGCGACCACACAAGGCATGCGTAAAACGCAAGCCAATCATTTGTCCAAAAAATCTTAAATTTATTATATAAAGAACAATTTGATGATTTTTTTTTTAGATTGATTAATTTAGTCTTAGATATTTTGTCAATTTGTCAATGTAGTCATTCTTACTAATTTTGTTAAAAACCGATGATATTAACGCGGACTGTTTTATATGGTATAACCAACGCTAACTTAGATGAGTAAATATGTCAATAAATACAAATCTATAAAAGTCTTTTAGGGTACTTTTTTTTTTTTAGCTTTTTGTTTTTTTTTTTAACTTTTTCTTTAATCATCATCCATTGTCTCTAAGGATGTGTTTAGTAAACGATTCTGTTGTTTTTTTTATTTTATTTCTATTCCTAGAAACAATTTCTAAATATAAGAACACGCTTGATAACTACAAAAAATTTCTATTACCGGGATAGAAATGCGTTTGGTAAAATTGTATAATTTTGTTATTTCTTTTAATTTTTTAATATTTCTATTATATTTTTCTTTTTTTTTTTCATTTTTTTTCATTTTTTCCTTCTTCCTCCTTTGTGGCTGGTTGCTGGCCACGGCGGCCATTGGCAACCGGCTGGTGAGGTCCGACGAGCTTGCCGAAGCCTTGCTAGGCCACCGCGAGGCTCGATCTCGCCAGTGGCCTCGATGGCTAGGCAAGCCTCGCCAGGCCATCGACGAGGCTTGACCTCGCCCAGCCCAGGTTAGGCTGAGCCTCATCGTGCCTTGCCCAGCCATGGCAAGGCTTAGGCCGACGAACCTCGCCATGGCTTGGCGTCTCCGGGGGCCAACGAGGTTCTTGGCCCTCGTCTGGTCAATCGTCGGCATCAACCATGGCCAACGCTGGTGACCAACCAAAGGAAAAAGAAGAAGAAGAAGAAGAAAAGAGAAGAGAGAGAAAAATTAATTCTAGAAATTGTTCCTGGGAATAAGAAACTACTTTTTTCTACTTCTTAGTTCTATTCTAATATTCCTAGGAACAAAATAAATAAGTTTTTGTTCCCTAACAAAAATTTTACCAAACACGTTTCTATTCTTTTTTCGTTCCCCGAAACAAAAAATTCCGGAACAAAAGAACATAATTTTTTTGTTCCGAGGAACAGAAATATATTTTGCCAAACATGCCCTAAAGTGCTAGGGCCTATCTCTTCGACAGCCACTAGGCGAGGATTCCTGGCCCCTCATTTTCCTTTAAGAAAAATAATAATGAAAAGATTGAGTGCTTTTCTCCACGCATTAGCATTTATAGCAACAAATGTTCCAATACAAAATATATATATATATATATATATATATTTTCTGTAATCAAATTATGAAAAAGAGAATAGTTATAAAAAAATGATTATGTGATAATCTTTAATCTACTGTTTGAATAAGTTTATTATGAATCATAAAAAATCAAATAACGAATATTTATAAATTATTATGAATTAGCGTATCAATAAGGTATATCCCGAAACGGTTTTTGATAAGCACTCTTGTCTGAAAGTGACCCGTATTGATCCGGTCAATCGTAAATTAAAGAAAAAAAGTGTAGAATCAGTTCCCACGTTTAAAGCTTATAGATTGAGACCTAATTATTTAATTTATCAAATGACTA
Source organism: Eucalyptus cloeziana (assembly GCA_014182715.1). Taxonomy (NCBI): domain Eukaryota; kingdom Viridiplantae; phylum Streptophyta; class Magnoliopsida; order Myrtales; family Myrtaceae; genus Eucalyptus; species Eucalyptus cloeziana. The sequence continues at coordinate 51,406,155 of CM024636.1, read as the reverse complement.
CTTGCACCTCCTGCACGGGCTGACATCTTGACTATAATTTTCTAAAGATTTCCTGACGTGGCCTTTGAATATTTTCATTTATTTTAATATCAAATTTTCGAATACCGGCTCCACATGTGTCTTCCGTTAAGTGGAGCACCATATCACATGCATCTCGCCATGTTGGGCTACTAAATTTGTATCGATTGTGCAAATGTGATGATATGAAATCCGATGTCATTTCATCTCTTCTCCGTCCACTTTAGCATCTTCTTTTTCTTCATATTTTTCTTCCAACAACTAAGGCTATTTGTTGTGTTGGTGGTAACTCAAATTTGACATATAAATTCACTTATTTCGTAATTTAAATAATCTTTTGAATTTCGATGGGAAAGAAATACTGTTTTTGGCTTTTAATTAAATGTAAAAATTCTAACTATTGGACACTCATCCCTTTATTAGGGTCATATTACCTCCTTTGTGATATCTTTAGATGCTTTGGATTGATTCAAGAGTCTCGGGACAATTTACTTCTAGAAGATCTGCAATCTGCTCAGAGCCAATGATTATTGTTGCATTGGTGGTGACGGAAATTTAAAGGGGCATACACAAACATGTTACGCACCTATCATGATGGCAGCATAAATTTCAAATTTTACACTTCAATTATTCTATAACTATCAATCTTATGCATCACAAGTCGATTGAATCAATAGATGCATGCTGCATCGTAAATGAACGAGTAAATTAATAAATGCCCTTGCGATTCTAGATGTTACTATTCATTTGATAGGCCTTAAATTAAATCGTACCGAACCTAGTCATAACATAGAAGTCGATAATCGACCGATCCTTGTGACTATGCCTAAGGCGACGGAAATGAAATTTGAACACACTCTTTGGTTTCCTCAATGCTTTTCCAAATGACCAAGTTCAACATCTTGTCTTGACCTCGGATGGAAGGAACAGTTCCCAGCAAAAGGAGAGAACAAAATGCTAAGGAACAAAACGTGTTTTTATTTCTTAGTTTTGTTTTCTTAGGTGGCCATCAAATCCATCCGTTTCTTTCTCCTTTCGTCCTTGTTTCTTGGGTGGACTTTTGATCATTTTGTCCTTGTTTCTTGCGTGGACTTTTCCTCCCTCGATGGCGGCTACCACACAACTCAATACAAGCTTATCATTTCTATTGTGTCATTTTGTTTTCCCAATGAATTATTGTCTAAAAAATCCTAAACTTATTATACAACAGCTAATCATTTGTCTTGTGTCCCTATGCATTGGCTGACATCTAGAATGTAATTTTCTAAAGACTTCTTACTTGTTTGGCATGGTTTTTGAATATTTTCATTTATTTTAATATCAAATTTATGAATACTGGCTCGATATGTGTCTTCCATTAAGTAGAGCGCCATGTCACATGCATCTCTCCAAGTTGGGTTGCTAAATTAGTATTGATTGTGCAAACGTGATGATATGAATCACGGCATCATTTCATCTTTTTTCGCCCCATTTTAGCATTTTCCTTTCCTTCTTATTTTTCTTCCGCCGGTCATCTCTCTCTCTCTCTAACGCATGCAAGCGCGAGATTCACCAATGATAGAGGTCGCCTGACCAACAACTGAGATTATATGGCCAACGATTCAAGATTACCCAACCTAGATTTTAGGTGGTGTGTGGCTTGAATTTGGGATAGCAATTAGGGTTATTGCTGCGTCGGTGGTGATTGCCGATTATTGTTATTGGTTTTGTTGGTGGTGATGGAGATTTAGAGGGGTGTTGATGGTGTTTGACAGTGGTGCGATTGCGATGGTAGCATAAATTCCAAATTTTTATTTTTCTATTATTCTACACCTATCAATCTTATGCTTCACAAGTCAATTGAATCGATGGATGTGATCAAATCATAAATACACCACTGAATTAATAGATGCCCTTGCGATTCTTGATTGTGGACCTCAAATCGAGTTGTATCGAATCTGGTCACTATGCCTGAGGCGGCAGAAATGAAATTCGAGCACCCTCCTTCGTTTCCTCACTGCTTTTCCAGTTTGACGATGTTCGACATCTTGTCGTGCGTCTCCCCATGGACAAAGGTTTTGACGTTGGATGGAATGGGACAGTTTCCAGCGAAAAGAGAACGAAATTGTAAGGAGCAAAACCTGGTCGTTCGTTTTCTTAGGTGGCCGTCTAATCCGTCCTTATCTTTGGCGTTTCGTCCTTGTTTCTCGGGTGTACTTTTGGTCATTTTGTCCTTGTTTTCTCGCGCGGACTTTCTCACACAAAGGCATTTAAAACGCAAGCCGATCATTGTCTTGTAATTATTCAAAAAATTCTAAATTTATTATATAAAAAATAATGCGATCATATTCTTTTCAGATTGGTTAATTTAGTTTTAAAATATTTAAATGATTTGTCGATATACTTATTTCTATCAATTTTGATTGAAAATCAATAATATTGACACCAATCATCCTACCTAGTATAATTGACGCTAACTTGGATAAATTTCACAATCTTTTTAGAATTTTCTCAATTCAATAATCTTTTTGATAAAAAGACATAGAAAACCTACAATCATGCTTATTGTGACACATTTATCTCGAATTTTATTTTGTGATATTAAAAATCTCAAATTATGCCGATTTTAACATGTATGCTTGAAACTTTTTTGTGACATTAAAAACCTTAACTTATATATAAGCGACACATTTATCTTCCATCAATATTCAATCAGATGATTTTCAAAAAAGAAAAAATAGTCTTTTTTTTATTCAATCAGGTTACATAAATGCCATATCAACGCTGTTTGCTTCTTAATATTCATGTAAATAGATTTTTTATGATTTTTATTGATAGTACTTTGAAAGAGAGCAAATATGTCACATAAATATAAATTTAAGATTTTTTTGTATTACAGAAAAAAAAAAGGTCGTTTAGATTTACTGGCGGCTTTGGCCCATTTTTATTATTTTTTCTTCTTTTTTTCTTTTTACCTTTTTTTTTTTAAAATCATTATTCATCTTTTTAAAAGTGCTAGGACCTTAGCCGTCGACAGCTACTAGGCGGGGGTCCCTGGCCCCTCATTTTCCTTTAAGAAAGATAATAATAAAAAAGTTGAGTGCTTTTTTCCACATATAAATTCACTTATAAATTCCTCTAATGAATTTTCGTAATTTGAATAGTCTTTTGAATTTCAATGGGAAAGAAATACTGTTTTTGGCTTTTAATTAAATGTAAAAATTATGACTATTGGAAACTCATCCCTTTATTGGGGTCATATTACCTCCTTTGAGATATCTTTAGATGCTTTGGATTGATTCAAGAGTCTTGGAACAATTTACTTCCGGAAGATTTATAATATGCTCAAAGCCAATGATTATTGTTGCATTGGTGGTGACGGAAATTTAGAGGGGCATTGATCATGTTACAAAACCATGTTATGCACCTATCGTGATGGCAGCATAAATTTTACACTTCAATTATTCTATAGCTATTAATCTTATGCATCACAAGTTGATTGAATCAATGGATACGTGTTGCATCGTAAATGAACAAGTGAATTAATAAATGCCCTTGTGATTCTAGATGTTACTATTCATTTGATAAGTCTCAAATTAAATCGTACCGAACCTAGTCATAAGATAAAAGTTGATAATTGACCGATCCTCGTGACTATGCCTAAGGCGATAGAAATGAAATTTGAAAACACTCTTTGGTTTCCTCAATTCTTTTCCAATTGACCAAGTTCAACATCTTGTCTTGACCTTGGATGGAAGGAACGGTTCCCAGCAAAAAGAGAGAACAAAATGCTATGGAACAAAACCTGTTTTTATTTCTTAGGGGCTGTTTGTTTGTGTTCCTGGCCTGTGTTTATGAACATAATTTCTGTTTTTTTTTTTTGTTCCGGGGAATGGAAAAAGAATAGAAACGCATTCGTTTGCGTTTTTGTTTCAAATTTATTTTTTTGTTCCTGGGAACAAATTTGAAACAGAAACAAGAAACAAAAAAAACTTATTTCTTGTTCCCGGAACACTTCTGAGAAATAATTATTCTCTCTCCTATTTTTTTCCTTCTCTTTATTTTTTTTTCTTTTTTCTTTGGCCTGTCGCCGGTCTCGGCCATGGCCGGTGACCGGCTGTCGAGGGGCGGCGAGGCCGAGCGTCGCCGGCCTCTAGCGAGGCTCGGCCTCGCCGGATCTTGGCGAGCTCAAGCTCGCCCAGCCAAGGCGAGGCCGCTAGCCCTCATCGGCCGGTCGCCGGCCATGGCCGAGGCCAGCGACCGGCCAAAAGGAAGGAAAAATAAAAAAGGAAAAAGGAAAAATAAAATTAAAAAATTAAAAAAATTAAAAGAAACAAAAGAATCATACAAGTTTACCAAACGTGTTGCATTCGTTTTTTCTATTCCGGAACAAGTTTACTAAACGCGTTCTTCATTCAAAAATTATTCACCGGAACAGAAATAGTTTTTTCTATTTCTATTCTCTTAAACAATTTTTGAACAGAAACGTTACCAAACGCACCCTTAGTTTTGTTTTCTTAGGTGGCCATCAAATCCATCCATTTCTTTCGCCTTTCGTCCTTGTTTCTTGGGTGGACTTTTGATCATTTTGTCCTTGTTTCTTGCGTGGACTTTTCCTCCCTCGAAGGCGGCAACCACACAACTCAATACAAGCTTATCATTTCTATTGTGTCATTAAGCTTATCATTTCTATTGTGTCATTATGTTTTCCCAATGAATTATTGTCTAAAAAATCCTAAACTTATTATACAGTAATTAATCATTTGTCTTGTGTGACTATGCATAGGCTGACATCTAGAATGTAATTTTCTAAAGACTTCTTACTTGTTTGCCGTGGTTTTTGAATATTTTCATTTATTTTAATATCAAATTTATGAATACCGGCTCGATATGTGTCTTCCATTAAGTAGAGCGCCATGTCACAAGCATCTCTCCAAGTTGGGTTGCTAAATTAGTATTGATTGTGCAAACATAATGATATGAATCACGGCATCATTTCATCTTTTTTCGCCCCATTTTGGCATTTTCCTTTCCTTCTTATTTTTCTTCCGCCGATCATTTCTCTCTCTCTCTCTCTCTCTCCAATGCACGCAAGCGTGAGATTCACCAATGATAGAGGTCGCTTGACCAACAATTGAGACTACACGACCAACGATTCAAGATTACCCGACCTAGATTTGAGGTGGTGTGCAACTTGGACTTGGGATAGCAACTAGGGTTATTATTGTGAAGATGAAGAAACAGAACTAAAGAACTAGAGAATGTGAAGATGAAGAGATATGTCGAAGAACTAAGATCAATCAAGAAACTTTGAATTCTTCTATTTCAATGAGATTGTAATACAAAGTCTGTATATCTCGGATCATCACTGAACAAAGAAGATTTACACTTCTAAATTTCTCACACACACTCTCTCTCTCTATCTCTACTGTAAAATACAGAGCATTCATTTATAGGAATTCTCTATTTGTTTTCCTCAACAACAACAAAGATGATCCTGTTGAGACTTCTTTATATCTTTTCCTATCAAAGAAGATGAAGATACAACAGAAAAACTGATTTTAACAAGACTGTTTCTCAATCTGTTTTAATCCTCAACTGAATAACTGCTCACGTGTCTTCATGAGTTGGCAATCCGTGTCAGTCTTCATCACAAACTCTTCACCATTGATGACGATCCATATCAACCTTCATCACGATCGTTTATTTGAGTTGTCATGTCTTCTCCAGTCCGTGTTACTCACTTTGTTGCTTTGCAGCTCTTCCTTCTCTCTAATATCAGCCTCTGTTCTTTCTCTTTTAATATCAGTCTTCAGCCTATTTTCTCTATTATCAATATCAGCAGCATAGATAGTTGGTACAATTGATGTTTTTGATTTATACTCCTTAACAATTATTGTGTCAGTGGTGATTGCCGATTATGGTTATTGGTTTTGTTGGTGGTGACTGAGATTTAGAGGGGTGTTGATGGTGTTTGATGGTGGTGCGATTGCAACGGTAACATAAATTCCAAATTTTTACTTTTCTATTATTCTACACCTATCGATCATATGCTTCACAGGTCAATCGAATCGATGGATGTGATCAAATCATAAATACACCGCTGAATTAATAGATGCCCTTGCGATTGGATGGAAGGGACAGTTTACAGCGAAAAGAGAACGAAATTATAAGGAACAAAACCCGGTCTTTCGTTTTCTTAGGTGGCCGTCTAATCCGTCCTTATCTTTGGCGTTTCGTCCTTGTTTCTTGGGTGTACTTTTGGTCATTTTGTCCTTCTCTTCTCGCGCGGACTTTCTCACACAAAGGCATTTCTAAAACGCAAGCCAATCATTGTCTTGTAATTATTCAAAAAATTCTAAATTTATTATATGAAAACTAATGCGATCATATTCTTTTCAGATTGGTTAATTTAGTTTTAAAAAATTTAAACGATTTGTCGATATAATTATTCCATCAATTTTGATTGAAAATCGATAATATTGACACCGATCATCCTACGTGATATAATCGATGCTAACTTAGATAGATTTCACAATCTTTTTAGAATTTTCTCAATTCAATAATCTTTCAATAAAAAGACATAGAAAACTTACAACCATGCTCATTGTGACACATTTATCATGAATTTTATTTTTTCACATTAAAAATTTGAAATTACGTCGATTGTAACATGTTTGCTTGAAAATTTTTTGTGACATTAAAAACCTTAACTTATATATAAGCAACACATTTATCTTTCATCAATATTCGATCAGATGATTTTCCAAAAAAAAAAAAAATCTGGTTTTTTGTTTTTTCAATCAGGTCACGTGGGTGTTATATCAACACTATTTGTTTCTTAATATTTATGTAGATAGATTTTTAACGGTTTTCATTCACATTACTTTGAAAGAGAGCAAATATGTCACATAAACACAAATTTAAGATTTTTTGTATTACAGAAAAAGAAAAGTCGTTTAAATTTGCTGGCGGCTTTGGCCCATTTTTTATTATTTTTTCTTTTCCTCTTTTTACCCTTTTTATTAAAATCACTATTCATCTTTTAAAAAGTGCTAGGGACCTTAGCCGTCGACAGCTACTAGGCGAGGTTCCCTGGCCCCTCATTTTCCTTTAAGAAAGATAATAATAAAAAAGTTTTGAGTGCTCTTTTCCACGTGTTACCAATATTCACAGCAACAAAAGTTCCAACATAAAAAGAAAAAAAGAAAAAAATATTTTCCATCATCGAATCCTGGAAAAGAAAAATTAAGTCTATTATCAATCAGCATATCAACAAGATATACATGGGAACGGAATTTTTGATAAGCGCTCGCGGCTCTCAGGCCCCGCCACGTCATGTTCTCCCCTTCTCCCCGCACGGTGGCCGTTGATTGCAAGCGATATGACGTGGCAAATAATTAAAATAAACAGAAAATCGTTATAATTTTAAAATAAGACAGAAAAGTCGTGATCCAATTGACAAATACGCACTCCCCCGTATATATAAAACGACGACGAAGACGTCGCCATTGTCCAGCTCATCATCATTTTTGCCTCCCCCTCCCTCTCTCTCTCTCTCTCTCTGCCTCCGCGCGCGACGTCGCATGACGGAGCTCCGGCGAGCTTGTTCACCTACGGTAAGGCTGCCTCCGGCGCCGGAACGCCGGCGGCGACGCGCCCCGCCCTCCTCGCTTCGCTTTTTGTTTCTCCGATTTTGCTCTCCCTCTTCTCTTTCGCTTTTTGCCCCCGGTCGGTTCGCGAGAGCAGGACGGAATCTAGCTCCCGGAGGAGGGAGCCGCTTTCGAAATCGTCGCTCCGGTTGAGCTACCGGTTCTTCGCTTCGCTCTCCTTCGTGTTCTCAGTTGCTTCAGCTCAAGGCGATCGCGTGCGACTCGCCGGAAACGAGCGATCGCGTGTCGGTTCTCGTTTCGTCAATGCGATTTCTATTTTTTTTTTTTTTTTTGGTTTCGTGATGTCGTCTGGTTCGTCGCCGATTCGGTGCTCCATGGATCGGCAGTCGTCGCCGCTTAGGATGTGTTTCACTTTATTTGAGTTTTGTTCTCTACGTCGAGTTCGGGAGGGCTCTGCCGCGTTGGATGTTTTTCCGTAACTGATGGATTTGTCGATAGCGCGATTTTCGAGTTCTCGATTTTGGTTGACGCGATTTGTGGCATCTTCTTTCCGCTGAGCGAGTGAGTTGTGATCGCTGGTACTGCTGGTACAGGAGAACGAGCTGAATACCCCTCGAAAATGGTGACGGCGAGGAGGGTCGGGAAGTACCAGGTCGGGCGGACGATTGGCGAGGGGACTTTCGCCAAGGTCAAGTTTGCGCAGAACCTGGAAACTGGGGACAACGTGGCCATAAAGATTATGGCCAAAAGCACCATTCTTAAGCACAGAATGGTTGATCAGGTGCCTATCTTTCTGCTTTCTTCCTAAGAACGTTTTTTTATTCAATCAAATTGCATTCGCATACGTATCCGGAATCTCTTCGACTGTTGATAGTCCATTTGGCAATTTCTAGGCTGATAGTAGTCCTAACTTCAATCTTTGGCGTTGGCGACGGCTCAAGTTCACTGTTTTTAGATATAAAATGTTTTTGCCTCCCCGTGCCACTTCTTAGTTTCATGACTGATCTCACTTAAAAGACCGAGTGAACAATAACTTAATTAAGTAGCTAGAAAGTCATCAGAGGTAATGGACAGCTGTTCCTCTTCCTGTGGCTGTGGTCCATTTTAAAGGGGCAGAATTTCATTGTAACGATAGAAGAAAAAGAGATGAAATTGATGCTTGGATAATTTTAGCTTGCCCAGTGGCTATCTGAAACTTGTGTAGCACTTAATTGAAGTCTGACCCAGACTTTGGTGCTTTTTCAAGAAATGCAGTCAGAGCGACGACATGGTTAAATTACTAAACTGTCAAGGACGAAATTGAGGGCTTTGGTCCGACTCGTGTGGGAAGGAAGACTAGCATTTGTTTGATGTCCAATTTTCGCAGTTTTGGTGAATTTAGGAACTGTGTTACTTTAGAGCTACATCTCTAAAAACTACATATAATTTGGACGATAGTACTAATGTTTACTTTTCTCTGAGTATTTGAAATTGTATGTTGTTGTAATCCCTAACAGTCCGTGCAGTATATAATGTAATGCAGTTCTTGCCCATGTTACTTGTAATCAGTTGTTATTCCAGGACAACCGGGTCAACTGATAGCCAGCAAGATTAAGTAATTGTTATGTTTATTCAGGAGGTTGTTAACTCTTCTTCTTAGCTTGTCAATAGTATTATCTCTCTCTAACAATCTTCCTTCTTCATTGCAGATCAGAAGGGAGATATCCATAATGAAGATAGTCAGGCATCCTAACATAGTTAGGCTGCATGAGGTATGGAATAATCTCCTCTTTTTTATGATCCCTGTGGCTTTGTTCATGATCTCTGTGAATTCAAGTGAATTGTGCTACTTCTGGTGACTCTTACTTGAATAATGTAAGCTTCACCTTGGTACTTGAATGCTGCAGGTTTTAGCAAGCCGGACAAAGATATATATCATTCTTGAGTTTGTGAGTGGCGGCGAATTATTTGATAAAATTGTAAGAACTAGAATTGCCTTTGTATGCATTTTATCCTGCTTGGAGAATGATTGAGCTAGTTTTGCTGGTTTCATTTTGCACAAGATGCGTATTTTATTTACTGGTGCAGTGTTTGATCTTGGACCATTGGAAATTAAGCTAAAAGGGTCCAGTTTAATTTATTTTTTTTTTTCTCTTTTTTTTGCACGTCGGATGTTTATCTTTGCAACCATAGAAACAAGGTTATAAAATGCGGACTCTACTTAAGATTGATGGAGATGTTTCAGATATCGGATTGAGAATCTTAAGATTCTAGAAGTTGCGGAAAATAATTACACAGATATATATATACTTGTGTGAAAATAAGTAATTGTGTCCTTAGTGAGACCAAAATTTATAAAAGCCGTATTGAGAAGCAATTGATTGCTAGCAAAGTCTTTAATAATGTCAAAACCTCAAAAAGGGTGAATGTTAAGTTTTAGTTTAGCAAATTTATAGGAGAATAATTCGTTCAGATCAAAATATAGCATTGATTTTATGATTTTATCAATCAATATTGGAAATTTCTGACTATTTTAACAGGCCAAAATTCTACTCAAGATTGGGATTGTTTCTTAAGTTTTGGCTTGTTAAAGAGTACAACTTTAAAATCTGGATCGTGATTTAACAATCATGAAATTCTGATTCCTGATTGTTTATGCTTATTTGGATTCACAGGTTCACCAAGGAAGACTTCCTGAAAACTTATGTCGGAAATATTTCCAGCAGCTTATAGATGCAGTTGCTCATTGTCATAGCAAGGGTGTCTATCATAGGGATCTGAAGGTGCGGAGCTATGCCTTGCATGTATCGTCTTTCATGTTATGCGTTCATTTAGCACAATGTATGACTGATTAGTTTTTACTTGCTGTTTGTTTAAAGCCTGAGAATCTTCTTCTCGATTTTCATGGAAACTTGAAAGTTTCTGACTTTGGATTGAGTGCTCTGCCCCAGCAGGTAAGCATTGTCATATTTGCTTCACAGTCATCAAAATTTTATGTGATTTATAGTTTCTCATTCCTCCATTCCCATCTGTTTTCTGTTCTGAATATGCTTCTACTTGTTTACAGGGGGTCGGACTCCTTCACACAACCTGTGGAACACCAAACTATGTTGCTCCTGAGGTATTAATCTAATCACCTTCTGTATAGTAAAATTAACATTTTGATGTGCCGCTTCATCCTCATTTTGGTTGTATGTCACACCTTAGGTGTATTATTGGTTGCCAGTTATATATTTTGGGCCAAATGATTGGACAGCCACTCCAACATGCATAATTCTTATGTATTCTATTTCTCGAGAATGTATCTTTCAGTTGGTAAACTACATTGTCATTACTGTTAAAAATTATGATCTTATTTTAGATTTGGTTAGCACCTAGTAACCTTTTCCTTTAGTGGGCTTTGCTTACCAGAACATATGATTATTAAATATCACAGGATCTAACCAGACAGTGGCTTTGTTTCACTAGGTATTGGTTTTCCTTTTCCATTAGTGAAGAAGCTTGAGTCACTCTTTTTCATTAACATAGTTGATTGTAATGGGAATTAAATTCCAGATAAGGTTGGTAATCCTGTAGAAGTAACCTTCTATGCATACTCTGGTCTCTGTGGAACGTGAGCTGACATGAACATTTGTCACCTTCCTTGCTCTGTGTGAAGATGTTGTATGGAAACCATTGGAGACGCTTCAAAAATCTTGAAAGATTCATTTTTGATATTATGCCATGGAAAGTTATTGAATGCTGGCAGTTGCTATTAAGTAGGTAATGAAAGGATAAAAGAAAGAGACTGTATCATAGAGTTGGATACTCTTAAAGCAATTGTTCCCTTCATGGCTTTCTTGCCTGATGGTTGCTGGCATGCTATATCAAATGGTGGATACCCCATATTGCTTCTTTGTATAGTAAATGGCCAACTTTGAACTCACTTTGTTGGTTGTGGCAATACTAGCTCACTTGAATTCCTTTTGGAATTATTTGTTTCTACATTCTACCTCTCAATTAGTCATATTTTTTAATGCTAAAAAATGCCTCAGGTGCTTGGGCAGCAGGGATATAATGGTGCAGCAGCAGATATATGGTCGTGTGGAGTCATTCTCTACGTCATAATGGCTGGATTTCAACCATTTGATGAAGTAGACCTTCCTAGTCTTTATAAAAAGGTCATGTTCTGGCCTTGATTTTTTCCAATTTAAAAAATATGGGTAGACCTAGACTCCTAGTTGATATGTGGTAATTATTTTCATCTCTCCTGTTCTCTTTTAAGTAGATTCAAGAGTGTATTAGAAAAAGTATTGGCAAATGTGGCGAGCATAAATATCTGCCATTGTTTATTTACGGGTATGTCATTGAAAAGGATCTATCAGCTTAGAGTTTCTAGTCATTTGGACTTGGAAGACATGTGTCAGTGCTTGTGTAGATGGTGCGTAGACAGCAACTGTAGGATGTATTCAAAAGTGTTTCATCTGATTAGTATTGAGTGCATACTGAAACATTGATTTTTCCTGTAACAACGTAATGTTGAATGCTAATAGAGTTAAACTAAATGTAATAATATTCCTTATCTTTTTCACATTGCTCCTTTTGATTGGGGATTGGTGTGTAGAAAAAGTAGTTGGACATATGATACGCTCAATTCTAATACGCCAGAAGTTGGTCCATTTTACTGGGTAACTGACTGAATGGGATGCTGGAATCAGTGGCTACTTGTTCTTCTCTCTTTTCTTATCCCCTCTGTTTTGATCCTTTCTTCATGGTGCTTTTCCTGGATTGTGTCAAACTTTAGATTGTCGACCTTCATCATTTTAATTCATCGCATGTGTCCTCTGTTATACAAGTAAATGGTTATCCGCTTTTATGATTTGAAAGTTCTCACTTCTCTAGTTTATGTACAGATAAATGCTGCCGCATTTTCTTGCCCCATCTGGTTTTCTCCAGGTGCGAAGTCCTTGATCCAAAAGATTCTCGATCCCAATCCCAAGACAGTAAGTTGTCCAATTCGACTCTATACTTTTACGCTGGCAATAAATTACCTCATAAAATTCTTTTGATCCATCTGGTGGGTTGACTTGAATTTTGCTTAGGCTGGTTGATGTTGAGGCATGATTGAATTTATCTCTTCCATGTGTGCAGTGATCATCTTACTTGAACTTTATGCATTATGTTGTCCAAGTATTTAATGGGATGTTAATTCAGAATATCAGATTTCATTATTACTCAATTAATATTCTTAAGTGATTTTTTGAGATTTATCTTCTTGCAAGTTTGTCATATCACTAAACAATATAACTGTTCTAAATACTTCTTGAGCTTGCTTTAGCTTTTTTTTTTTTTTAATGCTGATGCATAACTTTGTGGATATTTCTCAAAACAGCGCATTGATATCAATAATATCAGGAAGCATCCGTGGTTTTGTAAGAACTATGTGCCTATCAAACATAGAGAACATGACGATGTGGATCTGGATGATGTGCATGCGGTTTTCGATGATATCGAGGTTTGCTTCAGTCTACTATTCTCTGATTTAATTCCAGAAAGCTGTCTTATTTCTGGTATTACTTCATAAAATTCTTCAATAGAAGCTGTCTCGTGGCTTTTTTTTTGTTTTTTTGAAGCCCTAAAAGTTCAATGCTTTTTGTTGTATTTGCTTAAATTATTAAAGAAGTCGTGTTAATTTGCAGGAAAAGTATGTCGCTGAGAACTCAGAGACTTTAGAAGGGAGCCCTCTGATGATGAATGCGTTTGAGATGATAACTCTATCTCAAGGGCTGAATCTATCCGCTCTTTTTGACAGGAGTCTGGTAATGCATTCGAATTCATCATTCTCTCCAATTAGTATGTCCCAAAATGTAATTCTGGCCATTTAATACTGCAGTTTTTCAAAGTTAACCTGTTGCAGCCTTACCACTGTCAACAGATTAGGGATTGTCAAACTCTGAATTAATTGGGTCCGTCCATATGATTTAGCTCACCTTTTAAGGCCCATATTAGGTGAGTCTGTGGGAATGGAAATGAAAAGTAAAATAAATTCTGTCATAGTATTCACTTGCCAGTTTACTTGGATCAACTTATACATTCACACATCTAGAGTTAAAATAAAAAAGTAGCCCATTTGGAGACCTCTCTCTCTCTCTCTCTCTCTCATCATTGTCTATCTGTGGCAGGATCATGTAAAGCGGCAAACTCGTTTTGTTTCCCGAAAACCAGCGCAAGTTGTGATTTCATCAATTGAAGCTGTTGGAAATTCAATGGGTCTCAAAGTCCATACACGTAATTTCAAGGTATCTGTCTATCGCATGACACAGCTCAAAGTCAAACAGCTTTCATTTCTTGAACATCTTGAAGTACTGTAAAATCAAATGTGCGTACACCTGTATCTGACTCGGGACTCATATATATACAGGCATGGCAAACACATAAGCATGTACTCTCTTAGAATGCAAACGTGTGCTAGAATTGTTTTGGTTTTATAGGACATACAGTGATTATGCTTCATATTTTTGCCATCTATACTATGAGCACTTAATACAAGGATAAATTTGAAATAGGACATGGTTATGGTATGTTTTTCTGTTGAAACTCAAGTTTTGAGCTGCAGTGTTCCTAAGTCCACATCCATGCTAAAATCATATCTCATAGACATGAGTAAATAATATCAATAGAAGAATGCTGTGCACCATTCATTCTGTCAAGCGAGACCGTCGGTTCATGACTTTCATTTTCCCTCAGCAGTTTCTGCCAGGATTAATATTTGATAAGAGGATCAGTTATATTGCATGTTGTGTTTTCCATCACTTAGGAACATCTACCAAGAATATCCCCAATTTCAACTAGAAACATATCATAGTGTGTGGAAAAGCTAGATTATTCACTGATTCACTAGTGTTTGAGCGGTGGACGGGATGTCCACTCTACAACCTTACTCTTAGAGGATCCTATTGTAGTAGAAAGAAAGAGTGGTCATATTCATCCTTGGCCATCAATCTTTATTGATGTAACTCATCGTATAATCCCCAGTAGTTTTCTCATTTCTCATAGGGATCTTTGTTTGTTTAATGGTTTGAATTACTTAACATGCCTGAGATGGCATAATTAGATATTGTCATGCAAACATTCTGTTGTTGAGCATGCATTTTCAGGTTGAAGGTTTATATTTACTCAGTTTTAATGATCTTTTTCTATTCATTCTCATGCTTTCGGTGTACTATCAATGCGTTAAAGAAGTTCAGTTCCAGTAAATAACATTTGGTTGTCTTTTGACATTTGTTAACCTCATAACTTTGTCCTTGAAGACAAGAATTGAAGGAATATCTGCAAATAAGGCTGGTCAACTTGCAATCGTCTTGGAGGTAACTCTTATAAGTTTTGCATTAACTTCAGATTATCTTCGGTGATACATACTTGGTTTCTGGATCCTTGTCATTCATAATGTGATTTGAGTAATTCTTTCTTAGGTGTTTGAAGTGGCACCATCTCTGTTCATGGTTGATGTTAGAAAGGCTGCTGGGGATACACTCGAGTATCATAAGGTGAGCTCTTACTATGTCATTCGATTCAGAGCTACCATCTGGTAATCCCTGTTTGGATCCATTGACTACACACCTCCACTAATGACTTAGGGTGCACTCTAGTCTACTGGAGTCGAGCCGACAGAATGCCTGCCGGTTCAAGCTCAACTCAGCTCATAAATTTGGAGCTCAAAAACTTGATTTGAGCTCGACTTATGAAATTGAAACTTTTCTTCCCGCTTGAACTCGATCCCCCTCCAAAAAAATAAAAAAAAACTCAACATGCTCGACTTTTCCACCTCGTTCGAACTCAGCTCGGCTCGAAATACTTGCACTCTACTTTTCTGTTTGTGTTTAAAATTATATTAAAAAGTGAAAGTGTAACTACATTCTAAAGAAGTAATATCATAAGTCATTATCTGTTACAGAATCAACAAAATCTATATAACAAATGAGATAACTCAATTAGGCTCATGAGCTGATCAAGTCAAGTATCTTTAGGCTTGGACCTGACTTGAGCTTGAAAAAATTCAAGCCAATCTCAAGGAGGTGACAAGTCGAGCACAACTGCACAAGTAGCTCACGTAGCTAGACTGGCTTGCACCCCATTTAATGGCCAAGAAATTGCAAGCGAATCCTTACAGGCCATTTGACAGTAAGATTTGCACTTGTGAACTTTCCTTTACAGTAATACCCCAGTGCCTTTGCAACGTGTTTCAGCAAGTTCATTCAATGATCTCACTTCATCTATGCAATTTGACCTATTTATCTCGGTACATGTAAGTTTGTAAGTAATGTATAGATTACATCAGATTTACATAGCTGAAGCCGAGTATCTAATCATCATCTTATTAAAGCCTTGGAAAGGAATTACTAATTGAGGTCGATCGATATTTTAGTTACATTCCATTGAATTTTCCTAGCACCAGCAAGGTCTAGTTGAACCACTCACATCCTTTCGGTCAAGTCGATCTAGTGGTTTGGGGTACTTGATCGTGTCTGTTCGAGCGCAACTACTCCACCTCCCAGGATGCAAATTGAAGTCTACCAGTATCTCATTTTTTTCCCTTTCAGACTATAATGCATCGTGGATCTAACCCCGTTTAGCTAACTTCTTTGTTTTCTGTCTATGGCAGTTCTACAAGGACCTCTGTTCAAAGCTGGAACACATCATCTTGCAACCGGCGGAGTGTTTGGCAAGCGCCAGTCTGCTCAGAACAATGACTTGCTGATCCATCGTAGCGGGCGTGAGGCAAATCACTGCGCAGACTGCACTCCGAGACAGCTGCTCCTTCGCCAAGATGATCGAGCCCTTGAAAATAAAGCAGCTTCGGGGTGATATACCCAAAAAAACTAATTAAAAAAAAAAAAAAAAGAGCTGTATATGTTTGGCTCTGTAGATTACGGTAGTCATGATGATCACGAAATCGTTACGAAGGATCTTTAGCTTTCATCCAGAGACATCATCACTTGTATTCTTTGATTTAGGGATTTCTCAGCAGTGTAGAACCACACTTGTTTCTTTATAAAATAGACTTGCTCTACGAGTACTCGTTACTATTTTCCTTTTCGTCATTATTGATTTTAGGTCCTAATCGATGCCCTTAGCCCCAGTAAATCGTTGCATTCTTGATATTCTCTTCCTGCCATATCCGACTGTCGTATCGCATCCTTTTGCATATAAACATGCCTGGCATTTTGGGCTGCTATGCTCTTCCCATGAAACTAGTTAATCCCAAATAACCAAAAGTGGCAAGTGGGCATTTGCAATTACCGCCAAGGCCTGAGCAAATGTAGACACGTTTGCGTCGCGTGGCCCGGGACATGATGCATCTTGCTATATCGTCGATTTGATGTGTCGAAAAACTCATGATTTAATACATTTTGAGAATGAGATTGGACAAAGCAAGTTACTTAATGGACCAAACTGGTAATTGTAACATTGGAGAACCGTCAAGAAGAAAGATTTGCTTCTGAAGACACCACACCACCGTCCACAATGCAATGTCATCCTCGTCGAGTATAGCGGCACCGACATGCCGTCATATTAAACACCGTTAAACTCCTCCAAAATAAACCAAATTGCTCTGCTGAATTTTCAAAGCGAGTTTCTGCGACAGCTTTTCTTATCCCTGAAAGCTTCAGGATCGTCAGTAGCGTCATCATCGCCTTTTGCGGCATTTCCACATGTCGTACACCTATGGCGCACTGCAACTTAACCAAGATTCACAAACATAGCTTCGCTAGCCACTACAGAATTGGAACGGCGACAACATCATCTGCTTTCCAATCTTGATAGTTGATACTGCACCCACCAAGCGTTACATCATATTACATGGCCCGCCAGGTTCAGCAACTGACAGCATCTTATGCTAATATACAACAACCAACAAGCTTAATCTGTACATTCCAAATCAGATATACAACAGAACATGGTCAGCGTCCGGCACAGAGAACATAAAAGTTCAAGCAGACCTGGGCAGAATCACAGCGGATGTTAGAACTGAGATAGAGACCTTTCTTCACATCATCAGCTGTTTCTTGTGTTACATTAAAGAGGCTGAGTAAGATCATGAATCAATGCAGGCTACACACATGGAACTTCTCGGCGACATACTTTCTTAGTCATACATCCCCTCCTGCTCCCAGGCTTCAACCAGAAATTCTATCATTTCCTGCGAATTCAGCATAAGAAGAAATCACAGGGCTTAGTTAGCGAGTATGCAGCAGTTGTTGGTACAAACTCTTTAAAGATCACTATGTCCGAGAAATATATAACTCTGGCATACTTACTGATAAAGGGACAGGCCTGGCGAAAGGAGTTCTCCTAGCGAGTACGCTTTCATAAGTGGTATTCCAACTGCATAGATTTAGAAAGTATAATCACAAACGGAAGAATGAATATATGTGTCTGTAAGTGTATAACTATATACATCTGTGAATGCGAAAGACCAAATGAAAGGTGAGAATATGTACATATAGGACTTCCCACTATAGCATAAGCTTACCATACAATATATTCTTCATACTTGATTTCAAAAGCATATGACAAATAAATGCTTTATATCGCTATAAAACATAAGATCAAGAGATTTTTGAAGCACTAAAACCTAATACCGAGATGCTGACAGCTAACAGGTGTGCAAGGAACAGCATGACATTATACGCTACGAACTTATTAATGAGATGATGGATAGCTTCATGAAGTGCAATGTACGTCAAGTAGTTGAATACATGGAATCTGAGTATTGGACTACTTGATTAGGGGATTGACAGGGTCTCACACTCTATAGTATATCCATTTGGTTGACCCATGCCGTGTCGTGTGAGGCAAACCAGGCCTCTACAGGTACTTCCTCATATTATTGTTTTCATAAAATATTTGCTTTATTTCAGTTTTTTATTCTAATTGTGTGAGGAAAGCAAGGGGGTTCATGGGACTTAAGCTCCAATCTGATCTCTGGAGATGAAGCCTCTAGCAACTGAGCCAATTTGATTTCCAGGCCACAAATCAGGTTTAAAAGATCGCATTACTCTTTGAACTTTAGTAATTACTTCCGCGTGATGGTAATTGGGTTCATTGAGTTGCTAATGTCAGTTGGAACAAATACACGCACTGAAGAAAATGGAGAGAAAGTAGCAACGAGCAAGATTGTGCAGACAAAGAGGAGGAGACGGCTAGAGTACGCACCTCAATGTACGCCCACGCTTCTGTTTAGTTTGATTCCTGGAGCTCCCATTTCCAATCCATTGCAGCCTGCTCTCATTCCATAATGTAAGGCCTGCAATAATAAAGCTGCAACATTACATTTGGCGACAAGAGTAACAGCACACAAAACTCCTTAAAGTGGGCATAAAAATTCATTTGAAGCGTTAAGCTCATGAGCAGAAGAAACTGTCATGACGACAGAGCACTTCTCCCCATACCAGAACAAGCAACATGGAGTTGAAAACACACCATGATTTACAAACTCAGAATCGTTGCTCTGATTAAGAGTCAATGTGCTGATTGACGACAAGCTTCTCTGAGATTGCAAAGCGCCATTATCCACATCAAAGGTGCTGCTGCTCCAGAAATCATCGGAAAAACTGGGCTTCTTCACAGTCTGCCCTTGAATTCGAAGCCCCTTGTTCGGTTCATCCACAGCTATGATTGGTGTGGGCTTAGAATAGCATCCAAAGCAACCACTGCCGCATCATAAACCATGTTAATCACATGAGCAAGAATTACCAGCAGCAAGGAACACACACTAGTGGACCTGATCAAGAAATCCCCGGGCTTAGTCTCAATATTAGGCTATCACAAATCCATTCCTAATCTTTTCAACGATAAACTATCAAGAAGCCCTCTCTGTTCTACCCCATCCATCACTTCTTGAAATGATTTCTGAGGAAGAACCTTTTCCACTTTCAATTCCAATAAACTGGAGTAGTCAAGAGTAAGATAAATCCAAAGAACCCATCTCAAATCAACTCCACAAATTAACAAATTCCAATTCAACCCAGAAATTAAATCAAACATCAAGCCGACAATCATTACACATTCAAGACAAGAAATTCCTCCCAGAAATCAGCCCAAAACAAACAGCTTCCTGAGAACCCGAGCAAATCGAGAAAGAACGAATCGAGGGCTTACCCCATACAAGCGAGAATGTGGCGGATCCAAACCGTACTCGAGCTACTGACCAACACCATATTACCGCCCCGACCCAAACCAAGAAGATAATGATGACTGCGCAAGATGGGATTTTTTCCTTCCTACCCAATCAGCAGAAGCCGACAGCCACTGAAACGTACGCTTTAGCGAGTCGTGGGAGTCAGAACGACGAGAACCCAGTCGCTTTCAGATCGAAAATAATAAGAAAAGGCAAAACTTTATCGGGAAGAAAAAAGAAGTTGATCCCGGGTTGTCGCAGCCAAAAGAACAGCGGCCCCTTTCGTCTCGCCGGGGGCAGTAGTTACCTCGGATTCCCCCGCTCCCCGTTGACCTGGCGCGTCGACGGTCGCCGGGAGCCCTCCGACGAGGACGGAGTCCCCGGGCTCGAGCCCAAGAAACGGTTCTTGTTCGGCCCAAGAAACGGGGCGACAGGTCAAAAATAGATCATTTTGTATCTAACCGTATAAAGGCGGGATGTAGGAGATGGTTATTCACCGTCTACGAGGATCCCCGCTAAACATCCATGGCTAAATGGTTTTAGCGCCCAACTCATAATTGGCGAATTCATAAATTCAATTCCTATTGGATGCACGCTAATAGGACTCTACAATAAATTTATTGAAATTGACTATGTATCAATGGATATACTACTTTTATAAGCAATCCCATTTAGATAAAGAAAAGGTAAAAGACGCCCCTTCCGATTGGGAATTCCCAAAAAAAATTCTATTTTTTAGTTATTTTTTACGATGGGTTTCATATTCATGTGTATATAAGTCTTCTATTATTATTATATGTTAGGTAAGAAGACGATGAAGGTGTCGTCGCAATTGGTAATCAGTTTGGCTAATCATTCGGTTCGTCGAATGGTTCAGCTCGTTTCGGGGATGGACGCCACCGACCGTGGAGAATCTCTTGCGTTGATTGGCATCTGAAGTTGAATTTGGATAAGGCCACCGGCCAATTCGAGCCCAATTTTCAAGTGCCTCGTTCGTACGCCTCCTCTAGTGGTCCATGGAAGATTGCTCCGGGGGTCCCACTTTGCGGTTTATTTGTGAGGATGGGACCGATATTAACCGTCGATCACCTGGGTCTAGTGTGGATCCGCCACACGTTGGGACGTGTGTGATCGACGGTTGAGATGCACCTGGCCCAATTGATGCAAGTCCAGACGAAGAACCCACTTTTTTTTCAAAGCAAGGGCAAAGCAATTGCCTTCAATAATAGAGAAAATTGATTTGCATACTAACTTAAAAGTGAATAGATGGCGAAATCCCCTCCATTGCTTAGGGATGAGATGATTGTCAAGTGCTTGCTTCGGGTATGGCGGATCTTGATTCAATTCACACCCTCCCTTGCTAGTCCAAACTAGTTGTAGAGCTTCATTTGAGATACGCGGACGACTTAGATTTGAGTGAATTAGTAAAAACCAATCAGGTCAAGAATTTGAAAACCATGTGTTACGAAGAAGAAGAATAGAAAAACCTGCTTTCACCCTTTTGATTCTTTAATGGAAAAATGACATAAATAGTATATGAATTTTGTCTTAATGGATAATGTGATCCCTAAACTTTTAATTTATTTGATGTGATCTCTAAACTCTAGTTTAATATGCAATGTAGTACATGAACTTTCAATTTGTTTAATGTGATTCATAGACTTTTGATAAGTTTGTAAATCTATCAAGTGCTTCTATACGTTTCATTTTATAGGACCGATTGCTCTGGGGTTCACTTTACGGCTCATTTATGAGGAACAGGATCGATCTTAATCATCAAAAACTTGGGTCTCATGTGGATCCCCCACACATGGGGTCCGTCATCAATGTTTGAAATGAATACCGCCCAATTGATGCAAGTCCAAACAAGGGAGAGCAACAGCAAAGCAATTGTCTTTAATAGTAGAGAAAACTAATTCACAAACTTACTTAAAAGGGATTGGTTGAATGGAGAAGCGTTCGGTTCGGATGCGACAAATCTCAATGCAAACATATCTCCCCTGCTAGTCCCACTCAAAATAACTTGGCGCTTATGTAAGCCAGGCTACTTGCAGCGCTTCATTTGGGACATGCCACGATTCAAATTTGTGTGGATTAGTGGAAACTAGTCGAGGCAAGAGTCCGGATGCCTCCCGGATCACAAAGAAGAAAAATCAGAATCCTGCTTTCACCCTTTTAATTATTAAATCTTAGCAGCTCAAACTTTCTAAGTAAAGATGAGAGCTCTCCCGTCATCAACCACTTTGCCCTACCAAAAATGTTAGATGAGGTCATGCGCCGCATCTAACTTATATGAACGAATCTAGTAATGTTCCGTCATATCACGAAACCCTATATTATATCTCCTTTTTTAATAGTTTGGTGATCACACTAGACAAGGAGGCAAATTGAGGATAACCCTTGTTAGCTTCTCTCTTAACTCCTATTGGTCGGTCAGCCGCCGCAGCTGAGGTCATTTCTTCCCTTTCATACTAAGAATGGAAAAAGGGAGACCCTTGGAACGAGGGAGAGAAAAAATCGAAGAGCCGCGGCTACTTCATTTTCCTTTCCTTACATAAAAAGAATGTCACCTACATGATGAGGGCATCATCTTAGTTGAAATCAGGCAACATCTTAGTTGAAATCAGTCACGCAATAGAAGACATACAAAAGAAAAGGGTTATCGAGTTCTCTGGTTGATAACTTGAACTTTTATAGGAATCCAATGGGAAATTATCAAGAAAGTTCAAAACCTATTACACTTATACTAATTCAATTGTAAGCCTTTCGATTTGACCAAATTAGTCTTGAACTTTTTGCTGATATGCTAATGTAGTCCTTTCGATCAATTTTAGCTCGAAATCACTGGTGTGGACGCCGATTATCTTACATGACTTTTTTTTTCCTTTTTCCTCTGCCGATTGTGGGGCCTTGACAATGACTAGCGATTGGCCACAAGCGAGGGTTGTCGAAACTTGACCTCGCTGGATCCTGGCAAAGTGACCTTAGCAAGCCCCCTGATGATGGTTGGCCTCTACCTTTGGGTGAGGCTCGACCTCATCGACCTCTAGCTAGATGTCTAGTGAGGTCACCCCTTCCCAAATCCTACGGCAAGGTGACCTAGCCTGAAGCTATTGAGGTTGACCCTTGCTAGCCTTTGGTGAGGCCTAAGGCTGGTGAGCCTGGCTTGAGGTTGGCAAGGTTGATTCTTGCCAGATTCAATGAGAGCGAGCCTTGCTTGAGGATGGCAGGGCAGCCTTCGCCTATGGTCGATCACCGTTCATCATTGAGGTCTGAGGGAAGAAAGAGGGGAAAAAAAGAAAAAGGAATAAAACAAAATTAAATTCAAAACTTGAAAAACATTATGAATTTTTTTTTTTTAAATTGCAAAAATTGTCTACACTAATACCAACCATCCTATGTTAGTAATTTCCCGCTTAAATTGGTTATGCTACATTGGCAAATTGTTAAAAGGTTTATGACTAAATGGTCAAATTAAATAATTTATGACTAAATTGGTAGTAATATATTTAAGACTTTTTTCGGTAGTTTCTCTGTAATTAATGTGTAGCCCGCTTTATTGTAGAGTCAAGAATCAAAGACTCTACGTTCATTTCATAATGTTTTTCGGTATCATAGACTTTGGTCCATCTCACTAACAATAATCTAGAAAATGTAAATTCTGCGGAATCTATTTACTGCTCACGAAATTTATCTTGTGACTTGCTGATACACGGATTTTACTCAAAATAACTGTATTTTCCATGGGAATAATCTGAAAAGCACCTCCATAATCCATCTTGATTTGCTTTGGTACTGTATTCTCCGGCACTTGAAAGACCAGTTTGGGTAGTTCTTATCTATTTGATAAACTAAATATGTATAAAATGATTTTCAATAAACTAAAAATCAAGTTTAAATGCAGTGAAAAATAACTTATCCAGCAGTTCTGCTTTGTCTCTAGCTACCCAATTGATTATCCTTACATATAGCATGACATCCAAGTCAAGTTTCAGTGACATGTGAATGGTACATAGGATTCTTAGATAGGACATGAGATGCTCATCATTAACTCCAACTACATAAAATGGAACAACGAATCAAAAGATTGTACTCAAGAAAAAACCTCCTGCTTCCACACATATTTCATCAAATATACAAAATTGAGCCCAAATTCCAATCTCAACAGGCTCTTTACACTTCCTTGCTTAGTGACAAGGTAGAGCCAGAAAAAGGAAAAACAAAAACAAAAGAGCTATAGAACAAAAGGGAACAAAAAAGAAAAGAGATTAGAGAATATTTATCGGAATATACCAATGGCTGATGATGGCAGATATTATACAGACACGGTATTTTTTTTTATTTTTTTTTTTTATCTTTTTCTTTTTATTCAAGTGAAAATAAAGAAGGGATTTATCGATAACAACTGGCCAATCTGTGACGGCCGCGATCCCTGAGAATTGCTTCGTAAAGTGCTGCTCTGTTCGCTGGCATTCCTCCGAACTTGAACAAGCTTTTATCCTTTGTGGATGGCGAAGGACGATGATCGCTATCTTCATCGTCGTTATAATCATTTCCATGGCGATGAACCTTGAACTCCTCATTGTAACAATCAGGGTCTGCAACATGTTCTTCAAAGTGAGCTGTCTTCCTTGCTTTCTCTCTCTTGATCTTCTTCTTCTTGGTGGCACCTGCACAAGGTCACGCTCATCAGTCATGATGTTCTTGCTGTACAGATGAGCGTGTTTATGTAGTTAAACAGTTAGGCATACCGGAGATCGTGCAAGACGGTATGTCCAGGTCTGAGAATTCCGTGATGTGGTCAATTATGACGCGGGTGGTCGAGTACGACTTTTGGAAGCCTATGGCAAAGAGGATGAACGTGCCCGAGACCGCCATGGCTGTGGCCAGCGATGCCCCGTCTGAGCTCGGGATGAGATTCATGTATGTTCTTTGGTTTGGTCGATGGGGTAGAGAAGAGGGAAATGAGTAAGAGCGAAGGGTGAGTTGATGAGACAATGAGGGTAGAGAGTGAAGGCTTATATAGTACTGAATCGAGGAAGAGAATATATTCATTAAGTACGAAAGTACCTTTTAAATAAGCATGAGGTTCTTTTTTCTTTCCTCAAATGATTTGTCAACTTTTTTTAGAGTAAATTATCAAGTAAGTATGAATTACCAATTTTTATTTGACTTACCCATGTTTATTTGAATTTTTTTTTTTAATTTACCAATTTTTCTATAGGGTTACTTTATTGAGAAAAAAAAGTTGGTTAGTAGCTCAAGTAAAATGTTGATAATTCTGTATAATAGTCGGTCGATGAATCCTCCCGATGTATATCAATAATTGAAAGAATTGTTGGTTGATAGGACCCTCTCCGTCCACACCAATATATGGGCTTTATAAGAGATCTCATGGATAATAATTATTGCGGAGTGAGAATCTCCGTCACGGTTTGGTTTAGGAGAAGGAGATCATGGCCAAATGAGCCCTCGTACCGCTGGAGATTCGTATTGAGATTTGTTGATGTAGAAGAATGCTTAACAAGTAATTAGAAAGCAACAATCTTCGGTTAGTTTATAGCTCAGTGATTCAACCTTTCGATCGATTGTAGCTTTCCTCCAACGTTGCTATCATAGATAATTGAGTCTGCCGTCCAAAAAGTGAAGGAGAAAAGTGGTTTGTGTTTTCTAAGCGGCATTTAATATGCATCTTATCGTGATGTAACATCTGATTAGTTTAATCTCACGATGCAAGGAAAAAATCTTCATGGGATCCAATCACTAATTGCTGAGTCTTATGTTGATGTTCTACACGGCAGTGCAAAGAAAATAGTGGGCATAGATGATGTCACTTTCTTGTTAGGACGAAGCAGAAGTTGCCCAATTATGAACTCCATGAGTGCTGCATATCCCCATATCAATAGTGCTATCTATTATCTAAATTGATTTTTCTTTGTTGGTCAATGCCATGGTTTGATTAGTAGTGAACTTCATACATGAAGTCAAAGTAATTTATTGTCTTTGGCTGAGGCTGCAATAGGTGCTTGAAAAGTAGATATCTTGGCGTGGTAAGCAACAAAAAGCAAATGATTATTGATAACGAAGTAGAAATCATTTATTTATTTATTTTCATGAAAGCGAGGTGACCTTTTCAAGAGAGTTCCGATGCTTAAAGTCAATATATGAATGACTAAAAATTATTATTATTTTTCTCTCACGAAAGCAGAACACTTTTTTCGAGACCGTTTCGGTACTAAAAGTTGTTAATTAAGTGACTAAGTAATTTAAAGAAGGAAAAATGTTGCAATTTTTGCAGCAAACCAAAGTTTCTAAGTATCCCTAACCATATCACTTAACGAAAATCAACCCTTGACTTGTTAATGTTGATGCCCCCATTTTTCACTCTCATGAAGTGATGCCAAATGTTATACTAGAGTAGTTTAATTGTATTTTGAAAGAACTAGCATCGCAAAATCACTCCCATACACCACATATTCCATAGCTTAATGTACTAACATAAATGAAAGTAGTACTTCTGCTTTGTGTTATAAAGGTGTCATTACGGCTTGCATTATTTATCTCAAAATATCACAGATTTTTTTATCATGTATCTTTAAAAAAAAAAACTACACCTTTTCTATCATATACATATAATATGTATATTTATATGTGAACTCTACTTCTAGAACTATTTCATTTAAATTACATAAGGAGGCGTTTATTCATTGGAAAAAGTACCAAAAAAGTCATAAATTTATTGTATTGGTACTAATTCAGTCATAAACTTTTCAATTAGACCAATTCAGTCCTAAACTTTTTAATATTTGTACCAATTCAGTCCATCCAGCCAATTTTGGCCGGCCGGCGTTGATGTTGATGTCGGCCAGTGGCCGAACGCTGATGCGGCAATTTTTATGATTTTTTAAATTATTTTTTCGAATTTTTTTATTAATTTTTTTCTTTTTTTTTTCCTTTTCTTTTCTGAATTTTTCCTGGTGGTGGCTGACGAGCCTCCAGTGAGGCTCGCCGACCATTGGGCGAGGCCGAGCAAGGGCCGCGACCCTCGCCAGCCGCGGGCGAGGCTGCCTTCACCTGCGGCAAGGCCAGGGGGAGGCTGGCCTTGCCCAGATCCGAGCAAAGCCACCTCGCTAGCCATCCTGGGAGAGACCGAGCGAGGGCTGCAACCCTTGCCGGCCACCGCCAAGAAGAATTCAGAAAAGAAAAGGAAAAAGAAAAGATAAAAGATAAAAAATTTGAAAAAATCATTAAAAAAATCATAAAAAATTGCCACGTCACGTGCCGACCAAAATTGGCGGATGAACTGAATTTGTACCAATATTAAAAGTTTTATGAATGAATTGATCCAATTGAAAAGTTTAAGACTGAAGAAAAAAAAGAAAAAAAGAATTGGTATCAATGCAATAGGTTTATGACTTTTTTGATACTTTTCCCGTTATTCATTAAATAATATTAGTTTGCTTGCCGTGGGAGCTTATGTAGGGGATGGTCCAACATTGGACAAAGACAGCCTATGTAGACCCTCGTCATTCGCCACCAGGAAAAGCACACGGTATCAAATTTAAACTAATAATTAAAATCACTAATCCTTATCTTTGGATCTCTCTCTTTTCTCCATTTCATTGGCCGAAAATTTCAAAACCGGAGAGGAAGAAGAAGGGGCTCCCACGTCTCCCACCTCATCTTCCCCACCTAACTTGTTAGATGAGATCATGCACGAGGGCTTTGTTCTTCCCAATAAAGTGATCAAGAGAATATTTAGTATAATGGAGATTAGCAAAGAATGCCATGATTGGGATTTGATTACTCTTGTGGAAATGAGAATATGAACAACGATCCATCCACTTTTCGGTGTTCGGCTTGACTTAGAGATTGATCGGGCTTAGAGTATGTAGCATGCATAATGTGAGATTTTGTGAATCACTGCTAACTGTTCAAAAAGCTTAAGCTATTAGATGAAAACATGGTTTACACTTAGTTTGGTCTTTTGCCTAGTACTAAGCGTGGAAATTTAATTGGGGAGGCAAATAGGGCCTGTAAGATTCGAACTCAGGATCTTCTAGCTCTGATACCATGTGAGATTTTGTAGGACTACTGCCAACTGTTTTAAAAGCTTAAGTTATTAGATGAAGACATGGTTTATTATTTAAATATTCTAACACATAATTCATTTTTTTTATATGATCCTCGTTCATTATCACTGATTCAGATCCTAGAAATTTTATATCCTAATTTCCATATTAATATCGATGGAGGTGGGCTATAAATTAATGACTTACCCAGATTTTGTACCATGTAAATATTCAAAATAAATATAATTAACGAAAATTATATACTCAGAAGAAAAAAGAGGAAGAAAAGAGAGAGACTACATCCCTTCAACTCCACCATCTATAAAGGCTAATACAATCTGTAATGACCCACCCGATCCGCTCATAAGCCCCTATGGAAACTCACTTCCAAGTAAATTGATTATACAACTTGATTAAGATTTAATGTCTCGTATTGGTCTCATAATCAATGTCATAATTAACCAAACCCACATGCTTTCACGAAATTCTAACTTTGTTTTTTTTTTTCTCCTTTTGAAGTTGACATAGTTCTTATCCTCTGTGACCATAAACCGCGACATAGCTCTTATCCTTTCTTACCATAAATTCCACTCTTCAAGCAATCAGTAGCGATTTACGGACCACAGTGTAGTTTCCACAACATGGATAATGTTTTCAATGAGAGCTCAAGGACGGATCGGCGTTGAGTTCATTGAGATAACTGTTCTTATCTATAACCACCTTTGTATCATCGACACGATAACTTTAATTAACAAGGAAATATTGCGTACCGTTAGGATGCCAACATATAAAAATTCTAACTCACTCACCTGATGACACGTGTCACCCGGACTCCACCGTTTGCCATAAGACTTCTGACGACTGGGCCCCACCTTTCCCTCTCTCTTAAAATACATGTTCGGCTAACATCGAAATATAACATATATATAAATGAAGCAATTGCTTTTAAGAACAGGTACAAATTGAACAAATCTGTGACAAGTGAACAATTATTATGTACTGAATTTTATTTATTCCTAAGTAGTGAGGAGCGATGGTAGGACATGTGATTTGGACCCAAGAACTTTACCCTTTGTATCTGGAAAAAACTCCATACCAGGTTGCTCTGCAACCTTCCCATCCCCGGCAATTGCAATCGGGTACTTGAGCAATTGACCCGGCAAGTCTCGATCGAGTTTCTCCGAGCAGTATAGCGTCCAGTTGCGATCGGCGATCTGGTTCACCGTCTGGACGCACTCCAAACTCTCGGGGTGATCGAAGGAGCGGTGATGCTCGCACAGGTGCTCGTGCCACAAGGACATCCGGAAGCCGTAGACCTGGCCTCTGGCTCGGTGTCCCTCGTTGGCTAGATGATGTGGCTGGTACGCCCCCATCGCGATCTCAGTGTCCCTGGCACCGTCCATTGACCTTTCATTGATGTTGGCCGATCCCACGATGACGTATTCGTCGTCGACTGAATAGCACAGGAATCAGTCCATCTGTTCAATAGCAGACTCTAACGTAGCCAATTCAAGCAAGTGAACTAATGATGCAAAGAATTTGTACCGATCATTGTCTTGGCGTGCACGTAAATCATGAATCGCCTCGAATGCTGAGCCCTTCGGTAATCTGTATCGTGTTCGAGCTGCTCAGCAGGTACGTATTCTCCGTATTTTTCGGTCTCTCTGTTCCCCAAGCAGAAGAATGTCAAGTAGTCCGTGGGGTCTGCGTCGAGCCCCTTGTCACGGATGGCGCGCGCTACATCCTTGTACATCATCTCCATCGTCTGGCTCTGCCAATGCAGTATAGCTTGGACCGACTGACTCTCTGGAATGCCCTCCGGCCACATCGGGATGACGATATACACTGCGAATCTCTCCCCTGCTTCAATCTTGCTAACAATCTTGAGCGACAGCTCTTTGGGGATCAGATGAAGAGGAAGAGCGCCGGCCTCCTCGACTTTGGCATCGCTAGACTCCCACGAGAATGAGCTTCCCCCGAAGTACTGGTTCTCGATGTAAATGAAATTCTTCGCCCGTCGAATCGCGTTGATATAAGCATCTTGGATGCTTCTCTCGATGGGGTATTCTTTGCCCCTAATGACGCCATGGTTCGCCGCATCGTCCGGGCTGTCCGGCAATCCAAGAGCCGCCCCACCGTCAATGGAACGAAACAATTGAACGTTCCACGTTTCACTATCTTGGAGCAAAAGTTCTTCAGATAGTGACATAAATACGTCAGAATTTAGTTTGACAAGCAAGCTGTCGCTGTGTCCTTGCTTTCTCCATCTTTGCTCGAAGTTGAGCAACACGTCTCTGGCGACTGGGCCTTCGAGACGGCAATGCACGTCGTGCCAAGGCTCCCTCGGTCCGCCTTTCTTGATTGACGCGCCATCGAAATTCGGCTGGTGGAAATCGTTGTGATGAACCGAGTCCAATGTCCTGAACAGGGGATGGGAAGGAGTATCGTATCTCCCGTCACAGAGATCGATTCCACCGATGAAGCTAACAATCCTTCTCTTCCCGGATTCTCCACCCGAAGCCTCGCTATCAACCACCACAATCTTCTGGTGATGCGTGAATATGGTTGCAATCTCCATGCCTTGAAAAAGGCTTCGGCCGTTATCGGGATTCCGAGGGCATAGGACACAATGGACTCTAGTCCCATGGAAGAAACTCCTAGTGTCTTCATCGTGAGTAGCCATCACTCCATCTTTCTTAAGATCTTTAACCGAGGTCTTGTCGTCCCAAACGAGCATTAGGACCGTGACGCCCTCGTCGGCTTTCATCTTCAGGAGATCTCCGAGAATCATGTCTCCCCCCAGTTTTTGCCTCTTTAGGTCCCTGATCAAGGTGATCTTCGTGTACACCGACCATCCAGCTATATAAACAAATTGCATGGCATTTGATATCGCATCGAAAATATCCTCCCAACAGTGATGAGGTTCGTAGTGCTTGCCGCCGGCAAGGTGGATCTTCGGGGTAAAGCCATCTTCGACATGAGCATCTTGATAAAGAGTGACTTTACAACCTTTTCTTTGTTCGAAGAACGTGTGAGGCACTCCCGGAAAGTCAGGGCGCCGAATCCCTTTAGACCAGTGCGGGTCTCCAGCGGCACTTTCGAATTTCAACTTGACATGGATCTTCGAACCATGGTGGAGGGACGTGTGCTCTCCCCTGGATATCTTGAGCCACCTGTCGACTTCTTGTCCCTTCACGATCTCGCTAATGGGAAGCGAAGCGGTTCCGATCACTGGTGCTCCGATAGGGTCAGATTCCTTGATGGAGAAGGTAATTTGAGAAGCCGCGTGGGCGCAGTATATGTGGAAGGAGTCATTCCATCTTGGGTTGTCACGACCACTCTCCGTTAGTCTTGTTCGCGAAACTCGAGTTTTGCCTATATCGACAGTAGTATAGAGTTCGAACGCGGGTCTTCCGCACCCAATACATTTCCCAATTTCCTTCGTTAGCTGCGTGAAGTTGTCCAGACGTATTAGAAGTTCAGACACAGGGTCTAACATCGACTCACAGAAGACATAGCAGAGAATGTTCTGAAACCCAGAGAATCTAGACGAGCTTGTATCATCAAGCATTTCAATGGAAATTTCTAAGGAGATTGAGATCATTTTTCGAGCATAGTAATTATCCTCTTCAGAAAATTTTCGACTTGAAATGATGATCTACCTTGCTTACATTGACTCTAATGCTAGAGAATTATTTCTACTTTCCTCTCTGCTTTTATTCATGTCAAAAGACAGAAACGAGTTACGGTAAAGATAATTATTAAAGAAGGGAGTTAACTCGATACATTTGCCTCAAAAGGGCATTAACGTTTTCGGTAAGAGATTGAGTACCTTATGAAAGAAAGCAGCAGGTTTTCCTCCAGAAATTCCATCAACTTCGAAAATCGTCAAGTGAAGCGTTCCATGCAAAAGCACATCCTCCATATCCATCGCCTGTCATTTCATCGGAGGAAAGGTCAAAAGGCAATTAAAATTTATTAGCAAAATCCAAATAATGTCGAAGAATTTGCAGACTTACCAAGTCTGATCAAACAGAGGAGTTCTTCGGCTCAAGGTCAATGCAGTTCTCTCAAGGTGCCTTGCGGATTGGTCTGACGAGTAGATAGAAATTGGCTAAATTTGATTGCAGGTTCGCCAGTAAATTTGAAAACAAGCTAACCTGTCTTGCTTGCGGCTTGAACTTTATATCGAGCTCACGCATTTCATTGGACATCAATTGTAGTTTCCTGGAACGTTTCTGAATCCTTAAGGTTGTCCTATTGACCAGTTGGTGTGCTGGACGTAGAAAGAAAGAATAGCAGATGCATCCACTAAACAATTCATATTAATTGCAGAAATCCTCAAGTAAAAAAATTCAAGGGACTATACAATAACGAAGAGTTGGCTGGAATCATCACGATGAAAAGTTGTGATGGATTTAAGAAATTGACTTCCTCAAAAGTCTCCTGAGAATGGAACAAAGATGAATTAGTTGCGACAATTTCTTCTGCATGAAGGCATCTTTCTTTATCTGCAGCTGGTGTGTGAAACCTGGATATCCAGCTGTGTCGCCAATTTGCGGTCGTGACTTCTAAAGGTTTTCGCCATGATTTGGAGAAGTCATAACGGTCTAAACATTCGAGATGTCTTTTGGGTTTATTAATATTTTACTTTCTTGATTTAGAAAATAAAGAATGATGCATGACCATAGTTTTTGATAACGACAGGAAATTTGTTGAACTATTTAATATGTAATACGGGCCTCCTGTATGGACGTGAAACAGCTCATGCAGACTTATAAGAGGGTGACAAAGAACAAGAAAATCTCAGTTTGCCATGAGTTCTCTTCCAGAAATATAAGAAAGTCAGATGATGCCGGCTTACAGCTAAATTAATTTAACGTAAGACAACTGCAATTTTGTGTCTTTATCTTAGAATATCAACCATAAGCCTTCGCACCATCAAGCATCGGACATCTTTATTAGGTGACCAACTCCACTTTCTGTAATAAAATAATCTGGAGAGGAATTTTCGCACATGGGTTTTTAACGAATCAGATCAGATGTCTCTGATTCAAGATCAAGAAGGCCTTTGCCCACACGGCTATCATTTTTGACTTTGAGGCTAAAATTTATACCTAAGTAGTTGAGTGCAGCATGTGGTTAAAAAGGAGGGTCGGACCAATCCATATCGCACAATTTTGAGGGGATATAACATGGAATGGAATCTTCTTTTTTGATCCCTAGACTTTGGCATAGGCTTCCATCATAATGAACTTGGTCAACTACAACGTACATACAAAAGCCATGAATTTCACCTTTCAAACTCTTATCGTTTATATTTTTAGCTCGGATTGTCTACAAGCACTGGAACCTTAGAATACACGGGCTTCCCGAGGGGTCAGCGTGATCTTGGCTTAGGGAATAATGCTTCTCTACTTCATCTGGTATGGGTGGCGTTTGCTTCACTTCTGGAATTTGGAGTGCTTTACAATGAAAAGTGCTGGGAAGGTTATATAGCTGACAAAGCATACAAAAATTATTGGCATAGAGTAACTTGGTTGCATAGTTGACCCCGTTTGTACTCGTCGCTGCAAATGTTCAGTATCAAGAAATCACTTCTATTCAGCAGCATGACAAAGCGAGGGTCTTTGCTTTGATTCTTGCTCTACGCAACCCCTCTTCAGGATAGGCATCTGGGGAGTTAATTCGTCAGGAACGCCCTAGTCCCTGCATCTGTTTTTCGCTTTTGATTGTATGGAGGAGGTGGATTTAAGTTTTTCATCGCATCACGACATGAGGAAGAAGATGAATATTCACCACTTATGACTGAAAGTCATATTCCTGGGTGTCCCAAGTGTTGAGTAAAGAAGAAATAAACTGAATTTACGCGAAGCCTGAGCACAATTAATTCTGTTCATGATAAGTTGCAAGATACATGCTCATTTCATTTGTGAGTTCTTTTCCTAGATAACATAATTTTGCAAGGATATTTTGAATATCCAACTAGTTCTAGCAATCCATCCCTCTCATGAAGGAAAATTGATGGATGAACTCAAGACTCTGCAGCTCATAATTCCAATTCAAGAGATCTTTTTGGCCTTCCTTACCTCACTATCATCGTGAATATTGGCATCATGATCCGGTCTATCAAATTCTCTTTCCAGTCCGACATCGATTGAGCTCACGCAGTCAGATATGTTGACAGCAGACGTAGCGAAGAGGAGATATTAGCAATAGGCTCTAGTGATTATGATTTGTTGCAATAGAAAATTGTTTTTTAAGAATGAAAAGGATAAATTCATTCATCGCTGGTGTTTGCAATGAAAATTGATGCTCTTAGAATGAATTTGTCGAAGTTGTTAGGAAAGAAAAGCTTGGCTTGTTATTGTTTGACAAAGCCTTATCATAATGTTCGTAAATATACTGGTAAAAGTGAAAAGACAGAAGTGGGAGACATGCAGATTACATGCATATGGCTATCAAACCATTTGAGAATGGGGATGTAGACTACAGTTGCCTCTATTTAGAACTCTTCTTGGTAAACCTTCATCGAGACCCATTTTATGAAGTAGCAATCCAACGCAACAAAATTCTTACAAACGAAGGAGCTGCGCTCAAGCCAACCATTCAATTGTATTGAATGTCCTTTTAAACATCAACAGATTGTATGGAAATAAGGCCAACTCCATTTCTTTTCAAATATTGAGTGTACTATAAAAAACAAAAGACTCTTGCTCAGAATGTTTGTCCTCTTAAGAGTATCACTGCCACATCTTAGACACTTTTTAAACTACAAAAAAACAAACTCCATCTCTTTCAAGAGTATCATGTCAACAAAAAATAAATAAATACTAGAACATACCCTACTTCCAACTCTTCAAACCGCTACTTTGGATCAATTTTCCTCTTTCTTAGAGGTCTTGTTGTATCAACACTTCCAATATCGTTCAAATGCTCCTTAGCTTGTTTCCGTTCTTGCTTCTTTTTCAAAATGTCTGCCTTTTGCAGCTATACAAAAGAAATGCATCAATCAATCAAACGTCAAATCTTTGCATAACAAGTTTACTACCGTAACACTACCTCTAGTCCATTGTAGTGATTAGTTTGAGAGATGTGCTCTCCACCTTCATTGCATTATGGTTGGTATTTCTAAGTAGAGAAATGGCTCGACTCTCTTCCAATACTGGCTATTAAAAACAACAATACACAAGTTAAAATGACACTTATAATTATTAAAGTACCCAGTCACTTAGTTAAAGATCAAGAGTACCTTTTGAGTGGTGGCACTATTATGATACATCTCTATGACAAGTGGTATGGCTTCTCTTTGTCTAACTATCTCTTCATCTTGTTCATTTAGAAAATGAAGTAAAAATTATTGACCCAAATAGATACTAGAGACACAAAATGAATAAACCTTACCTTTTCCTTTTGTTTCAATGGACAATTTCTTGAGTTGTGGCCTTGCTTAAAGTACAAATGGCATGTGATTTTTGTGCCTTGTCTTGACACTTTCAATCCATTTTTAAATTCTCCTTCCTCTCTTGTCCTTTTATTGTTTAGGCTTACTGGGCATAATCCGGGGTGTTCGTGCCATCAAAGGTTCTTTATCACTGGAAGCCAAAGGTTGTCACCATTCATTGCTTCCAAGTAGTGATTGTATGTCTTTAAATATATATCCTTCTTGTATCATGGGTGACAAAAGTTTCTATTTCCCCCCTTCGAATATAATGACAAATTGCATGAGGGGGTCTGGAATCCCACTCAAGGCCCACACCCTATGAGAACATTAGTTGTTCCTTATGTCCAATACAAATTTATCATTCCTATAATGCACTTCAAATCCATCTTCTCCATTTCAAAGCACATGACAAAATGCACTTTCTTTTTTTGTGTTTTATCTTCTTTAACATGCTCGGGGCAATGTCCATTTTCCATCGTTCACATGCATCTCTTTTCTCATGCATTCTTATCACTATCTTCTCTCTAGTATCCTCAATCATAGATATTATAGACATTTGTCTAGTTTCCAACATTGATCCATTAAATGCTTTTGACAAGTTATTGTACATAATATCCAACTTGCATATAGTTTTAAAGTAATCCTTGCACCAATATTTTGGAGAAATCCTTATCAAGTGAACCTTGCTTGGCTTGCTCATCTTATCCAATTCCTTGATATGTTTTTCAAATTGTGGGATTGTAGTTGACTTTGCATGCATCCAGAATTACTTGTGACAGTCGTTGCCCCCCATTCTTCTTGCACCAATTTACATACAATTGTCTTACACATACTTGGTGCTCAACATATGACATCTTATCCTCCAGTACTTGCACAAGCCCCTATAATAGAATACATGATATATATATATATATATATATATATATATATATATATAATGAGGTAACCATATGGCACACTTGGAAAATACAAAATGAAGGAAGAGTAATAACATTACCTTATGCTGATTAGAGATCATCGTGTATCCCACACCATCCTTTGTTCCAAGATCATACTTCAAGACATTTACAAATCAACTCCATGAATCCTTAATTTTAACCTTAATAATGGCCCATGCGATAGAGTACATTTGATTATTTGCATTCCTCAAATAGCAATCAACAATTCACCATTCAATATTCCTTTTAAGAAACATCTATCCAACCCTATCAAAGATCTGCACCTTCAAGGAATCCCTTTCTCGCAGCATCAGAACAAACATAAAACCGTTGGACATGGGTATTGAATTTGGCGATTCTCTTATAAACTTTACCTTCAAGGCATTTCGAGGATTTCTATGAATAATTTCTCTAAAATAACTCCACAACCTATTGAACTCATAAGAGTACATCCCATTTAGTTCTTCGATTATCCTTAGCTTAGTCTTTTCATTCTAGCTTATAATAACATCTAAGCTCATATGCTCTTGCACAATTTTCTTGAACTTCTGCAACTTCATTGAAGTAGCTGCCATCCACAATCTTAGATAATGCTTCGCCATATATGTAGATGTAAACCTCCTTACTTGGAAAGACCAAGAACACGTATGCTCATCCTTGAAAGTTTTCATTAGAAACAAGCTTGACTTGTTTATCTCTAAATGCCTAAATTAAATAATTTTTAGCCTTACATTTTGCCCTTACTCTCACCTTGTCATTCTTGATAAGATCAATATCAACTCTTCTAGTGGCTTCATATTTGTTGATAGCTTCCTTAAACTACTTGAGGCCATCAAATACCATATTCGGTGTAAAGTGAGGTATCTCCGAGATTTTATCATATTGCACATGTGTGCTCTTCCTTCTAACAGCCTTTCTATCTTTAGTTCTTTTTCATTACTTGTGATAAAGCTCTAACTAGAGTCACTTGAGTCAAAGTATTTAGTCTCAAACTCAACATTATCTTATAGCCTCTTTCCTCCTCCTTTTTCGTCCTACTTCAACATCTATTTCACTAGGTATCTCCAACAACCTAGCAACTCCATATGTATTGTCTCCCTTAAAAGTTCTAATTTCCCCCCTAGCCACTTAAAGTTCTTTTTCTTCATTGTCACGTAACCATGGCACATCAATAAGCTCATCATCATCATCTTTAATAAGTATTACAGCTGCCTCATCTTCTTATGTGTTAATCAAACCCTCAACTAACCCATCAACAATGCCAATACTCATGTCTTCACCATGTTCAATAAATATCTCACATGTAACGCCAAGATTTGCCGAAAGTCCCATCATTTCTTGTACCAAAGTATCATCTTCAACAAATCTTAGACTATTGTCAAGATTTTTCCTCAGCTTTAAATAGTGGAATTTCTCAATATTAGAGTAACCCATATCCTTTACTAAAAGTAAAATATCAAAATAGCTCAATTTATCCAAATCATAAAGCCACTCACGACTATGACCATCAACAAACTCTACTATTTTATTACGAACAAACCTACCCCCAACACATAGAATAAATCGAAACATCTCATCAATCATGTAAGTCTACAAAAAATTACACATAGAATCAGCTATTAAAAAAAAAGAACACCAATCAATATATTTCTATGGTTTATACTATATGAACAAACAAATATTGAAAGTATTATCTAAAGACAAGAAAACAATGACAAATTGGGACCACGTTTGAAAAGCCATGAGAAAGCTATAACTTAAAACTACGGCAAGTTGGGATCGCATTAAATTAATATAAAAACCTGCCATCCATTCGATATTTTTTTGACACTCTCATAGGGTATTGCATAACACAACATGCCACATAATAGCCTTGATTATCTTTGATCGAGTCAGATGAACCGTGCATTATCAACTTCTAGAAAACCCTGATTAACTCATCTTCAAGAAAGCCCTAATTAACCCTAAATAATAGTCATGGAGGAGCCTGCATGACACGTCGTCCTTGTAGAAACCCCATGTGTGCAAACCGGAGTCTTCATTGGAAGCATTACGCCCAAGACAACACTCCGAGCATAAAGTAACTTTTTCTATGTGACATGATAGAGTCACCAATTGGAGAAAGCTTGAGTCTTAAACTATAAATCCACATATATGCCCTGAAAAAAAAAATATTTATACTTACTCCTAATGGAGATTGTAAGGCTTACCTTCTTCTTCATGGTTTGATACAGCATTTTGGACTAGTTGGAGATTGAGAGCATCGATCATAGAAATAGAATAAGAAGTGCCCCTATTTCCTTTTTTGGTCGATGGCCCCGATCTGAATTGTTTTAACTTTTAATGATAATTAATTCATGCGGATATTTCTTCTCTTAATTTGAAATAAATAAGTTATGTGGATATTCCACATGTCTTTTTATTTTATTTAAGAGACTAAAAGCCACATCAGCAAATTCCATTAACTTTAACTAATGTAAGGATGAAATTGAACATTTTCCAATAGTTTACAGATTAGATTTG
Organism: Eucalyptus cloeziana; assembly: GCA_014182715.1. Classification (NCBI taxonomy): domain Eukaryota; kingdom Viridiplantae; phylum Streptophyta; class Magnoliopsida; order Myrtales; family Myrtaceae; genus Eucalyptus; species Eucalyptus cloeziana. The sequence goes on along the minus strand of CM024636.1, from coordinate 51,367,429 downwards.
ATATTTACCAATAGTTCAAGGATCAAATTGAATTAATTGAAAGTCCAAGGATGAGATTATACATTGAATTAAAGTTTAAGAACCATTTGAGTCATTTTTCCTATAAAAAAAAAGTTGAAAAGATTAAAGCCTGATGATTGCCTGCCAATTATAGAGTTGACTCAAATTCTTTGAAAGGCTCTTCAGTAAATTTCCTTTACAACAATGTTGTCTTGTGAATGTGTGATTTGGTAGAAAGATGCTTCCAAATGTAGAAATATGCATTCTAGGAATCCCAGCTTTTTTTTTTTTTTTTTTTTTTTTTTTTTGAAATAGAAATCCCAACTTCATAATCCGACATTTGCATGACAAGGTGATATCATTGTTTTTGAGAGATACCCTTGTATATATACTCCATTTATAGATATTGAAGTTGTTGTGTATATCAATAGTTTTGAAAATTTGCAAGCCATTGTCTTGGAATGACTTTGATAGAAATTATGATAGTCATGAAAGTCATTATTCTATAAACGTTTTTGTAATGTTTTTCAATTTAATGCCAGAATTGATGGACATAATTGAAAAGATATAAAGAACAATATGATCATATTAACTCTCATTACATTTTTTTTTTCCTTTCTTTGCTGGTTATACATACAATTTAATTGTTCATGTTTCTTTTATTATTCATTATTGAGTGCGGAGTAGAGAAGAAAATATGTTGCATCTTGAGAGGATGACTGCTAGAACCAATCGCATCAAGTTTCATTTTTTGAGGGGCAAAATTACACTTAAAGACAATGCTTGCATGCCTCAGATAGTTCATCTTATTTTATTTTATTTTTTATCTTTTCCAACATGTTCCAACAATTCTTCTTTTTTTTTTATATATATTCTTTATTTTTTTTTTCCAAACAGGAGTGCACTGCTCCCAAAATTAGGGCATAAATGAAAAATTCCCTAGAATCCATTCTTAATTTATCGAATCTACAAAGTAACGTGAATTTTTACCAATACATCGAAACACTGGAATTTTGATAAGGGATTAGGACCAGTGGATGGTCAGACCCTTTGTCTGTAATTAGCTTTGTTTACCATCTTTCCCGAGTTAACAGTAGTCAAGAAATTCCGCAATGTGGCAAGAAGTGACTACACGTTCCAGGAACACCGATTTGTTGATGTATACAATTAATCCAAACTAATTGTATCCAAACTAATTGCAAACTACGATGATATATTATCTTAAGAAAAATATAATGTTATAGCAGCTGAAACTATGCGGTAGTATCTATTTAGTTTACATCTTGACCCAAATAAGAGTACGGGATTGACTTAAAGAAATGAATACCTTATCCTTTTTATGCTCTTTGTTTTTGAAAATTAATGAGCAGCTTCAACATTCACACTGTGACTATATAGGTGTTTTTAAGCAACCACTTTCAAGAACTTTGATAGATCGATAGAGAATATACTGATTGTGAAATTTTGATGACTACTGCCAACTGCTCCAAAATTTAAAATGATAGATGAAGACGTGATTTAATATTTAAATATTCTAACAATGCTATAATAAACTCAAAACTTAAAATTTGTATTTCGATGAGCACATTCACTATGGATTTAATAAAAGCAAGTGGAGTCACAATGGAATGGAGGGAAAACGTATTAAAAGTTCCTAAATTTTTCCATATTGTTCAATAAGGTCCTTGTACTACTTTTTGTGTAATCGGGGTTTTAAAGGACATGATTTTGTTCAGATTAGTCCTTCCATTAATATAAAGCACAAATGATGACATGGACTAATAGGCAAGTGCCATGTCTATGCTAACTATGTAAATCAATGTTTACATGTAATTTTTAGGTGTTGACTAGAGAGAGAAAGAGAAAAGATGCAGGAGGCAACTGGGAGAGATGCCATTGAGGCAGCCAAACCCTTGCTTTATCCAAATCTGACATAAGGTCAAGCAACCCTAGCTAGGTGATACTTGGGGTCGCGTGACCCCAATTGTTAATGCTGGGGTTGGGCGATGCTGGCAATACCCATATTTGGTCTGGGATCATGTGATTCTGTCAAGCATCACCAAGGGTCACCAAGCCCTAAGTCGAATTTAACTTGGGCATGGTCTCGATTGTTTGTTTGGTTTTTTTTTTTTTTTTTTTTTTTTTTGCCCCTCAAGTTTTCTTTCTATTTTTTTATACTTATTTTATCCTATAATATGCATTACTTCTAAATCCTTTTGTTCTTACTGATGTGTCAGAATCAAGTTTGGTTATGGAACAAAGATTTTACATGGGTAAGGAAAAGCCTTTAAAGATCAAGTAGCAATCATGTTTTGAGTTCAAGAGGTATTACTTGGTGCGTGGGAGAGGGCGCCCTCCCGCTTCTTTGGTGGAGGACCCAATCCTCTGTCGCTGAACGGCTCAGACTTGGGCCAAGCATCAGTGTTGATAAGGCCGATGATGACATCACTTTCAGCAGTTGGATTTTTCGCTTTGGAGGAGAAGCCCGGGAAATCCTAAGATCATGTGGTCTGAAGTTTGAGAGTTGTGCTGGGAAATACAGAGAGTACTCCATTCATGCCTGCACTTCATATTTCCAATCATTTTACTAGAGTCCCTTGTCTAGGATAATCGAAACAATTTAAAAGTGCTTGAAACATTTCCTGCAAGACTCGCTGGCCACTTTATCTGCCTCTTGTTCTATAAGCTTGGCTGCGAAAACATTAAAGCTCCTCATGAGTTGTAATCAAGAAAACTCTTCAGAGGGCTGGGTGTTGCATGTCACAGAGAGAGAGAGAGAGAGAGAGAGAGAGAGAGAGAGAGAGAGAGAGAGAGAGAGAGAGAGAGATCAGAATTGTCAAATTAGCAAAACTAGGCTCTAGCAAGTGAACGTTACCTCTCATCCTATCATGTTGAAGTGCTTGGACGATGGCTAATACCCTTCCACCGGAGGTGAACCCATATACACAATGTATACCTGTTAATGATTAAAAAGGTTAGAATGAGTTTCTAATCAATAATCTCGCTAGAGAAAATCAATTCGATCATGTACCGCATTTACTATAGTGATTATTTTTTTAAAGCTTTTAACAAGAATGACTTGACCACCATGCTTGTGGATACCAAATCATTGGGTCTTTGTAATAGTAATTTTCCGACCACTTGTGAAGGACCGTGCTTGCCTTCCTATGCTTGCCTTCCTATCTTCATTGTCGGCGTTGCTCGGTCTCGTGATGGACAGCACCAGAGCAAACAAAATGCGAGGAACTATGTGGAGATTACCCTTAGCCATTGTCAGTTTAGTTATCTGCAACTGATGAAATCAAAAGGCTGGTTTATAGCAGGACTTAATTAGAGGAATGACTTTAGCCTCCTCCCTTGGAAATACAACACATTTCAGGAAGTACGAAGAGATGACAAACTCATTAATTCATGCTAGAAAAGTCAACGAAAGAACTAAGCGAGTGATCTTATTTTTTAACATGCAAGTGGATTTGGTTTTTTTTTTTTTTTTTTTTTTTGGTAAAGGTAAGAATATATTAAGGGAGAGTTAGTTATACAAAAAATTTGCGCCAAAAACTTTCACTCATAGTGCAAAAGCAGAATGAGTGGAAAGGGAGTCGATGTAAAAGAATTAGAACAAACACAACAACCCCAGCCGAAACAACCGGCAAACACACCATGGCAAACGCTAGGGATCAAAGAAGATCAACTCAGTAACAGCAGCCATAGTACCATCCATAAGTCTGGAGCGACCCGCCATCAATCTGTATGCTCAACAGGGCCACTGACGAAGCAGAGGAGTCAAATCCCCATCCTCGTTGGAGCCTTCTATTTCTGGGGTTGTCCGGTACTCTACTAAAGGTGAGGGCTTTGTCTTTCACAACTTTGATGAGATAATTCTTCAAAGCTGCAACCTCAAGGGCTTCACCTTGGAAGATGATGCTGTTCCTTTTCTTCCGGATAAGATGACATAAGGCCCCAAACGAAAAACAGGCGATAAAGTGAAAGAAATCATTACCCGACAAGAAATTCAATGCCCAGAGGAGATTTTCCGCCCAAGTCTTGTTACGCCATGGAAGATTACATCTTCCGACCCAAAAGAAAGCAAGTGTCACAGGAACATGACGATCAAAAAAGAGATGATCAATAGAGTCAGGGGTACGATTGCAAAAAGCACATAATTCAAAATCAATCCTTCCAATGGAAATGAGAAAAGCCTGAGTAGGCAATTTGTTCTTGATGATCAACCAAAGGTTGAATTGAAACCTTGGGGCTATAGCATTATTCCAGGTAAAACGAGCCCAAGGAACCTGATTCTTTTTGGTCCTTATCACCTCCCAAGCTGAGGCTACCGAAAAAGCACCATCAGAGGACTCGTGCCAATAAAAACAATCAGGGGTCCAAGGGAGAACCGGCAAGGCAAACTCCCAAGACTCCAAAAGAGTCTTGAAAGCACGACCCTCAGGCGAAAGTAAATCTGCCACTGTTGCTTGTCTAGTAAGTCCCGAGGTAGCAATAAGAGAGTCTGGAAAAATGATGCTCCAAGGGCCTTCTTGATGCCAATTGTCATACCAAAGCGAGACCGAATGGCCATCACCCAGTTTCCACAAAAAAGAAAACCTAAAGTCTCTTCTCAGCTGGAGAATTTTCCTCCAAGCCAAGAACATACGGTGGGAATGGAGGAAACCCAAAAGTGATCACCTTTTAAAAAATTGGTGTGGATCCACCGACACCAAAGGGATTCTTTGTCGGTAAACAAAACCCAAATATACTTAAGTATGACAGCTTTATTACAATCCTTTAATCTGCGAATACCTAAACCACCTTCCTTCTTGGGAACACAAACATCTTCCCAAGAAACTTTTGCTCCCCCCCCCCTCCGGCCTAGGGATGTGCATTTCCAGAGGAATTGTCTCAAAATACATTCAATACGATTAATAACTGAAGCAAGAAGAGTAAACACACTGGCCTAGAAAGCCTGAATAGAGTGGAGTATTGACCTGATCAACTAGAGTCTTCCAGCAAATGAAAGAAATCGCTGAGTCCAAGTCTGAACTCTGGCCGTGATCCAGTCAATAAGTGCAATATAGTCCGTTTTGCCAAGCCTTGAAGAAATAATTGGGACTCCTAGATAGCGTACTGGAAGCTTCCCTTCCTGAAAACCCAAGGTCAGAAGAATATGCCTTTGCAAAGTAGGAGAGCCTCCCGCCATAAAAACTTCACTCTTGTTTTTGTTAGGCAATAACCCACTCCAAGAGGAAAAGATGTCAAGTCATCTCTTGAGTATAGTCACCGAAGCCCCATCAGCTTGGGAAAAAAAGGAAAACATCATCGGCAACGAAGAGATGGGAAAGCTTCACAGGTTTACACCTCCAAAAGTATTTAAAATCCTTATGAGCTGTGTGAGAAACCAAGATACCCGAGAAAATCTCCATTACCAGGGTAAAAAGGTAAGAGGACATAGGGTGCCCTTGCCGAAGTCCTCATCCGCCTGAAAAGAAGCCATGAAGCTCACCATTGATAGTTATGGAGTACTTGGGGGTGCGAATACAAAACATGATGAGTCTAATCATCCTTTCGGGAAAACCAAAAGCTAAAAGAGGAAGCTCCATAAAGTCTCAATCCACTGTGCCATATGCCTTTTGGAAGTCCACCTTAATTGCACATTTGGGAAGATAAGGGTCGAGGTGGAAACCTGCAAATAGCTCCTGAGCTAGGAGAATATTATCCGTGATTCTCCTACCTTTCACAAAGGCATTCTAAGGAGGGCTTATCAGGTCATTCAATACAAAAGCAAGGCAATTGGCCAATATCTTAGTGATGATTTTATAAATTGTGTTACAACAAGCTATGAGCTTGAAATCAGAAACCCCACAGGCATTAGGAATTTTTGGCACCAAGGTTAAGATTGTGTTGTTTACCTCTCTCAGCAACCGGCCTGAGGAGAAGAAGTCCTTCACCGTCTCAACTACAAAAGGCCCCATCAAATCCCAATTGCTCTTATAGAATTCAACTGTAAAACCATCTAGTCCAGGGGCTTGACCAAGGGCCAGAGAAAAAACAGTATCGCGGATCTCAGTGTCAATAATTGGGCGAGAAAGAAACTCAACTTGGTCGACGGAAAGAGGACGCCTTCAGCTTCGACAACGAGGGCTTTGAGAGGGTAGTCTGAGGCATCGAGAGGTTGCTAAAATAGAAAACAAAGACAGGAGGCACCAAGGCAGGGTCCGATATGAGAGAATCAGTGAGATCCTTCGCCGAAAGAATCTTGTTTCTAAGTTGTCTTCTTTTAACCAAATGATGAAAAAATTTGGTGTTTCGATCACCTTGCTGGAGCCATCTCATTCTTGATTTCTATTTATAAAAAGACTCCTCCTGAGAATGTAACTCCACAAACTAATAGCGCTAAGATTTCTCTAACTCAGCAAGGGTGATACTGCATGGGTCTTGCTGAAGGCCAAGCTGCGTGACTCGAAGGGCCTCTCAAGCAGCAGCAGCAGTTCTCGTAGAGATATCAAAATAAGGCTCTCTATTGAGCTCTTTGAGACGCCCTTTCAACATTTTTAACTTGCGCATAAGTATAAACATGGGATACCCCACCACTAGGCTTTCCCAAACTTGCTGAACAATGGAAGCAAAAGCAGGGTGCATCGTCTAGAACTCAAAGAATTTAAAAGGCTTTTTTTCTAAAAAACCGGGTTAAGAACTCTGACAACCATGGGGGAGTGGTCAGAAATACCCGAGTTTAGAAAAGAAGCTTCGGAAAAGAAGAAGACATGGTTCCATTCCGCATTTACTAAGACCCGATCAATTTTTCTCATTTTCCTTCCCACACTTGAGGAAGTAGACCAAGTGTACCGAAGTCCAACATACCCTAAGTCCTCCAATTCTGTTTGTCCTAGACAAAGCCAAAATTCGTCAAAGCAAGGGATCCAATTGGAAGTTCCCTCAACTTGGTTGGATGGATCTTTGATTGCATTGAAATCCCCAACAACCAACCAAGCAGAGTTTTGCATAATATTATTCATGTGTACAAGGTTGTCCTATAGGGGCCGACGACGGATAAAGGTATGCTCCTCATAAACCACCGAAATACAACAAGAAAGACCCGAAAGTAAAGACCGCATGTGGCCATGGATAGCTCGAGCATTGATAAAAGAAGCTTCAAATGTAACAAACTCTGAGTTCCATCCTACCCAGATTCTACCTCTAGGAGCATACTTGTAGTTTGCAACCCAATTCCAACCCGTTAAAAGGCATAAGGAAATAGAATCGAAAAATGAATCGGGAACTTTCGTCTCCAGCAACCCAACTAAGCTCAAATTATTTGAAGAAACAAATTTTCGAACTTCCGCATGTCTAATGGTGCCTATTAGGCCCCTTAAATTCCATATACCTATATACATAGAAAAGGAGAAGAGTTACCTCTTCTTACGCTGACCAGAGGTTGGGGGAGGCAATACCGAAGGGAGCGGATCGGGATGCATCTTTAAAAGTTTGTCTTGTAGGGATTTCTTCTTTCCAACGAGATTTGGAGCTTTCGGAGAAGGAAGACAGAAAGAGAGCAGTACATCATCATCCGAATAGCCAGTTATTCATCACCCAAGCTAGAATTATGCACCAAGGACGGAGGTTCAACCACCACCCTCATCATTGGACGTCCTTCACCAAGGTTCGAAGTGTTCTTCAATGGAGCTTGAGATTTCCGGGCAAGTGTGGCAGCAGCTGCCTTATTAGGAACAACCTCGTTCAACTTAAGAGAATCACCACCAAGGGGATCAGGCATTAGCTTTAAAAGCTTATCCTGCAATCTTTCTGCTGGAAGGATCGAAGGGGAAGAAGCTTGAGAAGGATCGCCAACCGAGAGGAGGTCCTCATCATCGGTTCCGTCATAAGCACTTGGTGCTACAATCTCATCCTCCAAGCCACCCCGAGGAACCAAGGAAGAGGCTTTCAAGAGGCTTTTAGAGATCCGCAAAGGTGGAAGGAGAGGCAGTTTAACTGAAGTAGAAGACTTCAACTTCAACTGCTGCCCACCTTCACTAGGTCGAGCAAGACCGAATGAGGCAGCCTTATTAGGTGGAGGTTGCTTTTTCTTCCTCCCTTTTACTGATTGACATCCCTTATCAACCGACGAAGGATGAGTCACAAAAGGAGTCGAGGCGAGAGCAAGGGCCACCTCGCGAACAGTTGCAATCTCAAAGAAACCTGCATCATTACTTGGAGGTAAACCATGATCCGCAGCTGTAAGAGGTGCAAGAGCTAGACCAGCAGATTCCGCAAGAGGATAATCATGTTCAACACCAGGTTTTTGAGTAGCCAAAGGCTCATAAACTCTTTTTAAGATTTGAGCCCTATGAGAAGCAGGGGCCAAAGCCGCAACAGGGGAAATAGGGGAAGAAGGCCTATCACGGGGGGATTAGGTGCGAGTAGTAGAAACATAAGGCTCAGCACCTTTAAACATAGGTTCCTTCGCATTGAACCGAGCATTAGGATTACGAGTAGCAGGAGAATTACAGTTATGACCAAAAATGCCGCATCCAGAACAAGCATGTGGTCGCCATTCGTATTTCACAGCAACATCACAAGATTTGCCATTATGAACCAACTCTATAAATTCACAAGCGGGCTGTTCTACAGTGGTTTCAACGCACACATGAGCAAAAGCTAGCATTTCCATACGTTCAGTACGTTGATCAACATATAAAGGTTTACTGACAGCACTTGCAACTTTACCGATAGCTTGGGCCGACCAAAATGAGAAATGAAAATTTCTTAACCTAACCCACACCAAAACAGTCAAGTGGGTATCTTTCATAAGTTCAAGCGCAGGCTTCCATTGTTGGAGAAACAAAGGGACTTTTGCAACTATGATAGGACCACCTTCAAGGAGTTTCCTCCTAAAATCTGCATATGGAATATGCAGCGAGTAGAAACCCTGTCCATCCGACATTACTACTGTAAGGTTCGGGCTCCAAGCCTTTTTAAAGGCTTCCTCAGTAACCTTAAAGGGTAGTCTCCTGCCCAAAAAATATCCGATCAAACACTCATGGAGTTTGGGATCCCCAGCCTGAAGATCAAGGTCGGACATCTTAACCACAGGTTTAGCATTAACAAAGGTGGGAGGGGTAAATTCTAAATCGTATCCTTTACTTGCGACTTTAGCCACAGGCGCCCAAGTACGATTCTTAGGATTGTTGGACCCTCCTGTACGCTAAGGGTGCTTCGATCGGGGCCTGTCTCTACTCTTCTCACGCAAACCAGCAGGGGCACGAGTAGGTCGCAGATTGTCCGTCTTGTTCGAGTGAGGGGAAGCCGAAGGACGTTGCCGCTTATCCTTTCTAGAAGACCCATATCGAGTAGAATGGCCAAGTTCTTGAGGAAGAGGAGCACGAGCATTCGGCCCTTCATCAACACAAAAAGCCTGAGCCAAAGCCGAAGCTTCGTTCGAACCAGCAAGGGCGTGGCCGAGAGAACCCAACTCGTTCACAAGACCACCAGCAGAGGAAGGACCAATAACAGGAAGGGAAGGGCTTCGAAGACTAGTCCCTATCCCCACAATTTGGGCCGGAGCCACTTCAGGATCCATAGCAGCACAGAAACGAAATTGTAGAAACAGAGGTGAACAAACCCTAGCCAAAGTCGGCCATTGCACCCCAAAGAAGAGCACGTACCAAGCCAAGTTTGTATGGGTTTTGAAGAGGCTTGCAGGGCGCCAAAGGTCACCAAGAATCAGCCTCAACCAACGGTCAACACTCCGGGAATCAGCCATGCAAGAAACGCAGGAACAGTGAAGAAGTTACCAGCTTGGGAGCGTGGATTTGGTATTTAATATGCATAATAACATGGAAAATTGTTTCTTTCTCGGTAATGCTGGAGGGCTTTGCTAGTAAAGTGTCGCACTTTTAAATAAAGTACCCGTTTGTACGTGATTTTCAATAACATTCGTTGAGTTTGCGGCAAAGTACTCATTCTTCTAGAATTAAATAATTGATACATGTATAAAACAAAATGCATAAGTTACAATACCTGGGTAGAAATAGTTCAAATTTTTAAACTTACTGCATATTTTCCGGTCAATCAATTAATTATGTAACATTATTATTTCATATCAAAATTATGATGGGAAAATTGTCCTAAGAATTCTAAACCTATTTTACTTTTATCAATTTAATTCTAAACTTTTCAATTTTATCAATTGACTTCTAAACATCTTTACTTTTGGTCAATTGAGTGTATTCGGTCAATTTTTACCAGATATCATGATGTGGATGTTAGCTATCTCACATGACACCGCCAACGTTGACGTGAACATTCTTTTATAATATTTTAATATTTTTTTCAAAAAATTATTCATTTATTATTCTTTTCTTTTCTTTTTCTAACCCTAGGCTGGTAAGCCTCGCTTGGTCTAGGCAAGGGTCTTCGTGCCCTTAGGGTTAAAAAACAAAAATAAAAGAGAAAATAATAAATAATAAAAATTTCAAAAAATATTAAAATATTATTAAAAGTTATCAACATTTGCTCCGGCCATGCCACGTAGAATGATCGATGTTAATGTTAGCAATTTTCATTCAAAATTGACCAAATAAACTCAATTGGCATACGTGAACAAATTTTAGAACTAAATTGGCAAAATTGAAAAGTTAAAACTGAATTGAAAAAAATGCAATAGGTTTATGACTTTTTGGATAATATTCTCAAATTATCATTGTGTGTTATTAAATGGATAGTATAACACCCTTTTGAATTCTTATCAGATAGGATGCACTAGTATAAAACCTTATATATTAGAAAAAATATGTTATGTACAATATTGCATCTAAAATGGTCCATTAGAGCGGTTTTTTTTCCATTCCTCCTTTAATTTGGATACTCCCTTTTCTTTATGTTTGACCATACTATAACTTGTGGAGCCCACCACTTCTACTACAATTCTATAAAAGTGTTCTCTTTTTCTTTTTTTTTTTGGTTAATGCTTTTTATTTTTTATCGTTCTTCTTTTTTCTTTGTGGGCCTCACTTTCCTTCTTCTTTTTCCACATCTTTGACTTCTTAGTTATTTGCTTGTACAAATTGTCTCTCTATTTTCTCTCTTGTAGGGCATTCTCTTCTTCCACGCCTCCCACTCCTTCCACAAACCCATTGTCCTCTATTTTCTATGTATGATGTCAATCCTATCATTCTCCACATTTTAGCTGGCACCATAATTGGGCTCACTGGTGACCTTCCCAACGAGCCCTTTTTCCCCATCACATGCAAGCATTTCTTGCACCATGGAAGTTAATTGAGAAGCATTGCTTCTCTCTCTTCCCTTTTCTATATTTTTCTCTCCTCTTGTTGCACATGTGAGTGTATAGGGAAAGGAAAGGTGTCCCCGCCATGTGCAGGCATAAAATTCAAGGGCAATAGGCAAGTTGTGGTCTTTTAGGTAATATGAAGTAGGATTCGAATTAGTGATTTAATTTGATTGCAGTTTTCATTGCCTTGTTCGAGTGTTGATATAAAAATTGTGTTTTCATAAATTAATTCTTGGAATACACTGCTACAATGTTGCGTTTGTTCTTTCATTTGTGTTGCAATCATTGAAGTAAACAATTTTTTTTAGATTGTAGATGCAGGAGAGATTTGTGGAAAAACAAGGAGTGAGAGGTGTAAAAAGAAGAGAATGGCCTACAAAAGAGAAAACAAGAGACTATTTACAAAAGCGGAGAACTAAAACATCAAAGGTGTGAAAAGAAGGAAAAAGAAGGAAAGTAGGACTCACTAGGAAAAAAATAAAAAATAAAAATGTTAAAAAAAAAGATCACTTTTATAGAGTTATACGAGAAGTAGTGAGTCCTAGTTAAAATACCCAAAGATAGAGTGTCTAAGGCAAAGAAGGAGTGGAAAAAGCATGGAACGTTTATTATTGCAGGCTTTTCTCTTTGTAACATTATTGATGTAAACTCATGATAAAACTATTTATACATTCCATTAGGGATAATTGTCCAAAAAGTTTTAAACTTATGGTACGACGGCCAATTCAATCATAAGTCTTTCAACTTTGTCAATTTAGTCATAAACATTTTAACGATTTATCTTAAGTGTTTTGGTTTTTTTTGGGAATCCTAAACCTTTCAACCATGTCAATTTAATCTTAAACTTTTTAAAAATTGCCAGCTTAATCCTTCAAACAAATTTTTCTCAGGTATTGTTGACATGGACATCAAACATTCTACATTGTGTGGTTGATGTTAATGTGAACAATTTTTGCATTCTTTTGAAAAAATTTCTGAATTTTCCCATTTTTTACTTTATTTTTTTCCTTTTCCTTTTTCTTTTGCTTGTGGCCGGAGAGTCAGCAAGGGCTTAGCCCTGTGGGCTTGGGCAAGGGTCACCTTATTTGTACAATTTTATCCATTCTATCATCGGGAACACTGACGTTCTTTCATCTACTCTTAAGAAAGATGACTATATATATATATATGTCCGTATCCCTTACGGCATAATTGCCACCACTTACAATAGCATCAGAAGCGGAGGTACTAAACTTTTTAACTGAGAATTATATATCAAATGACATGACAACCTGCTGACACCAAAGTTCGATCGAGTTGGCATGATGGACAACCCGGCTCGATGATCTGGAACATATGCCGATTAAGAGGAGATAGGCGTTGGTTCGGCTAGTAGGGAAATTTGGCATATCTAAAACTGCCAATACGAAGACAGAGAAAAATTACGCTATGATCCTGGATCTTGAAGATCGTGGCGAAGGAGCGCTAAGATCATGCCAAAGGGACATGGCGATTAACCAAACGTGGGGGCGCTGGCGCTACCAGAGCTCATTTACAGAGATATGACATCTCTCATGGTCTGGCCTTCACATTTAGGTATACAAATTAGCACATCTTGATGAATACTAGCATCGTTTCTATGGTATTTCATGGCGAACCATCAATCTAACTTGCGACTTCTATTTCTCTCGTAGGTCACAAATTAAGGTTCCAATCTTAAGGTCTCATCTTTTATTGGTTTCTTTCAAGGGTAGCTTACAAGGAACTTTATTAAGAACACCTTTGTGCATTTTTTTTATACCACAAGCAGTCATAAAATATAGAATTAGTAAGGCAACGGATGCAACTACAGAAATCAGAAACTGCATACAACCCCAGTAACTTGCAGAGATTTTTATTTTTTTTGGTGGCCAGTATAAGTAGGAGTCCAAAATTACAAGCAGAATCCTCTTGTTAACCCTTAGTAACATTTTGCACCCTCCGGTTTCGAAGCATTAACTTTTCAGCCCGTTTTATCTTTTCATCCCGTTTTCTCAAACCCTTCTTTTCGCAGAAAAATTCACGCAATCGAAGAAAGAAAAGGATCGTAGGGATCGTCAGTGTCACCATCATCTTTGTCCGGAATCGAACAGACGGAGATTTGCATTTGCTTGTTCTGTGCTCAGGCAACATTTTTCCTTTCCTTTTCACTAACCTGCTACGATTGAATTTAACAAAGCCGCGCACCCTCCTTTGGTCTTAAATGTTCCTTGAAAAGGTCACAATGCATGTGAGCTTGCTCTTTCCAGCAACGGTGTATTGAATTCGACAAAACAAAAACCGTGCTGCAATTATTCAACGCTGTACCTGGAGAAAATTCAAAAGAAAGCACCTCCGTGCACACATCCACGTGGTCGATGAAAGCTCCTGAAATTTCATTGGTTTTGCTTCCAAATCAAAGTAGATGAGATTTTTAATGTTCTACCATGATTACTCACCCATGATGACTGATGACCTGATGATCTTCTCTTTTCAGGTTGCTTTCCAATATATGTACGAAGAGAAAGCTTCCTCTCAACCGAAGAGATGCTTAGTATGTGGAGTAGAGAGAATTAGGGTTTTGCATCATTTCCCTTGATAACACGGAGCATCCCCGTGCCGTTGGGATCAATTCACCTACGGGGATGTACACAAACCGTTGTGCCCATATGCGTTGCGTAAGCTTCACCAGTACGATATCGCATGTTCAATTGCTTCCTTCCTTCCTTCCTTCCTTCCTTCCTACTCAAGTAGAAATGGCAGTTTATAATAGGGAAAGTGATGCTCTATTGCAAATTGATTTGAACGAATAATAGTTCATTCCATTATGCTCTACGAAACATCGGCAATGACCTAATTGTTGTTTTAGAAGATCCATTTTTAAATATCAGTTAGGATACATCACGTCACAACTAAATGATAGCAAACAGTAGACGATTGGTATTGTATTGGGAATTGGCAAAGTCCGTGCTCGGACATCACTAGCTAGTAGAACCTGGTCACTGGACTACTTGGGTAGGGACCGAGTTCAAGTTATATTGGGATGAAGATCCTTTTCTCCCAATGAAAAGATATGACACTAATGGAAGCACCGGCCAGGATAGAAGATTTTTGTTCCTGATCTGACTAGGATGGATTTACTTCTATGACATTTTTTTTTTTTTAAATAGTGAGCGCCAAGTTAGAAATTTATTACACTTATTGACTCCACGTTATTGACAGATAGAAAATTAGTACATCTTCCAGATTGTTCTTATTTTGGACTGAACTTGCACCAATTATTATTCAAACACATGATTAAAAGTTTTTAAAAAATATACTACCAATATCAACATCAATGCTCATAAATAAAGATGTACCAATGATAACATCTTGCCGTAAGCACACAATAAAAAATATAAATTATAGAGAAAATAATGCTCCAGAAATGACTGAAATCCTCTCAATCCTTTTAGAGGGTAAATTTACAACATTGAGGAGGAATCTCATTTCATTTTTCTCCTTTTTTCTTCCTTTTCTTTGAATTGATTTTCTTCTTTCCCTCCTCCTTCTTGAGTCTTCATGTACAATCGCCGCACCACCCGCCGTCCCATCCTACCTTTACAAGCCGCCCCTCCTTCATCACTGCAGCCTCAAGCAAGCCCCTAAGGCAAGCGATTTCCCAATGCTTGGTTGAGAAATGGCTGAGGATGGTGGACGGTGATCGAAATGAGAGGGGGTAAGGGATAGTTGAGGTGGTTGAGCAATGGCGAATGCGGCTGAGCCAGCGACGCCAACAATACTAATAATGGTAGTGACATTTTCATAATAATTCAATTCTTTCGCTGATTGAATCAAAGTTAAAGACGATTTGGGCCGGCACGAACTACAAATACGACTACAATGCGCCAACATATCTGACCCCTCGACACAAGTTAGGGTAGAGAGAGAGAGGAGGCTCACTAAATCTATGCCCTTTAATGAATTATTCTATTAGCTTTTTAAGGGAGGTTAATTCAAAATTAAAATTTAGCCAATTCTTTTGAGGTTGCCCACTATGGGTTTTGAAACCAAAACAGTTCTTGCAGAGTTTATTTTGGAAAAATGCCAAAAATATATTGGGCCTTTCAACCAATGAAAATAGAAAGTACTTGAGTTTATAGTTCGAAGACGGTTTTGCACCATCAGATCAATTATTCCGGTATCCCTAATTACGGAAAAGGTAATGATGACGTGACGGTACTGTACTTCAAATGGAACATTGGCTTCTCCATCTTTAGATTTCCACCTTAAATGATATGAGTAGATTTAAAAAAAAAAAAAAGAATTAATGCTCTCTCAACTTGTGATATGAATTGTACCGTTAGTTGATAGTACTATCAAGTTAGCAATGCTCTTACAGAAATGCAATTTTCTTTCCAAACATACCCATCTCCATATCTTAAATTTTCTTATCCACCCAAGACACTCAAAACCAAATCACTGAAACCCTAAGCAAGACAATGCAACGAGCCTGTAAGGAAGAGCAATCTGGTCCTTTCAATGTGGGCAATTCCTTAGAGATATATAAATCGCACTAACATTAAAAAAAAAAAAAAAAAGGAAAATGTGAGTGAATGAAAAACGCTGTATGTTATCGGTATTTCCCATTTATTTAACATCGTTTCTATCTCTTCGAGCTCTTTACTCTCGAAAAGAAAAGAAAAGAAAGGAATATGTCCCACCCGACATTGGCGGGCAAATCCTACAGAGCTCCAAGAGGGAAGAGGCCGCAGTTGACAGCATTTCCCACCCACCACTGGTGGACCTTTAAAAGCCCCGTGCTCGTGCAGCATTTAAGGAATGCACGCTGGCTCTTCACTTCCGGTGCGGCGAACTTTCTACTTCTCCATTTTCAGGGAAACACATTGGTGCAGGGGCTGCTGTTATCATGTGCTATTTCCCACTTCCTGCTACCCTAAATTTTTATCACTGGATTTGCACCATGTGGCCACTAAACACCCCACAGCAAAAGGATCTCTTTCTCTCTAACTAATTTTTGTATAACCAAAAACTCTAAACTAATATACCTATAACAAATTTATCCGTACCACCCTTGATTTTGTGGTATTAACCCTTGATTTTAAAGCAATTTTCGATCGAGAGAGTACTTCTTTTTGCAAAGTATGTTTCCACCCTCAAAACGAGCATAAAAATTTGAAATTTGAGGGGAAGCTGATGTATGGGTTGCTAGTATAACAATCTTTGGGTCACTTGTAAGACAGTTTCTTGAATGAGTGGATCTCATAATAATTTATAATTAATTATTTAATTATTTATTTATTTATTTATTTATTTTTGTGACACAACATAGGCTGTTGATATTAGTGTAGAATAAGGACGGACACATAAACATGTCTCCTAATGTCTATAATAAAATGAAAGTCCATGGGTTAAAGATGGAAAGGTTGGGTGCAAATACGGTATGTTATACCACCCCAAAGTTTCAATAGGGTTTTACCAAATTATCTCAAATTTGGGTTTGTGTGTGGGTGCGCGCGGTGGGGATTTATTTTTTCGGAATCAATGTTTTTCTTATTAGACAATCCACTATTATCGAATGTTTAAGCTACTAAAAAAATGTTTTAATTATACCACATTTCTTAAACTCCTCACATGTAAGTCCGGGTCACGTCAAACACAAGATACGAACAATGTAACCACGTCAAATCGAGAAACGGGAGATAAGATAATGAAACAAAACAACTTGCAGAATAAAGATAAGAGAAAATGCAGGGTCCAAAACCCTGGTCAATCGTAACCATTACAAAATGGCCAACAATTTATATGTAACATATCATAACATTCCTTACACGTGTACAGCAGCTTTTATTTTTTATTTTTTTTCAACTCTGCACAAGAATAACTAGAAATATAGTTTTTAGAGTGGCCTCTAGAAAAAAGATGATACGGAAATTTTCCATGAAGCGCCCAAAATTTTCGGAGTAATAGGTATTTGACCTTGAAAATTTCAATCATTGTGTGTTGCTCTCCTAAAGTTTCATTTTGGAATAAAATTGTACTTTCTCATGTAATATCTTTTTTACGGTGAGTTGACTACTATGGATAGAAAGTAATTGCAAATAAATTAAAGAGAAAACAAGAAAACAAAAGCTAAACAATTTAGTATCATTGTAATATAAAAAGAAACTAATTACAACGATAAATTTAATAACATTACTACCTTAACTTTCGTTTGTGGAATTCAACACTCCAACTTCTGAGAACTTAATCTCTAAATGTCCTCTTTGACAAATGTATAACATTATATAAAACGAGAAATAAAAAATAAAACATTCAAAGCCAATATGAGCTTGTTTCGAGATTTTTTTTTTTTTTTTTTTACATTACCGTTAGCCAGACATGATGAATCTTTGATTTAAAGATTGATGTATTTTTTAAATAATTATTGGAAGGGAAATCGCTAAGCTTAAAATTTTAAAAAAGAATGACTTATGAAGTCAAAAAAATTTCCCCTAAGAGTACAAATTTGAAAGAGAAATATGAAATCAAGGCGAAAGGATATTTTCTTTATCTTCCTCTTTTTTTCGGATTATTGTTAGTTTATTATTGATTTTTTATCATACTTGAAAAAGATTAAAAATATATATTTTCTTTATCATTTATCTTTTTGTTAGTTTACTATATTTTTCTCTTTTCCATATTTCATTAGTAATTTATTGATTGTTTTTAAAAGCAATTTAAGAATCAGAGAGATATTTCTTTGTGGGAAATATGTCTCTAATTGACGGGGAGTAATTGCTTGTAGTAAAATGAAAGTTCATGGGGGTAATATATAAAAATTGAAAGCTCAAGAGCAAATGGGATATCCGTACCACCCAAAATCTAAAGCGGGTTTTACAAAATTATCCCTGATATGTGTTGTGCACGTGGTGAGGGCTGCTTATTTCTTTAGAATTGAAGATTTCTCTTATTAGAAACCCATTTTCATCAAATGTTTAACCTATTAGGAAATTGGTTAATAATGTATATTGAGCATTTTTTTTTTTTGGTTAAACTTATTGTGCTAATCCTATCACATATTTCTATTTCTCCTTTGAATTACTCGATTGTATATCCTATGAACTTCATTTTGCACTGGAAACTATTCTAGAAGAGGTTCGAATCCGTTCTGTTGGAATATTGATCGGTCTTGGCTTGACATGATTTACGCGTTACTGGTTCTCATAAGAGTTGATATCTCCATCAGCTAACATTTTGTTTATACTTCTCACGCGTAATTTCAGTAACACATCAAACACAACATGTGAACAATATAATCACATCAAACAGATCATGGGAGATAAGAAAAAACAGATGGAATCACAAGCATAATAAAGATGAGGATAAATGCAAGGTTCCGATATCAAGTGTCAACCATAAACATTAGAAAATGGGCTAACAATACATATACATACAATATACACGCTTATTTATGGCCATCCGATGCTACACTGCCTGCTTGGTTATAGTGATGCTATAATATAGTGCATGCGATTGCTACAGTACAATGCATGGGATGCTGTAATTTGCCGACATGATTGTCTTTTCGGTTATAGTTATGTTACACCACATTGCGTGTCATTGTTACAATACAATCCATGTGATGCTATAGAGATCTTCCGCTCTTCTGCACTAGTTGATGTGACTAGTTTTGATGGAGGTTGTCTTCCACTAATGCACACATATTTGATTCCTCATCTTCTAAGAGATTCACGGAAGGCATGATGTCATAACAATATATGTATATATATATGTATACATATTTTGCTGAATCAAAGACGAGATAAATATATAAAAAGCAATTGAGCTATCATAGTATTTTTTAACTGCTTCGAAAGGAAGGATGGTAATTGGATCATTTGCCGAATTAAATCGAATAAACCCTCTATCTATATTTTTTCTCTTTCTTAGATGGAAATGGAAGGTAAAGTGAATTCCATTGTATAGCCGTATGCAATGCGCAAAAGATGCCTGTACGATTGCTCAATTCTATCTATCTTTTTTTATTATTCTTTATCTCTTCTCCTCACCTCATCATGCGACATAGAGGAACCATTTGTTATATTATTAGGGTAATGAATATATATATATATATGAGACAAAAAAGAAGTACATATATCTGTATATGACATTACTTCAATGTGTACAACCGTGCTTCTCTTTTCTCTTCTTTTTTTAACCATGCGCGGAAATAACAAGGAATATCAGAAATCAATGTCGACCGAACCTTAGGATTTCTCCAGTGAACGATGACAAAGGCTCATCATCATATGGGGAGTTGGTGTTGACAATGAAGTTGCTGAGGAGGACCACAATTTGACAATGTCCATGTCCATCGCACAAATTATTGAATCGACCGATCAACGTTCCTCAACGTCATGTTCCCCCGGAGCACCGTGGGGCGCCACCATCGTCGCGCTCCTGCCCCACCATCAAAGCCCCTCGATTGGCTCTACAGTCACGTCGCCACCATCCATGCTGAAAATGAAAAGATAGGGGGTAAAGGAGTTCTTCCTCATTTTTTTTTCAGTCGTTTGGTGTTTTTCCATGTTTTGCAAGCGTAAGTGAGAGTTCCCACCAAGTTACTCCAAACTCGTGTGTTGAAATTATGTAGTCCGCGTCTTAATAAATGCTTTCTAGGGTTTACTTGACAACTGGATAGGAATTTCAATGAAGTAACCAATCGGATTCTTTTCTTAACTCTCAACTAATCGAATTCTTATTATGATTTTCCGACATTTGCATATGCCATATAACCAGAACCGCGCTCCAGCATTTGCAAGATGTTCTCTCCATTTCTTGTTTGTCCCTTCTTGTTGCTATCGTCGCTACTGAAGAGTGACATTCTGCACTATTTTCTTTTGTACCCATAGATAGCAACTTATCAACAGGTTATTGAATAGTCAGTAGGAACACGTGGATTAATCCGGCGTTCGTTTTACGCAAACCATTAAGAGAGCCGGCATGGTAATTTCAAAAGCTCGCTATTCAAGGATGGTACGATGTACTATATCTCGACCTCTCGGTATTTCCTTGGACATTTGACGTAAACGTATAGATGACTCCATATAACCCGGGCAAAGAAGGATCGATGTAATTTTCATATAGTTCGTCCACAGTACTCAAACGACATGGACCCAGAAGCACGTGGAAAAAGCTTAATGTCAAGCATCGTGCAGATCACCTGCACAGCCGAAGGGATAGTTATTAACCATGCATCATCGGACTGGGGTGTCGGCTCCTGAAGTCGGCAACTCTATCATTACTCTTTTCTTCCCCACTTCCTCTTATATTGGCCAGAGAAATGTCTGAGCTTCTCAGAGCTAACAAGAAACGACGACTTTTGTCCTCATTCATTTTCTAGGACAGAAGTGGTTAAAGACCATTAGCGACCACATGAGTCCGTGAAGATTTTATAAGCATAAATGAATGGGGCAGGTAGATATGCCCACGAACGATGTCCTGCATCATATCACAAGTCATTTTTACTAGATTACACAAACAAATGAATGAGGCAGGCAGATATACCCACGACGAACGATGTCCTGCATCATATCACAAGTCATTTTTACTAGATTACACAAACTATAAATTCGAGACTCATGGTACACTCTAAAAACTCTAATTGCGAGGGCTTTGATCGACAGAATTAATCTAGCAGCGAATATAATGTTCCCCCCGCAAACACGCACCTGCTGATTGAGACAATAGGCAGCACGTCCCTGTCCAGGAGCTGTAAGCATTCTAAAGCACATAAACAATGATGAATGCATCCCCCGAATTATAAAATTGGCCATCTCCATCTCTAGGGTCCTGAGAGATATTTCAGCTTTCTATATCCTCTTAGCAGAAGTCATGCATTCCCATGAAACCTAACAACCCTGAGACAGATCTAATCATGCATCACATAAAAATCGCACAACCAGGAGACAGGTCATAAGCATGTCCATTTTTGTCCTAAGTAATTAATACTATAAAGCGACACAAAACCACATTTTTAGGTTACAAACGTTGTATACATATATATCATCACGTGGGGGGTCACGTGATTTGACAAGACGCTAGATGTTGTCGCCATGCCACATGCAGGTCAAGTTAAAACGCTCGAAAAGAAATTGAAGGATTTCAAAGTTACATTTCTTTTAGATGGGTACTAATTTCACTAATTGAAGCTAACTCTACATGTTACAAAACCGTTGCCCATTGATAATATATTCCTAGTACTCCTCAGAAGCAAGATTTAGTTGAATTTTGCAATATGAAGATGTTTTACTTAAACTTCATCATGAGTACACTTGGCAACAACTTAGAAGGTCTTATGAAAGAGCTTGTATTAATAAATATATAACGATGTTGATAAATTGCAATTCTCTTCTCTTGTATCTCAAAATATATTTGGATTGAAATTCTTCATGGGTTATACAAAAAAAAAAAAATGTTCGTGATTATTATCATGTCTGTAATATGATACCATACCAAATTTGTAAGATCTTTATCAATCTATTTAGAATTATGAATTATTCACGTTTTTCATATTTAAAGACACCGATGTGCCTCCCAATCTAGTACATCCAAGAAAAACCTTTTGTGCTATTGAGTACACTATCGTTGTATCAATTGATGCATAAACACCTTCCTTGTACAGCTGAGGTTCGCTCCACTCTCAATTTAAGAGTAAATCGACTCAATCTATCTCATAATGTGTTTTAACCATTGATCAATCTATTAAGAAGATGCGTCATATGTGTTAGTGAAAGTTCAAATATAGTCAATTTCTTGAGGATATAATCTTTCACCTATTGGTTTTCCTTTTCTCATACTTAATTGAATGGATTCCCACATGGGTAAGAGACAAACTCTTAAAGCAAATTGACTAAAAAATAGGATTATAAGTTTAGAGGAACAGATCAAAGTATTAAGTTGTAGTTGAAAAATGAAAGTTAACCGAACGCGCGATTAAAAGCTAATAAACAACAAGAGCTTTTTTCTCTGGAATGTAAATTGGAGATTGACTTGGGCTTCTGACCGTTTGCATCTCTTGAAATGAGACTTGACTAATTCAGAGGGACCGATGGAGTGATACAATGACTAGTCCTCCGCGACACAATCTTCTAGGACTAAGTCACGATGTATAGTTCCTTCCAAACCCTCTAGCCCACGCGACCGTTCCACCAAGAAAACGATTCGATTGACTCCGTTAAGATTGAATCTGACACTTGTTAATTTGCTCCTGTTAGTGCACTAATTCCGAGTCTCCCAATTGAATCGGTTGTGGTCAGCGAATTGAAATGGGTTGTTAAGAGAAAATTGGCGACCACGCAAAAAGTCTGTGGTTTTGAAAATGAGGTGCTCGGAGCTACGGTTCCAATACCGGACAAAGTCAGGAGGCTTTCCATTTTTTAAGTCCATGGGAGTTCCAAGAGTTATGGAGATAGTGATATGAAAACCACCGATATCATGTCGATGGTCCCAAGCCATCGAGGTCGATGCTTGTTAGATGCACATTATTAATGGCACGGAGAAAAATGAATGAGCTTTGCCAGTTCTATTGAATTACCAAGGCATACGTGCGAGCTTTTATGATTTCTCATTATGAGGTAACATCATTTCATGGTTAAATTCCAGGAGTAAGTCTAGTAAGAGTGCCGAAAAGTATAGTAAGAGTGCTGTAACTTTCGAACGACGCTCACTGGAGTGTCATTATTTTTCTTTTGTTCACTTTAGTACCACATCGGAATAAAATCGATTATTTGAGTGTCATTTCCAACATGGATTTTTTATTTTTTTATTAATTGTCTACGTCAGCGCTGGCAATACCACATAAGACAACCTTAGCTCTTTTCTACCTTGAAAGTTCAATTCCAAATTATTGGAGCTCCCCAAGAGGCAAATCACCAATGGCACTTATCAAATTTGTGATACTCAAGTGAGAGCCGTATGAAGTTATGGCATTTCTAATATACATATCCCAAAAATCTAATACATGTGTCCGTTGAAGGAGTGATAATTTTAATATTTGAAAAAATTATCAATTTAGTCTTAGACATATTATATTGATGTCAATTGAGTTTTAACTTTTCACTTTTGTCAATATAATCATACACATTTGCACAATATTTAAATGTAGTCTTCCATGTCAATTGTCAATGCAAATTATGACGTAGAAATCAACAAATTGCCCAGTATGCCACTTAGGATGGCCAGTGATGACTAGACTAGCGTCAGCAATTTTCATTGGCTTTTGATGGGGAAAGACTATATTGAAATATATCTAAAAGTTTAGGAATACATTAACAAAACTAAAAAGTATGGATGATTAATTGGAATAATCAATTAACAGAAAAATTATGACAATTGCAATTGCATTATAAGACAATCCAATCAAACCATTGGTAAATACATATTTTTTGTCAATTCTAAATGCATCAAAATTTCCAAAGAAAGAGAAGTAAAAAGGATGAGAAATAATCTTAAATCTGAGACCTGTAAGAGATATTGTGGTCAATTTAAGGTAATAAAGGGCGTCGGAAGCCAAAAAATGGATGGAATAAGCACGAGCCTTTATACGTTTATCATTTTCACATAATTGCTCATGTAAATGTTAAACCTAACTTACTTATTTATATTTGAGTTGATGTGAGTAAAATAAGGAGAGAGTATGATGGGTATCTAGAGTCAAGAGTCGTACAGTGGTTGGGAAAAAGGAAAGGCAAATGAGGCAATTTATGATTATTACTACTTATGTATTAGTACATAATAATTTTTTTTGATAATATTTTATTGATCTTTGTTGAAAATTAAATTTAAAATATTTTGGATGTATATGCAATGTGCCTCATTCATAAGAAATACCTAGTTTTACATATATATATATATATATATATATATTTCTCACTTCTATTAATATGTCTTATAAAGAATTAGTTAATGCAATGTATTTGTTTATGTGGACCCTTATGGTAAAGTTCAGAGGGCTAGCTTTATTGATTGGCCCTACCCAACCTTTTCACTTATAAATAAAAATGTTTGAAATATTGACAACAAAAATGTCATAACTTTCGTACAACGCTCACTTGAGTACTGTAATTTTTTTCCCACTCACTTAAGTCTCACATCAAAGTAAAATCGATCATTTGAATATCATTCCCGACAAATCATCCTCCGTGGATTTTTTTATGAATTTCCATTTCGACGTGGATTTAATTTTGGGAATATCTCAAATAAGAGCCTAAAATGCCCTTATTTTTTCAAACATTCTCAAATAAGAACCTGAAGTGGCATTTATGTCAAATAAGGGCCTAAGTGGCTATGTCAGTCTCAAATAAGGGGCTAAAGTGATTTTGATAGTTTCAAATAAAAGCTAACCTCGCCGATCGCCAGCCAGCTAAATTTTTCTAGCCAGTTGAGGGCATTTTTGTCAGAAGACAATTTTATTTTAAATTTTTTTCTTTTTTTTTTTTTTTTTTTCTTTTCTTTCCAATGAGGGCAACTCTAGCCTAGCCCTCACCAGGCATCACCAGTCAAGCCCTTCTTTAAAAATGACATAGTCATTTCGGCTCTTATTTTAAACAAAATCCACTTCATATCCTTATTTGAAAAAATGATAGCACTTCAAATCATTATTTGCAACAATATCCACTTCAAGCCCTTATTTGAGAAAATGATGGTGCTTTAGGACCTTATTTAAAATTTCCCCTTAAATTTTTTATTAATTGTCCACATTAGCGCTGACGATATCACGTAGAACAATCGGCGTCAATGTCTAATTTTACAACGAAACAAGTCGCTAATGGCACTTAAACAATCAATTTTTTTAAATTTAAGATGCTCAAGTGAGCAAAAAAAAAGTGCACTCAAATGAGTACCATGTGAAAGTTATGATACTTCTAGTATACTTATCCTTAAATTCCACGATTCATATGAGATTAACTACTCTTCTTAATCCGTATTCTAAAAGGTACATTTGTTTCGCAAAAAAATCATTTGCTTGAAAAATATTTTTGAACAACAATCGCTTGTATCGCTTGTATCACTCACAGAAGTGAATTTGTGAAATGTACTTTCATCATCAACGACAATATTTAGAAATAATTTGTTATTGACGATGAAAGGATTTTCCGTCGGTTAATTTTTCTAGCGATATAAACAATCATTTTTTAAGAAAGTATCTCCCAAATCATTGATATTTCATTAACCAAATGTGACATTTTTCTTGATTCTTTTTCTTATTATAATTTAGGAGTACGAATATAGACACCCAATCACTCATTATCAATCTTGAAGCGAAAGTTAAAAAAAAAAACTTTTCGCTTGAATTTAATTCTAAACAAACAAGTTTTATTATATCAGATTGCAACAATCCAATTACCTGATGAGAAATCCAAAAGTTGACCTAGAAAGAAAGTTACCTGTATAATGTTTGCTACATCGTGATCCAAAAGTTCATCGTCACTCCGTAGCAAACCATTAAAATCTTATCAGATTGAAAATCTACTTAAGTGAGATTTCACATTTCAAAACGGAAATATCAAAGCTTGAGGATTGCGAGAACCTTGAATGGTCCTAAATGAAGACGATAATCCCCTTGTAGATCGAAATTAGGATGGGGTCTGTTTGACTGTTCAGTCGTAGATCCGCCATGTTTGGAGGGCACAGGAAGCTGCGAAGATCGTCTGCCAATGACTGACAGCGATGGTGTCACTATCGTCCTCTGTGGGGCCATACTTCATGGCGGAGTTGGTCCAGAGCCAACTGTTCGCGTCCCTTCGCGTCACTGCTTTATCCCTCTTTTGTTCTTTAGCCAAAGTTGAGTTGATTCGTGTCTATATTTTTTGAAAAAAAAAAAAAAGAAATTCTATTAATTTATATCACGGTTTAGGCAGTACGAATCCACAAGGTATCATCTGAAATTCTCAATGAAACAACGTATTTGTAAATATTGTTTCCATCTCATAAACAAAAATAAAAAATAAAAAATCAGGTGTATAGTTTATATATGGAAACTTTTCTCTCTCTTTTTCGACCTGAGGCGTAGAAAAAGCTTACTTATCCACTCTTTACTTTGATGGTTATCGAGAGAGCGGGTTGTTAAAATCTTCAAAGCGGAAAGTGGACAGACCGGCTTGTGAAAATTTTATCTCATACTGTCGGTATATAATATTATGTTCCTGTCAATATTTGAACAACTAAATTCACGTTCTTATTCCCTCCCAACTAGTTGGGAAAGGGCCTAAAAGACAACCGCTGTATGAACTTGATTTACGCTCGGTAGTATGGTGCAAGATATGTGCATGGAGAGCAGGGTAGAGGGGGACATTGAAAGAATCCGGAAAGAGATAGTAATTAGATGAAAAAACTGAGGTGATGTTTAAACTATCTCATCGATGTTAAGAAAATGTCGATGAAGAGCAATTTTCGGGAATACTTTTATCAAATCAATAAGCAAAGAGAGTCTCTACTAACTGTACACGAGCATGCAAAGCGAAGGGAGCATGGGGAAATTGAAGTGAGATGTTTGGGTGTAGTTTATATTACCCATTGACAGGAAAACATGAGAGTCCCACTCCTCGGTAGCACCCTCGTTTGCCAAAGCGTTTTTTATAACTTGAGCCCATATTTTATTGATAATTTAGACTTGTACCATAGATAACTACTACTGCTTATATATAGTCTCTCTCTTGTAATTAAAAACTGTAATAGAGAGTTGAGATGTGCTAATTATAATAAAATCACATCCCGGATGTAATCTTAGTTTAAAGGTGAATCAGGATAAACATTATGCCTCGATTTCTCTTTTTCGCTTCTATTTTCTAATTTGTTGTGTTTGTGCATCAAATCCTAACACGAGAAGTTCTTGTTAAGGAAATAAGAGAGGAGCAGGATAGTAAAAATCAAAACATCAAGAAGCTCAATGCTCGATGGTGTACCGAGGCGAAAGCATATGGCTAGCAATCTCGAATTCGAATGGCATTGCGTAAATCGTGCTCTCTATTCAATTCCATCGTACCAAAATGCATCAGTGATTTCTCAATTCGTACTCATGAACTCACGGATCATCCTTTTGTGTTCTTTCCTTTTACCCCTCCTGGATTCATGTGAGTGCACGAATGAACGGGCGACGTCCTACCAAAAATCTTCTGGAGAAGGGGTTAGATCAAATTAAATTCAAAGGAAAAGGTTCAATTCAATGATGATGAGGCTGTGTAGCCCATTCATTAATTGTTGGAGGTCACTCTTTTAAATGGAAGATGCTGTTCTATTACCTTTTCGCTCCGCATCAGCCATTCCTCGATCCATCTCGACGCACAATGCATGCAGCAATCGACCAACCGTTCTCAGTTCTTCACCGACAGGCTGCATTATACGCAGTGCTTCTGTTGAACGAAGTCATGTCATCAGGTGGATGCGACAGATTGAACACTAGTATTCGAGAATTACCATGTCCAAGCATTTAGAACGGAAAAATTACCAAAAACAAATTCTAAACTTATTGTACTTGTACTAATTCAATCTCAAATATTTTAATTTAGTCAATTTAATTCTAAATCTTTCATTTACGCCCATCTAGTCCTAAATCTTTTAACGATTTATCAATTTAGTCATTTTGATTAAAATTGGGCAGCAAAATTATTCACACTAACACTAGTTATGCCGCGTGAGATAGTGGGTGTTGACTAATTAAAATGTTTAAAATTGAACTGACAGAAATGTAATATGATTAAAACTTTTTGATAATTTTCCTCATTTATAATTATAAATTACTTTATACATTCCTACTACTCAAGTTTTCAGCTCATGTGAGATTAGAGAATACGATTATCTCGAAGTTCACCTATTTTGGTGGAATTCTTTGTCATTATAGATGAATATTTTGGAAAATATTTTTGTAAAATTAATCAATTGTATTGCTTGAACTTATAGATTCGTGAAAAAAATTTCATTATTGACTACAATATATGTTTAAACATTTTCATAGATGGTAAAACTTTCTTTTTTTTTTTTTATAAGCAATACAAACGATTTCAAAAAATATTATCCAAATGATTCGTTTTTCAAGAAAAAATACACCCTTAAATCTCTTGTAATATTCTTGTTAAAGCCCACTTCTACTTATTTTGTGTTCACGCAATGATAGAGAAACGTACTTTTACTTAAGCGATTCAATTCCCTCACATTATAGATCCTTCTTTTCATCATTAAGTAAATCAATCTTCTAAAATATTTGTATATCCCGACATTATAAATTCATAATAGGAAAGCCTATTTTGCCATATAAATCCTTTTCCAGAAAAGGATTCTCCTAAGGTGCTCTAGACTATCATACTCCATAAATATATAGTCAAATATGTCGTCATTTATGGTGGGAAGAAATTTTTCTCGTAACCAGCTTTGATTGGTAGGTGTTTCCAAAATATTTTACATTATCCAAATTGAAAACAACTCTCTCTCTTTCTCAACTACTAAACAAAAGCCTACCTTAGAGTCCTTCTTGCTGCCACCACCAGTGTGCTGAACCGTCTATATTAACGCCTTTCTCTATGGAGGTTGTTGGAGACGAAGGGCAGTCCATGACGGTGGCAATGAATACATGGTGGCAATGGATGGTGCTATATAGACTAGAGGGAGAATGAAAAGAAAGAGGAGATGGGGATGTGGGCTGGTGTGTGGTTTAAGAGGAAAGTTGTCCAAAACGTCTTATATCTAGTGTATAGATCCCAATTCAATTCTAAACCTTTCAATTGTACCAATTTAGTTCTAAAATTTTTTCCAATTTGTCAATTCGGTCCTAAATCTTTCAATTATGTCACTTTAGTCCTAAACCTTTCAAAATTTTGTCAATTTAGCCTAAAACATTTTAACAAATAATCAATGTAGTTCTTCCAGCTAATTTTCGCTAGAAATCATTGATGAAAGGTCCATTCGGTGCTAGCCATCCTATATGGTGAGACCAAAGCTAACGTGAATGATATGATTTCTTAGTTTTTTAAAAAAAAAAAATCGAATTCTTTATTAATTTTTTTAATTTTCTTTTCTTCTTTTTCTTCATGGGGGGGTTCACCATCCCAACCACCGGTGGGCTGGCAACACCCGCCAACCCTAGGGTAAGAGCTACAAAACCGTCATTGGCCGCAAACGAGGGTCGCAACCCTCGCTGGCCCTCACCATGACAAGCACCCTCATCGGCCATAGTGAGGGCTACGATGCTCATTGTGGCTCACAAGGACCTAGGCAAAGGCTCACATCGCCCTTGTTGGCCATAGCAAGAGCTCACTAGCCCTCCCCAAATCCAGCAAGAGCCACTATGCCCTTACGATGTGGCAAGATGAGGGCGTCACAATCCTCACCTAGGGGCTAGCAAAGGGCACCGGCCCTTGCCCAATGGCCGATGGAGGTTGTTGGCCTTGTGAAGAAAAAAATGAAAGAAAGGAAAGGAAAGAAAAGAATATAAGAAAATTAAAAAAAAAAAATTCCACGTTAATGCTGGCTGCATTACGTAAAATGACTAACGTTAACTAGACCGTCACGTCAGCGATTCCAATCAAAATTAGTCGAAAGGACTACATTAACAATTTGTTAGCAAGTTTATGATTAAATTAACACAATTTAAAGTTTTAGAATTACATTGGCCACCGTATAAGGGGTTTAGAACTGAGTTGACACAATTAAAATATTTATGACTAAATTAACCGTTATACAATAGGTTTAGGATTTTTTGGACAATTTTTCCATATTGTAAGAGGTGGGTTTTGACTATGTTTATTTTTCTATGTTTAGTTTATTAATCGATTACATTCTCTTAAAAGTTAGAATAAAGGAAAAGGCCTCCAATCAAGGATGAGAAGAAAATTATCCTCACAAACATAAGTTGTGCAAATAGTTTAAATAAAGCATCAACCAAGACGCTTTCATAGTCTCTCGAGAGATCAATTTTTTTATCTTAACCGATTGTAATCACACGCGGTTGTCGTGAATTTCTTGCAAAAACATCGTAACACGACGAAAACTATAGAGGATCTTTTTAATGGCACGGCCGAGAGCTTTCTTTTGTGTGCTCAAAATAACCAACCTCCCAAAAAAGGTTCGTACAAACATCACAAAAGCTACCTAAGCCTAAGATTTTTCCATCAGCCAATAAAACCGGATTTCCAAAGTACCACAGCTGCGTGGCCAGCTGCCATACTCACGATGTGGAGAGCACATCGGAGGCGTGTATAGGAAGAGCTGCTGTACACTACAGATACCTTTTCCAAAAATTACATTGACCTCTCTCGCCTATATATATCTCCTCCATCTTCACTCTGTCACTCTATCTCTCTCTCTCTCTCTCTCTCTCTCTCTCTCTCTCTCTCAATCAAGATGGTGCAATCAAAGAAGTTCAGGGGAGTCAGACAACGTCACTGGGGCTCTTGGGTCTCCGAAATCCGCCACCCCTTGCTGTAAGCCTTGCCCCTTTTGTTCATCACCGATTTGGAAACGCCGATGTTTTGTCGATGTCTGAACTTTGTGGCTCGATTTCCGGTTATTACAGGAAAAGGCGAGTCTGGCTTGGCACTTTCGATACGGCTGAGGAAGCAGCCCGCGCCTACGACCAGGCTGCCGTCCTCATGAGCGGCCGCAATGCCAAGACCAACTTCCCCATCTCCCAGGCCCCACCTGCTGCCAACCCTACAACGTCCCCCGCCTCCGCCACCACCGCTGCCCCGCCAATCAAGGGCCTCTCGGAGGTCCTGCACGCAAAGCTCCGGAAATGCAGCAGGCAGCCGACGGCGTCCCTGACATGCCTGAGACTCGACACCGAGAGCTCCGACATCGGCGTATGGCAGAAGCGGGCAGGCCAGAGGCCGGACTCCAACTGGGTCATGACCGTACAGCTCGGAACCAAGAAGCCGAAGGGCAACAAGGCAAAGTCGGACGATTCCGAGGGCGTTGCGTCGGAGCCGGAACGAAGGGGGCGAGATGCTATGGAGGAAGAGCAGAGAATCGCATTGCAGATGATTGAGGAGCTCCTCAACAGTGATTGTCCCGAGGGTGAGGATTGCTTTTCTCCCTCTAGTCGCCAAGAGTGAAAAAAAAAGGATACCAAAAATCAAATACTTATATACAGACAAATATATGTACTATTTAAGATTTTTATTTCATCCATCATAAAATTTGCTCGCCTAATAGTAAATAATGCGAGCATGTAATTCTAAACTCGCGCGCGCCATAAGTACAGCCCGTGGAAAAGTATAGTCTTATATAATTTCGGTGGATGGAATAAAAATCTTATAGTTTCCATTGTTCGTATAAAATGACAGTATGACTTTGTACTACTGTAAACTTACTATATTGCTGGATAACGTGTGAGAAAAAGAAAAGCAGAACGAGGAACTCTGCTGCTTATGTCTGTCTCCACCATGATTGCTTACCATGATGTATGAATGTTCCGAAAATTCCAAGTATAGTGATTTGAGAAGTAGTTTGCTCCTATTAATGCCGTGTTCTGCAAGTTAGGGTTTCGAAATCCACGTGAACTCGCTTTTTTCTCCTATTGACCATGACATGAAGGAAAGAAAAAGAAAGGTTTTCTTATTTACATAGCGAACGGGAGAGATGGGTGATCAGTCTCCACATCAAATGCAGTAGAAGAATTACTCGAATGCTAAGTTTTTCTTGAGATTTCATGGATATGGTAGTTTGTTGAATGGAAAGCTTCGTAACAAGCACTCAATGCTCCGGCTTGGGATCATTTTTTTTCCGACTTTATCACCCCCTCTCACCCACCATCTAAAAGGCATGTGATCCAATTACTACGTGGGAATATCAGGACCAGACAAATATTTAAATATAATATATGCAGGTATCTCCATTTCTGCTGTCTTTTCACAACAGCAATGTCCTGGCTATTTACATGCTCCCAAAGGTCTCTTCTTGTACGAGTCTTGACGACAAGTCCACCAGAAAGACAGCGATTTGGGTACCATGTGTGGCTGGATGATATGTGCACAATGATTGAAGACCACGCATATCTCGATTGAATCCTTCGTGTTTTGAGATCTGATATTTTTGCAGCACAAGGAGCTCTTGCATATAGGGAATTGATCAGCACTGATTTTGAGAATATCGAGTACAAAATAACAAGAGTTTGAATTTATTATTTTTTGGGTAAAGATTGCCAGTAGCCCCTTTTATGATGAAATCGTTGTTGATCCGAGTCATTTTACCTTTAGTAATTCTTGTTTATCCTTGAATTTCTTTTAAGTGGAAAAAAAAAGGTAACTTAACATCATCGCTTTTTACCAAATACTGAAATCCCAATCATCATAAATCATAACTTCTTTTCGTCCATCGTTGCTTGCTGCTGTCGACAGTCGGTCCCTCCACCTTCGGTCGTCATCTCTCTTCATCGCCTTCCATCTCTCTCTCTCTCTCTCTCTCTCTCTCTCTCTCTCTGAGACAAGCTGGATATGAAACCTGAAGTAGCCGCAAACGAGCTCAATTTGAGGTCATCCCTGGCCTCAAAAAGGCTCACAACCTAGGATCACCCATCTCTGTGACGATTCTAGGTTGTGAGCCTTTTTGAGGCCATGGATGACCTCAAATTTGAGCTCGTTCGCGGCTACTTCAGGTTTCATATCCAGCTTGTCTCAGAGAGAGAGAGAGAGAGGAACGAGCACCAGTAGAGATGGAGGCGCTTGTTGACAACAGACGGCACACCGGACCGGGGAGAGGGGGGAGGTGCAAGACGGCGACTAGAGTAGGTGGCTGAATTAGGATTAGAATTGACTTGAGGGACTTTGGGATGGTGAGGAATTTAGTATATCGATAGAGATGTTTAGGAGAAAATGACTACTTTGTGAATAAACACACGAAGCAACAACGTCACGTGCAAATCAGCGTCTTAGATCAAAATTCATGGTGCCATGGAAAAAAGGAAATCGCATTCAAGACCAAAGATCAAACACCATTGGCATCATTCCGTCGAGGTCCTATATCTACGAGGAAATATCAGCGAAACTTACTAAGAAAATCGAGGGACCCCCCACATGACCAGATCGAGGACGAAGTTCTTTCCACTGTGGTACCACAAAAAAGCCTATGGTAAATTGTGAATTGAGACATCGAGAGAGAGAATTCAATGTTCACGAAGGACAGTAATGAAGCTACATGCCAGAATTGGTAAAGCGAATATGACCATCATTTATCATGTTTATATATATAAAGGAAAGAAGCATCTTTCTATCAACTACCAGAAAGGGAGTAATTTATTCGACCTGTTGTAGATTCTAGTTCTCCTTTTGATGCTTGTAGTGGCTCGTAGGATCACGATACATCACATGCAAATATGACCATGATTCTATGCGCTTGTCCATAATGAAAGCTATTGAAAATGGCTTAAATTTGGAGCTTTGGTTCTAACTTTTTCTTTTTTTTTTTAGAATCATTTCGCGCAATTGGCAATTAATGTTAGAGATTTTAGGGTTGTTCTCTCCCACAAAATTCTCTCTCTCTCTCTCTCTCTCTCTCTCTCTCTCTCTACATGAGTGCGTGTATATATATTATTCAAATATATTTATTTTCTTTAACATAAAAACATAATTTAAAGGATTTCTCCAATTAAACTATTATAGAAACACGAACTTTAAAATAAGAGGTAGACGTAAAACGAGGGAGAAAGCATAATTCGACTAAGATTGTGTTATTTCAAAGACGTAAACTCTAATGGAAATTATTAATTATAGCTTTGGTCGCTGGATTTACTTCTTACACTGGCTATGCATAAAATTGAATATCCGAAAGAACACTTGCTGGAGAGACCCTGCATATATTTTGAGCAAAAAACTTTTCTATGGTTTCATATCGTCACTCTAACTGATCATTCACTCTTACGTTTGCCTTAGCGGGTAAAAATTATCTTGTAGATCGACCACACATAGTGAAGCATTTTTAACTAAATTCACTACAACAAAGACAAAATTATATTTTGGCCACAGTCAGTCGGGCAATGGCAACGAAACACAAATTTTGTCACCATTACTCTGCCCAAGGGCAAAGCACATTTTGTTTCGTCGGTGCAATAATGGCGAGGGAATCGTCTCATCCTGCAATCGTTGAAACACAAATTCCATGGCCATTGCTTGGTCTATGGCGACGAAACGGTTACCTTTGGTGACCTAGCTATTCTCGTCACCGTAGCCCTAATTTCTTCGCGATTAGTTAGAGTCAACTTGATTTCCTGTCCTAACGCACGATTGGTTAATAACGAAGAAAGCCAAACATTTAGCAATGTCAAATAAATTAAACAGAGCTGTTAGGTTTGTAGGCCAGCATGCACGACCCTCGGTTAGATCCCGACCACTCATTTTTGTCACTAACCACTCCCAATTAATGCATTGCGGAAAGGTCAAAAACCCAGCATGTCGTCGATGAGACATGCACATCCCAATTTCGAAACATGTTAGTTTGCTTATAAGAAATGAAATGAAATGTCATGATTATCATTTCCGATTCCGATCGTCGTGCACCCACATTCTGAAATCATTGGCATCGCTTGTTTGGTTGTTTATAGCATTGATTCCATCGAAGCATGAGTCGTTGGAAATTTCATTCACCTTACTTTTTGGTAAAATAATCATGACCCATCATTGTAATATTAAAGTCAACATAATTTGAGAGAGAGAGAGAGAGAGATCTGAGGTTTGATACGCAACCTCGTCGCTAGAAATGACTAACGGATACCAATTGATTGGAAAGTTACTGATTATGAAGTCTATCGCAATCACAGACAGATTTGTGTAGACGCAAAGAGATATTTGCCACCCTTTTGTATTTGGCTTTATTTATTATATTTGCTGTCTACATACAGCTTGGTCGCTTGGTCGCACATGCAATCAAAGACCACATACATTTTAATAGAAGTGTTTGGTAAAGATAACGTGGGAGTGAAAATATTTACTATATGATTTACCATCATATGTGAATTAATCGCTGTACAGATAATAGATGCTTGTGAAGTAAATGAACTTGACGTAAAGAGGCCAGAATTGGAGGTCGTGTGATTGCAACACGCAAAGCCAAATAATCATGAATGAAAAGTGCCTAGAGTGGCAGACAGGGTAGATGTGTTAGTGATACAGAAGCTAGAACTAGCAGATTCTCAAAGGAGTACGGAGATCCTCCAGAGAAAGAGTAACTGGAGAGTCGCCAATGGAACCCTTGAGATCAGCCGCTATGGTGGATGTGCGTGCCTATGGATCTCTGTGTCAAGATTAGTTATTTGGCCATGTAGTCTGCTTAGATTGTACCCAATAAAAGTTAGATGCTAGAAGTGGCTAGTACCACATTTGTCGGGGTGGAGGGAAAAAAAAAATAAAAGAATAGCTTGTTATGCCTTTTAAGTAGCAAGACGAGTCTAGTCGGCTAGCAATTGTGAAACGACTACCTCAATACAAAGAAAAGAATCTCTGCCAAAAAGTGAAGGTCACAAAGGTTCAAATATTTTTGTAGTGCTAGATCAAATAATCTTCGTTGTTATGACGCAACTTTTCCATGATGAATTTGATCATTTGCTGCAATTGTGATTTTTGACTCATTGTGCCATTGGAAAGGCCATTTTCTATAAGTTTTCTTTAATTATTTGAGATGTAAAAAATTAACAAAAGCAACTTAAATGCTTACATGGCATGAAGCGTTCTCAATATAGTATGGAATAATGTAGAAACAAGTATTTATATTATACACTATTTTTTTTTTTGGGGGGCGGATATATTATACACTATTTACTTATCTTAACGTGTTTATTAACAGATAACTTTTTTTATCAATAGAGACCACTATTCTAGTTGTGAAGTCGGTTGCCTCGTTTAGAATATAGAATTTTCAAGGTTTCATGTGATCAAACATTTGTAATTCAAATAACTATGTTAATAATTATCAATATTTATCTTTGAGAAAGTGGCATCTTTAAAATAAATAACTAATAATTACGTTAATATAAAAATTTGTACTACACATAAATGTTTAATCTTTGCTGCAATTGGGGACGTTTAACTTATTTGTGCTTTCAAAAAGGGTAAGCTTTTAGATTTATCCCCCAAATTGAACAGACCACTTTAATTCGGCTCAATTCGATTGATTCGATTAAACTTAGCCCTAAGTAAGACATAATTAAAACCAAAAGCAGGAGATAAACAAAATTAGCCAAGAGATATTTCGAATCATATGGCTTGACCTTAATATCCTCTCTTATGTAGGATAATCTATATTACGAGGATATAATATTTGTGTGTGTATTAAACTACCTCGAGAATTTGTCTTGCTGTATCAAGAATAATCCATGACAACTTGAATTGAAGAGATAATGGCTATTTCAAGTGCGTATATTAACCGACCAACAAAAAAAAGTGCGTATATTAACGACTGGCCATAACTGAAGATCAAAAGTCGAACACTATTATGATAAGATGTAAAGGTGATTACCAATCTAAAACGGCAGGTCAGGTTGATTTTTAGATATTAGGCGTCGTCAGTGGAAATTTTATTGATTAAATGCAGACAAATTAGAAATTCCATGATCGATTTCGAGTGACTTTCAATTTCTTACAATTCTATAAACAACATCATAATGTGATTTTTCTTTAACACGAAACATTTGAAATCTTTCATAGTGAACAATATTTGCACTTGCAATCACTTGACTTTCACAATTTCAAAATTTTGAATTGATTTTAAACAATAGTTCAATTTTTTGTTGGGAAGTCAATAAGTAACTTTTGTGACAGTTTGGAAGTAAAATACAAGTATTCACATAGGTTTGCATGACTTTGCCTCTTCCCTCCATCGCCACAACGGATGATCGAGGCACGCTCTCTCTGGTTTGGCGACCTTGCCTAAGTACCGCTACAGTCGTTGGTGTACAACCGCTGCTGCCCAACCGCCTCTCTCTCTCTCTCTCTCTCTCTCTCTCTACAAAAAATTTGTCTTTGATATGAGCACCACATCAACACCATAGGTCCGTGACGTGCCATATTAGTGATGTTATGTCACCAATCTGATGATATGAATAATAGTGATAAACGGTCTAGATCGAACAATTTAAAAGATGAAAATAGACTCAGTTGCCTGAAAGAATAAATAGAGACTGACCAAATCACATGTTTGCCAAAAACCTAACCAAATCCGTACTCAAACCCCAAAATCTCACTGTGACCACAGACCGTGGCCAAAATGCTCATAGAGGTCGATAAAAAATGGTTTTAAAGATCTGGAAGGATTCCATGAGGTTACCCAAGTGGCTGGGCAATTCATCAATGTTTCCGATAAAG
Source organism: Eucalyptus cloeziana (assembly GCA_014182715.1). Classification (NCBI taxonomy): domain Eukaryota; kingdom Viridiplantae; phylum Streptophyta; class Magnoliopsida; order Myrtales; family Myrtaceae; genus Eucalyptus; species Eucalyptus cloeziana. The sequence continues at coordinate 51,329,827 of CM024636.1, read as the reverse complement.
TTCATTGGGGTTTTGCCAAAGTTGCCTTTAAGAGGTTTAATAATAGGCCCCAGATGTCTCCCCCAGAATTAGTGACGGATTGGCCCATACCGATAAAGAGCCATAAAAGAGGGATCGACCATTTTATCCACAAAATAGGGACCATCCGAAATAACTTCAAAATAAATATAGGCTTTAAAGGGCATAGAGATTTACTTGGTAAAATTCACTTTTAATCACTCGAGCACAGCAATATGCATTTTGATTTTGCTGCAATTAGATCATGACAATTAGTTTGTGCGCAAGTTATATTAATGTGGACACGTGAATTGCGTTAGAGAAGCTTCATAACGGATTGCTAGTATGATTTGGTGCAATTAATATTTTATAGTTGACTCACCGTTGGAAGATATGCTTGAGATTCTGAAGATATGCTCGAGAATCCATTTTGATTATAATCATACACAAAATCAATTAGGGATTAGATTGAAATTAAGATTGATTTATAGGATATATCATTGCCATTTATTCTACCTTTTTCTGTACTATAATTAAAGAGGCTTGTGCATTAGGGAAATACAATGAAAAATACGATTCTTTTCCCTAAACTATCTATCTCCTCTCACGTTTTGTCTTCCTTTCCTTGCTCTTTCTTGCTTCCTTTCATGGTATCAGAGCAACCGAGCTCTTGATTTAGCTTCCGCTTTCATTGCCTGCCAAAGGAATTCTAACCTACAAAACAAAGTTACCATCTAGCGTAGGAATCAATTTTTTAAAAGGCAAGAACAAGCAAGCGAATTTTCCTTACCATCATGACCAACCCACAAAACCGGCCATCTACTTCTGACGACTAGCCTGTTGGAGAGGTTACGCCACAATTCTCACGGAATCAAGATCCATCTGTAGTGATTCCTACGACTCAACAACAATTGCTGCAAGACCAACCTCTGCAATGGCGGCCCATCCAGGCTCAGTCTAATCTGGGACAGCCATTTCGGGCCATCCTTACCAATGGGTACCCTATTCATGTTACTTTGGAAATCTGGGCCACCAGAGCTACATCCAGCCCGATGGGAGCCCACCAACCACAAGTGGGGCAAGCCCAGCCATTGGATTGGAGTAGACGAGCGGGTCGAGTGAACCGAGTATGGGAACAAATTCCTACCCAGGTTTTTGTAATGCTAGTTATGAAATCGGTTCAAGCGATTCGAATTTAAGGACAAATCCCTACCCGAATTTTTCACCTGGCTTTCTGCCCTTTCCAGTCACGGCCGTCATCGGCCAACCGAAGCCCGGTGACCCCCTATACGTGTTGACTGCCAACAGCCTAGAATTGCGACTCATCAGTCTACAATTTGACCGGGCTAGAGAACTACTCCGGGTGGTCATAGGATCTCCGATGAGCTCTTGTGACGGAGGACAAAGATGATCCCTCTGACAAGCAACTAACTCGATACTAGAGAAAAAGTAATCAACTCGTTTGGACGTGGATTAGCAACTGCATATCTCCAGAAGTTGCAGTTGGCCTCCCACCGACGGAGGACTCGAAGGACATGTGGGAAAACATCAAACAAATGTATGGCAAATTAGACCGAGCCCGAATTTTTTCCCTCATGCGGGAAATCAGTGAACTCAAGTAAGGAAATATGACAATCACAGCTTGTTATAACAAGCTATCATTGCTTTGGAACGACCTCAAAGCTACTAAAGAAAAGCTTTAAGGACCAGAAGAAACACTCTCGTAGTACAAATCTATGAAAGAAAGGGAAAAGGCAACTCGTTTTTTATTGATTTTGAATGAATCATACCTGACTTTCCATTCACAGATCCTGGCAATGGAACCGATGCCACCTCTCGGGCGAATCTTCCAACTAGCCGTTCAGGAAGAGAGCCAGCGGCTCACGTCACCGAAGCTCACGAGAGGAGGCGGCAACATCGTACTTGCAATGTCACGCCCCGAACCTCGAGCGCGCGAATCTCCCTCGATGGTTGATAGAATTGTGACATTCCCAGGACGGGTTGCCAACCCTTTCATTTTATGCACATGTGGAAGTGAATTGAATAAACTCCAGACAACAATCAACACAAAGATAGTAAAACATATGCTACGCCATTTTCATAAAACAAACTTTATATACATGCTAAGTCAGTCATACAGGTCTATATACCAAAGTCTATAACCAAAAAGAGGCTACTAAGCCGATCCTACCCCGAACCTTACCTACTCGGGATCCGGGTCTACCACGACACCATCTAGGATATCGATGTCCAAAAGATCAGCTACCTCTACTCTGGGCCCTTCAGCCTTGGGCCCCGGGTTCGCCGCGATATCTTTCAAAATATCGACATTCACGACGGGATCGAGTACCTCCTCATACTTGGTATCGACAACAAGTCCGTCAAAACCCTCCAAGGGGCCATCCCGAATCCCGTTAGGCCCGTTACGGAACCATGCTTTAAAGCGATGAGGTACCAACTGAGGTAGGCCCTCATCAACCCAAATGGTGGTCACTACGAGCTCACAGGTCCAGGGGGTCCCGTGGATGGGGAGAAGGGTGCGCTCGGTCTCCACCTCTCGTGGCCACCCAAAACGGACATGTTGAACCTCCATCTAAGGACCTGTAAAAATTTAAACCACGACGAGGTGAGATAAATCTCAGCGAGTCTACACCCTAAACCTCGATTAGGACGATAATTTACCTAGAGGCGGCCTAAATATGCACTATATAGGACTTACCTCGCCTCAGCACCTCCCTGCACATTAGTACACCTCATATATCATATACATATAGTAAATGCATTCAATAACTGGAACACTTCATTTCCACATATCAATCAATCACATGAGTCCTAATTATAAGGCCAAATTGTTATGATACGTCACGTTCGGTGCCATATAATTTCGTCCCATAATCAGGCGCGGCTATCTCAATCACTCAAGCGTGTCCCAATTATTTACGACCCAACAGCCACGGCCAACTCATCAGTCGGCGGTCATTTGGCATAACCAGGTGTCGTCTCATCTCGTCAGGCACAGCAACGTTTACATTTAGACAACATTCCCGAAGGAGTATCGGCCCAGCCTCCATTGCGATCGGCATCCGTTGTCAATGGCATCTAAACTTAATCAAGTATCGTCCCGCGTGAACGCATCGGGACGGGTTCCAATAATGACTACACGAACATCCATGCTCGGCCAAAAACATCGTGCTTTGCACTCAAATACTTCCATTTCAAATAATAGACTTTGTCAATTTTCTTCATATTAAATATACCCGGTAAAATAATTGTGTGTGGTCACACAGTCAAATCGATCCACAAAACGTAATACTCTCCCATTTAAAAATTTCACGATTTTATATAATACCTAAAATATTTTTGGCGTCAAAGCCTGACACCTAGTATTTTTCTAATTAAATACCATAAAATCACATTTTTGCAATAATAATTAAAAATCATCAACAAACATCCAATTGCATAATTTAGCAAATAATTTCATAAATCAATTCAACCATGACGATCAACATAAAATTCTACAAACCGGCTATCCCGGTATAATTTACACTAATTATAATTAATTAAATAAATTATAAATTATTTAAATTAAACCACTTAATTAATCTAAATAAGCTAATCTAACCAACCTAAATGAACTAATTAAACTAACCTAGCTAGGCTAACTAATTAATCTAATTAGGCTAACTAAATAACTTAACTACCACCTAACTAACGAGCTAGCCTAACTAAATAACCTAACTAATTAAGTTACTCTAACTAAATTACTCTAATCTTAATTAAGGCTAACTAATCCTCATAATCATTAATTAAGCCTAAACTAATCCAACTAAATGCAATTAACTTCATAATACAAGATTATGGCGTTAACTCACTGGATTAGCGAGAAAACGGGTTCACAACGACGACGGCGAGACGGAGGTGAGACCCCGTGCCTACTGTGTCTCCAACGGAGGGCCAAAAGGAGCTGAAAAAGGCCAACAAGCCTCACGGCTTGTTGCTGGAAGTTGGTTCTGCTATGGAGCTGGTCGAGGGGCTTGGCTCAATCGGACGGCATGAACAGCACGGACAGGGATGGTGGACGGCTGGAGGCAGTGACAGGGACGTGTGGGGCTTGCGACTAGCTCAAACGACGGCGGCTTGGATGAGCGGGAGCTGTGGACGGTGAGCTGGCCAATGGCAAGCGGACAACGGGTGAGGGACAGGACGGCAGTGCGATGGCTGGCTCGCTACTGTTAGCGGGCTGGCTAAGGAAGTATGTGGCTAGTTGGTTATGGTGGCTTATAGCTTCAACAATGGAAGAAGATGAAAATTTGAGGAAGAAGCAAGAATAAGAAGGAGGAGGAGAAGCTATAGCAAGGGAGGGGCTAGTCGCACAAGGGGGAGAAGAGAGAGGGACAAGGGCCATTCAAGTCCATGCTTTGGCCAATAGCCATCCCCTTGAAATATCTAGCACTCAAATGTTTTTCCCCTAAAATCTTTTGCCCTTGAAGTCTTGGCAGCCTCCAATAGGTGATTTTCCTTCAAATCCTTCACAAAACAATGCATTTTGGTGTCCCAAAAATCCAACTAGAGCTACCATACGAATTTCCCCTTTAATATCCACAATTCAATCCAATTCCTCACCAATTAATTCAATTTGGTGGCCAAAATGCCAATAAAGTGCCCATACAAAATTTCCTTGCATTCCCTTCACCAATTAATCCATTTTGAAAGCCAAAACGTCCCTTAATTTTGCCCATCCGAATTTCTTCCATTTTAATTTGTCGAGTTTGATTTTTCCGCCAAAATTCCAGACTCGATGAAATTTTCCCAAAAGATGAGACGAGTTCCTAAAAATAAATTGTGACATGCTCAAATGTTTGATTCTCAAAACTGAGTTAAATTTCGTGGTTAAAATCAGCTAGACGTGATTTTAGCGCAACCTAATCTACCGGGTAACTTTTAGGGATTTTAGCGCGTTTGACCCATGGTCGATAATTTTGACCCACGTTCGTGCATCTTTGACTCTTAGGCGACTCTCGGTTATCGTAAAACTCTCAAGGTTTCAATTATGAGTACCAAGTACAAAATCAACAAAAAATCAAATCAGTATCGTTTGACGCGAATTTGTGGAATCGCCCATAATTTAATTATGTGCTTCTATGGAATCGACATATCTCTGACCTCTAATCGATTATAACGATATCATATTGACCATTGTCAATTCGCACGGTCGAGAAGTCGATTTATTATCGAATTCTCAAGTCTATCACGTTTATATCCCTTAACGGCTTCACTTGATAAATTAGTTAACTTGAGAATGATCAGCTCCAAGAAAACGGACCATAGGCGCATCGACGAAATACCTATTCCATTTAATCGAGACAAGGTCGAAATTCAGCATGTCGCATGCAACCCGCGGTGAGCGACGCGATGCGTGCTCAAAAACCCTAAGCCATGAGAAAGATCAACGAGAGGCGCTAGGTTTTCTTGGTGGGGGTGATACACCTTCCTTTAAAAGGGAAGGAATGGGCAGCCCAGATCGTCCACGCCGATCGGACGATTTCAAAGGATCCGATCCTTTAATTGAATCGGACGATGGGGATGATTTCATGGCAAAGGGATCCGACAGCCAAATTTTTTCAACGTCTTCCAAAAATTATGGATAAAATTCGAGAGAGAAAGGTAAATTATATTGCGAATATTGCAAACGTCCACACCATACAATAGATAATTATTGGAAATTGCATGGCAAGCCCAAAGAAAAAGGAAAAAGGAAAGAATTTTTTGCATCATACCAAGTCATTGGCTCCAATGCTGATCGACCCATTAAATATGAACATTATCAATAGTTGATGCAGGCATTGCAAAAGCTGTACACTTCGAACAAAGGAGGAAGTTTTTCAAGTATATCTCACTGTCTAATCAATTCCATTTCAAGGACGGCATGGATAATTGACTTACGAGCAAGTAATCATATTATTTGTGAGAATTGATTTTTTTCAAATATGCATAGGAACTTGGATCTCCCTATTTCTGTGCAATTACCTAATGGAAATATTACTCATGTTACAGTGACGGGCACAGTCAAACTTAGTTCCCAAATCACCCTCCAAAATGTCCTCTATGTTCTAGAATTTCGATTTATCTTATTTCTGTGTCCAAAGTTTGCAAGGAAAATTCTTGTTATGTATTCTTTGATTTTGACACTTGCTTCTTTCAGGCCCTTTCTATGACATCTCAAATTTTTGATCATGTCTTCTACTAAATAAATCGAATATTTCATTGACGCGCCTATAGGGCTATTCTCAAGGCTAATCACTCTCAAGATAACTAGACTATCTGGGAAAGCCATTAAGGAATTTTAAGGCAATAGGCTTGAGAATTCGACCACGAATTGGCTTCTCGACCGTGCTTATCTTTAGAGGCTATTACGGCACACTATAAAATCGATTTGAAATCAAAGATAAATTGGTTCAACTGAGATGTGTGGTTAATTGTGGGTGACACCACTAAATTAGAAAATTCTCGTCAACTAGCACTAGACTAATTTTCTTATTGTTTTGGTACCCTGTGTCCGTATTTGAATTCTCGAGATTTTCACGACAACCGAGAGTCGCCAATGATTCGAGTGGGTTCATTGTGGTTCGAAGAAAATCGACCACGGGTCATTTGCACTAAAAATTTCTGAAAATTACCCGGTAGCTTGGGTTATGCTAAACACGCGCCAAATGGAAATTAATCGCGAATTCAAGTCCGATTTCAAAAATTGAAGATTCTATCATGTCATAATAAATTCTAGGAGCATGGACTCAGTCTCAGAAGATTTTTCTGCAACCCGAGACTTTTTGGGAAAAAGTCGGCATATGATTGTTTTTGTTCAGAAAAAGTCGATGATCGTTTTTTATCGCAAATTTGGGAACCATGTGGGTTGTATTGGTAAAGAAAAATGCCGAGATGATTGATGGAGGATCGATTGAATTTATTAGGACCGAATTGGATGGGATCAAGCTCGATCAAGTGTCCAATTGAGAGAAATTTGTATCAAATTCGTAGGCCCCCTCTTCCGATGGTCTTTGGACCACTTCAAGGATGTAAAGTGAAGGTCTTGGTGGCTCATTGAGGGCCAAGGATGTATACTTGGCTAAGAATGGTCAATGGAGACAATGGTGTGGAAAATAAGGCTTGGTGGAGCCCTTGTCTCCTTATCCTCCCCCTCTTCCTCCTTGCTTGGCCAACCACCCCTATCTTCTTCTTCATTATGCAATTTACAGAGCCAACAGCCAAGGAAGAGCCACCGAAGACCAGCCGAGCAACCTCGCCATCACGTCGGACCGCCGCACGTCGTCCTCAACCCGCGTCGCCTCGCCGCCGTGCACACGTGACCCCACCTCCCTCTCACCTGTCCCTGTGTCCAGCGTGCGTCCCAACTATTGTCCCAACGCCGTGAGCCATTACCGAAGCCCGTTCAGCCACTGTGAACCGCCCCTCCAAGCTGCCGGAGTCTCCACCGATTCACCGTCTTCAACACCGCACTAAACTAGCTTTGTTTTCCCTGTTTTGCAGCTCAAAACAGAGAGGGAATTAGTGGGTTTCCAGCCACTCTCTAGACGCATTTTGGAGGTGTTCCAGGCCTCAAAACCTTAGCCCGCTTTGGAGAGAAGTGACCCCCGTCGCCTTCCCGTCGAATCGAACCGAGTGGTTCGATAACAAGAGAGTTTAACTCACTAATCCCTACTTAGTAGACTAATGATGCTTAGGGGTTGATTAAATTTAATTAAGTGTAATTAGGTGGATAGATTATATTAGAATAATTAAATTAGGGATTTACCTATACATGTTAGGCAAATGGTTAGTGTAATTAGTGAGTAGATAGGCTCAGGTAATTATTGAACGAATCTCGAAAATTTTCCGGGTCTATCTCGGCTTCCAATTAGGCATTACGGGCCTAAATTGGATTTATTGCATTTATTTAATATTTTCCATAATTATTTATTTATTTATTTATTTATTTTTCGGAAATTAGACCGGGATGATCGATGATTAGAATTTTATGCTGATTATCGTGGTGCAGTCTGTTTAATTTATTAAGTGCTAGATTGTGCTGAATTGATTTATTGGTGATTTTAAGATTTATTTCCTAAATTAATTAATTTTGGTAATTAATTGAAAAATAACCGAGCGTCGGTTGATAGCGCCAAAAATATTTTGGTGAACTACAGAAAATGGTGGGATTTGTGGAAAAGAAATTATAGTATTTTGGCTAAGGCCGGCCGTATACCCATACACGTGTATTTTTATCGAGGATGATAAAAACGGTAAATTGATTGAATGGTTGGGTGTGGTATACTATATCAGCCTACGGGCGATATGTCAATTTAGATTGCGAGCAGTATACCGGTATACTATATCATCATACGGGCTCTGATATGTCAGTTTAGATTGCGAGCAGTATACCTTATCAGCTTAGAGAGAGCACTAACAGTATACTATATCATCCTACGGGCTCTAATATGTCAGCTTAGATTGCAAGCAGTATACTTTATCATCTTAGAGTGAGCATTATTAATGTACTATATCATCCTAAGGGCTCTGATATGTTAGCTTAGATTGCGAGCAATACACTATTTATCAGCTTAGCACTATCTATTATCAGCTTAGAGTGAGCAGATCCTGATTTGATAGGACATTATAGATGGTATTGAATATGCCGACTGGAGGAAGGTTGTGGTGACATGCAATCAACTAGGTCGATTAATCAATGACTTGATTTGATGGGTGAATTAATTGGGTGCCTATTGAACCGTATTGGTTTGCAGGGTGGAACTGAGGCCAAGGTAAGTCCTCTGACCCATGTTGTGCATAGGCAGCCCTTATGGCATATTGGTTTCCTAATCAGGTCTTAGTGGGATAAAACTTGCTAAGACGTAATCTCACCTCGATGTGGGACAACATTTCAGGCCCTTAGATTATAGCACCTCCACCTCCTCGTCCTCTCATGCATTATGGCATTCCCAGAGAGGTCACCGAGATAGTGTATAACTTTCCGATACACCCCCACTCCGAGAGACTAGAGTATGTACTAGTTAAATCCACCGTCTGGGTTGACGTGGGTACTGACAACTTGAGGCCCCACGAGTATCGATCGTGGTATCGTGAGTATCACGATGGGCGAAGAGAGGATCCCACGCCGGAAGGTGATGTGCCTATGTTCATGTTGGAGGCAGCTTTTGGGAAGGGGACAACAGATCCTAAGGATGGATCAATAGTGGATGCAAGGGACCCGAAGCTTGAGAATGATGCTGGTACTCCTGTGTACTTAACCGGGGGCGCTAATTAGAGCGAAGAGGAAGGGAAAATCGTCAAACAGGATGAGCCATGGGAAGAAAAGCCTGAGGAGGAGGAACCAGAGGAGGATCAGGAGTTGGAAGACCCTGATGAAGAGTCTAAAGAAGAAGAACCTGAAGATGAGTCAGAGGATGATCTTGAGGATGATATAGAATATGACCCGGATGAAGACTTAGATCCCATCCTGTTTTGCAAACCTGAAGTTGTGGACTAATGTATGATAGATCATATTTCTGTGAATAATATTGTATTATATACTATGTGGTTTGTATTGTATAAAAGTGTGATTGTGGTTTTTCAGTTGTGAAAAATATGGCCCTACTTTTCTATCTCATTGTTTTATTGTCTGACTTTCTATATGCTTCCGCATGCGTATTTAAATAAAAAGGTCGGCAATGTGTCCTGAGACGTCGCTATTAATCGACCAGGTGAAGGATGGGCACGTGTTCGAGGATTAGGGCGTGACACTTTCGACCAACAAATTGATGGACTTGGGTAGTCTTTTCTGAAGAACTGTTTTTTTTGGACCAATTTCTCAAGTAATTTTGACTTGTCATCCATTTCCTTAAATAAAATATCATTGTGTAATATGACTGTCAAAGATAAATAATTTCTTATGCATTCAAGATTGGGTCATGGTGCTTCATTTCCTTACTCTAAGTGTCATATATGCCCTCTCCCAAAACAATCACGTATCCCTTTTGCCTCTAGCAAAACTCGTGCAAGTGATATTTTGTCCTTAATTCATGTGGATGTTTGGGGACCTTATCACACATCACACCATGATGGCTCACGTTACTTATTGACAATTGTGGACGATCATTCTCGTGCCACATGAGTTTTTCAGATGCAATCAAGAGGTCAAGTTTTCTTCCATTTGAAAACTTTTATCACCTTGTCGAGAAATCAATTTGGAAGATCTATTCAGTGAATCCGCACTGATAATGGGAAAGAGTTCTTCAACCGTGATTGCACTTCCCTTTTTTCATCTCATGGCATCCCCCATGAAAGTTCCTATGTATACACCCCCACAGCAAAATGGGGTGGTGGAGCATAAATATTGCCATCTTTTGGAAGTTGCACGTGCATTGAAATTCCAGGCATCCATTCTAGAGAATTATTAGGGCGACTGCATTGTTACTGCGGCTTATCTCATCAATCGTATGCCTACTCGACTAAATGGAAAAACTCCCTCCGAACTACTTTTCGAGAAGAAACCATCACTGAATCATTAATGGTTTTCGGATGGTTGTGCTATAAAATTATATTGGGCCCCTGAGACAATATGGGGAATCGTGCTCGACACTATATATTCATGGGCTATCCCAATCTACAAAAGGGATATCGTGTCCTTAAACCATCAACGGGAAAATTCTTTGTTAATAGAGATGTTATTTTTCATGAAGATGTCTTCCCATTTCGTGATTTCGTGAAAAGGAATCCTCAAATGAAAGACTAGAGATCACAAACAATCTTCATCATTTCTTGCCCGAGGAAGATTTGTCTCCGGAATATGTTCTGACAGCACCTCCAAAAAAAGTTATTCCTCCAGTAATGGCTCCAATTTCTCTTGAAAATCCGACATTAGAGACCGTTATGAAACAAGTGCCTGAGAATTTATCAGACATGGAGGACAACCCTAAGGATATTATCACTGAGGACACCTCTTCTCCTCCACCACGAGCGGATCTACCTCAATGATCTAGTCATCATACACGCCCACCAACATGGACAAAGGATTATGTTTGTGCCTCTCTCAATTCACCAGGTATTCACTACCCAATCTCCTCTTATGTTTCCTTCCATAAGTTTTCACTAGAACATAGATGCTACATTAGTCGAATATCAGAAGATGGGGAACTGTCTAGTTATGATGAGGCAGCTAGTGATCCACGATAGCAAGATGCTATGGCAGCAGTTACAGGCATTGATTGCCAACCATACCTGGGATCTGGTCATCCTACCTTCAAATAGAAAGCCAATTGGATGCAAGTGGGTTTATAAAATTAAATATTGAGTTGATGGCTCCACTGAACAATACAAAGCTCGTTTGATGGCTAAATAATTTACTCAGTGACAAGGTTTCGATTATCACAAAACTCTAAAGATGTCACAGTTCGATCTTTTTTATCCATTGCAACTATCCATGATTGGCCATTACATCAAATGGACGTGCATAATGCCTTCCTTCATGGAGATTTGGATGAGGAAATTTACATAGATATTCCTCAGGGTTTACAGAGACAGGGGGAGAATAGAATATGTCGTCTCTGCAAATCCCTTTATGGCCTAAAACAAGCTTCTAAGCAATGGTATGCCAAATTTGCCAATGCTCTCACAACTACAGGCTTCAAATAGTTTAGATATGATTACGCCCTATTCACATAGACTAAAGGTATATTGTCTATTTACTTGATAATATATGTTGATGGTATCCTCATCATGGGCAATGAAAAAGATGCTATAGAAAGCTTTAAGAAATATTTGCATATCACCTTCCATATAAAAGATCTGGGAGCACCTAAATACTTCCTTGGGATTGAGATTACCCGATCCAATCAAGGAATTTCTCTCAGTCAGCGGAATTTTATATTGGAAATTATATCAGAGGCAGGTCTATCGGAGTGCAAACTAGCAGTTATTAAAATTGAGTAAAACATTAAACTAACCACAGCGGATTATGATACGGGAATATTTGAAGATAATGATCCCATTCTCAAAGATCATTCAAGTTATCAGAAACTTGTCGGAAAACTCATATATTTGACTATGACTAGGCCTAATATATCATATGCGATGCAGACACTCAGTCAATTTATGCACAGTCTGAAACAATCCCACATGAACGATGCTTTGAAGGTCGTGAAGTATTTGAAGAATTGTCCAGGATTCAAGATGCTCTTATCCGGGAAGTGCAATATGGAAATGACAGCATATTGTGATATGGACTACACAACTTGCCCTATGAGCCAAAGATCCATCACTGGCTTTTGTATTAAATTGGGAGAATCTCTTCTTTCATGGAAGACCAAAAAGCAGGCAACTGTATCTTTATCTTCAGCCTAAGTAGAATATCGAGCTATGGCAAAGACTACATGTGAGATTGTATGGATACAAGGTTTAATTCAAGACCTCGGAATACAACTGAAGGGTCCAACAAAGTTGTTTTGTGACAATGATGCACCACTCGAGCTTGTAGCAAATCCTATAGTGCATGAAAGAACAAAGCATATAGAAATGGATTGTCATTTCACTCGAGAAAAAATTCATGAAGGGATAATCAAGACGAGGAATTGGAACCATAGAACAACCTGTAGATATTTTCAACAAACCTCTGTGCCAAAGACAACACACATATTTATTGAGCAAGTTAGGCATTTTGGATATCTACAAGCCACCAACTTGAAGGGAAGTATTGGAAGATATGCTTGAGATTCTGAAGATATGCTCGAGAATCCATTTTGATTATAATCATGCACAGAATCAATTAGGAATTAGATTGAGATTAAGATTGATTTATAGGATATATCATTGCCATTTATTGTACCTTTTTTCTGTACTATAATTACAAAGGCAAGGCTTGTACATTAGGGAAATACAATGAAAAGACGATTTTTTCCCTAAACTATCTATCTTTTCTCACGTTCTGTCTTCCTTTCCTTGCTCTTTCTTGCTTCCTTTCACTCACAAATTATTAATTTAAACTTTTGGGCAAATGAGGATTTAAATTGAATAGGTCAACAGGTTCGAAATTGAGCAGACTTGGTGATCTCCCAGCTAAAAGTATTAGGTTTCTACTGCGTTAGAACCGCCAAGTTTGATGACTTGTACAGAGGATGAGATTAATATGTTCTGCAGTATATATTCACTCTTCATATCCAACAAACCCGTTGCATCAAAATTATTAAAAAATGCATAGCTAGATTGAGGTTGCACATTATTTATTAAATCGTGCAACACCCATAAATATTTTCAGAATACTCTATAAGTTGTTGGATGAAATGGATAAACCTATATCTATATGAATATATAATAATCAGAATTGCATATTGCTTGAATGGAGGTACACAGACAAGGATTTTTGTGTATTTTAAGCAAACCATATATAGTACGTAACTTTGCAAGAGATACTTAATTCAATTAAGGGGGATTATTAGAAGACTACGGACTACAATGGCATGCGTCAATTTTGCTTTCATTATGATGGTAATTCCTTATTTACTTTCTATCATTATTGCCGACAGGTAAGAAAATTCTTACATTAAAGCAGTTGAGCATACACTTCCAAACAGACCCAAAAAAAAAAAAAAAAAAAGCGCTTCCAACAGTTTCTTCTATTTTTTTGTCCTTAGATAGTTAATTTATTACTTAATTGATGTTCATAGTTCAATATTAAGATTTTCTTTTTACAATCTACGGAAGAGCCACTAACTTTGTTCTTATTTTCACAAGGAAACGTGGATAGAATTCGGCATGTCGCGTCAAACAATGGAGAATTATTTTCCTCGCTGTCTCACTTCAAAAGGAAACTTGGAGAATTTTGCTCAAGTATGCTTTTTAATAAAGGGCCTATATATGAAAACTTTGGGTCCATTTATTTGAAACGAAACAGATTTTTAGAAATTATTTTCTGACCTTCTAATATTTGAATTACCGAAAACTAATTGATTTGTGGAAATAGTTTTCATATGCTGAAACAACAAGTTTAAATTGGGGGAAAATGACTTTCTCTTCTATAAAGAAGGAAATCACTTTCCTTAAACCACCAAAGAAATAGAAACCAATCATTTTCGTTTAAAAATTGTCTTTAAAAAATTTCTTTATTATCAAGTTTTCAGTGAAATAAACGTGTCCCTCAATTTGAAGTTACGATAGTGAACTTAAGAAAAACAATTTAAGAAAAAATTAATGAAAAAAAAAAAAAAAAAGGAACCTCTGTTTTGCAAATTGGAGAATTTCTTGCTTGAGATTATTTGGAACAATTATTATCCAAATTATTAGTTATAATACTTTGGGTTTATTATGATCTATCCTACACTCGATCCTGCTAATGGAAACTAACCATTTTTCTTTCAAATTATTATCTTTAAAAAATAATTTCTTTATCATAAAGTTTTTAGTGAAACAAACATACCCTTCAATTTGAAGTCATAGTAGTAAGCTCAAAAATAATAATAATAATAATAATAATAATAATAATAATAATAATAATAATAATAATAATAATAATAATAATAATAATAATAATAATAATAATAATAATAATTTAAGGAAAAAAAAAAAAAAAGGAACCTCTATTTTGCAAATTGGAGACTTTATTGTTTGAAAGAATCATTTGGAACAATAGTCGTCCAAATTGTTAGTTTTAATGCTTTGGGTTAATTATGATCTATGAAATATTCTATTCTCATCCGTGCTATTGTATACGTCACAATTGCTCTGCCAAGCTTGGGAAGCTCCAGTCTTTTGCTCAATCTTTTTGTGAGATTACATGTACAATATAATGACAACTTTTGAAAATTGCAGACTTCGCATGCTATCCATCTATTACGAGGGTTTTATTATTTCTCATGACCGAAGATGTACTAGATAAATTATATTCGGGGTTCTTGATGCGGTAAATTATAACAGTCACATTGCTTAAACATATATCGCCCCTTTTTTCTCTATACAATGCCATTATAAGTGCAGTGAGAAATGATATGTTTCGTCAAGGAAAGTTGTCTAAAAAATCATAAATTTATTGTACTTTTGCCAATCCAATTCTAAATCTTTAATTTTACTAATTATTTTAAACATTTTCATGTTTTGCCAATCGAGCTCATACGACCAATTCTAGCTAGAAATCATTGATGTGGGCTTCAACCTTCCTATGTGGCACGATCAAGGCTAACTTGGATAATTTTGTTGAATTATTTATTTACTTTTCTTTTCTTTTCTTTTTTTAACCCTATGATGGCAATGTCATCGGCCAACCCTCACCTAGTCCTAGCAAGGGCGTCATTGCCCTTGCTCTGCCCTTGATGGCCAAAGGGTGAGGGCTATGATGCCCTCACCTAGCCTAAGCAAGGGCACAAAGGCCCTTGCCAGATCTAGGCAAGGGGCTAAACCTAGATCTAGGCAAGCTCCAATGCCCTTGCTTGTGGCTAACGACCCTCGCCAACTTAAGGTTAGAATATATATATTAATGAATTTAAAAAAAATATTAAAGCATTATTGAAAACTATTTATTTAGGGTTGACTTTACCACATAGGATGGATAGTGTTCGCAATAGCAATTTCTCGCCAAAATTGATCGTATTAACTTAATTGGCAAACGTGAAAATGTTTAAAATTCAATTAGAGAAAATGTGAGATTTATGACTGAATTGGTAAAAATACAATAGGTAATTGAATTTAGATGATATTCTTTTGTGAGGAAAAATTAAATCGTGTAAGCTTTAAAGAAATTGCGTTAAAATTATGATACAAACTATAAATTTCATCTTCATTTTGTTTAAAGAGGAAGAGTCATATGGAATAGGATACAATTTAATGAACAATTCACACGGAAATACGTATTCCAATTACACAGATGAAATGAAAAAAAAAGTCTAGAAGCATAGACAGATATATAGGAAAATGAAGGCCTAGATAAGCAAACAGAAAAACGAAGGCCATAAGGCCCGAAACTACTGGAAGAACAAAGGACATCCACATTTGATCCCATACATATTATTAGCCATCACCAATCAATCTTCCATTTCGCTGTCAATATCATTGATCGAGCAATCGATATTCCCACAAATACCCTTGTCAGATCTAGGTAAGGGCTGCACCTACATCTTCGATCTTGTTGAGGACCAATGTCAGATCTAGGTAAGGGCTGGGACTAGGGTTAGAAAAATAATGAAAAATGAAAAATAAAATAAAATTAATAAATAAATAAATTCAAAAATATATAGAAATATTATAAGAAATTGCTCCCAGTAGTGTCAGTTATATCATTTAGGATGGACGGTATCCACATCAATGATTTTAGGTCAAGATTTACTAAATGAACTCAACTGGTAAAGCATAAAAATGTTTAGATTTTGATTGGCAAAATTGAAAGATTTATGATTTGATTTATAAGTTTTTAGAAAATTTTCTCATTTTATCAAAATTAAAGTTAGACAATATTCTTCTATGAGCAAAAGGTAAATTGTGTAAGCTTTAAAGAAATTACTTTGATATATGATACGGACTAAGAATTTTGTCTTCTTTTGTTCTTTTTTTTTTTTTTTTTTTTTTGGTCAGTTTCTTCTTTTGTTCAATAGAGGAAGATTCATATAAAATAGTATACAATTTAACGAAATTTATACGGAAATACGTATTCCAATTACACAGATGAAATGAATAAAAAGCCACCGACCCAAAAAAAAAAAAAAGAATAGAAAGCCCAGAAGCATATATAGAAATATAGGAAAACGGAGGCCTAGATAAGCAAACGAGAAGCAAAGGCCATAAGGTCCAAGACCAATAGACGAATAAAGGATATCCACATTTGATCCCTTACATATTATTTAACCATCACCAATCAATTTTCCATTTTTCCGTCGATATTATTCATTGAGCACTCGATAATCTCACAAATAATATGCTTTGCATAAATTAGAAATTTAGGAATAATGACTTTTTGGATATACCATTTGCATAAAATCACCAGTGGTAATCAGTGGCAAAGCTAGAAAAGGAAACTCAAACATTTCTAACAAAAGGGAAAAATGCATCCCCAGTCCTGAAATGCAAGGTTTTTGCTTTTGAGGCCCCGGCTTAAGAATTTGACACGTTAGTCCATAAATTTTTGTGACATTAATGCCCAAAATCTTTTTTTAATTTTGAGTCACCAAAATTTCTTACGAGGTGCTCATTGCAACACCATTACCTCAAACTTTCATCACATTAACATAAGTTTGGAATCTTATGACATGAAAGAAATTGTGGTATTAGCATTACAAGGAGCAAAGTTTAGGGTTTTTTTTTTTTTTTTTTTTATGGTAGACGGAGATATGTACTGTAATTGTGTTATTTAGGAAAATGAGATCAAGCGATTCCTTCTTTTTTCTAACTTTGAAAGATAGGTAAGATTACCGGTGAATAAGAGATGTTCAAAATCAATTAATAAAGTTTCCAAGGACATTATCAAAAAATAATGAAATGAATATTTTTAAAATTGGGAAAAGTTGTTTATTTTTTATTTATATTAATAAAATATTATGAAAGCTTAAGAAGGCAAGTCTTAAGCTTTCATGTCTCCAACTCAGTTCATCTTATCATTAGATTATTACAGAGATGAATCTAACTCGGAGTATGAACCATTGAAAAAAAAAAAAACTATTAAACTAATCACAAAAATACCAATTACATTACCGATTATTGAAAGAGGAATCCTTTCGGTAATATCGACCATATATCCTGCTTCCCTTCACCGTTTTTTTCATCAACTTGTCATGCTAAATATATAACCAGCCACAGATAATTATGAGATGTGATCCTTCTGAATGGGCTAAGATAATTCTTACTATTATTTAGCATTCTACAATTATGAACAAATAGAGACCGGTACGTCTCAATTCAACATTTCATTCGTCCAGATTTACCCATGCCATAGCCTTATAATTTGTATTAAATTTATCCATGGATGAACTGCAATACCCCACTATCAACTCTAGAAAAGAAACGTGTGTGCGACTAGTCAGCCCATAAACAGCCAGCCATTGCACTATAAAAAATTAGATAGGTTAAAAGTCGTGACGAGTATAATCTAGTGGTTTTTTAGGTGGCATTTTTCCCAAAATTTTAAAAAAAAAAAAAAATCATGTCCTACGTCACTTAGGTCCAATGTCAAACCATGTCTTCGGAGAAGTTAATAATATTCTTGCTCCCGTGGCGGGAATAAACCCTCCTCGAACCCAGGATATTCGGCTGACCAGAGGAAGAAAAACAGAACAAGAACAGAGGATATTCGCCGCATTTCTTCCTGGAGCGAATATTCACTCCGCCCCCTCCCTTAAATCTTCCCTCCGCCGCTTCCCTCTCGCCTCCCCACTCCGCCGTCGCTTCCCCCGCCCTCGGCCTCCGCCGCTTCCTCGCCGGCGCCGGACGTCGCCATGAAGTTCGGCAAGAGCCTCAGCAACCAGATGGAGGTGACGTTGCCCGACTGGCGAGACAAGTTCCTGTCCTACAAGGAGCTCAAGCGGAGGCTGAAGTCGATCCACCCCAACCCCGGCGAGCGACCCGGTAAGCGCCCCAGGCGGGAGGACGGCGAGGAGGAGGCCGCCGCCCCGCCGCCGGGGTGTTGCTGCTCGGGGGCCCCCTCTGCGTTGGCGGAGGAGGTGGAGGTGGAGTTCGTGCGGCTGCTGGAGGACGAGCTGGAGAAGTTCAACGCATTCTTCGTCGAGAAGGAGGAGGAGTACATCATCAGGCTGAAGGTAACGCCGGTTCTCATCTCTTGCTCTGTTCCTTGCGTCGGTTTCGTCTTCGTTGTTTCTTGGGTTGGCAGTAGAACCGAGAGGGAGGGATTTGGGTTATGGTGGTAATGTGATGTCCATGTTAGGGACGTATTTGAGTAGTAAGGCGCTTATCTATGGATCACTTTTTGCTTTAGAATGCATGTAATTGTATTCCTATATCGGCAGCTTTTCCGAAAAGGTGCTCTTTTTCAAGCGCATCTTGATCAAGAACTTTTCTCTTTCTAGTGATTTAAGCATGTGCTTGGGGTGCGAGACCATACGAGGTTCTGGTGCGATTTTGTCTACTGCTTCAAACACTGACGAGGGAAAGCACGATGTGCGTGCCCAAATGTGTTTGCTGCCCCCGGGATTTAGCAGTAGTAGGGGCGATCCCATGCTTTCTGCTCCGGGAACCAAGGGCCGTGGGTTCGAGTCTTGCCGTAGGAATAAGTGGGAGAGCGGTGGCGGAGGGTTGTTGCGTGAGTTCCCCTCCGGGTACCCAGCTAACTAAGGTCTTGCCCCGAGGTTATGAAAAAGATTGCCCTGCTGCAGCTTGGTTTCCAAGCTCCACAACAGCCGTGCCTGAGAGATCATTAGGGGATTGGTGTAGACAAAGTTGGCACACTTTCGTATGTCCTTTCGCTGGCTTTAAAGATTACTGGGTTTCTCTTTTAGCCCGTTCTATATATAGCAGAGAGTAAACGGGGTGATATTCTTGTTTAAAATGGAAGAAAAAAGAGTAGTTTTGGTTAGACTGTTCTAGTATTAAGCTGCCTAGAGTCAACAAAAGTTATCGGCCAAATTCATTTATGACATTTGAGAGCAACGAGAGTACATGTAGAACTATTATCCAAATTCATTTGATTGTTAATATTTGATATACTGAAACACATACTAGAGGACGGAAGTGACGAGAGTGCCATAACTTTGGGAAACAGTGCAACCATCTTGGATCACATAAAGTGGACAGACTCGAACGCTTATTGGGGACAGATCCAACCTGTTCCTATACTTTGATTGTTTGACTGTAAATTTACTAAGTAATTTAAGCTAAACATGGTGATGATGGGACGAACACTGTTAGAACTTAGAAGGGCAGCAAAAAGCGTCATTGATTTCGAAATCTGACGTCCAAAGGGAATGAAAATCTCAATGGCTGGCAGTTCTATGTAAATCAGAAATAGAAGCTAGTCTCACGCAGCTCTTGACTCTTGAAAAGGAATGTCAAATTATCAAGTAATGTTCTAGATTTTATGGAATAAAATTAACACATTTCTGCTGAATTTTACTCTTTCTGGCTAAAAGTAGCTAAGAAAGGTCACTTTTGAAGAGCAAATTCAACAGTAGTTGCAGGTTAGAAGGCCATGGAACTTAAAAAGCCTAAGCCACCCTTAATTGCTCCTTTCCTGGAGCATTAGCTGACTGTTTTCTGCCGTGGGGTCCTCAAGCTCTGTTTGAATATCAGAATTGAGATGTGTCTGGATATGATCTTCCATGTAATTGTAATGATTAATCTCCTAGTAAAAAATGGAAGTGGTGGGCAAAACGGATCCATGTTTTAGATAATGAATTTAAGGGAGAGGTCTGCTAAGAGATTGCTGAAGCATACTGGGAGAAAATAATTGACACTTGTGCCTTCTTTTTATCTGATGCAGGAATTACAAGATAGGGTCGCTAAGTCAGAGAATATTAGCACAGAGTTGATAAAAATTAGGAAGGAAATTGTAGACTTCCATGGGGAGATGGTTTTGTTAGAGAATTATAGTGCCCTCAACTATACAGGTACCATGCTCTCTCTGACCTGGGCCCTTTTGAGTTGATCATTTTTCATGGCATTCTTGTCAAGGTAGACTAATATCTACGTTCTGGTTCAACTTGTCCAGTTGTTATCTTGTGCAAGATTCTGCTAGTATTTGGCCCATAAACTTTTTGGGTGGCTTTTTTGTCCCTATTCTTCTAAAAGAATATTCTTTTCAGAAGCAAATGATCTTTTAAGATAACTCTAGGCAAACCTAGATTTCATTTGGTGATATTGTAGCTTTGTCGGTAGATGGTTGTGCGTTATGAGATGCTGCTTGCCATCTGATGCTTGATAACAAAGTTTAGCTCTATGAATTAGTAAAATTTGCTAATTCACCAAATTGTGGTCAGTATAAAGGAATCGTGTTACGGATTTTCATTTCTGTGTCTCTTGTGATGTTAAGTAGAAGGCCAGTAAGGCAAAGTGATCTACTCGTTTCGCAGAGGTTCTATATGACGTAACACAGAGATGTTTCCATCAAGTAATTATAAGTAATTGGAACATTGTTATAGGAATTTTGTCGTGTTTCATGATTTAGTGTGATATCAATATCTCATGTGGTTTTGAACAGGACTGGTGAAAATCCTGAAGAAGTATGACAAGAGGACAGGAGCTCTCATTCGCTTGCCCTTCATCCAAAAGGTCTTGCAACAACCATTCTTCACCACTGATCTGCTTTACAAACTCGTGAAAGAGTGTGAGAGCATGCTCGATCACCTCTTCCCCAATAATGACACCCCAGGTTCATCTGAGGTCACTCAAGCAAATGAACGGTATGATCCGACAGCTTCCACCTCAACTGGGAACGGCAATTTGTTTGAGGCGAACAAGGAACTCATAGAAATCGAGCCAATGGAGAGCTTGTACATGAAGAGCATTGTGTCGGCATTAAGGGTTCTGAAGGAAATCCGTAGTGGAAGCTCAACTGTGAGTGTGTTCTCTTTACCACCCCTGCAGATTCAGGGATTTGACGGAACATGACATAAAATCCCCATTCTGGAGCAAGCTGCCAAATAGCAGGAACATTTGTTTGGCAAACGCATCACGCTACACTTCTATCTTTCCCTTTTTTCCTTCCATGCATCATAGATGCATGATTTATACACTGAGTTGTGTAAGAAGCTGCTAAAATATATGGGAAAGTTATTACATACGAGTAGGTTTGGGCATAGAAATCCTTTCGACTGTTGTACCCCCTATCTTACTGAAAAGGAGGACATCATGCAGTTTTCTTGTTGTGGAACTTATTTGTCGTTGAAATTTGAATACCCTCTTTCGAATATTTCTTTGTGCAGAGGATAATGCTAAGGTCAACTTGTTCGTTCCTTGCAAGATGGATAGATCATCAACCACAAAAACCTGTCTTGAGCTTTTCTGAAGTTCATGTTAATGTAGTTTCAATGACGAGCATCTCCCGGGCATTGTATTTCAGTGCATCACTATCTTAGTTTTACTTTAGTTGTATACGTCTCAGGCTTTTTACTCCTCTGCGAAAGGGAAGCCTTAATCTTTATGTACCCGAAGTAAGGTCTTCAAAAACCATCTCAAGTTCAAGTTCCTTCTCTTTTCTCCTCCAAATAGACACTCATGAAGAGGAACTCCATAAAAGCATGGCACGAGAAGATGCAGGATTTGTAGATGAGTGGGTTAGCGTCCCTGTGCCTTATAGCCCTAAAGCATTACCCTCTAGCTTCATAATGAATCGATCAATTCTGGGGATTGATCAAGCTCGTCGCTTAAATCTCTTGGGATACTGACCAAAATATAATCTCTTAAGACGCTCCATTTTGCGGTAATTATTGGCCATCGGTACCACAACAAACGCCCTGATGACAATATAGTGCGATGGTTAATACCATCTTTACTACTTTCAGAATATAAAATCAAACAATTCGCTGGCTATATGACTTTTACTACTTTCAGATTTCTTTCAGTGCATATACTCGAGGGTCAATGAATGACATTAACACGCCTTCCTGAAGCACGCCAAGGCAAACAAGCGGCATGGTGACAAAGTACTCGTTCGCCGAAATTCCATATCTTTTATGTGGGAATTAAGTAATGTGCCTCGCAATTAGGATCACGATAGCCATGGACTATGAAATAAAATGTATGAAGGTTTGTCGATGCTTGGTATTTGGAGTTCATTTCGCATACTATTCACACAAAGCATCCAATTGTAACCGTGTGTGCACAACAAAAGACATGGTAAGATTTGGCGACATAACATCTCGCAGTTGATGTCCTTTTACTCGCGGAGAGAGCGAGTTCGCAGCTGGTTGTCTGTCCAAGAAACGATACAGCAAGACTTCTAATCTGGCAAGAGCGTATGCACCTGCACGCCTTTAGTGATTGAGAATCATCTTTTGGAAATCCTCCGATTATGATATTATTAATTGACACTGACCCTTGACCAACGAAGCATCTCTGAGGATACGGATTGCATAAATTAATGGAAGATTGCAATTTAAATACCCTAATGAAGCAAGCTGTCCACGTCCCCATGAGCAGAACCGTTCATCTTACTCTTGCTTATTTCATGGAGGTGGCTCATTCTTTCTGACCAGATAAAGACTTTCTTTGCTCATGTCTTTGCCGTCAAGGCAGTGCCAAACCTATCCGTGGAAAATCTCAAGCCATGATCAAATTTCATTTCTTAATCCTATTTGCCGGCCCTATTTTCAAGCATCAACAGCTTCCTCACACGCTACATATACCTGGGCCGATCCTAATTCATCAGGGCACCAAACATCACAAAGCCATTTTCCCTTCCATATCAAAAGATGGCAGTACAGGCCAAGGGATTTGTGGATGAGATGAGGATGGTGGCGATGAAGCTGCACACCAGAGAGCAGGCAAGAGAGGGAGAGAAGGAAGTGAAGGGACCAGAGGAGAGGTCGGTCTCCAAGTGGAACCCAACAGTTGATGGGTATCTGAGGTTTCTTGTGGAGAGCAAATCGGTGTATGATGCACTTGAGGGCATCGTTGACAAGCCTGATTTTCCTAACTGTGAGTTCGTCTTTCTGATTCTTGATTGCCATGCTTTCCTTTTTTTCGCCTTCTTTCTGGAGTTCAATTTGATTTTGCTTTTGTGATCCCAAGAAGACTTTTTCCTTTCACTATTTGATTGAAAAAGTGGTGGTTTTTCTGTGGAGTCTGTCGAGTTTATGAGATTTTGATCCGGTCTCTTGATCGATCGTATCGATTGGAAGCAGGATCGACCTAGATTGGATAGCGGGGGTTATCGTCTCTGATTTGTATGGATTTAGGCTAAAGTTGTTCTCTCTCTTACATTTAGTTGGGACGAAGTGATCAGGAGGGAGGGATTAAAATAATAATGGGAGAAGTAGAGAAATGACGTGCAATATAATTTGGACGATTGCAAGGGAAAAGAAGAATATTTATGCTATATGATACACAATTTCTTCCAAATCCCTCCACAAAATGTTCATAAATTATAGTTTCATGGTTTTTCCAACCCAAAGATATATGTAAAGTTTCCAAAAAAAAAAAAAACTAATTTGAGATGCCTTATTGAATTTCACCATTCAATTTGATATTTGACTCATGATTCATAAATTGGATACTTCACTTCATGATTTAGAAAGCTAAAATATCAAGCATCTTTGATGAACACAATCAGATCTTACTCTTAGCTATAACCTTGATTGTTCTTGGAGTGTGTGTGTATATATATATATATATATATTAGGTCACATCTTTTCATTAGTTAGATGAATCTTTGGATTTTACTTTGCTCTTACTCTTTTCGTTTGATTTCAGACGCTGAACTGAGGAACACTGGCCTGGAAAGATCAGAGCAATTGGGGAAAGACCTTGAGTGGTTTAAAGGCCAAGGCTATGGAATCCCAGGGCCATCTGGTCCAGGTGTAAACTACGCATGTTATATTCAAGAACTGTCAGAGAAAGACTTTCCTGCCTTTCTCTGCCACTTTTACAATTTTTACTTTGCCCACACCGCCGGCGGCCGAATAATTGGCAAAAAGGTAACAAAGACAATAATAAATTTATTATGGTATGCTTGCATTGTTGTGTGCATGTTTGCATCCACTGGTGTATCCATCATCCGGTGTTGCTCGTGCTTGAATTGTTGCCCTATTATATAAGTCCAATCCAATAATAAATTGACAAGGTGCATGATGTAATAGTGCAAACAAGGCACGGGTGGGCCGTAATCAAAATGGGCAATATTGTACTTGTGGCATGCCCAGGTGGTGCAACTCCAATGGTGTCAACGGCTAAGATGTCGACATGTTAACAATTGGGTTGAAATGTCAACCATCAGATATGTTTCCGATTCTGTATTGTCCACATCTAAGCCACAATCGAGCCCAATAAACTAAAAGATGAAAATTAACCCACCTATAAAATAGATCATTCTTTCACTTTCTGTCTGTTTTTAATATTTTTCCTGCTACATTACTTTGTTTTCTTTCTTGTTCAAAAATTTCAAAAGTTGCGTAACTTGTCTCAAGGAACCGTGACTGGCATAAGCAGTCACAAACAAGTAGGACCAGGGACATGCACAAGATTGCGTTAGAAATCTCCCTCTCTAACTCTGATGCTTCAGGTTGCTGGGAAGATACTCAACAACAAGGACTTGGAGTTCTACAAGTGGGACGGAGAGCTCAAGCAGATGTTGCAGAATCTGAGGGACAAAATCAATAAAATTACTCTGGTGCTGCTCTTGCCTCTTCCTCTTATTGCTTTTCTATTTCCTCTGGAGTATGTCAAGCTGTTTTTTTCTTCCTGCAGTTGACTAAAACATGTTCTTTTGGTGTCATCTAGGGCTGGACTAGGGAGGAGAAGAATCATTGTTTGAAGGAAACAGAAAGATCTTTCAAGTACTCAGGAGACATCCTTCGTTTGATACTGTCACCGGTGTAAATGAGGGCACGCGGATGCACGGGTTAAACGTCCGATGTAGTTTCTTCACTTCATCGGTTCCGTTCGTATTCATGATGTAAAGGAAAATAATTATTTACTGTAAAACACCGTGTAAATATCTTTACTACAATTTACACAAGACTTCGTCAAGACAGCCCTTCCTTTCTCTTAGACTTCGTCATAATTCATCATCGTTGTCCATAATAAAGATCGCCGGTTGCCTCTTTTCACATCATCAAGAAAGATATTTGCTTTTCTCCAAGAAAAATTCTGCAGAGATTTTGATTTCACTAGTAAATTTCCATATCTGAGGCATAACTAGATTGCCTTTCTGATTGAACGTTTTTCTTATACCTTGGTAAGAATAAGTAATAGCTAATTATTAAAGTTGATAAATCAGTATACACCGATGCTCAATTTTAGCATTTAAATGGAAAACCTTACAAACCCAATGGTCTTGTATTGAGACAGTTTACATCCAGATTATGACATATCAAGCATTAGAGTTTCTGTGCAAATAAGATGAGGGAGCAGAAGAAGGTGAAATTGGCACTGAAGAGGAGTTTGGATTCAAACTGAGATCAAGGGTATCGCAAACAGATGTAACAACAGTGTATCCTATGGATTTCCATTCTGAAAGATTGTAAAGTTCCAGAAAGAATATATCATCATTCATTCACGTTGAAGATTCTACTCAGGTTACAGCAAGAAATGCCCTACCAGTGAAAATTGCAGCACCAGCCGCCCAAGACTTTGATGTGATACAGAATTGGAAGAGCCAAAAAAGATCGCTGCCATTTTATAACATTCACAGTCGTGTCATTTCAACTAACATAAGCTAATTATGACACATTAAGAAGTAATTAAACTACACTAGCTTTGCATATTTACAAAGATCATTGCCATGACCTCGGAACTCTGCAACCATCGGATCTCTTCAAGCAAACTTCATGACGATAACTTTTCAATCATCATTTCCTTGAGGGAGCTGACCAGTCTGTGGAACACCTTAAGATTGCTACCTATTTTGTCCTATAAAAAGAAACAGACTCATCAAAAAGACAATCCCATAGCAGCAACAGGCATGGGCCTCCCAATATGCCAGGCTTCGAAAAATAGGATGAAGAAATGACGTGCAATACCTCATTTAGCAACTCAAGCCGTTCCAAGATGGGAATCAATTCTTCACACAATGGAGATACATCCTGTGCCAAATTGGGCTTGGAACCATACGTAATTGCTCTACTACTTCCCGTTGCATCAGATGAAAGTGAACTGCCAAGAAAGTGGGATGTTCGTATGCAAGGCACAGAGCATGAGAGAGAGAGAGAGAGAGAGAGAGAGAGAGAGAGAGAGAGAGAGAGAGGAGGGGGGAAGGGGAAGGGCAATATCTGTACCTATCTTGAAAATGGATGAGGAGGACATTAAGAACCTGCTCCACCAGTGGAAGCAACAAAGTGATAAGCTGATCTTTATTGCCAGCAATGCGGCACATTTCTACCATAGCAATATACCTCCTGAAAGAGAGCAAAAACATCATGAAATTTATCAGAATATCTGCTACAAAAAAACCACAATAGACGACTTCAAATTCTTATACCGCAGATTAACAATGCATACAAGGATTGAACAAATTATGTGAGACAGCAGATACGACTCATAAACACAGAAGTTGCTCAGGTAAACATTAACACAGTAGAGGGAATCATTATTCCATTCCAAGAATGGCGGATGCCCATACAATTCTAATTACGACTAAAAATGACCTTCCATTCATCCTCTATCATTTTCTATTAAAGATATTTCTGATAATTTTAAAATTACTCTCAAGTCAACCCATTCCTTGTCACTATATGCGACGTAAGGATAACAAGAAGGGCGCAGGACAGCAAAATTGGAACAATTCTGGTACATGGTAGATTTCTGGGAAGGCCTCATAGCATATCTACATGATGATCATTCATCCCCTCCTAGAATCATTAAAATTGATTCTCAATTCTTAAAATTAAACTTTGATATTTTAATTCCTTGCATTGGTTTGCTTGTTCAATCCTTCAAAATCTGCAACAAGCATAACCTGTCTCAGACAGTTATTTGTCCTTGTCATAGTTTACAAAATATCGAAACACTACGTGACAAGATCCTTTGGATAAAGGAAAATCCTTGCTATGAAGTTCCAGATTGTAAACACTTTCATTTACATGGTAGATACCTTTTCTGCAGGTTGTCATATGCTGAAAGCGTATCTCTTTGAAGACACATGTTGATGATTTCATCCACCTCCTGTCTTGATAGTTCGTTTATGTTTTGAATCTGCACTTGCCACACACATAGATAATAAGAACAAAGACAACAACCCAACCGACCACCACCATAACAGACAGCGACAATTGTTTCAATAGCAATATTTACAATGTAAGTGTAACCTAACCACTTGTAAGAACACAACAAATGAGAGAGAGAGAGAGAGAGAGAGAGAGAGAGAGAGCTGTATTATTGATGTCTTTTGCCTAAGTTCACCTTAATTAAAAGCAAGGACTTCTCCTCAGCTGCTCTCTCAAGTGCACTTGTCACAGAATTAAGAAGAGTTGCAAGTAATGTCAAGGTAGGTTGTAGTGACGCAGCAGCAGTATGGTATTCACCACCATCAGAAACCTGCAACGAGATATATTGGTCAATAAAAGTTATATCTACCTGACAGAATCTACAAACGTATCTTCAGTGATAATGATCTCCACATCTATACCTGCAGTCGTAGCATCTTTTTAGTGACGAGAAAATACAGATAAGACATCAGGCTAAAGGATAGCCGAAATGAGCCCAGCTCCAACTTCTTTTGACTCTGTCCATGCCAAAAAGAATTAACCAGCTAAGTCATATTAATAAGATATTTCGTCATATTCAGAAGTACAATAAGAGTACCTCAAGAGCACCTACTTGTTGAGCAAAACTAGGAACACCAGATTCAAGAGAAAAGAGAGCACGCATCATGGCAAAAAGTGCTTGGACAAAACCGTACTCATCAATCTCTTCGTAAGGCCAAACCTATGTAAGAAAAGAGAACAGTTCTTAAAGATAATTACAGGCCGGTAAATGCAACAGCTAACCAGAATTAGCTAAAATCCATATATGATTCAATGAAGCTAGATGAATGCATTAAGCTATCAACTGCACAATACATAAAAAAGGTCATTACCTTACTTAGGATACCAACTACAAGATTTATCTGCTCAATTGTCAGTTCATCACCAGCAGAAATATCTTGCCGAAGAACTTGATCAAAGAGTAGTTGATGTCCTCTAACAAAATCTATAATCTCACGGACAATTTTATTCTTCACCTGTTACAGAAACAAAAGCAATATGTTGACAAACAAAAAGAATGTGATTGCACATGACGAATTCATCAGGGGCATTGTGGCATCACGCCCAGCTTCACATAGCTATGTAGGTATTCAGGAAGAACGAGCTCTTGTCGTCAATTTGCATACAACTTAAAAAGCATCATCAATAAAACAGGAACTGTAGCATTTAACTTGTAGACTCGATTGTTGGTTCACTACAATATGGGGGTGGTCAGTGAGGAAAATCACAAATGAAGTGCTAAAAAAATTTTAGGCTCCATTTGTTTCACAGAAAATCAATGAATTGGAAAAGATTTTCCTTGTTATGATCATTTGTATTCTTAGGAAAAGAAGAAACAGAAAACATTCTCATTATCAACAAAAATGTATAGGCATGAATTGTTAATAATGAAAATATTTCTCATTGACTCAATTTTGTAAGAGATAACAATGATTAAAGTTAGGAAAATATTTTCCAAATTGTTGATTTTCCATTAAACAAACGGAGCCAGAGTAGTCACTAGTCATAAGCATTTTATTTTTGGTCATTTGATCCTGTATGTGCATTAGAAATCTAATCAAGGTCCGGAATCATCACATATGATGTAGTCCACCGCCGCATGAAAATTTCGAGCATGACATTTCAGTTGTATGTTCAATATCAAAAGTGATGTTACATCGCTTTGTCTTCCACTTGATGAAAGTGACATAATGAAATTTTTACAAAAGTTGGTAATTTGAAAACAATCAAATATGTCAGTGAGCTATTCAAATAAGCATCGGTAAAGTAGTGCTAGTTGGTAATTTAATTGAATCAGATAGGAACTCACTCAAATTAATGTTATTAATTACAGGAAGTAAATTTTGAAAAATAGGTTACATATGTAAAAAGATCTTTGGTAAACTATGCAGATAAAAACTTGATCAGTTATTACAAATTTTGGTAATTTGGAAAAAATCAAACGAATGTTTGTAAGCCACTCAATAAGAGTTACTGACCTTAAACAACTCAGAAACTTAATCAGATAAAAGTTGTTAAGTCACTCAAACTAAGATAAGTAATTTGATTTGCCATAAGAGTTAGTAACCTTGAAACATTGGTGATATATATTCTCTATAGAATTTGCTCTACAGAAACTGCAAAGGAGGGGGTAAAGAGGAAATTCTCTTTCTAATATAAAACCTGTCAATTCATTAGTAGCTGAATAACGGTAAATACACTCTTTGGCAAAGTAGACATTCAAAGAATGGAACCATTAGGAAGAAAGAAATTCACTGACCTCAAAAATATCAGATTTTTCTACCAGTGATGTTAGAGAGAAAACTAATCGTAAAATGGGAGTGACGACCATCCGTTGTTTGTCAACTTCAGCAGCTATGTAACTTCGATTCTTAGAGTCTACAAGCCTTCGGGATCCCTGACACAGGATTTATGTCAGCTTAAAAGAACATAATAATAAAATAACCAGATTAAGCAAATTATAAGATACATCACCTGCATACTCACTGCCTTGCTTGAGGAAATATGCTCCAAGGCACCCATGGATAACAAAACCTGGGCCCCAGATTTGCTATATTTGTTGCTGATTCTCAAAAGAAAAGCAAGTTCAGCCTCAAGAGTACACGCTCTTTGCATCGAGTCAAGGGAATGACCACCGTCCTAAAAGGAGGAGAAAAAAACCCTTAAAATATAACTCCGACACTTATTTGGAAAGATGACTTACGTAATTGGACTAGAGGAAAGCATCATCAATAACAGTCATGGCAATAAAGTCTGTGAATGTGAGAAAGAAGCCTTCAAATTTTTATCACGGGAGCACTGAAACAACTTGACATGGAATGCATCAACCATGAGAATGAACTAAATAGCAGGAAATGCCAGATGTTGACATTGCAAAATTAAGTCCACAATTCAATTTAGGATTGAGAGACTTCTTTTTATTTAATCTTTTTATTTATAGCTCATATTGTAGCGACTCACATGAGCTGACAAAATGTTTAACATGAATTTACAAGCCAACTAACCTGGAAAGACACATTGCTAATGTTCATGAAGCAAGACCTCAAGAATCCCCTGCTTTGGAGTTGGTTCAAAAAATATCTATCGTGATCAATACAAACAAGTGCATCCAAAACGTAGAATGCTATTGTTTTCCCAGGTTCACTGCCTTGACTTGCATCCTTTATCACCTGAAGATTGCAACCAATAAAATAAATAGGAAGCAATAAAAGGAACAACTCTAAGGACCAATAAGAGTGAAAATGATAAAACAATGTCTACGTTGATAATAATACAAGGGACAGAATACGAGAGGAACTGTTAGACTTGACAAGATTATATTCGTGTGGGATAAAATTTTTATGTTGTTACCGTTATTTTACAGGAATCGTAGCACAGCTTAGTAGAAGCAACAACCACCAAGTCTTATCTCACTACGTGGGGTCTGCTAGATGGATTCTCTTAAGGAATTCCGTCTATTTTCTTTCAAGTCTTCCAAAAGGTCCAAATACGCAAGATTTTTCATATGCCAAGTCTTTATGATCTTCTCACGACAATTAAATGGCGACCATTCCACATGAATAAGCCACCTCAAATGAGGTTCTCTTATCCTAACCCTAATTGTTGCCACACCAACCTTTTCTCAAGCAGTCAGTCCAAATCATATCTTTCCTTAAGCACCTATCAATCCAACGTAGCATTCTCATCAATGTTCATTTTGTGCAGATCAATGCTTAACCTAGCATTCTGTATCATAAAGCATCATCAACCTTGTCATCACATCATAGAATTTACTTTCGAGTTTAAGTTATGTTCTGCTACCACAAGACAAAAAAGCAAAGGTAAAAGTCTGCAAAGAAGATGGATCAATTGTGAATCGTCAATGAAGTACGTAAGGATCCTAAACTTCCTTAATCATCTGCATTGATGAAGAGCAAAACAGTGGGTTCATAAGCCAAAAAGAATTTCCCCACTCCTAATCATTTCCATAGTGTGTTCATGATAAAGAGAATGCAGAAAGTTCCTTGGGCTAAGATAACGAACACGTCAAAGCATAACAAATGAAATCCATTGAGATTTCTATAAGTCTTCCAATATGCTTCATCTAAGTGGATACAATATGCATTTCAACAAACTTTGTTCCGATTTGAGATTCTCACAAATACATCCTCATAACCCTAGTCGTCAAACAACTACTGACCAGATCAAGGATACTTTGGGCTTCCTTCTTGATGATAGAAAAGTTTGCACGAGCCAATTCCAGCTGCTCTTTATCAAGCTGAAAGAAAACAAATGAAAACTAATCAAGCAGGAACTTCATAGCTCCAAGCAAAAGCTGATCACAAACTCATAAGTGTTTCATCATGAATGTAGAAAGGCAGACACCTTTTGGAGATCCATATCATCACCATCCTGCTCATCAAATAAGCATCCAAGAATTTTTGCAGGAACATCTGGGTCAAGCACATGCTGGCAGTACTGAAAATAACTGAGAAGCAATGCATATTGCCTGGACAAAATATGTGAGGTCAAAGTCCAGTTAACAGCAAAAGAAAATGAAGAAGCAAATCAATTTCCATCAGTTACAACGTACCGTCTCCTCAAGGCTTCCGATGATTCTCTTCGTAACATTGCGATAGTGAGCTTAAATAATATGGAGTGACAAGCACCATTTGACAATTGTTTTACCATGATCATATCAAGACAAGTAAAACCATCAGCACTAAGACTATCAGGGCTCAGAAATCTTTCATCCCGCAGCTTAGCCATGCATGTGAGAGCAACCTATATGAACATCAAAAAAGCTTCTGTCAACAATTATAAAGCCAACTGACACTGAGCTGAAGGTTCGGAGTCTACCTGGCTCAATACAAATGCCATCTTCAGTGAACAGTCTGGAGAGGCTGAAGCACTCAGGGTGGCATCAAGCACCCTGTAATGACCAAAGCAGTTATTAAACTTCGATATGAGTAAAAAACAAGCACAATCATTGATGAGGATGCTCACTGATATAAGTTCTCCGATCGATTATCAAGTAGTGACAATCTTCTAGATGCAGAGATCTACAAAACCAACAGATGGATGCATCAAAACCATATTGGCTAAGAAGGAAAGACAATCCCAGGCATAGTCTTGAAAACTGTTATAGAATATAAGTGCAAAATTTGGAAGGTTTGATTATTAGAAGAGGTGCATCTGGTGTATCCATTATTGCAAAAAGGTCATAGTAGTAAAGGAGATGTAGAGGGAAAGAAGGACCTCCGCAATATGCGACCACCCTGTAAGCATATGAAGTTGTGCAGCTTGTTCCTCGAGATTTTTGTTGTACTTCCATGCCCATCGCAACAACACTTGAATGGTCTCTCTTACTTCGTTTAGTTCAGGTTCACTGCCAAGGCTATTCAACTGAGGATGAACAACATTGAACTTCTGGCACAGCAAGAAACATAAGCACCAGAAAAAAATTTTATCAGCAGAAATAAGTAAAGCCCAGCATTAGGAATAGAAGAGGTTGGGTCTCACAAAGTCACTCTGCCAGCGAATGACTGACCTGCCAGAGCTTGTCACTTAATGAGGCAAGGTCAATCAGGCGATCACCACGCTCGGTGTAATAATAGATTCCACCTTTTTCTGAAGTTGCTGGATTAATGAGTATCTCCTCAGCCTATCATATGTATAATGTCAAATGCAGCTCAGAGGAATAAAAGTCACAAAAGCTATGAATCCAAGGGTCTGAAGACTCACCATAACTTGATATTTTCCACTCGTAACAACCTGAGAAAGCTTTGTCGTGGTATCAGGAGATCTAAACTGGAGAACCTCAAGCAACTCTAGAACCTGAGTTCAGTTCCAGGAAGAGTAAATTATGGTTCACAGTGAATTTAGAGAGAATGGTTGAAAGACTTTTTCCGTTATTATGATAGAACCTCCTGATTGATCATAATGCCATCATATCTAAGATCAGTCGTTAGAGCAATCAAAGATCTTCTATGATCAAACTAAGGAGTGTAACACCGATTTATCGGGCTAGGGTTTCATTTGCACTCAATTTAAAACCCAATTTCAGTTTGAAGCAAATTATGTTTTCAATGATGTCGTTTACTACCCTATTTTTTGGGAAAATTAATCCGGGGAGTTGCATTGGGTAAGATTATTGTTAAAATATTGCGACATATGGTTATAAATACCTTATTTTTATCAACAGCACTACTTCCAATGTGTTCTGCATCATTTTGATGAGCAATGATGTAATCTCCTCCAAGATCAGTAGCTTGCTGACCAAACAGATGAGCAAGGGTTCTCTGGCACACCTCTCTATGATTGGTGCTATCCATGTCAGCAGCATGTAACTCCAAAGCTAGAAGCTTTAGCAGCCACGCTCTCTAGAAACATAAGAGCAGGTTAAACATTGGCATTAAGAAAACAATCTAACTTAATTAACCTTCAAGATTCAACAACCATTATACAGAGACAAAGATATCCAGCATCTGGCAGAAACCATACACTGAGCACTCATTTGGGTGAAGATGTCCAGGACAAAATTTCCAAATGCTAATTAGATCAATGATTCAAAAAATGCATATCATCCAAGCATGTTTTTATGTTGTGCAAGCCACAAGTATATTTTAGATTAGATCCTATCTGTGAATCAGCAAAAAGTACACCAAATTAAAAAAAGGTGTATCACTTGCCTAATACTTAAGGAGCAACATGAAAAGACTATCAGTATATCATAGATGTTTAATGAGGCTAAAACAATTTATCAGGTGTCTGACACTGTTTATAACCATGAAATGTGAGAAACTCCTGATTGATAGCACTTCTAGAATAGTAAGGTCACTTTATGTACCTTGAGTCCATCAAATATATATTGCCATCCACTGAAAATGCAATTTGATGTTGTTGCAATAAACAACACAGAATTAGACAGAAGAAATTTGATGAGCATTTAAGTGCTACCTCCAAAAAATCAGAAAAGGGAAAAAAAAAAGTGACAAACTAATGCGATGCAGAAAAAAGCCTGAACTTCATCAGAGAGAAAAATTCAGATTTCAGCACATGTTAGGCATGATGATCCCGTGGCCTGGATATTCGTGGAACCTCACCACATGAACAATTCAATCTTCACCAAATCTCCTCTAACAACATAATAGTTGGGGTCATAGATCCAAACCTGATGAAGGGAACTAATGCGAAGTGCCTGGTTGCTACTGCGTTTAGGTAGTGGAGCCACACCAATTGTATCCAGGTGCTGCAATGAAGTGCAAAAGTGAGATTCTGAGGGGAAAGGTCAAAAATTTGCAGAGGTAGGACTTTTTAACACTAACATATATACAAGATTAAAATAGAAAATAATCTCACACCTTCACAAAAAACTGGTATCTTTTGATGCTGAGTAATTCCACGGTAGGACCACTTGTAACTGGATCCAAGCAGAGTTCATAAAGAAGCTACAAAAGCAAAAAGAAAAGAATCTAAAACATGAAATTGGAGGTTCTAAACAATGACAAAGTTCTGGCCAAAATTTTGAGTGCTAAGGCATAATTTTTCTCTTTTTGCCACATGGCAAACCAAGATCAAACAAAGCTAACCTGAAAGCCAAATTCATGAAGAAGTGCATTCACATCTGGTTTTTGAAGTTTCTCCAGAATTTCAAGAACGACCTTCAAGCAACTACATGAAAGATCAGAAGCATCATAAATGAAACCAAACCAAGATGATACTAGAAAAAGAAAGAAATGATACAGCATATTTTCCTCGATGTACCTGTAATGAAACTTTGGCTGCAGCATAGTCCGCTCAATAGGGCCGTCAAGATCAAACTTAAGCAGTAAATGTGCAATATTTGGAGCAGGCCGACTGATATTATCAATTAAAACCTACAAAAGATAAAGACAAAAGAAAGGAGAAATTGTAGCTTTCACTTCTTTTTCTAAATAATAAAAGGACTAAGTTACAAAAAACAGCTCTTCCAGATGAAGTAAAACCAAAAAAACAGCAAGACCTGCATTATAAGAACACCAGGATCATTACTGCTGTTCTCTATAATCTGGGACTCCTCTGACCGCAACTCAAGGCAAGCTGCATAATCCTCGACTAGACAATTAGCAGCATTTGATTTTAGCAGTAATTGTACAAGCCCAACCATGCGAGAACTGCCACAAAAAGATAATATTGCAGGTCATTATGAAAGGCAGAGATGCTAATGACAATGCCAACAAACACTGTTGCTTGAAATAATGACTTTCCACCAAACACCCACCACCATAACATTCCTAACCCACTAGGTAAGAAATTCTGGGCTGTTGAAACTCAAACTCTACGGTTCCCTACACATGATTCAGAAAAGTCCATCTAAGCCATTACCCCTACTATGCAAGGCTAGAGTTACACTATAAACTACCACTCAAACATACTGCTACTAATTCCAAATAGAATAAAAAACTCTGAACCAGAAACAATTTGTTGAGAAAGAAAGGAGGATACCTTAAGATGCTCATTATTCTGATAGAGCAAAGCTGAATTTGTGGTTGAAAATCATATCTGACATACTCCAGTAGGGCAGTAACCTGACTATGGTCTTGAGATAGAATAACGTCCAAAGGCTGCAAAATATTAAGGCTGAACAATGAGTTCTGGGTGGCGTTCACAAGATCACAAAATAATTTTAAAAAACTAGTGGAAGCAACAGCTCCTTCATAACGCTAGACTTTTTTTAGTCAAATGCTAACAAAAATCATCTAGACATCCTAGCTCAGCAGTCTCTTTTAAATTTCCCACTTCCCAAAATTAGCTGAGCAAGCACAAGCTTGATGTAGAAAGCTGATAGTCTAGGCTCAGAAAGTACCCATATTAAAGATCCCAAGTAGAGAAGCAAATATCTGACAGTCTTTGCATGCCTCACTAGATGTCTCATCTATTTAAAGCAATCTACCAAAACCGAAAAAAACAGAACATAAAACTAAGTTGCTTTGACATTGGGCTTTTCAATGGTGCCATAGGCATTATGAAACTGAACAAATGTGCAAAAAAGAGAGAATACTACATAAGAAATCCAAAGTTATCACAAGAGGCGGGAAAGTAACCAATTGTATTAAAAAAAAAAGAAAAGGATAGATTCCCACAGATCTTCAGTGGTACAATAAATTACATCCAGGTCATGAATGCCATAGTTTTTATGAAATTGTTAACTAGCACACTTATGGCCCTTGTTGAGATACAGTTGGTAATGAAGGAAAAAAAAACACATAAATTTTTGCTTGATCAGTTTTCTCACGATGCATGAGTTTTTGCATTCTATTAATCGCTAAATATTGGCTTAACCAATGACCTGGATACTTGTAAAAATGCCATAACTTTCATATGGTGCTTACCTAAGTGCCATAACTTTTGATCCGTCATTTGAGTGTGATGACTTTTAAAAAATGTTCACCACAAGTGCCATGCCACGAGAAATTTCCAACACTTGTAGTGAATGTTTCTATGAAGTTATAACATCCAAGTAAGCAATTAAAATGTTATGGCACTCAAGTGAGCACCTTGCAAAAGTTAAAGCACTTGTGTCCTTTTCCCAATCAATGTTTCTCCATTGATACCATGTTAAGATTTTCTGCTTGCAAGAGAGACGAATAGAGAATTAGAAACGACTATAGGGTTACTTAAATGGCTTACGTCAAGAATACATAATAGCAAAGTTGTCAAATTCGCATTTTCACCTAGGGTCGATAAGTCTTTGGCAAAATCGAATTGTAAGAATTCGCAAATTTATTAAATTATTCAAGGAAATTATTCAGTTTCTTTATGAGTTAGTTATAATATTTTGAATAATTAAATTCAGCCATAAAAGCAACTTATATGGTAAATATTCACAGCACAATTAGATTGTTAGGTATAAATCAATGAAAAAAAAATTTCTAAATCTCTTTTCTTTAATAATTTAAGAGGAAAGATTGACGAAATATCGTGACAAAGCAAGAAGATACAACTCCTTACAAGATTACATCTAAAAGAGATAGAATCTCAAAATAGTCATGGATGGAAGATGCATGGAGATGGAGTTGAGTGAGCCAGAGAGAGAGAGAGAGAGAGCCCTTTAATTTTGTGCCCACACTTGTTTGTGAAAAGGCGGTTTACTTGTTTTCTTATTTATTTTGCGTTTCTTTGATTCAGAAATACTGTAATGAAACGAACATAGGAGTTCGTCGCTAGGGGTATTTGCCCAAATAGGATCGTCCAGTTCCTATAGAACCTATCACTAAAATACCCCTAGAGAGGGATAGGGCTAAGCGGAGCGAAAAGGGTTTTCTATGAGATGTGAAATGAAAACTATTAGCCCCACACGAGGTTTGTGAATAGTGATTATTTGATAATGAGCAAGGAATATAAGTGTTTTTGCTAAACAGTATGTATTGAACTCATAATTCATTAGATACTTTCTGTTTTACAAGCTTTTGGGCCTTTTTCAGCTTAATGAGCTTTTCGGCTATAAGAAGCCCAGACCCAGGTGAATCAAATCTGTGTAGAAGAAATCAGCGATCAATTCAAAGCCAGTCAACTAGCAACTTTACTGAGTTTACTGAGTCAACTCCCGATTTTACTTTGATTTTAACTATATAATGTTTTGAAGCAAGTTGACTCGGACTTCATGTTTTGGCCCGTAAAATCATCTATATTATGTGCCAAATCGTGATTCTAACTACCATGCATAACAGCACTATTTACAGATAATAGGGACAATAAAAAAACTCTAGTACCTCATTCCATATATATCCAGCAACGAATTCCTAATTTACCACATAAATATTTTAAAGATGAAATGGGATTTAGGATGCATTTGTTTCACTGAAAACTTCATGATAAATGAAAATATTTCCATGGAAATCATGTCCAAGGAAAATAGTTAGTTTTCATTTTTCTGGTGGTTTAGGGAAAGTGATATCCTTCTTGCCAAAAGGGAAAGTGATATCCTTCTTGCCAAAAGGAAAAAGTCATTTTCCCCCGATGTAAGCTTGTTGTTTTCAATCCATTGACAAAGTTTCTGTAGATCAACTAATTTTCTGTCTTCCAAGCACCAGAAAGTCAGAAAACCATTTCCCAAAAACAGATTTCCTTCAAACAAGTGGACCCTTGGAGTCCATTTGGATTGACTTTTACTTCTTTTTGTTTTTTTTTCTTTTCCTTTTTTTTAACTAATCCAAATCTACAGCCCAACTGAAACTCTTGAAACTTTCACAACACTAAAACGTTGATATGTAGATTCACATGTAATTTTTCATAACTTTCGAAATTATGTAATATTTCAAATTTTGGCTGGGTAAAAGATTACATTTTGCTCTTTTTGAAGTGTAAACAAAGAGGCCCTTGAACAAGAAAATGATCCAGGGTGTAAATACACTAAGTGCTTCAAGCCATATATATGCTTAACATGTTAATAAAAGGCCCTTTAAATAGATTTATTAGAACCAATATATAGTAGTTTAATTCGTTAGAAGCTAAAAACCCTTCCACAATACAATATCAAATCTTGGGATATACACAATTTGACTTTAAACAAAAAATACCTTAAAACTTTCATGACATATAAATATTGACTTTTTGAGATATAAAATAATTTTTTCCATTGTCCTGTTCTGAAAGACAAAAAGTTAAATTTGCTTTAAAAGAGAGAATCTAAAATCTCATAAAATCAAAAGACAGCAGAAAAGTACAGCAAAAAAAAAATAATTAAAAAAAATAAAAATAAGTTGGTGTAGCACCTAAAGTATTAAGTGGAATAACTCACTCAATGTCGAGGTAACTACATCGACACAGGAAATATACTATAAGAATGAGAAAATGGAAAAGGTAATCATGCAAAGAAGGAAGCCCCAAACAAGCTACATCACAAATGCTAAGATCTTACCTGGTATAAGGGACGCCAAAAGTCAGAAAGAATCAGATCCTTCTCCAAAACAAGAACAATAATTTCTAGGCAAAGTTGCACAGCCTTCTCAAGGAGTTGACCATAAGTTTGACTAGTTCGTTCTGCAATAACTGAATTTACTCCAGGCAGAAGGATGCTCATGACATTCCGGAAGACAGTCTTCCCGCTCATAAAATCCTGCTAGAAAAAGTTTGATTAAGAAACTATTCTATACAACATTTGTTAATTTAAGTCATAAAATGAGTGCAAGTTCAAGCAAATACTTCCCCCCCCCAAAAAAAAAAAATAATAATAATAATAACAATAAAATAAAGCAGCATAAAAAATAAAAATCTATCCACTTGCTGCAAAAAAGAGGATGACGTATGAGGAAATTGCAATGGAGGAAGAAGGCACTGAATCAAGCGCAGCAATAAGAACCAAAAGCCAACAATATGTAAAAAATTTCCATTTTATTTGCCGGTTCACTCAACGATGCAATGAAAATGAAGAATTAGTTGCAATTCATAGAGGAAGACACACAGAATCAACCCAACAAGAACCAAAGCCAAGAATCCATCTGAAATTTGTTCTGTTGTGCAAGCAGATCCACTTAACAAGAGTTTTGCTGTTGATGTTGAGCACATTGTTGGAAAAAATTCTAAGAAAACCAAAAGAAAAAATGAAGTGAAGAAACCAACGAAAGGAGACTAAAGCGGAAAAGAAGTGGATGTTGTACTAGCAGATTGAAAAATCACAAAGGAAAACAAAATGGAAGACAGGAATCGAGTTGTTATTAACGATCTTGAAATGAGAAATCTGTAAGGTAACCATTCAGTAAACAATTGTGACTGCAATTTCTCTTATTTGCTCTCAGTTGTTGGGAAGAGCACTTTTTTGGAAGCTATTTAGGAGTTGTTGGCAGTGAACGACAGATCATGCATTATATACAATTCCGGGAACAGATCCACTTAGGGTCGGGCAATTTAGGCATTGAACTATTTTCAGTTGGTGAGGAGCGTTTTCCACAGGCATGCACAATTCACTAGGGCCAATTCCAAGAGGCAATTATGTGATCCTAAATAGGAAACAAAATGGCTGCAGATATCTAAATAGAAGGGAAATATCTTCTCTGCAAGATACAAAATCAGCTTCACTATGGGGATGACCTGACTCATGAGAATATAAAATTTAAATAGTTTCTGATACCTCCGACATTGCGCTCACTTACATTTTTTTTTCCTTCTATTGAAAAAAAATAAAAAATACATAAGCACATGAGAATTATACGATAACCAGATAAAATATGCAACCTAAAGACGATATCCAAGTTGACACAAATAATAGCCATTATGCTTCTAACTGAAAAGAAAAACTAGCACATACTTTCAACAATTCCAAGACCGGTAGCTGAGTCTGAAGCGAAGCAGGCTGTGTGACCACCGCAAGTGATGACGTCTCAATGACACTGACAATATCCTCATCCTTAACTTCATACATTCTTAACATCCTGTGTGATGCATGTCCAGAATATAAAAATTACCATATTTTCTATTTCATTGAAAATCAGACAATAAATGAAGCTTATCAACATTCAAGGAGGATAAAGGGCAGATAATAGGTAGATACACTAGTCTTTACAAAAACAATGTTGTACTAAATAGAAAATGAGAAGAAACGCAAGATTGGTGGAAAAGGGAAAAGGCAGGAAGAAACCGTCGCAAGAAAATGAAAAAGTGACTCACATGTGAAAATGCTGGAGACAAGCAACAACTAGCTGCCATTTCTCATGAGGATCTGCATATGCTCGTTGAGGAAATGGCCCAAATACATGGTCGTATATAAATCTGAAGATCCCAATGAATCTGCAAAAGGAAAAAAAACCACTGAATATCTAATTAAAGTTTTGGCAACAAGAAAATTTATACCGACATTGAGAAATAAGATAACCAGTACCTATGCCCTCTGTCACTGACATCTCGTTCCTCTGAAATGAGGATATTTATCAGGTTGAGAAATGAAACTGTAGATGGATATCTTTCACTTCTTGCTTCAATCTCATTCAACTCAAATTGCATATTATAGACCTGAGGCACAAAACACATGGTCTTCTGTTTAACAAATCAGGCACTTCTTTCAGCCAAGCTTTGTGTGAAAACCTAACTACCGAAAGTGGTATAGCCACTGCAGCCATGTTTGCTTCAAGTGAACCAAAGAACAAATTTCATGAGGGGCTCCACTGTAGAATTCAAACCTAACCATTAATTGCAAGCAATGGGAATGGCCTACAGGTGATACGCCACATGTCAAACCAGGATTGGTCTTTCCTATTTTCCTTGATTTTTTGGTTGGCTTTGCTTCCTCTTTTTTTATG
Organism: Eucalyptus cloeziana; assembly: GCA_014182715.1. NCBI lineage: Eukaryota > Viridiplantae > Streptophyta > Magnoliopsida > Myrtales > Myrtaceae > Eucalyptus > Eucalyptus cloeziana. Next base: position 51,287,703 of record CM024636.1, on the reverse strand, counting down.
TTACCTTTAGCTTATTGATTAATGCACATATCTATATGCAAGTTGGTGATCATTGCATAATGATAGAAATAAGGGTTCCAGAAGAAAGTGTTGGCATGTGATCATACACTCCCATTACATATAGTAAGGCTACAACTTTTGGCTATTTAGGTTAGGTTTAGTGAAATTTAAGCTCATGATAGTAAAACAAAATCCAAGTGTACGCTACTAATACATATCGAAACATGTGAAAAATAATATGAATGACAAAATCCTACGTGGCTAGATACATTGACCATATGGATTGGCATATAGTTGACAAGATAACTCAGTATAACAAAAAATAAATAAATAAAGGAGGAAGAATCTCAATAATCAAGGTAAGTTATAACTGACCGGTCCAACTGATTGTACTGTATTCCTCAAATGAGAACCATCTACTACTGATAGATCAAACTGCTCAAGAAAACTCCAAATTGTATCTCTATGAACAGGAGACACAGGAACAAAAGTAGCTATGGCATTCCGCAAAGCACCCTGTAGAAGTGAACAGAGACTTCATTCAAGGAAAATTAAAAAGCCATGAACAATGGGCTACTTCTGACCTCTAGTCCAAAAAAGTCGCAGATAGAAATGAAGCAGGAAAAACCATGATGACCTTAAGATAAGGCGGAACATTCTCATAACTAAGGAGTTTGAATAAAGGTTCAATATCAGGAAACCAGTTCTTTCTTTCAGTAGGACTCCCATTTTCCATAACCTGAAGCAAAAGGCAAACCAATAATTTCCTGTAGTCAGTACTTCAAAGAGGAGACAGAATCAATCTTTTAAAGATTTTGGCGGAACGTAATCTACAAAATACTTATAATCCAAAGAGTAATCAGTGCTCTCATTCCAAACATAATGACGTATACCGCGCAATCCTCATGGTAACCATTTCAACATAATCAACTCCACTACCAATATTAAAGGAATGTGCCAATACCCCAGAGTGTAATCTATTCACCAAGAAGATATAAGCAAAATTAGGACAGACATGTGCTCTTCAATTTGAAACAGTCAAATAAACCTGACAAATAGAAAACTGCTAGTGGTTTTCATGGAAATCCACATTAAAGGCTCAAACAAAATTTTGTAAAGCGTGATAATGAATAAATTTAAGAGAATTGTGGATAAGCCCAGGTAATAGAATAACTCAATATAGGGGATATGTGACTCTAGACGTGCACCATGGTGCACTTTCCTTATTGGTAACAGGGTCAGAACAGGGAACCAACATGGCAACCTCAGTGTTTTTATAAGAGCTCCAAACCTACTACGAAATGTTTGTTTGAGGTATAGCTACATAACCCCGCACAAGGCCCTGGGGAACCTTCGGGAAGGGCCAAACCAGTCACTGCAACCCCATTGAAGTGCAAGTGTTGTGACCCTCTTTTGAAGGAGATTGGTTCATGCAACTATTTACCCCTTGGGTTCAGACACGACTACTTGGTAAGAGTCAGAAGCCTTAATGTCACAATCTGTGATTCCCACAATCTGACTTGTTCAGGATGAGTCATCAGGGCCACTTGGATTGTACACGCCTACTATAGGGGCACTGATGTAGATATATATTTTTATTATATTTCTTATTTGTGGCATGGTGCAATCTCAAGCATATGTAACATCTCCTCTTCTAGAGGGCAATATGCTTCAAAATCCCTTTAAGGGACTACAACTACTCAACCTTCCTACTCAAGTTCCCACCTTGTCCATTGTTTGCATTAACCACAGGAGTACAACTTTATTCACAAACAACAGAACCATTGCTTGCTTGCTAGCTAACTTATTCAAGAAAGAACTCTGTGTGCTCCTTTGATTTGGGGCTTTTGAGCATTTAAGTCGGTTGGTGTACTACATGCAAGTAGGGACAGTACAAGTCACATACATAGTTGTCAGGATTGAGATTCGAATGTTTCTACAACCCAATTTTCACTGAGTGATCAGGATCTTCTAGAAAAATCACTGACTGTGGACATCGGAGTGGGATTGGGATCCCACATCCAATACAATAATAATGAGACCATCTCATAAGGAGAATTCAGGTTTCTGCTGAAGAAAAATATGAAAATTTGGCCGGATGTCTTTGAAGACAGCAATGAAGTAGAGGCAGAGGTAAGGGGAGTCAAACTTCATCTTCAGGAAATGAAGGGCAATTTTGCTGGGAATCAAGCTTCATCTACATTACTTACCTCAACTTCACCTTCAGTCAAAGGAAGGGCATTTTGCTGGGACTCAAATTTCCAATTGACAAATGCCTTTTCTTTGAATATTAAGACTAGTGAAGCTGCTTCTGTTCTTTGATTTTCTTCCTTCATTTTCTATTCATCCGATTTTTTATTTTTATTTTTGGTCTTTTCATTCAACAGAATAAAGTTTATAGTTGACAACGCTGCTTCTCTTGTTGAACTTACTAATTTAACTATTTGTTTGCAATGTTGTTAAATTCTTTGGATTTTGTTGGAAGCTTATATTAATAGTGAATTCTAGAAATATTTTGTAGTAGTTGTTTTTGAGGGGTGATGTCAATGAATGTTTGTTGGATTTTTATTTTTTATTTTTTTTGGCTGAGTATGAGTATTGTTGTATTAATTTTATGCAAATTACTCAAAATTTTAAATGACATGTTTTATTTGAACAATATAGAATTTATGCTTAAGGTGAAATTAGGGAATGGAAGAATTTGACCATCACCTCTTCTCTATTAGAGCTTAAATTCATTCCCCCCCACTTTAGTGTTTATATCCATGCAATAGTGCTAAACAAAGTAACACTTCAAAATATAGGCCTCACTTTCTTAAACTTGTAGCATCTTATGATCCTCAATCCAGTCATTAAAGACCTTCAAGGACCCTACCCAATATCCCAATCCCGATGGCCCTGGTCACACAGTCCTTAAACAGGGGCAATCAGTTGGGCTGTGACATCTAATTACTCTGCTACCATGCTAGGCGGAGGTGCCCCATACATGTACAACTTTTTGGAATGTAAGTACGTTGGAGGCTACTGCTTTTAGTGTTTGCTTAAGTAGATGAATATTTACCCTTCTATAATTTCTGGCCAAAGAGATTATTCCTTTCCCTAACGCAATAAATGTATCTTAACTACCCTGCCATGGATATTGCAGATTAATGGAGAATTGGATCTTAATGAAATGGGAAAACATGGTCCTACAGGCAACAATATCGCACATGCATGGGCATCAAGCCCACAACCACACTCATGCACACACATGTACACGCAAAAGTGCATGCATGCCTACAGCAAGATACCATAGTTCTTGTTCAATTACACCTATCTATAAATGCATTCAAAAATAAATATCTAAAAGATTAAGAATGAATTTACTTAATAGAGCATGTTCTTAAGAAGTTTCTTATTAAATTAATTACGACTAGCCATCAAAGGAAAAAGATAACGCTACTCCAAAATTGCCCTGCAAACTCAACCGCTGAAATGAGAACCCTATTTAGCAGATTTTTGGACATTTAAAAGAAACCAACCTTTTGAAGAACATTCAAGTATGCAACAAGGGCTTTTGCATCCCCCTCTTGAAACTCAGGTACCATCGCTCCAGTAGTTAGGAGAGACTGCTTAAATTTTTCAGCATAGATATTTAAGCAATCAAACAAAGTGCTCCACCCAACTGAACGGAACGCTTTGCCCTGAAGTAACTCAAAAACCTTTGAAGCACCTTCCTGGCTAGAAGCCTGAAGAAAATACCAGTTTAGTGACTACTGCATTGGGTCAAATGCGGGAATGCACAGATGACACACTATAATACATATGACATACTAAGCATAGACAAGCTCTTTTAGCATTGAAGGTACCTAATTTTCTCTTAAAGATAAATTCACCGCAATGCCCTAAAAAAAAGAAGAAGCATGACATACCAATGTACTTAACATTTTTAAGAAAGCAACAAGTGTTTGAATATTGGTATGGTCCTCTCCAGCAAAAGTAACGAACGTCCACAATACATCATTTCCAGCCAACAGCTCTGGTTCCCTCTGATCCAAATTAAGATAAGAAGATGGTCATAACTAACTTAAAGAAAATACCATCATAAAGAAAAGGATGACAGAGCAAGTATGATTAATAGCAATAGCAGGGAATAGCTAACCTATATAGAGATGCATAAAAAGAGCCTCAAGTGCCAAAGCTATATGTAGACATGCAAAAGCAAGACTTCAAACTATCTAAACATAGTAAAGCACACATGTCCCTTTGTGACAGGTTGCACCTTCTACTTTATGTACGTGAAAAAGAAAGATAGATTCAAAACTGAATAACTACATAGATTTACAAAATATGACTATTTAACATGTAAACTTATAAAAACATTAGTATTCCTGAACAATTTGACCAGGTAAATGCCTTGCACTTGTTGTCAGATAGAGAATGTAAACAGCTAAGTCATTTCTGACTTCTCAAAAACAGCTACGTGGATTCTTCTAAGATCTGGGCAGATATGATTTGCCTTCTGGAAGCACAATTCTAAGGGGAGAAAAGGAAATTTAAGTAGAAAAGGCTAAAGAAATTAATGGACACCTGTGCTCTACAATCATTAGAACAAACTTAATCATTTTTCAAATCATTACGAAATTCTAAAAATACGTAGTATTAAAAGCATCAGCTTTTTCTTCTCTCTGACTCAAAACATGTGCAGAATTCAGCTAAAATATAAACTGAGACTTAAAAGTCTTTAATACAATCAATATATAGTCCTGGAAGTTCCACAGATTCATGGCCTATATTCTTTGCTGTATTGATTTATTTATTTCTTTGAGCACTGTCATTAATTCAGAAGCTTAGCCGCACCCTCCAACAAGAAAGATATGAATTTCCATTGCTGAGAGGATCCAAATCCACTACGGGAGGTGGGCTTTGAGGCCCTTGACAACTTGTTGATGCTTGCCTCTAGTTTGACATGATAAGAAGATTCTAACAAGGAAGAAATTCTCCTTATGCTGTCCTTGAACAAGCAAGAGAACATTATACAGTTTCCATTAATTTCATAAGTAATATTATTAAGCGCAGGATGTTCCCCAGCAATTCATCTAGCTAAAGGCCTGCAAAACTAACCTGATAAATCTCACTGACAAACTCCAAAAGAGATACAAATGGTACAGGACCAAATCCAATGGCCTGTTCAGAATTCAGGTTCTTATCTGCAAAAGTATCATGTGATCCAGCTGTTCGGTAAGGAATAAGCATGCTCATGGCCTTCTCCTTTGCTTCTTTTACCTGAATAGGAAGATTCAGATTGAGTGTCGTAGAAAGATCAGCATTGATAATTAGCTGTAGCACCATCTAACTAACCTTGTCTCTGGCAAGTGGGTGAGACAAGAAGCAAGTGATCAGCTTGTGTAGGTAGGCATTATACATGTAGATCATGTCCTCATCATCATTCTGCAGTAATTGTCCAATATCAATAGGGGAAAACAAAGAAAGAGAACAGACTTATCACACCCAAACAAGCAACAAGATGTAGGTATAAATCAAAAGAAATGGGTGGTCTGGCCATCATCAATCATTCTATTCTGCCAGAAACAGACAACAAAGCAAAAAAAGTAATAATTTCTTTAGTGCAGCAAGTATCAGGATCCCGAAAAACCACTTCAAGATATGTAATGCATTTAAAAATGCCACTATGCAACAAAGTGCCTAACAAAAGTACATCTAGGTATCTGGCCATATTCTCAAGACATGAGAAGCAAATGCCCAAAAGACAGTCACAATAAGAAAACCAGTCTTAAGAGCACTGAAGAGAGGGAAGATAATATATAAGTAATACAAACACATCCAGTCTCGAAATGCAAATTTTATAATCCTTGCGCATAACAATATTGCAATGGTCATGTAGATTGAGCAGTATAGCACCATGCAATAAAATCCAAGCACCAAAGACAACAACAAAAGCACTAGTAGACATGAGAATTAAACTCCAAAAAAATTAAAATGAGAGAAAATGCTGCAGGTTTATAGTCATAATACTTGTCTTGGTCCAAAAGTTGACAAATCTCACAGCCTAGGCACCACAAGCAGTATAGCAGACATGAAATGAATCCAGGCACCAAAGATATCCAACAAGAGCACTAATTGACATTAGAATAAAACTCCAAAAGAAAATTACAATGAGAGAAACTCCTTAAATTGTCTACTTAGATAGCAAAGTAGAGATGGGATATGAGAAAAATGCTGCAGCTTCACAGGGGATAGAAGTTGTCTTGTTCCAACTGGTGAAGCTCACAGCCTCAGCACACTTTTTTTTCCCTTTTTGAATAAAAGATAGAATTTCATTAAGAAGATATGAAGCTGTACCACCCCCATACAAGACGGCTTCAGGTAGAAGCCATCCATATACAAAATTATGCAGAAAAGACCGTTTCCAACATTTCCAACAAACTAGATGTATGAAATTGAACTTTCCTGCTATACCAAAAGTGAAGAGTATGCAACCAATTATCACTAAGGCCCCGTTTGTTTTCGTTTCTTTTTTCTGTTTTTAAACAACTTTTTTGTTTTTTTGTTCCTAGGAACAAAAAAGAAAGAAAAAACGCGTTTGTGTGCATTTTTGTTCCAAAATTATTTTTGTTCCCTTAGAAACACATCTGGAACAGAAACAAGAAACAAATTTTTTTGTTTCTTGTTTCTGGAACAAAATTTAGAAACACTTCTTTTCTTCTTCTTTTTTCTTCTTCTTTTCTTCTTCTTTTTTCTTTCTTTTTTCTTTGGCCGGTCGCCGGCCTCGGCCATGGCCGGCAACCGGCCGTCAAGGGCCGGCGACCTCGCCGAAGCGTCACCGGCCCCCGGTGAGGCCGAGCGTCGCCGGCCCCCGGGCGAGGCCGAGCTCGCCCGGCGGCCGGCGAGGCTCGGCGTCGCCCGGCCACCACAGTCGGTGTCGCTGGCGATGGCCCGGCGAGGCCAAGCCTCGCCGGCCGGCCGGGCGAGCTCGGCCTCGCCGGATCCGGGCGAGCCTCGCCGTGGTTGGGCAAGGCCGCCGGCCCTCGTCGGCCGGTTAGGCCATGGCCGAGGCCGGCAACCGGCCAAAAGAAGCAAAAAGAAAAAAGGAAAAAGAAAAAGGAAACAGAAAAAAAGGAAAAATAAATAAGAAAATAAGAAAGAAAATAGAAAAAATAAAATAAAAATATTAAAAAATTAAAAGAAATAAAAAAATTATACAAATTTACCAAACGTGTTTCGTTCATTTTTTATTAAAACAAGTTTACCAAACGCATCTTTTTGTTCAAAAATTATTAGAATGAAACACTTTTTTCTATTTTTGTTCCCTAGAACAATTTTTAAATAGAAACGTTACCAAACGCACCCTAAAAGAATCCAAATGAGGATTCAACTACTTGAAATGCCTTTTGTTCTTCTCTCTCCAAACGAGCCAGAAAACAAGGAGAGAAATCACCTTAGCAATCATTTTCTTTCCAACAACGAACTGAAAGTCCCTCTCTAAGCCCAAAGTTGATTCACACAGGCCTTGGAATACATGCAGTTCTCTTAAAAGCATAAGGAGCTAAATGACAGGTCAACTACCATCTGAAGCCAAAATTATCACATAGGTGGCTCATCAACAATGGACCTGTTCTAAAAACAAAGAAAAGCCAAAATTATCACTTCTTGTGGGTCCCTTCCACTTTCAAACCTCTCATTACCAAAGGTTTCTTTCCAGTTGCTTTCAATCCACCAATAAAACCTCTTTACAAAAGTATTAAACACTCCAATTATAAAGTTTGTAAAGTTGACAATCAACATTCACATTCCTACCTACTTCAAAGAATGACCTTGACTGAAGGAAACTTAAATGTAAATCAGAGTGAAAAGACAACTACAATACCTGATAGGCTGCAGTTCGAAGAACATTGTCCAATAATGACTGGAAAACGTTGTTCTTGAAAATTACTTCTAAGCAAGAAAAAATCTTCTCCAAATCATTTGATGAAGCATTTCGGACATGCTCCCTAGGAGTAACCGTATCTTGAATCAGCATCAAGTGTACAGCCCAAGCAAGTCTCACACCACCAAGAAAAGTATCGACATTATTTCCGGAAGTCATTACCTACAGCAAGCATGAAAATGAACAAATTGCTTACACTTCATACAGATCAAAAAATCACTCAATTTTTGGTCTTACAATCTCATGGAACTCATTTATGAACGAAGCATCATGGGACAAGATAGCTGCTTTATCAGGTACTGCACTCAAAGCATCCGATATGAAAGCAATTACGAGTGAGAAAATAAGGCTAAATGCGATCTGCAAAAACAGCAGAAAATTATCAGTAGGTAATATAGTTTTACAGAATGCCTTCCGTCTCCAGAAAGATATTAACCTTAAAAAAATTGATTCCATAGGAAAAACAAAAACCACAATTGCTTTCATCAACCACTATATATTAACATACCTGCTGCTTGGTGGTGGAACTATTCTCATTGAGTTCAGCAGCACTGTCTTTCAAAATAGAATAAATATCCTTGACTTCCTTGGCACCTAAAAAATGGGCATTTTAAGTGCTCTTTTATTTAAGTATTCTAGAAGTAAAGAACATAAATTTCCTACGCATGACATTCTTTTAATTATAAAAAGAAATTTTAATTGATATGGCACCAAAGAAAGCCTTCGCTATACAAAATTCATCTACAACCTATGTATCCACTAACACTGAGGTCATTGCAAGAAGTTGTTTCCTCAGCAGCATCTACCCTCTCTAAAAGACGGAAGGTCCAGCATACAAGCCTCAGACTTTATCATGGGACAGGCAAAAGGTGCTTCCCACGCGAGCCACTAGCCATTGTCTTACATGACCAAAAAAGCTCTTAGATCAATTGCATCAAGTCTGTATCATACTTAAATCGCATTAACGGTCAAGTATCAAGACTCCTTATATTAGATTCCCTCAAAAAGTCTCATTCTACACTCCTATCTAAAACCATTGAAATTACAGAACTATCATAATCTAAAAGGTTTCCTGGAGGTACCTAATATATAGGGTCAAAATTGTGGAACATATGAGTGAATATAGGTTCCTGAGTATAGGATTATACTCACCGAAATCACCTTATACCCAAGGCATTGGACCATGTTCCAGGTCCTGCTGTAACATATTCAACTAAAGATCAAAATCTCTAGATCCATAACTCACTCTTAAATTTGACACTCCAGATACCATATCCTAAATTTAATATCCATCACTTTAACTTGATTGCTTTTCACTAGCTATTTTTCCTCTTAAAGAAAAATAATCTCATTTCTTATCTTTAACTGTCTGATATCTTTAAATTCAAGAACTTACTATTTTATTAACTATTGTGAAGTATTGAAGTCATAAAGTGTCACTATTTCAATGTAGATGATAAAATCTAACCATTAATTGATCGGTCATTGTTTCATTAGAAAGGTGGTCAATGTCATGCTCCAAGAGGTCTTAGGTAGATTCCAAGTTCCAAAAGTGGAAATATTATACCAAGGGTGCTCGTAGGGTAGCTTTGCATGACAAAATTTAAACTACAAGAATTTTAGTCTGGAACCATCAATATTCTGTCAATCCTTGGACAACAAAAACCATTCCCAGGAAAGCTACTCAAGAAAGCCAAACAAAATAGTCTTCATTTTTGTCCCAACATACCAACATAAAAATAGATATAGGGAAATCTTCTTTCCCTTTCTAGACCTCCAACTACCCCCTCCAGTACCTCTACTTCATCCTCAATGAACCTACAAAGACCACCTATACAAAAAATCAAAGATGTCCCCGTCAAGGTAGCGAACATACTCTACAAATTCTAGTCCTCTTCCCATCTACTTGATGTTGGAAGAATAACATGCAACTGCTTTTCAAAAGCAGGATAGTAAAGGTTGAAATGTGTGAAAACTTGGTTAGGACTTAGGAATGATCAAATTGTCTATATATTGAAGGCTGCACCAATTGATTTTGAATTTCAAGTAAGAATCTTTTGAAATGAACCAGAAAGATCTAATGAAGAGCTCCCAATGCTAAGATCTGGAGAAAGTAGTCCATTGCAAATAACTAACTCTAACAATCAAATACAGAACTCTAGCACTCCCTTGCACTCCTAAAGAATATCTAACACAGCCACAAACAGGCTATCATCCTGGGAAAAGTACCGCCAAGGCATATATTCAATTGCAAACGATCATTAGAGATCCAATTATGTAATCGATTTGCTGTAAAGTGGGTGTTGCAGAAGTCAGTGGAGGTTTAATACAGCATGAGGATCAATAATTATTCAGGACCGGGTGATTATCCTATAGAATGTGCAGTATTTCAACTTCTTGAAACAATATAACAACCGGTTCCTTGCAATTAAAATCTTCAGAGAAACTCCAATTCTTAAAATACTATTCAGTCTTACCCAACACACAGTATGATGCATATTCAGAGAGCTCACGGGGTACCAATTTCAAATATCTAGCTCATAGTACAAACCACGATTTAATCTCGTATCACAGAGGTAACAGACAATTATAGGACTCAAACAGGAGAAAAGCTAGCCAAGACTTTAGCCTTTGTGATTCATCAGCCCTTTGAATACCTCCTAAATTATACAACTTCGAAGAAACCTGCAGACATGAATGGCTATATTCACATCTAATGATCTGACCTCTTCCCCTTGAGCATATGCAGATGATCCATCAAATTAATCAATCCAATCCCCCTTCAAGAGATACCTCACTTTCCCCAGCATTGGCTTTAATTTATTCACTCTGATTTAGCCCGGTAAATGCAGGTCTGATTTCTCAAACCAACTGATAGGTAACAAACCAGTAAAACTTCACAGAACCCAGAACTCGGGAGTGAATACCAGGTCCGGTTAAACCTGGGAACGAGCCAAAACCAGCCTGGTCAATTCCAAGCCATTCCAGGGAAAACTGGTTCAATTCCCGACTCCAGGATCCTATATCTAGGACCGGTTCAGTTCCCAGGCCAGTTCCCAAGTTGAACTGGTCTTGAACCTGTTTTGAAGCCTCTTTTAGGGAAAAAAAAAACTTTTGCAACCATCAAAATTTGAACCATGGAATTTTTTTGTAATGAAACGGCGCAACTTTATATTTTTTGACAAAAATTTTTAACATAAGAATGGACCAGTTTGCTTCTTGGTCCCACTTTTGGAATTGAAATTTGGGGTCATAGGGTTGGTTTCCGGTTCTAGGCCTGGAACCAACCCACCACCTTGTCCAAGAGAAAACACAATCCAACTGAAGTTTCTTCTAATTTTAGATATCTGGCTGGCAGCCAAAGTTTAAGTCACTTCCACAATCCCTATGCAACCCCAAGGCGCCCTCCCCCCCTTCTTTTTCCCTCCTCTCTAAAATGCAAACTGGCTTTTCAAATCTTCTCAGTCAAGCGGTATACCATCTTTACACTAGGAAAGAGAGTAAAAGACAAAGAAAAATAGTTTTCAAAGAAAAAATCTAGAGCAAGGATCTTACTAAGGAAAATTCATGGCTAGATAGGAAAAGAAGCATTTACCTATTACAGAGAGGGTGTGATTTGATTTTTATTTTATTTTTTTAATAATCTTTCTCTATTTTATTTACCACTTTTCCTTCAGTCATAGAAGAAAGACACATGATTCGGGATTAAACAATAAATATGCTGCACAGATATCAAAACAGAAAGAGAAATGAAAACAAGGATGCAGAGCTTTTGATCCGCAAATTCTATTGTATATCTACTTGTACACAAACAGCCAAATCTCACAAATGTCTACCATCTTACTTGTTCGAACAATGAGAACAGAGAGGACAAGACAATGTCCAATAATGAGTCTTTCCCTGCAAACCACAGCTGCCCGCTCTACAAGAGCCCCCCTAGAGTCTAGAATATAGTGTTCACACTGTGGACCACCAAAACCAGCAGGCTCTTCCCGATTGAGTTCCTAGCATGAAACTCAGCAATTTAGCTTGTTAACTCAGCAGGAACAGGATATAAAAGAGTTAGGTTACATAGCACTTAAATGTTTTCTTTCAGGACTTCCCCACACTACCTAATGAACTCATATCAATTAAAAACCAAAATCCTTAAAGACATTACAGCAGCAATGGCAAAAGAAGAATCTGCTACTTAAGCATTGGTTAGCAGAGTGATTTTGCACTAATCAGGTAGGTTGCCATATATCAGAGCAACACAAAAGCCAAACTTAGAGAAGTAATCATTCCAGTGAGCTGCCTATCTATGATATGTAAGGCAATTCTTTTAGTGGGCATTTCACATAGCTTGGAAGACTATGCAGAATACAAATATCCTGCCGTAAAGGTTGCCACCAGATTTTGTAGAGAATTGTTGAAAAGTTTCACCAACTGAAAAAAGAAAAATACCAGGAAGGAAAAATAATACAGCAGTTGACCTTGATGTTATTTTCAACTGTATAGAAGCCGTAAACACCAAATGGAGATCGACTACCTCACATTTAAGAATTACAGGAATGAGGACCATTATAAAACTGATGCATTAGGAACTCATTAGCAGCAATTTTTGGGGTATTACTGGGTTAGGTTAAAGCCAAAGGTGCAGAAGTTACAACTCATAGGCCAGATAACACATTTGTCTCAGTTTGTAACAATAAAGCTTGTGCATTTTCCATCAATCTTTTTGAGTGAGAAATGCAAAAAGTAGAGATATATTAACAATGGTATTGCTAAAGCTACCATGACGTCCACAAAATTGGTTCCTTTTTCCAATCTGTGTAAAAGTAAACTCTGCAAATGTATGACCAACCTTTTCTGCAATTGTTCATTAATGAACATTGCAGCATCACATCTTTTAGTCTATTCCCTCTGACTATTAAAACCCTTTTAAAATGAATGACAAACAATAAGCATTAGAGGCAGAGAGTTTGGGTTCAGCTCCTTCTAATATAATTACACCAAGCACAACCAATATTCTGTTGGTTTGACCCAAGAAAAAATCTCCCATTGTCTCTCTGTAAATAAATCCAGAATGTCATCAATTGAGCATCCCTTCTTTGCATGTTCTTATCTTTCTCCTTTAGACTCGACCAAGGAGAAAGACATCTAAACATATTTATTTTTCACAAACTTAAAGGTGACAATTGCAATGCTCAAATCATAATTATCATAATAGTTTAATGACTTATGTGAGTTCCACACCAAGACTAATTTATGTGAATTCCCTGCTTAAAAAAGGAAGACATGCATCAATAGTTCAACTAATGAAAGAAAAGGAGAAAGAAAGCAAAAACAAGTCAAAGAACAAAGATGTAAAGAAAGAAAGGATTGCTCGTTTATTTGTTGACGCATGGCATCACCACACAAGAGGGTAAGACGATCAAGTGTTTAGAAGATGTTTCACAAACATATGGAAAATGCAATGATATCTATTTTTTATCAGTAAGAAATCCTTTAAATCTATGATCTTACTATAGCTCAAAAAAGCACAATAAGAAAACAATTTGAATCTACTGCATCTCATCGAGCAGAAAATATAGCAACCGTCCACCATTCCAGAGTCACGGACCCCAAGTTGCAACACAACATCAGCGTTTCATTTTAATCTCCAAAAAGGAGGAAACCCGCAATATCAAGAATTAGTGAGAATTGAAACTGTATCACAACACACAATAACCAACAATAGATCACACAAACAAAAACATTCAGTGACAGTGAAAGCGGCATATAAAACCCTTTCACATAAAAGGAAATAGCAAATTCACTTCAAATCGCACAAAGAAATGTATCCTTGAAGACTCTGAGGTACTAACCTTAATTAAAGAGATGAACCGCTGTCTAAGACCGAGATTTATAAGTTCTTCCAGGTACTTCTGAATGTCAGCTAGAATATCGGGTTCAAATCCTTGATCTAGCACAACAGCCTGAAAAGGGAATATAAGGGATAAGAGTTTCAAGTTATGACAAAAAAGAAAATTCTATATAAGAATGAGAAGGTACCCTCAAGAGCGTATATAAGGCTGTCATCCGATCTCTTCTCTCAGTATACCAGAGTCCAGCCGCAAGACGCAAAATTTCTAGGGGCTCTCTTCCCATTAGACCCCACTAGGAGTGACACCCGAAGTTTCCAGAGCAAGCAGTTGGGACATCACATAGATATCATTGCCAACAAAGTTACCAAAACAATTAGGCAGAACAATAAAACCAAATTGGTAAGAATATAACCACAAATGCAGATTGCATATAAAATTAGTCAAAAAGAGACTGAAGTATAAAGAGGTGTACGAACACTACCTCCTGATTGGCCGAAATAAGCAATCGAACACACTCCACTTCATTTAGGTGAAGATCATCACTCAATTTCAGAGCCTATTCATTGTCACAAAAACAAAATCAAATTGCATTCACGCAACAGAAAAGGAAATGGCAGGATTGCGTCATGTATAAGAAAGTAGATCTATCTCTTTATGTATGAAAGATCATCTAACTATAGATAGCATAATACAAAGTGGATCAATGATAGGACAATCAAACGATGCGCCAAAAACTCAAACTTCTCCATCACTCAGAGAATTCAATAGACCCAGAAAGAGTTTACATGTAATGCAATTCTGAAGACTGCAATATAAAAGAAGCCATTCCTCACATAAAAAACAATGGATGCAGGGGAAAGACTACCTTAAAATGAGACAGGCGTTAACCCACCTATCAATCATATATTAAAACCAGGTTAAGAAAAAATAAAACACAAAATCATTTACAGCCCAAAAGATGAAGCAGAGAACATAACTACAAATAGATCGTTCCCGTAACGAGCAAAATAAGAACTTCATGAGGAGAGAGTATCCAACAATCGCATACAGGAGAGAGGAGAAAATCAGCACATTCATAAGAAGATCCCCACAAAAAAGTCCTGCCTCGGTAAGTCATTTCGTTTACTCAATTGGTTTCTCCTATTCTCCATTTCAAAGCCAACCAAAGTCGAAGTAAGAATATTCAAAATGCAGGACAAAAAAATTAAAACAACACACTGCACGAAAAAGTTTGCTGCAACCACAGCCAATAGCAGCTTACAATATGAACATCCTGATCGTCCAACGAGATTGGCGAGGAATCCGGCAGCCTCACTTCTTTCGCCTGAACCTGCGCTCGATCCGATGGCTTCGGAGGCTGCAGAAGCCGAGAATTCAACAAAAAACAAAAGGCAAACAACAAGTCAGTTCCATTAGACGATACACGGAAGACCAAACGTAATCCCAACACAGCATCAGAAACTCGCGCACGCAATCGACGAGCGTCACTATCACATGACCAGTGGCACTATGAGCCTACACTAGATACATACATACATACATACATACATACATACATACATACATACATACATACACACCACACTCAAAAAAAAAAAAAAAAAAAAGTGCTTCCTTTTTCCCTCGAGAGATCAATCAAACATC
Organism: Eucalyptus cloeziana; assembly: GCA_014182715.1. Taxonomy (NCBI): domain Eukaryota; kingdom Viridiplantae; phylum Streptophyta; class Magnoliopsida; order Myrtales; family Myrtaceae; genus Eucalyptus; species Eucalyptus cloeziana. Next base: position 51,272,286 of record CM024636.1, on the reverse strand, counting down.
AAATTCTCGCACAAAATCTCGTCGGGCCAAGCGCGAAAGGCAGGCAAACAGGCGATTCCAAGAGGAGGAGGGAGGGAGGGCGGTACGGGATAAGAGAGCAGCGACTGGAGGGAGGGGTGGGACTTGCGGAGGGCGTGCATGAGCTCCACCCGCTGTGCGGGCGTCGGAGGCGACGGGCCGAGCAGCGCCGACTCGATGACGGAGAGGAGCTGCTTCGCCGACGACATCGCCGGAGGAGAATGGGGGAGAATTGGGGGGGGGCCGGGCGGGGAAGAGAATCGCCGGCGCCGATTCCGACGGGGAGAAGGAGGGAGGGAGTTTTTCAGCTGCGGATCGAGCGGTGCGGATTCATGTGGCCATCGGATTTAGGGCTCGAAGGCGGGAAAAAAGTGTGGGGGAGAAGAAAGAGGAGAGAGTGTGATAATTTGATAAACCACCCCCCCCAAAAAGCCCTAATGGAACTTAAGGCGCTCATGTTGCTCTTTAAAAAATAATAATAAATAAATACCACAAAAAAATTCACAAAAATTTCAAACTATAGTAAATTTACCCTTTACTTAAATCTCAAATTAGTACACCTATGATAAATCTATCCACTATTAGTTTCTATTAAATTTTATTATCAAATTGTTGAATTTGATTAACATATGATAGTTAACGAGTGTATTAATTTAGGGAATTACCTTTTGTTTGTCATATACTTATCAATTTGTGCTTTTGTCAAGGGTAGAAGGATCAATGATAACATTTTTTTGGCCCAAGAGCTCTTTGCTGGCTTCCACTTAGACTCTCATTTGCCTAAGTGCGCTATCAAGGTGGATTTTCAAAAGGCATATGACACAGTTGATTGGGATTTTCTTGAATTAACACTTACAGCGTTTAGTATCCTCGCCTGGATGACTAAGCTTATTATGGTTTATGTGCACACTTCGAAGTACTCCATCTCGGTCAATGGGGAACTTCATGGCTTCTTTTCCGGTGGTCGAGGCCTTCAATAGGAGGATCCTATGTCACCTTATCTTTTTACTTTAATAATGGAGGTTTTTTCTGGGATTCTTAGCTCCCACGCCTTGCATTCGGACTTCAAGTTTTTTTGGAGATGCAAAACTCTGAAGCTCTCTCACCTTTTCTTCACAAATGATGTATTCTTATTCTGCTAGGTGGATTGGGCGTCGGTTTCCTTGTTAAAAAGAGGGCTGGACATCTTCTCTTCTTGGAGCGGTTTGAGACCAAATTCAAATAAGAGTGAAGTCTTCCTTGTAGGCGACTCCCCTTCTCTTCGGAATTACATCCTTATGGCCCTTGGGTTTCAGGAAGGAAAGTTGCTGTTGAGGTATTTGGGGGTACCGATCATCACTAAGAGGCTTAGCAAAACGGATTGTATTTCACTTGTTGATCGCATCACAACCAGAGTCCAATCCTAGCCCAAAGATTCCTTTCTTTCACTGGAAGACTTCAACTAATCAATTCTCCACTCTATCCAAAGCTTTTGGGCCAGTGTGTTTTTTCTTCCTTGTTTTGTGTTAGATCGCATAGAACAAATCTTGAGGCAATTTCTTTGGAAATGCCCTTCCCTTGGGGTTGGGGGGGGCGGGCGCCAAAGTCACTTGGGAGGAAGTATGTCTCCCCAAGGTTGAAGGAGGTTTGGGCATTCGCAGGCTTCGTGACTACAATAAAGCTGCGATGCTCAAGTATATTTGGATCATTTTCACAGATAAGGAGTCGTTGTGGTGTATATAGATCCACACAACCTTCTTAAAGAAAGAGAATTTTTGGGTTTCTCGCATCCCCTTTGTTTGTTCCTAGGCTTGGAAAAAAATTCTTCACCTAAGGCGGGAATTTCGATCATCCTTTTCCTGGGAAGTTGGTGATGGTTTCTCGGTTTCTCTCTAGTTTGACCTTTGGCACCCGAGAGGCCCGCTTCACCTGTTCTTACCAGATTCCTTCATTGATAGTTTGGGCTTTTCCAAACAAGCCACGTTAGCGGATCCTTTCGCCCCTTATGGTGGTGACCTCAGGACTCTTTTGGAAGCTAGAGATTATTCTCTTCCGGTTCTCTCTCATTCCCCTATAGATTTACCTGGATTGGGTGCTCTTATGGTGCTTTCTCAATAGCCTCGGCTTGGGAAATCATTAGGAGGAAGAAGGATTGTGTTCCTTGGGCTTCGCTTATATGGAACAACTCTATCGCTCCAAGATTTTAGTTTAATCTTTGGTTGTTAATTAGAAAACACTTACCCACACAAGTTCTCCTCCTTTCTTATGGCATAATTAACGATGGTTTTTGTGCTTTTTGTAATTCCAGGCCATATTTTGTTGATCACTTGTTCTTTGATTGTCGTATCTTGACTAGCCTCGCGTATTTTTGGGCTGCGAGATGTAATCTTCCATGGAGAAACAAATCCTGGTCGGAGAACCTCTCTTGGGCTTTGAAATTCCTTCCTGGTAAGGATTTTCTCCACTGCGTCGCCCGTTTCTCTTTTGGAGCCTTATGCCACCTGATTTGGAAGAAGCGAAACGGCATTATCTTTCGTGGGGAGACCTTGGAGTTGGTGGCTTTGAAGAACTATCTCATCAAAGTGGTCAAAGACAAGGCTCTCACTTTCAGTAACTTGGTGGACAACCCTAGGAACAAGACACTCCAGCAAAGTTGGGGGCTCGATTCTTCCATCTTCGCCAGTCCTCAATCCATTGTTGCATTCTCTCGGTTCGGGTAGAGTGCTTATCCTCATTTGCTGCTGCTCGTTTAGCTGGCTGGTGTTTGTCTTTATCTCCTGAAGACAGCTGGTCCTTATTCCCTCTTGTCGGGTGGTTGTTTTCTTTTGGCTCTTTTGCCTGGTTTTTAGTTGTTTAGTTGGTCTCCTGGTTTTCTTGGGTGTTGTCTTTTTACATCGGCTCCCTTACACTCTTTTTGACCTTTGTCTCTTTGAGTGTTTGTTTTGGCGCCGATCTTGTGTACAGTTGGTTTAAGCTCTCAATATATTCTTACCTTTACCAAAAAAAAAAAAAAAATTTGTGATTTTTCTTGGTATTAATCAAATTTAACAAAAACTAACCGAGAGTAAATATATCGCAAATGTATTACTTTGGGTTTTTTTTGTGGTTAAAAAATTAATTTCAAGTAAATTTATCATAGATATATCGATTTGAGATTTTTGTTAACATTAACCCTTTTTTAATCACGTTATTGGAATCACTTTATTTGTGCATTTAAATCCTTCTATCAATTGCCATTAGAAACTTAGTCGGGTGACTAAAGTTTACTACATAGGATTAACATGACATAGGAAAATATTTTCCAAATTATTTATTTTTCATAAAATAAACAGAGCCCGAGCTTTGGTATTTACAGGAATCGAACTGGAGATCCAACTCGCTTCTTGAGGAGTCCCATCCTCTCCTTCAGATTACCTTGGCGTGGACAGGAGACCAACTTGAAAAGTTAGTTGCTATACTTGAAGTTCGCTTATGATACTGAAGTTGCTTCTAAGTTACAGACGTCATTGCTGCCTGTAGTAATTGACCATGTCGAGAAAAAGCGGCGTTCCAGCACATGAAATTTATGTTCGAATCTCTTTCTTCATACGGACAAAAAGGAATGATTTCTGAGAAGCTTATCCCGTGCTTGTAAATCCATAAAACTGTGGGGGGAAAAACTGCTTTTGCAATAAGCATCTTTCCTTCATGTCTGTCAATCTTTCTCGTCTGATGAAGCGCAGTATCGGGAAAAGAACGAGGGTTAGAAATGCTGTCATGCAGTGGCGAAAAGAAAAAAGTTAGTCGTGTATACCTTCACCTTTAGTGCACACCATTACAGTTGTTTATAATGCTTCTGTTGTGTATACAAAGAATTGCAAAAGTATAGTAAACAGCTCATGTGCAACACACTTCTTGAACTCAAACTTGCGCTCCCGCAACTAATTTAAAGCAGCAGTTGAAGATAAGAACTTCTCCGTCTTTGACCTTTCCAGCTCCGATACATATATTACTTGTCCCTTTGTGATATGAACAGCTCAATGAGATTCCGGATCAGAGAAGACGGGTAACCAGATTTTTCAGCTAGTATTTTTCAAAATCTTGTTTCATGAATCCCAGAAGAATTTGTAGTTTGTCCTATGGTGATCCTTCATTACTAGTTGACTTAAGAGCACCATATGGCCGAGCAATCACAAGCTGGAAAAACAAACAGTGCACAGGTGATCAAAACAAGTCCCTTGGCTCGGAAGTTTTCTTGCTATGTGCAGTGATTTGTGTGAAAGTCATCCCCTGATAACAAACCAGCAACGAGCTTCCTAAGCCTTTCAACTCCAGGACCAGGCCTCAGCTCTGTAACGTTGGGTGTGACGTGATCGGCATATGTACTGTTAATGCTTTCCTCACTGTTAAACCATCCGCCTCGCGAAAATCCATCGGCACTTCGACCGAGCAGCTCAGAGTCAATCTTGTCAAGAACCGGCTCATTTCTGCCGAATTTTCTCGCAAAGGGGGCATTGCTATCAACCATCATCTCGAAATCACTGAGCGTGAGGAAATGCGGGTGTTGCTTCGGAGGGTTGTCCCAGGATATGAAGTGGAGGTCATGGTTCACAGTCGTATTAATGAATTCGTTAGCATTGCAAATGACCGTGTGGAAATAGCTTTCTGGTGAAGAAAGGAAGTTAGAGTAGTACATAAGCACAATTCTTGGGAGGTTGTCCCACCCCCATAAGCAATACTCGACAAAGGGCCGGGAGAGCATCATCCAAGCAGAACCTGAAAAGTGTTCACAGGCACACTTTAAAAGACATCTGCATTAATTTCACGCTGAAAATGTCGAAATTTTGCTTGTGGAATGTAACGAATTGAAGTTATAAATCCAATACGATCTACATATATTGCAGAAAGATAAAATTTCTCAGCCTAATCGGCATCTCTGTCTCAGTACACATGTACATAACACAAACACACACTGGCACACAAGTTTTGCATGAATATGCATGTCATTTGCTTTATCTGCATATTCCTACTTCTGGAAAGGTAAGCAATAAATATAAAGAGAAGCAACAGCAAGAAACTTTGACTTGGTTTTTAGATCTCATCAGAAAGCTCACTTAGAACTTAGAACTTTTTTGCTTTTTATTCTCTCCTGCCAGATGATATTGCATCTAAATTCCACAGACAATTTCCCATTTCGAGTTTGCAGGCTACTAGATTTTTACCTACTCTTAATAGCTGTATCCTATGAGCTTTCTTCAGGACTGAAACAGCAAGTTAGCTTCTACTTCTAGCCAAAGAATTATGAGTTTTTATCAATAGACCTGCAACATTTTCAAAAATTAAGTTCGATATCCTTACTAGTGATTAGCTTTCATATAACTACTTTAACTCCAGGAGGAACAGAACAAGGAATAGTGCATGTGGAGAGAGTAATACGTGTCTTCATGCTAAAGATAATATGCACTTGTGTGCTCTGAGAAAATTTCATTGCGATTTTAAGTTCTTCAAAGCAACATCAAGAAATCATTTAACTAATAAATTGAACAAATGAAAAGATATTTCTGCTTAGTGGATTCTTCACCTGTAAACAACCTGTATGCAGAAGGCACTTTTCTCTTCTCTGGGACCCAGAAGACATCTGATTTTTGCATCCTGTACAGCCCTGGATCAATCATAACAGGCCTGGCTCTCTGGTACCTGTAGACATTAAACAGGCAGCAAGCACTTAGAAATTCTCACTAGATATCTGCAACATACACAATGGGTAAAGACAAATGGATGAGACACAAACTCTTTCCAACCGATATCGCTGGTGTGCTCGATGAAGTTATAGTTTCTGGGTATAGTCAACAGAGTGCTGAGCAAATCTGTAGCAATGAAAAGACAGACATGATTAGTACCTTCAGTAAGTTACCAGTAGGCATATGCTACAGATATCGATTCCATGCTCATTTAATTGAATTTTTTGCGACAGAAAAACCCATTTCACTACTAAGAATGTTTTGATAACCCACAGCAGAAGGCATCGAGTGAATAAACCATCTGGGACTTTTCGAGACCAAAAGCCTAGGTGCAGGGTGGTTAGTCAGCGGCTTGACTAGTAATAGTAAGCAAGTCTGTTGGTTTCTGCTGAAGGAGTAATTAAAATAATATTCTACTCCTGATTATGAAGGCAGATATAAGCATACACTCTCCTCAAGTTGCCTAAGAAAGGAAAGATAAAAAAAGGAAAAGCCCCAAAGATCAAGGAACAAAAGAAGAAATAACGGCTTCTACCTACTTCAAGAAATTATTGATGAAGTAAACAATACCATCCCCCTTCCAAACGGCTGGAGGTAGTTAAGAATGGCGACACCAAGTCGTCAGTAGTTCCGAAACGTATCAACTTGAAATCCCCACGAACATAGTCAAAGCCCGGAAAAAGAAACGTTCGATCGATCACAGCAGACAATTTACATGATCATGTTACTATGTTAGTAAATTAATATAGTCTGGACCCTATACAGAGACTAGTTTTCCAGAACTACTAGCTCGGCTTCGAGGCTCACTGATAAAATGCTGATCCAAGCCCAGCAGAGCAGACCAACGACCTTAAAGGATCGGTTAAACACAAAGGGGAAATCCGAAAAATCAGGGCGGTTGCAGAAACAGAGGCATTCATATCATGGAACGACGTGAAGAAAACGAAGTTAAGTCTCTTTGGATACCGTCTTGGGTCACCAAGGGATAATCTGAAGCGCTCAAATTAATGAACCAATCCCACTCCCCTCCTTCCCTCAACAGGATTGCCGCCGCATGGAGCGTGTTGCTCACCATCGTCGGCCCTCGGTACGTCACCAAGTTCGGCCTCGCGCTCATCCTCACGTTGCCCAACTTCGCGAACAACGGCTCGCTCCTCAAGAACCGGGCCAGGTCCAGCCTCTCCTCCACCGAGGCCTCCATGTCCAAGTGCACCACGTACTGGTTCCTGGGATGGTACAGAGCCCTCAGCGTCCTCTTCAAACTCTCGCCGTCCCCCATCGACCCGGAGATGAGATACGCCAGCCGCGGAACCGGGTCGTCCAGGGTCGGGGAGACCTCCAGCTTGGCCTCCACGAAGACGGGGAGCTCCCTCTCGACGCGGGCGCGGCGCGAGAACTGAGAGGAATAAAGCTCAGAGGCAGAGGAGGTGAAGACGGTGAAGAAGGCGAGGAGGGTGGAGAGCGCCAGGGCGGAGACTAGGAGCAGGAACCACTTCTTCTTCTTGTGGGGCTTGCCGGCCGCGTCCATGGCAGAGGCGAGGTGGGGAAGGTCAGGGGGTGGACTTCAGGGGATCAAGAGCGTGATCGAGAACGTCATCAAGAAAGTGAATTGGGCAAGAAGAAGGTCATGGCTGCCTTTCTGCCCGCTGGGATCGTGGAAGGATCCAACTTCGGGTGGTGGGTTTGCTCCACCACTACCGGAGGTCGCGGAATCAGTGGGGGAATGATGAGTTCGGTGGCTGTTGCGATGGAAAAGTTAATGGAGAGATAGAGACAGAGACAGAGACAGAAACAGAGTGACAGAGAGAGAGAGAGAGAGCGTGCGTTCTGAAAAAGTTGGCTTTTTTCTGGGAGTGGCACTCAGCTGTGAATGTGGGTCATGGAGGGAGATGATTGGCTGTTGGGAAATTTGGGTTTTTTTTTTCTTTTTCTTTTTTTCACATGGAATCTCAAATCCGACTCACTAAAGCAATCCACCGTAAATTGTTCTTTAGTGAATAAATATCTCGTGCTACAAACATGTGGTAAATGAGATCGATTTACAAACAAGAATCCCTAATTAAGAAGCCTACACGATCACAAAACATATGATTGGAAAAGAATATAAAATCTCACGTTCCTAATATGAGTCGTCATGCTTGAAATTTTGTTTTTCTTTCGCAAAATTATGTGAGTAATCTAATGTAAGGAAGTAGGGGTGGTTTGGTAAATGATCTATTAAGAAAATGCAACTCAGTATGATGAAGTCAAAATCATATGAAGTATATCTTATTATGTGAGGAATGAGAAAGATACAAACAAATTAATATGAATAAGTAGATCGAACTCTCGATAAAATTTCAATAATCATAGAATATGAATATACATAAGGTAGTGTTGACGCCTAAATTTTGGCAACTCAGTTATTTATTATTGCATAAAAATTAGAGATTAATTTTATCCCTGAAAAAATATTAGAATGCATAGCATATAATTTTAGATGCATCTATTTATTATTATTGCATTTGCATTAGACTAGTGATGAATGGGTTTGATTTGATAGTCTGAGCTTTAAATTGACAAGTTGGACTAAGCCCACAAATGAAGCAAATTGGCCCGAGCCCGTATCCTTGAGGAGATATTACAAATTCATTTTTGTGAGATTTCAAATTTGAAAAAAGTCCTATTGCAATTTTGATAAAATCGGTGGAGAATATTCATTTTTGCAAAGGAAATTTAGAAGAGATGTGGAAAATAAAAAGGGAATATTGTGTTCGAAAAAAAATCTTCGTGGATGTTGGTTTGAAGAAGAAAATAAAACCCTAATCATTGGCCTATATAAGGGTTATTCGCGTAGGGTTTTGGGAGGCCACGCACAATAAAATACATAGCCATTGATAGAGACACATGAGTGAGAAAAGAGAGAAGAAGAGAAAAGGGTCGTGGTCGAGACCCTCCTTATAGCCACGATGCTTGGACAATGCCAGATCCCTCGTGGCCGAGTCCTTCCATCGTTCATAGCCACTTGACGACACTCAATGTTACTATGATCACTACTCACCGGCAAGAACCAGCTTCCCAATTCCTGAGACCATCATAACAAGGGTGTGTTTGGTAACGATTCTGTTTCCTAGAATAGATTTTGATCAGAAATAATTTTTTTTTTCCGTTTAGGAATCGATTCGAGCGAGTAAAAGAACGCGTTTGCAGAATCGTCCAAAATTTCGATTCGGAATAGAATTGTGTTTGTTTACGCTTATCTTTATTGATTCGTTCAAAATCAATTTCTTTTAATTTTTAAATATTTTTTTTACTTTTTACTTCTTTTTTTTCCCAAAATTTCGATTCCGCAATAATTGTGTTTGACTATCTTCATTGATTCCGTTTCAAAATCAATTTCTTTTAATTTTTAAATAATTTTTTTCCTTTTTTTTTTATTTTTAAATTTCGTCCAAAATTTCGATTTTGGCCACCGGTGGGGCTAGGCGTTGCTAGGTTTGCCCCAGCCCGGCGAGGCCGAGCCTCGCCGATGGTCGGGCAAACCTCCGGCGAATGAACAAGTGACCGGCAACGGGCGGTGGTAGACGACGGTCGCGGGATGGCGGAAGGGAAGAATCTTTCAGTGTTTTGATTCTTTTTTTGATTCTTAGATTGAGAATCAATTTTTTTTTTATTCTCAATTCTTGTCCAAAACTGATTCCGGGAGCAAATTTGTTCTCGGAATCAATTTTGGACAAAAATTTTACCAAACGCGATTCTGTTCCCAAACTGATTCTGGGAACAAAAAATCAAAATCAAGCACTGTTTGGATGGTTACCAAACAGTGCCCAAACTTCCAACCAGTTTTTGGTGCTGGTCTTGAGCCCGTTGTTGCTGTCCGAAACGATCGATAGCTTGCAAATCTCTAACATTTTCCGATTAAATAAAATTTCCACTCGGTGGTCAAGGAAAAGGCATCCTACCAAGGGAGGTACTTGGTCAACATAATCGGCAAGAGAAAAATCTTGAGCCAAGTGGTGGGTTTCATGGTCAAAGTAGAAGAGGGCATAGATCTTTGTCCACATATTCTTGGTCAACTCCAACATACACAGTGAGAAGTCTGGATGTTCGGTCAAGCGCTGCTCCTTCTTGTTGAAGCAAAGCAACGGGACATCCGCAAACCGAGGACAAGTCCATGTGCACGGTCAAACCCCCGCGTGAAAAAGGCTCTGAACTTTGCTTTTCTCCAATTCTTAACTCTCGATATCTTGATGACAAGGGTCGAGTTCTTCAGTAATTGATGCTGCAATTTCACCGATGTTTGTTGTCTTTCACCGCTGCCGCTCGGAGATCGTTTGCTGCTTCTTGCCGACCAAGGGTTACCGTCCACTTATGCGTGAATTCGGTGGTTTTGTCGGCCGGTTTTTATCACGTTCGTTGCTGGACGAACCAATATTTCTGTGAATGCATCAGTTCTTTGCTATCGTTCACACTCAAGCCAGATTACACCACACATCGGGACGTGATTTTTCTTGGAGCTGTTCTCTAATTTCTCTTCGTGTAGAATTTCCAAGCAATACTTGTCCTTCGGCATCACTAGCAACTCCTTGACCATGCACATCACACCGCCGAGCACCACCCCACACTGCGGTCACCGTGAAGCGGATTCCATTCCGTTCAAATTTGGTAATATTATTTGCAGAATTAGGTAATTATTTTATCTAAATTTGATTTGGATATTTTATTGCATAATACATGCTTTTCAATATCTTATGTGCATATTTGAATGATAGGCGGAGCTCTTCTAAAGTGTTCCGGTCGGCGAGTGACTCTCGGCCGAATTTTCAACGTGCTTGGAGAACCTATCGATGATTTAGGACCTATAGATACTCGTACAACATCTCCTATTCATAGATATGTGCCCGCCTTTATATAGTTAGATACAAAATTATCTATTTTTGAAACAAGAAGCTGGGCCATCTTGGACTAAAGACCTCGCCCGTGAAGTAAATCATCGCACCTACGGTCCAACCAATTGGGAGAGAATCAATAGATTCCTTTTTGGGAGCCATTAACATCTCATAAATATTTTGCCATAGTTAGAGCAGTCAAACCAACTCTCATATGAGCTCCGGGGTTCATTCATCTGACTGTAGACTAGAGCCACCTTAGATTTCCAGTTAGGATTTATTGCATAATCCCCAAGTCAATTTTTTTATTCCATTTATAAGACTTTAGATGGAATAATTAATCAGTTAAATTGATATCTTGATCTTTAAGGCTTAAAAATCAATTTATCGATTTTATTAGCGAAATAATTAAGTTTGATTAAATATCGTTTCCAAGTTCGAATGATGGATAATATCTTTGATGACCGTGAATGATTTGGTGTTTACCTTTTAATTGCTTTATTTATCCCAAAAATACAAAAAAAATTGCATTTGCATGTCATGTAGATTAGAATTGATTTCCTAGATAAAGTTGCATGATAGAATAGTTAGTTTCTTTTAAAATGCATGTTTAGATGATATCTAGGTTAGATAATATCTTTTGAAATAAATTGCATGATGAGATAATTTTCTAAGTTAAGATATGATTCAGATTAGTCTAATCCTAACTCAAAATAGATAATATCTCACTTTAGTTAGATTTTTATTTTAGTAATTTTTTATTACGAATTAAAAAAAATAATATAGAATTAGGTTCATGAAATACACGTCATTTAGTGTCATTTAGTGATTGTTGCTAGGTTCATTTAATTAGAAATTACCCGTCATTAGAATTAAGTCATTAGGTTAATTTAGATTGCACATTTAATTATTGCATTTCTTTAATTTCGAATTTCATGAAGAAAAACAAAAAAAAAATTCTTGGAATAAATTAATTAATTCTCTAGGATAGATTGCATGCTCATTAAGAAAACACAAAAAAAATTACTTTACTCGTGTCATATAGTTTAGGCTATATTGCTATGTCATATCACTCCATGTTAGATTAGTAACATTGCATTGCATATAGGTTAGATTCCCATTAAATGAGTGAAAACAAAAATTGAGTGATTACGTGTTAGTTAGAAATCATATCTAGGACCATTGATATGAATTTTGATTTAACAACGCAAATGCTTTCGTTGCTATGAGGTAAGTCCTGCATTTTTTTTATTTGTTTTCTTGAGTGTTAAATTGGTAGTTTGCGCATCCGCATGATCACCTCACATGTTAGGGAAGTGAATTAAAATTAATTCAAACTGCCTGCAAAACATTTTTTTTCGAAATAAAAAGAGAAATGTACCGAAAGGGCATTAGAAAAGTTTAGTGTAACCAAGTTCCTATATCCAAAGTCTCTGGTTCGTAGATGTAAAATAATTCTTAGATGTCTAATCGACCTATCGTAAACTGATTAATGGCGACTCCCTTTTGCATGTTAAATATTTGAACCTAAGTCGCGAATCAGTATGAGTTTGGGAGAACCCGAGTTAAGATTAGATTTAGTAGTCCATTAGCCTAATTGTAGGTAGTACACTCGAAATTTAAGTCGCGACAAGTAGCATAATGATTATGAAACAATCATATATTCTTAATCTCGAAATTTATTATAAATATAACCAGAAGTCGTGCCCACTTGCAAGTCTCGATGCCCCAGGTGAGGATGTGCTGGGCCCCATGCCCTGAAGGGGCAACAACGTGCCACGTCACGGGGCGGGGGCGGCGGTGGGGGATGCGATCTAAAGCCTTGCTTATTGCGTTGTTAACACCATGTTTGAAATTTGGGCCCAGATGCAAAGAAGGTAATGGCCTAAGTCAGGCCATGGCCGTATGCTTAGCCCATAAGGGCAACTGATGGGATGCTTCACAAGACTCATCAATCGTGAAGGACGTGACACTTTGACAATGAAGATAGGAAGATGAGAAGATCATTCATAACAAATCGGTTTATACTAGATATAGCCTAATCGTGAAGTCAAAACTCGAATTATATTAGATTTCCTAATTTCAGTACTCGTCTTTGATTACAAAAAGCTTTCCAATCGGATTTTGTAAACTTTTTACTTTCTCTATGCATTTTTGTCATCTCAATTGGCAGTCTATGTTCAAGTTCAGTCACTGACCAAGCATAGCATGGAAAACCGTAAGCTATACATTCTAATTAATAAAGTTTCACGCAATTTTATTGCCATTTTCATAATTTGTTTGCAGGCATATTGGAATCCATTTATTTTTTTATACAAAGTTAAATCTCATAATTCAATTGATCATTAATCACCCTCGATTGGATTAATCACTAATTGAAACTATTGAATTTCCAGTAACCATAGTTTAGTAATAATTCAAGTAACATCGTGTCGACATACCTAAAGAGTAAAGAATTCTATGAAGACTCATCCATTGTTTAGGAGAGGCTACAAATCCTATCTTATGGATAATACAATCCTTAAAAAAAAGGGGCTCAAAGTGTGAGTCTACACCTCTTCCTAAGGTCCATGACAAATTTCTTTCTCTTTTAGAAAGTTGAATGATTTTTCCCCTTTTCCTTTGCTAAGAAAACGTGTGTATTCTTTTGTTAGTTTATCCTATTTACGTTAGTGGAAGAGTCAATTTTTCCTATTACATATAAGACGAAATGCCAAAGACAACATTGAAGCATATTTAGATATGTCATCCATCATTTATATTTTAAGAGAGAATGACACAGATGATTTTTTAAATTTTAACACAATGTGTAATGTAGTCTCTGAACTTTAAATTTATTCAATGAGATCTCTTAACCTGATATGCAATGTCATTTATGAACTTTCAATTAGTTCTATGTAGTCCTTGGATTTTTTTTATATATATTCAATTTTAATATATAAATTATATGAAAATGTTCGCATTGTCATTAAACAATAATAATATTGAACATTTTCATATAATTCATGGATTAAATTGAATATATATAAAAAGTTTAAGGACTACATTGAATAAATTAAAAATTCATGGATACATTGCATATTGAACTAAATTTTAGAGGTCATTTGTGTGGTTAATTCATATTTTGATTATGCATTAAATAAAACAGAAAAATACCAACGTCGTGTTTTGATTTTTCTCCTTTTTCTGGGGCCATGGAGAGCGGACAAATATGCAGAAAACGCCTATGCAGTGTTTTTCTCGTGCTGGCAAAGTCGAAAAGTCTCAATCTGGAATGATGACACCACTGGTCCACGTGGTTTGTCAGTTCACCCAATCTCGTCTCCACAATTTCCTTTTTGTTGAGATGGTCCCGAATTATATATTTTTCTTTAAATTGATTCTTCAATCTATATGCTGACATTGGCCAAAAAATTTATATCCCATGTGTCTTTAAAAAGTTTAAAAGAATAAAATAACAAATTGAGATATCCAAAATAAGGAAAAAAAAAGGCGAAGTAAAATGAATATATCAATAAATGCCAAAAAAGGAAACAAAGCTTGCAATTCTTGCCGTGGCACCGAGGTCGCAATCCCCCCCGGCCTTGGCATTTAGCACTCACATTCCTCTCTTTCGTCCCACTTCTTCTCTATGGTTCGAGGACTTTTATTTTGCCAACAGTTTGGTCCATTCCGCATAAAAATATCTAGTTTGTCCGGTGAGTGCTGACGTGGCATTATTGCGGTGATTGATGTCTGCAATCCTTTTTTCGTTTTTAATTAAAAGCCTAAGTTGAACAAGAAAACAAATATAATTCAAGGACCGCATCGATTAAAAAAAAAAATAGAGAGTATAGAATTGAGATTGAACATATTAAAAAACTATAGGGATTAAAGGTGCCATTATTCCATCCAATTTTCACTGATTACTTGTTGTAACAAGTAACTTGAGTAAGTTACCAATAGGTTTTAAACAGTAATGATATAAATATTTTTTTGTATTTCCAAAATTACCAATTGTTTTAATAGTCTAGCAATATACATGTGTAATTAACAATTGCATATTACTAACTTTTACACTTAATTTGAATGATATAGCAAATATTCTCCCTTGTTAAATTGCAAACTAATTTTGGGCTTTATTTGTTTCGTAAAAAACGAACGATTTAAAAAAAAAAATTCCTAAAAAAGATCGCCTGTATCGCTTACGTAAGTGAATGAATAAATGGAAAACATTTTTATCATCTACAAAAATATCTACACATATATTGTTGTTGATAAGAAAAGTATTTTTAAATCGACTAATTATTTGGAGAGATATAAATAATCATTTTTAGAAAAATATATTTTAAACCATAGTCTTGATTTTTTAACTATCGTCGGGTCCTCCACCATATTATATAATTGGCATGATAGATTTGGCAAAGAAAAAGAACATTAACTCAAGAGAGGGAGGGAGGGAGGGAGAGGCAATGAAGAAAAGTCTTTCCCAGTTCAATGCCGAACTACAAATTAGATGATGAAGCGATTGACCATGACCACTTAGAAATTAGAATGCCATTAACTCAAGGCTGCACACATGTTTCCATTCCACCACATGCTTTTGCTTTCGCTTTTCCCTCTATTCAAACGACCAGCTACGATCAGTCTGGCGCGTGCCTTTGAATTCTATTGCCGCCTAACCCTTTCTTGATCGCGACCCGGCAACTCTCTTTGAATTATTCTCTGCCCATTATCGATCGCGTCCACTTCTGGGAACTGCTCCTGGTTACACTTGCTAAGCCCTTAAAAAAAAAAGGGTCCTCACCAAACTCATGTTCTTATTCTATGCTCGTGGTGGGTACCGCGTTAATTGAAGACTTATAAAAAAAAAATTGATGATTGGGATGGTTTTCTAATGCAAATCATCGCGGCGCCACGTACTGATTTGGCCATATCTTAATTATTAAAATCCAAAGATTCTCATATGGTAATGACCAAATGAAAAAAATAAAAATAACAAGCATAGAAAAACGAGTTTAGACAAGCATCCATCATTATCATGAGAATGTATATTATGGGACGGTTACGGCACTTGCGGTGAAATGTGGTAGTCTGCCTAGTATAAAATGCCAATTAAAATTTGGAAGCATAACACATGACGTCATATAGGATGAGATTTATATCATGCACACTATAGTGATTGATCAATTACATCACATTATTGCTACCATGTGGTACGACAATCATATTGAATATTTTCTCGTGTTGGAGGGGCAATAGTCAATATGTTGCATTTTCAGTACCACATCTTTTCTTTTTTTTTTTGTCGGTCGGGTGTATTCTAGACTTTGGACCTCCTCGTAGGGCCCCTAGTGGGTCCATTTGGGAAACCCCATAAACCACTCTATCCAGAGGAGGGGAATATTTGAACTCCCCACCTCCCCAGTCATGAAGGTTCACTACTATAGGCTAAAATGAATTTGAGTCAATCTCCATATTTGGGGAATTTGCCCGCCCCCAGTTATTTCACTACCGTATCTTGATTGATGAACGCATCAACTCTTCGTAGATGAGGAAAATGTTACTTTAATTTAAGTGGTTCTCTTCTATAGATTCAAAGCATTGTTTTCAAGATAAAATTCTTTGTTTCATAAGGGCCAAATCCTTAACAAATGTTACCCAATATATTATCTCATAATTGTCCAAATTGAGGATGGACGACGAGGCCTTTTGGAAGGACCTAAAAACCTTCTCTTGATACTGTGTAGTCGTATGTGTCCATCGAAAATCTTCTTGATGAATATCAAATAATAGTGGCACTATATACTCTCGACAAATTTACCATACAATTTCTTTATTTAACAGAAAGTTTCAATACCAGCTTAGCAAATGGCCTCAAAGGAATATTTGAGACTGCATACCTAGCAAAAGGGAAGGCCTTTTAATTTGATTAGAGCATTGTGCTTGCTCAAGCTCTCTGTCGCAAGGAAATTATCCTTTTTTTTTTTGGTGACCCAGCGAACCCTGTAAGCTGACAGCCGGCGAGCAAACCCTGGGAGAACGACTGTAGGACCCACCGCCACAGTACTCCAACAAGAAGATTATCCTTACTTTGCCATAAACTCGAGAAAGCGAATTTATTCTGGAACAGGCGTTGTTCTTCTACTGCGGGCTATGGTTTTATTTTTTATTTTTTCAATGTTTCAACGAATCTGAATGGTCAATAAAAAGCTTATTTTCATAAACCAATGGTCATGATTTGTCGAGGCACTAAAATGATGAACCTAAAAAGATAGAGAATCCATGCTCGGATAGTATCCAAAGCGCCATCTCGTCGCAACATGAAAGTGGAAAAGAATATTAGGTTTCACCGCTCAATAAATAAGGATATTTAAACACCGTCCGGCAAATCGGGTTAGCACCGATCTAGCTAGCGGGCCATTAGCCAGGCTATGAACTTCCCAATCACGATCGACATGTGCTGTACCCGCATTTCCCTATTCAGCATCCTCACCACGTGTCGAAGACGCACGAGATCATGGAATACGCAATCACGAGATTGGATCTTTCCCCCCTATAATCTCACTATTTTTTATAAGTCGCTCGACGTTACAGCACATTGATAACTCCAAGACATACGTTAAATTATTAAACAAGAATTGAATGAAATCGGGGGTCGATATGTGCGTTCAGGTCAGCAGTCCCATGTGAATCGAGTAAATGTAATACACGCAAGAACTGAAAAGTACGAATAAGAAATCGGACAATTTTAAAAGAGAAGTCCACCGACGCCTAAGTCCCGGGGTCTCTCGAACCATTAAATTTTTTTGACGTGGGTGCCACGGGAGTCCACGTTCCAAGACCTAGATGCTTGTCATGTACATCGTGGTACTTACGTTAGATGTTCTGCTTTTTTTATGAGAAATTATTTTCTTTTATTTATTTTCGGGTTAGAGGAAAGAGAAGGGTTTGATCTGGAACTGCACTGAATTAAACGTCTTTAATCAAGGGTGGCCTGTGAAATTTTTCTAATTATTTACACCGGCGAAAGTGTACGTGAGTTGCGTGCGAAAAAGATCACGAGAAAATAAGTTTTAAATTAAGTTAGGGAAAGAATAACGTCTAGAGATTTTATCTATTTGGGAAAGGAACGATTTGGAATTTCGTTGAAGTGGGGAATTTTTAGATTCAACTTTAGAAAGTCCGAGAAATTTGAAAAGCCGTCCTTTTGTAATTATCAGAGCTACTTTTGAATTATTGTCATGTCTATAAGTTTAAAAAAATAGTAATTATCGACAAGATTTATCTTCACAACTCGTGGAATTTCATCAATTCTTTTTTTTTCTCTGCTTTTTATTTAGTAGAGACGTGGATATATAGATTCCTTCCCCTTCTTATAGATAGATAAATTTGGGAAAATATCTATGTTGAGAATTGTCAAGATTTTATACCATAACATGGCAGGGCAATATCTAGCAATTCATCTCGTGTAGACTCATAATCAGAAATCCACAAAAAGTTATCACCATATTTACCGAAAGAAATCGACACGAAAAGAGATTTTATTAATCCCACCTCGCTTATCTTTCTTTTTTATTTTCGAATTTATATTAGTGTATGGATTATAGGATAAGAGTAACGAATAATATCCTCGATTTGTTTAGGTTTACAATATCCCCCTCTAAATTTCTTTCACTTTTTTTGGTCAAAACAAACCTGAGCAATAATTAATTTGCTTAAAAAAAAAATCAGGGTTTCCTTTCTCAAGACCCAAATCTTTAGCCTATAAAATCAAAGCGTGAGTTTGTAGTTGTTGACCAACTTTTTGGGGGTCCTAAGAAATTAAATTTCCACGATCCACACATGCAAGTCCAAGTCCGGTGGACCGTTCGATGCGCAATCAAAGCATGTCCAGACAAAAGAAAGACCGCTCATCTCGAGAGAGTCCGCTTAATTAACTTACTTATTACGATGGTAACCATCGCATTAATTCTCTCATCGGGGCATCTCAGCAATAAAGTAATTTTCTTATGATTTTATGATTATAATAACTGTCTAGATGAGCGTGCTTTTTAGGGGAAGAAAACAATATAAAGCAAAGAAAAATTCACACTGAACAATTATCATACGATATTTTTCGGTCCGGTTACAAATCAAAATCTTTAAATTATATATGTGTCTATAAATATATTCATGGAATAATTCCAGTGAAAGATCTAAACCCAGACAAGACTGCAATTTACCAAACTGATAAAGACGTGCAACCATAAAAATTGGACTTCAACCTAGGTGTGTCCTGGTTCAACCTCTGCCTAAGAATGGTTCAACCTCTGCCTAATTAATAATTATTATATTCACTTTGTGATCGCATATTCGATTATCTTATTGCGTACTATGCGAATATGAAATCGGTAAAAGTTGGGGTTAGATTTAACTATTGAATATTTTAAATAATATTATGATAGAAATATTTGATTAATTAGTGATATCATACAATGGAAATTATTTTCAACTTTTTCTCCTTTTCACCGTCTTTCAAGGCATTGCTTGCGATTTTTGAAAGGAGGAAAAGGTGCTTTTCCTTAAAGTCGTTTTTCCAAACCGAAGAAGTTCTATTTTCACATTTGGACGGCGACAATCAACAATTTTTTTTTTTTTTTTTATTTCTATATGGGAAATATGTCTTCGGAGATTTTCGAATTAATAATCATAGAAATTAAAAGTAACAAATTATCTGCTCGTTAAATGTTTAATTCGAGAAATATATAAAAAGAGAGCCATGAAGTTATATGTTTTCAATAGATCAACTACTCTCGATCCAATAGTTGATCAACACAAGCTGCTCAATTAAGTACATCATGGAATCAATTTTGGATTTGTTATCTTCAAAAAGGAGACGCAAATCAAAGTTCTTTATTAAGTAGTTCGAAAGATGCATATAAATAAAATTACCCAATTGAATATCACCAACCGCATTCCAAACACAAATCAAAGGTTTAAACCGCGCAGGGAATTTGTAAAGTGTTCTATTGTCTCTAATTAGTTGGATCTCTACACTCGGGCACTTGTATTATTGAAAGAGATGAACATAAATGCAAATCACAAAAGGAAACATTGGATGACCAGACTAAGATTACCTTCCTACTAGGAAATAATTTGGACCAATACATTGCATACATCTGTGTAATTTATTTGTTACCCAATCAATTAGTCACCTTATATGGACGATTGCTTAAAAAACCTGAATCAACCAAATCAATATTGATAGGTGTGGTTAATATGGAAAAAGAAATTTAAAATTTTCTTTTAAAAAGAGTTACCCTAAAGCCCCAAAAAAAAGATAGAAAAAGAAAAAAAAGAGGAAAGTTGGAAAGCAGAAGGAAGAATCCTTCCTCCTGACAAGTCAACGACCCCATCACAAATAAGAAACTTCAAACCCCTAATCCCACTCCATCTCCCCTTTCCTCTCTCCTCCTCTTTCTTCTTCCTCCTCTTTTAATCGCTCCTCTTCCCCTTCAACCAAAGAGAGAGAGAGAGAGAGAGAGAGAGATCCACCGCCGCCTCCGCCCTCCGCCCTCCGCCCTCCGCCTCCCTCCCCCTGCCGCCGCCGTCGCCGCCGCCGCCATGGCGCTCTCGAAGGAGGTGGTGAAGAAGGTGGCGATCTCGTACGCCTACGTCGCCATCTGGATCTCCCTGTCCTTCGCGGTCATCGTGTACAACAAGTACATCCTGGACCCAAAACTCTACAACTGGCCCTTCCCCATCTCCCTCACCATGATCCACATGGCCTTCTGCTCCTCCCTGGCCTACCTCCTCGTCCGCGTCCTCCAGGTCGTCGAGCCCGTCACCACCATGACCCGCGAGTTCTACCTCAAGAACGTCGTCCCCATCGGCGCCCTCTACGCCCTCTCCCTCTGGTTCTCCAACTCCGCCTACATCTACCTCTCCGTCTCCTTCATCCAGATGCTCAAGGCCCTCATGCCCGTCGCCGTCTACTCCCTCGGCATCTCCTTCAAGAAGGAGACCTTCCGGTCCAATACCATGGCCAACATGGTCTCCATCACCCTCGGCGTCGCCATCGCCGCCTACGGCGAGGCCCAGTTCAACGGCTTCGGGGTCCTCCTCCAGCTCGGCGCGGTGGCGTTCGAGGCCACCCGCCTCGTCCTGATCCAGATACTCCTCACCTCCGCCGGGATCAAGCTCAACCCCATCACCTCCCTCTACTACGTCGCGCCCTGCTGCTTCGCGTTCCTGTCCCTGCCGTGGGCGGTGATGGAGATGCCGAGGCTGATCCAGACGTCCAGCTTCCACTTCGATCTCCTCGTCTTCGGGACCAACTCGCTGTGCGCCTTCGCGCTGAACCTCGCGGTGTTCCTGCTCGTCGGGAAGACCTCGGCGCTGACGATGAACGTGGCCGGGGTGGTCAAGGACTGGCTGCTCATCGCCTTCTCGTGGTCGGTGATCAAGGACACGGTGACCCCCGTGAACCTGTTCGGGTACGGCATCGCCTTCCTCGGGGTCGCATACTACAACCACGCGAAGCTCCAGGCGATGAAGGCCGCGGAGGAGGCCAAGACAGGGAAGGCCGGCCAGGGCGGCGACGAGGAGGCCGGGAAGCTGCTGGAGGAGAAGGAGTCAAAGAACGGAGAAGAGTATGAGAAGAAAAGCGACGAGAAAAATTGATGTTGAATTTGGTAAAACCCTTCATTTTTTTTTTATCATTTCAAGAGGAAAAGAAAATTCAGATATGACATGATAAATTAATTTTATGTCCCAATTTTTTTTTTTCGTGCTTCGTCTTTTTTTGTTTAGAGGACAAGATTAGCATGAATAAATCCGATAATCTCCTCTTTCCTCCTCTTGGGGGTAAAGTGGAGTCAATAATTTTATACTATAATAGTTTTTATATTTATATCTATATTCCGGGGTAGACGTCGGTCCGGATGATAACGCGAGAGAGATGTTTATGGTCAAGATGAATTTGTGGACTATACTAAACTATTGATCACATCACGTGTCTCCTACCCAAGCATCTTCTTCTCCCTTTTTTTTTTTCTTTAGCCACCGACGAGTCATGCATCTGACTGAGTATTTGCATCGGCCTTGTCTTTTATATATGTAATGCTTCTAAAGTATATAGCAATTTGTTGAAGTAGGTATAGGGAATAATTTAGCCTGATTCGATCGATATTGGCACAACAACAGGTGAACCAATTAGTCCTATATGACACCGATTTGGTCTTTGAATTTTTAATTTTACTAATTTAATCCTAAATTTTGTACAGAATTCCAAAATACATTCTGGTCAATTTTTGTTGAACATTGTTGACTGTCTTAGGTGGCATAAGTTTTAGCATTAAATCGACATTGTATAATGAATCTAGGATTGATTGGAAAATTTCCTTTAAATTATGAAGTTGGTGATTGATGATATTTGCCATTAAGAAATTGCATGATATACTGTATCAGTCCCTTAAAAATGCTGGCCTTTATACTTTCTTTTTATTTACTCCTTTTGGGCCTTCATAGCTTTTTCAAGGTGACCATTCCAACCAAGGAACAAAGTGAATATTTGGTCAACCGCTCTTGTGTTGTGACCATTCATGTAGACATCAAAATTGGGAAGAAGAAACTCTAACAGAAGCTATTCCATCAAAGCTTTGGGTATAAAAAGATCTTTGCCATAATAGTCACGAGCCAAATCCTTAATTGATGCGATGTGTGGTAATTGACAAGCACAACCCATCCGAAAGTTTAAAGCTGTACATTAGAGCCGGCTCGTGTTCAAAGGGACACATCCATGTTATTCGTCGCGCATCATCTCAACCGACGAGATCGCATGTGGCAAGCTATAAGGTTGTGTAATGCCCTGGGTCTCCACTATACATATATTATCCGCCGCTTTGGACACTAAGTTCTCACGGAAAATGCGTATCTATAGTTAGAGGGCTCATTGCCTTATAAAGCAACCCAGAACTCCCACCCTAGGCGATGTGGGACAGCGACCCCTTCTTTGCGCACGTTCGGGGACCGAGGTACAGACGCACCGCCATCCCTCCTCCCCGCACATGGCCACTTGGGCCGTCACAGGTTGTGATGGTTGAAATAAAAACTTTCCCAATATCATTTCCTAATGACTCAAGGAATTCCTCTCTTACCTTGTGGGCTTTGGGCTTTTTGCAAATGTGTTGATTGGAAGTATAAGATGGGAGACCCTTCCATGGGCTCGAGATCAATCAAGAAGCTTGACTTGAAGTGAAGCCGAGTGCCAAATTGTCAAATAAGTTGGGCAGATTTGCATCTTTTCTCCTCATGGAATTGTCACCCCCGGAGTACTTTTCCTTTTTGTCTCTTTTGAAAGCAAAGACCACAAGGGACCACCACCAACTTTACGTATATGTGGGGTTGGAAATCCAAAGAAGATTGTCAAAAGTTTGGACCGACGGTCAAAGTATTAAAAAGATTGTCAGATGAATCCTCAAAAATTTAAGAAACTAACATTTGGGGAATTAGATGGCAATTTGACGACTTACGAAAATCCAAAAATGTCCATTCGATGTCCTCGATTGGGTTTGCACACGTTTCAGAGTTATTTCAACATAGAATGGAGGAAAATATGACCCATCACGACACGACTTCACAACGCCACTTTCCTATGTAGTTATAAAGCTGGGATGCGGTGACTCCTTCGGTTGTGGAAGGGACAATTAGTGGGGTTGTTTACCGAACAACAGGAGTTTGATATTCCAGTGGGATCTCCACAGTGAAGGAAAGTATATGTAATCTCCTTGAGAAAATCTGAGCAATTAAATAATAGTGATCCGATTATATGATAAAATAAGTAGTTATTGCAACTCTTTTCTTGATAATTTGGATGGCCAAAATACCATTCATTGTAATACCGTTGATAAAAGGGCCTAAACATATGAAACATATATGACAATAGGAAGTAAGAGTACATACCTACAGAAAAAGTAAAGGCAACATAGAGGAAAAACAAGCTATAACTTGACCAGTCAAAATTACAAGTGGAAGGTATATCCAACCCTCTCTTCACTTTTCCCTTATGTAAATAAACACGCTCAAAGTCTACTATCCCGCATGATCATTCCAAGCCTTCCTAAACTTAAGCACACATCAAACTTTGTCCTCCATGGCGGATCCGTTGCCAGTCTTTTCCATTTGCAAAGTAGGTTTAGGTTTTTGTGGCTTGTACCAAGCTGCACAAACAAGATACACAACGAAATTCACTAGGCTCAAGATTGTCAGCAGTCCGTAGAACCAATCGAGCTTCCCGTAATTGATGTGATCTGCCAACCATCCTGGTCGCCCGCCGCTGCCTGTTGCCTTCTTCACGACGGAGACAAGTAAGCTACTGAGGAAGAAGCCGAGTGACAGGGTCGTGAGGAAGAGGCCCGTGCTCATGGTTTTCATGCCCTTGGGCGATTGAGTTATGAAGAAGTCGAGCTGGCCTGTGTATATGAAGGCCTCGCCGGAGCCTACCAAGAAGAATTGCGGGATCAATAGGAACACACTTACTGGCAGTGTGGTGGTAGCACGGCCGACGGATGCAGCGACTGACAGTCTCTTCCGTTCAGTTATCGCGGCAGCTAACATTCCTAAAGTCGAAAGAGCGAGTCCGATTGCAATTCTTTGTAGACTGGAGAAACCTGTATTAAGAAATGCTTAGCATGGTTAGACACAAACATTTTGTGCGCGTTAATCAATTTAATACTATTTGCAAAATGTTCCTATTCTGATGATCATCTCTCGACAATGCTTCATGAACCAACAACAGTACAAGGGAACAGAAATATCATCTGTACCTATAACTCATGCTATTGCATCGTGTGCATACGTACCTGGTTTTCCTGTCCATTTCTTCCACAAGGGCATGATGAACCGGTCATTAACAGCAAGAGTGATCATAATGGCCAACACGAAGAACACAGTGAGCGAGCCAGCTGGGATTTGGAAGCTCCCAATGGACCTTTCCATGGTCGAAGCTTGCTCCACCGAGAACGTGATCATCTGTGCGTATGCTGTCCAGAATATGATCGTCGTGGCCCAAATCGGAAGCAATCTTATCATCATCTTCACTTCCTCCACTCTTGTCACCGAGCAAAGCTTCCACGGGTTAGGTGCGGAATTATGACCACCTTGCATGAAGTCGCCTTCAGCAACAACAGCTGCCTTGTCCAAGCAACTGTAGTCAAAACAAAAATAAGGAAGTGGATATTTTGATACGATCATAAAATGACATGACTCAGCTGCAGCCAAAAGGAATGGATTCTGATATTGTCCCAGTAACATCTCTCCTTTCTTTAGAAGGGGAAAGAGTGCTTCATATGCTTTATATCAGGTGCAATAAGAGTGATTCCTTCGAAAGATAAGTAAAATAACTAGGGAGAGACAAACAACAAATAAGAGCATGAACACGTACCGAAATTGATCTGTGTGATGAATCCTAGACCCTTCAGGACCATTTTCGTACAAGTAACCAACATCGTACGGAACCTTCAAGCTCTTCTTCTTAATCGAAGCAGCCACAACTTGCATTATCTGCACTATGGGACTCCCCGTAGACTTCTTGTACCTGTACCTCCTCCTCCCGGCCAAGAACACGAGGAGCGCGGTTAACATCGCGACCGAGCATGCCCCGTAGGCAATGCTCCGGCTGACCTGGTCCTGGACGTACACGAGCACAGTGACGGCAGTCAGGGTCCCCACGCTGATGAAGAGGAAGAACCGGTTGAAGAAATAGGCCATCTGGGCCTTTTCCTTCTCGTCCTTGTCGTCGAACTGGTCTGTCCCAAAGCCCGAGACGCTCGACTTGAGGCCGCCAGTGCCGAGGGCCACGAGATAGAGGGCCAAGTAGAGGATCCCCATTTGGAAGCCATCGGCTTGGTTGCACGGGAGGGTGGGTTGGCACGGAGGCGGGCGCAGCCGGGGGAGCTTTGTTGATATTGCCAGCAAGGCCGTGCCCTGTATAAAATTCGTGTGTACCCACAGAGAAAAGAAAGTCATCGATGAGGATAGGGAATAAGTCGAAAGGGTACCATCAAATATTCTTGAAAGAAAGATTTCTGGAAAGAATGTTCTGGACCTACACTGAAGACGAATGAACCTGAATTGGGACCAAAGCAAGCTAGAGAAATAGATAAACATTGTGATAGTTAGGCACCTAAAAATCAATTTGAGACCTACCAAAGTCTGGACGAGAGTGAAAATGGCGATGGTCCTGTATCTGCCAAGAAAAGAATCGGCGAGGAAGCCACCGAGTAAGCAAAGTAGGAAGGAGGTGCCCATGAAGTCGGTCACGATGTTGGCCGACGTTGAGCTCGGCATGTGCATGGTCCCGCCCAAATACGTCACTAGGTTCACCGCTATTCCCATTGTCGACAGCCTCTCACATACCTCTATTCCTGTTATTCAATTTATCTCTGATAAATTATTAACATAATATTATATCAAGATTGCAATATCTTGATAAACATGGGGAATTACACCCATGATTGGTTACTAAAGTGATAACCATTGTAAAAATATATTTATTATATGATTAGATTTTTGCAAATAAATATTTGATGTAATAAATTTAAGGGTTAATATCATAAAAAATCATAAACTGATACATTTATGACAAATTTACCAAAAACTAATTTTTTGACCACAAAAACTATAAACTAGTATATTTGTGACAAATTTACCCAAAGTGATTACAAAAAATCCTGAACTGATATACTTATGATAAATTTATCCTAAACTAATTTGTTCGACACCAGAAATCCTAAATTGGTATATTTGTGACAAATATACCCACTATTAAATGGGATTAATAACACAAAAAATCACAAAAATAATACAACTGTGACAATGATATAATAAAATCCCAAATTAGTATACTAGTCCATTGTCGCAGTCATCAAATTTAGTAATTTGACAGTAAAATTTAACGAAACTAACAGAAAGTAAATTTGTCATAAGTGTACCAGTTTTGGGTAAATTTGTCAAAGTTGTACCAGTTTGAGATTTTTTGTGGTAAAAAAATTAGTTTGGGGTAAATTTATCACATGTTTACATTTTTTGGGTTTTTCAAAATATTAACCCTAAATTTAACATGCATGATGCATGGATGGTTAGCTCGTGATTGACTGATATTCCTTATAGTTGTGACTTCGGGAGCTGATATTATCAATAATATTCCATTACTACTAGGAAACCAAGCTCTAAATTCATTGAGGCTCAGGGTATTTCAGGAATCACCTACCTTCTTTGCATCATCCATCCATATGAAAAAAAAAAAAAACAAAATTGATATAAACTCTCGTTTTGTAGAAGTAGAAATCTCCCACAAGTTGAAAGAAGAAGGAGATGAGCAAAAGAAAGAGAAAATGTCACAAATGGTCCGTGGACTTTTACTTAATGTGCAATCTCATTCTTGAACTTTCGATTAACTCAAGTTAGTCTCTGAACTATCGATAAATGTCTGATCTAGTCCATGACTATTTGAAAATGGACCAATTTCATCCTTCCGTTAGTTAAAGTTAACGGAATTGGGCATCTTAGTCTTTTTTTCTTCTTCTTCTCTCTTCCCTCCGTCGGCCATGGCAGAGCCAGCAGAGGGAAGCCGACGTTCGGCGAGGGTTGCCCTCACTTGGGCTGGCTAGGGCCGTCCTTGCCTGCGTCGGGCGAGGGCCGTCCTCGCCGGACACAGGCGAGGGCAGCCTTTGCCAGCGTTGGGCGGGGTGCCCTCGCCGGATTTGGGGAGGGAGGTCCTCGCCCGACGCCGGTGAGGGCCGCCCTCGCCGGACGCCGGCTTCCCTCCACCATGGCCGGCGGAGGGAAGAGAGAAGAAGAAGAAGAAGAAAAAAAGAAAAGAAAAGAAAAAATAGTTAATCTTTAACGAAAGGACTAGATCGGACGATTATCGATAGTTTAGGGACCAAATTGAGCCAATAGAAAGTTCAGGGACGAGATTGCACATTAAGTAAAAGTCTAGGGACCATTTATGACAAAAACCCCAAAAGAAAACATAGGAACGATAACTAATACATGAAGACGTGCATAGAACATCTTAAAAAGTCAAAAGAAAAGGAGGAATCAGAGATCGCACCAATATCAGCAAAATATCTGCAGATATCCTGTGATTAGGATCTCATCCCTTCTCCTCAAAAAAAGAAAATGACGTGACACGATCCCACACCACATCATCACTTGAAACGTGTGTGTGGACTGTATTTCTTATGTCATGGAACAAGTCCCGCCGATCCTTCGCGCGGGTGAGTACATCATCACATCTTGTTTATAACATTAGAGGTGAATCAAGATCTTTTTCAATCATTTTCAGCTTTGATGAGCATGCATCTTGAAAGAAGGGTTATGTAGACGAGACAGTAATAATTAGGTGTCATTCAATGTGTCCGAAAAGCGCGGAGAAAAACGAGAGGAGAGAGCCAAAGGGCAGACCAAGGATGAGAGCAGCAGGAACCCAACCACCAGTTTTGGACCTGTCTGCAGGGGACCCTTTGTAGTCCACAGCATCTGAAACTGTCCAACTCAACTTCTCTTCCTGAAAAAAATCAGGGATAGTAATGGAAAAAGTGAAATAACTGTTACTGGATGATGAAAATCCATGAGAGATGGGAAGAGCTCTCTAAACCCACCATTGCAAAAACTCGAATGGGCCAAAATAGACCGAAGGACTGCAGAACGAGAGGGATTGGTTTCGGTTCTTCTTAGTGCGAGTGCACACTCCACGAACTTCCTTAGGAGCTTTGTCCTTTTATAGGCAAATAAAGACTCAAACTCTCTCAACACACGTTCAGAACCTCGAACGAAAACAAAGAAAGATAGGGGACCCTCCACTGAGAAATTGCGACGGATCACTGCTTGCTGCTCCTCATAAAGGTGGGGATTATGTTTATCACAACTTGTTTGAGCGGTAGCTTCTAGGGATGGAGGATCTGTAAACGCGTTATGGGTTTTTGCAAGACGATACTTGGTATAAAGTGGGGAGATTTATTTTTTCTGAAAAAGGTGATGGTGATTGAGGAGGATGTGGGGAAGCTTGAACGTGGACTGTCACGGAGTCTCCCATTGGTTTTTATCTTTTTGTGGTGCGAGTTAATATTGAAATAATGGCAATGGAAGGAGATAGTTAATTGAATTGCGTATGTGCTCTCCAGGGAAGGCTTTTCAGTGCTTTTGTTACCCCACCAAAGGTGGCAACAGCTTGTGCGACTCTATGTGAAGTTTGTTTTTGTACCACAGAGCCATTTCTTTGAAAGGGAAACCTTATAGTTCTAGAATTTATATACATAATGTAATTGTATTTTAGATTGTATTTTCCAATTTTCCCAATAATATCCTAAATCTTCTTTATTGAAAAGTGTAATTAGGCCCTGAGTTATATTTAGCAGCATTTTTTGAGGTTGACACGCTGGTAATATCCGAATATCACGGAGGTAAATGCTTATTGTTGTTTACTAAAGGAACTTGATTGAGCTTTCTCAAGAAGGTTCAAGATTTGATGACACCAATTGAATGATTTATGACTTAATTGAATATTACAAAAAAAAAAAAAATTGGGACTTCTAGTGAATATTCTTGTATTTCTTGATGACTAAAAACAGAAAGAGGCATTGCTGCAACCAGATGCAATATAAGGAGGGAGGCTCTCTCTTTCTCAACATGAAAGTACTTATCAATGTTTCCTAGACCATCGTCCGTTCTAGTTTTCACTTAATAAGGAGAGGGGTCAAGAATTGAACCAGATTTGACCAAATCTTTGACCCGTCTTTAGCTTCAAAGAAGTACATGCAGAGTTGGCATCATGCCTCGCATTTAAGTCTATTGAACTACAACTTATGAAGCACAAACACGTTGCTGGAACTTCTGTGTCGTGCTTGACACGTGTTGGATTTTCCGACACGTGATCAACTCTTTTTAACACATTTTGACATGTGTGTCCGAGAGAGAGGATCATTGAAGAAGACCATGGAGGGTGGAGGTGAGGGCGAGACAGCAGAGGTGAGGCCGCAAGTGACAACAAGGCTGTGATGGCGAGGTTGCGACGGAGGAAGAGTAGAGACCGAGGCGACCAAAAGGGTTGCGACTGTGATGGAAGGCCGGCAATGAGGTTGCGGCTGTGAAGGAAGAAGGGCTAGAGGGCTAGAGGCGAGGCAATGAGCGATTGTGATGAGGCGATCGAGAGAGAGACTAGAGATCGAGACGAAGAGGGTAGGAGGAGAAGGTAGCGACTAAGGTTTGTAAGGAAGGAAACTCAAAAAATTAAAAATGGGATTTTTATGAGACTTTGGCGTGATTCTTCCTTCCTGGAGGGAAGGGGGTGGACGAGAGGGTGTTCAATTTTCAAGAAAGAAGTGATAGGTGGGGGAGGGGGGAAGAAACGAGGGAAAGATTGAGAAACTGGGGAAGTGAAATAAATTTGAGGGGTGGGCATTGGCGGTGGACCCTAGGGGACTTTTTTTTTATCAGAAAAATAAAAAAAAAGGGAGGCTATAAAATCATTTTGAAAAATAAAAGTACTGAATGTTGAATAATGATAAATTTTGGTTATTGTAGAAAATCATAAATTTATTTAAATAAGTCAGTTTTAATTTCTTGTTAGTCATTAGTTTCATCGACAATTTTTGTTAGAGTTAGAAACATATCCCCAAATATGGATATGCATTAACTATGAATGTCTTTGGAATTTCCTATAAATAGATTGATTAATATTATTAGTTTAAATTCATTGTATGCTCTTTTTTTATTATTTATTTAATTATGAATTTAAATCAAAATAATTTAAAATAAAAATATTCATTTAATATGCAATGTGTTCCAACGTGTCGAATTCTCTATTTTTAAAAAAAATGATGTATTAGCATGTCATGTTGTATCACATGTCACTGTCGCGTGTCGGTGCTACCTAGACTACAACTAGGTGTTTGTGTTTGTCCTCGATCATGAATTGTGCAAATCATCAATCCAATGGTTCAACCGGTCGCAAATCGAAGCTAGATTGGTACATTGACTGGGCTCGTTTTGAAAACATTGATCAAGGACTAAAGTTTCATATAGGGAATTTTCGGGATAAGTACACTAGAAGTGCCAAAAGTTGTGTACGATATTTACTTTGGTGCCAAAAGTTTATTTTGGATTACTTAAGTGTCAAAAAGTTTGAAAAACGATCATTTTAGCGTCAACGCCGATTTGATTAACTGGAAATCCGACGTGACATTATTTTTATTAATTTTTAAAGTTGATGTGGTTCGCCGGATAGTACAGTCAGCATCCAAATAACAAAACGACGCCGTTTGGTGTCTTTCCCCTAAGTCAGAACCCTAAATCCCCATATTGAGAGAGAGAGAGAGAGAGAGAGAGAGAGAGAGAGAGAGAGAGAGAGAGAGAGAGAAGGCATGGCATGGGCTTCCTCGTCGTCTTCTTCCCCTAAGAACAATACCAACACCAGCACTAGCAACGACACCAGTTGCGGCACTGGCATCAGCACCAGCACAACTCCGCCTCCAATTCTTCTGACATTGTCGACAAGCCCAAGCTTTTGTCCTCTTCCTCCTCTCCTCCTCCTCCTCCTTCCCCCTTCAGAAAGACCCACTTCAGCTGCTCCCTGAGCAGAGCCTAATCCACCATCTCCATCTACGCCCTCCTTGTTTCCCTCACTCTCCTCGTCTTCGCTCTTTCCACCTTCGACCCCCATTCTTCCTCCTCCTCCTCCGCCCTCACCTCTTATTCTTCCCATCGCTTCTTGCCCGAGCAACAACCTCAGCCTCTCCTCGCTCACCTAGTCGAGCAACTATGACGGTGGTCGAGCAACGGTGGCTGAGCGAGCTAGGTCAGCGTTGGGCGAGGATTGGACAAAGAGCCCTAATTTCAATTCCCATATGAGCTATGCGGCGTCGTTTTTGTGAGGCTATCCACGTATGACGGCAAAATGACGTCGTTTGACGTCGTTTTCTTAAGGAGGACGAAAAACGATGTCATTTAAAAGCCACGTCAACTTTTTTTTTAAAATATAAAAACCACGTGAAGTTTGTGCGACTCTATGTGAAGTTTGTTTTTGTTCCACATAACCATTTCTTTAAAAGGGAAACCTTATAGTTCTAAAATTTACATACATAATGTAATTGTATTTTAGATTGTATTTTCCGATTTACCTAATAATATCCTAAATCTTCTTTCTTGAAAAGTGCAATTAGGCCCTGAGTTATATTTAGCAGCATTGTTTGAGGTTGACACGCTGGCAGTATCCTAATATCACAGAGGTAAACGCTTATTGTTGTTTACTAAAGGAACTTGATCGAGCTTTCTCGAGAAGGTTTAAGATTTGATGACACCAATTGAATGATTTATGACTCAATTTAATGTTGTACAGAAAAAAATTGGGACTTCTAGTGAAATTTCTTGTATTTCTCGATGACTAAAAACAGAAACAGGCATTGTTGCAACCAGATGCAATATAAGGAGGGAGGCTCTCTCTTTCTCCACATGAAAGTACTCATCAATGTTTCCTAGACCATCGTATGTTCTAATTTTCATTTAATAAGCAGAGGGGTCAAGAATTGAACTGGATTTGACCAAATCTTTGACTTGTCTTTAGCTTCAAAGAAGTACATGCAAAGTTTGCATCATGCCTCACATTTAAGCTTTCTGAACTACAACCTATGAAGCACAGACATGTTGTTGGAGCTTCCGTATTGTGTCCGACATGTGTCAACGTGTTGGATATGCTGGGACACGTGGTCAACACTTGTTGGATTTTTCGACACGTAGTCAACTCTTCTCGACACGTTCCGACACGTATGTCCAAGAGAGAGGATCATTGAAGAAGATTGTGGATGGTGGAGGCGAGGGCAAGGGAGTGGAGGCAAGGCTATGAGCGACGACAAGGGAGCGCCAAAGGAAGAGCAGAGACCGAGGCGACCCAAAGGGCCACGACTGCGATGCTGTGATGGAAGGCCGGTGGTGAGACTGTGGCTGCGAGGAAGAAGGGCCAGAGGGCCAGAGGTGAGGCAACGGGAGATTGTGATGAGGCGACTAAGAGAGATAGGGATTGAGAGGTGGAACTTTTTTTTTATCAGAAAAATAAATAAGGGAGACTGTAAAATCATTTCCAAAAATAAAAGTACTGAATGTTGAATAATGATAAATTTTGGTCATTGTAGAAAATCATAGATTTATTTAAATAAGTTAATTTTAATTTCTTGTTAGTCATTAGTTTTATCAATAATTTTTGTTAGAGTTAGAAACATGTCCCCAAACATGGATATGCATTAACTATGAATGTCTTTCGAATTTCCTATAAATAAATTTATTAATGTTATTAGTGTAAATTCATTGTAGGTTTATTTATTTAATTGTGAATTTGAATCAAACTAATTAAAAATAAAAATATTCATTTAATATACAACGTGTCCCAATGTATTGGAATTCTCTATTTTTGAAAAATGACGTGTCGGCGTGTTATGTCGTATTGCGTGTCATTATTGCGTGTAGGTGCTACTTAGACTACAACTAGGTGCTTGTGTTTGTCCTCGGTCATGAATTGTGCAAATCACGGTTCAACCGGTTGCAAATCGAAGCTAGATTGGTACATTGATCAAGGACAAACGTTTCATATAGGGAGTGTTCTAAATAGGTCAATTAATCAAGTAGCATCTGTGTTGGGAACTTAGGAGGGGATGTGTGACTTGTAACTTGCAAGTAGACCTATCAAAATAGGTCATAAATCAATTTCTTAACTCATATTTAATGAGTTGGGTTGTTAAATTGATTAGTTATATTTAGTAGATGGGTCATAAATAAGTTTAAAATAACCAAGCCTAAAATAATATGGGTGTTAAATGGATTTACAATTTACTTAGGACGAACCCACTTCTATGATTCTCTCCTCTCTTTCTCTCTCTCTTTCCCTCTCATTCGATTTTACGCTTGCTCACTCCATATTCTTACTTCAATTTGAGTATAAGTTTTTATAGATTGTGTTAAATATAGAAGTGTATTAGTAATATGGGTTGAATTGAGTATGGATCGCTAAATTTGTATTGTAAGGAAATGAGTCAAAACGAGTTAAATAAGTCAACTCGCGTTGAATCATTTTCGATCCGACCTAAATCTGACCCGACTCACCAATTTGATAAGTTTACTTACAAGAGAGGATAAGTGTAAGAGAAATTATGTAAATATCTTTTTCTTTATAAACTTGATTAATGTAACCATATAGGTCATCAGTTCTAGGATGAAAGTTTTCATCGATGGAAATGGATTTGCGACGCAATAAACATGAGTATAAGATATAGTCGATGAAAATGATTGATAAAATTTGCAACCCACTCAAATTGGCTTTGCATCTCTTCTTCTTCGGTGATAACTTCAACGGGTCATTGATGTTACTCATGATTAGACGCTTCGAAAATCAAGGTAACTATCCATCATCCACTTTCACGAAACAAATCGACTGCTATTGACGACAAAACTTATTGTCGAACGTTATCCATCCAACTAAAATTGTCAATTCAACATGCCGGACGCCATGTCAAGATCAATAGCCACATGAGCGGTGTAGGATTCACTTGGCTATCTAATCAGCAATCAAGTCATCAGCCAATTGTGCATACAACATGCAAATCATCCTATCATCCGATGATTGACAAAAAATCATCGATCATGGGATCCATTCCATTGAACGGCAGAGATTAAATTTGCTCATATGTTTCGAACACGTATAAGAACTTTTCCTTCTTGTCGCCCCGTCAAAATGCACTCTATCTCATATAGGAAAAGAAAGATAAGATGTCTCATCTTTAGTTAAGAAACAACAAAAGAAGTCCGCTTGTCCATTTGCGGGTATATATGCAAAAAGGAAACTTTGATTTAAAGTTCTGTTTGTTGAATAAAAAATTCACGTTTTGGAAAATAATGATTGCTTGTATTGCTTACATAAATATATAAATGAAAAATATTTTTATTGTCAACGAAAATTTTTTTAAATATAAATTGTCGTTGATAATGAAAATATCTTTTGTTGATTAATTATTTCTAGCAAAATAATTTATTATTTTTAAGGAATTTTTTTTTAGATTGTTCATTTTTCATGAAATAAATGGACCTGAGTGTGCAATAAATCCTTGATAGGTCAATGGTGCGGCACAAATTTGCCCTGCCAGCATGTTACTGAAATGGACTCCATGTCCTGCAATTCGCACATCATACGTAAAGAAGTCCACTGAGGCATTTGCCGCAAGCAATCACGATTTGAGATTAGGTTAATTATGATTTACATTTATTGTAATTAAATCTAATTGTCTTCTCACCCTACATATAGTGGCTTGTACTTTTCATCTAGAATGTACATGATATTACGTTTTTCTCTCTTTTACCACAAATCTCAACTTGATATCCATTACAGATGTATGTTGTTAGGATATATAAATATTGTACTTTATATTCATTTAACGGCCCAAGTTCTATGCAAATTGGGAGGTGACCCATCATCACTAGGAGCATGAGTATAGCGTACGGTGAAGTGAGTTGACACACCTTATTCCCATGGCACATAAATTCGTTATGCACGTCGCAGGATGTCTACTAGAATGCTGGGTCCAGTCATGGAGACTTTCGACATCGACTTATTAAATTTTACTGGCCGTTGCTGCCTAAACCTAAACCTAAACCTCATATAGATAAGAAAATTTGAGAGGCTCTAAAGTCATTTATTTTATCCATTTTCAATGAGCAATATGTGAACCGTCGAATGATACAGAGTCTGAACGCTCATTTCACTGTCTAAGCCACTTACAATATTGATTAAACCAAAAAGATCATTGTGACTAACCCCACATAAAAAGTAAAGCTTTTTACTTGGCCAACCGTAACAAGAGGTTCCTATTTGCCATGGCCAAGCATAGAAGCAAGGGTTAATGGGGCAATCATTAGAAGCTTTGTCTAGGCAAGGCAGTGATGAGCTAATGGAGTCAGCTCAAAGAAGAGCGACCACTAGATCGATCAATTGGCGAGATTCTCCAAATTACAGCACACAAATAAGAGTCGAGAGGGTCGACAAACAGGACTCCATCCATCGCAGGGCCACAGGACGTGCGGATAAGGTACTTCCTTTTGCAGAATTAGGCACGGGCGGGAGCAATCAATGATGGAGTGCACCCGCGCGGGTACCGACAGACAGGATATTAGGGAAAATCACGCCCACCGGCCAAGCACCATGGCAACACACAGCATGAGAACTGAAAAATCCAAAAACCTCCTCCACCTCCACCTCCACCTCCACCTCCACACAACTAGGTGAAGGGGTACCCCTGTTCGTACAACCTACTCGGACTTATGAAATTTGATATTTGATAACATATCCCTCCCCATCTCATAGAAAAATTACCAAAATAATTATAAAATTTATTGTAATTTTTTCAATTCAGTTATAATTTTTTTTTTGGCTAATTTAGACCTAAATCTTTTTTATTTGTGCCAATTCAATCCATCAGGCATACTTTTGGCTGGAGTTGACGTGGACGTTGACTGATGCGACGCTAACATATCAATTATTTAATATTTTTTTTTTCAATTTTCAATTTTTCATTTTTTTTAGTTTTCTCTTTTCTTCTTCCTCTGGCTAGTTCGGCGATCAGCTAGAGGCTAGGTCGGTGAGGTTGACCTCATGACCATTGGGGTGGCGGGGTGAGCCTCACCTAGCGTAGCCATGGCAAGGCTCACCCTCGCCAAATCTGGGCAGGGGACGGCCTTACCATGGCTGGGTGAGGGATACCTCGCCTAGTAACAATGAGGCTAGCTCTTGCCCTCGTTGTCATAGTGCCAGCCGAGGTCTTGCCCAACTAGATCTAGGCGACAGTGAGTCACACCATGCCTAGGTGAGCTTGACCTTGCCTAGCAATGGTGAGGCTAGTCCTCACCCTCACCGTCGCAGCGCTGGCTGAGGTCTCGTCTAGGCAGATTTGGGTGAGGGCAAGCCTTGCCATGACCTCGGCTAGCTAAGGTAAAGCTAGCCCTTGCCCTTGCTATTGTGGAGCTTGCCTAGCCAAATTTGGGCGGGCTTGACCTAGTCCTCGCCACCCTAGTGGTCGGTGAGGTCAACGTCATTGGCCCTACCCTTTGGCTAGTCATCGAACCAACCAGAGGAAGAAGAAAAGAGAACACAAACATAAAAAAATAGAAAATATATATATATATATATATATATATATATATATATATATATATAAAATTGACACGTCAATGCTGGTCGGTGTCCACGTCAGCATTAGTTGGCCAAAATTGATTGGATAGATTGACTTTGCGCAAATGTAAAAAGTTTAGAATTGAATTGACAAAAAAAAGAAGAAAGATTTATGACTGAATTGAAAAAATTATGATATGTTTAGGACTGTTTTGATAATTTCCCCCCTCCACATCTGTACAACCTACTTTGATATCACATTGCTTATAGTTGATATTTAAATCCTCATATGCTTATAATCTGGCTTAGGTTTTGTATCTTGGCCCACTTTGAGGCTTGTCGTCCCTTGATTCCTCCAAATGTAAAGTGGCTTACTCTTTCCCCGTATATGTCCAGACATTGTCTTCTTGCAAATCCATCAATCCACTAAGGAAAAAGTTGGTCGGCGTGAAATTTGATTCTCCGTTCATTGCGTGCATCGGGCTATCTTTTGGGTTAAGCACATGC
The DNA here is from genome assembly GCA_014182715.1 of Eucalyptus cloeziana. Taxonomy (NCBI): domain Eukaryota; kingdom Viridiplantae; phylum Streptophyta; class Magnoliopsida; order Myrtales; family Myrtaceae; genus Eucalyptus; species Eucalyptus cloeziana. The sequence goes on along the minus strand of CM024636.1, from coordinate 51,235,024 downwards.
CATAATGATTTTCTAGGACAATCGCAGACTTCATTCTCATCTTTTCGACCGACACTTGGCAAATTCTCTCTTTTTTCTAAAATCGTACGCCTTTGCAAAAAACTTTACTTTGCATTCTCTAGTTTATTAGATGAGATGCGAAGTGGAGATTTTAGAAGGGTCTGTGACAAAACTACAAACAAATGCCTAAAAGGCTAATGATATGCTTGATTGACGGGCACTTAGGAGGTGTACATCTGCTGTCTCCCATGATATGCCCAATCATCTGTTCCCAGACGTCGCCCGATCCAATCTCTTCCCCCACCATTGTCCTTCCACTGCCACCAACTCGATGTTGCCATCCCAACTCGATGTTGCCATCCCCTCGCTAACCCCAAATCCCGTTGGCTTGAATATAATTGTCTAGGTTTTTAGACAGGTTGAACATCATTTCGTGATTCAATTGACGCAAGGGAGAGGTGGGGCTATTACTATGGGTTTTTACCATTATCTGTTTCCGTCTCCAGCACATCCAACGCACTATCAAATCCTCGCCACTGTGTACACGATGGTTCATGTTCGTGAAAATACCGATGAAACTATACTCTACTCTCTCTTAATACCAAACATATATATATAAGCATGCCCTAACCATTTTTACTATATCAGTTCCACTGCTTTGCGTGGAGAAACTTTGCAACACTAAAAGATATCTCAACATGCGTACCTGCTCCCACCAAACCGATATGTTTCAAGTTCCTATTCTGCAATTTCTGTATGACCAACCACGAAGCAAGATCATGGAATGCCTTTCTAGGTGTTGCTCCTTATTGCATATAATAATGCTATCTCTTTTGCTCTCCATTTTCTCACCAAAACTTCTGGCTGCGTAATCAAACATGTAACTATTCAAGGACGCAAGTCTACAGATTCTCCCACTATAATGAACTTTTTACACAATGTCAAATGGTGTACGATATAAATAATCCTTATGCATGGAGAATAGACCACGTTATCATTTGCCTTTTGCTTTTTGTCCCTTTCTCTCTTATTCTATCCTGGCACCTCCGTGACTGTCTTTATCTTGATGAAGTGGGTTGAATAAGTAAGGTCTTCCAAATTTTTTGTTTCAAACTTCCTTTTTGGTGATTGATCATTGGTTTTGATTGATGATTTTGATCTAGGGTTAATGCTCGTGCTGGAAAATAAAAGGTACCGTCTTCAACAAATTGAATAATATGCTCTAGCTTTAGAAGCCAATTTTGAGTGTCTCACTTCCTACACTTGCAACATGTGTAAAGTGATGCTTAATAAACAATAATATCAACAATGCTTAGGCCTTCCGGACACCATTTTAGAGGCTTCCGTCGGCTGTCTGTACCTACAAAAGTTTTGTTTGATGCGGAAAGTAGTGGAGCGATCACAAAGATTTTTTCTTTTGGGGTGAGGTAACGCAATTTTATATTACAAAGACTAGAGGGACAAGTAACAACCAAGTCAAAACCGGTTTATCGGTAGGTTAATTAGCTCCTAATATACCTATGACTTGAATTTTCTATGTATCGGCTGCTTTATCTATGACCCAAACTTTGGTATTTTGTGGTGATCCAATTGCGAATTTTTTCATAAGGTCCAAGTTGGCTCAAGTATGGTTCCTTTTCGCATTTGTCTAGGCTTCATTGTATATAGAGAGCATGTGAAAGATGTCGAGCATATATATATATAAATGTGAGATTTGGTTGGATAACAACCAATTATTCTAAAAACTTAAGTTATTGGATGAAGACGTAGTTTATTATTTAAATATTATAATAATGAAACTTGGGTTATGAAAGTTTTTTTTACTCTTCATTGCACTCCGAATTTTGTCTCATGAAATTTCTCATTTCCCTTCGTTAATGAAATAGGTCAAGTAGATCGAACCATGTAATTTCATTGTTTTTTTTTTTTTCTTTTTTTGGTATAAAAATGTAAATGCATTAATCAGATGAAGTACATAGGCTTAAAAGCATCCCCAAAATTACAACCACAACTATTTAAGTGAGAATATGGAGGTAGGAAGCCTTCACATAGTTGCCAACAAAAACTTTTGCCTAGGAGGGTCTACAATTATGGAAAAGTGGAGCCCTACCTCTTACAATTTTACGTATCCTAGCCAAAAAAAGATGTGTCTCAACTGACTTATTTTAGAAATGTCTATGATTGTGCTCCATCCAAATACAATACATGGTTGCTAAGAAGGATAACTTTAGTAGTTGTGCTTCCAAATTCTTGCCCTTTGTAGCTCTTATTATCCAATGAAGTTCAAAATCCCATCTTCTTGAAGAATGCCGTATAGCATTCTATGTGAGGATACCTCACCATATATGCCTCGTCTAGCTACACTCAAAGAATAAATGAGTTTTGTCTTCTATACTAGACATACGAAAGTTACATTGAATATCAATTGAAGGCTTCTATCGTGATACGGCCTCTATTGTCGATAATCTATCTTTGCAGGCAAGCCAGCCTATAAAATTATGCTTGCTAATATCGTTGGTCCATATCAAAACACACCACTCCACAATCGGCCTCACTTGCCTAAGTTCCTAATATACCTCTTTGCAACAATAGCTAGAGCTAGAGATGATCGAAGTTAGAGTGGGTCTTAGCTTAAGAATTTATTGTCAACTCCAAGTCATATTGCCCTTAATCTTAAGTAGCATAATTGAAGTACCTCTGCATTTAGTGCTGAAAACCTAACTACCCCAGAGAAGAGGAAAGATAAGTCCATAACATGCGACCTAGTAATACTTTGTTCCATAATTTCAGATTGAGCAGACCTAATCCTCCTCCATTTTTAGGTGAGCAAACTACTTTCCATGCAACTGTATGCGATCGGTGATCGAGCAAACCTAGTCCTTCTTTCATTTGTATTGTTTTTCCTGCTCTATATTCTATACTCTTGTCATTTTTACATAACGAATCCTTTTGAAAAATGTTCAACCTAGTCATGATATCGTCATCAAAGGCATTACGTCCCTGAAAATGAGAGCCATCCTATTACGCATGAACCCTAAATAACGAATAGAATACATGGATTTTATAACTACGAGACTCCAATGAAAAACAAAATTCAAATTTTCCATGTAAAGTTCGAGGAAAATTACTTGAATAAGATACCCTAAAATCATTGGGCGCCCTTCAGTCTTCTATTGTTCACTGATTTTCATGATCAATTTTCTCACTCGATAAATGATCAAATTCATGTGTTTTGCCCATCAATTGAGCCTATGTCTAGAAAAACGGTATTAATTTGTGAATTTTAATGATGAAGAAAGTCAAGTATCATGGGGAATTCACTTTAGTTATTTGGGAAACTGAAATCGTAGGTAACAACCTCTCTCGGCATATCCATTGTGACATGTTATGTGTTACAGAGCATGTTCTATTTTGGAGTCATCAATTAGATAACCGATTAGCAAATTTTTGAAAGAGTTCAGCCCGCGGAAATTCAAGCTTGATCAATCATATAATTTCTTGAGCTAAAATTCACCATTGCTTGAGAGTGGAGATTTGGTATTTATGTGTTTGCTACGCACAGACAGAGATAGAGAGAGATTTATATTTTCGAACAGTCAAATTGAAAAGATACTAGATAGACTCATTTGATTAAATGATATGATGGGTAGAGTTAATTATAATATATAAAAAAATCTGTGTATTATATATAGACTCAATGCAAATCCACTATGTTTGGATTTTGACATAATTGACTGCTTTGTCACGTTATGTGCTGTTCTAAATGTCCTGTCGACCTTCAACAAATCCTTCATGTCTTTATGTGCGCCTGCGAAAAAGGAGGAAAAAAAGAGAGAACGTGAGCGGCAGGATTAAGGTAAGACAATGGAGCCTCTCCTAGGATCGCCCATGGTTTTCTATTTTCCTTCCAAGGACGTCAAATTGTCCTTAAAAAAAAAAAGTTCCCATTATCATGGGAAATAAAATAAAATAAGGGACACGAAAATTGTTGAAAAAATTTATTTTGTGTTCCTTTATGGTAATGCACAAAGCTAAGGATTGAAAAGAAAATACGGCTATTAGACTGTACTCGTTGGCCTCTTCGATGAAGTGTTCTCAAACTCTACACTTCTGATACTAGAACTTGAAGCTCGACGGGCATCATGCAGTTCACGGCGAGGCCAAGTTGGATACCTTCGGGGTTTTCCTGCAGCTCGGTGCGGTGCCATTGGAGGCCATGAGCTTTATCCTGATCCAGATACTATTGAATACATATTAAAGAAAATCTCAAGGTATTGTGTAAATTTTGAGTTAAGACTAAGAGCATCTGGTTGTTAATTTTAAGCATAAGTCTTGTTACATATAAAGAATGATTAACTATAAGGATAAGATATTTATGGATTCATTAGAATCATAAAGGTATTCTCTAGTGGCACATCGGGTATTTTGTGACACTTAAGGTAAAATAATATTGTGTGATAAAGAGGATGACGCATAAAGGTATTACTTTTTATGAGAGGTGTTATCTATTACCACACTATCATATTGAATTCATATTAGTAGAGTTAATAACACTCGTGATCATAGGAGGCTTTGTGTATATGCGTGTAGTTACTGCCATGATTTGGGGGTTGAGATTTCATGAAACATGATTGAATATTAAAAATTATCTCTAGACCAAGGTGAGCACATATAGCATAATTTCAATAAATATAACCCAAGTGAGAGAATGTAAGATTTTTTTAGATGTGTGCTACATTAATTAATGTTGTAATTTATCTTTTCTAGTATTGGAAAGAGAGATATAATGTTTATTAATTAGTTTAATATAAGGCTAGCTATTGTGATGAGTGGGTTTGGCCGAAAACTCCATAAATAATGCTCAAGCGCTTCTTAGTTGCAAAAACGCAATCCCACGATCTCCATAACTAGAAACAATAATGCAAATAATTGAGTAGAAAAATTAATACACCCGTTTTGGAGCCCATCATTCTTGATACAGGAAAGTGATGATTCAAAGTGTAAGTATTTCTTCTTTATTACCTTCCGTATCACCGGCTTAATGAGACGGTTCCTCACCCTTAATGCTTAGTAAGCGCTTCTTATGTGAGGATAATTGTGTGTGTTAAAACTACAAATAATGCTTGATTGACGGGAGAGACTCTTAGGGAGTGTATATCTGCTGTCTCCCATGATATGCCCAACCATCTGTCCCCAGATGTCGCCCGACCCAAATTCTTCCCCCAACATTGTTGTTCCACTGTAACCGGCTCGACGTCGCCGTCCCCTCACTGCCCCCATACCTAAATCCCGTTGGCTTGAATATAGTTGTCTAGGTTTTTAGACAGGTTGAACATCATTTCGTGATTCAATTGACGCAAGGGAGAGGTGGGGCTATTACTATGGGTCTTTACCATGATCTGTTTCCATCTCCTGTACATCCAACGCACTGTCAAATCCTAGCCACTGTGCACACGATATGTCTTTTGCTCTCCATTTTCCCACCAAAACTTCTGGCTGCAAAATCAAACAAGTAACCATGCAAAGGACGCAAGTCTACAGATTCTCCCACTATAATAAACTTCTTACACAATGTCGAATGGTGCAAGATATTGATCACCCTTATGCATGGAGAATAGACCACGTTATCTTTTATCTTTGCTTTTTGTCCCTTTCTCTCTTATTCTATCCAGGCACCTTCGTGACTGTCGTTATCTTGATAAAGTGGGTTGAAAGGCGTAAAGTCTTCCAAATTTTTTGTTTCAAACTTCCTTTTGGTGATTATCATTGGGTTTGATTGATGATCTTAGGCTAATGCTTGTGCTGGGAAATAAAAGGTATCGTCTTCAACAAATTGAAGAATATGCTCTAGCTTTAGAAGTCAATTTTGAGTGTCTCACTTCCTACACTTGTAACATGTGTAAAGTGATGCTTAATAAACAATATTATCAACAATGCTTAGGCCTTCCGGACACCATTTTAGTGGCTTCCCTCAGCTGTTTGTACCTACAAAAGTTTCGTTTGATGCAGAAGGTAGTGGATCAATCGCAAAAGTTTTTTCTTTTGGGGTGAGGTAACGCAATTTTATATTACAAAGGCTAGAGGGACAAGTAACAAACAAGTCAAAACCGTTTCATCGGTGGGTTAATTGGCTCCTAATATACCTATGACTTGAATTTTCTATGTATCGGCTGCTTTATCTATGACCCAAACTTTTATATTTTGTGGTGATCCAATTGCAAATTTTTTCATGAGGTCCGAGTTGGCTTGAGCATCTTTCCTTTTTTGTATTTTCTGTCTAGGCTTTAGTGCATATACAAAGTGTGTGAAAGATGTCGAGCATATATATAAATGTGAGTTTTGATAGGATCACAACTAACTATTCTAAAAGTTTAAACTATTAGATGAAGACTTGGTTTATTTTTTAAATATTCTAATAGTTTTTTTAACTGTTAGAGACTATAGCTTCAAGTTTTGTATTCCGCACTAAAAATTAGAAGGAATAGGAATTATCTTTAAGGACAATACTTGCATGCCTTAGATAAATTGATTTTTTTGAGATCCTTTTCAATAGATTTCCAGCAATTATTATTTCTAATATTATTTAGGAAAGATATCAAATAAGGGTCCAAAATAAGGTCATTGACTCTTCGAAGTGGACTTTATCTTAAATAAGGACATAAAGTGGCTACTTTGTCTTAAATAAGGGCTTGATTTCATTGGGCAGCCAAATCTTTGCTAGTTGGCGAGCACTTGATTTTTCTGGCGGCCAAAATGGGGGTATTTTTCTCATAAGGATTTCTTTTTTTTTTACCCTCTTCATGTTCTTTCTTCTTCCTCATCTTCTTCTTCGTCCAAGCCATTCCAATATTGTTCACAGCGGCATCCTTTTTAAGTCCTTAAGTGATTTTTTCGCTTAGACTTTGCTCTCTGCATACCCAAGCTTCTTCCTCACTCCATCATCACCTCAATCCCCAAAGCTATACATGTAACTCCAGAAACCCTAATCAAACTAATAAACACTCACAAAATATGATAAGGTTAGAAATAAATCCCTAAATTATTTTGACTTAGGACATTCCACCAGGGAAAAGCAACCTCCAAAACCCTAATTCCACCAACAAAACCTCCGCAAACAACTAGGGTTCAGCTTGCGCTTGTAACTCAAAGAAACAGAGACGATTAGGGCTTACTGAAAAACCACACCGAGAAACGAACAAGGGCTGTGAAATCGCTGCTTCGCTTCAGCTTTGATCGGATCTTCAACTCTCTCTCTCTCTCTCTCTCTCTCTCTTTATTTGTTTCTTGACCATTCTTTATTTCTCAATCGATGTTTTGGCTTAATCGTAGTGAAGATGAGGCGCAAATTTCATTTCCTAATCTGTAGTCATGGGATGGCCACAAAAGGGAACTCTCAGTTTTGGTCCACCGGAGATGATGTTGGTGACTACCCATGCTCCTGTAAAGGTGACTGGGGTGGCAGATTGCCGTGTGTAGTAGTGGGGAGCAAAAGCGAGGGATCGAGGAACTTGAGCTTGCGTTTTTCTTTCTTCTCTCAATACTTCTTCATTTATTTTTTGCAGGAAGTCTGTCCATGAGTATGTGTGTGTCCGTGTGTTGGTATCAATCAAGGTGGAGAGGAAGTAATAGATGGGACGATGCTGAAAACAGAGCTAAGTTTCTCCATTCACCTTTGCCCGAGCCAAATTTGAATGGTTTCAGAGGATTACGCTTGAACTTTTTTCAATTTGGGCATGCTGCTCCAGAAAATCAAGAACTAATCCCATGTAGGATGATCACAAAAAAAAGAAAAAGAAGCAAGAGAACCCTACCAATATCAACAACTTATTTTGCGAATTTGATTAATTGGAGCTTCGTGGCATTGAAGAATGGACAAAGAAACGAAGCAATTTCAGAGTTTGCTGCAGATGGTGCCGATCTCAGATTCTTTTTTTTACAGTATTTTTTCTTTCTAATCTTTATCCAAATTTTGTTATGGATGAAAATGCACCTGTTTCAGTCATTGGAAAAATCAAATGCTTGCCGGCAGGCCCTTATCTAAGATAAAGTCCACTTTGGACTATTTTTTGAGAAAATGTCCTCACTTCAAACTCCTATATGGAATATTTGCTATTATCTAGTATTTTTCCAATTGTTATCGTATGGATGGAGATGGTGAAGCATATTGCGTATGTGCTCTCTAGGGGAGGCTTTTCATTGCGTTGTAACCCCACCAAAGGTGACAAGAGCTTGTGCGACTCTAAGCGGAGTTTGTTTGTGTACCACAGTAACCATTTCTTTGAAAAGGAATGCCTCTACAGTCCTAAAATTTATATACATAATGTTATTGTGTTTTAGATTATATGTTCCTGATTGACCCAATTAAATACTAAATCTTCTTTCTTGAAAAGTGCAATCAAGCCCTGAATTTATATTTAGCAGCATTGTTTGAGGTTGACACACTAGCAATATCTGAATATCATGGAGGAAATTCCTTTTTGTTATCTACTAAAAGAATTTGATTGACCTTTCTCGAGAAGGTTTAAGACTTTATTACACTGATCGAATGATATTAAATTCCATTAAATGCTATAAAAAAAAACATTGGGACTTTCGGTGAAATTTATTGTATTTTTTCAGTGACCGAATAAAAGAAACATTCACTTGTGTAGCCAGATGCAACATAAGGAGGGGGGCTCTCTCTCTCTCTCTCTCTCTTTATGAAAGTACTTATCAATGGTTCCAAGACCTTGGTCCGATCTAGTTTTTATTTAATAAGTAGAGTGGTCAAGAATTGAACTGAATTTCTCCAAAACTGCGACCCGTCTAGCTTTGAAGAAGTACAAGCAGAGTCGGCACCGTGCCTAACACCGAAGCCTACTGAACTACTACTAGGTGCTTGTGTTTGTCCTCAGTCGTGAATTGTGCAAATCATCAACCCGGCGGTTTAACCGGTCGACCAGGGAACCGAATCCAGACCGGTCATTGCCGGGCCAGATTTGAAAACGCTGATTGAGGACAAAAGTTTCCATACGGGGAATGTTCTAAATGTGTCAATTAATCGTGTAGCATTTGTGCTGGGAATTTATGTCCTATTTTGATAGGTCTATTTGCAAGTCGCAAGTTTCACATCCCCTCCTAAATTCCCAACACAATAGGTCATAAAGCCCCATTTTAAACTAATATTTAATGATATGACCAAAAAAACACGGAAAAAACTCATATTTAATGGGTTGGGCTATTAAATAGGTAAGTTATAGTTTAGAATGGTCAAACTTAAAATAACATAGATGTTGAATTAGTTCACAATTTACTTAGTCCCAATCCATCTCTTAGTCCCAATCTATCTTTATGACTTTTTCTTTACTATTTTTCGTCTTTAGTCAATCTTGTGCTCACTCACTTTATATTCTTATTTCAATTAGATGTATGAGTACTTTAGCAATATGAATCAAGTTGAACATGGGTCACTAGATTTGTATTATAAGGAAATGGATCAAAACAGGTTAAATGAGTCAATTTGTGATTGACCATTTTCGATTGGACCTAAACCCAACCCGTACGTTTGATAGGTTTTCTTGCAATAGAAAGTAAGTGCTAGAGAAATTACCTAAATATTCTTTACTTTATAAACTTGATTAGTGTAACCATATAGATAATCGGTTTTTGGGTGAACGTTTTCATTAATGGAAATGGATCTGCGACGCAATGGAGGATGAGGTATATTAAGAGAGCATGATTAATAAAAATTGAAACCCACTCAAATTGGCTTTGTATCTCTTCCGCTTTGGTGGAAACTTTATCGGGCCATTGATGTTACTCATGGTTAGACGCTCCCAAAACCAAAGGTTACTTATCTTCAGAGTTCATCATCCACTTCCACAAAACAAATTGACTGCCATTAACGACAAAACAAGTTGTCGAACCTAATCAATCCACTAAAATGGTCAATTCAACATAATCTGCGGGACGCCATGTCGAGATCACTGGCCACAAGATTAAATTTACACAGTGTAGGATTCGTCCCTAGCATCTGAGGATTGACACAAAAATCATCTATTAACATAGGGTCCATACCACGGACACGTACAACAATTTTTCCCCCGAGACCCTCCAAAATGCACTTTGCCCCATAAAGAAAGACAAGATGTCTCCCCCCTTAATTAAGAAGCAATAAAAGAAGTTACACTCGTCTATTTTCAGGTATTTACATGAAAAGGAAAATTTAATTTAAAGGTTTGTCTATTTCATGAAAAAATCACATCTTAGAAAATATTTTTCAATAAATAAATGTATGAAAAAGAAAAATATTTTTATTATCTACCAAAAGTTTTAGTAATAAATTATTATTGATAATGAAAGTATTTTTTTGTTGGTTAATAATTTCAAGAAATATAATCAATTATTTTCAGAAAAGTATTTTTAAATTGTTCATTTTCCACAAAATAAATTGATCTAAGTGCACAATAAATCTCTTATAGGTCAACAATGAGGCAACAATTTCCCATGCTAGCATGTGACTGAAAATGGATTCCATGTCTTGCAATCCGCACATCGAATAGAAAAGAATCCATTGAAGCATTTGCCTTAAGTAAACACTATTTGAGATTAAGTTATGATTGACATTAATTGCAATTAAATCTGATCATCTTCTCAACCTACATATAGGGGGCTAGTACTTTTCATATGAGGAAAAGTGTCAAAAAAGTCTCAAACCTTTTGTAGGTATACCAATTTAATTCTAAACATTTTAGTTGTATCAATTTAGTCATAAACCTTTTGATTTAGTGCCAATTCAGTCATTCTCGCAAATTTTGGCCGGATTTTGCTGATTGGGCATTAATTGATTGACATGGCACTATCGGCGCTAACGTGGAAACTTTTAATAATATTTTAATATTTGTTAAATTTTTTATTTTCCTTTCCTTTTTCTTTCGTCTTTTTTCTTTCTCCTCCTCCTTCCTTCAACCAGTCGTCGAACCTCGACGATCAGCCAGAGGCGATGGCTAGCGAGGTAGAGGTCGAGGGTGGCCTCGAGTTGGCCTCGCCAAAGGCTAGTTAGCAAGGCTCGCCCTCGCTAGATCTGGCGAGGTCTCTGGCCGGTTGCCAAGGTCCGATGATTGGCTGAAGGAAGGAGGAGGAGAAGGAAAAAGAAAAAAGAAAGAGAAAAAGAAAAGAAAATAAAAAATTCAAAAAATATTAAAATATTATTAAAAGTTGTTTACGTTAGCGCTAATCATGTCACGTCAGTCGACCGGCGCCTGGTGAGCAAAATTCGGCTAAAATTAACTGAAAAAGACTGGATTGTCATCGAGTGAAAAAGTTTAGTATTAAATTGGTACAAAGTGAAAATGTTTAGGACCAAATTGACATCAATAAAAAAATTTAGGACTAAATTGGCACAAATGCAAAAGAGTTTAGACTGTTTTGACACTTTTCCCTTTCATATGCATGTTGTTAGGATACTTGAATATTGCATTTTATATTCATCTCATGGCTCAAGGTTTGGGATATTTACTTTTCCACCGTATCTATTATCTTGGTATTGGAGCATAAAAACCCTATAGTCAAGCAATATGAGATAATTCAACACACATGTATAGAGAGCTACCATGGACTTGGTTAATGAGCCTCATGATAAGCTAAGTTTTATATATCATATAATTTTGCACAAAACCCGCTAATTTGATAATTGAACTAAGGTCATATATTGAACTGGTTATCCAAGCAAGTTATCGATTCAAATTTACTAGGCAACCCAATTATTCAATATAAGAACTAAAGAAAAGGATAATTACCAAAAAAAAAAAAAAAATCCTAAAACTATTGTATGGACACTAATTTAGTTATAAACTTTTCAATTTTTGGCCAATTTAGTCATAATTCTTTAGACGATTTGCCAACGTAGTATTTCAGTGAATTTTGGCCAAAACATTGCTAATATGGATGTTAACCATCTTTCGTAACATTGCTAGTGTTGACGTTGACCATTTTTTTTTACATTTTTTTTTACATTTTTCTTTTCTTTCTTCTTTTCATTTTTTTTTTTCCTTCTCCTTTCGCTAATCACCGAACCTTGGCTATGGTCATCGACTAGTGAGATCTAACCTTGCCCAGCCATTGGCAAGGTCTGGCCATTGGCAATGGCCAAAGAGGTTATGACTAGGTGAGGTTGGACCTCACTGGCCCTCTCCTATGGCTAGTTGCTAGACATTGCCGACATGGCGACTAGTGGAGGAAGAAGGAAGGAAAAAAGATTGGAAAGAAAAAATAAATGAAAAAGGAAAATTTAGAAAATTAAAATATACAAAAATTGCATACATTAGTACCTGTTGTGCCATGTAGGATGGTTAGCATACATGTTAATAATTTCAAGCCAAAATTGACTGATTGGATTACATTAGCAAATTATTAAAAGGTTTAAGAATAAATTGACCAAATTAAAAAGCTTTAGATATGAATATATATAAAATAGGTTTGGAACTTTTTGATAATTTTTCCCTAAAGAAAAATGGAACGAGTAAGGCTGCGTTTGGTAAAGCTTTTGGGAATAGGTATTTCTATTATTTTGTTCTTGGGAGCAGAAATAGAACAGAAACGCGTTTGGTAAGTTTTTTATTTCTCGAGAATAAATTTGTTCAGGAGAATAGATTTGGAACATAAAAAAAAAAAAAAAAAGTTACTTCTTGTTCCCAAGAACAACGCCGGAAACAAGAATAAAAAAAAAATCAAGCTTTCTTTTTCCTTTTCTTTTCTCCCTTTTTGATTTCTTTTCTTTCTCTTCCTCTTTTCTTCCCCTAACTGGTCGCTAGCCTCAGCGCTGGCTGGCGACTGGCCAAACAAGGCCCTACGACCTCACCAGAGCCTTACCATGGCTGGGGAGGCTTGGTTGGCCATTGGCAAGGCCCCCTCGAGCCTCTCCTGACCACCATGAGGGCAATGCCAACCTCGCTGTGGCTGGGCAAGGTCGCCTCACCTAGCTAAGGCAAGGCCGAGCCTCGCCCAATCACGGCGAGGCTCGAGGTGATCTTGTTGGTGGCCAGTGAGGCTCTCGCAAGGCCCGCGACCTCACTAGTCCTTGTCTGGCCGGTCGTAGACCTACAACTGGCTAGAGGAAGGAGAAGAAAAAGAAAAAAAGAAAATTGTAATAAAATTATTAATAAATTAAAAGAAATTCTAAGTCACAAAAATATATAGGGTTGTACCAAATGCATTTTTTTTTCGGAGACAGAAATTTTATGTAGTTATCAAAAATTTCAAGGGTTAATACCCTAAAAAACCCCAAACTGGTACACTTGTGACAAATTTACCCCAAACTATTTTTTTGACCACCAAAAACCCCAAACTGGTATATTTGTAATAAATTTACTCTCTGTTAGTTTTTATTAAATTTTTTTGTCAAATTATTAACTTAAATGACATGTGACAATTGATTGATATACTAATTTGGGATTTTATGCTCCGTTTTGTCACAGTTTACAATTTTTGTGAATTTTTTTTTTGTATTAATCTAATTTAGCGAAAGGTATATTTGTCATAAATTTACTAGTTTAGAGTTTTTTGCGGTCGAATAAATTAGTTTGGGGTAAATTTGTCATAAATGTACCAGTTTAGGATTTTTTTTTGATTAGTCGGGGTAAATTTATCACGAGTATATCAGTTTGGAGTTTTTCGTGGTCAAAAAAATAGTTTGGGGTAAATTTGTCACAGGTATACCAGTTTGGGGTTTTTTAGGGTATTAACCTAAATTGAAATGCTAAGAAACTATTTCTGGGAATAGAAACAGAAAAAAGTATTTTTGAAAAAAATTATTTTTCGAAACAGAAACGTTGTCAAATGCATCATGAGTCCCCAAAATGGAAATGAACCATGCAAGCCAGTGATGGACGTAGGTTCTATGCAAATTATGAGATTGACCCATCATGACTTGGAACGTAGGTGTAGTGTAGGGTCAAGTAAGTCGACTTAACACACTACATTCCCATTGCACATAAATTTGACATGCACGTCCCATGATGTCTACAGGAATGCTGGAACCAGTCATGGAGACTTTTGGTGTCAGTCTTATTAAATTATACTAGCTATTGCTGCCTAAACCTAAACCTCATATAAATAAGAAAAATTGAGGCTCTAAAGTTATCCACTTTCAATGAGCGATATACAAAACATTAAATAATATGGAGTTCGGGTTAAGTCAAGTCATCTAAAAACTATGTGACCTTAGCAAAATACTAAGGGTGTGCAACCAGACCGGGTATACCCGGGAATCGGACCAGCTCACCCGGAAAACAGGGTCGGGAGCCGGTTCCCTAAATTCAGAACCGGTTTAAACTGGTCGGGAACCGGGTCCGATTGATTACCCACCCAGGAATTGGTTCCTGGACCGGTTTTGGAATTGGTTTGGGAAACGGTTTTGTAAGTATAGGTCCAAAATTTTATTTTTTCCCTTTATTTTTATTCTCACTCCCACAATCACACATCATTTTTCCTCTTGGCTCTTTCAATCACGCACGGCACTCCTCCTTCGTCGTTCCTCTTCCTCACTTGCTTCCCTCATCGGCTCCCTCTACATCGTCTGACGGACGGATGGTATTCGTCGCCGCCAAATTTTTGTATACCACATGGATTGACTCGCCTAATTTCTCTTTTGTAGGAGGAGTTATGCTTGCATAAATGAGTAACTTTATATAGTAATTGTGGGAATAAGACTAATATTAAACCCATGTTTGTTGCTAATTCTTTGCTTTATGATTTTATTTATTAGAATTACCCCCTGTGGATCCTTAATTTTTCTTTTAATAAAAAAGTTTATGTATTTATTTATTACAAGTGTTTAATGTTTTGATACAAATTAGGAGGATTACGTTATTTTCTCGTGTATTAATATAAAATTCAAAGTCGTATAGGATATCAGAAGATTACAAAATAGGTTCCAGTGGAAATAGGGTTGACCTTGGAACCGGACTGGAAAAACAGGGTGGGTTGGGTACAGGGTCTAATACAAACAAGGTCGGGTACAGGGTCCAAAAAAAGGGAATCGATTATGATAGGGTCGGGTACAGGGTCTAGATCTAGATCCTATCCACTCTGGACCTGATCACCCCTACAAAATACCCTCAAAATCTTGCCAAAAATCACAAACGTTGATCCCCCCCACCACAAAAAGTTCTCTCTCCCTTGCCCACCATGCACCACCGCAGCTGGTTCATCATTGCTTGTTGTCGCCGCCTCAGGCTCACCACCGCCCTTCGCGACTGCGGCCACGTCACTAGACCTCTATGAAATGATCAAGACACATGACATTTTGAAAGCACGGTTACTCTATATTTCAAAGTTAACCCTGTGTGGATTGGTGCATCCGAATGAATTCGTGCATCTGTGGCACCTTTCACACCGTTAAAGCAATCTGGATGAATCGTTCCCGTTGTCTATCGTGATTTCAAAGTTCCAAGAAATCACATGCAATCTGCCCATCCTCTCGACACTCATTTCACTGTTTGAGCGGCTTACAAGATTATTAAAACCGAAAGATCATTGTGACTAACCCCACATGAAAAGTAAAGCTTTTTCTTGGCCAACCGTAACAACAGGTTCCTATATGCCATGGGCCAAGCATGGAACCAAGGTTAATAGGGCAATAATTAGTAGATTTATCTGGGCAAGGCAGTAATGAGCGAATGGAATTGGCTCAAAGAAGAGGAGCCACTATATCGATCGGTTGGCGAGATTCTCCAAATTGCGAATTGACCTGCCCACTTGAATTATGGCTCACGAATGAGAGTCGAGAGTTCACTGACAGTACACTGGACGTGCGCATGAGGTAACTTCCTTTGCAGAATTTGGCACGAGCGGGAGCAATAAAAGAATGCACCTGTGCGCGTATCGACAGACAGGATATCAGGGATAATCATGGCCACCAGCCATGCACTATGGCAACACACGACATGAGAACTGAGAATCCAAAAAGCTGCTCCACCTCCACCTCCACATAACCTACTTCGACTTCTGAAATTTGATATTTGAGATAAATGAGTTTCTTAAAATTTTAAGAAAGGGTTTCATTGATTGGGATTAGAGATTTGATTTTTCTATTTTGCTGCCATTCGAATGGTCTCTAATTTGGTCGAACCTAATAAAGTCCATTTTATTTGAATCCTCACGAGGATGGATGTTTATAATCTGGCTCCACTTTTGTACCTCTTCCCGCTTTGTCGTCCCTTGATTCCTCTAAATGTAAAGTTACTTATTCTTTTCTCGTCTACGTCTAAACAGCGTCTTCTTGCAAAACCATCGATCCATTAAGGAAAAAGTCGTTCGGCGTGAAATTCGATTCTCGGTACATGACGTGCATCGAACTATCTTTTGGGTTAGGCACAGGCGATAGTGATTTTCTAGGATAATCATAAACTTCATTCTCAACTTTCCGACCAACACTTAGCAATTTCTCTTACTTTTTTTTCCTTTCTATAATATACACTTCTGCAAGAACTTTACTTTGCATTCTCTAGTTTATTAGATGAGATGCGAAGAGCAGATTTTAAAAGGGTCCATGACAAAACTACAAACACGCCTAAAAAGCTAGTGATATGCTTGATCGAATGCGAGAAACTGCATATCTGCTGTCTCCCATGATATGCCCGATCATCTGTCCCTTGACGTCGCCCGAACCAATCTCTTCCCCGGACGTTGTCTTTCCAACGCCACCAGCTTGATGTTGTCGTCCCATCGCTGCCCCCACGACTAAATCCCATCTGCTTGAATATGGTTGTCTAGGTTTTAGACAGAGTGAACGTCATTTCATTATGTAATTGATGCATGGGAGAGGTGGGGCTATTACTATGGCTTTTTACCACGATCCATTTCCATGTCCTGAACATCCAACGAACCATCAAATCTTCGTCACTGTGTACCCGATAGTTCATGTTTGTGAAAATGCTGTTGAAACTATACTCAACTCTCTCTATACATATTTACATGATCAGTTTCCCTACCTTGCGGGAAGAAACTTTGCAACACTAAAAGATATTTCGGCATGCTTACCTGCTCCCACCAAACCAATATCTTCTAGTTCCTGTCCTGCAATTTCTGCATGACCAACCACGAAGCAAGATCATGGAATGCCTTTCTAGGTTTTGCTCTTTATTACATATAACAATGACATCTCTTTTGTTCTCCGTTTTCCCACCAAAACCTCTGGCTGCGTAATCAATCATGTAACTATTCAAAGGACGCAAGTCTACAGAGTCTCCCACTATTATCAACTTTTTTCACAATATCAAATGGTTTAATATATAAATCACCCTTGTGCATGGAGAAAATAGAGCAGGTTATCTTTTTCCTTTTGCTCTCTCTCTCTCTCTCTCTCTCTCTCTCTCTCTCTCTCTCACATTCTATCCGGGCATCTTTGTGACTGTCATTTTCCTGATAAAGTGGGTTGAATGGACTAAGGTCTTCAAAATTATTTGTTTCAAACTTTCTTTTGGTGATTGATCATTGGGTTTGATTGATGATTTTGGTCTTAGGGTAATTTGTGCTGGAAAATAAAAGCCATGGTCTTCAACAATTGAAGGATATGTTCTAGTTTTAGAAGTCAATTTTGAGTGTCTCACTTCCTACACTTGCAACATGGGCAAAGTGATGCTTAGTAAACAACGATATCGACAAGGCTTAGGCCTTCTAAACACCATTTTAGAGGCGTCCCTCAGCTGTTTGTACCTACAAAAGTTTCCTTTGATGCAGAAGCTAGTGGAGCAATCACGAAGATTTTTTCTTTTGGGGTGATAGAACGCAATTTTATATCACAGACTAGAGGGACAAGTATTAAACAGGCGAAAACCCTTTTATCGTGGTTTAATCAGCTCCTAATATACCCGTGACTTGAATTTTCTATATATCGGCTGCTTTATTCATGGCCTGTGATCCAATTACGAAGGTCCAAGTTGGCTTGAGTATGGTTCCTTTTTTGTATTTTCTGTCTAGGCTCTAGTGTATATATGGAGGTTGTGAAAGATGTTGAGCATATATATATAAATGTGAAATTTGATAAGATCACAATTAACTATTCTAAAAACTTAAATCTTTGGATGAAGAGATGGTTTATTATTTAAATATTTTAATAATGAAACTCGAGTTATGAAAGTTTTTTTTTACTCTTCATTGCACTCCAAAAACTGTGTAGTGAAATTTCTGATTTTCCTTTGCCCGTGAAATACGTCATGCGAATCAAATCACGTAACAATGATAAAAGTATAGAATATCTGGATTTCATAATTATGATACTCCAATGAAAAAAAATCAAATTTTCCATGTAAAATTCGAGGAAAATGAGTTGAATGAAATGGCCTAAAATCATTGGGTGCCCTTCAGTCTTATATTGTTCACTGATTTTCATAATCAATTTTCTCACTCGATAAATGATCAAATTCATGTGTTTTACCCATCAGTTGAGTCTATGTTTAGAAAAATGGTATTAATTTGTGAATTTTAATGGTGAAGAAAGTCAAGTATCATGGGCAATCCACTTTAATTATTTGGGATTTGGAGAATTGAAATGGTAGGTAACAACCTCTCTCCGCATATTGATTGTGACATGTGATGTGTTACAGATCACGTTCTCTTACATATCATATCTTGGGCTAAAGTTCATCTTTTCTTGGGATTAGAGAGTTGGTTTTTCTATGTTCGTTACGTAGAGATACATTGAGAGAGATTTGTACATTTGAGTAGTCAAATTGAAAAGATATTAGATAAACTCATTCAAATGAATGATGTGATGAATAAAATTAATCATAATATATATATAAAAAACCTAATATGCATGTTAATTACAGACTCAACGCAAATCTACTATGTTTGGATTTCGACGTAATTGACTGCTTTGTCACATTATGTGTTAATCTAAGTGTCTTGTCGACCTCCATCCAAGTCTTTCATCTCCAATTTTTAAACGTGACATCTATAAAAGACCGGTTCGATGAATAAATGAGATACTCTCCTCTTTCCTCTTCTTCTGGTGGTAAAGTGGGGTCATTAATTTTATACTATATAGTTTTTATTATTTATATTTCGGAGTAGACGTCGGTCCAGATGATGATGCGAGAGAGATGTTTATGGATAGTCCTAATCAATTGACCACATGATGTGCCTTCTATACAAGCATCTTCTTCTCCATTTTTATTTTCTTCAACCACCAAAGTGTTCCGGTGGCCTGGTGTTCTACATACTCTTACACACGGCCGACTAAGTATTGCATCGAACTGGTCTTTTATTGACGTAACGTATAAAAATATACAGCAATTTGTTGGAGTACATATAGGAACTAATTTAGTCTAGTTTTGATTGATATTGGCACATAAACGGAAGGCTACAAAGTTATGGGAAAATTTAACGAATGCTAATTCAGTTTTAAATTTTTTTAATTTTCCAATTTAATTATAGATAGTCAGGAAATATATTAAAAAATCATAAACTTATTGCATCAATACCAATTCAATCCTAAATTTTTCAATTGAACTAATTTAGTTATAAACCTTTTTACATTGGTATCTATTCAGTCCTAAATATTTTAATTGGATCAATTTAGTCATAAACTTTTTCATATTGATACAAATTCAGTTAATCCAGCTAATTTTGGTTGGCCAACGCTTACGTGGATGTTGGCCGTTGGCTGGATGTTGACGTAGTAATTTTTAAATAATTTTTGATTTCTTTTAAATTTTTTATTAATTTTTTATATTCTTTTCTTTTTTTCATTTTCCTTTTCTTTTCCTTCTCCTTCCTCCTTGAACTTTCCTTGCAGTGGCCAATGAGCCTCTGACGAGGCTTGTTGGCCACTAGGCGAGGGTCGTGAAGCCCTCTCTAGCGGCCTTGCTCGCGCCCCGGGCAAGGCCGCTAGAGAAGGCTTCACAACCCTCGCCCAGGGCCAACGAGCCTCATTGGAGGCTCATTAGCCACTACAAAGAAAGTTCGAGGAGGAAGAAGGAAAAAAAAAAGAAAAATTTAATGATTCAAAAAATTAAAAATTATTTTAAAATAGCCACGTAGCTTTCGGCTGTCGGCCGATGTCCATGTCAGCATTGGCCTGCCAAAATTAACTAGATGGACTAAATTAGTGTTGATATGAAAAGATTTAGGACTAAATTGGTCAAATGGAAAAGGTTTATAACCGAATTGGTACTAATGTAAAAAAGTTTAGAACTAAATTGATTCACTTGAAAGGTTTATGATTGATTTGGTATTAATGTAATATGTTTAGAAATTTTTTGGTATTTTTCTCTAAATAGTCTTTTGGTTCTATCATCACCTACCATCCTATATGGTAAAAGTCACATTGGCAATTTTCGGCAAAAATCGGCTAAAATAACTACATTAGAATTTGCCCAAAGATTTAGGATTAAATTAGGGGAAAATTGTTCAAAATATCCTAAATCTATTGCCTGATACTTAATTTAGTCCTAATATTTTCAATTGTACCATTTTTCCTAAATCTTTTGATGATTTACCAATTCAGTTAGTTGACAATTTGCCAATTTAAACATAAACCATTTAACAATTTGGTAGTGTGATCTTTTTGGCTAATTTTGACTAGAAATCATTGATGTAATAAACTAGTATGCATCGGCTATCCTACATGGTGTGACTGATGTTGACACCAATAATTTTACAATTTTAAAAAATTCGAAATGTTCTATTGATTTTTCTTCTCTCTCTCTCTCTCTCTCTCTCTCGCTTTTTACATAGGCCACATAAGGCCTTCACAAGGGTCACTGGTCCTTGCCCATTATATTTTTGAGTAGCTATAATATGCAATACTCTAGATCGATCGATTATATTTATATCTATTTTGATCTCTTTTTAATAATGACATATTGTATTCAAAATTATAATTATCTAAAAAACAATCATAAGTGGTCGATCAATGAATACAAAACTAGGATGTGATTCTCCAAACTTGATCTTCCTCTTCCTTGAAACTCTCAATTTAGTTCAACTTATTTTTCTAGAAATGTCTCATTAGATCGAATTAATTCATGATCATTGATAACATTCTTAGATAATAAATATTGAATAGAAATTTTAAGAATAAGTAAGAGTCATGATGACACTTAATTAATGAACTTTTTTCCTCAAGAGTCTCCACAGCATAAAAGTTGAGATAAAAAATTTTGCCACTTTCATTGATTATCTCATGCATACATAGTATGAAATAAGTATTTGGTATTAACTCATTTTCCATGAAGGTATGTCTTCAATTTCAATACTGTACATATAATAGTTCAGACATATCTAATGTCTAACTTGAATTCATGTATCTACTCCCTCAAAAAATCCATCAGAACTCACACTTGGCATCAAAGATAGAGAAAGTAAAATATATGGGTTATTTCACTTTTGAACATAATAAATATTATGTCATCATCTTAACACTCAGTTAATATGAAATCTATATTTTAAGCTTGAGCTCTCGATTATCACATAGATAATAAGCTTAAAAACTGTTTATCTTTATTTATCACATAGAGTGGGTTAATTTCTTATTTGTTCAACATACTTTTTCAATTTTATATGATGTAAAATACATAAATGTCAAACAAAAAGTATATGCATTAATTATAAAGACAACTTCATTAATTGTTAACAATTAGGAAAATTACAATATTTAGTACATCAGCTTCTACGCAGTCCTAGTGATTTTATATGATTACAGAACACATTTCTAGGTATTAGCTTCCCTATTATCATTCTATGCGTAGATTATACTGTAAGTTCATATATTTTCGTGCAACTATATCTTTGACAAAATTATACATGGTATCTATATGTTGGGTTTTGCCATGATATTTTGGATCATTAGTATACACTATTGCTACTTGGCTATCACAATTAATCAATAATGAGTTTGCAGCATTCTTAATAACACATAAATGATCCAAAAATATTTAAAGTCAAATACCTTCTTGTATCATTGCTGATAATGCCAAGAACTTAGTTTCCATCGTAGACAAAGCTATACACATTTGTTTCTTACTGCTACAAAATATGTCACAATTATTCAGTAAGAAAACAAATCTAGAGGTAGATTTCATTTTATCTAAATCTCCTTTTTAATTAGTATCTGAGCAGCCTTCAAGTTGCTGATCATTTCCTTGATAACTTAATATATAATTAGTAGTTCCCTTAAGATACCTTAGTATTCTTTTGACAGCTTTCCAATATACTTGACCTAGATTGGATTTGTATCTACTTACCATTCCAACTGCAAAATATATGTCATGTCTTTTACACATCAATAGCGTACATTAATCTTCCAATAGCATTAGCATAAATAACACATTGCATTTGTTCATTCTCTTGTGGAGTTTTTGGACAAAATCTACGGCTCAATCTTTCACATTTTGTAATAGGATGTCTATGAGTTTACAGTCTTGTATATGAAATCGTTCAAGTACCTTGTTTATATAGGTCTCTTACGAAAGAGATAATGATTTTTTTCGAACGATCCCTTGAAATCTTAACTTCAAGAATGAATGCAGCCTCACCCATATCTTTCATCTCAAAGTTGGAAGATAACCAACTCTTAATAGTATTTACAAACTTTATATTATTTATGACAATTAATATATCATCAACATATAATGATATGATCATAAATTGATCTTTGGATCTTTTAATATATATACAATGATCCTCATCAATCATTCTAAAATCATATGTCATTATGGCATTATGAAAATATATATACTATTGTCTTGATGACTACTTAAGGCTATATATTTATCTTAAAAGTCGACATACCTTTTGTTCTTTGCCTTCTGAAATAAAACCAGCAGGTTGTTCTATATAAATTTATTCTTCTAATTCTTCATCGAGAAAAACAATCTTTACATCCATTTGATGTAACTCAAGATCCATATTAGCTACTATTACTAGGATGAGACGAATTGAGATAAATCTCATTATAAGAAAAAATGTTTCTTCATAATCAATTCACTCCTGTTGATTATACCCCTTTGCTACAAGGTGAGCCTCATATCTTTCTATTGAGCCATCGGCTTTACACTTTATTTTGAGAATCTACTTATTCTTAATAGCTTTGCATCTTAATGGAAGATCAACCAGCTCTCAAACATGGTTTGACTTCATTGAATCCATTTTTTCTTCCATTGCATGCATTCATTTTTCCTTATTAGGGTAATTTAGAGCCTCATTTGCATTCCTTGGCTCATCTTCATCTTGTAGAGCAACCAGAAAGTTTTTCCTTTAATATCAAAATGTTAATGGGAATATTTTTGTGATTTGTTCACTGTACGAGAGATTATATACTTTGCACATTATTTTATTATGCTATCACTCGAATTAGATAATGACGAGGTTGTCCTATCAGGTGGTTATAATTGAGAATGAGTTAAATTTAATTCCCCACTTCTTACATTGCTCTCGTTTAGACGAACTCTATTAAGTTTATTATCTTGATCCAATGTTTCAAATATGAGTAGTTCTCACATATTTGACCATTTTTAGGAAATTCATACTCTAAGAATATGACATCTCATGATTCAAATTTCGTTATACTTTTACTATCCTGTTCACCTATAAACATATACCATCTTGAGTGTTCTGAGTGCTTTATGAAAATACTCTTTTTACCTTTGAGATCAAATTTCCCATATTTGTGAGAGGGTTTGTGAGTATAGGCAACATAGCCTCACGGTTTAAGAAAACTTAAGTCAGATTTTCTACCTATCCATAACTCATATAGAGTGGAAGTAGCTGATTTGAAAGACATACAGTTTAGTATGTAGGCACCAGTTAATGAAGCATCACCTCAAAAAGTGATAGATAAGTTAGCATGCATTATCACGGATCTAACTATTTCTAATACAGTTCTATTTCTCATTTCTGCAACACCATTTTGTTGAGAAGTATAGGAAATAGACAACTGTTTTTCTATTCCTTTTTAATCACATAAATTTCTAAACTCATCAGATAAATATTCTCGACTTCGATCGGATCTTAATACTTTTATTTTCTTATCTAATTGATTTTCTACTAAGCTTATAAACTTCTTGAAACAACTCAATACTTCAGATTTAAGAGATATCAAATAGAATGTTTGAATCGAGTATAATCATCTATAAACATAATAAAGTAAATAGCCACATGTCTTCCTTTCACTTTCATTTGGACCACAAATGTTAGGATGGATTAATTGTAAATGAAATTTAAGCTCTTTTACCATTTCCAAATGGTTTCATTATCGTTTTCCTACTAGGCATTGCTCATATATAGGCAAATCGCCTTTTTTTAATGTTGCCCAACAAGCTCTCTTAGACTAGTCTATTTATATGTTGCGAGCTAATATGACTAGGTCTAACATGCCGCATATTCACATAATTATCATATGAATTAGAAGATGTGAAAAGGGAATAACAATTATTGACATTACTATGGTCAACATCCAATGTAATAAAACTATTCAGAAAATCATAACAACTATAGTAATTTGTATCCAAATACAAATTTACACTATTATTATGGAAGTTTAAACTGAAACTAAGTTTAACTAACACTAACATAAATACTAAGTTTCGAGGAATCTCCGAAACATATAATATATCATGTAAAAATAAAGTGCGTCCACCACGCATATTTAATTCGCAGGTGCAAATCTCTTTTACTTCAGCTTTAGAATTGTTTCCTACATAGATCCATTTCGTTCCAGTCAGTACTCGTCGAAATTCCATGAAAGATTCTTTATTCTTCAGTATCTATTCTTCAGTATATGGTCTGTTGCTCCTGAATTTATAATTCACAAATGATTAGATTCAGTTAAGAATACATAACTTGATACATAAGCAAAGTTATCAAGAATATAATGGTTGTTTACATTCTTTGGCTCACGATAGTCGGGAGCATAGTGACCATTCTTGCCACATTTGACAACTTCTTTACTCGATGACGCTTTCCTTTCTCATGTTGGTCAACTCTTGGTTTCTTTCCCGAAGAGCTTGCTCCCTTACCTTTCCACATTTTGAACGAATCAGGATGCTTGCGCTTGGAGCTAGAACCCCCTTGTGAGCTAGAACCAGCATAATAAATTTCAGTTTTTGGCTTAACTGCCAGGAGACGGTCCTTTTATAGCTTAAGATGGCGCACTGCATTCTCAAAGGTTTTAATGTTCTTATTGAAGGTCAAGTGCACCTTCATATGCTCCCAACTATGGGTAAAGAATAGATTGCTCTACACTTGCTGCTCGTTAGTCAAAATGTGCCCAACATCCTTCAGCTTATTAATCATGTTTGACATCTTTCTTAGGTATTGTTTCATAATCTAACCATGAGATTTCTTGTAAGAGTCAAATTTTATAGTGAGCTAATTCAGCTTGATCACCGATGTATGATTAAATCTCGCTGTCAATGCTTCCCACATTTCTTTAGCATTCTCAAAATGCCTAAACTCTCACATGACATTATTCTCCATGCTACTCAGTAACGTGATGCGAGTAAGTGAGTTTTTTTTTTCTTCCACGTAGCAAATGCCTCCTTATCTCATTTGTATTGTGTAGTATTCCCATCTTCGGGCTCTTCCATAACCAAGTTAAAAGCTTCTAGTGCCTCTTGCTCTTCTAGCTCATATTGGATATTCATATGACATATTTAATAATTATCACCGTTCAGTTTTTCTCATTTGTTCATCTCAACAAGTGTGCTCTTAGTTGCCAAAGTCATTGGTTCTGAACATTTCATACATACATGCATAAATTATTAATACTTATCATTTATGCATATATTTTGCATAAACTAATCATGTCAATGAATAAGATCAAATAAGGCTTTAGAGTCAAAAGGTCGCTTTGTCTCCAATCATCATCCAAAAATCCTACTTTGAAATTATCATTAATATAATCATTTATACAAAAATAAGTTCACCAAAGTCACTAAAACGTTTTTGAACTTCCCATAAATAATTGTAAATTAACATAATAATTTACAACAGCAGATAACATTGAACTTTCATTAAGTAAACATGCCATTTGCATCTAGTAATATATTTAGAAGAAGCATATCAACATCAACATAGAAAGAAATATTTACATCTAAAACATCTCAAACCAATCTAAGAAAAATAATAAATGAATCCAAAGATACTCATTTATCTCATAAACTAAGAAAGTCTCTTCTAATCTTTTAGTAAATTCCTCTAAGAATTCTAAAGGCACATTGGGCAACCACGAAAAGACCTTCGGAGAGCTCTTATGGCTCTTCCAAGGCGCATTCATTTTGCGTCAAGTGACACTCAACTTAAGGGTTGAAGTTTTTGTTACCTCAATTATATAGTATTTTCTCACAAGCCACTGCAAGCTTTTTATAATCTGGGACCATGTTGACCTTCTATAGGTGATCTAACATTACTTGCCATTTTGATAGACGATTGTTCATTAGGGTTAGCACATTCTAAAAATCTAGCATAAAATAACCACTCCAGATGATTCCTTGTATCATCTAGTTGACCATGACCATGTGTGACACTACATCACTGTCATTCCACCAATAAATAGTTAGTTCTATTTTTAGCCTTTCAAGTATCGCATTTTGTCCGTTTATTCTTGGGAATAAATGCGTGCACACAGAACGCATCATTCTTCTAGCAACAAATGCAAAACAAAAGGGATTATGCATAATCTACAACGAACAAAATTGAAAAACACATTTTTCGTCTTTTTGTTTTTTTGTTTTTGTTTTTTGTGGTTAATGGTTGACAGTTGGTTAACGCCGGTCAATGAACGGTCAATGCCGATCAACAGATGACCAGGTTGGGTCAGTGGGTTAGCTGGGTCAGTGAGGGGCAAAATAGTAATATCGACAAAAAAGAAGGGCATAAACATAAAAACAACTTATAGGGACACAATGGTAATAATGTAAATAAAACAGGGGCAAAAGCGTAAAATCATGATGTGCGTGTATAGCTCACACGCATGTGGTTACTACGCATGTGCAGCGCATTTTGCACGTGTCGATAATGCTTGCTCTTTCTTGCCAAGTGTAGGGACGTGTTTGACAGTCCTCGGCGGCATACCACCCGTCGTTTTTCTCGTCTCGACGAGAACCATGACCCTACACTATCAAAATTAATTTTTTATTCACAGATAAATTAAAAAGAGGGGCGAATAGTAGACGAGTGTCTAGATTTTCGTCCCTGGGCGTTCGATGGCAATGTTTCTCAAAATTTTTTCGACCAAAAATATCAACAATGATCGAGAAACATGAACAACATCACTTTGATACCAATATAGGAAATATATTCCTGAAAAACGAACCAATACTCGAACAATTGAATACCGAAAAGAAATGCGGAAATGTGCCCATGGAACATGTAACATCGATTAAAAGGCATATCATGAAAATGGACATATCTTGTTTGTCACAGATAAAATTCTCATTGTAATCTTAGAGGAATTGATTGAAGCCCTTATACTTTTGTTCTTCGAGAGAGTTTACTATTGTCTCAAAAGGGGAAAAAAGAACATACCGTTTCGTTTTGTTCAATTCTTTACATTTCCTTTTTTCCTTTTCTTTTTATATATAGCAGTTAATTTTTACTGAAAAAATAATCGCTCTTCTTCTCTCATGGGCTCTTCCTTTATTGGCTGAGTTTGGTCCAACATAGATAGACAGACCTAACTTGACCCATCAAATAAAAAACCCATAAGGACTTTTTGAGCAATATTCGCTCTTTGGCAAGATTGAAAAGTTGATTAAAGTGGCATTTGTATAATAGATTTAAAATCGATATGACAATTTCTCCCAAAAATTCAAGACATTGCATGGTATATCGTATCAATCACTGAATAAGGCTGGTCGTTGCGCTTTCTTTTATTCATTTCTTTTGGGCCTTCATACCTTTCTCAAGTTGGCCACACGAAGAAAATAAGTAGTCGTCCACTTTTGTGTTTTGATCATTCACGTAGACCACAAAATTGGGAAAAGAAACCCTAATATAAGCTATTATGTTGAAGCTTTGGGTACAACTAAGATCTTGCTTTCATAGTCACGAGTCATATCCTCAATCGACGTGGTGTGCGGTACTCAACAAGCATGGACCATCCAAAGTACGAAGCCGTACATCAGAGCCAGCTCATACTCAATGCGACGCGGCCTTGTTAGTTGTTGTGCATCATTTCAACTGATGACGTTGCATGTGACGAGCTATAAGCTTGGACAGTCGAAATAAAACTTTCACAATTTCACTTCATAATGACTCGACTAATTCCTCTCCTACCCTGCTTAAGCTGACGAGGTGGGCTAACCTTGTGGGCACTGGGCTTTTTGCAAATGCGTGGATTAAAAGAATAAGATGGGACCTCTCCATGACTAGAGATCAATGAAAGAGGCTTGACTTGAAGTCAAACAAGTCAAATTGTCAAAGTTGGGCACATATGCATCTTTTTCCCTCATGGAATTATCACTCTGGGACCACTCCATACCTGTCTATTTTGAAAGGGGCCTGCCACCATACTGCACTTTATATATGTAGGTAGTTTGAAGTCCAAAGAAGCAAAGGCGAAAAAGGAATTTTTATGCAACTGGTTCCTCGAGTGACTTCATACATGTTTCGACTTATTTCAATAGAGCACGGAAGATAATACGACCCGTGATGACATGCAATGACTTCTATCCTTGTATCCTGTATTTCAATTGGCGAAAGGGTAATTAGCAGAGTTGTTTATATAAGCAATCAGGATAACAAAAATTTAACATTTCAATTGGACCTCCAAAGTGCAATGAAGTATCGATATTCATTATAAGAAAATCCGAGCATATAGATGATAGTGATCCAATTATATGATAAGTCGTTGCAATTCTTTTAGTCCTATTTTGGATGGCTTGTCTTGATTGGATCGGGAAGGTGGACTTAATTTGCCAAAATGTCATTTATTTCAATGCATATGATGAATGGGGCAAAACATATGAAACATGTATAAGGATGGGAAACCAGAGTACTAACCTAAAAAAAAGAAAAGGCAACATAGGGGAAATCCAAACTATTCCATGACCAATCAAAATTACAAGTGAAAGGTATATCCACCCCGATCTCACTTTTCCCTGATGAACATCGACACGCTCAAATCCAGTTTCCCACGTGATTATTGATATTCCAATCCTTCATTAACTTAAGCCCGCATCAAACTTTCTCCTCCATGGATGACCCGTTGCCAATCTTTTCCATCTGCATCGTAGGTTTAAGGTTTTGTGGCTTGCACCAAGCTGCGCAGACAAGATACAGAACGAAATTTACCAGGCTCAGGACCGTTAGTAATCCGTAGAAGCAATCGAGCCTCCCATAATTGATGTTATCGGCCAACCATCCTTGTCCAGCACCGGTGGCCGTTGCCTTCTTCACGACGGAGACCAGGAAGCTACTGACGAAGAAGCCTAGTGATAGAGTCGTGAGGAAGAGCCCGGTGCTCATGGTCTTCATGCCCTTGGGCGATTGAGTTATGAAGAAGTCGAGCTGGCCCGTGTATATGAAAGCCTCGCCAGAGCCTACCAAGAAGAATTGTGGGATCAGTAGGAACACGCTCACTGGCAGGGTGGTGGTAGTGCGGCCGACGGATGCGGCGACTGACAGTCTCTTGTGCTCGGTTATTGCGGCAGCTGCCATTCCTAAAGTCGAAAGAACTAGTCCGATTGCAATTCTTTGTAGATTGGAGAAACCTGTATTGAGAAATGCTTAGCATTGACAGTTTTAAACTTTTTGCATGTTAAACAAAGTTAATAACGTTCGCAAATATGTTCCTATTCTGATGATCACCTCTCAATAATGCTTCATGAACCAACATTACTAGAAGGGAACAGAAATATCACGTGTACCTATGACTCATGCAATTGCAATGTGTGTGTGTGTGTGTATATACCTGGTTTTCCTTTCCATTTCTTCCACAAAGGCATGATAAACCGGTCATAAACAGCAAGAGTGATCATTATAGCTGCCACGAAGAACACGGTGAGTGAGCCGGCTGGAATTTGGAAGCTCCCAATGGACCTTTCCATGGTCGAAGCTTGCTCCACCGAGAACGTGATCATCTGTGCGTATGTCGTCCAGAATATGATCGTCGTGGCCCAAACCGGAAGCAATCTTATCATCATCTTCACTTCCTCCACTCTTGTCACCGAGCACAGCTTCCATGGATTTGGTGAGGAATTATGACCGTCTTTCATGAAGTCGCCTTCAGCGACAATGGCTGCCTTGTCCAGGCACCTGTAATCGAGACAAAGATAAGGGGCTGGATATTTTGATATGATCATAAAAATGACATGATTCAATAGATGTAAGGTTGTTGTCTCAGCAACATCTCTCCTTTCTTTAGAAGGGGAAAGAGTAAAGCTTCGCATGCTCGATATCAGGAGCAATGAGAGTGATTCTTGTGCAAGATAAGAAAAATAGCTAAAGAGAGACAAACAACAAATAAGAGCATGAATACGTACTGAAATTGATCAGTGTGATGAATCCTAGACCCTTCAGGACCATCCTCGTACAAGCATTCAACAACGTACGGAACCTCCAAGCTCCTCTTCTTAATCGAAGCCGCCACAACTTGCATTATCTGCACAATGGGACTCCCCAAACATTTCTTGTACCTGTACCTCCTTGTCCCAGAAAAGAACACGAGGATCGCGATGAACATCGCGACCGAGCACGCCCCGTAGGAAATGCTCCGGCCGACCTCGTCCTGCACGTACACGAGCACGGTGACGGCAGTCAGGGTTCCCGTGCTGATGAAGAGGAAGAACCGGTTGAAGAAATAGGCCATCTGGGCCTTTTCCTTTTCGTCCTTGTCGTCGAACTGGTCCGTCCCAAAGCCCGAGACGCTCGACTTGAGGCCGCCGGTGCCAAGGGCCACAAGGTAGAGGGCCAAGTAGAGGATCCCCATCTGGAGCCCATCTGCCTGCTCGCATGGGCGGGCAGGTAGGCACGGAGGTGGGCGAAGCCGGGGGAGCTTTGCTGATAGAGCTAGCGTGGCCGTTCCCTGTAGATAATTTGTGTGGGTACCACAATAAAGGTTATCGACCACTTTAGGGGAAAAAAAGAAAAGAAAAAGAACCATCGAGAAATATTGTAATTTCTGGGTATATAACTTGATGATAGTTATATTTAAAATGAAGGTTATCGATGACTTTAGGGAAAAAGTCAAGAAAAAAAGAACTATCAAGATATATTGTAATTTCTGGGTATATAACTTGATGATAGTTATATTTAAAATAAAGGCGGGTTGAGAGTCTTAGGGTTTGGAAGCAAGATAATTGCAATTAAATGTTCACAAATTTCATAAGTATGCTCGAGGGCTAGAGACCGGTTTATAAAACCGATTGATGATAAGGTGACATGCCGGATACTCATTGGTTATTTGCATGTACCGACCTATTTAAGTGTCCATTCATAATCTATCGCATTGCTTTACGAACCAATTTTGAAAACCCGTTTGCTATCCCTAAGATTTCACCCATTGACCTAAATTTGGACTTAAATGTATGCTGTGGACCTACACTGAAGACGAATGTACCTGAACTGGGATAAAAGCAAGCTAGACAGATAGGCATTGTGATGGTTGTGCCTGTAAAAATCAAATTGAGACCTACCAAAATTTGGATGAGAGTGAAGATGGCGATGGTCCTATATCGGCCAAGAAAGGAGTCGGCGAGGAAGCCACCGAGCAAGCAGAGCAGGAAGGAGGTGCCCATGAAGTCGGTGACGATGTTGGCCGAGGTTGAGCTCGGCAAGTGCATGGTCCCGCCCAAATA
The DNA here is from genome assembly GCA_014182715.1 of Eucalyptus cloeziana. NCBI lineage: Eukaryota > Viridiplantae > Streptophyta > Magnoliopsida > Myrtales > Myrtaceae > Eucalyptus > Eucalyptus cloeziana. Next base: position 51,203,246 of record CM024636.1, on the reverse strand, counting down.
CGTCACTAGATTCACCGCTATTCCCATTGTCGACAGCCTCTCACATATCTCTATCCCTGTTATTCAATAATCTCAAATAAATTATACATCAAAATGATGACATCTTGATAAGTATGGGTATTGCGCTCGTGATTTAAAGTGATAATCCTTATAAAAATACATTTATTATATGGTTAAATTGTGTAATAATCATATATATATAATTGAAAGATAGATAGTTGATATACGGAATACTAAACTCTTGATTGGCTATTAAAGTGATAATTAATATATTCCTTTAGTTATGACTTTTTGGAGTATTTTGGGAATTCTAATGATATCATCCTCTCATTGGATATGCTATAAATGTGGATATGTACCCCTGAAGTGTCAAAAGTTGTGTACGGCACTCACTTTAGTGCTAAAAGTTTTTGTTGGCTCACTTAAGCGCCAAATTGAAAAAAAAAAAAAAAAAAAAAGATCACCTAAGTGCTAATGGTGAGAAATTCCGACTAGATTGATTGTGTGGCATGTGTAATCAAAATTATAATATGACTTGGCAAATTTTTTTAAAACTTTAGTCCACGTGGCATTTTCACATGGCATGGTTGGCACTAAAGTGATTGCTTATTAATAATTGGCACTGAAGTGATCACTTTAAACATAATTTAGTATTTAAATATCACTATTTACAATTTTTAGACGACGTCGTTTAGGGGTTATTTGCTGACTAGGCACGTTGGCGAGCCACGTAGGACCGAAAAACCAATAAAATATAGCCGTGTCAGATTTTCAGCGACTCAGATCGGAATTGACACTTAAGTAATGTTTTTTTTTTTTAAAAAAAAAGCAATTAAGTGATCGAAAAAGAATTTTTAGTATTAAAGTGAGCGTTATATACAACTTTTGGTACTTTTAGTACACTTATCCCTATTAATGAAATCAAACAGTATATAAAGTATTGCCCCACAAAAACCAAATAGCTTAATAGTTATTACAGTTCTATTATCAATTATTGCTGTCTTATTCCACTAGGGGAACCAAATGGATTGTAAATTCATTCAGGGTTAGGGTAGTTCATAAATAATCTGCCTTCTATGCGATATCCATCTTTCACTTGCTATGCACATCTTACTCATCCAACATTTATAACCGAATGAAAGTAAAAATAAAAAATGAAACTTAGAAAATCTCGCTTTTATAGAAGGGAAAAACCTAGCCCAAGTTAAATGAAGAAGGAGAAGAGCAAAAGAAAGGATAACTAATAGAATAAACTAATATGAGAATCACATGAAGATAAATTATAGGACATCTTAAAAAGCTGAAACAACAGGGAGGAATCAGAGATGAAATTCTGAAGCCACTCATGAATTATCGCACCAATATCAGCAGAATATCTGCAAATATCCAGTGAGCGTGATCTCATCCCTCCTCCTCATAAAGGAAAACGACGCGGCTCAATCCTATACTACATCATCACTAAGAAAGTGTGTGTGGACTGGAACTTCGTATGCCATGTGACAAGTCCCACCAATTTTTTGTGCGCTGTATCAAGGTGTGCGTTAATCGTCTCCAGTTCCTTGAATATGCATTTTTAGGGAAGATACGTGCATACACGAGAATAAAAAGTGGGGAGTAAAAGGGCAGACCAAGAATGAGAGCAGCAGGAACCCAACCACCCGTTTTGGACCTGTCTGCAGGGAACCCTTTGTAGTCCACAGCATCCGAAACTGCCCAACTCATCTTCTCCTCCTGAAAAGTATGACTGATAAGGATTTCTATCGTTCTTTTCATAGTTGGATGACGAAAGTCTATGAGAATCAAGGAGGGATCGCTTCACCTACCATTGCAAAAAGTCGATAGGGCTAGAATGGACTGAAAGACACCGGAACAAGAGGAATTGGTTTTGGTTCTTGTCCTGTTTGCGCACACTTTCACAAACATCCTTGGGAGCTTTGTCCTTTTATAGGCGAAGAGAGGATCGGACTCTCTCAGCACATGTTCACACCCTTCCAAAAGGTAAAAAAGAAAAAAGATAGGTGAACCTCCACCGAGGAATGGAGACAGATCATTGCTTGTCGCTCCTCATAAAGGTAGGGATTATATTTATCGCGATCTCTTTTGAGGGGAAACTTCTAGCGAGTAGGGATTGGCGGATTTGTAAACAACTTTTTTTAGGGTTTTTTGCGAGGCGATATTTGGTACAGCATTCAAAAGTGGGGAGATTTGCTTATTAATTTATTCATTACTTGAAAAAGGTGATGGTGATTGAGGAGGATGTATCTCAGAGATGGAGAAGAAACAAGGGGAATCTTGAACATGGGATTGTAACAGAGCTCCCATTCGTTTTCTATCTTTTTGCTGTGCGAGTTATGCTGAAGTTTTGGCCAAGGATGGAGATGGTGAACCACAGTCTGTACGTACTCTCTGGAGGGGTAGCTTTTGTAGTGGTTTTGTTACCCCACCAAAGGTTCCCGAGTCTGTGCGACTCTAAGCGGAGCTCGTTTTGTACCATAGAAATAGAAATGAGTTTTTTTGGAGAAAAATACTCCAAAAAAAGTCATAGAATATATATACAGATCATAATTATATTTTAGATTTTTTTTCAATTTGTCCAATTGAATCTCAAATCTTCTCTTGCAATCAAGTCTTGGACTTTTGTTTAGTGGTGTTATTTTATGCTGATACGTAAGTAATATTTGAATATCATGAGAGTTATTATTTGTCGTTATTTACTGAAATGACTTGATTGAGTTTTCTTGAAAATTTTCAAGGTCTGATTGCTTGCGCTCATTGAATGACTTTTATTGAATGATGTACAAAGAATTTGGGACTTCTAGAGACATTTCTTGGTGATTCTTGATGACTAAAACCAGAAACGTGCATTTGCGTAGCCATATGCAATAAAGGGGGGGAGGCTCTCTCCCTTTCTCCACATGGAAGTACTTATCAAGGGTTCCGGCCGACTGTCCGATCCGGTTTTTACCGAACAACTGGAGTGGTCAAGAATTGGTCAAATCCGACGTTGACCCAGTTCAATTAGAGTTAAACCCGATGGACCGGTCAATTGAACCGAAGTTGACTGTATCGTAGACCCTTCATTAGCTTTGAAGAAGCTAGAACGTTTCATAGATCGGCCCAGATTTACAAAAGCGGATCGAGGACAAAAGGATCGTACGATGAATTTCCTACTTTTATGGCCATATTAAATGCGTCAATCAATTATAGCTATAGTCTTAGGAACCTAGGAGGGGATGTGAGAACTGTAACTTGTAAGGGAGAGTGAGCCATAGAAAATTACCTAAATATATATTTTTATATAAACTTGATCAATGTCGCCATAGAGAATAAAATGCACGGTATATATTAGATGAACAAGATTAATAAAATTGCAAGCCACTCAAATTGGCTCAGTGTCTTTCATAATGGCTCAGTGTCTTTCATAATGTCACTTTCACATGACCATTTCCTCTTCTTTGGTAGAAACTTTGACGGGCCGTTGATTCAATATTACTCATGATTACACAATTCCAAAATCAATGTTACTATCTTCGTATCCATGGTCCACTTTCACAAATTTCTCCCAAGCCCTCTCCATCAACTTTGAAGATTCTTCTTTCCCTCGTACCAATTAATTGTTACTAACGACGGTATTGGAATTATCGATTCAACGTATTCTACATAATGCCATGTCATTATCCCACGGCTTTACCTTCCCCTTATCAAGCGAGATTTGTATCCACTCGATATATGTGAGCCTCGTTCCATCTTAGTGAAAACCATCTTTGAAAAAGTCAAAGCGTCATAATCACAACATTCGTCAAATCACCATTCAAATCTTCATCATTTGCATATCAAACCAGTAAATCCTAAGATTGGTGATCAAGTTATCGAATTATTTAGCCATTGATCAAATCGCTCACCACCGACTACAGATACGAGCGGTGTAGAATTCACTCAGTCGTCTAATCAGCAATCAAGTCATAAGCCAATTGGACATAGAATATGCAAATCATCTTACATTCAATCCTTGGACACAAAAAAATAATCATTAATCATGGGATCCATATCATTGAATGATAGTGTGCTCGCATGCTCCGGACACGTACAATAATTTTTCCTCTCTATTGCTCCTCCAAAGATACTATGGACTTGGGTTGACGAGTGTCGTGATGAAGTTAAGCTTATTATTATTATTTCTTTTTGTATCAAATACTATTGCACAACTTACATCCAAAGGTGATCCAATCAACTTATCTAGTCAATTATGATACACAATCCCAATCACACACTAGGATAACTCTCTAATTAAAGGAGGACGATTGAGTCCACTAGATGAGAATGAACCATGCAAGCAATTGGTGGAGGAGATTAAATTAGAAGTTGACCCATCATTACTTGGGACATGAGTGTGGAGTAGGGTCGTGTGAGCGATATGCGCACAATCGAATATTACAGAGTTTAGGTTAAGTCAAGTCATCTAAAGGTCATGGCCTTAACAAAATGCCATCACGTTTGGAAGAATCATATATGGTGATCCATAATCCTAATTGTCTCTCCCTTTCCCTTGCTGCCCCATCTCTCTCTCTACCCCAAGCACCGCCACTCATGGTTTGCCCGTTTTCGCTGCCTTAGGCTCACCATTAATCGCGGTCACCACCAGATATCTCTCTCTCTCTCTCCATGCATTTGTGTGTCCACAACACAACATAGGAGGTCATAATTATTAGCGACCGTTTAGTTATAGGAATACAATTTACGGTCTCGTGAGGCCAACGACTTCCAGTTCATAAAATGATCAGAACACACGGCATTTTGAAAGCTTAGTTACTCTGTATTGCACAATAAGTGTAGTGCGGAATTGTGGATTTCAAATGAAACCTGTGCATTCATGGGCTCTTTATGCAATAGGATCAGTCCGAATGAATAGTTCCCGCTGTCTATTCTAAATTAAAACTTCCTTGAAAGTAAATGGAATCTTGCGTACCCATGCTCGACATTCATTTCAGCGTCTAAGCCGCTTCAACATTGATTAAAACCCAAAAGATAATTGACACCACCCCACATGGAAGATAAAGTTCCCTTCTCTTTCGTTGGTCAGCCATAACCATAGGTTTCTATTTGTTATGGGCCAAGCATAGAAATAATGTTTGATGGGACAAGGATGGGTAGCTTTATTAGGGCGGGCAATAACGAGCGAATGGGAGTCAGCTCAGAGCAGAGGCGCCACTAAACCAATCGGTTGGCTAGATTCTTTCTCCAGATGTGGTCGGGGGAAGTCGACCCATCCGCTGAAACACAACACACGAAGTCGGTAGTCAAGGGAGTTTGACAAACAGGCCTCCGTCCCCACATGTGCACTGCGCGTGCGGATGAGGAGGAGCTCCCTTTTTGCAGCACTTGGCGCGAGCGGGGTCAATAATAGAACGCACCTGCGCAGGGACCAGCAGACGGGGGGCATTGGGGATGTTCATGCCCGCCGCCCATGGCACTAATGGCGACACGCAACATGCGAACTGAGAAACCAGAAAGCTGCTCCATCTCCATCTGTATCTCCACGTCCACAAAACTAGGTGAAGGGGTGACCCACGTCAACACCGCACTCCCCCTTCCATCTGCACAACCTGCTGCCACAGCTGCCCCCGCCCACCTCACCCCCTACTTTGACATAACATCCCACCCTCCTTTCTTCTTTTTTCGAACAACCTACTTTGACTTCGAGAGTTTGATATGGCAGCATGGATCCGATCATCCCCATTTTAATTTACTCTTCTTAATTTTTTTGGTTCTTTATTTGACACTTGACGCGTGGAGTTCCACATATTATTCTTCATGGCACTATAAAAGGGTTTAAGATTCTTTGCAGCTGCAACAAATGCAACAACTCTAAAGTAAGCAACTACTTGTTGCTAGATTTATTTCTCTTTCCCTTCAGTTCTAGAGTTCAAGAGGGTGGTAAGAGTTGGAAACTTGTACGATAACTTGTCTTCTATATTGAACCATGTAGTAGTACATTGGTCCCTGCAAGTTTGAGTGCTATGCTGATGGGAAGACCAAGAAGCCGTATTCTTGCATATACATTGAGAATGGCAAGACCATCGACCAAATTTGTCAAGAGTTAAGGGCCATTCCTACAGATATGCTTTTTGATCAACTTTCGAAAATCGGAGCTTCCGCTTTTGGTTGGCCAAGCTTTAATAATTGGAAAGGTCATTCTAATCTCGACTCCTCTCCAGCGACACCTCCCCTATTAAGATGTTGCTTAAGCCTTTGCAGTAAGTTGCGTATCATTGCAAGAGAGATCGATTTGGATGCATTTAGCAAGTCATTTCGTTTTACAGAGTGTCCAAAATATCGGTCAACTTTGCTTCACTTCGGTGAAATAAAAATTTGCTGGTGCAAACTTTGTTCTCCTCCCCGATTCAGTTTGCATGTCAATCATGAGTGCAGAAAAGCAAAAGAATTTTTATTTTGATAAAGTGCTGCATCGATGTGAAAGCTTAGTTTCCTTGTAGTGCTATATTGTGGACGTTGAAAAAAGCCGCAGATAAGGATATCTCAGCCAGGTATAATTACCCATGTACACTATGATACCGAAGTATGACTAGTAATATCGTCTGACGCCCTCAGCAGAAAATTGAAATGTAGTTAGACCATCTAGCTCGCAATTGACTTCCTGTGAGGGCAAGAAGGTAGGAGGATAGAATTGTACCATTACCTTCTTCAGAGAAATATTTGCCGTCAGACCCCAGAGTCTCTAACAAATTGTCAAAGGCAGAAGGCTCTTTATAAATTGCTTCTTCGTCGTTATCCACGTTACTGAGTTCTGCGGCAAGTGATAGCAGTACAAAATTATTTTACAGTGAAATATTCAATTCATTTACAACCATTTGACTTAAGCTTTACTGCGAGATCAACTAACTGATCATCAGGTATGCCGGCCCCTGATCTCATGTCAGGCATTGTAATTTCAGACAGAATCATCAAGTAAGAGATATCCTGATAAACGTAATTTCTGCAACTAAAATCTCATTTGAAGCGCAATGTTTTCTACTAAGGCTTCATGAGATGACCATAGAGAAGTGTCGTAGACATCTAGAGAAGCGCTTGAAATTATACGACAAAGAATGTCAAAGAAGAAAAGAACAGTAGTTGACTGAATACACGATAAATAGTTTGATAATGAACACTTCCAAAGATGTTTATCCATATATATTACAGTAAGAAAGCTGCGTTGACATGCCTGCAGGATCAGGAGATATCCCTTGTGGAGTATGGCGTTCTTTAACCTTCTGCTTCTTTCTCGCAATCCCACAATGTTCACATATCACAGGGGTCTTGGGTTTCTTAAATCCTGCTTTACCGAACAAAGTTCAGCTTCGCTGCAAAGAACTTGATAAGACACATCTAAAAGGAAAACTAAGAAATGTGAGGAAATCAAAATGGAGAGTAACAACCCAAAAGGAAAATAATGTAACACAAACAGACTAATTGCTATCCATAACTTATCGAAACCTTCTCTTGGATAAGCTGCTCTAAGCAATGAACTTATCGTAAATACCAATTCTAACCAACTATAAGGCAAATCATGTTAAGCATATAAACGAAAAAAAAGCCAGAGAAATGTACCGTGCTTATGAAGATTTCTCTTGCCCATAGGATTAGAAAGACGCGTCCAATCACTGACAGATGCAAAAAGAGTTTCAATTGAATTTTACCAACGGCGAACTATTTTTTCAGAAAACAACACATTGGTAATAAATTGAAATTCCCAATCTCAACCTTGAGGGTGGATGGGTGGATAGGCTAGCATCAACTTATGCCAAAAGAAATATAATGGACTTCCCATAGTATGAAGTGAATTAAAATCATAGCATCCTCATCCAAAACGCGGTCGATTTCCAGTAAGGTGATTTCTTTTCCTTGTATTAAGAAAAGAAATCCTTTCATCCATTTGGCAACCATTGAAATCAGATAGATGAAGCAGATTGTGCTGCGAATGTCTTAGTTCATTTTACTTCCTTGGTGCTGTAAATTATTTATCTGTCGTGATTAGCATTGCGGTAAATTCTGTCATTAAGCTCCAATTGTTCCTAGGAAATGCGTTATGAAAAAAAATGGCCTTCTTAATAGTTGCCTCTGATACTTATATCTGTTTACATCAATTATATAATCTCACGAGTTCCTCAGTACTACTTTTAGTTCTATAGCCATGATACTATACAAGCATGGAACTTGTCCTTTTCAGTTAAGTAATGAACTAAGCAACCCCTTCACTTTCTAAGCTTACCACATGCTAATTTTCTACCAACAATGCACATATGCTGGAGAAACCATGATGGGAACAATCTTTTAAAGTGCTGATTTTTTCTCGAGAAGTAGTAGTAGGACATGGTATTTGAACAAGTTATTGGGAAGCGCACGCCATTGGAGACATATGGCTGGTTGTCTTCGAGGAATGGCTATGTGATATGGCCTAAGCGGGATATATATACGACACCTTAAGCTAACGAATTTATAAATGGGTTATGTAAAATATGGGTTTTGACCCAGTCAAAAAGTAAAATAAAAAGGAGAAAGAAGGAGAGAGACCAAGAGTCTTCGGGAGAAAGAGAGAGGAATCGAGAGTTTTTGGGAGAGAGGTAAAAGAGAGAGAGAGAGAGAGAGAGAGAGAGAGAGGAAGAAAAGAAAAGAAAAAAAAGGAAAAAGAAAAGAAAAATGAGGAGATAAAAGGGAGAAAGAGAAGGAAAGAAGGGAAGAGAGAGGGACGACAGAGAGCTTGAACATAGAAAGAAGAAGAAAGAAAGAAGAAGAAGAAGAAGAAGGAGAAGAGAAAAGAAGAAAAGGGGCTTTGTGCATTCTCGTCATGGGAGTCTTGCCAAGCCACGTTAACTACGTAACACAACGCTCGGTAAGTTCAATCGGAATAATTTTGGATCTAGGGCTTGAAATTCGAAATTTTGGGAAAATTGAGCGGTGAAGTATGATTTTTGAGTCGTTGAGCTGGGCAATTTTGTAGAAACGATAGCTTGGGATGTTGTGGAGCTGTGGGATCTTACAGATTGAGATTTGAGCTCACGATTTGCCCGAAGCAAAATTTTGAAGTTTATTAGTGCGTAGGTGTCGTTTTATCGATGAATAAGCATAATTTAGTCGAGTCGTTAGTTGGAGAGTAGCATATTACCTAGTTTTAATATCGTTTTCGATTTATTAATAGGAATATGAGTGCGTTGGCTCAAGTAACCGCATAGGTTGATTTTCAACTTTCCCAGATGAGTGGTGCTATCTCTTTTAAGAATTTATAAGCTCATGTCTTGAAAATGATAAAGATTTGACATTTTATGAGTTATAAATAAGCATGTTTATTGCTTTACCAAAAAAAATAAAAAAATAAGCATGTTTATTGCATAAAAGTTGGATTGGGCATTTACTAAGTTTTAATATTTGAAAATAGTGTGAGAACTTTTTATGAATATATATTCTGTTTGATGAACGAAGTTGAGAAATATTACATGTTTTGGGTTTGTGAAACCATTTCACGAAAAGCTCGACTTTGAGATGATTTATGGAAGGTTATATAGATATTGATTTGTGACAAGCTTTTTGAAATGTATTTGATTTGAAATTGATTTATGAGATGGATCTTGAAATTATTTGAGAATTTTTTATAAAAAGTATTTCTGGCGGATAAGTTGAGTTGCGAAATCTTTTCGTGATATATGAAATGTTTTATGGATTTGGTTTGAGGATTATGGATGGTGTGGTTCTAGATTGATGTGGATGCTCAATATCGCTGTGAGCCCAGCGAGAGGCTTGTGGGTATGCGCATACTATTCTAGGATATCCTTGTGGGCCGAGCCACCGGCTAATAATAGGTGGAGACATTGCCAAGGGGGGAATCTTGGTCGCCTCGTCACCAAGCGTTGTATTGTGACCATGGTTTGATATTGAGCAGCGGATTGGTCAATGGAGTTGACCATCGACGTGTAATTTGAGATTAGTCGATGGAATGGACCATCGACGTGTAATTTGAGATTAGTCGATTGAATGGACCATCGACGTGTAATTTGAAATTAGTCGTTGGAATGGACCATCGACGTATAATTTCATTAGATTATCGATGTGTGGTTTAATGAGATTAATCAATGGAATAGACCATTGATACACGTTTTATGAGATTGACCAATGGGTTAGACCATTGGCATTTGCCTCTTATTATCTTGAATATTTTTGCTTTGAACATATTATGTTAAAGTAAGAAATGTTATATTTTTGGCCTTGAAGGTTTGTTAAATTTCTGGGTTTAGTGTGGTATGAGATTAACCAATGGAATGGACCATTGGCATGTGAATTAATGAGATTGACCAGTGGATTAGACCATTGATGTTTATTTCGATGTTATTATGAAATGATTATTTTGCTATAAACATATAGCTATGTTGAAGCATATGTAACTTATTCTTTTTACTGTATGTTTTGTTATATCGTAGATTTGGGTTAAAAGAGTTGCGGTTTGGTTTTGTAAATATGCATAGTGGGTGCTCGATCTGCATAGAAGAGATGCACTACTCACTGAGCCGTGGTTGCTCACCCCTCTATTTTCCAATCTTTTTCAGGTTCCTCGACTAACGATGAGTAGGTACGAGAGCGATTTGGATGTGGGGACTTTTAAGAGTTGGATTTTGAGAGCTCTGAGGTTGCATCATTTGAGTGGAAGGACGGCCATGTCATCCCCCATTCTTGTTGGTTTTGGGGTGTGACAGGTTAAGCAAAACCAATGTGATCTACGTCAACTTGAACACTAACTACGTGTCTTGTGAAAGAATTGCACCACCAAAGCCAGCCCTACCGATCTGTGCACAAATTAAGCATGCATAGTCTTACAATGATTGGATCAGATAAAAGTATATTCGAGGGGAAGCCCGTATATGGCTAGACCAACGATAAGATGACAATAAGCTGATTTGAACACATGAAATGACGACCATCGATATTTAGCTTATTCAAATTTAATAGCTTGGACTGAATCGGTACCTCAATATTGATTAGGTCTAGGATCTCTTAGGGGCTGTTTGGTAACCATCTAAACAGTACTCAATTTTGATTTTTTGTTTTCGGAAATAGTTTTGGAACAGAATCGCGGTTGGTAAAATTTTTGTTCATGAGAACAAATTTGGAGTAGAATCAAGAATAAAAAAAAAAAAGTTGATTCTTTGTTTCCGGGAACAATTCTAGAATCAAATCTACCTAATTTTTCCTTTTTCCTTCTCTTTCTTCTTTTATTCTTTTTCCCTCTCTTGTTGTTCAAGTGTCGACGCCGCCGCCATTGTCGTCTGCCACCGCTGCCGTCCCCCGCCGAATGTTGCTGTCTGCTGCCCATTGCATTGCCGCCGGTTGCCGGCGAGCTTGCTGGAGGCTTGCCCAGCCATCGGCGAGGCCTGGCGAGCTTGCCGGATGCTCGCCCAGCTGCTGGTGAGGCGAGCCTCCCTCGGCCACCGGTGAGGCGGGTCTCCCTCGGCCACTGATGAGCCTCGCTTGGCCGAGCTTGCCCAGCTGCCAGCGGGGCTTGCCTTGCTAGATCGGGGTGAGGCCGCTCCCCCAGCCAAGGCTCAGCCGAGCCTTGTCTAGCTGCCGGCGAGGCTTGGTCAATGAGGCACAGTGTGACATCCTGATTTTCCAATTCTGTTTTCAATTGAATAAGTCGGGTATTTCATCTGCGCACCTAGAGCTCTCTTCTCTGAGTTGGCCACTCACGAGATAACTAGTCTATCAGGTGAAGCCGTTAAGGAATCTAGACGCAATAGACTTGAGAATTTGACCAGGAACCGACTACTCGACCGTGCTAATCTGCAAGGATCATTACGGCACAGATCGATTAGAGACCGGAGATAGGTCGATTCAACAGAACCATGTAATTAAGTGTGGGTGATTCCACCTAATTGCACAATTCTTATTGATCGGCACTAGACCGATTTCTCTGTCGTTTTGGTACCCTGTGTCCGTATTTGAAACCTCGAGATTTCTACGACAACCGAGAGTCGCCAAGGTGTCGAAGATGCACTTTGTGGCATGAAAATAATCAATCACAGGTCAATTGCACTGAAAATTCCTAAAAGCTACCTGGTAGATTAGGACTCGCTAAAGTCACGCCAGATTGAAATTAACCGAGAAATTGAACTCGATTTCAGAAATTGAAAGTTCTGTCATGTCACAATTCATTTTAGGAACGTCGGCTCATCCTTAGAAGATTTTTTCTACAAACCGAGATTTTTGGCAGAAAAGCAAAGTAAGGCCGTTTTTGTTCGGGAAAGTCAGAGGGTCGGTTTTGATCGCATCTTTGGGATGCAAGTTGGATTATATGACGGGGAAAAATCATAAGAGGGACAAGGACACCATGGCTGATTTATTTGAGCTTCAATTGAATTGGTTTGATTGAGAATTGATTGGAATGGAAGGGGAATTGAAGGGGAAATGCCACAAATTCGTAGCCCCCATGGTGCACAACCTTTGGACCAATTGAGAAAGCTTCTAAGGGAAGTTTGTGAGCTGCAAGTGGTTTGTGGATAGGGCAGACAAGGTGGGGGCAGCCACTTGAGTGAATGGCCAAGTGTTGAAGGCTTGGAAGCCACTTTGGGGTCCCCCTCTTGCAACAGCCTTCTTCCTCCTTATTTTGTGACTTTCTCCATTGTTGAGGAGCTTTGAGACCTTGAGAAAACCAGAGGAGATCAGCCATCAACAGCCCAAGTCGGTTGCATGCCCATCGGACCATTTTTCTCCCCAGTTTTCCTCTCTTCCAGTTTCTGCTCCAGTCGACCTTTCGCCAAAGATCCGAGTAAAAAGTTATCTTCCCGGTCGAATCAGCCAACTCTCCACCCACCATCGCAAAGAGCACATCCAAACCGTTCAGGAGGACTTGACGGTACCCCGAAAGGAGCCCTATAGCCTCCCGAAATTGGGCACGAAGGAACGGCTCGCCGGACCGCCTGGTTCCGCCCTGCTCCGCCTGTTTCGCGTTTTCTTGCTGTTTCGCCCCATTCCGACCCTTTCCTTGCCCATTCCATCCACCCACAAGATCCACAAGACCCCCGGGAGCCACCGGTTGCCAACCACCCACTCGCCGGAGCTCCGATTGGCCCGTTTCCTCGCTGTTTCAGCCATCGGTTCAGCCTTTGCAGTCCAAGAACAGAAGCAGAAAACCAGCAAGGTTTTGGAGACTTCGAGGCCCGTTTTAGGTGTCTTCCCGGCCTTGGTTGGTGTCGCCGCCTTGAGGTTTATCGACCGCCTTGGCGTCGTGGTCGTCGTGAACTCACCGGCGCGCAAAACCGGTGAGTTTATCCTCTAATCCCTGCTTAGTAAGTTAATGATGCTTAAGGGATGTTTAGATTAGTCTAATTAGGCTTAGGTGGTTAGATTAGATTATTTTAATGTAAATTAGATTAGTTGCATGATTAGTTTAATGGATGTTTAATTAGGGCTAATTGTATGATTAAATTAGTGTAATATTGTTTAAGCCCTAATTATTTATTTATTTATTTAATTATTTCAAATTTATAAATATTATTTTATTAAATTATATTATTATAATATAATATTTAATTATTTAATTTTCGGAATTAAATTTAATTATTTAATAATTTCGAAAATTTTGCGGGATGGCCGGTCGTTAGAATTTCGTCCGATCGCAGCGGTGTGGTCGGTTGTGCCAATTGTATGTTTAAATTGAGAAATTGAGTGATTGATGATTATGGTTAATAATTCCAAAAGTGTGGAATTGAGTGATATTGATGAAGTTGTGGTATTTAACTTGAAAATACCCGGTGTTGGCTTTTAGCACCGTAATTGCTTTGTATGACTAGTTTGAATCGTTGGTTGTTATTGGATTGAATATCCAGTTCTATGGTTTATTATTGAATGATCAGCTTTGGCGAGCATTTGTTTATATATATGTATCAACTTGGGCGATCAATTATTATATACATATATATACAGCTTTGGAGAGCTATTATATCAATTACAGCTTTGGTGAGCTATCTATCTATACAGCTTGTGCGAGCTATTATATTATCTATCAGCTACAACTTTGGTGAGCTATCTATCTATACAGCTTGAGCGAGCTACCGTCTATATGTTACAGCTTTGGAGAGCATATGTCATATTAACGACTGGTTTGATAGACGGTATGGGATGATAGATAGTATTGGTTGATGGATAGTATGGATTGGAATGGAAGATAGATAGTTTGATTAAATTGAATCGCTGGATCAATTGTTTGATTGAGAATTGAATTGTACTGACGTGCAGGAAAGAATTGAGGCGAGGTAAGTCCTCTATCCTATTGGTGTGGCTAGAGCGCCCTGAGGCGTATTTTCTTCCTAATCGGGTCTTAGAGGGTAGGACTCGCTGAGACATTGTCTCATCCCGGTTGTGGGATATTATTTTCAGGTCTTTAGATGGCGGTCGTGGAGGACTCGAAGCCATAGATATTTGTGGAGGTAGAGATCGAAGAATCGACGAACATGTCTGACTAGTGGTCATAAGACAGTTCCCTTTTTGTTGAGCTTGTCTATTTTGTAGACAATTCAGTGTTGTATATAAACCTATGTGTTTATAAGAAGGCTTGTTTGGTTGTAATTGATTGCCTGCTTTTCTATCCCAAGTTAAATGTTGTCAGGAGATTTGTTTCACTTCCGCATGTGCAATAAAAATGAATGGGTCGGCGACATGTCCTGGGAAGTCGCATAATTTCTATCGACCAGAGTGGGATGTTCGCGTGCTCGAGGTTCGGGGCGTGACACACAGCCTCGCCGAGGGCTGGCGACGCTCCGATGAGGTCGCCGGCCCTTGTCTGGCCGGTCGCCGGTCGTCCCAAGGCCGACGACCAGCCACCTTGAAGAAGAAGAAGAAGAAGAAGGAAGAAGAAAAAGAAGAAGGGGAGGAAGAAAGGAAAAAAAAAAAAAAAAAAAAAGAGAGGAAAAAAGTAATAAAATTATTTAAAAAATAAAAAAAGTGATTTGAAGTATGAATGGAAATTTTGCTATATATAGAATACATATTTAATTTTGTATTTTAATTTATTATTTAGTATTTATATATATAGTTTATACTATAGTTTATTATTTACTATTTAATAAAAAATTGATTAGTTAATATGTTTATTACTTAGTATAAATATAATTAATTAATAGAATTTCTATGATTTGATAAAATTTTAGAATTAGAATAGAAATTTTATGTAGTTACCAAATGCATTTATATTCTTTTTCTATTCTAGAATAAAAAATTTTGTGCAGTTACCAAACACGCTCTTTTGCTTGGAAATTGTTCCCGGGAACAGAATAAAAAAGAATAATTTATGATAAAAATTTATTTCCGGGAACAGAATCGTTACCAAACGCGCCCTTATTGAATTGTTCATTCAATGAGTATTCTTAATATATTGCCTTGAAGAAAATTAAACATCCATGCTCTTGAGCACGAGATTTATCCTCTTGCATGTCTACCATTTCACCACAATAAACTGTGCAAAGTTAAGCAAACCTAGAGAAATTCTCTTGTAACAATGCTAGAGCTTCAATGTAAAGGCGAGGGAGAGAAGGAGGGAGATGATGCAAATGCGACAGAAAGTTATAGCTCTTATTTGTTATATTAATACCCAGTATCATTAAAAATAGTGCGTTTGATAAGTCAAGTGATTGATTGTAATCGGATTTCCAACCAAGTTTACCATAATGATATTTTATCGAATTATATAATTAAAAATAGTATGCCAAGTCATGTGATTGATTGTAATCGGGCTTTTAACCAAGTTGACCATAATAATATTTTATGGAATGATCAATTGATTATATAGCACATATATGACATGTATGCGACATGCATATTGATTTAGCAAATAATGTAACTTTTTCCTCCTCTCGCGAGTGTATGCTCGAACCAATGAAATACTAGAATAGATGCTCATGTGAATAAGTCTATGTTCGACCAAAAAAAGAATAAGTCTATGAGAATGCGTAAAAAGTCATTAGACACGTATGGAAGATGAGAACGATAATATTCAAAGAATACGAAAAGTATATTTCTCACACAAAGTCGGAATGCATCGTGTATCACCTCTTGTGCGGAGCACACGTTCTTTTCTTTGTTAAATTATTCTGTTTTTATTATTATTCATTTCCACATCCTCTGCATTTGAAACATCATATGTTAATGCTAAAAATCAAGCAACAGTACTTGTTAGCAGAGTAAAGAAGAAACCAATGCATTATGTTTTCTTACATAATAAATATGATGTTACTAATGAAAAGGTGAGGTAAGAGAAAACACAAAGCATGTTAAAACAATAATGCATCGAACCTTTTCTTTTCTAGAAAAAAAAAAACAGCCTATGTGTCGATCTATTTATTAATAAGCCAGATGGGAAAAAAATAGAGCTTCTGGTGAAATTAAATAATATTAACGCAAAGGAAAGGGGAAAAAATAGACCTTATATTTATTAATTAATTGCAGCATCGGAACCGAGTCATAGAGGAACGATTTAATGACCTTACATTTAATGAGAAGAAAGAGGGGAAAAGAGAGAGAACTCCCCCTTCCATTAGTTTTGGCAATATATCATTAATTGTCAAAAATCCTCTTTCGACATCTTTTTTGGTAGTATATCATTAATTGTCACCAACCCTCTTATTTGACATCTTTTCTGGCATTGTAAGTCACTTAGATGGGTTGAATAAGGGTCACTAATTTTTTTTTTTTGGTCGGTCCTACTTTATACATATACTAACTCTCACTCTCAGACTTTTGCCTTACTTCCTTGCAGGGCGTGGGAGTCGAAACCCACTCCTGAAACTAATTCGTCTTCACCTTAACCCCCATGAGAAGGTGGGGATTCGAACCCTCCACCTCATTCTTCCATGTTGGAAGGATGGCCACTGAGGTAAACCCAGTAGTTTAAGGGTCACTATATCAAATGCATCTTTTCTAGTTGTATATCATTAATTGTCACCAACCCTCTTATTTGACATCCTTTTTGGCATTGTGAGTCACTTAGATGGACCGGATAAGGGTGACTAGTTCAAATGCATCTTTTTTGGTAGCATATCATTAATTGTCACCAACCCTCTTATTTGACATCCTTTTTGGCATTGTGAATCACTTAGATGGATTGGATAAGGGTCACTAATTCGAATGAGACAGAATAGAGATTTTGTTCCTTGGAACTTCCAAGTTTTCGACTTTCTTTGATTTCCTTCCTTTTTCTTTATCAATCGTGATGCGTCTCCAAGATCCCCGCCTCTCTCAAATTGTCCTATTTAGATGCAAAGTCTAGGGCTCACTTGTCACCCCCAAGAAAATTTGTCCTTCTACTACCACACTTGCAAATCATCTCCAACGCAATCCAACGAAATGTCCATGACTGTGAGGTACCGGGACACTTACACCATAAAGCCTGAGACAGAGACGTTGAGTGGCTACCTACCACTCTCGGAGCTGGACCAAATCGACATGATCGGCCATTGGTCCACCATTTACTTCTACAAACCACCCTCAGAATGGCTCCACTCGGCCGATGCCATCTTCAACACTCTCCGAGGTTCATTTAGCCGCGTGCTGGTCCCCTTCTATCCGCTTGCTGGAAGGCTCGAGCGGCTCGATGGGGGACGGCTCCGACTCGATTGCAATGCCATGGGTGTTTGGCTTATCGAGGCCGAATCCGAAGGTGAGCTCAATGACTTAGGCGATTTTTGTCCAGGTCCGGACTTCGAACAACTTATGCCAAGCTTGGACTACACGATGCCGATCCATGAGCAGCCGCTATTGCTAGTTCAAGTCACCAAGTTTAGGTGTGGTGGGCTCACCTTGAGTCTCTCTATATCTCATGTAGTTGCTGATGGGATGAGTGCTGCTCATTTCTACAATGAGTGGGCTCGGCTCGCCCGCGGTGAGCCATTGAATATTGAGCCGTACTACGATAGAAAGGTTAGGCGTTGATTTAAAGGGTTTTCTTTTAGATAACTCAGAGCATGCGAATCCTTTTTTCATTTTTTTCCCCATAATTTAGTGGTACAAAATGGAGACTCAATCACTTAAAGGCACATGAAACGCCATGCGTGTGTATCCGAATCTTTTGACACTGTTAACATGAATTTTCTTTAAAAAAAGTTAATGAAAACTAAGATTTTTGGTACTAAGAGAACACACAATAATTTTTTAATGAATTAAACTAATATTCTTTGGAATGATATAATTTATTACCCTAGCTTGCGAATAAATGACAACCAAAGTACCGATTAAAAAAATCCGGGTTGACTATATAATTTGGACTAAATGGACTTTTCCTTAGTTTATTTAACTCCCCACTACCCATTACAAGAGAATGGTTTATCACAGAAGCCTCTGCCTTTTGGCGTTACAAGCAACAATGAAGCTCCTTTTGAGAACATTTTGCGTCTATGCAATTGAACTTTGTGATTTTTGTGTCTCCTTTCACCTTCTCCACCTTTTTTTTTTATTTCCTAATGCTCTTTTTTATCGTTATTTATGGAGTTTTTGCTTTTGTCGTCATCGATCAAAGGAGGTGTCCATTTCTTCAAAGCCGTTATATTTGCATAATTATCGTGCTTGGTTGAGAACTATTAAACTCATTTCATATTTTTATTGTGGCCCATTTACTTCTCCCCTAATTTGCATTTGGTAAATGGCAACATGCTATGGCCTGTGTATCCGGCAGTGCAAATGTAAATTTATATGATTTACATGTTCTCGAATGTGTTTTTACATCAACTTGCATTTTCAATTTCATTCCCAAGCTTCCCCATAAGATAATTTTAACATATTGTTTTTTACGTTCAATTTTTTTTTTTTTTCGATTTTGGATTTGTAAATAGTTCAGTTGGAGTTTTCCTTATCGATGTTGATGGCTGAACGTAGAGCATGCGTGAGTGCTTGTAACGAACATTTTCTATAGTCGTCACATTTCCATGCCAAAATCTATAAATTGACATCTTGTATGTAAGTTCATATAGTCTCTTATTCTATAACTTCAGTCATTGTAATCACTTGCATGATTTTTTGTTTTCAACAAGGTTTTATGGGTGGGTGAAGATCCATCCGGCGCACGGCTGCCGCCGCCAAACTTGGAGCTGTCCGAGTTCAACCGCCCGCCATTGCTAATTGGCCACGCTAACAATCTAGAACAGCGCATGAAGAAGACCGCCCTGGCCATGCTAAAGGTGACGAAGACCCAAGTCGAAACCTTAAAGAACGCTGTGAACAAGGACCGACCCAGCCACCACCCACGCCCCTACACCCGATTTGAGACGATTGCCGCGCACATATGGCGGTGTGCGTGCAAGGCACGCAAACACAAACCCGAGCAGGCGACCTCGCTGTACTTCTACATAGATGCCCGCAGCCGCCTGCGGCCACCTCTAAAGCCCGGATTCTTCGGCAATATGGTCTTCAACATGGTCGCAGGTGGCACATCCGGCGAGCTGGTGTCCAGCCCGCTCAGGTGCACCTCCAGCGTGATTCGAGAGGCCATCGAGTCTGTGACCCACGACCATGTGAAGTCGGCCATTGAACACATCCGGAGACAACCGGACCTGACCACGTTTCAGGATCTGCATGCCCTAGGAAGCACACAAGGGGTTTTCTATGGAAACCCTAATCTCAGGGTGTCGTGCTGGTTGACGTTGCCGCTGAACGGCCTTGATTTCGGGTGGGGGAGCGAGATTCACATGGGGCTTGGGAACCACGATTTGGACGCCGATTTTGTGGTTCTTCCAGATCTTGAGGAAGCAGGTGGCTTGGTGGTAGCCGTGTGCTTGCAAACAGCGCACATTGAAGATTTCAAGAAGTTCTTCTATGAGGATATCGTTGAGTAACTCACGAACTGATTAATGTTTAATACTGCTACTGCTTTTGGTCAATATATTGTTAAATCGGGGCTTTGATGCTGAGGAAGATATGTTTGGAAAGGATTTTAAAAGACAATGTTTATTTTGAATAATGAAGTGCCGTTTACTATATTTTAGGTGTTTATATGTAGGGAGGTCGCCATTTAGGAATTAGTCATAAAACTGAAATCAAATAACAAAATTAAGCAAAAAATATCGATATAGGAGAGATTCTTCAAATCTTCAAATCGCGTCTCGAAAATCTACAAAATGCTTCCAGAATTTTTGATGGCCTGGAAATTAAGGAAAACCCATAAATTTGAGATAAAACAATTCCCAAATCGGCGTCACCCATTGATAACTTCAAAGATCTTACAATCCTCTTTGATTTATGGGACTGCTTACTCTTTGGACACCTGAAACTTTCCATATAGGCATTTGCCCATTGTTCTACCCTAGGCTTCGAGTTATGATGTATCTAGATATGAGTTTAAGATCCAAGCAATTAGTAAACACCAGAGGGTTTGAATTTTGTCGTTACATAAAGACATGGAGTCATTTATTTAAAACTAATTGGCAATGAAACCCCTATATGCCTCAGTAATGCTAAGTGACAACCAAGCAACAGTCTTCCTAAAAAAAATGTATAACCAAGAAAATTCCTGTTGCCAACAAAAACCACCACAAATGAGACAAAAGATAACCCTAGTTGGACCACGCTGGAAAGCAATCGAAGATTTTTCAGTGTCAACCCTTGTTGTGTCAAACCAACCGCCACATGTGGAAAGAAGACGAACCAAACGTGAGTGATTCGCTCTAAAAATAGTCCACCAGCTTGCCTCATGTTGAGTAATAGGTCATAGGCCCATTTGGTTCAACTTTGGAGAAATGACTTTGCATTTCCCCAAGTATCTTTGACTGAATGAACATTTTGTGAATGCTAGTGTGTTTGGAAACTCATTTTTGTGTATATTTTGCAAAGCTCCTTTCAAGTGAAAAGAAAAAAGAAAAAAAGAAAAGAAAAGAAAAGGGAGGGGGAGATGCAGCAGCTGTGTGGAGAGGAAAATGGTGGTCGAAGAAGCTCGATAGTGGTGGGGAGGCTGCAACTGGCGGTGGCGGTTGCGGTGGGTGGAGGTGGCCGCGCAACCTTAGGCGGCGCCGCCTGTGCCGCGCGACATCAGGCGACATCGCCTGGGTCGCACTTGAGGCCATGCGACCCGGTCGCCTGGGCTGCGCGACCTCAGGCGGTGTCGCCTAGGTCGTGCCTGAGGCCACGCGACCCAAGCGGGGCTCGACCTCAAGCCGCCTTGCTTGAGGTCACGCAACCTTAGGCGAGGCTTCCCGGCGGCCAGATCCGGCCGCCCGCAGCTGAGTGTTGCCCGCCGGCTGAGCACCAGCAGTTTCGCGGTGGAAGTCCAAGGAAGAAGATGAATAGTGTTTTTGAGGGCAAAAGGGGAATTAATGACTATCAATAGGGGCAATATTGGAAAGAAAAAAACTTATTAAAGATCATAATAGCATTCCATAGCATTCCAAATGTTAGCATTTGGCTAAGGACACCTCCAAATGCTGAACCAAATGCCTAAAATTTTTCTCAAGGGGCTTTCAGGGCTAAAAACATATTGGAAATGCTAAACCAAACGGGGCCATATTGCCTTAAGACCATAACAACAACAAAGATAAGTAACTAAAAACTAAACTAGCCAAGGGAAAACGAGCCGCACTGCTTGCGACTGCTAGAGCCGCAAGGGCAAGGTGAGAACAAAGATAGCAACACTCAAGTGCCATACTGGCGGCAGAAGCGAGAAGGAAGTTTTTCGAACAGAGGATAGACACACAATTCGGGACGGCCACAAGGCAGGCCGTGCAAGATCTGCGAGCAAATTCCCTACCCTCGCTCCGCGTGCAAATAATCACTACTGTTCTTACTCAGCACACCGTTCATAGCAAGCATTACATTCTCATCCCCGTCTCCCGGTTTTTTTTTTTTTTGTGGGGGGAGAGGGGCCGGCCTGCATTGCCCCCACTGATGCCCCAGACACCAAAATTTCCCGCCTTGAAACAAGAAATCAAGAATAGGACATGAAATGGGAAAAGGAACAGCTCCGGCAATTAAGCAGGCATCCTAGTTCTACGCACAGCCAGAAGAAATCATCGCCCTGATTATTAAGCACGGCGCTCCTCTCTAACCCAAAGGACTGACGGATGTGCACAATATGGCCAACACAAGACAAAGTCGCAATCCACCTGGGAAGTGGAGACTCGGCGCACAGAGAGCGAGAATGAAGGACGAACCTTAATCTGACGGCGGCGAGCAGGAGGGAGCGAGAGTCTCATAGGGGGATAGAGTGACGAGAAGGGAGTAGATAGAAGAGGAGAGCTGCTCGTTCGCGCTTTCCTTAAGTAAACAATTTTTCCGAACAAAAAACGAAAGCTAAAAATTATATAAAAAGAAGTGTTAATCTGGTGAAAAATTCCAAACTAGTGGATATGTAATAAATTTAACTCAAATTAATTTTTTTGACTACCTAATATTCAAATTGTTACACATATGACAATTGATAAATTTATCATAGATTAATTTTTTGACCATAAAAACCCAAAATTGATATATTCGTGACATTTTTACCCTATGTTAATGTTCATTAAATTAAATTAATAACCAAAAAAATTAACAAATTGGTATACATATGATAAAGGAATGGTAAAATCACAAACTGATATACTCGTCAATTGTCACATGCTATTTTACTTAGCAATTTCATGGTAAAATTACACGAAAAGTAATAAAAGGTAAATTTACTACAGATGTAATTTGGGATAAATTTGTTATCAGTTTGAGAGTTCATTTAGTCATGGTGAAGCAAACAGACCAAGCTTTTCCTCGAGAAATTGACCCTGCTTTGCAATACATCTTGGCCTTGGAAGTTTTGGAATTTCAGGCCAAAAAGGCGGCCCAAAATGAGGCAAACACCGTTGGCTAGACATGAAAGAACGGGTATGGTCCAGCCTAGACCGGGTCAAAATTACTTAGCCCAATAGCTCGAGCCAAGCTTTCAGACTTGATTCTTTATTACATTTCATTTATATATATATATATATATATATATATATATTTCGAGTAATACGTCATCAATCATTTTGATCCTATATGAAAAAAAGTGAAATTTCAATAAGTGGGTTTACTCTTTTTTTTAATGCTATTGAAACAAAAAATAAAAATTTGAACCTTCATTGAACTAAATTCTTTACTTAATTGAACTAATGGATTGAACAAACTATATGAGAAAAAAAGGAATCGTCATAAAAATATCCAAATGGAAATTGACTTGAAAGCACAAATTGCATTGCGTATTAGACTTTGAACTTAAATAGACATAATTTTTTTTTTGGTTGAAAAATAGACATAATTTACTTAATCAAGAACATCCCCCATCGAAATCTTCAATTAAACTTAATTAATAAATAAAATAAAATACGGATAAAAATAGTCATCATGAAAGTGAATAATCCAAATTGAAATCAATTTGAAATCACAAATTAACATTAAGCATTGGCACTCAAATAAATAGTTTTTCTCACTTGAAGAAAATAAATACTGAATTCTTTCATTAAACTTATTCTTAATTGAATTAATGAGATGAAAAAGCATATGATTAGGAAAATCATCGCGAATTCATTGTTTATGTCAACTAATGAAATAATATACCATACGATGTGGTGGGAAAACATGAGTTTTTTAAAACTTTGAAAAACAAAGGCAAAGCACTACTGTACAGTTGATGAGTAAAACAATACTAGAAAAATCCCATAAAATGCTCTCTAGTAATAGAACATTTAGTGATAAATTGTATAGGAAATTAAAACTTAAACTCCTATGCAAAAATAAATTTTATTATGACATATGTTTTTACGAGCATTTGCACTAATAGTAACATAATTTATTAAAATTTGTTAAAATAAAATATTTTATAGTTTTTTAAAAAATTAAATTAAATTATTATTAAAAAGTGGGGGCAAGTCAGGTCGAAACTAGTTGACCCGATCTCCCTTCCCTTTTCTGCTGGCTAGGCCTTGACTAGCCTCCTTTTTTCTCTTCTTTCCCCCTTGCATGGGAAAAGATATTCAGTAGTATGTGCGCGCCACGCCAGTGGATGACGTGGCGTGCACATATTACTCAGATACCGACACATGTCCCGAGCGGGACCCCTTGGAAAATGAGAAAAGGGCTGGTATTCGGTTGGCTCGGGTCGGCTCCACTGCACAAGAACGCTCAGAGCCTTCCTCTGTTTCCTTCTCCGCGCATCCCACCTCCTCCGCCTCCGTCTCCGGCTCCGCCTCGGCCTTCGCCTCGGCCTTCGCCTCCGCCTCTACCTCGGCCTCGGCCTCCGCCTGCCCAAAAGCGTCGCTGGTGATCTGCCTCTGGCATCTCGGTCTCGTTCCTGAGCGGCACCAGACTCCCCGCCGCTGACCGGGCGCTGTCCCTGACGTTGGCCCGCTCGGTCGCAAGGGAGATCTCGATGGACTTGGGCGGGGTCGACGGCGCGGCGAAGAAGGAGAGGCCTGCTGCATTTTGTCTCTCTTTTTTTCAATGGAGTGCGCGCTATTTCTTCCCGCTTCTGCCTCTCTCTTCCTCAAGCACTCCTCTCCTCTCTGTCCCGAGCCGTCTCACTCACCCCAAGCGCCCCCCCTCCTCTCTATCTCGAGCCCTCTCACTCACTCTAAGCGCTTCCCTCCTCGCCTCGTTCTTGGTCGATGATGGCGGAGCCCTGCCTGATGGCTTCGCATGGTTATCCGCCGAGCCTCGTTCTTGGTCAGGAGCAAGGCACGAGTAGAGTCGTCAGGGTGAGTCTCGACTTCTCTCGGTTCCTCTCGATTCCGTCCGTCGCGGATTCGAATCGGAACGAACTGGGTTTCGTGCCTAGGGATAGCCGAAGCGCTTTGGATAGCTTCCGTCGGTTGATTCTTGTGGGGTGTTGTCGATTTTGTTCTGTTGTCGTCGCAGCCCCGTGCTTGCTGCTTGGTGTTCGGTCTTTGGTTGGGTCGTGTGGTGTTTTAGCTCTGTAGCTCGTCGTTAGCTGCGGCTTTTGTGAGTTTCGATGCTGCGCTGTGCACGTCGTTGACTGGGCCTCTGATGTGTTGCAGAACTCTGGTTCTCTAGGAGATTCATCTATGTAAGATCTCTTGATCACGAGTTTTTTGTTTTTTCACCACTTTTTGTCTAAAAGATTGAAATTTCACAGCTGCATCTTGACCTCCGTGGCTTGATGCTCCAAGCTTGGTGATTTCGGGTTTAAAGAGTGTTGCGAAGTTGCAATTAAATTTTGCTTTTCATTGGTGCTTGCGCGTTGCGAAGCTTTGTCTTTGTTGATTCTGACCTCCTCAATTGTTTAGGGTGGTTTAGATCTATGTGCAGTGATGTTTGCTAGGGATTTTCTTTTGTTCTATGTTAGATTATAGAAATGGCTAATGTTGGTCAGGTGTCGGTTCCTTGTTATTTTGCATCCTGCATTCAGGAAATCTAATCATGGAAAGTGCAGGATCTTCAGCCAGTTTTGCCTGCTGCTAGGACAAGACAAGACATTATAAGATTGGGATCCATGACCCTCAGTCCTAATCAATTCAAGGAGGCAGTGGAACCCCTATATGTGCTGTTAGCAGCAAAGCGGTGTGTGCAGATTGATTCTGTGGAGAAAGATCCCGTGATTCTAGATTTGCAAGGTATGCACGTAATACTCAGTTGAAGATCTCTCTCTCTCTCTCTCTTATTTTTTTTAAAATCAATTCACGTTATATGTCAGCTTGTCCAAAAGGAGAGACCATGAAATAAAGTGCTCGAGTTCCTTCTGGGTATAATTTATTTCTCATGTAAATTTGTTAATTCCAAGCTTCAAGTCATTGATTTCATTTGATGAAAATCTCACCCTTCATGCCACAGAGATAATGAATTTTTTTGGGGCCACTATTATTTATCACCCTTACAGTTTTAAATCATCTTACCACAAAACTACTTAAGAATCTGAATTTGTATCCATTTGCAAGTGCTTGAAGGTATAAGCAATTGTATTAGGCCACACGAATTTGTAGAATCATAAGCTTAATGGAAACTGAAACTAGCAATTTAGTCATGGCACTTGCATTTGTATGGTCAGAAAATTCATGGAAACTGAATTTCAACAACAAATGGGGGATTACTGTTGGGGTTGGCAGAACTGGCTAAAGTGCTGAACCATCTATATAGGTTTAGGAGATCACCGAAACCAAGATCTGCTTCTAAAGAAAACAATATAGCTTTTGTAGGACATGTGTTGCAGTGCTCTTTGCAGTTGAACAGGTTACTTGTCGTGAGAGGGGATGGTCAAGTAATGGTTTATTTATTATGATTGCAGATGTCCACTCAACTACTGGGCCCCTAGGCACCGGAATTGCCGAACAATCCACCATGCAGAGAGAAGTCTTTGAGTTTAGCATGTCTGGATTGAGTTGTGCTGAAAAGGCTGGACTAGATATGTCTCTAGTATCTGATTTAACGGGTCTTCACTCAGTGGAAACTGACAAGCATCGCCTGCCCATCATTCTTTCTCTCGTCTACCCTAACTTTCAATTTTCCACTCAGAGCGCTCTCTCAGATTTCATGGGAGATTTGGACTGAAATTCAAAAATAACCATTAACTCCGATGGTAGAGTCTTGATCGCAGCTAGTGGGACTGAGATGAAGGATCTCCTCTCAATTGTAGCGGAGTTTTACCTATCGAGGAACTTAACTCAAGGGAGAAAGCTTTCGGTGCCAGTTCCTTACTTCAGAAGGCATGACAACAACCACCTCATATGCTTAGTGGGTCATCGCCTTAAACCATTGTTAAATTGAGCGTATCTGTTTGTAGATGAACATGCAATTGAGAAATGCCAAATTGTTGCCCTGTTATATTTGTGTATGCGCAAGGCCAGTCTTTAGCACTTTATGGGACTGTATATCTACCTCAATAAACTTATTCGCTTCTTAACAGATCTAACTGAGTGAGAACCTTAGTTGTAAGTATAACACGTGGGAAGTAAACACAAAACCACCCCATGTGCATCAACTTAGTTGCTTGACATTAGAGAAGCATGACCCTTGGAAGGAAATTAAGCTTAAAGGCTACAATAAGCAGGTGGGTTGAGCTGACATCTGGCATTTCGCCATACTGCTGGGGGATGTTTGTGCTCAGAAATTTGCATGCTTTTGATGAACTTCAAATAGTGTTATTACATGGCTTCTGCCTTATGTATGTGAGAGCCTCTGACCCAAGTGTTATAGAATCTTTGTTCAACAGTATATTAAGTCAATTGTTTCTTTTTATATGTTCCTGTTTATATTCTTCTTCTTATTTATATTACTGCTGTAAATGTGTACTTTTGGAAATAGACTGCTCATATCCTTATGTCACACTAATTTTCTGCATTATGGTTCTTGATCATTTCCAGGAAACTGCAAAAGAGGGAGTAGACAAAATTATGCTTACTGATGCACCGCTTCTCTTTCCTCCTGGACAGGTACTTCTTGCATTTTCCTTTTCTTACAGTTCTACTTTTACTTGGTTCCTGAGCAAATTTTTAGGCCCCGCAACTTGCTTTCAATTTTTGGATAATTTCCCATTAGGTTTATATACTCTATATGAGGAGTATAGATTTGTTCGAATAAAAAGGAGTTGAACTCATGTCGGATGCTTCGACGTGTTAAATGGGTATCTGGTCAACAGAGAAATATGGTGCAGGAGCAATTTTGTAACCTTTAGAAATGTTGGCTGCAATAGCGGTAATAGTGGATGTGTTTAGAAATTATAACTCTTGAGTGCTTCCAAGATCTTGGTCTCTACCTCACTGAATAAATCCTTTAGAATTTCTCCTTAGTTTGATGGTGTAGCTGAACTCCCATGTTATATTCTTAAAGGCTTTTTTATGTTTTCTGGTGCAGCTGGCATTGGCGGCTTTGCGTCATGCTAATGAGGTGCATAGAGTTCTGGACTATGAAAGGTTAAAAGCAACTCAATTTTTTTTATTTTATGAAACCAACAATAAGAATTACTTGCCATAGACATCTCTACATTGGGGCAGCCGGTTGTTCTGATTCTCTTGGTAGCTTAGTTGTAATGATGATTGGGTCAATTGAAATTTATGCTTCTTTTCAGATACCTAGAGAACATGCTCATTCGCCAAAATTCCATTCACAGCAGCACAGAGCTCATTCAGCATCTGAATGCGATAGATTCCTCGGTAAATCCTCAAGTTTTCTTGCATTCATCTCAAAATTTGATCCAGCCTTATCTCCAGTAAAAGCGTAACTGGTCTTGCGATCTCAATTCTACTTGAAAATGCAAGTCATGTGAACCAAGTTCTAGGTATTGATAAAAAGTTTCTAATTTGTTCTTCATGCTGCTGACTGAATACAGGTTAGACATATAAATTCCCTTCTGAGAAGGATATGAAACACATCAACAGGAAGCTGAGATCTTGTTGGGGCCTTAGTTCACATGATGAGTAATTCCTTCAAACCCCTGTCCTCTGATTTCTTTTATTCTTGATAACAATTGGCATGTGAAACCTATGAGATGGATGCTTTGCAGTAGTAAGAAACGAGACAAGAAATCGAAGCACAAATCCAAGCAGAGTGCAGATTAGATGCAAGAGGGGTCATCTCTTGCTTGACAGTATGTCATATGTGTCCCTTGTGTACTGCTCTCATTATTTCCTTACAAACCGTTCTGATTGCTTGGTTTGTCCTGTTTTAGAGAAATGCTCCAAGTTGTTCTTAAGAAACTAGTCGTTGATATGTGGCAGGTGTATGCACAGCTGAGGCATCATCATTAGTGCCACACTCATCCAAATATGCATCTACTGCGACCATGGTTGCTGAACTTACTCTTCAAAGCTTGTTTTGCATCACGAAAATATTAAACAGTATGGAAGTGACAGAAAACAGTGGGCGTCTAGCAGCTTGAAAGAGCTCTTGAAATGCAATTGATTTAGGAGCATCGCTGACCAGTGAAGTCGAGAATTTACATAAACTACTTTGTGTATTTTGTGTTCATCTGGTGGTGTAAATCAGCAGGTCGAGACAGTCATGTATGCGTGACTTTGGGCTAGAGGATGAAAATTGTGCCATTAGAATTTTCCTCTGTACTGGACCGTAATTTTGTCATGAGGGGCGTCCCAAATTATTTGTTCTGGGGAAGCTCTTTGGGAATCTATGTCTTTACTGACTTTTATCTTGTTTACTGATATGAATCCACGAGGATGTTGCCTCCAGTTTTAGCCTTTTGCTCCACAGCAGGAAGTCAGGATGGTGACTTCCCTCGAGAAAGGGAGTGAAGAGTTACGGGCTCTTTTTATTCTATTTACCAAAGATTGAACATAGAGTAAGCTACATACTCGATGGACATAGACTATATTGCCATATAAAAACCACTCAAATTTTGGATTGATTTCTAGTTACTCCCATTGTTTATCGTTCGAAATATGAAAAGTCATTAACAAATATTTATATTGGGTGATGTGAATCCTTAGGATATTTAGATAAGCCAACTTCAGCTCATCTAACAACATATTTAAAGTTTTTCTTAGCATGATATAGAAACCGGAACTTTTAGTGTGTTTTACCAGCACTGGTCTTTTGAAACATGCCGCAAGCATATGACGCAAACCAAAATTCTCGTGATCGCAGCAGTAGTCCGGTACTTATAAATTCATATTAATCGAAATCGGGACTACGAGACTGCAGAGTGTAGAGTTTTATCTCATCTGGCACAGAAACATACTTGGTGAAATTGAGTTTTACTAGGATGACCATTCAAAGGAAGGTGGCCGATTTTCATCGAATAAGAGTGGCAGCACGCTAATTGCATGAAATTTCATGCGAAATCTCTTACACGGAAATGTAGAGATTTTCTGAACATGAGAAGAGTTTTCTGTATTATTATAATCCTAAGTGTGCATACCAGAGAATTCGAGAAAGAATTCGAAACTCAGAATCGCAAAACAAAGGGCTGGAATTTGCGAAAGGCAGAGCCTGGTTCAAGTACATATCACTAGTGTGCGCGGTGAGATGAGATGATTATGACGCGGATGAGCCAGTAGGAGATTACCTTCTCAAGAAGGGGAAGTTGCCGACAATCTCGACATTGTCCAGACGCGGCTAAATTTTGGCGATTCATCTAAGTATTTATTAATTGCATCGGAAAATCAGGGATTAATTTCTAACCCCTTAATAAAAAATTTTCATTAAAATTGCATTAGCATTTGCGTCACTAGCATTTGCCGCCCGGACGCCGCTCGCCACTCGCCCAGTCGCCTCGAAGCCAGTCGTCGCTAGCCGCTCGCCCCGACGCCCAATCAGCCTTAACTCCACACCCCTCCGCCTCTGCCTCCGCCTCCACCTCCACCTCCAGCTCAGTCACACCCCCACTCTTTCTCTCCTTCCGCTTGTTCGGTCAGGGGCGACGCGGGACACCCTTGGAGACTCCGACGGGAGCCTACCGGCTGATCGACGACAAGACGGTAGGGTTGGATTTATCTCAATTTATTTGGATTCCTAGCTTGCAAAATGTTTTTGTAGGACGTATGACAGTTGAATTTAACTTAAGTCATTTAACTCGAACATGTTATGTTCATGTTAATGACAAGTGGACCATATTTTGCTCATTGAGCCTTCCGTATGTAGACTTGGGATTTGTTAAAAAAGCATGCTACGGAAGTGAGAGAAGCTGAGTCCAAGTTGTTCTTGTCTATTATGTTTATGCAATTTCAAGGGAGCGTGGCATTAATGTAACTTTAGTCTTTTACCTTTTGATTCTATTGTAAGCTTCTATTTCATTTCACAGATCCCAACAAATGGAGCTGGTTTGATTGAGTATATATGCCATCCTTTCTGGTCCCAGAAGAACTGTCCGTCGCATGAGCATGACAACATAGCTCGATGTTGGTAGTTGCGAGCGTTTGGAGGTAGTGGTCTAGGCTAAGCACAAGTAAATGCAATGCCATGCTTTGTTCCCACAATCTTGCGGATTGTATATTTTAAATGTGTTGAAGCAACTGTTAGGGGTGATCGGGTCCAGGGTGGGTAGGGTCTAGACTTGAACCCTGTACCCGACCCTATTATAACTGGTTCCCATTTTCTAGACCCTATACCCGACCCTGTTTGTATTTGACCCTGTACCCGACCCATCCTGTTTTTCCGATCCAGTTCCAAGGTCAACCTGTTTCCATTGGAATCTGTTTTGCAATCTCTTGATATCCTATATAACTTCGAATTTTGCATTAATAAGTGAGAAAGTAACAATCCTCCTCATTTATATTTAAACATTAAGCATTGATAATAAATTAATACATGAACTTTTTTACTAAACGGAAAATTAATGATCCATATGGCTAATTATAATAAATAAAATCATAAGACAAAGAATTAGCAATAAACACGGGTCTAATATTAGTCTTATTCCCACAACTATTATATGAAACTACTCGTTTATGCAAACATAACTCCATATACAAAAGAGAAATTAGGCAAGCCAATCCATGTGATACATAAGAATTTGGCGGCAACGAACACCGTTCGTCCATCAGATGGTGTGAGAGGGAGCCGGTGAGGAAGGGAAGCAAGTGAAGAAGATGAATGACAAAGGAGAAGTGTCGTGTGTGTTTGAGTAAGTCGAGGAAAAACATCGTGTAATTGCGAGAGTAAGAATAGATATTGAGAGGAAAAAAAAAAATTTGTACCTCTACTTACAAAACCGGTCTGGGAACCGGGTTCCGGGTGGGTAATCACTTGGATCCTATTCCCGGATCGGTTTAAACCGATTTCGAATTTTGGGAACCTGCTCCCGGACCAGTTTCAATGGGAACCGGTTCCCGACCCTGTTTTCAGGGTGGGCCGGTCTAGGAACCGGGTATATCCGGTCCGGTTGCACACCCCTAGAAACTGTACTCATTTTTTTCTTTTTCTTTCTTTTGATATTTATTTTACCTACTGACAGTCGTGGAACTCAACATACATATCTTTGGGAGATGGACGAAGTTTATGCCTCGAGTGCATGGAATCTGCTATCATGGACACTGGTGACTATCAACCACTTTATCATGCGATCAGAGACTACTTTGAAGGAATGAACATGAAATTGGATCAGCAAATTCCAATGCTTTTGGTTGAAAGACAAGCACTTAATGAGGCTATTGTTGGAGAAAAAAATATACGACATGGTATGAGGTTTGGGTTTTCTTTCAAAGTTGGCGCGCCATTCCTGATGCTAGTTTTTCTGCAGGGCCACCATCGCATGCCTGAGACAAGAGATTTATGTCTTTCCGAGGAGCAAAGTGTATGATATTGGACATCTACTGATTTTGCTTTCGAGAAATCCAGAGTAAATCCTTGAGCAAGATTCACCTATTCAATTTTACACTCATTTCATTGCTTTTGTATTCAGGTTCACAGAAGGCCCAGACTTGGAGGCCATAGGCTTGTTGGAATGAAAACTCAACCCCAGAAATTGACAAGGAAATGCGAAGTTACAGCCATTCTTGTTCTTTACGGTCTACCAAGGTAAGTGTGACTGAAAAGCTCTTGTTTCGCAAAGTAATGAATATATTTATTAAGTACACTAGCTCTTCATATACATGTTTTAAAAATTTGTAGGTTAGAAAGGCTTCTTGAGGATGAGTTGACAACTGCATATTTGACGGGTCTTCCTAAGTAGACGATCTGAACTTTGCCAATGCATAGTTGTTAGGAAGTCCCATTGAGCTGTGACAGAGAGACTTTCCTAACATAGAGCTTCAGAAAAATGGTCTTATGCTAATGAAACTTCTTGTATAGTTCAATGGATGCTTATACTTCATTTTGGAGTGATCGCATTATGGGTCCTGTTATGGAGAAGTATGTTTTGGAAGTGAAAGTGTCGTGATAAGTTGGCGTAGCTATTTCACAAGATAAGTATACTTAAGATGAAAAATAAATAAAAAAATAAAAATAAAAAACCTGTAAGAACCCGGAACCGACCCTAAAACCTGTAATAGGGTAAGTTCCAGGTTCCAAGTTTCAATGCATAGGTTCCAAGTTCCAAAAAATTATGAACTTGTACCCGAGGGTAGGTTCCAGGTGGAACCTATAAGGAACATGAAACCGCTCACCCCTAGAGTATATGGTCTTTTTTCGTGCGTGGGCTCGCCCACCTATCTCTTTTTCTTTTCTTTTTTCGCACTTAGGTTGGCCCATCTCCTTTTATTTCAACCCGGCCTGTGCGCAGATCATCTTCCTCCCCTCACACCATCCACGCTTTTGCAAGAAAAGGAGAAAAGAGGAGAGTACAAACAGAGAAGCAGAGGATCGCGAGAGCAGAGGACAGCGTGATCCAGGGTCGGAGATCAAGCCGCCACGACAGGCTGGTGGTGGCAGAAGCCATGTGCGCCTATCGCGGCTGCTTGATCTCTGACCCTGGGATCACGCCATCCTTTGCCCTCACGATCCTTTTCTCCTCTGTTTGTACTTTTCTCCTTTTTTTTTGCAGAAGGGTGGATGGTGTGAGGGGAGGAAGATGACCTGTACATGGGCCGGGTTGAAATAAAAGGAGATGGGCCAGTCCAAGTGCGAAAAAAGAAGAAGGAAAAGAGATAGGTGGGTGAGCCCACGCACGAAGAAAGACCCTATACTCGGCCTCATTTGATTTTTATACCTTTTAATGAATCTTTTTTTTTTTTAACTTTTTTATGACAATTTTGGAAAAATAAATGATTTTTTTCTTTTCTTTTTTTTTCTTTTTTTTTTTTCCTTTTTTTTTTTTTTTTTTTTTTTTTTTAAATTTCGAATTTTTTTATTTAAATTTTTGTAAAATTTTTTTGATAAATTTTAAAACTAGTGACGCAAATGCTAATGCAATTTTAATGAAAATTTTTTATTAAGGGGTTAGAAATTAATCCCTGATTTTCCGATGCAATTAATAAATACTTAGATGAATCGCCAAAATTTAGCCGCGTCCTGGACAATGTCAGAGATTGTCGGCAACTTCCCCTTCTTGAGAAGGTAATCTCCTACTGGCTCATCCGCGTCATAATCATCTCATCTCACCGCGCACACTAGTGATATGTACTTGAACCAGGCTCGCCTTTCGCAAATTCCAGCCCTTTGTTTTGCGATTCTGAGTTTCGAATTCTTTCTCGAATTCTCTGGTATGCACACTTAGGATTATAATAATACAGAAAACTCTTCTCATGTTCAGAAAATCTCTACATTTCCGTGTAAGAGATTTCGCATGAAATTTCATGCAATTAGCGTGCTGCCACTCTTATTCGATGAAAATCGGCCACCTTCCTTTGAATGGTCATCCTAGTAAAACTCAATTTCACCAAGTATGTTTCTGTGCCAGAAGAGATAAAACTCTACACTCTGCAGTCTCGTAGTCCCGATTTCGATTAATATGAATTTATAAGTACCGGACTACTGCTGCGATCACGAGAATTTTGGTTTGCGTCATATGCTTGCGGCATGTTTCAAAAGACCAGTGCTGGTAAAACACACTAAAAGTTCCGGTTTCTATATCATGCTAAGAAAAACTTTAAATATGTTGTTAGATGAGCTGAAGTTGGCTTATCTAAATATCCTAAGGATTCACATCACCCAATATAAATATTTGTTAATGACTTTTCATATTTCGAACGATAAACAATGGGAGTAACTAGAAATCAATCCAAAAATTGAGTGGTTTTTATATGGCAATATAGTCTATGTCCATCGAGTATGTAGCTTACTCTATGTTCAATCTTTGGTAAATAGAATAAAAAGAGCCCGTAACTCTTCACTCTCTTTCTCGAGGGGAAGTCACCATCCTGACTTCCTGCTGTGGAGCAAAAGGCTAAAACTGGAGGCAACATCCTCGTGGATTCATATCAGTAAACAAGATAAAAGTCAGTAAAGACATAGATTCCCAAAGAGCTTCCCCAGAACAAATAATTTGGGACGCCCTCATGACAAAATTACGGTCCAGTACAGAGGAAAATTCTAATGGCACAATTTTCATCCTCTAGCCCAAAGTCACGCATACATGACTGTCTCGACCTGCTGATTTACACCACCAGATGAACACAAAATACACAAAGTAGTTTATGTAAATTCTCGACTTCACTGGTCAGCGATGCTCCTAAATCAATTGCATTTCAAGAGCTCTTTCAAGCTGCTAGACGCCCACTGTTTTCTGTCACTTCCATACTGTTTAATATTTTCGTGATGCAAAACAAGCTTTGAAGAGTAAGTTCAGCAACCATGGTCGCAGTAGATGCATATTTGGATGAGTGTGGCACTAATGATGATGCCTCAGCTGTGCATACACCTGCCACATATCAACGACTAGTTTCTTAAGAACAACTTGAAGCATTTCTCTAAAACAGGACAAACCAAGCAATCAGAACGGTTTGTAAGGAAATAATGAGAGCAGTACACAAGGGACACATATGACATACTGTCAAGCAAGAGATGACCCCTCTTGCATCTAATCTGCACTCTGCTTGGATTTGTGCTTCGATTTCTTGTCTCGTTTCTTACTACTGCAAAGCATCCATCTCATAGGTTTCACATGCCAATTGTTATCAAGAATAAAAGAAATCAGAGGACAGGGGTTTGAAGGAATTACTCATCATGTGAACTAAGGCCCCAACAAGATCTCAGCTTCCTGTTGATGTGTTTCATATCCTTCTCAGAAGGGAATTTATATGTCTAACCTGTATTCAGTCAGCAGCATGAAGAACAAATTAGAAACTTTTTATCAATACCTAGAACTTGGTTCACATGACTTGCATTTTCAAGTAGAATTGAGATCGCAAGACCAGTTACGCTTTTACTGGAGATAAGGCTGGATCAAATTTTGAGATGAATGCAAGAAAACTTGAGGATTTACCGAGGAATCTATCGCATTCAGATGCTGAATGAGCTCTGTGCTGCTGTGAATGGAATTTTGGCGAATGAGCATGTTCTCTAGGTATCTGAAAAGAAGCATAAATTTCAATTGACCCAATCATCATTACAACTAAGCTACCAAGAGAATCAGAACAACCGGCTGCCCCAATGTAGAGATGTCTATGGCAAGTAATTCTTATTGTTGGTTTCATAAAAAAAAAAATTGAGTTGCTTTTAACCTTTCATAGTCCAGAACTCTATGCACCTCATTAGCATGACGCAAAGCCGCCAATGCCAGCTGCACCAGAAAACATAAAAAAGCCTTTAAGAATATAACATGGGAGTTCAGCTACACCATCAAACTAAGGAGAAATTCTAAAGGATTTATTCAGTGAGGTAGAGACCAAGATCTTGGAAGCACTCAAGAGTTATAATTTCCAAACACATCCACTATTACCGCTATTGCAGCCAACATTTCTAAAGGTTACAAAATTGCTCCTGCACCATATTTCTCTGTTGACCAGATACCCATTTAACACGTCGAAGCATCCGACATGAGTTCAACTCCTTTTTATTCGAACAAATCTATACTCCTCATATAGAGTATATAAACCTAATGGGAAATTATCCAAAAATTGAAAGCAAGTTGCCGGGCCTAAAAATTTGCTCACGAACCAAGCAAAAGTAGAACTGTAAGAAAAGGAAAATGCAAGAAGTACCTGTCCAGGAGGAAAGAGAAGCGGTGCATCAGTAAGCATAATTTTGTCTACTTCCACTTTTGCAGTTTCCTGGAAATGATCAAGAACCATAATGCAGAAAATTAGTGTGACATAAGGATATGAGCTGTCTATTTCCAAAAGTACACATTTGCAGCAGTAATATAAATAAGAAGAAGAATATAAACAGGAACATATAAAAAGAAACAATTGACTTAATATACTGTTGAACGAAGATTCTATAACACTTGGGTCAGAGGCTCTCACATACATAAGGCAGAAGCCATGTAATAACACTATTTGAAGTTCATCAAAAGCATGCAAATTTCTGAGCACAAACATCCCCCGGCAGTATGGCGAAATGCCAGATGTCAACTCAACCCACCTGCTTATAGTAGCCTTTAAGCTTAATTTCCTTCCAAGGGTCATGCTTCTCTAATGTCAAGCAACTAAGTTGATGCACATGGGGTGGTTTTGTGTTTACTTCCCACGTGTTATACTTACAACTAAGGTTCTCACTCAGTTAGATCTGTTAAGAAGCGAATAAGTTTATTGAGGTAGATATACAGTTCCATAAAGTGCTAAAGACTGGCCTTGCGCATACACAAATATAACAGGGCAACAATTTGGCATTTCTCACTTGCATGTTCATCTATAAACAGATACGCTCAATTTAACAACGGTTTAAGGCGATGACCCACTAAGCATATGAGGTGGTTGTTGTCATACCTTCTGAAGTAAGGAACTGGCACCGAAAGCTTTCTCCCTTGAGTTAAGTTCCTCGATAGGTAAAACTCCGCTACAATTGAGAGGAGATCCTTCATCTCAGTCCCACTAGCTGCGATCAAGACTCTACCATCGGAGTTAATGGTTATTTTTGAATTTCGGACCAAATCTCCCATGAAATCTGAGAGAGCGCTCTGAGTGGAAAATTGAAAGTTAGGGTAGACGAGAGAAGGAATGATGGGCAGGCGATGCATGTCAGTTTCCACTGAGTGAAGACCCGTTAAATCAGATACTAGAGACATATCTAGTCCAGCCTTTTCAGCACAACTCAATCCAGACATGCTAAACTCAAAGACTTCTCTCTGCATGGTGGATTGTTCGGCAATTCCGGTGCCTAGGGGCCCAGTAGTTGAGTGGACATCTGCAATCATAATAAATAAACCATTACTTGACCATCCCCTCTCACGACAAGTAACCTGTTCAACTGCAAAGAGCACTGCAACACATGTCCTACAAAAGCTATATTGTTTTCTTTAGAAGCAGATCTTGGTTTCGGTGATCTCCTAAACCTATATAGATGGTTCAGCACTTTAGCCAGTTCTGCCAACCCCAACAGTAATCCCCCATTTGTTGTTGAAATTCAGTTTCCATGAATTTTCTGACCATACAAATGCAAGTGCCATGACTAAATTGCTAGTTTCAGTTTCCATTAAGCTTATGATTCTACAAATTCGTGTGGCCTAATATAATTGCTTATACCATCAAGCACTTGCAAATGGATACAAATTCAGATTCTTAAGTAGTTTTGTGGTAAGATGATTTAAAACTGTAAGGGTGATAAATAATAGTGGCCCCCAAAAAATTCATTATCTCTGTGGCATGAAGGGTGAGATTTTCATCAAATGAAATCAATGACTTGAAGCTTGGAATTAACAAATTTACATGAGAAATAAATTATACCCAGAAGGAACGCGAGCACTTTATTTCAAGGTCTCTCCTTTTGGACAAGCTGACATATAACGTGAATTGATTTAAATAAAAAATAAAAAATAAAAGAGAGAGAGATCTTCAACTGAGTATTACGTGCATACCTTGCAAATAAAATACAGAAGCAAAACAAAAGCGGGAGCAGGGCAAGGGTCACATCCAAGCCGCGATCGACAACACACTATTGTGCTTCTTTTCCTACGCCAAAGCCATGATAGGTCTTGACTCGTTTTTTCTTTTTTTCAATTGTTTTCTTTTGGGGCGTGCGAGGAGACCGGTCATCATCCGATTTGTAGAGCTTGCCCTCCATTCGCCGCCCCCAAGTCAGTTAGGGCCACTGGCGTGAATGACCCTTTTTGTCTCTTTACCTTGAGTCCCTTGTTTAATTTTGTTGTGGGTGTTGCCGGACTGGCGCTCAGGGCCGTCCAGCTTGCACAAGCTCTAGCCCACATTGCCCTTGCATTTTGTTATGGTATTCTCGAATGTCGTGCGTTAAGGCCACTGGCATAGATTTGAGTCCCCCTTGGGTCAGTAACCCCTCGTCCCAGTAGTGCACTCCAATTATTTGCATAGATGCTTGACTGAGATTTGTTTTTATTCTATCATTTTTGGCTGGAGTAGAGCCGTCTGCGCTCAACCTCACCTTATGGAGGTGTCCCCGTGGTGTTGGCGCTCCCAAGTGTTGGCTGTTTGGTTGATTCGACGTGCCCATGCCATCCCCTCCGCCATTGGGGGCTATCTCGGTCGGCGATGCTAGGGCCAACCGTGGACGACCGCTAAGGCTAAGGCATCTAAGTCGCCTGGCCATGAGGTGGCCGATCCATAGCTGCCAATTTGGTGGTCTGTGAAAGCGCCTGACGGTCGTAGCTTGGGTATCCGACGAGAGCATGCTGTGGTGTTGTTGGTCAGATTAGGGTGGATTGCCTAGCCTGAGCTGCCTGGGCATGCCCTCGGCTGCACAAAGACGAGCGAGATGAGCGGCGACGGTCAGTCTTGTTGTCACCATCACAGCAGCGAAGCCACCAGTGAGGGAGAGATCGCAGACCGAGTGGGCTAGGGCGGGTTTGTCTTGACCCGGCTTGTATATCTGACTGACTCGGTTCGTTCGGTTTTGGGCTAGGCTTATTTATTATTATTTTTACCCTTTTTTTTTAAAGCTTTGGGCTTGAGCTTTACAACCATTTGATTTAAGAAGGGGAAAAAAGATTCCACTTCTGTATAGTTGGTAATCTGCCGAGCAACTCCTTCAATGAACAATATCACAAAGTAGCTGCACCCTTAATCATTACGTAAGTCATATCTTATAAAGAAAGTGGAATTAAAACCTTCTTTTCATTAGGCTAATGAGAAGTGGCAGCTTGGGAGAAGAACGTGATCTTATTTTCTACCATCCACGAACCATGCTCAGGAAAGAGAAAAACTTACAAAAAGTACCATATGACAAACAAGAAAAGTGATCAAAACATCTAGGATGAGCCTATAATATATAAATACTAATGGTGCATTGTTTGAATGAAAATTTCATCACAAAAGAAATTACTTTTTGGGAATTCATTTTCCAAGAAAATTGTTAGTTTTCCTTTATTAATTGATGTGTCACTGAAAAAGTTTTTTAGTGTTTGGATCTTATTTGGAAAATGATTTCAATTTCATTACTTTTTCTCAAGCCCAAAAAATCATTCGAATTTTAACTTCTTTTTTTTTTAGTTTTTACCTTTTCTTTTATTTTCTTTCCTTTTCATTTTCCTTCTCTGTCTGCAGATCATTGAGTCTCATCAATGACTGGTGATAGCCACCTAAATAGCACTGATATTGACAAGTGACACGCAACACGACACGACACGCTAACACATCATTTCTAAAAAAATAGAGAATTACAATACATTATGAGAAATTATATACGACCGTATATTTTTATATATACATAATAAATTCTCATTTTTATGATTATTTCAATCAACTTAATTTAATTCAAGTTCATAAATAAATAAATAATAATAATAAAAGAGCTTAGAATGAATTTATACTAAAAATGTTAATCGCCATTTATTAATATCATTAATTGTTTCAATTTAGAGCAGCATCGGTGAGAAGAGCGATGCTCGTTGAGAGGAGGAGGGAATTGTGTGTCATGGAAAGTGCAAGTTAGAAGTGGAGAAGACTAGGTTTTTTTTTCCCTCCCTTTATTATTATTATAATTACTATAATTATTTTTACATATTTACATTTTAACTTTCCATTTATTGATAATTTTTAAAATTGACTTGGTGAGTGTTGAAATTCCATGTTAGAATTCCGGACTTGAGTGTTAGGAAAGTTGACCACCTGTCGGATTTTCTGACACCTATTGACCTCGTGTCAAATAGTATTGAAGAGTGTGGGATACGTCTGGAAGTGGCCAATACGATACGAAGGCTCCCAGAAAGTGTTTGTACCTTCTAGACAACCACAAGCGAGCTCGAGCTTATCAGGATTGGGTGAGCCTTGAACTCATCGG
Source organism: Eucalyptus cloeziana (assembly GCA_014182715.1). Lineage (NCBI taxonomy): Eukaryota > Viridiplantae > Streptophyta > Magnoliopsida > Myrtales > Myrtaceae > Eucalyptus > Eucalyptus cloeziana. Next base: position 51,162,533 of record CM024636.1, on the reverse strand, counting down.
CCTCAAGCATTCCTAGCCTCACGGGGTTGAGTAAGTGATAAGCTCAAGCTTGTGAGGATTGACTAAGTCTCGAGCTCATCGGCCCATGTCATGGCCGATTGCTAGATGGTCGGCGTGGCTGGTGGAGGAAGGAGATAGGAAAAAGAAAATAGAGAAAAGAAAAAAGGAAAGAAGAAAGAAGAAAATAAAAAGAATAAATCAATTAAAAACTCAGCTTTTAAAAAAAACAATTAAAAAACAATTTAAAAAAATATATATTTATAAGAATAAATGTTTCATTAACCAAAGACTCGAGCTTGAGCATCAAGGGCTAGTGTGTGGTCTTTGTAAACCTAGGCCTAAGGGTTGGGACTAGAGTTTGAGCATCGGGGACCCAAATATGGACTCAAGTTCAGGTGCCAAAGCATTAGCTACAAGCACCAAAGGTTCAAGGCAAACCTTTATAGACCTGGGCATGGGTGCTAGGGGCCAAAGCTGAAGCACCAGGGGTCTCGGCTTGGCCTCAATGGACCTAGGTCTAGCCGCCGAGAGACCTGGTTCTAAATATTAGGTACCGGGAAACAACTTTGGGGTTACCATGTCCAAGCGTAAAGTTTCGGGTTCAAGCACCGATAACTAGTCATATTTTGAAACATTTTCTTGTTCTTTTAAAGAAGAAAACATTTTCATTGAATGAGTTTTGGTAGGAAAGTTTTTTCCATTAACTCATTTTTCTAAATGAATCAAATGCTGGAAAATAAGGAAATTTCTAGCAAATGTTAAAAACTTTGGTATTCACTACCGAACACGACTTATTTTTTATACTATTTCTAAAAGTAACATGAATATTTCAAGATGAAGAAGCCTAAGGAATGTGTTCTTTTGTAATCTAGATAATTTTAGTCTTTTTCAGCTATTAAAACCTTGCACAAGATGTGCTCTTTACTTGGTTATCTTCTTTGAGTTGGTAAAAGAGTGGTAAAAGAAACGAAGAAGAAATGGTATGAGGATTTCAAAAACCATTTCAATATCAGGTAATATGCAATAAATCGCCAAGCATTGTAGTTGTTATAGGGTGCTTCATCCCTAGACTTGAGAAGGGGAAAATAGATAAAACTTTTAAAGACTTGGTAATCTGCATGGAAACCTACTGACAAACTAAATACTTGGTCAAACATTTTAATCTATAAAGAGAGAGCATGCTGCCATGCAAGTCCTCACTTTTCCCTCAAGCAATACTAGTTTGTGCATGGATTAGAGATTGTGATCAAAGCCCTAACTCCCGTCCAATGTCTACAACCACAATGAAGTTTATGCCTATTAGCTTTCTCATCTTGGCTTTGGCAATTGCCACTTGTCGTGACCTACCCCTCGGTGGAGGGAATAGGTTTAGGTTTAAAGGTATTGCCTAAAGGACGAGCCTATGGCCCATGATTAGGCACGGGCTCTACCAAGTCTATACCTCGTGTGATATTGGGTGTTCAAATTGAAGGTATGAAAATTTTCTAAAGAAAGAGTTGCCACTAATTTATTGGGATCAGATAGAAAACCAAGTGAGACATTGTAGTGTACTTCACTTTCTACAATCAAGGGTTGGAGACTTGATTACACTAATTAATTAATCAGTGCCCTTTCGGTATCTAACTTTATTCATTTAAAAAAAAAGATTCATTTGTCAGGCAATCTGGATTGATTTTATTTTATTCATTAATATATAAGGTGATTATGCGGGTGCATAATCATTAACCAAGGAAAGCATTAAATACATTTTGTGGGATAGCAAAGACTTAACACTAAGGAAACAACAAATGCTAATGCTAACTAGACTAAAGGAAGCTAGAATCAACATATCAATATTGTGCAATTAAGGACATTTGTCTCTAAGGACAATTGAAACCCTAAGGTAAAGTACTAAGGGCTTGGTTAACCTTGAGTATAATTCTAAATTGAAAACCTTCCACTTTTCAGGAGAAAATAACCCAAAAGATTAATTTTAATCTTTTTGAGAATTTTTATTTTCGAATTTTTGGAGAAATTGAATTTTTGAATTTTCCAAAAAATTCTGGATTTTATAATCATTTTGATTTTTTATTTTTCTAATTAATACTGAAATTTTCAAACATTTTCCGAATTTTGGAATTTTTTGAAAATTTTTGAATTTTTATTTTTTAATATTTTTTGGATTATTTTTATAGAAATTGATTTTTTAAAATATTTTCTCAATATTTTTGAATTTTGAAATATTTTAAATATTACATATTATTATATTCGAAAACAAGTTTGACTCGGGTAAATCTAATCAGCCCGTTGACCATATCCAATGACCCAGGTCACATATCAATAAATAAAGGAAAAATAATCATTTTCTTGAAAAATTATTTCCTAAAAAGTATATATTTTTCCTTAATTATGAAGTTTTACTTTGAACGAACGCACCATTAGTATTTATATGTGGTAAAACTCATCCCTGATGTTTTGATCATTTAACGTAGTTCTTGTTTGTCATACGATACTTTTAGTAGGTTTTTCTCATTCCTCCCGGTTTGTGGATGACAAAAAATAAGACCTTATTCTTCTTCCAAGCTGCCACTTCTCAACAGCCTAATGAAAAGAAGGTTTTAATTCTACTTTCTTTATAAGACATGACTTATGTAATGATTAAGGGTGCATCTATTTTGAGATATAGTTTATTGAAGGAGTTACACTACGCATTACCAACTCTTCAGAAGTGGAATGCTTCTAGAGTCCAAGTATGAACTTCCTTGTAACTACTACGAGGACTTGGTGATTTGTTTGAATTCCTCTCCTCCAACTTGAATAGGGCATGACATCGGAGATGGAAGTGGTCTTCAATGACTTTTACATCCTTATACTGTTTCTCCTTCACTTATCTTGTGAAAAAAGGGTGAAATATCTAGTATCACCATAGTATTAGGATGCGGTTCACACTTCCCATTGACAGGAAGGATAAAAGTAGAAGAAGAAAATAAAAGAATTAAAATATTAATATAAAAGGGGGTTTTAAGGAATAGTTTTTAATTAGGTGGTGTTTGATCTCATTCAAAAAATTATTTCAATACATGACTTTATTTCAAGCCAAAAAAAGAAATTCGAATTTTTAAATATTTTTTATTTTTTATTTTTCTGTTTTCTTTTCTTTCATCTTCTTTTTCCTTCTTCGTCCGCCGGTCATTAAGTCTTGGTGACTGCCATAGGCAAGCTTGAGTAGCCTAGAGCTCGATGACCTCAGGCGACCTTGGCCTCATTGGAATTGGGGAAGCTGCAAGCTCAAGCTTACCTAGATTGACTAAGCCTTGAGGTCGTCGGCTCGCATTATGGCCTGTCGGTTGGCTACTTGTGACATCCTGAAATTTAGGCCTATTTCGAGTGTTGAATTTTCGAGGGTTTCCATATTTAATTAGTGGACATCGTCTCATTGTCCGTCGAATTAGCGGCGAGCCCGAAATTTCGAAAAATGAAATTATCGGATGAAAAATCGGAGAATGGAAGAAAAAGAAAAATGATAACAATATTAATATTATTCTTTTTCTTCTCTCTCTCCTCTTCCTCCCCTCCTTCACGTTTCCCCCCCTCCTTCCTACGCAATTTCCTCTCCCTCTCTTTTCTTCTCTCTCTCCCACTTTTCCACCCCCTCACCTACGCCAATCCTTCGCTGCAATTTCCCTGCAACTTCTCCTCCTCTACTTTATTGTTCCTCCCTTCTCTTTCCCCCTTCCTCCTCTCGACAACCCCCACTCCCATTTCCCTCTTCTTCTTCTCTTTTCCTCTTTAGTTTCTTTTTCTGCTTTGCTTCCAAAACAGAGCAGTCCCTCTGTTTTGGTTCTCGCAAATCTGGTGCAGCAACCGGTCCAACTTGGCTGAGGAACCGACTTCTCAGCAGTAGGCCGAGAGCCTTGCCGGCCTGTGTAGGGCCATACTGAGGTGTCCTGGCATCTCCTGGAGTTGTGACCTAGTCGCCGTCGCCGGGAGTTCTTCAATACACAAATTGAGTAAGTTGTCTCCTAACTCTGGATTAGGGGCTGAGTACATGAATTAGGGGTTTCTATGTAGATGATAGAGGTAGATGATGTTATATATGGATGGATGTTGGTTAGAGATGTTAGGTTAGCCATAGAAAAGCTTGGTTGTGGTTTAGAAGGCAAGACAACCACCATGGATGAAGATTCGACCAAGCACAGAAGCTGGTTCTTGAAACAGTTTCCTGGACGTGCGTGTTTTTCTAATTTTGTAGACAACTATGTGTTGCGATTTTGAAGAAATTTCCTTCTGAAGAAATGTTTTAGACATCCTAAATAATAACATATATTTTTATTATAATTTTTAGAATTTAAAAAGATGACGATTTTCGTGACGTCATCATTGAAACAGTATTTCGGACAGTTCTGTAAACCGTGACATGTCCTGATTCCGAGGGCTGTTACTGACCTTTAGAGGTCGTATTTCCAATCGGTTTCTTCACAAAAGTTGTCCGTTACAACTTTTAGTTTAACATACTGAATTTCAAATCAAACGGACCAGATTTCGACCCAAAACCGAACCGATTTTGATGAGTTAAGCTCTCTGGAACTGGACCCGATTTTAGTACTGGGTTGAGTGAATTACTGGGCCGAATACAGAAGGATCTGGGCCCCAGTGTCTTCATGAAAATGTTCGTTTATGTGTTCTTTACAACATGTTAAAATTTGGGAATTTTCTGAGCTCGATTGGTTAGGTTTATGGATTTAAACTTGGAGACGCGCGCAGGCCCGGTTTCTGCCCATTTCGGACCAATGTTAGTTTGGGTTGGTTCTTGATGTTTTGCTTGTTTTAATTAGTGTTTTGATGACTTATGGCTTTAATTTATTATTTAATTAATTCTGGAATTTCACTGTTCATGACGCACTGTTCACGAGTTACTGTTCACGCGGCACTGTTCACGAAACACTGTTCACGCGCACTGTTCACCCGAGAATGAAAAGTGGTCTAATTTCATGTGTATTGATTTTATGAAGTGAATGGATGCACCAATGCATGGGCATTCGCATGAATTGGGTGATGTTTTGTGCAATTGTATGGTGATTGAAAACTGTTGGTATTTAATTAGGAAATACCGGGTGTCGCCTGACACCGAAAGTGTTTTTAAATACTATATCAAACCGTGGAATTTTAAAAGGGACGACACAAATTTTCTGGTTCGATCTGACCGTGTCCCCACACACGATTATTTTATCATGCATTTCTAATATGAAGGAAATAGGCCGGGATCACCATTTTAATTGAAGTATTTGAGTGCAATGCACGGTGTCCCGGGCCGAAATTGAATGAATGCATGAATGATATGAAATGCCGTCGCAAGCCTTTGGGGCCGACGATGCTCCTTCGGGAATGCCCCAAGTCAACGGATGCCGGTTGCAGTGGATACTGGACCGATGCTCCAAATCGGAATGCCGTCTAGATGTAGACGTTGCCGCGCTCGACGGTGCGAGGCGATGCCCGGTTATGCCGGAAGACTGTTATCCGTGGAGTTGGCCATAACCAATGAATGGAAATTGTGAAACGCATGAACGATCGAAAATTTAGGGACCTAATTAAGAGATGGAACCGTATGGTGCGGTATGGGACGTACCATCACAGTTTAGTCTACTAATTGGGGCCCGTATGATTGCATTAATATGTACATTCCTAAGCATTCATTGGTGAGAATCGTGGCATATTTGGTTCTGGTCATGCATGAGTTGAGCACACTGTTTATGACATGCACGCATGAAACGATAACGCATTTCACACATGCTTTTGTTGTGCCGAGAACAAAGCCTTGAGGGGTGACCCGACCGGGATGGCGGTTCGTCCGCGCCTGCCATGCGGGCCCAAAGAGGACAATACGGGCTGGGATGAGGGATGGCGGTGCGTCCGCGCCTCTACCCAGTGCAATGCGTTCATGTGGCAATGGCTGTGTGAGATCGCTTGTAACGCGATTCGTATGTGAGAATGTGATTGATCGAGCGAGACGATGCTCGGTCATGTCGGAAGACTATTATCTGTGCATTGAAATCATTTGTGACACATGAATGAGTGAAAGCGAGGGATCTAATTAAGAGACGGAACTATGTGGTGTGGTATGGGACGTGCCATAATAGTTTAGTCTCGGTAATTGGGGGCCCGTGTAATTATGTCGACATTTATGTCCTTACATATGTACGTGTTAAAGTATTTCGATGATATATGATCTCGATATCTTATGTATGATTTGATTGACACTAACATGTAGAAAAGTACGGTATTAAGAAAGTGTGAGAAAGGTGATTAGATTGCATGTTGAGTGTACCCTTCTCCTAATCTGGATTTAGGGGATTGACTTGCCGAGATGTGATCTCACCCCTTAGTGGGCTAACATTTTCAGGTCCCCAAAGTGTGAAGAACCCGGAGCTTGAAGCGAAAGGGTCGGGAGCATAGGTGGCTTAGTAGTCCTTTGTGAGATAGACATTTTGTATAAGCTTGAGGTGTTTATGAAAGTGTATTTAATTTGAAACCGGTTGTCTTACTTTTCTATCCCATGTTTGTTGTTGTCGGGGATTAGTTAATTTGCTTCCGCATGTGCAATAAAATGAAAAGGGTCGGCGACGAGTCCTGGGAATGTCGCAAAAGTTTATAGACCACAGAGGGTTGTGTACGTGCTCGAGGTTCGGGGCGTGACATCCCCATTTAGTGGTATCAGAGCCTATTGGTGTTTGGAGTGATAAGGTGCGATGAGTCATGGGATAGTAAGTAGGAAAGACTTTTAATATGCTGATGCATGTGAGTGGTAACTGATTGATAGTTGTTTGGTGTGGGTCATTCAATTTTCCCTAATTCGGTATGGAATTAGGAAGCAGGTTCTGTAGAGATCCTGTAGGATGAGTGATCTGGATCAGAAGACTCCTAAGAGGAGGTTTGTCGTGTCTGTCACTCGGAATAGGGCGTCGACTAGGGTCGGTACCCGAGGATGAGCGTGGGCTTAAGCCAGCGCGAGTGAGAGAGTACTGCCTTAGGCTAGTGCGGTGTAGCATCACTTGACGATCTTAGATTAGATAGGATCGTGCGGTGCGCTTGAGTCTTTGGGAATTTTGATGGGACAACAAGTTCGTAATGAAGCCGCCGCATCGCTACTACACTGCCCACACCCGCCGGAGTCCAACTTGAAATTGTAATTGAGGGAGACTAATGCACAAGTTGATAAAGCAATTCCCGAGACATAAGCCATCGAGGTTCAGTGATGTGGGCGACCCTGAGACTGCGATCCTTTGGTTAATGGATGTTAAGAAAACCTTCACCATGCCGAGGTGTTCGAGAGAAAGATCGAGTACCTCCGGCGGCTTATCAACTTTAAGGTAACGCCGCATGTGGTGGGAAGCCACTCAAGGAAGAGTGTTCCCCGAAGGCACATCTTAGACTTGGAGTGCCTTTTGTGAGGCTTTCAATGGAAAGTACTTAGACAGTGCGAGAGAGTCCAAGGTGGCAGAGTTCCAATGGCTTCGCCAGAATTAAATGTCTGTGGATCAGTACAAGGCAAAGTTTGCAGAATTGTCTAAGTATGCGCCAAGACTCATTGAGGACCTAGTAGGTGGGACAAAGAGGTTTTTGGACGATTTAAAACTGGACATTGGAAGTCAGTTGATGCCTCTAAGCTTGAAGGATAAGCAAGCTTAGGATAGTGCACTACTAGGATGGGTGACCTCCTAGGATAGTGCCTAACCATGCGCCAAAGGGTAAAACCGTGAGGCTCGGTATGGGACGAGCCAAAGCGGACAATGCCTCTCGTAAGTTAGTCCCTATAGAAACGGGACCCCTTCGGTAGATGGGTAGCTCGGGGACGAACCATGCGAAGACCGGTGGGCTCGTAACAACCCGGTCCGATGAGGGCGGGGAGTGATCGCCGAGGCTAGAGAGCCTGGACAAAGAGCGGCTCCTGGCAGGCTTCTAGGATGGTGAAGGGGACAGGAATGAACCGGGCTATGCACCGAACAGGAGGGGTAGTGTTTCTGGGATAATTTATTAGAGTGGCGCGATGAAAGTATCGTTAAGATTGTAGAACTTCGATTTAATGGAATGAAGTTGGAGAAAGGAAGAGCATCTTGCTATAATGGATTATTATTGTGAATCAATTCAGTTTAACTTGGTGGCAAGAGGTAGTTTTGAATTTATTGAAAATCGAGCAGACCTCGATTACTTTGATTTCATTTGTTGAGGTAACCCAATTACTAGATGGGGGTTGCCAAGGTTAGTTGGCAATCATAGTTGACACGCCAGTTGAAGATCGAAGATATTGCTGTGGACCCAAGCAAGATTGAAGCAGTAATTAATTTGGCCGAGACCGACTACAGTGACAAAGATTAGAAGTTTTCTGGGGTTAGTAGGATACTACAGACGGTTCGTAGAAGGGTTGTCAGCAATAGCGTCATCTATGACTCGACTGTTAAAAAAGGAAGAGAAGTTCGTGTGGACAGACAAGTGCGAAAATAGTTTCCAAGAACTTAAGCAGAAGCTGACAACCGCACCTGTGCTGACCATACCATCTGGTCTTGGAGGATACGAGATCTACAATGATGCATCGTTCGAGGACTCGGGTTGCGTGTTAATGCAACATGGCAGAGTCGTTGCATATGCGTCTCGTCAGTTGAGACCTCACAAGCTAAACTATCCAACGTGATTTAGAACTCACAGCGATTATCTTTGCTCTGAAGATTTGAAGACATTATCTGTGTGGAGAAAGATTTCAGATTTTCACAGACCATCGAGTCTCAAGTATCTGTTCTCTCAAAAGGAATTGAACATGAGACAGCGTCGTTGGATGGAACTCTGAAGGACTATGATTGTGATATTCGTATCACCCGAGAAAGGCGAATAAAGTCACGATGCACCGAGTAGAAAGTCCTCGTCACACAAATGTTGCTCAAGGAATGGGCCTTGATCGAGAAAGTTAGAGATTTGGATTTCAAATTGAGGTAGGCCACTTTTCAAATCTCATGGCCACCCTCAGAATTGAACCAAAACTACAGATGAGGATTAAGACACTTCGCCGACCGACCGAGATTCCAATTGTACAAGAGGAAGTAGAAAAGAGAAAACCGGATTTTTACATTTTAGAAGATGGAACGTTGAGATTCAAAGAAAGATTATGTGTACCGATGATGCAGAACTTAAGGAGGAAATCCTATCGAAGCACATCGTAGAAGATTCAAAGATACACTGGCAAAGACAAAAATGTATCGAATTTGTGTCAACACTATTGGTGGTCCAAAGATGAAAGCAGACATAACTAAACATGTGGCCAAGTGTTTGACGTGATAGCAAGTAAAGGCTCAAAGACCGTAAACCGGGAGGACTTTTGCAACCTCTCGAGATTTCCGAGTGGAAATGTGAGCATATTACAATGGATTTTGTGACAAGCTTATCGAAAAGTCGAAGGGTAATGATTCCACTTGGATAGTAGTCGACAGATCGACCAAGTCGGCTCATTTCATCGCAGTACAAAAAGATCTCGATTTAGATCGACATGCGAGTTGTACGTCCGTCGATTGTCCACCTACACGGAGTACCGGTGACAATCACCTCGATCGAGGCACAAGGTTTACAGCTGCACTTTGGAAAAGCTTGCAGGGTACCTTAGGAACGAAGCTGCAATACAGTATGGCTTATCATCCTCAGACAGATGACTAGTCTGAGAGGACAATCCAAACCCTCGAAGATATGCTACGAGCTTGCGTGTTAGATTTCAAAGGAAGCTAAGAAGAACAACTTCATCTCGTAGAGTTCGCCTACAATAACGTATACCAACAGAGCATTCAAATGGCTCCTTTTGAAGCATTGTATGGCCGGGCGTGTAGAATGCCGGTGTGTTGGGATGAAGTCGAGAACGAAAGATCACAAGCCCGAGTTAGTGGATATCGTCACAGCTTATCGAAACAGATTAAAGACTGTTTAAAACCGCCTTAAAAGCCACACTAATAAGCGCCGAAGACCAATGGAATTCCAAGTTAGTGAAAACGTATTTTTGAAAGTGTCACAAATGAAAAGTACTTCACGCTTCGGCAAGAAAGGCGAACTAAGTTTGAGGTACATAAGTCCCTTTGAAATCTTGAAATTCGAGTCCCTCGAGGGATGAATGGATGTGAATTTTGTCAATGCATTGTTGGTTGATCTCACTCGGAATTGATCACTCCCGAGATACCGACCATGAGAGGAAAGGCTAATGAGGACAGAACTCGTACGACTAAAGAACTTGACCTGGGAAAACGACTTGACCGTGAGACTTGCGTGAGGACGATCCTGTAGATAGGCAGGCCGATTTCAAGGACGACTAGAAGTTGATTCGCGGACAGAACATAATAGAATGACGGGTGATTCCGTTCACTGTTATTGAATCCACGAACGACCCTAGGTCGATCCTTAATAATCGTGTACTTTGAAATAAGAATCTGACCTCCGCAATTCCATGTAGTTAAGGACGTCCATGAGTCAAGATGTCTTGAACGTGGTTTGGCACGAGTCGGTTACGTGTGAATCTTCAAAGCCGCCCGTCGTCCGAGTTGTATCCAAAATGGCATTAGGGCGAAATTCACATGACATGAGAAAAAAAAATGGACTTTGAATTATCAAAAATGCGCGGGACAGAAGAAGTTACTTGGAGGAACGAAAATCGATGAGACGACAATACCCCCACCATTTGGAAGGAGAATTTGAATAGTTTAAATTTCGAGGACGAAATTTTTGTAAGAGGGGAAGAGTTGTGACATCCTGAAATTTAGGCCTATTTCGAGTGTTGAATTTTCGAGGGTTTCCATATTTAATTAGTGGACATCGTCTCATTGTCCGTCGAATTAGCGGCGAGCCCGAAATTTCGAAAAATGAAATTATCGGATGAAAAATCGGAGAATGGAAGAAAAAGAAAAATGATAACAATATTAATATTATTCTTTTTCTTCTCTCTCTCCTCTTCCTCCCCTCCTTCACGTTTCCCCCTCCTTCCTACGCAATTTCCTCTCCCTCTCTTTTCTTCTCTCTCTCCCACTTTTCCACCCCCTCACCTACGCCAATCCTTCGCTGCAATTTCCCTGCAACTTCTCCTCCTCTACTTTATTGTTCCTCCCTTCTCTTTCCCCCTTCCTCCTCTCGACAACCCCCACTCCCATTTCCCTCTTCTTCTTCTCTTTTCCTCTTTAGTTTCTTTTCTGCTTTGCTTCCAAAACAGAGCAGTCCTCTGTTTTGGTTCTCGCAAATCTGGTGCAGCAACCGGTCCAACTTGGCTGAGGAACCGACTTCTCAGCAGTAGGCCGAGAGCCTTGCCGGCCTGTGTAGGGCCATACTGAGGTGTCCTGGCATCTCCTGGAGTTGTGACCTAGTCGCCGTCGCCGGGAGTTCTTCAATACACAAATTGAGTAAGTTGTCTCCTAACTCTGGATTAGGGGCTGAGTACATGAATTAGGGGTTTCTATGTAGATGATAGAGGTAGATGATGTTATATATGGATGGATGTTGGTTAGAGATGTTAGGTTAGCCATAGAAAAGCTTGGTTGTGGTTTAGAAGGCAAGACAACCACCATGGATGAAGATTCGACCAAGCACAGAAGCTGGTTCTTGAAACAGTTTCCTGGACGTGCGTGTTTTTCTAATTTTGTAGACAACTATGTGTTGCGATTTTGAAGAAATTTCCTTCTGAAGAAATGTTTTAGACATCCTAAATAATAACATATATTTTTATTATAATTTTTAGAATTTAAAAAGATGACGATTTTCGTGACGTCATCATTGAAACAGTATTTCGGACAGTTCTGTAAACCGTGACATGTCCTGATTCCGAGGGCTGTTACTGACCTTTAGAGGTCGTATTTCCAATCGGTTTCTTCACAAAAGTTGTCCGTTACAACTTTTAGTTTAACATACTCGAATTTCAAATCAAACGGACCAGATTTCGACCCAAAACCGAACCGATTTTGATGAGTTAAGCTCTCTGGAACTGGACCCGATTTTAGTACTGGGTTGAGTGAATTACTGGGCCGAATACAGAAGGATCTGGGCCCCAGTGTCTTCATGAAAATGTTCGTTTATGTGTTCTTTACAACATGTTAAAATTTGGGAATTTTCTGAGCTCGATTGGTTAGGTTTATGGATTTAAACTTGGAGACGCGCGCAGGCCCGGTTTCTGCCCATTTCGGACCAATGTTAGTTTGGGTTGGTTCTTGATGTTTTGCTTGTTTTAATTAGTGTTTTGATGACTTATGGCTTTAATTTATTATTTAATTAATTCTGGAATTTCACTGTTCATGACGCACTGTTCACGAGTTACTGTTCACGCGGCACTGTTCACGAAACACTGTTCACGCGCACTGTTCACCCGAGAATGAAAAGTGGTCTAATTTCATGTGTATTGATTTTATGAAGTGAATGGATGCACCAATGCATGGGCATTCGCATGAATTGGGTGATGTTTTGTGCAATTGTATGGTGATTGAAAACTGTTGGTATTTAATTAGGAAATACCGGGTGTCGTTCTGGACACCGAAAGTGTTTTTAAATACTATATCAAACCGTGGAATTTTAAAAGGGACGACACAAATTTTCTGGTTCGATCTGACCGTGTCCCCACACACGATTATTTTATCATGCATTTCTAATATGAAGGAAATAGGCCGGGATCACCATTTTAATTGAAGTATTTGAGTGCAATGCACGGTGTCCCGGGCCGAAATTGAATGAATGCATGAATGATATGAAATGCCGTCGCAAGCCTTTGGGGCCAGACGATGCTCCTTCGGGAATGCCCCAAGTCAACGGATGCCGGTTGCAGTGGATACTGGACCGATGCTCCAAATCGGAATGCCGTCTAGATGTAGACGTTGCCGCGCTCGACGGTGCGAGGCGATGCCCGGTTATGCCGGAAGACTGTTATCTGTGGAGTTGGCCATAACCAATGAATGGAAATTGTGAAACGCATGAACGATCGAAAATTTAGGGACCTAATTAAGAGATGGAACTGTATGGTGCGGTATGGGACGTACCATCACAGTTTAGTCTACTAATTGGGGCCCGTATGATTGCATTAATATGTACATTCCTAAGCATTCATTGGTGAGAATCGTGGCATATTTGGTTCTGGTCATGCATGAGTTGAGCACACTGTTTATGACATGCACGCATGAAACGATAACGCATTTCACACATGCTTTTGTTGTGCTGAGAACAAAGCCTTGAGGGGTGACCTGACTGGGATGGATGGCGGTTCGTCCGCGCCAAAGTGCGGGCCCAAAGAGGACAATACCGGGCTGGGATGAGGGATGGCGGTGCGTCCGCGCCTCTACCCAGGCAATGCGTTCATGTGGCAATGGCCAGGTGAGATCGCTTGTAACGCGATTCGTATGTGAGAATGTGATTGATCGAGCGAGACGATGCTCGGTCATGTCGGAAGACTATTATCTGTGCATTGAAATCATTTGTGACACATGAATGAGTGAAAGCGAGGGATCTAATTAAGAGACGGAACTATGTGGTGTGGTATGGGACGTGCCATAATAGTTTAGTCTGGTAATTGGGGGCCCGTGTAATTATGTCGACATTTATGTCCTTACATATGTACGTGTTAAAGTATTCTGATGATATATGATCTCGATATCTTATGTATGATTTGATTGACACTAACATGTAGAAAAGTACTGGTATTAAGAAAGTGTGAGAAAGGTGATTAGATTGCATGTTGAGTGTACCCTTCTCCTAATCTGGATTTAGGGGATTGACTTGCCGAGATGTGATCTCACCCCTTAGTGGGCTAACATTTTCAGGTCCCCAAAGTGTGAAGAACCCGGAGCTTGAAGCGAAAGGGTCGGGAGCATAGGTGGCTTAGTAGTCCTTTGTGAGATAGACATTTTGTATAAGCTTGAGGTGTTTATGAAAGTGTATTTAATTTGAAACCGGTTGTCTTACTTTTCTATCCCATGTTTGTTGTTGTCAGGGGATTAGTTAATTTGCTTCCGCATGTGCAATAAAATGAAAAGGGTCGGCGACGAGTCCTGGGAATGTCGCAAAAGTTTATAGACCACAGAGGGTTGTGTACGTGCTCGAGGTTCGGGGCGTGACACTACTGACCATCACTAAGGCATGCGGTTGGCAAAGGAAGAAGGAGATAGGAAAGGAAAAGAAAAGAAAAGAGAAAAGAAGAAAAGAAAAAGAAAAACATAAAAAAAGGAAGAAGAAAAAGAATAGGAAAAAATAAATCAATACATAATTTGATTTTTAAAATAAAAATATTTAAAAATTCAATTTTAAAAAAATACTTTTATAAGAGGAAATATTTGATTAACCTAGGACTCGAGCCCAAGCATTGAGGACCCGTGAAAGGTCTTTATGGACTTAGGCCTAAGGGTTGAGACTAGAGTTTGACCATTAAGGACCCGAGCACAGCTTTTATGGACTCAAGTTTGGGTGTTGAAGCATCAGGTATGAGCACTAGGGGATCGAGCTTGGTCTTTATAGCTAGGGCATGGGTGCCAGGGGCCTAAGCTTGAGCACCGGGGTCTTGGCCTTGACCTCAATGGACTTGTGCTTGGCCGCTGAGAGACCTAGTCCTGAATGCCGGGTTTCGAGAACCAACTTTGTGGTTTCGCCCCCAAGCATAGAGTTTTGAGTTCGAGCGCCGATAACTAGTCATATTTTGGAAAACATTTTCCAGTTCTTTTAAAGAAAAAAAATTATTTTTATGAATTTAAGATTTGGTTGAAAAACCTTTTCTATTGACTTGCAAAACATTTTCCATTGACACATTTTCCTAAGCGAAACAAATGCTGAAAAATGAGAAATATGTTTTCCTGGAAAATGTTGTTTGCGAAACAAACACCTATCAACTTTTGTGCCGCAAGAGGGTGCATTTCTAGCAAATGTTAAAAACTGTGGTACTTACTTTGACTGATTTTTTTATACTATTTCTAAAAGCAGCATGAATATTTTCAAGATGAAGAAGCCTAAGGAATGTGTTCTTTTGCAATCTGGATACTTTCAGTCCTTTTATTATTATTATTATTTTTAATGATGACTCGGACTCCCGCACCAGTTGCACTACAAGGGAAATATGGAGGGCAGAGGGACCCGAACTTGGGATCAATCACCCACAAACCTAAGCCCCTACCACTCCACCAACCCCTTGGAGGCATTTTCAGTCTTTTTTCAGCTAGTGAAAACTTGCACAAGATGTGCTCTTTACTTGGTTATCTTCTTTGAGTGGGGAAAAAGAGACGTAAAAGAAACGAAGAAGAAACGGTACAAGGATTCACAAAGACCATTTCAATATCAGGCAATATGCAACAAATCGCCAAGTCGTCGTAGTTGTTATAGGGCGATTCATCTCTTGACTTGAGAAGGGCAAAATAGATAAAACTTTTTAAGACTTGGTAATCTAAATGGAAACACTAAATGCTGGGTCAAACATTTTTATCTATAAAGAGAGAGCATGTTGCCATGCAAGTCCTCACTCTTCCCTCAAGCAATACTAGTCTACCCAAGGATTAGAGATTGCGATCAAGGCCCTAACTCCTATCCAGTGTCTACAACCACAATGAAGTTTCTGCCGATTAGCTTTCTCATCTTGGCTTTGGCCACTGCCACTGCTTTAGCTTACGACCCGAGTCCTCTTCAGGACATATGCGTGGCCACCAATGACCTGGAATCTGGAGGTTGGTCCTCAATTCTTGCATTACTCATGTATTTCGTATCTAGCTTATGATGCCGAAACTGAAACACGAATTCTTTTTCTCATGCAGTATTTGTGAATGGAAAATTCTGCAAGGACCCGAAACAAGCCACGGCTGATGATTTCGTCTTTATGGGGCTTAGGAATCCTGGAAACACATCGAATCCGCTCGGATCAAAAGTCACACAGGCTTTCGTCCAGCAATTTCCAGGACTCAACACTCTTGGAATATCCATGGCTCGCATTGACTTTGCTCCCGGTGGCCTAAATCCTCCCCACACTCACCCTCGTGGCACTGAGGTTCTGGTCGTGGTGGAGGGTACGCTACTTGTTGGCTTCGTCACGTCCGACCAATTAAACAACACTCTCTTCACAAAAGTCCTGTACAAGGGGGACGTGTTTGTGTTCCCTATTGGTCTCATTCACTTCCAGTTGAATATCGGAAACACATACGCGCTAGCCTTTTCCGGTTTGAGCAGCCAGAACCCTGGGCTCATTACCATTGCTAATGCTGTCTTCGGGTCGAAGGGACCCATTTCTGCTGATGTTCTCACCAAGGCCTTCCAACTGGACAAGAAGGTCGTTGATTATCTCGAGGCGCAGTTTTGGTACGACAACAACTAATGAATCTATTGTTAGTTACACAAAATAATTGAATTATAAGACTTACTTACTTAATCTTGTTTCCATAAGTGGTTGCTCTAGACACATAACTAGACTACTTACCACATGTATGATTGATTTTGAATAAAAGATAGTTATCTCTCTAGTGGTTGCTCTAGACATGTAACTAGACTATGTACCACATGTATGATTGATTTTGAATAAAAGATTGTTCTCTCTCTCTCACGACATGATCAGGATAACCGGATTCATTCCTCAACTAAATGTTTATAAATGGGAAGAGCAATAACATTAAACTACGTAAATTTTGAAATTTGAGACGATATCAGCTTAGATTAAGTATCGATTCCCATAGCAATGGAATTTGTACTCTGGAAAAAAGGGTATCATGGAAAGAATGTCCAACCCTATTAAATAGTCTTAATTGAAATAATCTTGTGATTGGTTTAAGAGACTGTTATGAGATATCATCAGGGCTATCGTTTTTACATCCGGCCCTCCGGTGGCCAATAAGAAAGAAGAGCAGCTTTATTTCCCTCATTATCCTTGGAGGAGAAGTTGCACTACAAATATTTCAATTTCCTTAGGGTATTGAATTCAAGTTTGATAAGTTACAGTCGGTGGCCTTTCTGATTTTATAACCCACGTACTAAATTCTACAGATAACTTTTTTTTTTTTCAAAATGATTTCGCTCTGGACATGTAGAGTTCGTTTTCTACCTTCATGGTAGCTTTAAACCCTAAAACCTTATCTTTGTCCATTCCATCGTCAATCTTCCTTTGATATTATCCTCTATTCTCCATCCGCTCGGACTGCTAATCCATCTTCAAATTCTCCACAAGTCAGTTCCTCTTCTTGGTCGACATGGATCGAAACCCATTTTATCGAATTGCTGCATGTTACCCATCCTTCACCAGTTCAATTTCCTCGCTATCCTCTGTTTAGATTTCCTTCCGATTTCCTACCCAGTCTCACTAGCAGTTCAATCCGCTTCCTTCCCGTCGCCAATTGCTATGTTTCGGACTCCAAGTATCTTGACCCGGTCCGCATAACTACTGCGTATCTTTCTCCTCTCATCAGCTTACTCATCTTGCAATAATATGATCTTCATCTTCCCAATTTCCGATTTTACTCACCCCACTTCATTCTCCTCTCTGACCAGATGTTGCATGTTTATTCATCTCTTAATTTTGTCTCTCTGGTAGTAGCCACTCACTGAGCTCTGAATTCATGGCTGAACATGATGATGACAGCGTCTCTTGGATCGCTGCCCTATGTTCCCGAATGGGTCGACTATGGCCAGAACAGAGGATTGATGTCTGGACCGAGCCACCACCTGCAGCGACAGTTGAAGATTGTAAGTTGTCTCTGATTGGTAAAGTTCTATCTAATCCACCCATAAACTTACAAGCCTTTCAAAATACCCTTAGGTGCGTATGGAGAACAGACTAGGTCGATATCTCAGTTCGGGAAGAAGGGTTGTATGTCACTAAATTTAAATCTGATGCAGACAGACAATGTGTTCTAGATGGGGGCCCTTAGCTTTTTTTTGGCCATTTAGTCAATTCAAGGCTTGGATCCTTGATACGTCGTTGCATTGTTATGACTTTTTGACTTGTCTATTCTGGGTGCAAGTATTTGGTATTCCACTATAATGGAGCTCTGTAAATATGATAGAAAGAGCTGTCAGGCACATAGGTAAAGTCATAGAAGTTCGGATTGATAGCAAAGAGGGCACTTCTATCCGAACTGTGAAAGCTAAGGTTGATCTTGATGTACGGGAACCCCTAAAAATAGGATAGTTGATACAACTCAATGGGAAGACTTTATGGTTAGATTTTCGGTATGAACGCTTATCCCATTTCTGTTATTCTTGTGGGAAACTCAGCCACTATGCTACGTATTACAAGGACTATCCTTATACTGAAGCAAAGATGGAGGGTAAAGAAAAAATGGCCTTTGGTCAATGGTTAAGAGCAGAAGTTCGGGAACATAGTCCCTATTGGAAGGTTTTCTATGAACCGCAAACCATACCTGCAGCTTTGGACGAGGTCATCCCAGAAACTCCCCCTCCGTCCCATCTGCTGGTTGTGGCTCAACCCCCTTTTGATCACAATAACAGGGGCATTCTCCATTCGCCTAACCTACCTCTTCTTCACAACGATGCTATCTCTGCCAAGCATTCAGAGAAATAACCAGTAGCTGCACCTGACTAGAACTCTACATCTCCAACACGAGTAGTGGTGGACCTTGCCTCTGCAAAATTGAAAGCTCCTCAAGATCCAGTCCAAGCAAAAAAGACAAAGCAATCCCGACTCAACACCACAGTAGGTACCAGCAAAAAACTAAAACGGTATTCTCCTTATACTCCACGACTACATTTACATGTTGACCTAGATGACACACAACTCTTGGATACTCCTATCATGGAAGCTGAAGGAGTCGGACAATAGGCTATGGTGGCTTGCCCAAAAAAGCCACCAAGTGAAAAATGAAACTTCTGAGCTGGAACTGTTAGGGGTTGGGCAACCTCCTGACAGTCAAATCACTCAAGGCCTTAGTGGCTAAGGAGAGGCCCGACATTATTTTTTTGATGGAAACAAAGAACCAAGAAGTGGCAGTCCAACGGGTACGAAACCAACTCAGATATCCTAATTATGTTTTGCTGAATCCCATTGGTTTAGCTGGGGGGATGGCTCTTTTTTGGAATGATCAGTTTCATCTTATGTTAGACTGATTTGCTATGGAGTTTTTTGATATCATTTGCACTGATTTAATGGGAGGTAATCTGATGAGACTCACCTGCATCCATGCTCCAGCTGATATTCAGAAGTGTCGGCTATTTTGGGTTGAATTAAGGTTTATATGCGCAATCAACACCCTTCCATGGATTTGTGTCGGTGACTTCAATGAAGTATTATATCCCTGGGAAAAAGCAAGTAAGCGTTCTGCTGACTCTACTGGGATGCATGTTTTTAGAGAAGTGTTACACGATTGCTCACTTATGGATATAGAAAGTAAGGGTTGTTCTTTTACCTGGATGAACCAAAGGTCTGGTGATGATCTTGTTAATGAACGGTTGGATAGGGCTCTTTGCAATCTGGAGTGGCGCCTTAATTTCCCTGAGGCCGAGGTGTTTGCTTTACCTGCGGTGGGGTCTGACCATAGCCTGCTGATCTTAACCACTGTAGCTATACCCTGTCGACGCCATCGGCCTTTTATCTTCGAATCCTTTTGGATTCAAGGCCCTGACTACTGTGAAGTTGTTGCTCGATCATGGACTTTCGCACAGCCCCACATTTCTAATCTGCCTTCTAGACTTCAGGTGGTGTCCTTAGCCTTGGGCCGGTGGAGTAAATCCAAATTTTCCAGGGGGCATCGTCAGCTTGCAACTTTGCACCAACAACTCCAAGATCACACTAATCAACCTTTTTGTCAACATGATGCATCATTGGTTACTCACCTGAAAGAGCAAATTCGACAGTTATGGCAGCAAGAAGAACAATTCTGGGCGATGCGTTCTAGAATCAACTGGCTCAAATGGGGGGACAAAAATACTAAATTTTTTCATGCAACAACTATACAAAGACGACAATGAAACAAGATTAGTATGTTGCAGGATGACAATCAAGCTTGGGTGTGTGATCCTGGAATTTTGAAGATGATGACGACGGGTTACTTTTCACATCTATTTCAGACAGTGGGACATCGAGACTACTGGCCTATTCTGAATCAATGTCCTCGGGTTGTTAATAATGAGATGAATATGTCCCTAATAGCTCCTGTTACCAAAAAGGAAGTTCAAGAGGCTACTTTCCAATTGGGACTCACCAAGGCCCCAGGTCCAGACGGCTTGAATGGACTCTTCTATCAGCATTATTGGGATATACTCCAAGATGAACTATTCTCATAAGTGTAGCAATTCTTTGATACTGGCGTCCTACCACCGGATCTCAATCAAACCATCATAGCCCTAATACCTAAGGTACCACATCCTGAACGATTAGACCAATACCGCCCCATCAGTCTTTGTAATTATGCATATAAAATCATTTCTAAGGAGATTGCCTATCGCCTTAAGCCCTACCTACCTGTACTTATCTCCTAGGAGCAAAGCGCTTTTGTCAGTGGACGTCAAATTCAGGACAATATATTAATAGTCCAAGAGGTTCTACATCAAATTAAAGTTAGAAAATACATATGTCAATTCCGGGTTGTTCTCAAAATGGATATGCAAAAGGCCTATGATAAGGTTGAATGTGATTTTCTAAACGACTATCTCCTCACTTTAGGATTTCATCCTACATGGGTACAATGGATCATGCAATGCATAACGACGGTGTCTTTTACTGTCAAATTCAACGGTGAAATTTTGCCTTATTTTCAACCTTCCCGAGGCATTAGACAGGGGGATCCCTTATCCCCCTACCTTTTTATCCTTCTGGCGAATCTATTATCCCATCTTATTCATCAAGCCATCACCATGGGTCATCTCAAGGGAATCAAACTGAACAGGTGGTGTCCCACTCTCTCCCATATGTTTTTTTGCTGATGATGCTATCTTCTTTTTAGATGGAAACTTAATTGAATGTTAGAATTTAGCGAACATTATCAATCAATATTGTTATGCTACTGGCCAAGCTGTCAATAGAAATAAATCTGGCATATTTTTCAGCAAATCCTGCCCTCTTAGTCTACAAGAAAATTTAGCTAGAGTACTTCGAATTCCAATGGTTCAGAGGACTGGAAAGTATCTAGGCATACCATCGGATTGGGGCAGATCTAAACGGGACATGTTTGCTTGGATTTTGGGGAGGGTAAATGCCAAACTAAAGGGATGGAAAGAAAGTCTGCTTTCTAAGGGTGGAAAGGAAATATTACTTAAAGCTATTGTACAAGCGATACCTCAGTATGCCATGTCCATTTTTAGAATTCCTACATCTATTTGTCGATCCATTGAATAGAAAGTTGCACGGTTTTGGTGGCAGAAAGATAGTACTAAAGCAGGCATTCATTGGAAAAGTTGGGTTGTTCTTAAGCGTAGCAAATAGAGTGGGGGCCTAGGCTTTAGGGATCTTCAAGATTTTAACAAAGCCATGCTTGGGCAACAAACATGGCGATTAGTTCAGAATCCAACAGTGCTATGGAGTAAACTTTTAAAGGGCTTTACTTTCACTCTACTGATTGTATTCACGCTGAAAGGGGATCAAGACCTTCCTGGGGATGGCGAAGTATTCTAGTTGGGAGGGAATCTATCTTACCTCATCTTTGCTGGTCAATAGGTAATGGAGAGTCTATTCAAGTTCGAGAAGACCGCTGGCTTCCGAGAGGAGTGATAGGGGGCTTGGCTAATCGGAATGCCCCACTATTTGTTACTGAATTACTGGACCCGGACAGTCAAAGTTGGAATGTTCCTCTTCTGCACCAACAATTTGATGCTTCCACAGTCCAAGAAATACTCAATATCTAGGTTCGTCCTCAATACACTTCTGATAAAATTATCTGGACAGGGACTGTAAATGGCACATATTCTGTGAAAAAAGGATATCACACCCTTAGGAATGTGACTCCCACTACCCAACCGAACATAGCTTCTTCGTCTTATCACCCACCTAAGTCACTATGGAAAGCTATTTGGGTTGTGAAGCTTCCCCCTAAAATTCAACCTTTCCTCTGGTCGGTTTGCCATAACGCTTTAGCCACGAAGGCTAATTTATTCCAACGATGCATCACTATAGACCCATATTGCCCAATCTGTTCCAACCGTATCCCAGAAACTACAGAACACCTCTTCCTTCTATGTCCATGGACGCAACATCTATGGTCTCATTCACAGATTAATATTCACATCACTCAGCACTCAATTACAAGGATAGATGCGTGGTTAGTCGCTCAGTTAGAAGAACGGTGTACCTACCCTAATCTGCAAATGACTGTAGCTCTGTTGTGGCAAATTTGGAAGGCACGCAACCGCTTTGCATTTCAGCAACAGCATCCCGATCATCTTCAGGTCATTCACATGGCTTCTGCCCAGGTTCGAGCCTACAATCTGTCTGATCTGTTGTCGCAGCAATCAACCCACTCTTCTCCGCAGCGATCAACCTGTTCTTCTCTGCATCCTTATTTACTATGGTGACCACCAGCACCTAGCGTGGTAAAAATTAACATTGATAGGGCCTTTTATCCAGATAGTGTAAAAGGAGCGATGGCAAGCATTCAAAGGGATCATTCGGGGCTCTCTTTTATATGGCTTTACCTGTGATTTTCCAGCGACATCAGCTCTACAGACCGAGATCCAAGCTCTCATCCTAACCCTTGATCATCTGTTATGAGAAGGGAAGTATAATGATCGTTTTCTTGTTGAATCGGGTTGTATGGTGTTGGTGAATGCTATTCACGATCCGATCGAGACTCCATGGGAGGTGCGCTCCCTCATTGCAGAAGCGGCGGCCAAGATCTCTATTTTCCCTAACCTAGCTGTGCGTCACTGTAGCAGAGAGGCTAATTTTGTGGCTGATTGGGCTGCCAAGGCCCATTGTAATGGTACTCTTGCTTCGAATTGGGCTTTGTCCCCACCAAGCTATCTTCTAGATCTCTTGTATACTGAAGCCCATGCTACGGGCTTCACTGGTTCTTCACGTTGATATATAATACTTCCTTTTCCGACCAATATATATATATATATATATATATATATATATATATATATTACAATCTCAAGTAGACCATCGATGAACATAACGGGGAAATGTGGGGACATGAGTGCGTTACTTCCTACGCCCCTGTTTTGACAATTTCCAAAAGAACTGGAAAGCTAAGTTGCTTCTCAACCTTAGCAAGGAATGATCTAAGACTACATGGCAATTGGACCGAAAACAAAATTATACATATCATAAAGATGGACATGAGTCTGATCGAAATCATTGGGTAATTCCTGCTAATTATGCAGCAGAAAATGTCTAGATCACACATCAAGACGAACCAGCAGATAAAACAGAACATAGTGGCATAATTATCTGAGTTTGGTGTAGGGACTCGGGTTCGGTTCTCATGATGAGTCGATGTTATAATTCTCAACTTTTCCCTCAACGGGTGTTTTTCCTTCTCGCTACGGTTGCATGTAAGCTTAGAGAAGGGAAACTTGCAGATCGACACACTGTAATTTTACCAGACAAGTTGATCAGTTCTCCATGCCTGATGACCTAAATCAGAAGATGCAAGACCCTGGCAAGCAAATTGACCATGTCTCTTCATCAAGCCAAAAGTTTACCCATTGGACAGGAGACACTCAATAACCGGCATCTCTGTCCTTCAGTGAAAATAATTGCGCCGGCGTGCGCAACTGGATCTGCCTCAAAATGATCATTGAAATTCTGTTGTCAACTGTCCACACTCAGCATTGTCATCTAAATGAATGCTTCGTGCTGCCCTGTGGATGACTTGTTTCATAGTTCGAATTCTGCATAAATGTGAAAACTGTTTCTGAAGCAATTCAGTGGGAACTCTTACGATTCATGTACTCTGTTCGGAATATGAAAGAAACGGAATGTGTTTTCTACAGTGGCCTTTCATTTCTAGCTAATGTTAAAAATCGTGGTACTTATTGCCGAACAGACTTGATATTTTATACTATTTCTAAAAGCAACATCAATATTTTCAAGATGAAGAAGCGTATGGAATGTGTTCTTCTGCAATCTAGATATTTTCAGTCTTTCTATTTTTTTTTACAACCTCGACTCCCACGCCAGCCGCACTACAAGGGTCCGACTGGTTAGGCACCAACTAGAGGAGAACTAGCCCGGCCCCTCAGACTAGCCTCCATGTAAGTCAAGGATATTGTAAGATGGAGGGCAGAGGCACACGAACTTGGGATCAATCACCCACAAGCCCAAGCCCTTACCACTCCACCAACCCCTTGGAGGCTGTTTCAGTCTTTTTCGGCTATTAAAACCTTGCACTGTGCTCTTTACTTGGTTATCTTCTTTGAGCTGTTAAAAGAGTCGTGAAAGAAACGAAAAAGAAACGGTACGAGGATTCGCAAAGACCTTTTCAATATTAGGTAACATGCAACAACTCGCCAAGTCGTCGTAGTTGTTACAGGGTGATTCACCTCTTGACTTGAGAAGGGGAAAAATAGATAAAACTTTTTAAGACTTGGTAATCTACATGGAAACACTAAACACTGGGTCAAACATTTTTATCTATAAATAGAGAGCATGTTGCCATGCAAGTCCTCACTCTTCCCTCAAGCAATACTAGTCTGTGCAAGGGTTAGAGATAGCGATCAAGGCCCTAACTGCTGTCCAGTGTCTACAACCACAATGAAGTTTCTGCCGATTAGCTTTCTCATCTTGGCTTTGGCCACTGCCACTGCTTTAGCTTACGACCCGAGTCCTCTTCAGGACATATGCGTGGCCACCAATGACCTGGAATCTGGAGGTTGGTCCTCAATTCTTGCATTACTCATGTATTTCGTATCTAGCTTATGATGCCGAAACTGAAACACGAATTCTTTTTCTCATGCAGTATTTGTGAATGGAAAATTCTGCAAGGACCCGAAACAAGCCACGGCTGATGATTTCGTCTTTATGGGGCTTAGGAATCCTGGAAACACATCGAATCCGCTCGGATCAAAAGTCACACAGGCTTTCGTCCAGCAATTTCCAGGACTCAACACTCTTGGAATATCCATGGCTCGCATTGACTTTGCTCCCGGTGGCCTAAATCCTCCCCACACTCACCCTCGTGGCACTGAGGTTCTGGTCGTGGTGGAGGGTACGCTACTTGTTGGCTTCGTCACGTCCGACCAATTAAACAACACTCTCTTCACAAAAGTCCTGTACAAGGGGACGTGTTTGTGTTCCCTATTGGTCTCATTCACTTCCAGTTGAATATCGGAAACACATACGCGCTAGCCTTTTCCGGTTTGAGCAGCCAGAACCCTGGGCTCATTACCATTGCTAATGCTGTCTTCGGGTCGAAGGGACCCATTTCTGCTGATGTTCTCACCAAGGCCTTCCAACTGGACAAGAAGGTCGTTGATTATCTCGAGGCGCAGTTTTGGTACGACAACAACTAATGAATCTATTGTTAGTTACACAAAATAATTGAATTATAAGACTTACTTAATCTTGTTTCCATAAGTGGTTGCTCTAGACACATAACTAGACTACTTACCACATGTATGATTGATTTTGAATAAAAGATAGTTATCTCTCTAGTGGTTGCTCTAGACATGTAACTAGACTATGTACCACATGTATGATTGATTTTGAATAAAAGATTGTTCTCTCTCTCTCACGACATGATCAGGATAACCGGATTCATTCCTCAACTAAATGTCTATAAATGGGAAGAGCAATAACATTAAACTATGTAAAGTTTGAAACTGGAGACGATATCACCTTAGATTAAATATCGATTATAATATTAATGGAATTTGTACTCTAGAAAAAGGGTATTATGAAAAGAATGTCCAACCCTATTAATTAGTCTTAATTGAAATAATATTGTGATTGGTTTAAGAGACTGTTATGAGAAATCATCAGGGCTATCGTTTTTACATCCAGCCCTCAAGTGGCCAATAAGAAAGAAGAGCAGCTTTATCTCCATCATTATCCTAGGAGGAGAAGTTGCACTACAAATATTTCAATTTCCTTAGGGTATTGAATTCAAGTTTGATGAGTTACAGTCGGTGGCCTTTCTTATTTTATAATCCACGTACCAAATTCTACAGATAACTTTTCTTTTTCATTAATATAGCCAAATAGAAAATCTTTCCTGCGGTCATTTTCCATCTACAGTCGAAATGTTGGGTTGAAACCTCGTAAGCTCAGTTGGATAAAATTTTTCCAGGGATGTCGTGGCTTACAATGTCATTTATAAATGTGTATGTATGGACAAAGTCAAAACATTGAATAACATATGGATGGCATTGATCTCTTTCGTGAAGTAATCAATATCACAATCTCAAGTAGACCATCGATGAACATAACGGGGAAATGTGGGGACACGAGTGCGTTACTTCCTGCGCCCCTGTTTTGACAATTTCCAAAAGAACTGGAAAGCTAAGATCCTTCTCAACCTTAGCAAGGAATGATCTAAGACTACATGGCAATTGGACCGAAAACAAACTTATACATATCATAGAGATGGACATGAGTCTGATCGAAATCATTGGGTAATTCCTGCTAATTATGCAGCAGAAAATGTCTAGATCACACATCAAGACGAACCAGCAGATAAAACAGAATATAGTGGCATATTTATCTGAGTTTGGTGTAGGGACTCGGGTTCGGTTCTCATGATGAGTCGATGTTATAATTCTCAACTTTTCCCTCAACGGGTGTTTTTCCTTCTCGCTCCGGTTGCATGGAAGCTTAGAGAAGGGAAACTTGCAGATCGACCCACTGTAATTTTACAAGACAAGTCGTTTAGTTCTCCATGCCTGATGACCTAAATCCGAAGATGCAAGACCCCGGCAAGGAAATTGACCATGTCTCTTGATCAAGCCAAAAGTTTACCCATTGGACAGGAGACATTCTTCAATACTCCAAATTAGTAATAACCGGCATCTCTGTCGTCCAGTGAAAATAATTGGGGCGGCGAGGGCAACTGGATCAGCCTCAAAATGATCATTGAAATGCCGTTGTCAACTGTCCACACTCAGCATTGTCATCAAAATGAATGCTTCGTGCTGCCCTGTGGATGACTTGTTTCATAGTTCGAATTCTGCATATGTGAAAACTGTTTTTGAAGCAATTCAGTGGGAACTCTTACGATTTATGTACTCTGTTCGGAATACGAAAGAAACGTAATGTGTTTTCTACAGTGGGCTTTCATTGACAGTCGAAAATTGAAATGCCTGGTTGAAGGACAAACGAAACCTGCTCTCAATGTCAGGTGAATTTGTTTTCCTCGAGGATGATCCATCACATGGTATTTCTCAAACCATTGGGGTGCAAAATGAACCTGCACTCGAACCTGCTTTAAGGTGCATGCGTGTTTTTAGGACATGATAAGTCTAGACATATTAGTCTAAGACATAAGTATGTGAGACAATTAATTAAAAATGATACCATAATAATTGTCTACATGAGGTCAAGTAATAATCTTACCAATCCCTTGACGAAAGCTTTACCAAGACACATGGTAATAATGATCTCACAAAAAAATGGGGCTAAAACTCTTTAATTGAAATAACCAATAATGGTAACTCGACATTTTTCTAGAACATCACTAGTTACAAGGTTTAATGGATAAGAACAAGTTATTGAATGTGATTGTTTGATACTGACGTAGCCTTGATATGAGTAGTTAGTATCGTCCGTTATGTTTTGTAGGTTGAATTGAATTCTTAATGAAGTATAATACAAACTTGTAATGTGTTGATAGTAACATAAACACATGGTAAATACTTCATCTATATGAGCTTAGAAGTAGTGCCGATTCTTACGAAAGTTAGGGTTGCTTTCGAGAGAGCTCATGAAACAGGATCAAGCACAAGGCTATAATACTGCGGACTAATATAGAATTTCTCGCTGAAACAAGAGATTAGTGTATGTGCGGTATGTCCGGTTCTATTATATAAAAGTACAAGTTTAAAGCCGAGCTACTTGTCACTTTGATAGAGCTTTGAGATACTTGCACTAAGTAAATGTTTAACTCGAAAGAGACCTTTATGTATGTATTTTAATCTCACGGAAATTTTGGCTGTATATTTCTAACGTTTTATTTTTGTTTTTTGTTTTACAAACAAAAGTGGGGGATTGTTTTTTTTTTTTGGGTACCCAGGGAACCCCGTACAGCCGGCAGCCGGCGGGTAAACCCTGGGGGCGACACGCACGACCACCACGCACGTGCCACCGGGTAAATCACCAAATGACGCACTGGGGATTCGAACCCCTCCCCTTCGTGAGGGGGAGAAGGCCCGAAGCCAGCAACGCCACCACGGTGGGTGGTAAGTGGGGGATTGTTGGTAATTTGTTCATAAAACAAATGAAGAGGTGCCTTGTCCCACATCGAAAAGATGTGAGTGCGCACGTGGATGAGATTTGGTACTAACCGACGATCATTAATTTTATTTATTGAAAAATTCGGATTTATTTCTATAAAAATTAACTATAAAGTCTTGTTCAAAACAGTGTGACTATTCACGTAAAGTTATGGTTATTTATTATTTATTATTTATTTAAATTTCGATTTTTTTTTATGTCTTTTTAATGTAACATTTGAGACGTACTTGTTTACGAAAGGTTGCTTTCATTCTTTTTACAACATTTTGAAGAGTTGCTTCTATTTGAAAGACAAAGATAAGTACGTTTGTTTTGAGATCAAACACACATCTTTTTCCATTTTTTTTTTCGTTTTCTTTCGAAAGAAACTACACCCATTGTTCCAATTGTTTCCTATGGGAGACCCTGGAGAAATACTATAATTGTTATCTAGTATTCTCATATGAGGCTTTGTTGTATCTTGGAGGAAATTTGCCAGTGACCATTAGCAACTTTGTGGGGCAAATAAATCCTTAAAGAAAGTGATATCACTTCTCAAAGTCCGACTTGATTACTCAATTCGACTTCATTGTTCTACCATATTCGAAGCCATATTTTCCCAACAGGACGAACCTTAATCTGACGGTGGCGAGTGGCTGGGATACGAGCGGCAAGTGGTGAGAGGCAAGCGGCAAGTGGGAGGCAACAAGATTCTCAGAGGGGGACAAAGTGACGAGAAGCTAGTATATAAAAGAGAAGAGAGCCGCTCATTCATGCTTTCCTTAAGTAAACAATTTTTCCAATCAAAAAACGAAAGCTAAAAATTATTTAAAAAGAAGTGTTAATCTCGTGAAAAATCCCAAATTGGTAGATATGTGATAAATTTAATTCAAATTAATTTATTGACTACCCATATGCAAATTGATATACATATGACAATTGATAAATTTACCATAAATTAATTTTTTGACCATAGAAACCCAAAATTGATATATTTATGATATATTTACCCTATGTTAATTTTTGTTAAATTAAATAAATAACCCAATAAATTATAAACTGGTATAGTTATAACAAAGGGATGATAAAACTCCAAATTGGTACACCCGTCAACTGACACTTGTCATTTAACTCAGTAATTTCACGGAAAAATTAAATGAAAACTAATAAAGATAAATTTGAGATTTTTGGTAGTATTAACCAAGTTCATTTAGTCATAGCGAAGCAAACGGATAAAGCTTTTCCTTGAGAAATTGACCCTACTCGATAGTACATCTCGGCCCTGGAATTTTTAGAATTTCAGGCCCAAAAGATGGGCCCAAACAGAAGCAAACATCGTTGGCCCGACATTAAAGAAGGGGTATGTTCCTACCTAGACCAGGTCAATATTACTTAGCCCAATAGCTCGAGCCGTGCTTTTAGACTTGATTCTTTGTTGCATTTCGA
The DNA here is from genome assembly GCA_014182715.1 of Eucalyptus cloeziana. Classification (NCBI taxonomy): domain Eukaryota; kingdom Viridiplantae; phylum Streptophyta; class Magnoliopsida; order Myrtales; family Myrtaceae; genus Eucalyptus; species Eucalyptus cloeziana. Next base: position 51,132,778 of record CM024636.1, on the reverse strand, counting down.
ATATGTATTTTTATATTTCTAGTAATATGTATTAATCTTTTTTATTGTATATGAAAAAGGTGAAATTTCGATAAGTGGGTTTACTTTTTTCAATGCTATTGAAACAAAAAATAAAAATTTGAACCTCCATTGAACAAAATTCTTTACTTAATTGAACTAATGGATTGAACAAACTATTCGAGCAAAAAAAGGGAATAGTCATAAAAATATCCAAATGGAAATTGACTTGAAACCACAAATTGCATTGAGTATTAGACTTTGAACTTAAATAGACATAATTTTCTTAATCAAGAACATGGGCATCAAAATCTTCAATTAAACTTAACTAATAAATAAAATAAAATATGGAGAAAAATACTTATCATGAAAGTAAATAATCCAAATTGAAATCAATTCGAAATCACAAATTAACATTAAGCATTGGCACTCAAATAAAGAGTTCTTCTCACTTGAAGAAAATAAATATTGAATTCTTTAATTAAACTTATTGTTAATTGAATTAATGAGAAGAAAAAGCATATGATTAGGAAAATCATCGTGAATTCATTGTTTATGTCAACTAATGAAATGATATACCATACGATATGGTGGGAAAACATGAGTTTTTTAAAAACTTTGAAAAACAAAGGCAAAGCACTACTACAGTAAACAATAATATGATGTATAGTTGATGAGTAGAACAATACTAGACAAAGTCCATAAAATGCTCTCTAGTAATAGAACATTTAGTGATAAATTGTATAGGAAATTAGAAGTTAAACTTTAACTTCAATGCAAAAATAATTTTATTATGACATATGTTTTTATGAGCATTTGCACTAATAATAACATAATTTATTAAAATTTGTTAAAATAAAAATTTAATAGTTTTAAAAAAATTAAATTAAATTATTATTAAAAAAGTGGGGGCAAGTCAGGTCGAGACTAGGTCAACCCGATCTCCCTTTCCCTTTTCTGCTGGCTAGACCTCTCTCCCAGCCTCCTTTTTTCTCTTCCTTCCCCTCCGCACGGGCAAAGCCCCATTCCTTTCCCCTTTGACCCAATCCACACATTGGTCTTCCTCTTCCTCACATCTCTGCAAATAAAATACAGAAGCAAAAAAAAGGCGGGAGCAGGGCAAGGGTCACGTCCAAGCCGCGATCGACAACACACTATTGTGCTTCTTTTCCTACGCCAAAGCCATGATAGGTCTTGACTCGTTTTTTTTTTTTTTTTTTCGATTGTTTTCTTTTGGAGCGTGCGAGGAGACCGGTCATCATCCGATTTGTAGAGCTTGGCCTCCATTCGCCGCCCCCAAGTCAGTTAGGGCCACTGCCGCGAATGACCCTTTTTGTCTCTTTACCTTGAGTCCCTTGTTTAATTTTGTTGTGGGTGTCGCCGGACTGGCGCTCGGCGCCGTCCAGCTTGCACAAGCTCTAGCCCACGTTGCCCTTGCATTTTTTTATGGTATTCACGAATGTCGTGCGTTAAGGCCACTGCATAGATTTGAGTCCCGGTTTGGGTCAGTAACCCCTCGTCCCAGTAGTGCACTCCAATTATTTGCATAAATGCTTGACCGAGATTTGTTTTTATTCTATCATTTTTTGGCTGGAGTAGAGCCGTTTGCGCTCAGCCTCGCCTTATGGAGGTGTCCCCGTGGTCTTGGCGCTCCCAAGTGTTGGCTGTTTGGTTGATTCGACGTGCCCATGCCGTCCCCTCCGCCATTGGGGGCTTTCTCGGTCGGCGATGCTAGGGCCAACCGTGGACGACCGCTAAGGCTAAGGCATCTAAGTTGCCTGGCCATGAGGTGGCCGATCCATAGCCGCCAATTTGGTGGTCTGTGAAAGCGCCTGACGGTTGTAGCTCGGGTATCCGACGAGAGCATGCTGTGGTGTTGTTGGTCGGATTAGGGTGGATTGCCTAGCCTGAGCTGCCTGGGCATGCCCTCGGCTGCATAAAGACGAGCGAGATGAGCGGTGACGGTCAGTCTTGTTGTTGCCATCACAGCAGCGAAGCCACCAGTGAGGGAGAGATTGCAGACTGAGTGGGCTAGGGTGGGTTTGTCTTCACTCGGCTCGTATATCTGACTGACTCGGTTCATTCGGTTTTGGGCTAGGCTTATTTATTATTATTTTTTAACCTTTTTTTTTAAAGGTTTGGGCTTGAGCTTTACAACCATTTGACTTAAGAAGGGGAAAAAAGATTCCACTTCTGAATAGTTGGTAATCTGCCGAGCAACTCCTTCAATAAACAATATCTCAAAGTAGCTGCACCCTTAATCATTACGTAAGTCATATCTTATAAAGAAAGTGGAATTAAAACCTTCTTTTCATTAGGCTAATGAGAAGTGGCAGCTTGGGAGAAGAACGTGATCTTATTTTCTACCATCCACGAACAATGCTCAAGAAAGAGAAAAACTTACAAAAAGTATCGTATGACATACAAGAAAAGTGATCAAAACATTTGGGATGAGCTTATAATATATAAATACTAATGGTGCATTGTTTGAATGAAAATTTCATCACAAAAGAAAATACTTTTTGGGAATTCATTTTCCAAGAAAATGGTTAGTTCTCCTTTATTTATTGATGTGTCGCCGAAAAGTTTTCTGGTGTTTGGATCTTATTTGGAAAATGATTTCAATTTCATTACTTTTTCTCAAGCCCAAAAAAGAATTCGAATTTTAAATATATATATATTTTAGTTTTTACACTTTTTTTTTTTTCTTTCATTTTCATTTTTCTTCTCCGTCCGCCGATCATTGAGTCTCATCGATGACCGGTGACAGCCACCTAAGTAGCACTAATATTGACAAACGACACGCAACATGACATGACATGCTAACACGTCATTTCTCAAAAAATAGAGAATTACAATACATTAGGAGAAATTATATACCGACGGTATATTTTTATATATACATAATAAATTCTCATTTTTATTATTATTTCAATCTACTTAATTTGATTCAAGTTCATAAATAAATAAATAAATAATAATAAAAAGAGCTTAGAATGAATTTATACTAAAAATGTTAATCGCCATTTATTAATATCATTAATTGTTTCAATTTTGAGCAGCACCGGTGAGAAGAGTGATGCTCATTGAGAGGAGGAGGGAATTGTGTGTCATGGAAAGTGCAAGTTAGAAGTGGAGAAGACTAGGTTTTTTTTTTCCTCCCTTTATTATTATTATTATTATTATTATTATTATTATTATTATTATTATTATTATTATTATTATTATTATTATTATTATTATTTTTACATATTTACATTTTAATTTTCCATTTATTGATAATTTTTAAAATTGACTCGGTGCGTGTTGAAATTCCATGTTAGAATTCCGGACTTGTGTGTTAGGAAAGTTGACCACCTATCGGATTTTCTGACACCTATTTACCTCGTGTCGAATAGTATCGAAGAGTGTGGGATACATCAAGAAGTGGCCAATACGATACGAAGGCTCTCAGAAAGTGTTTGTACCTTCTAGACGACCACAGGCGAGATTGAGCTCATTGGAATTGGGTGAGCCTTGAACTCATTGGCCTCAAGCATTCCTAGCCTCATCGGGGTCGAGTAAGCGATAAGCTCAAGCTTGCAAGGATTGACTAAGTCTCGAGCTCACCGGCCCATGTCATGGCCGATTGCTGGATTGCCAGCGTGGCTGGTGGAGGAAGGAGATAGGAAAAAGAAAACAGAGAAAAGAAGAAAGGAAAGAAGAAAATAAAAAGAATAAATCAATTAAAAAAAGGGAAAATTCCAAATAAGGACCTGAAGTGAATCTATTTTCTCAAATAAGGACCCAAAGTGAACTTTGTGTCAAATAAGGACCCAAGGTGGACCCATTGTTTCAAATAAAGACCCGAAGTAAATTTTGTGTCAAATAAGGACCTGAAGTGATCAAGCTAATCTCTATTGAGGACCTTAGCTTGCTGATAGACATTTTTCGGTGATTAAAATAGGGGCAATTTTGTCAAAAATTTGCGATTGGAAAAAAATGGAAAATTATAAATTAATTAAGTTTAGGTTATTCTTTTAGATGTTTACGTTTTCTTCTTTCTTCTCCTCTGCTGCTCCTCAACCAAATTGTTGCCTGGTCATCGTCATGACTCGATTCTCGTCGCTCCTCACCTTGCTTGACTGGCGGAGAATTTGGGTCTCCACAAATAAAGAAAGAAGCATCTAGTTTTCTTCTTGTTTTTGAATTCGTGCCTCAACCGGCAAAGAATTTGGGTCTTCAACTTTGCAGAGGATGGGTACAAGGAATGGGGAGATCGTAGAAAACCTCAGGTTTTTTGTTTCTATTTTAAGATTTGTTAATTTTCCCTAGATTTTTTTTGGACAAAATTGCCCAAACTCTGGTCATCAGAAATGCTGCATGCTTGATAGCTAACGAATATTTGGCTGACTAGCAAGCTTAGGTCCTTATTTGGAATTGATTCAACCACTTTGGGTCTTTATTTGAGACAATGGGTCCACTTTAGGTCTTTATCTGACACAAAGTTCATTTCGGATCCTTATTTGAGAAAATTGATCCACTTCGGGTCCTTATTTGGAATTTTCTCTTACAAAAATAATCTTTTAAAAAAATAATTAAAAACCTAATTTAAAAAAATATATATTTATAAGAATAAATGTTTCATTAACCAAAGACTCGAGCTTGAGCATCGAGGGCTAGTGTGTGGTCTTTGTAAACCTAGGCCTAAGGGTTGGGACTAGAGTTTGAGCATCGGGGACCCAAATATGGACTCGAGTTCAGGTGCCAAAGCATTAGGTATGAGCACCAAAGGTTCAAGGCAAGCCTTTATAGACCCGGGCATGGGTGCTAGGGGCTAAAGCCGAAGCACCAGGGGTCCTGGCCTGGCCTCAATGGACCCAAGTCTAGCCGCTGAGAGACCTGGTTCTAAACATTAGGTATCGGGAACCAACGTTGGGGTTACCATGTCCAAGCGTAAAGTTTCAAGTTCAAGCACTGATAACTAGTCATATTTCGAAACATTTTCTAGTTCTTTTAAAGAAGAAGCCACTTTCATTGAATGAGTTTTGGTAGGAAAGCTTTTTCCATTAACTCATTTTCCTAAATGAACCAAATGCCGGAAAATGAGGAAATTTCTAGCAAGTGTTAAAACTTTGGTATTCACTACCGAACATGACTTATTTTTTATACTATTTCTAAAAGTAACATGAATATTTTCAAGATGAAGAAGCCTAAGGAATGTGTTCTTCTGTAATCTAGATAATTTTAGTCTTATTCATCTATTAAAACCTTGCACAAGATATGCTCTTTACTTGGTTATCTTCTTTGAGTTGGTAAAAGAGTTGTAAAAGAAACGAAGAAGAAATGGTATGAGGATTCTCAAAAACCATTTCAATATCAGGTCATATGCAATAAATCGCCAAGCATTGTACTTGTTATAGGGTGATTCATCCCTAGACTTTGAGAAGGGGAAAATAGATAAAACTTTTAAAGACTTGGTAATCTGCATGGAAACCTACTGACAAACTAAATACTTGGACAAACATTTTAATCTATAAAGAGAGAGCATGCTGCCATGCGAGTCCTCACTCCTCCCTCAAGCAATACTAGTTTGTGCATGGATTAGAGATTGCGATCAAGGCCCTAACTCCTGTCCAATGTCTACAACCACAATGAAGTTTATGCCTATTAGCTTTCTCATCTTGGCTTTGGCAACTGCCACTTGTTGCGACCTACACCTCGGGGGAGGGAATAGGTTTAGGTTTAAGGGTATTGCCTAAAGGACGGGCCTATGGCTCATGATTAGGCACATGCTCTACCAAGTCGATACCTCGTGCAATATTGGGTGTTCAAATTGAAGGTATGAAAGTTTTCTAAAGAAAGAGTCACCGCTAATTTATTGGGATCGGTTAGAAACCAAGTGAGACATTGTAGTGTACTTTACTTTCTACACAATCAGAGAATCAAGGGTTGGAGACTTGATTACACTATTTAATTAATCAATGCGCTTTCGGTATCTAATTATATTCATTTAAAAGATTCCTTTGTCAGGCAATCTAGATTGATTTTATTTTATTCATTAATATATAAGGTGATCATGTGGGTGCACAATCTTTAACCAAGGAAAACATTAAATACATTTTGTGGGATAGCAGAGACTTAACACTAAGGAAAGAACAAATGCTAATGCTAACTAGACTAAAGGAAGTCAAAATCAACATATCAATATTGTGCAATTAAGGACATTTGTCTCTAAGGACAATTGAAAACCTAAGGTAAAGTACTAAGGGCTTGGTTAACCTTGAGTATAATTCTAAATTGAAAACCTTCCACTTTTCAAGAGAAAATAACCCAAATGATTAATTTTAATCTTTTTGAGGATTTTTATTCTTTTTAATTTTTTCGAATTTTTGGAGAAATTGAATTTTTGAATTTCCCAAAAATTCTGATATTTATAATCATTTTGATTTTTTTCTAATTAAAACTGAAATTTTCAAACATTTTCCTAATTTTGGAATTTTTTGAAAATTTTTTAATTTTTCTTTTTTAATAGTTTTGAATTTTGTTAAAGAAATTCGATTTTTAAAAATATTTTCTCAATGTTTTTGAATTTTTTAATGTTCTCCGAAAGTTTTTGAATTTTGAAATATTTTAAATATTACATATTATTATATTCGAAAACAGGTTTGGACTAGGTAAATCTAATCAGGCCCGTTGACTAGATCCAATGACCCAGATCCTACCTAATTAAAAGCTATTCCTTAAAACCCCCTTTTATATTAATATTTTAATTCTTTTATTTTATTCCTCTGCTTTTATCCTTCCTGTCAATGGGAAGTGTAAACCACATCCTAATACTATGGTGATACTAGATATTTCACCTTTTTTCACAAGATAAGTGAAGAAGAAACAATACAAGGATGTAAAAGTCATTGAAGACCACCTCCATCTCCGATGTCGTGCCCTTTTCAAGTTGGAGGAGAGGAATTCAAACAAATCACCAAGTCCTCGTAGTAGTTACAGGGAAGTTCATACTTGGACTCTAGAAAGATTCCACTTCTGAAGAGTTGGTAATGTGTAGTGTGACTCCGTCAATAAACTATATCTCAAAATAGATGCACCCTTAATCATTACATAAGTCATGTCTTATAAAGAAAGTGGAATTAAAACCTTCTTTTCATTAGGCTACTAAGAAGTGGCAGCTTGGGAGAAGAACATGATCTTATTTTTTGTCATCCACGAACCGAGAGGAATGAGAAAAACCTACTAAAAGTATCGTATGACAAACAAGAATTGCGTTAAATGATCAGAACATCAGGGATGAGTTTCACCACATATAAATACTAATGGTGCGTTCGTTCAATGTAAAACTTCATAATTAAGGAAAAATATATACTTTTTAGGAAATAATTTTTCTAGAAAATGGTTAATTTTCCTTTATTTATTGATATGTGACCAAAAACATTTTATGGTGTTTCATCTCATTCAAAAAATTATTTCAATACATGACTTTATTTCCAGCCAAAAAAAGAAATTCGAATTTTCAAATATTTTTTATTTTTTATTTTCTTTTCTTCCATCTTCTTTTGCCTTCTCTATCCACTGGTCATTGAGTCTCGGTGACTGCCATAGGCAAGCTTGAGTATCCTAGAGCTCGATGACCTCAGGCGACCTTGGCCTCATCGAGATTGGGCAAGCTACAAGCTCAAGCTTGCCTAGATTAACTAAGCCTCGAGGTCGTCGGCCCGCATTATGGCCTATCGGTTGGCTATTGACCATCACTGAGGCACGCGGCTGGCAAAGTAAGAAGGAGATAGGAAAGGAAAAGAAAAGAGAAAAGAAGAAAAGAAAAAAGAAAAAGAATAGGAAAAAATAAATCAATAAAAAATTTGATTTTTTAACTAAAAATATTTAATTCAATTAAAAAAATACTTTTATAAGAGGAAATATTTGATTAACCTAGGACTCGAGCCCAAGCATTGAGGACCCGTGAAAGGTCTTTATGGACTCGGGCCTAAGGGTTGAGACTAGAGTTTGACCATTGAGGACCCGAGCACGACTTTTATGGACTCGAGTTTGGGTGCCGAAGCATTAGGTATGAGCACTAGGGGTTCGAGCTTGGCCTTTATAGCTAGGCATTGGTGCCAGGGGCCTAAGCTGGAGCATCGGGGTCTTGGCCTTGACCTCAATGGACTTGTGCTTGGCCGCTGAGAGACCTAGTCCTGAATGCTGGGTTCCGAGAACCAACTTTGTGGTTTCGCCCCCAAGCATAGAGTTTTGAGTTTGAGAGTCGATAACTAGTCATATTTTGGAAAACATTTTCCAATTCTTTTAAAGAAAAAATTATTTTCATGAATTTAAGATTTGGTTGAAAAACCTTTTCTATCAACTTGTAAAACATTTTCCATTGACTCATTTTCCTAAGTGAAACAAAAGCTGAAAAATGAGAAATATGTCATCCTGGAAAATGTTGTTTACGAAACAAACACCTATCAACTTTTGTACCACAAGAGGGTGTATTTCTAGCAAATGATAAAAACTGTGGTACTTACTACGATTGATTTTTTATACTATTTCTAAAAGCAGCGTGAATATTTTCCAGATGAAGAAGCCTAAGGAATGTGTTCTTTTGCAATCTAGATACTTTCAGTCCTTTTATTATTATTTTTAATGATGAATCGGACTCCCGCACCAGTTGCACTACAAGGGAAATATGGAGGGCAGAGGGACCCGAACTTGGGATCAATCACCCACAAACCTAAGCCCTTACCACTCCACCAACCCCTTGGAGGAATTTTCAGTCTTTTTTCAGCTATTGAAACCTTGCATAAGATGTGCTCTTTACTTGGTTATCTTCTTTGAGTGGGGAAAAAGAGTCGTAAAAGAAACGAAGAAGAAACGGTACAAGGATTCACAAAGACCATTTCAATATCAGGCAATATGCAACAAATCGCCAAGTCGTCGTAGTTGTTAACTTGTTATAGGGCGATTCATCTCTTGACTTGAGAAGGGAAAAATAGATAAAACTTTTTAAGACTTGGTAATCTAAATGGAAACACTAAATACTGGGTCAAACATTTTTATCTATAAAGAGAGAGCATGTTGCCATGCAAGTCCTCACTCTTCGCTCAAGCAATACTAGTCTACGCAAGGATTAGAGATTGCGATCAAGGCCCCAATTCCTGTCCAGTGCCTACAACCACAATGAAGTTTCTGCCGATTAGCTTTCTCATCTTGGCTTTGGTCACTGCCACTGCTTTAGCTTACGACCCGAGTCCTCTTCAGGACATATGCGTGGCAACCAATGACCTGGAATCTGGAGGTTGGTCCTCAATTCTTGCATTACTCATGTATTTCGTATCTAGCTTATGATGCCAAAACTGAAACACGAATTCTTTTTCTCATGCAGTATTTGTGAATGGAAAATTCTGCAAGGACCCGAAACAAGCCACGGCTGATGATTTCGTCTTTATGGGGCTTAGGAATCCTGGAAACACATCGAATCCGCTCGGATCAAAAGTCACACAGGCTTTCGTCCAGCAATTTCCAGGACTCAACACTCTTGGAATATCCATGGCTCGCATTGACTTTGCTCCCGGCGGCCTAAATCCTCCCCACACTCACCCTCGTGGCACTGAGGTTCTGGTCGTGGTGGAGGGTACGCTACTTGTTGGCTTCGTCACGTCCGACCAATTAAACAACACTCTCTTCACAAAAGTCCTGTACAAGGGGGACGTGTTTGTGTTCCCTATTGGTCTCATTCACTTCCAGTTGAATATCGGAAACACATACGCGCTAGCCTTTTCCGGTTTGAGCAGCCAGAACCCTGGGCTCATTACCATTGCTAATGCTGTCTTCGGAGCGAAGGGACCCATTTCTGCTGATGTTCTCACCAAGGCCTTCCAACTGGACAAGAAGGTCATTGACTATCTCGAGGCGCAGTTTTGGTATGACAACAACTAAATGAATCTATCGTTAGTTACACAAAATAATTGAATTATAAGACTTACATACTTAATCTTATTTCCATAAGTGGTTGCTCTAGACGCATAACTAGACTACTTACCACATGTATGATTGATTTTGAATAAAAGATAGTTATCTCTCTAGTGGTTGCTCTAGACACGTAACTAAACTATGTACCACGTGTATGATTGATTTTGAATAAAAGATTGTTCTCTCTCTCACGACATGATCAGGATAATCGGATTCATTCCTCAACCAAATGTCTATAAATGGGAAGAGCAATAACATTAAACTACGTAAAATTGCAATAATATTAAACTACGTAAAATTTGAAACTTGAGACGATATCAGCTTAGATTAAATATCGATTCCCATATCAACGGAATTTGCACTCTAGAAAAAGGGTATCATGAAAAGAATGTCCAACCCTATTAAATTGTCTTAACTGAAATAATCTTGTGATTGGTTTAAGAGACTGTTTTGAGAAATCATCAGGGCTATCGTTTTTACATCCGGCCCTCAGGTGGCCAATAAGAAAGAAGAGCAGCTTTATTTCCATCATTATCCTAGGAGGAGAAGTTGCACTACAAATATTTCAATTTCCTTAGGGTATTGAATTCAAGTTTGATAAGTTATAGTCGGTGGCCTTTCTCATTTTATAACCCACGTACCAAATTCTACAGATAACTTTTGTTTTTCATTAATATAGCCAAAAAGAAAATCTTTCTTGCGGTCATTTTCCATCTACAGTCGAAATGTTGGGTTGAAACCTCGTAAGCTCAGTTGGATAATTTTTTCCAGGGATGTCATGGCTTACAATGTCATTTATAAATGTGTATGCATGGAGAAAGTCAAAACATTGAATAACATATGGATGACATTGATCTCTTTCGTGAAGTAATCAATATCACAATCTCAAGTTGACCATCGATGAACATAACGGGAAAATGTGGGGACACGAGTGCATTACTTCCTGCGCCCCTGTTTTGACAATTTCCAAAAGAACTGGAAAGCTAAGTTGCGTCTCAACCTTAGCTTGGAATGATCTAAGAATACATGGCAATTGGACCGAAAACAAACTTATACATATCATAGAGATGGACATGAGTCTGGTCGAAATCATTGGGTAATTGCTGCTAATTGTGCAGCAGAAAATGTCTAGATCACACATCAAGACGAACCAGCAGATAAAACAGAACATAGTGGCATAATTATCTGAGTTTGGTGTAGGGACTCGGGTTCGGTTCTCAAGATGAGTGCATGTTATAATCCTCAACTTTTCCCTCAACGGGTGTTTTTCCTTCTCGCTCCGGTTGCATGAAAGCTTAGAGAAGGGAAACTTGCAGATCGACCCACTGCAATTTTACGAGAGAAGTCCATCAGTTCTCCATGCCTGATGACCTAAATCCGAAGATGCAAGACCCCGGCAAGCAAATTGACCATGTCTCTTGATCAAGCCAAAAGTTTACCCATTGGACAGGAGACATTTTTCAATACTCCAAATTAGTAATAACCGGCATCTCAGTCCTTCAGTGAAAAAATTGCGGCGGCGTGGGCAACTGGATCAGCCTCAAAATGATCATTGAAATGCTGTTGTTAACTGTCCACACTCAGCATTGTCATCAAAATGAATGCTTCGTGGTGCCCTGTGGATGACTTGTTTCATAGTTCGAATTCTGCGTACACGTGAAAACTGTTTCTGAAGCAATTCAGTGGGAACTCTTACGATTCATGTACGCTGTTCGGAATACGAAAGAAACGGAATGTGTTTTCTACAGTGGCCTTTCATTGACAGTGGAAAATTGAAATGCCTGGTTGAAGGACAAACTAAACCTGCTCTCAATGTGAGGTGAATCTGTTTTCGTCGAGGATGATCCATCACATGGTATTTCTCAAACCATGGGGTGCAGAATGAACCCGCACTCGAACCTGCGTTAAGGTGCATGGGTGTTTTTAGGACACTATCTAAACCTTGAATGAGATAAGCTCAGCATCGCCCTATCTTGATGCTGTCAACATTACAGCTTCAATTAGAATACAAATGGCTACTGGGGATATATGAGGACACGGAAGCTTTACTTGTTTCCCCTTTTCTTGACATGCAAAGTGAAGACGAGAGCGGACAGAATAGATGTATAAGGGGGCGTATTGGAGGAGGCCCACTAGAACTCCTGGGATGCTTTACTTACATTACTTTGGTTCAGAATTCTGTGCACTTACTTTGAAAAACTTGAAAAACCATTGAAGTCAGTTACTGCTCGATCCTATTTTCGGAATATGGTACCGGTTTTATATCATAGCGACCACCCCGTAAAAGAAATAATGGCACCCTGAATCGTCTAAGTAAGACATGACTTATAAGATCTGGAAGCCATTGGAATATCATTAAATGCTCGTAGACAAATTCCAACTATGACATTCCTTTCATTAAACTGCACAAAAGTGGCAGCTTGGGGGAAGAACAGTCTCTTCTTACCTACCATCCGCGAACTATGTTCGGGAAAACAGGAAAAAGGCACCCATGACATTAAATGGTCGAAGAGCTTATCGTTCATGTAGGAATGCTTATTTTTATCCTTTTTTGTGCAACGAATGAGTGCAATGCAACCAAGTAAGAGTTAATAACTTTGGTATTGGGCAACAAAGATGGGGGGACATTGATAACAAGAATATTTTTGGGATGAAGATGGATATGGATAGTGTTCTGCTTTTGCAATCTAGATAACCAATTCAATCTTTTCAAGATATCTGATTGTCGTAGAAGCAATGGTCTATGCTTGATCAAACTGTTTTGTTTTAGGATTCGGCGCACAATCATAAGGAAATTGAGAATAAAAGTGAGAAAGAAATCGATATAAGGTTTTATTGTAGTTCACCTTTCAATAGAGTTACATTTAGCAGAAAATTTCACTATAATTGACATATGGCACGTCTCTATGGCAAATATCAATTACAAGAGAAAGATCTTATTTTTGCTTAGTAGCTATTCATAAGCCCAATTTAAAACAACCGATAAAATATGAATTCAAACTATATAAACTCCTGCTCGGGAGCGCTACTCCTGTGACCCTCGCCTCGTCATTGGGGAGGGGTACCCTATGCCTTCCTGTCAATGGGAAGTGTGAACAGCATCTCAACCCTATAATGATACTACATATTTTACTCATTTTTCACAAGAAAAGTGAAGGAGAAACAGTACAAGGATTTAAAAGTCATTGAAGACCACTTCCATCTCCGATGTTGTGCCCTCTTCAAGTTGGAGGAGAGGAATTCAAACCAATCACCGAGTCCTCGTAGTAGTTACGGGGAAGTTCATACTTGGACTCAAGAAGGGTAAAAAAGATTCCACTTTTGAAGAGGTGGTAATGCATAGTGTAACTCCATCAATAAATTATATCTCAAAATAGATGCACCCTTAATCATTACATAAGTCATGTCTTATAAAGAAAGTGGAATTAAAACCTTCTTTTCATTAGGCTATTGAGAAGTGGCAGCTTGGGAGAAGAACGGGATCTTATTTTTCGTCATCCACGAACCGTGCTTGGGAATGAGAAAAACCTACTAAAAGTATCGTATGACAAAAAATAATTGTGTTAAATGATCATAACATCATAAAGGAGTTTTACCACATATAAATACTAATGGTGCGTTCGTTCAATGTAAAACTTTGTAATTAAGGAAAACTATATACTTTTTAGGAAATATTTTTTCAAGAAAATGGTTAATTTTCCTTTATTGAATGATATGTGACCGAAAACATTTTATGGTGTTTGATCTCATTCAGAAAATTATGTCAATTCATGACATTATTTCAAGCCAACAAAAGAAATTCGAATTTTTTTAAAATTATCACATTTAGAAAATTATCTTAATTTAATTTTTGGAGTGGGTAAATCTAATCAAGCCTGTTGACTAGATCCAATCACCCAGATCCTACCTAATTAAAAACGATGTACAGACACCTCGAGTGCCAAAACTTGGCATGGAGGGATACTTAAGTGACAAAATTGGAGTAAAATGGATCACTTAAGTGCCACTTCGACAAAAATCCGGCCAAATTGCTGACGTGGCAATTTTCTGGCGAGGTGAGTGCAAAATGGCGTCGTTTTGCATGCTGACGTGGCAAGAAAATGCAAAAATGATGCCGTTTTTTCTCGATGTGTAAATAATTAATTAAAAAAATAATTAAATTAAATTTAAAACTAAATTTATTTAAAATATTCTAAAAAATAAAAAAAACTTAAAATTTTAAAATCTAAAATAAAAAGGGAGGACTAAAGGGAGGCGGCTAAGGGTTGAGCCCTCACCGCCGCCGCCGGGAAGGGCCGGCGACGGAGGGGGAGGGTCGGCTAAGGTTGCCGACCCTTGGCCGACCAGCGGCTAGGGCCATAAGCCCTCACCGCCTCCCCGCCGTCATCGGGAAGGGCCGGCGATGGAGGGGGAGCGTCGACCGGGGTCGCTGGACTTTCCGGCCGGCGGCGGGGAGGCGGCGGCGGTGAGGGCTCAGTCCTCAATCGCCTCGCTTTGCCCCCTCCCTTTTTTTTTTTTTTTTAATTTTAAGTTTTTTAGTTTCATTTTATAGAATATTTTAAATAAATTTATTTTTAAATTAAATTTAATTAATTTTTATATTAATTATTTACAAATTAGACACAAGACGGCGTCGTTTTTACATTTTTTTCACCATGTCAACGTGCAAAGCGATGCTGTTTTGCACTCACCTTGCTGGAAAATTGTCACGTCAGCAATTTGGCCGAATTTTGGCCGGAGTGACACTTAAGTGATCCATTTTACTCCAATTTTGGCACTTAAGTGTACATTTCCAAACTTTTGGCACTTAAGTATTCCTCCATGTCAAGTTTTGGCACTTGGGGTGTATTTTTGCCAATTAAAAACTATTCCTTAAAACCCCCTTTTATATTAATATTTTAATTTTTTTTTCTTCTTCTGCTTTTATCCTTCATGTAAATGGGAAGTGTGAACCACATCCTAATACTATGGTGATACTAGATATTTCACCTTTTTTCACAAGATAAGTGAAGAAGAAACAGTACAAGGATGTAAAAGTCATTGAAGACCACTTCCATCTCCGATGCCGTGCCCTTTTCAAGTTGGAGGAGAGGAATTCAAACAAATCACCAAGTCCTCATAGTAGTTACAGGGAAGTTCATACTTGGACTCTAGAAAGATTCCACTTCTGAAGAGTTGGTAATGCGTAGTGTGACTCCTTCAATAAACTATATCTCAAAATAGATGCACCCTTAATCATTACATAAGTCATGTCGTATAAAGAAAGTGGAATTAAAACCTTCTTTTTATTAGGCTGCTGAGAAGTGGCAGCTTGGGAGAAGAACATGATCTTATTTTTTGTCATCCACGAATTGAGAGGAATGAGAAAAACCTACTAAAAGTATCATATGACAAAAAAGAACTATGTTAAATCATCAAAACATTAGGGATGAGTTTTACCACATATAAATACTAATGGTGCATTCGTTTAAAGTAAAACTTCATAATTAAGGAAAATTATGTACTTTTTAGGAAATAATTTTTGAAGAAAATGGTTAATTTTCCTTTATTTATTGATATTTGACCAAAAAAATTTTATGGTGTTTGATCTCATTCAAAAAATTATTTCAATACACGACTTTATTTGAAGCCAAAAAAAGAAATTCAAATTTTTAAATATTTTTCTTTTTTCTTTTATTTTCTTTCATCTTCTTTTTCCTTCTCTATTCGCCGGTCATTGAGTCTCGGTGACTGCCATAGGCAAGCTTGAGTAGCCTAGAGCTCGATGACCTCAGGCGACCTTGGCCTCATCGGGATCAGGCAAGCTGGAAGCTCAAGCTTGCCTAGATTGACTAAGCCTCAAGGTCATCAGCCTACATTATGGCCTGTTGATTGGCTACTGACCATCGCTGAGGCATGTGTCTGGCAAAGGAAGAAGGAGATAGGAAAGGAAAAGAAAAGAAAAGAAGAAAAGAAAAAGGACAACAGAAAAAAAGAAAAAAAATAGGAAAAAATAAATCAACACAAAATTAGATTTTTAAAATAAAATGTTGACACCTAAATTTTTGCATAATTTTTGGGGTTAATTTTTATTAAAAAAATTAAATAACACATGGCATATAGTTTAGAAACATTTTATTTTCATTTTGTGGGTGAAGGGAAGATTTTTTACATATTCCATTAAGATTTTTCACATATACTATTTTGCGCAAAAAGGGAATTTTTTGGATAGAATATGTGAAAAATAAAAAAGGAAATATTGCGTGAGGTGGGTATATTTCAACGATATATTTAGGGGAATCATGCGCGAACAAAAAGGAAAAAAATATATACCGCAAAGATACATTTTTAGACCTATATAATACCTCGTGTGGAATAGAATTAGGGGGTTCTTTCTGTTGGGTAAGGAAAAAAAAAACACAAAAGGACAAAAGGTGAAAAGTAAGGGAGGAGGGAGAAAAAAAGTAAAAAAAAGGGAAGGCCCCCCCCCCCCCTCAAACGTGACTGTTCATATTTTTCGTGGGGGGGGGGGTGGTCTCGCCGGGCGCCGGCGCTGTTTGCCCACGCCACCACCGCCTCACCCACCACCGCCGCCATCCCTCCATATTCAAGCCGGCCCAGATTCGACGCTCCGCCGCCTCATCAGAGCCCCAACGCCCTGATCCCATCGCTGCTGAGCCGCCCTTCCCTGTGCCGCCGCGTCGCCTTGTACCCCAGCAGCTGCCACCTTTGCAGCAGCCACGACCCGATCCCCCGAGTCGCCGTCTCTCTCGTTATCGCAACCAAGATCCTGTCGCACCAACTGCCACGCCGCCCCAACGCCCGCAGCTTGATGCCGTCCCGGTCTCTCCATGCCGCTCGCAACGCCGTCCGTCGATCTTGCCACGTCGCCCCGTGCTGATCCATAGCCCCTAGTGCCGCGCCGCCGTTGTGTCGCCCTTGGGGCTCGCCGGAACCCTAGCCGGTGACCCTCCCTCTCGCCGACCGGCCATCAGCCTTTTTCTTCTTTTTTCTTTTTTAGAAAAAAATAAAAGAAAAGAGGAAAAAGAAAGAAAAGCAAAATTAGGTAATTTTTATTTTTTCTTTTCTTTTGTTTCTTTATTATTGTTGATATTTCATATTATTTTCTTTTTTAGTGTAATTATCCCTTTTATGTGAAATTGAAATTGCATGATATGAAATTGCCTTGAAATTTAGTGATTGTCAATCTAATCTTCGCGTTCGAAATCCGACTCGCAATTACTTAAAAAATCGCTAATCCAATCTCCCGCCCAAGATTCGACTTGTGATTTATGTGAAATTGGTCAACCCGATCTCATGCGCGAGATATGGTTCGTCAATTTGGGTATCAATATTGCTTGATTTGTTGTGGTGTTACTTAAATTAGTTTTCTAAAAAAGAATAAAAAAAATGTAGGTTAGAATTAGGTTTATTGCTTGTTTTAGGGTTTATATATTTGGATTAGGAATTTTATTTCGAATTATAAAAAAATTAAACAAATCCAAAAAATCCATAATCCAAAAAAATCAATTTAGGATGCTAGTTTTATTTTAAACTTGGATTGCATGTTTAATTACTTGGCAATTATTAATTTCGAAATTAAAAAAAGAAGGAAAAACAACAAAAAATCATCATGCATATGTCATGTAGAATTAGGGCATATTTTGTACGTCATAACATATTAGGATAAAATTGCATGTTTCATTTTAGGTTTAGATTCATTTTTTAGATAGACTGCATCTTACGTTAGAGATTGCTAGGTTAAGATAATATCTTAGTTTAAGTCAGGATTTAGTTTGACCTGATCGTTGATATAAGTTGGATAGAATCTTAATCTATATTGATAATTTTTTGGCATTTTACCTAATTTCGAATTTCATAAAAAAAATACAAAAAATGTCTTAGCATAAAATTAGTTTTATTCTCTAGGATAGATTGCATTCTTTTAGCAAAAGGAAAAGAAAAAAAGAAGAAGAAAGATGTCATATGCACGTCATTTAGAGATTGCTATTAGGTCCACTTAATTAGAAGTTGCATGTCATTAGAATTAAGTCATTTAATTAATATTGCATTGCATATTGCATGATTTCCATTAATTAAGTGAAAACAAAAAAAGAAATTGTGTGTTAAATAGAAATTATATATAGGGTTGTTGATGTGAATTCTGATTTAACATTACAGATGCTTCCGTTGCTTTGAGGTAAGTTTTTGCAATTTATTCATTGTTTATTTGGGTGTTAAATTGGTGGTTTGCACACCCACATGATCGTCTCATATGTTAGGGAAATAGATTTAAAATCAATTTAAGCTGCTTGCAAAAGCATTTTTGAAAATAAAAGAATGGTATCGAAAGGGCATTAGAGAAATCTAGTGTAACCAAGTCCTCGTACCTAAAGTTTCTGGTTCGTAGGAGTAAAGTAGAACTCTCATTATTTTACTTAGGTGTCTAATCGACCTACCATAAACTAATTAGTGGCGACTCCTAGATAAAATTCATTTGCATGTTAAGAAATTTGAACATAAGTCACGAATTGGTATGAGCTTGGGAGAGCCCGAGTTAAATCTAGGCTTAACAATCCACTAGTCAAACCCTAGGTGGTTCACCCCCAAAATTTTGGTCGCGACATAAAAATATTTAAAAATTCAATTTAAAAAAATATTTTTATAAGAGGAAATATTTGATTAACCTAGGACTCGAGCCCAAGCATTGAGGACCCATGAAAGGTCTTTATGGACTCGGGCCTAAGTGAGACTAGAGTTTGACCATTGAGGACCCGAGCACGGCTTTTATGGACTCAAGTTTGGGTGCTGAAGCATCAGGTATGAGCACTAGGGGATCGAGCTTGGCCTTTATAGCTAGGGCATGGGTGCCAGGGGCTTAAGTTCGAGCACCGGGGTCTTGGCCTTAACCACAATGGACTCGTGCTTGGCCTCTGAGAGACCTAGTCCTGAATGCCGGGTTCGGAGAACCAACTTTGTGGTTTCACCCCCAAGCATAGAGTTTTGAGTTTGAGCGCCGATAACTAGTCATATATTGGAAAACATTTTCTAGTTCTTTTAAAGAAAAATTATTTTTCTGAATTTAAGATTTGGTTGAAAAACCTTTTCTATCGACTTGTAAAACATTTTCTATTGGCTCATCTAAGCGAAAAAAAAGGCTAAAAAATGAGAAAAATGTTTTCTTGGAAAATGTTGTTTGCGAAATAAACACCTATCAACTTTTGTGCCGCAAGAGGGTGCATTTCTAGCAAATATTAAAAACTGTGGTACTTACTACGATCGATTTTTTTATACTATTTCTAAAAGAAGCATGAATATTTTCAAGATGAAGAGGCGAATGTGTTCTTTTGCAATCTAGACACTTTCAGTCCTTTCATTATTATTATTATTTTTATTATTTTAATGATGACTCGGACTCCCGCACCAGTTGCACTTCAAGGGAAATATGGAGGGCAGAGAGACTCGAACTTGGGATCAATCACCCAAAAACCTAAGCCCTTACCACTCCACCAACCCCGTGGAGGCATTTTCAGTCATTTTTTCAGCTATTGAAACCTTGCAAAAGATGTGCTCTTTACTTGGGTTATCATCTCTGAGTGGGGAAAAAGAGTCGTAAAAGAAACGAAGAAGAAACGGTACAAGGATTCACAAAGACCATTTCAATATCAGGCAATATGCAACAAATCGCCAAGTCATCGTAGTTGTTATAGGGCAATTCATCTCTTGATTTGAGAAGGGCAAAATAGATAAAACTTTTTAAGACTTGGTAATCTAAATGGAAACACTAAATTTTGGGTCAAACATTTTTATCTATAAAGAAAGAGCATGTTGCCATGCAAGTCCTCACTCTTCCCTCAAGCAATACTAGTCTACGCAAGGATTAGAGATTGCGATCAAGGCCCTAACTCGTATCCAGTGTCTACAACCACAATGAAGTTTCTGCCGATTAGCTTTCTCATCTTGGCTTTGGCCACTGCCACTGCTTTAGCTTACGACCCGAGTCCTCTTCAGGACATATGCGTGGCCACCAATGACCTGGAATCTGGAGGTTGGTCCTCAATTCTTGCATTACTCATGTATTTCGTATCTAGCTTATGATGCCGAAACTGAAACACGAATTCTTTTTCTCATGCAGTATTTGTGAATGGAAAATTCTGCAAGGACCCGAAACAAGCCACGGCTGATGATTTCGTCTTTATGGGGCTTAGGAATCCTGGAAACACATCGAATCCGCTCGGATCAAAAGTCACACAGGCTTTCGTCCAGCAATTTCCAGGACTCAACACTCTTGGAATATCCATGGCTCGCATTGACTTTGCTCCCGGTGGCCTAAATCCTCCCCACACTCACCCTCGTGGCACTGAGGTTCTGGTCGTGGTGGAGGGTACGCTACTTGTTGGCTTCGTCACGTCCGACCAATTAAACAACACTCTCTTCACAAAAGTCCTGTACAAGGGGACGTGTTTGTGTTCCCTATTGGTCTCATTCACTTCCAGTTGAATATCGGAAACACATACGCGCTAGCCTTTTCCGGTTTGAGCAGCCAGAACCCTGGGCTCATTACCATCGCTAATGCTGTCTTCGGAGCGAAGAAACCAATTTCTGCTGATGTTCTCACCAAGGCCTTCCAACTGGACAAGAAGGTCGTTGACTATCTCGAGGCGCAGTTTTGGTACGACAACAACTAAATGAATCTATCATTAGTTAGACAAAATAATTGAATTATAAGACTTACTTACTTAATCTTGTTTCCATAAGTGGTTGCTCTAGACACATAACTAGACTACTTACCACATGTATGATTGATTTTGAATAAAAGACTGCTATCTCTCTAGTGGTTGCTCTAGACATGTAACTAGACTATGTACCACATGTATGATTGATTTTGAATAAAAGTATTGTTCTCTCTCTCTCTCTCACGACTTGATCAGGATAACCGGATTCATTCCTCAACTAAATGTATATAAATGGGAAGAGCAATAACATTAAACTACGTAAAATTTGAAACTTGGGACGATATCACCTTATATTAAGTATCGATTCCCATAGCAACGGAATTTGTACTCTGGAAAGAGGGTATCATGAAAAGAATGTCCAACCCTATTAAATAGTCTTAATTGTTATAATCTTGTGATTGGTTTAAGAGACTGTTATGAGATATCATCAGGGCTATCGTTTTTACATCCGGCCCTTAGGTGGCCATTAAGAAAGAAGAGCAGCTTTATTTCCATCATTATCCTAGGAGGAGAAGTTGCACTACAAATATTTCAATTTCCTTAGGGTATTGAATTCAAGTTTGATAAGTTACAGTCGGTGGCCTTTCTCATTTTATAACCCACGTACAAAATTCTACAGATAACTTTTCTTTTACAATGATATAGCCAAAAAGAAAATCTGTCCTGCGATCATTTTCCATCTACAGTCGAAATGTTGGGTTGAAACCTCGTAAGCTCAGTTGGATAAATTTTTCCAGGGATGTCGTGGCTTACAATGTCATTTATAAATGTGTATGCATGGAGAAAGTCAAAACATTACTTTTGGGCAACCCTCTCAACAATTAAGAGATCCATTCGAAGAACACGGGGACTAGTTTTTGAATAACATATGGATGGCATTGATCTCTTTCGTGAAGTAGTCAATATCACAATCTCAAGTTGACCATCGATGAACATAACGGGGAAATGTGGGGACATGAGTGCGTTACTTCCTGCCCTCCTGTTTTGACAATTTCCAAAAGAACTGGAAAGCTAAGTTGCTTCTCAGCCTTAGCTTGGAATGATCTAAGAATACATGGCAATTGGACCGAAAACAAACTTATA
This sequence comes from Eucalyptus cloeziana, assembly GCA_014182715.1. Classification (NCBI taxonomy): domain Eukaryota; kingdom Viridiplantae; phylum Streptophyta; class Magnoliopsida; order Myrtales; family Myrtaceae; genus Eucalyptus; species Eucalyptus cloeziana. Next base: position 51,111,026 of record CM024636.1, on the reverse strand, counting down.
CATATCATAGAGATGGACATGAGTCTGATCGAAATCATTGGGTAATTCCTGCTAATTATGCAGCAGAAAATGTCTAGATCACACATAATGACGAACCAGCAGATAAAACAGAACATAGTGGCATAATTTTCTGAGTTTGGTGTAGGGACTCGGGTTCGGTTCTCATGATGAGTCCATGTTATAATTCTCAACTTTTCCCTCAACGGGTGTTTTTCCTTCTCGCTCCGGTTGCATAGAAGCTTAGAGAAGGGAAACTTGCAGATCGACACACTGTAATTTTACGAGACAAGTCCATCAGTTCTCCATGCCTGATGACCTAAATCCGAAGATGCAAGACCCCGGCAAGCAAATTGACCATGTCTCTTGATCAAGCCAAAAGTTTACCCATTGGACAGGAGACATTTTTCAATACTCCAAATTAGTAATAACCGGCATCTCAGTCCTTCAGTGAAAAAATTGCGGTGGCGTGGGCAACTGGATCAGCCTCAAAATGATCATTATAATGCTGTTGTCAACTGTCCACACTCAGCATTGTCATCAAAATGAATGCTTCGTGCTGCCCTGTGGATGACTTGTTTCATAGTTCGAATCCTGCGTATATGTGAAAACTGTTTCTGAAGCAATTCAGTGGGAACTCTTACGATTCATGTACTCTGTTGGGAATACGAAAGAAATGGAATGTGTTTTCTACAGTGGGCTTTCATTAACAGTATAAAATTGAAATGCCTGGTTGAAGGACAAACTAAACCTGCTCTCAATGTCAGGTGAATCTGTTTTCGTCGAGGATGATCCATCACATGGTATTTCTCAAACAATGGGGTGCGGGATGAACCCGCGCTCGAACCTGCGTTAAGGTGCATGCGTGTTTTTAGGACACGATCTAAACCTTGAATGAGATAAGCTCAGCATCGCCCTATCTCGACAACATTACAGCTTCAATTAGAATACAAATGGCTACTGGGGATATATGAGGACACGGATGCTTTACTTGTTTCCCCTTTTTTTTAACAAGCAAAATGAAGATGAGAGCGGACAGAATAGATGTATAAGTGGGCGTATTGGTGAAAGCCCACTTGAAGTCCTGGGATGCTTTACTTACATTACTTCTGTTCAGAACTCTATGCACTTACTTTGACAAACTTGAAAAACCATTGAAGTCAGTTACTGCTCGATCTTAGTTTTGGAATATGGTACCGGTTTTATATCATAGCGACCACCCCGTAAAAGAAATAATGGCACCCTGAATCGTCTAAGTAAGACATGACTTATAAGATCTGGAAGCCATTGGAATATCATTAAATGCTCGTAGACAAATTCCAACTATGACATTCCTTTCATTAAACTGCACAGAAGTGGCAGCTTGGGGGAAGAACAGTCTCTTGTTGCCTACCATCCGCGAACTATGTTCGGGAAAAAAGGAAAAAGGCACCCATGACATCAAATGGTTGAAGAGCTTATCGTTCATGTAGGAATGCTTATTTTTATCCTTTTTTGTGCAACGAATGATTGCAATGCAACCAAGTAAGAGTTAAGAACTTTGGTATTGGGCAACAAAGATGGGGGGACATTGATAACAAGAATATTTTTGGGATGAAGATGAATATGGATAGTGTTCTCCTTTTGCAATCTTGAAAACCAATTCAATCTTTTCAAGATATCAGATTGTCGCAGAAGCAATGGTCTATGCTTGATCATACTATTTTGTTTTAGGATTCGGTGCACAATCATAAGGAAATTGAGAATAAAAGTGAGAAAGAAATCGATATAAGGTTTTATCCTAGTTCACCTTTCAATAGAGTTACATTTAGTAGAGGATTTCATTATAATTAACATATGGCACCTCTCTATTGTCACGCCCCAACCCTCGAGCATGCACCCATCCCTTAACGTGGTCAATTATAAAAGCGATATCCCAGGATTACATATCGTCGACCCCTTTCTTTTTAATGCACAAGCGGAAGCATAAATTAAAATCCCCAGACAATAAAACATTGGGATAGAACAGTAGGATTAAATTTCAAACCTTCACTCTTATATACATTGCAAAACAATGCACATATATATACAAAGTGAACCATTGAGTCCAATTCACATTAAGCTAGTTAAAAACATAAGGTCTATAAACAGAAGCGGGGTTCTACAAGTTACGGGTCCCCATCCTCCTCTTCATCATTTTCCACACTCCAATTGGAGCCTTCAGCAGACTGCACTGGACTTCGAGACCTTTAACATCCAAGTCTGCTACATCTAGGGACCTGAAATGGTTATTCAATAACCAATGAGACCACGTCTTAGCAAGTTCTACCCCCTAAGACCCGATTAATAAGCCAATATACTATGGGCTACCTAAACATGCACAGGTCAGAGGACTTACCTTGGCCTCAGATTCCACCTGCAAATCAGTACAATTTATATTGGCACCCAACTACTCATAACAAATCGAACTAGTCGATTACATGTCATAGAGCACACGTGCATTCTCTAAGGCACTAGTTCACCAAAGTGATGCATCAAATCACCGAGCCCACGTGTCTCTTCCAAGATGCCTCACTTAATTCCCTGGGCCCACGTGCATTCTCTAAGGCATTAGTTCACCAAAGTGATGCATCAAATCACCGAGCCCACGTGCCCTTTTTATGATGCCTGGGGCCACGTGCATTCTCTAAGGCACTCGTTCACTAAAGTGATGCATCAAATCACCGAGCACATGTGCTCTTTTAGATGCCATACTCTGTCACCGAGCCACGTGCATTCTCCAGGAGAACATACCGAGTGTCCAAGCCACGTGCATTCTCTAAGGCGACCTCTTCGCCAAGATGACATATTCAACCACCGAATTCACGTGCATTCTCCAGGTGATATCCCAATTCACCGAGCTCACATATCTCCTCTCAGGTGATTACCAACTTACTTTCAATATTGACAACCAATACCCGACGATTTCTCAGTCAAATAATTAAAATCACATCACTTAAGAATATACCGTAAAAATTCATAATTTAAATCAATTCCATATAAATTGAAGCTCAATTAAATAAACGGGCTGCACCACGACAATCAGCACGAAATTCCAGTCATTGTCCATCCCGGTTGAATTTCCGAAAAAATAATTAATTAAATAATTAATTTCGAAAAATAAATAAATAAATATTAAAAATCCAATTTAGGCCCGTATTGCTCGATTGGAGCCCGAAACGGGTCGAGAAAAATCCCGAGAGACATTCAATAAATAATAGAGCATTTCTACTCCCTAATGGCTATTGCTAACCACCTAACATACAACATTAAGTCTCTAATTTAATTTATCTAAATTAATCTAACCACCTAATTGCATTTAATTAAATCTAACTAACCCTAAGTATAATTAGCAGACTAAGAAAGCATTAGTGAGTAAAACTCACTTGTTAAAAGCGGAGACTGGATCACCGCGACGGCGACGCAACGGCGGCCGAAACCCGAACTTTCGACGGCATCGATGGACACTCGGGCCGGGCCCAAAAGCCTTGCCTAGCGGGTTTGGGCTTCGTTAGACTGGGCTTCAAAGGGTTGGGTTGAATAGCTACTATAGAGATGGGCTTCGTTGGACTTGATGGGCTGAAGTCGCGGCCTCAAGAACCTAATTGATGGGCTGCTCTTTGGGCTGAACTGAACTTAACTGGGCTGCAAAAGGGTTTGCTGAGTTGGACTGCACGCTAGGCTGAAGACACGGGCCCAACTACTAGGCCAAAATTTTCTAGAGAGGGCCACACATAATGGAGCAGCTTCGGGCTTCGCTTAACTGAGCTGGGCCACGAACAAAGGAATTGCTGGGCCATTGATGTGGGCTGATCTGGGCTTCAACGGCGTGGGCTGCATCGGTCGATGGCCTCGTGGACGACCGAGCACGGAGTTCGTGGTCAAAGAATCGACTGAGAGATGCAGCGTGGACTAGAGTCGAAGGCATGGACGATGGGAGCAGGCGGTGTTCGCTCGGTTTGATGCAGCTCGAATGGATCCACGAGCTGAGTTGGGCCGTGAGATTTGCTGGACGACGCGTGGATTGGTGTAAGCTGCTATTGAACGTTGACTGGAGAAGTAGCTTCGTGGACAAGCGGCAAAGGGATGGAGCTGTAGCTTGCTCGGTTCAAATGGACGAAAAGAAGGGTGAGGCTTCGTGGAGTCAGCTTTGAAGAGGTTTGCTGGGCTTTTCGGTTGATGGTATACCGAATAAGAAGGAGCTTGAACGCATGGAAGTTGGACTTCCATGGAAAAAAAAAACGTGGAGCTGGTCTGTTGAAGGAGAATCGTGGCTGAAGGAAGAGAGTGAGTGGAGAGAATTTGAGGAGAGAGAGAGAGTTGGGGTGCTTCACGCGTCGAGGAAAATGAAACAAAAGCAAAAGCACAAGCAGGAATCAGCGGCCAGCTTGCAAGAGAGCCTTCAAAATCCAGAATAAATATCTAAATCATGATTGCTTTGGCCCACAAAGTCTACATGTATATCCTCTATGTCCCCAATACTGTTATAACTCATGAAACAACAATCAAAACAGAAAACATCTCTGTTGATTGAGGGAGTGAAAGGATAAAAAAAAAAAAACAAAGCGTAGCATTTCATACGTCTTGTTTAAAAGAAAAACTGTCGAGTACTACAACTAAATACAAAGCAGAAACTGCTCACATACGTACAACACATAACTGCACACAAACGTGCTATTAACTTCCTAGAAAATAGCAAAAACACTAACTGCATAACCAAAATGAACTTGACTGTTTTTTTATAAAAAAACAGAGGAAAACAGAGGAAAAAAACGACGTAAAACAGCAGCACTGAGACAATTCCAACAAACTCCTCATTGGATTAGTTGTTGCTACAAACTCCTATTTTCTCTCTTAATAGTTCAAATCTTCCAGCCTGAAGTGGCTTTGTGAACATGTCTGCAAGTTGATCTTCAGATCTGCAATAGACCAACTTAACTTCACCACTTTGTTACACCTCTCGTAGAAAGAAAAATTTGACTTTGAAATGCTTGGTTTTGCCATGGAAAACTGGATTCTGTGATATTGCTAGAGCAGCCTGATTGTTCACATTGACTTCGATACAATCACTGGAATTCAACCACAAATCCTTCATTATCTTCTTCAGCCACAAAGCTTGATTTGCAGCTGCAGTAGCTGCTATAAACTCAGCCTCTGCTGTGGACTGAGCTACAATCTCTTGCTTTTTGGAACTCTAGGAGAAACAAGCAGAACCAAGATTGAAACAATACCCAGACGTACTTTTCATGTCATCCATTGAACCAGCCCAGTCACTATCAGAAAATCCTTGCAAATTAAACTTTTGACCTTTCTTAAACTTCACACCAAAGAACAATGTTTCTTTGAGATATCTCAAGACCCTTTTTGCTGCAACCAAATGTAACTGACTAGGACTACTCATAAACCTGGATAAAACACTCACAGCAAATAGAATATCTGGTCTGGTTGCCGTAAGATACATGAGACACCCAATCAGACTTCTATACATAGAAGCATTTATTGTATCTGTTCCATCATTCTTCTGCAGCTTCTCTTTAGTAGCCATAGGAGTGCTTACACTTCGACAATCTTCCATCTGAAACTTCTTTAGAATTTCCTTCATGTATTTTTTCGACGGATGAAGATCTCATATGAAGCTTGTTTGACTTCCAGACCCAAAAAATAAGCCATCTTTCCCAAGTCTGACATCTCAAAAACTGCAAATAGATCTTGCTTCACCTTCTCTATCAATTCCATATCATTCCCTGTCACTAATAGATCATCTACATAAAGTGACAGAATTACAACACTGTGATTCACCTTCTTGACATAAAGAATGAACTCACTTAAGCTTTTTACAAAGCCAAAATCCTGCAAATATCGATCTATCTTCCCATACCAAGCTCTTGGAGCCTGCTTCAGTCCATATAGAGCTTTCCTCAACCTGTATACACTCTCTTCTTGCCCTTTGATACTGAAGCCTTCAGGTTGTTCAACAAAAATCTCCTCCTCAAGCTCTCCATTCAGGAATGCAGACTTGACATCTAACTGAAATATAGGCCACCCCTTCTCTGCTGCAATAGCTAACAGTAGCCTTATTGTATCAAGTCGTGCAACAAGAGCAAATGTTTCAGAATAGTCTACTCCCCATATTTGTGCATAGCCTTTCACCACCCGTCTAGCTTTGTGTTTATTGACAGAACCATCAGGATTAAGTTTTGTTCTAAACACCCACTTAACCCCAATCACATTTTTATCAGATGGTCTGTCAACAAGCTCTCATGTGTGGTTTTTCTGGATCATTGCAATCTCCTCCTACATTGCTGCAATCCACCTCTGATCCTCCTTAGCTTCCACAAAGTTAGATGGTTCGAGCATTGCCACATTGCTTCTTTCATAAATTTCAGCAAGTGACCTTGTGCCTCTCACTGGTAAATCATCCATACTGTTTTCCAATCCATCTATAACTTCATCAACCTCTACATCTGTTGCAGGTTGTTTTTCGAACCGCCGCCGTTTCGCGCACTATTTCCTTCCATCCAATTCCACTCATCTTCCTCTAGAAAAATAACATCTCTGCTCACATTCACCTTCCTTGTCATGGGATGGAAAATCCTGTAAGCCTTTGATTGAAACCAATACCCAATAAAGATTCCAAGCTCTACTTTCTTATCCAATTTGTCCCTCTTGACTTCAGGAACATGAGTGTAACACAAACACCCAAAAACCTTCAAATTCTTCACAGAAGGTCTAACACCATGCCAGACTTCAAAAGGTGTTGACTTCTCTAAGGCCTTTGTGGGCAATCTATTCAATGGAAACACTGCAGTATTAGCTGCCTCAGCCTAGAACTTCTTAGGTAACTTCTTCTCCTGCATCATACATCTAGCCATCTCCATAATGCTTCTGTTTTTCCTCTCACTGATCCCATTCTGTTGAGGTGAATAGGGAGCAGTGAACTGCTGCACAATTCCTGCTTGCTCACAATTCAACTTAAACTTGTGAGCAGTATACTCAGAACCATTATTAGACCTGAGCATTTTAATTTTCTTCCCACTCTAATTCTCAACTAAAGCTTTAAACTTCACAAACACATCAGCAACTTCAGACTTGGCTCGCAGAAAATAAATCCAACTTATCCTAGTCATATCATTAGTGAAAATAATAAAATACCTACTACCATTGAGAGAAGGCTCAGACATAGGTCCACATAGATCTGTGTGAACTAATTGCAGCTTTTTACATGCTCTCCAGCCTCCTCCTTTGAAAGGAAATCTGGCTTGCTTGCCAAGAAGACAAGTTCTGCACTGTGGAAATTCCTCCTCTAAACTTGGCAAGTCATCTGCCAAGTTATTTCTCTGCATAAACGACATGCTCTTCCCGTGAACATGCCCAAGTCTTTTATGTCATAGCTCTGCATTTTCTTCTTTACACTTTAAAGCCATTTGTTGCATCTCTTGTGGCTTGAACATGAAACTCTTGTCCTTCATTGGGATTCTTAGCACTTCTTTGCTATCTGCATTATTAATAAGACATTCCTTCCCTTCAAACTTCACTTTATAGCCCCTCTCAACTAATTGACCAACACTTAACAGATTCTGGTCAATATTTGGCACAAAAAGAACATCACTGATCAGCTTCATCTCCTGATTTCCTTCAATAGCAACTATACCCTTCCTTTGCACTTCGATATACTATCCATTGCCAATTCTGACTCTGGACCTGACTGACTTGTTTAGACTTCTAAACAGCTTCAAATTGCCAGTCATATGATTGGTACAACCACTATCCACCAGCCATGCATCATTCTCAACAGAAGATTTAGAAAAAGAAGCTACAAACAAGTGCTCTTCCTCAGTTTCATTCACTGCTACCCGTGCTTCTCCTGCTTGCTGGTAATTTTTCTCTTTGCAGATTGCTTCCATATGACCCAACTTGTGACATCTTTTGCATCTAGCATCAGGCTTTCTCCAACATCTAAAAAACTGATGATTAGTTCCACCACAGTATTGACAAGGCTTTTTGTTCTTCTTCTATTTGCTAGACCCACCAGAATTTCCTTCTTTTGCTACAACTTGGAGTCACCAGCATTTTCTTTAGACTGAATCCATTTCTTCCCTTTGCCTCCATCATTTGACTTCACTCTAGCTTGCAGCGCACCCTCTACAAATTCTTCTCTTCTCATTAGTCTTCTGTGCTCCTGTGCCTGCAGAGCATTTAACAATTCTGCAAGCTTTATATCAGCTAAGTCTCTTGTATTTTCCAGAGAAGCTATGGTGGCTTCAAATTCTCTCGGAAGAGACACCAGGATCTTCCGAACAAGCCTTTCATCCTTCAAGTCAGTCCCTAAAACTCTGATTTTTTCAGCTATCCCAACCAGCCTATCGAGTACTCCTTCACCGACTCGAATCCTTCATCCGCTGTCTCTCAAACTCCCTCAAGAGATTCAGCACCTTCATGCCTCTTATCTTCTCATCTCCCTCGTATTCATCCTTCAAGAAATCCCATATTGCCTTTGCAAAATCACATCTCATGATCCTTGTGAAGATAGTGGGTGAAACAATAGCATACAGGCAAGACTTTGCCTTAGCCTTCCTTGTGATTCTCTCTTTATGGTACTTTATCTGATTTAAGGTCGGATTATTTGAAAGTGGAGCAACCTCATAATCATCCTCCACAGCCTCCCATAGATCATGACCCTCCAAGAATGTCATCATCTTGATAGCCCAAGCCTGATAATTTTCCCCAATAAAGACTGGAGCAACCATTGCAGAGAATCCACTCGATCCTGCCTCCATCAGCTTTTTCTTTTGCAGATTGGAAGCAAACTTCACTCACTTACCCTCACTTCACAATCCCTTAAGATCCCTCAGACGCTCTGATACCAATGTTATAACTCATGAAACAACAATCAAAACAGAAAACATCTCTGTTGATTAAGGGAGTGAAAGGATAAAAAAAAATAGAGCGTAGCATTTCATACGTCTTGTTTAAAAGAAAAACTGTCGAGTACTACAACTAAATACAAAGCAGAAACTGCTCACATACGTACAACACATAACTGCACACAAACGTGCTATTAACTTCCTAGAAAATAGCAAAAACACTAACTGCATAACCAAAATGAACTTGACTGTTTTTTATTAAAAAACAGAGGAAAACAGAGGAAAAAACACGACGTAAAACAGCAGCACTGAGACAATTCCAACAAATACTTTCTAGCATAAAATTTCCCCACAAAATCCCATTTTTAATGTAAAAAATACAGGCCCCTTCAAAGTTCCGAAATTCATTCAATCTTGGACTTCAATTTCTCAAATCGATGTCCAAAAATTTCTAAGGAAAAGCCCGAACAATTTTCTATAAGTCCTCAATACTCAAAAGCTCGGCTTGGAAGTCAAAACTCACTTAAATTTGGCCCGTACAAATTTCCGTTAATTTTCCGCGACGTCAGAATTGATTTTTCATAAAAATCTCGAACTCGATGAAATTTCTCCGAAAGACAAGACAACGTCCTATAAATGAACCGTGACATGCTCGAACGTCCGATTTCCGAATCCGAATTCAATTTCATGGTTAAAATCGACCAAACGCAATTTAGTCTGATCCGACCTATTGATTAGCTTTTAGGGATTTTACCGCGGTTATATCCCTTAACGGCTTCACCCAATAGATTGGTTAACTTGTGAGTGATCAGCTCAAAGAAAAAGGACCATCGATGCGTCGACGAGATGCCCATTTCACATATTTGGGACGGGTCGAAAATTCAGGATGTCACATCTATGGCAAATATCAATTACAAGAGAAAGATCTTATTTTTGCTTAGTAGCTATTCATAAGCCCAATTCAAAACAACCAATAAAATATGAATTCAAACTATATAAACTCCTGTTCGGGAACGCTACGCCTGTGACTCTCGCCTGGTCATTGGGGAGGGGGACCCTATGCCTTCCTGTCAAGGGGAAGTGTGAACAGCATCTCAACCCTATGATGATACTACATATTTTACCCTTTTTTCACAAGAAAAGTGAAGGAGAAACGGTACAAGGATTTAAAAGTCATTGAAGACCACTTCCATCTCCGATGTTGTGCCCTCTTCAAGTTGGAGGAGAGGAATTCAAACCAATCACCAAGTCCTCGTAGTAGTTACGGGGAAGTTCATACTTGGACTCAAGAAGGGTAAAAAAGATTCCACTTCTGAAGAGGTGGTAATGCATAGTGTAACTCCTTCAATAAATTATATCTCAAAATAGATGCACCCTTAATCATTACATAAGTCATGTCTTATAAAGAAAGTGGAATTAAAACCTTCTTTTCACTAGGCTACTAAGAAGTGGCAGCTTGGGAGAAGAACACGATCTTATTTTTTGTCATCCACGAACCGTGCTCGGGAATGAGAAAAACCTACTAAAAGTATCGTATGACAAAAAATAATTGTGTTAAATGATCAAAACATCGGGGTTGAGTTTTACCACATATAAATACTAATGGTTCGTTTGTTCAAAGTAAAACTTCATAATTAAGGAAAAATATATAGTTTTTAGGAAATAATTTTTTCCAGAAAATGGTTAATTTTCCTTTATTTATTGATATCTGACCGAAAACATTTTATGGTGTTTGATCTCATTCAGAAAATTATTTCAATTCATGACATTATTTCAATCCAAAAAAAGAAATTCGAATTTTTTTAACTGTTTTTTGTTTTTATTTTTTTTTATTTTTTTCATCTTTTTTTTCCTTCTTTGTCCGCCTGTTGTTAAGCCTTGGTGATGGCCACAGGAAAGCTTGAGTAGCCTAGAGCTTGATGACGTTAGGCGACCTTTGCCTCATCGGGATCGGGCAAGCTGCGAGCTCAAGCTTGCCTAGATTGATTGTGCCTCGAGGTCATCGGCCTGCATTATGGTCGATTGGTTGGCTACTGACCATCGTTGAGGCACACAGATGGGGGAGGAAGAAGGAGATAGGAAAGGAATAGAAAAGAGAAAAGAAGAAAGGAAAAAACAAAGAAAAAGAATAGGAAACAATAAATCAATAAAAATTCGATTTTTTTTAGAAAAATATTTTTATAATAGGAAATGTTTGAATAACCAAGGACTCGAGCCCAATCACCGAGGACCCGTGCATGGTCTTTGTGGACCCGGGCCTAAAGGTTTAGACTAGAGTTTGACTATTGAGGACCCGAGCATGGCTTTTATGGACTCGAGTTTGGGTGCCGAAGCATCAGGTACGAGCACTAGGGGTTCAGGCTTGGATGCGAGGTGCCTAAGCTCGAGCACCGGGGTCTCAGCCTCAACCTCAATGGACTCACGCTTGGCCGCCGAGAGACCTAGTCCTGAATGCCGAGTTCTGAGAACCAACTCTGTGGTTTCGCGCCCAAGCATAAAGTTTTGACTTCGAGCACTCATGACTAGTCATATTTTTGAAAAGATTTCCCGGTTCTTTTAAAGAAAAAAATAATTTCCTGAATTTAAGATTTGGTAGAAAAACATTTTCCATTGACCATTAAAACATTTTTCGTTGACTCATTTTTAAGCGAAACAAACGTTGAAAAATGAGAAATATGTTTTCCTGGAAAATGTTGTTTGCACAACAAACACCTTATCAACTTTTGTGCCGAATATTTTCAAGATGGAGAAGCCTAAGGAATGTTTTCTTTTGCAATCTAGATACTTTCAGTCCTTTTTTTCCTTTTTAATGATGACTCGGACTCCTGCACCAGTTGCACTACAAGGGTTCAACCGTTAGGCACCAACCGGAGGAGAAATAGCCCAGCCCCATAGACTAGCCTCCATGTAAATCAAGGATATTATAAGATGGAGGGCAGAGGGAGTCAAACTTGGGATCAATCACCCACAAACCTAAGCCCTTACCACTCCACCAACCCCTTGGAAGCATTTTGTCTTTTTTCAGCTATTAAAACCTTGCGCAAGATGTGCTCTTTACTTAATTATCTTCTTTGAGTGGGGAAAAGAATCGTAAAAGAAACGAAGAAGAAACGGTAGAAGGATTCACAAAGACCATTTCATATCAGGCAATATCCAACAAATCACCAAGTCATCGTAGTTGTTATAGGGCGATTTATCTCTTGACTTGAGAAGGGCAAAATAGATAAAGCTTTTTAAGACTTGGTAATCTAAATGGAAACCGACTGACACACTAAATACTGGGTAAAACATTTTTATCTATAAAGAGAGAGCATGTTGCCATACAAGTCCTCACTTTTCCCTCAAGCAATACTAGTCTTTGCGAGGATTACAGATTGCGATCAAGGCCCTAACTCCTGTCTAGTGTCTACAACCACAATGAAGTTTCTGCCGATTAGCTTTCTCATCTTGGCTTTGGCCACTGCTACTGCTTTAGCTTACGACCCGAGTCCTCTTCAGGACATATGCGTGGCCACCAATGACCCGGAATCTGGAGGTTGGTCCTCAATTCTTGCATTAGTCATGTATTTCGTATCTAGCTTATGATGCTGAAACTGAAACATGAATTCTTTTTCTCATGCAGTATTTGTGAATGGAAATTTCTGCAAGGACGAAGCCACAGCTGATGATTTCGTCTTTACGGGGCTTAGGAATCCTGGAAACACATCGAATCCGCTTGGATCAAAAGTCACACAGGCTTTCGTCCAGCAATTTCCAGGACTCAACACTCTTGGAATATCCATGGCTCGCATTGACTTTGCTCCCGGCGGCCTAAATCCTCCCCACACTCACCCTCGTGGCACTGAGGTTCTGGTCGTGGTGGAGGGTACGCTACTTGTTGGCTTCGTCACGTCCGACCAATTAAACAACACTCTCTTCACAAAAGTCCTGTACAAGGGGGACGTGTTTGTGTTCCCTATTGGTCTCATTCACTTCCAGTTGAATATCGGAAACACATACGCGCTATCCTTTTCCGGTTTGAGCAGCCAGAACCCTGGACTCATTACCATCGCTAATGCTGTCTTCGGAGCGAAGAAACCCATTTCTGCTGATGTTCTCACCAAGGCCTTCCAACTGGACAAGAAGGTCGTTGACTATCTCGAGGCGCAGTTTTGGTATGACAACAACTAAATGAATCTATTGTTAGTTACACAAAATAATTGAATTATAAGACTTACATACTTAATCTTATTTCCATAAGTGGTTGCTCTAGATGCATAACTAGACTACTTACCACATGTATCATTGATTTTGAATAAAAGATTGTTCTCTCTCTCTCTCTCATGACATGATCAGGATAACCGGATTCATTCCTCAACTAAATGTCTATAAATGGGAAGAGCAATAACATTAAACTATGCAAAATTTGAAACTTGAGACGATATCACCTTAGATTAAGTATCAATTCCCATTGCAACGGAATTTGTACTACGAAAAAAGGGTATCATGAAAAGAATGTCCAAACCTATTAAATAGTCTTAATTGAAATAATCTTGTGATTGGTTTGAGAGACTATTATGAGATATCATCAGGGCTATCGTTTTTACATCCGGCCCTCAGGTGGCCAATAAGAAAGAAGAGCAGCTTTATTTCCATCATTATCCTAGGAGGAGAAGTTGCACTACAAATATTTCAATTTCCTTAGGGTATAGTTACAGTCGGTGGCCTTTCACATTTTATAACCCACGTACCAAATTCTACAGATAACTTTTCTTTTTCATTAATATAGCCAAAAAGAAAATCATTCCTACGGTCATTTTCCATCTACAGTCGAAATGTTGGGTTGAAACCTCATAAGCTCAGTTGGATAAATTTTTCCAGGGATGTCGTGGCTTACAATGTCATTTATAAATGTGTATGCATGGACAAAGTCAAAACATTGAATAACATATGGATGGCATTGATCTCTTTCGTGAAGTAATCAATATCACAATCTCAAGTTGACCATCGATGAACATAACGGAGATATGTGGGGACATGAGTGCGTTACTTCCTGCGCCCCTGTTTTGACAATTTCCAAAAGAACTGGAAAGCTAAGTTGCTTCTCAACCCTAGTTTGGAATGATCTAAGACTACATGGCAATTGGACCGAAAGCAAACTTATACATATCATAGAGATGGACAGGAGTCTGATCGAAATCATTGGGTAATTCCTGCTAATTATGTAGCAGAAAATGTCTAGATCACACATCAAGCGAACCAGCAGATAAAACAGAACATAGTGGCATAATTATCTGAGTTTGGTGTAGGGACTCGGGTTCGGTTCTCATGATGAGTCCATGTTATAATTCTCAACTTTTCCCTCAACGGGTGTTTTTCCTTCTCGCTCCGGTTGCATAGAAGCTTAGAGAAGGGAAACTTGCAGATCGACACACTGTAATTTTACGAGACAAGTCCATCAGTTCTGCATGCCTGATGACCTAAATCCGAAGATGCAAGACCCCGGCAAGCAAATTGACCATGTCTCTTGATCAAGCCAAAAGTTTACCCATTGGACAGGAGACATTCTTCAATACCCCAAATTAGTAATAACCGGCATCTCTGTCCTCCAGTGAAAATAATTGCGGCGGCGTGGGCAACTGGATCAGCCTCAAAATGATCATTGAAATGCTGTTGTCAACTGTCCTCACTCAGCATTGTCATCTAAATGAATGCTTTGTGCTGCCCTGTGGATGACTTGTTTCATAGTTCGAATTCTGCGTATATGTAAAAACTGTTTTTGAAGCAATTCAGTGGGAACTCTTACGATTCATTTACTCTGTTCCGAATACGAATGAAACGGAATGTGTTTTCTACAGTGGCCTTTCATTGACAGTAGAAAATTGAATTGCCTGGTTGAAGGACAAACTAAACCTGCTCTCAATGTCAGGTGAATTTGTTTTCCTCGAGGATGAACCGTCACATGGTATCTCAAAACATGGGTTGCGGAATGAACCCAAACTCGAACCTGCGTTAAGGTGCACGCGTGTTTTTAGGACACGATCTAAAATAGGAAAAGCAACAGCTCGGGCAATCAAGCAGGCATCCTAGTTCTACGCATAGCCAGAAGATATCATCGCCCTGATTATTAAGCACGGCGTTCCTCTCTAACCCAAGGACTGACGGATGAGCACAATCTGGCGGACACAAAACAGAGTCGCAATCCACCTGGGAAGTGGACACTCGGCGCACAGAGAACGAGAATGAAGGACTAACCTTAATCTGATGGGGGCGAGTGGCTGGGATACGAGCGGCGAGTGACGAGAGGCGACAAGAGTCTCAAAGGGGAACAAAGTGACGAGAAGCGAGTATCTAGAAGAGGAGAACCACTCGTTCGTGCTTTCCCTAAATAAACAATTTTTCCGAACAAAAAACAAAAGCTAAAAATTATTTAAAAATAAGTGTTAATTCCGTGACAAATCCAAAATTGGTAAATATATGATAAATTTAACTCAAATTAATTTATTGACTACCAATATGCAAATTGATAAACATATGACGATTGACAAATTTACCATAAATTAATTTTTTGACCATAGAAACCCAAAATTGATATATTTATGATATATTTACCCTATGTTAATTTTTGTTAAATTAAATTAATAACCCAATAAATTATAAACTGATATACTTATGACAAAGGGATGATAAAACTCCAAATTGGTACACCCGTCAACTGCCACTTGTCGTTTAACTCAGTAATTTCACGGAAAAATTAAATGAAAACTAATAAAGATAAATTTGAGATGTTTGGTAGTATTAACCAAGTTCATTTAGTCATAGCGAAGCAAATGGATAAAGCTTTTCCTCGAGAAATTGACCCTACCCAATAGTACATCTCGGCCTTGGAATTTTTAGAATTTCAGGCCCAAAAGATGGGCCCAAACATAAGCAAACATCTTTGGCCCGACATTAAAGAAGGGGTATGTTCCTACGTAGACCAGGTCAAAATTACTTAGCCCAATAGCTCGAGCCGTGCTTTCAAACTTGATTCTTTGTTGCATTTCGAATATATCCTTTTATATTTCTAGTAATATGTCATTAATCTTTTTGATTGTATGAAAAAGTGAAATTTGGATAAGTGGGTTTACAACCACTGGGGTTCGCCCCAGTGGCCACCCTTCCATCTTGGAAGGTGGAGGTTGGGGGTTCAAATCCCCACTTTCTTAGGGAGGATTTGGGTGGGGACGATTTTATTTCAGGAGTGGGTTTCGATTCCTACGTCCTGCATGGAGGCAGGACAAAAGTCTGAGAGTGAGTGTTAGAGTAGGATTAGCGTAGACCGACCAAAAAAAAAAAAAAAAAAAGTGGGTTTACTTTTTTTAATGCTATTGAAACAAAAAATAAAAATTTGAACCTCCGTTGAACTAAATTCTTTACTTAATTGAACTAATGGATTGAACAAACTATTTGAGCAAAAAAAGGAATAGTCATAAAAATATCCAAATGGAAATTGACTTGAAACCACAAATTGCATTGAGTATTAGACTTTGAACTTAAATAGACATAATTTACTTAATCAAGAACATGCGCATCAAAATCTTCAATTAAACTTAACTAATAAATAAAATAAAATATGGAGAAAAATAATTATCATGAAAGTAAATAATCCAAATTGAAATCAATTCGAAATCACAAATTAACATTAAACATTCACACTCAAATAAATAATTTTCTCACTCGAAGAAAATAAATATTGAATTCTTTCATTAAACTTATTATTAATTGAATTAGTGAGATGAAAAAGCAAACGATTGGGAAAATCATCGCGAATTCATTGTTTATGTCAATTAATGAAATAACATACCATACGATATGGTGGAAAAACATGAGGTTTTTTAAACTTTGAAAAACAAAGGCAAAGCACTACTACTAGTAAACAATAACATGACGTAAAGTTGATGAGCAGACAAATACAAGAAACAGTCTATAAAATGCTCTCTAGTATTATAACATTTAGTGATAAATTGCATGGAAAATATTATAACATATGTTTTTATGAGCATTTGCACTAATGGTAACATAATTTATGAAAATTTGTTAAAATAATTTTTTTTTATAGTTTTTGAAAAATTAAATTAAATTATTATTAAAAAAGTGAGGGCAGGTCGGGTCGAAACTAGGCCGACCCGATTCCCCTTTCCCTTTTCTCCTGGCTAGACCTCGCCCACATCCTTTTTTCTCTTCTTCCCCCTCCGCATGGGCTAGCCCCATTTCTTTCCCCTTCGATCCAATCCGCGCATTGGTCTTCTTCTCCCTCGCATCTCTGCAAACGAAATATAGAAGCAAAACAGAGGCGGGAGCAGGGTGAGGGTCACACCCAAGCCGTGATCGACAACACACTATTGTGCTTCTTTTCCTGTGCCAAAGCCACGATAGGTCGTGACTCTTTTATTATTATTTTCTTTTGGGGGATGCGAGGAGACCAGTCATCATTCGATTTGTTGAGCTCGCCCTCCATTCACCGCCCCCAATTCGAGTAGGGCCACTGCCGTGAATGTCCCTCTTTTTCTCTCTACCTTGAGTCCCTTGTTTAATTTTGTTGTGGGTGTCGCCGAGTCACCGGACTGGCGCTCATGGCCGTCCAGCTTGCACAAACGCTAGCCCACGTTGCCCTTGCATTTTGTTATGGTATTCTCGAATGTCGTGCGTTAAGGCCACTGGCATAGATTTGAGTCTCGGTTTGGGTCAGTGTCGCGATCGATTTTTTCGGGTGCACCACCTAAAATTAGGCTAATGGATTGCTAAGCCTAAACTTAGCTCGAGCTCTTCCAAGCCCATACTAACTCGCGATTCAAATTCAAATATCTAACATGCAAAAAGGAGTCGCCACTAATCAATTTGTGGTAGGTCGATTAGACACCTAAGTAAAATAATGGGAGGATTATTTTACTTCTACGAACCAGAGATTTTGGATACGGGGACTTGGTTACACTACACTATCCTAGTGCCCTTTCGGTACCTTTTCCTTTTTATTTCTAAAAAAATATTTTGCAAGCAACTTAAATTGATTTTAATTCACTTTCTTAACATGTGAGGCGATCATGCAGGTGCGCATACCACCAATTTAACACTTAAGAAAGCAATTAAATAATGCAGGACTTACCTCAAAGCAACGAAAGCATCTGCGTTGTTAGATCAGAGTTCACATAAGCAATCTTATATATGATTTCTAATTAACAAGCAATCACTCCATTTTTGCTTTCACTTTTTAATGAGAATATAGTCCATATGCAATGCAATGCTTCTAATCTAATATGAAATAATATGGCATGGCAAAATGTCCTAAACTATATGAATGAATAAAAGTAAAAAAACTAATGATTTCTTAATGAACATGCAATAATTAAATATGCAATATAAATTAATCAAAATGACCTAATTCTAATGACGGGCTGTCACGCCCCGAACCTCGAGCACGTACACAACCCTCTGTGGTCTATAAACTTTTGCGACATTCCCAGGACTCGTCGCCGACCCTTTTCATTTTATTGCACATGCGGAAGCAAATTAACTAATCCCCTGACAACAACAAACATGGGATAGAAAAGTAAGACAACCGGTTTCAAATTAAATACACTTTCATAAACACCTCAAGCTTATACAAAATGTCTATCTCACAAAGGACTACTAAGCCACCTATGCTCCCGACCCTTTCGCTTCAAGCTCCGGGTTCTTCACACCGGGGACCTGAAAATGTTAGCCCACTAAGGGGTGAGATCACATCTCAGCAAGTCAATCCCCTAAATCCAGATTAGGAGAAGGGTACACTCAACATGCAATCTAATCACCTTTCTCACACTTTCTTAATACCAGTACTTTTCTATATGTTAGTGTCAATCAAATCATACATAAGATATCGAGATCATATATCATCGAATACTTTAACATGTACGTATGTAAGGACATAAATGTCAACATAATTACACGGGCCCCCAATTACTAGACTAAACTAGTATGGCACGTCCCATACCGCACCCTACAGTTCCGTCTCTTAATTAGGTCCCTAAATTTTCGATCGTTCATGCGTTTCACAATTTCCATTCATTGGTTATGGCCAACTCCACAGATAACAGTCTTCCGGCATAACCGGGCATCGCCTCGCACCGTCGAGCGCGGCAACGTCTACATCTAGACGGCATTCCGATTTGGAGCATCGGTCCAAGTATCCACTTCGCCTGCAACCGGCATCCGTTGACTTGGGGCATTCCCGAAGGAGCATCGTCTGGCCCCAAAGGCTTGCGACGGCATTTCATATCATTCATGCATTCATTCAATTTCGGCCCGGGACACCGTGCATTGCACTCAAATACTTCAATTAAAATGGTGATCCCGGCCTATTTCCTTCATATTAGAAATGCATGATAAAATAATCGTGTGTGGGGACACGGTCAGATCGAACCAGAAAATTTGTGTCGTCCCTTTTAAAATTCCACGGTTTGATATAGTATTTAAAAACACTTTCGGTGTCCGAACCGACACCCGGTATTTCCTAATTAAATACCAACAGTTTTCAATCACCATACAATTGCACAAAACATCACCCAATTCATGCGAATGCCCATGCATTGGTGCATCCATTCACTTCATAAAATCAATACACATGAAATTAGACCACTTTTCATTCTCGGGTGAACAGTGCGCGTGAACAGTGTTTCGTGAACAGTGCCGCGTGAACAGTAACTCGTGAACAGTGCGTCATGAACAGTGAAATTCCAGAATTAATTAAATAATAAATTAAAGCCATAAGTCATCAAAACACTAATTAAAACAAGCAAAACATCAAGAACCAACCCAAACTAACATTGGTCCGAAATGGGCAGAAACCGGGCCTGCGCGCGTCTCCAAGTTTAAATCCATAAACCTAACCAATCGAGCTCAGAAAATTCCCAAATTTTAACATGTTGTAACGAACACATAAACGAACATTTTTCATGAAGACACTGGGGCCCAGATCCTTCTGTATTCGGCCCAGTAATTCACTCAACCCAGTACTAAAATCGGGTCCAGTTCCAGAGAGCTTAACTCATCAAAATCGGTTCGGTTTTGGGTCGAAATCTGGTCCGTTTGATTTGAAATTCGAGTATGTTAAACTAAAAGTTGTAACGGACAACTTTTGTGAAGAAACCGATTGGAAATACGACCTCTAAAGGTCAGTAACAGCCCTCGGAATCAGGACAGTCACGGTTTACAGAACTGTCCGAAATACTGTTTCAAGGATGACGTCATGAAAATCGTCATCTTTTTAAATTCTAAAAATTCTAATAAAAATATATGTTATTATTTAGGATGTATACAACATTTCTTCAGAAGGAAATTTCTTCAAAATCGCAACACGTAGTCGTCTGAAAAATTAGAAAAACGCGCACGTTCAGGAAACTGTTTCAAGAACCAGTTTCTGTGCTTGGTCGAATCTTCATCCATGGTGGTTGTCTTGCCTTCTAAACCACAACCAAGCTTTTCTATGGCTAACCTAACATCTCTAACCAACATCCATCTATATATAACATCATCTACATCTTTCATCTACATAGAAACCCCTAATTCATGTACCCAGCCCCTAGTCCAAAGTTAGGAGACAACTTACTCAATTTGTGTATTGAAGAACTCCCGGCGACGGCGACTAGGTCACAACTCCAGGAGATGCCAGGACACCTCAGTATGGCCCTACACAGGCCGGCAAGGCTCTCGGCCTACTGCTGAGAAGTCGGTTCCTCAGCCAAGTTGGACCGGTTGCTGCACCAGATTTGGCGAGAACCAAAACAGAGGACTGCTCTGTTTTGGAAGCAAAGCAGAAAAGAAACTAAAGAGGAAAAGAGAAGAAGAAGAGGGAAATGGGAGTGGGGGTTGTCGAGAGGAGGAAGGGGGAAAGAGAAGGGAGGAACAATAAAGTAGAGGAGGAGAAGTTGCAGGGAAATTGCAGCGAAGGATTGGCGTAGGTGAGGGGGTGGAAAAGTGGGAGAGAGAGAAGAAAAGAGAGGGAGAGGAAATTGCGTAGGAAGGAGGGGGAAACGTGAAGGAGGGGAGGAAGAGGAGAGAGAGAAGAAAAAGAATAATATTAATATTGTTATCATTTTTCTTTTTCTTCCATTCTCCGATTTTTCATCCGATAATTTCATTTTTCGAAATTTTGGGCTCGCCGCTAATTCGACGGACAATGAGACGATGTCCACTAATTAAATATGGAAACCCTCGAAAATTCAACACTCGAAATAGGCCTAAATTTCAGGATGTCACAACTCTTCCCCTCTTACAAAAATTTCGTCCTCGAAATTTAAACTATTCAAATTCTCCTTCCAAATGGTGGGGGTATTGTCGTCTCATCGATTTTTCGTTCCTCCAAGTAACTTCTTCGTCCCGCGCATTTTTGATAATTCAAAGTCCATTTTTTTTTTTTTTTCTCATGTCATGTGAATTTCGCCCTAATGCCATTTTGGATACAACTCGGATCGACGGGCGGCTTTGAAGATTCACACGTAACCGACTCGTGCCAAACCACGTTCAAGACATCTTGACTCATGGACGTCCTTAACTACATGGAATTGCGGAGGTCAGATTCTTATTTCAAAGTACACGATTATTAAGGATCGACCTAGGGTCGTTCGTGGATTCAATAACAGTGAACGGAATCACCCGTCATTCTATTATGTTCTGTCCGCGAATCAACTTCTAGTCGTCCTTGAAATCGGCTGCCTATCTACGGGATCGTCCTCACGCAAGTCTCACGGTCAAGTCGTTTTCCCAGGTCAAGTTCTTTAGTCGTACGAGTTCTGTCCTCATTAGCCTTTCCTCTCATGGTCAGTATCTCAGGAGTGATCAATTCCGAGTGAGATCAACCAACAATGCATTGACAAAATTCACATCCATTCATCCCTCAGAGGACTCGAATTTCAAGATTTCAAAGGGACTTATGTACCTCAAACTTAGTTCGCCTTTCTTGCCGAAGCGTGAAGTACTTTTCATTTGTGACACTTTCAAAAATACGTTTTCACTAACTTGGAATTCCATTGGTCTTCGGCGCTTATTAGTGTGGCTTTTCTGGCAGTTTTAAACAGTCTTTAATCTGTTTCGATAAGCGTGACGATATCCACTAACTCGGGCTTGTGATCTTTCGTTCTCGACTTCATCCCAACACACCGGCATTCTACACGCCCGGCCATACAATGCTTCAAAAGGAGCCATTTGAATGCTCTGTTGGTATCTCGTTATTGTAGGCGAACTCTACGAGATGAAGTTGTTCTTCTTAGCTTCCTTTGAAATCTAACACGCAAGCTCGTAGCATATCTTCGAGGGTTTGGATTGTCCTCTCGGGACCGGCCATCCGTCCGAGGATGATAAGCCATACCGTATTGCAGCTTCGTTCCTAAGGTACCCCGCAAGCTTTTCCAAAGTGCAGCTGTAAACCTTGTGCCTCGATCCGAGGTGATTGTCACCGGTACTCCGTGTAGGTGGACAATCGACGGACGTACAACTCGCATGTCGATCTAAATCGAGATCTTTTGTACCGCGATGAAATGAGCCGACTTGGTCATCTCGTCGACTACTATCCAAGTGGAATCATTACCCTTCGACTTTTCGATAAGCTTGTCACAAAATCCATTGTAATATGCTCACATTTTCACTCGGAAATCTCGAGAGGTTGCAAAAGTCCTCCTGGTTTACGTCTTTGAGCCTTTACTTGCTATCACGTCAAACACTTGGCCACATGTTTAGTTATGTCTGCCTTTCATCTTGGACCACCAATAGTGTTGACACAAATTCGATACATTTTTGTCTTTGCCCAGTGTATCTCAGAATCGCTACGATGTGCTTCTGATAGGATTTCCTCTTTAAGTTATGCATCATCAGGTACACATAATCTTTCTTTGAATCTCAACGTTCCGTCTTCTAAAATGTAAAAATCCGGTTTTCTCTTTTCTACTTCCTCTTGTACAATTTTCGGAATATCCGGGTCGGTCGATGAAGTGTCTTAATCCTCATCTCGTAGTTTTGGTTCAATTCGAGGGTGGCCATGAGATTTGAAAGGTGGCCTACCTCAATTTGAAAACCAAATCTCTAACTTTCTCGATCAAGGCCCATTCCTTGAGCAACATTTGTGTGACGAGGACTTTCTACTCAATGCATCGTGACTTTATTCGCCTTTCCGGGTGATACGAATATCACAATCATTGTCCTTCGGGAGTTCCATCCAACGACGCTGTCTCATGTTCAATTCCTTTTGAGAGAACAGATACTTGAGACTCGATGGTCTGTGAAAATCTGAAATCTTTCTCCACACAGATAATGTCTCCAAATCTTCAGAGCAAAGATAATCGCTGTGAGTTCTAAATCACGTTGGATAGTTTAGCTTGTGAGGTCTCAACTGACAAGACGCGTATGCAACAACTCTGCCATGTTGCATTAACACGCAACCCAGTCCTCTGAACGATGCATCATTGTAGATCTTGTATCTTCCAGGACCGGATGGTATGGTCAGCACATGTGCGATTGTCAGCTT
The DNA here is from genome assembly GCA_014182715.1 of Eucalyptus cloeziana. Taxonomy (NCBI): domain Eukaryota; kingdom Viridiplantae; phylum Streptophyta; class Magnoliopsida; order Myrtales; family Myrtaceae; genus Eucalyptus; species Eucalyptus cloeziana. The sequence goes on along the minus strand of CM024636.1, from coordinate 51,087,632 downwards.
CTGCTTAAGTTCTTGTAAACTATTTTCGCACTTGTTTGTCCACACGAACTTCTCTTCCTTCTTTAACAGTCGAGTCATAGATGACGACATTGCTGAAAACCCTTCCACGAACCGTCTGTAGTATCCTACTAACCCCAGAAAACTTCTGATCTCTGTCACTGTAGTCGGTCTTGGCCAATTACTTACTGCTTTAATCTTGCTTGGGTCCATAGCAATATCTACGATCTTCAACTGTCGTGTCAACTACGATTGCCAATTAACCTTGGCAACCCCATCTAGTAATTGGGTTACCTCAACAAATGAAATCAAAGTAATCGAGGGTCTTCCTCGATTTTCAATAAATTCAAAACTACCTCTTGCCACCAAGTTAAACTGAATTGCTTCACAATAATAATCCATTATAGCAAGATGCTCTTCCTTTCTCCAACTTCATTCCATTAAATCGAAGTTCTACAAGCTTAACGATACTTTCATTGCGCCACTCTGATAAATTATCCCGAAACACTTTGCCCCTCCTGTTCGGTGCATAGCCCGGTTCATTTCTGTCCCCTTCGCCATCCTAGAAGCCGCCAGAGCCGCTCCTTGTCCAGGCTCTCTAGCCTCGGCGATCACTCCCCGCCCTCATCGGACCGGGTTGTTACGAGCCTACTAGTCTTTGCCGGATCATCCCCGAGCTACCCATCTACTGAAGGGGTCTCGTTTCTATAGGGACTAACTTACGAGAGGCATTGTCCACTTTGGCTCGTCCCATACCGAGCCTCACGGTTTTACCCTTTGGCGCATGGTTAGGCACTATCCCGGGAGGTCACCCATCCTAGTAGTGCACTATCCTAAGCTTGCTTATCCTTCAGTTTAGAGGCATCAATTGACTTCCAATGTCCAATTTTAAATCGTTCAAAAACCTCTTTGTCCCACCCTTTGGGTCCTCAATTAGTCTCGGTGCATACTTAGACAACTCTACAAACTTTGCCTTGTACTGATCCACAGACATTTAATTCTGGCGAAGCCATTGGAACTCTGCCACCTTGGACTCTCTCGCACTGTCTAAGTACTTTCCATTGAAAGCCTCACAAAAGGCACTCCAAGTCTAAGATGTGCCTTCAGGGAACACTCTTCCTTGAGTGGCTTCCCACCACATACCGGCGTTACCTTAAAGTTGATAAGCCGCCGAGGTACTCGATCTTTCTCGAACACCTCGGCATGGTGAAGGTTTTCTTAACATCCATTAACCAAAGGATCGCAGTCTCGGGGTCGCCCACATCACTGAACCTCGATGGCTTATGTCTCAGGAATTGCTTTATCAACTTGTGCATTAGTCTCCCTCCAATTACAATTTCAAGTTGGACTCCAGCAGGTGTGGCTGTAGTAGCAGTAGCGGCAGCTTCATTCTGAACTTGTTGTCCCATCAAAATTCCCAAAGACTCAAGCGCCTGCACGATCCTATCTAATCTAAGATCGTCAAGTGACGCTACTAGCCTAAGGCAGTACTCTCTCACTCGCGCTGGCTTAAGCCTGCGCTCTTCCTCGGTTACCGATCCTAGTCGACGCCCTATTCTGAGTGACAGACGCGACAGACCTCCTCTTAGTAGTCTTGATCCGGATCGGTCATCCTACGAGGATCTCTACTGAGAACACTGCTTCCTAATTCTATACCGAATTAGGGAAAATTGAATGACCCACACCAAACAACTATCAATCAGTTACCACTCACATGCATAAGCATATTAAAAGTCTTTCCTACTAACTATCCCATGACTCATCGCACCTTATCACTCCAAACACCAACAGGCTCTGATACCACTAAATGGGGATGTCACGCCCCGAACCTCGAGCACGTACACAACCCTCGTGGTCTATAAACTTTTGCGACATTCCCGGGACTCGTCGCCGACCCTTTTCATTTTATTGCACATGCGGAAGCAAATTAACTAATCCCCTGACAACAACAAACATGGGATAGAAAAGTAAGACAACCGGTTTCAAATTAAATACACTTTCATAAACACCTCAAGCTTATACAAAATGTCTATCTCACAAAGGACTACTAAGCCACCTATGCTCCCGACCCTTTCGCTTCAAGCTCCGGGTTCTTCACACTGGGGACCTGAAAATGTTAGCCCACTAAGGGGTGAGATCACATCTCGGCAAGTCAATCCCCTAAATCCAGATTAGGAGAAGGGTACACTCAACATGCAATCTAATCACCTTTCTCACACTTTCTTAATACCAGTACTTTTCTATATGTTAGTGTCAATCAAATCATACATAAGATATCGAGATCATATATCATCAGAATACTTTAACATGTACGTATGTAAGGACATAAATGTCAACATAATTACACGGGCCCCCAATTACTAGACTAAACTAGTATGGCACGTCCCATACCGCACCCTACAGTTCCGTCTCTTAATTAGGTCCCTAAATTTTCGATCGTTCATGCGTTTCACAATTTCCATTCATTGGTTATGGCCAACTCCACAGATAACAGTCTTCCGGCATAACCGGGCATCGCCTCGCACCGTCGAGCGCGGCAACGTCTACATCTAGACGGCATTCCGATTTGGAGCATCGGTCCAATTAAGTATCACTTTGCAACCGGCATCCGTTGACTTGGGGCATTCCCGAAGGAGCATCGTCGGCCCCAAAGGCTTGCGACGGCATTTCATATCATTCATGCATTCATTCAATTTCGGCCCGGGACACCGTGCATTGCACTCAAATACTTCAATTAAAATGGTGATCCCGGCCTATTTCCTTCATATTAGAAATGCATGATAAAATAATCGTGTGTGGGGACACGGTCAGATCGAACCAGAAAATTTGTGTCGTCCCTTTTAAAATTCCACGGTTTGATATAGTATTTAAAAACACTTTCGGTGTCCAACTCCGACACCCGGTATTTCCTAATTAAATACCAACAGTTTTCAATCACCATACAATTGCACAAAACATCACCCAATTCATGCGAATGCCCATGCATTGGTGCATCCATTCACTTCATAAAATCAATACACATGAAATTAGACCACTTTTCATTCTCGGGTGAACAGTGCGCGTGAACAGTGTTTCGTGAACAGTGCCGCGTGAACAGTAACTCGTGAACAGTGCGTCATGAACAGTGAAATTCCAGAATTAATTAAATAATAAATTAAAGCCATAAGTCATCAAAACACTAATTAAAACAAGCAAAACATCAAGAACCAACCCAAACTAACATTGGTCCGAAATGGGCAGAAACCGGGCCTGCGCGCGTCTCCAAGTTTAAATCCATAAACCTAACCAATCGAGCTCAGAAAATTCCCAAATTTTAACATGTTGTAACGAACACATAAACGAACATTTTCATGAAGACACTGGGGCCCAGATCCTTCTGTATTCGGCCCAGTAATTCACTCAACCCAGTACTAAAATCGGGTCCAGTTCCAGAGAGCTTAACTCATCAAAATCGGTTCGGTTTTGGGTCGAAATCTGGTCCGTTTGATTTGAAATTCGAGTATGTTAAACTAAAAGTTGTAACGGACAACTTTTGTGAAGAAACCGATTGGAAATACGACCTCTAAAGGTCAGTAACAGCCCTCGGAATCAGGACAGTCACGGTTTACAGAACTGTCCGAAATACTGTTTCAAGGATGACGTCATGAAAATCGTCATCTTTTTAAATTCTAAAAATTCTAATAAAAATATATGTTATTATTTAGGATGTATACAACATTTCTTCAGAAGGAAATTTCTTCAAAATCGCAACACGTAGTCGTCTGAAAAATTAGAAAAACGCGCACGTTCAGGAAACTGTTTCAAGAACCAGTTTCTGTGCTTGGTCGAATCTTCATCCATGGTGGTTGTCTTGCCTTCTAAACCACAACCAAGCTTTTCTATGGCTAACCTAACATCTCTAACCAACATCCATCTATATATAACATCATCTACATCTTTCATCTACATAGAAACCCCTAATTCATGTACCCAGCCCCTAGTCCAAAGTTAGGAGACAACTTACTCAATTTGTGTATTGAAGAACTCCCGGCGACGGCGACTAGGTCACAACTCCAGGAGATGCCAGGACACCTCAGTATGGCCCTACACAGGCCGGCAAGGCTCTCGGCCTACTGCTGAGAAGTCGGTTCCTCAGCCAAGTTGGACCGGTTGCTGCACCAGATTTGGCGAGAACCAAAACAGAGGACTGCTCTGTTTTGGAAGCAAAGCAGAAAAGAAACTAAAGAGGAAAAGAGAAGAAGAAGAGGGAAATGGGAGTGGGGGTTGTCGAGAGGAGGAAGGGGGAAAGAGAAGGGAGGAACAATAAAGTAGAGGAGGAGAAGTTGCAGGGAAATTGCAGCGAAGGATTGGCGTAGGTGAGGGGGTGGAAAAGTGGGAGAGAGAGAAGAAAAGAGAGGGAGAGGAAATTGCGTAGGAAGGAGGGGGAAACGTGAAGGAGGGGAGGAAGAGAGAGAGAGAAGAAAAAGAATAATATTAATATTGTTATCATTTTTCTTTTTCTTCCATTCTCCGATTTTTCATCCGATAATTTCATTTTTCGAAATTTTGGGCTCGCCGCTAATTCGACGGACAATGAGACGATGTCCACTAATTAAATATGGAAACCCTCGAAAATTCAACACTCGAAATAGGCCTAAATTTCAGGATGTCACAACTCTTCCCCTCTTACAAAAATTTCGTCCTCGAAATTTAAACTATTCAAATTCTCCTTCCAAATGGTGGGGGTATTGTCGTCTCATCGATTTTTCGTTCCTCCAAGTAACTTCTTCTGTCCCGCGCATTTTTGATAATTCAAAGTCCATTTTTTTTTTTTTTTTCTCATGTCATGTGAATTTCGCCCTAATGCCATTTTGGATACAACTCAGACTGACAGGCGGCTTTGAAGATTCACACGTAACCGACTCGTGCCAAACCACGTTCAAGACATCTTGACTCATGGACGTCCTTAACTACATGGAATTGCGGAGGTCAGATTCTTATTTCAAAGTACACGATTATTAAGGATCGACCTAGGGTCGTTCGTGGATTCAATAACAGTGAACGGAATCACCCGTCATTCTATTATGTTCTGTCCGCGAATCAACTTCTAGTCGTCCTTGAAATCGGCCCGCCTATCTACGGGATCGTCCTCACGCAAGTCTCACGGTCAAGTCGTTTTTCCCAGGTCAAGTTCTTTAGTCGTACGAGTTCTGTCCTCATTAGCCTTTCCTCTCATGGTCGAGTATCTCGGGAGTGATCAATTCCGAGTGAGATCAACCAACAATGCATTGACAAAATTCACATCCATTCATCCCTCGAGGACTCGAATTTCAAGATTTCAAAGGGACTTATGTACCTCAAACTTAGTTCGCCTTTCTTGCCGAAGCGTGAAGTACTTTTCATTTGTGACACTTTCAAAAATACGTTTTCACTAACTTGGAATTCCATTGGTCTTCGGCGCTTATTAGTGTGGCTTTTCCGGCGGTTTTAAACAGTCTTTAATCTGTTTCTGATAACTGTGACGATATCCACTAACTCTGGGCTTGTGATCTTTCGTTCTCTGACTTCATCCCAACACACCGGCATTCTACACGCCCGGCCATACAATGCTTCAAAAGGAGCCATTTGAATGCTCTGTTGGTATCTGTTATTGTAGGCGAACTCTACGAGATGAAGTTGTTCTTCTTAGCTTCCTTTGAAATCTAACACGCAAGCTCGTAGCATATCTTCGAGGGTTTGGATTGTCCTCTCAGACTGGCCATCTGTCTGAGGATGATAAGCCATACTTGTATTGCGGCTTCGTTCCTAAGGTACCCCCGCAAGCTTTTCCAAAGTGCAGCTGTAAACCTTGTGCCTCGATCCGAGGTGATTGTCACCGGTACTCCGTGTAGGTGGACAATCGACGGACGTACAACTCGCATGTCGATCTAAATCGAGATCTTTTGTACTGCGATGAAATGAGCCGACTTGGTCGATCGTCGACTACTATCCAAGTGGAATCATTACCCTTCGACTTTTCGATAAGCTTGTCACAAAATCCATTGTAATATGCTCACATTTTCACTCGGAAATCTCGAGAGGTTGCAAAAGTCCTCCCGGTTTACAAGTCTTTGAGCCTTTACTTGCTATCACGTCAAACACTTGGCCACATGTTTAGTTATGTCTCGCCTTTCATCTTTGGACCACCAATAGTGTTGACACAAATTCGATACATTTTTGTCTTGCCAGTATGTCAGAATCGCTACGATGTGCTTCTGATAGGATTTCCTCTTTAAGTTATGCATCATCAGGTACACATAATCTTTCTTTGAATCTCAACGTTCCGTCTTCTAAAATGTAAAAATCCGGTTTTCTCTTTTCTACTTCCTCTTGTACAATTTTCGGAATATCTGGGTCGGTCGACTGAAGTGTCTTAATCCTCATCTGTAGTTTTGGTTCAATTCTGAGGGTGGCCATGAGATTTGAAAGGTGGCCTACCTCAATTTGAAAACCAAATCTCTAACTTTCTCGATCAAGGCCCATTCCTTGAGCAACATTTGTGTGATTTGAGGACTTTCTACTCAATGCATCTCGTGACTTTATTCGCCTTTCCCGGGTGATACAGAATATCACAATCATTGTCCTTCGGGAGTTCCATCCAACGACGCTGTCTCATGTTCAATTCCTTTTGAGAGAATGAGATACTTGAGACTCGATGGTACGTGAAAATCTGAAATCTTTCTCCACACGAGATAATGTCTCCAAATCTTGAGCAAAGATAATCGCTGTGAGTTCTAAATCACGTTGGATAGTTTAGCTTGTGAGGTCTCAATCGACAAGACGCGTATGCAACAACTCGCCATGTTGCATTAACACGCAACCCAGTCCTCCGAACGATGCATCATTGTAGATCTTGTATCTTCCAGACCGGATGGTATGGTCGGCACATGTGCGATTGTCGCTTCGCTTAAGTTCTTGTAAACTATTTTCGCACTTGTTTGTCCACACGAACTTCTCTTCCTTCTTTAACAGTCGAGTCATAGATGACGACATTGCTGAAAACCCTTCCACGAACCGTCCGTAGTATCCTACTAACCCCGAGAAAACTTCGATCTCCGTCACTGTAGTCGGTCTTGGCCAATTACTTACTGCTTTAATCTTGCTTGGGTCCATAGCAATATCTACGATCTTCAACTGTCGTGTCAACTACGATTGCCAATTAACCTTGGCAACCCCCATCTAGTAATTGGGTTACCTCAACAAATGAAATCAAAGTAATCGAGGGTCTTCCTCGATTTTCAATAAATTCAAAACTACCTCTTGCCACCAAGTTAAACTGAATTGCTTCACAATAATAATCCATTATAGCAAGATGCTCTTCCTTTCTCCAACTTCATTCCATTAAATCGAAGTTCTACAAGCTTAACGATACTTTCATTGCGCCACTCGATAAATTATCCTGCAAACACTTTGCCCCCCGTTCGGTGCATAGCCCGGTTCATTTGTCCCCTTCGCCATCCTAGAAGCTGCCGCCAGAGCCGCTCCTTGTCCAGGCTCTCTAGCCTCGGCGATCACTCCCCGCCCTCATCGGACCGGGTTGTTACAGCCTACTAGTCTTTGCTCGGATCATCCCCGAGCTACCCATCTACCGAAGGGGTCTCGTTTCTATAGGGACTAACTTACGAGAGGCATTGTCCACTTTGGCTCGTCCCATACCGAGCCTCACGGTTTTACCCTTTGGCGCATGGTTAGGCACTATCCCGGGAGGTCACCCATCCTAGTAGTGCACTATCCTAAGCTTGCTTATCCTTCGAGGTTTAGAGGCATCAATTGACTTCCAATGTCCAATTTTAAATCGTTCAAAAACCTCTTTGTCCCACCTACTCGGGTCCTCAATTAGTCTCGGTGCATACTTAGACAACTCTACAAACTTTGCCTTGTACCGATCCACGACATTTAATTCTCGGCGAAGCCATTGGAACTCGCCACCTTGGACTCTCTCGCACTTGTCTAAGTACTTTCCATTGAAAGCCTCACAAAAGGCACTCCAAGTCTAAGATGTGCCTTCGGGGAACACTCTTCCTTGAGTGGCTTCCCACCACATACCGGCGTTACCTTAAAGTTGATAAGCCGCCGAGGTACTCGATCTTTCTCGAACACCTCGGCATGGTGAAGGTTTTCTTAACATCCATTAACCAAAGGATCGCAGTCTCGTGGTCGCCCACATCACCGAACCTCGATGGCTTATGTCTCGGGAATTGCTTTATCAACTTGTGCATTAGTCTCCCTCCAATTACAATTTCAAGTTGGACTCCAGGTGTGGTCAGTAGTAGAGATAGCGGCGGCTTCATTCGAACTTGTTGTCCCATCAAAATTCCCAAAGACTCAAGCGCCCGCACGATCCTATCTAATCTAAGATCGTCAAGTGACGCTACTAGCCTAAGGCAAGACTCTCTCACTCGCGCCGGCTTAAGCCTCGCGCTCTTCCTCGGTTACCGATCCTAGTCGACGCCCTATTTCGAGTGACGGACGCGCGGACCTCCTCTTAGTAGTCTTCGATCCAGATCACTCATCCTACGGGATCTCTACAGACCTCGCTTCCTAATTCTATACCGAATTAGGGAAAATTGAATGACCCACACCAAACAACTATCAATCGTTACCACTCACATGCATAAGCATATTAAAAGTCTTTCCTACTAACTATCCCATGACTCATCGCACCTTATCACTCCAAACACCAACAGGCTCTGATACCACTAAATGGGGATGTCACGCCCCGAACCTCGAGCACGTACACAACCCTCTCGTGGTCTATAAACTTTTGCGACATTCCCGGGACTCGTCGCCGACCCTTTTCATTTTATTGCACATGCGGAAGCAAATTAACTAATCCCCGACAACAACAAACATGGGATAGAAAAGTAAGACAACCGGTTTCAAATTAAATACACTTTCATAAACACCTCAAGCTTATACAAAATGTCTATCTCACAAAGGACTACTAAGCCACCTATGCTCCCGACCCTTTCGCTTCAAGCTCCGGGTTCTTCACACTGGGGACCTGAAAATGTTAGCCCACTAAGGGGTGAGATCACATCTCAGCAAGTCAATCCCCTAAATCCAGATTAGGAGAAGGGTACACTCAACATGCAATCTAATCACCTTTCTCACACTTTCTTAATACCAGTACTTTTCTATATGTTAGTGTCAATCAAATCATACATAAGATATCGAGATCATATATCATCGAATACTTTAACATGTACGTATGTAAGGACATAAATGTCAACATAATTACACGGGCCCCCAATTACTAGACTAAACTAGTATGGCACGTCCCATACCGCACCCTACAGTTCCGTCTCTTAATTAGGTCCCTAAATTTTCGATCGTTCATGCGTTTCACAATTTCCATTCATTGGTTATGGCCAACTCCACGATAACGGTCTTCCGGCATAACCGGGCATCGCCTCGCACCGTCGAGCGCGGCAACGTCTACATCTAGACGGCATTCCGATTTGGAGCATCGGTCCAAGTATCCACTGCAACCGGCATCCGTTGACTTGGGGCATTCCCGAAGGAGCATCGTCTGGCCCCAAAGGCTTGCGACGGCATTTCATATCATTCATGCATTCATTCAATTTCGGCCCAGACACCGTGCATTGCACTCAAATACTTCAATTAAAATGGTGATCCCGGCCTATTTCCTTCATATTAGAAATGCATGATAAAATAATCGTGTGTGGGGACACGGTCAGATCGAACCAGAAAATTTGTGTCGTCCCTTTTAAAATTCCACGGTTTGATATAGTATTTAAAAACACTTTCGGTGTCCGTAACCCGACACCCGATATTTCCTAATTAAATACCAACAGTTTTCAATCACCATACAATTGCACAAAACATCACCCAATTCATGCGAATGCCCATGCATTGGTGCATCCATTCACTTCATAAAATCAATACACATGAAATTAGACCACTTTTCATTCTCGGGTGAACAGTGCGCGTGAACAGTGTTTCGTGAACAGTGCCGCGTGAACAGTAACTCGTGAACAGTGCGTCATGAACAGTGAAATTCCAGAATTAATTAAATAATAAATTAAAGCCATAAGTCATCAAAACACTAATTAAAACAAGCAAAACATCAAGAACCAACCCAAACTAACATTGGTCCGAAATGGGCAGAAACCGGGCCTGCGCGCGTCTCCAAGTTTAAATCCATAAACCTAACCAATCGAGCTCAGAAAATTCCCAAATTTTAACATGTTGTAACGAACACATAAACGAACATTTTTCATGAAGACACTGGGGCCCAGATCCTTCTGTATTCGGCCCAGTAATTCACTCAACCCAGTACTAAAATCGGGTCCAGTTCCAGAGAGCTTAACTCATCAAAATCGGTTCGGTTTTGGGTCGAAATCTGGTCCGTTTGATTTGAAATTGAGTATGTTAAACTAAAAGTTGTAACGGACAACTTTTGTGAAGAAACTGATTGGAAATACGACCTCTAAAGGTCAGTAACAGCCCTCGGAATCAGGACAGTCACGGTTTACAGAACTGTCCGAAATACTGTTTCAAGGATGACGTCATGAAAATCGTCATCTTTTTAAATTCTAAAAATTCTAATAAAAATATATGTTATTATTTAGGATGTATAAAACATTTCTTCAGAAGGAAATTTCTTCAAAATCGCAACACGTAGTCGTCTGAAAAATTAGAAAAACGCGCACATTCAGGAAACTGTTTCAAGAACCAGTTTCTGTGCTTGGTCGAATCTTCATCCATGGTGGTTGTCTTGCCTTCTAAACCACAACCAAGCTTTTCTATGGCTAACCTAACATCTCTAACCAACATCCATCTATATATAACATCATCTACATCTTTCATCTACATAGAAACCCCTAATTCATGTACTCAGCCCCTAGTCCAAAGTTAGGAGACAACTTACTCAATTTGTGTATTGAAGAACTCCCGGCGACGGCGACTAGGTCACAACTCCAGGAGATGCCAGGACACCTCAGTATGGCCCTACACAGGCCGGCAAGGCTCTCGGCCTACTGCTGAGAAGTCGGTTCCTCAGCCAAGTTGGACCGGTTGCTGCACCAGATTTGGCAGAACCAAAACAGAGGACTGCTCTGTTTTGGAAGCAAAGCAGAAAAGAAACTAAAGAGGAAAAGAGAAGAAGAAGAGGGAAATGGGAGTGGGGGTTGTCGAGAGGAGGAAGGGGGAAAGAGAAGGGAGGAACAATAAAGTAGAGGAGGAGAAGTTGCAGGGAAATTGCAGCGAAGGATTGGCGTAGGTGAGGGGGTGGAAAAGTGGGAGAGAGAGAAGAAAAGAGAGGGAGAGGAAATTGCGTAGGAAGGAGGGGGGAAACGTGAAGGAGGGGAGGAAGAGAGAGAGAGAAGAAAAAAGAATAATATTAATATTGTTATCATTTTTCTTTTTCTTCCATTCTCCGATTTTTCATCCGATAATTTCATTTTTCGAAATTTTGGGCTCGCCGCTAATTCGACGGACAATGAGACGATGTCCACTAATTAAATATGGAAACCCTCGAAAATTCAACACTCGAAATAGGCCTAAATTTCAGGATGTCACACGGGCAATTTCTAATTAAATGAACCTAATTATAAACCCTAAATGACGTGCATTTCATGATGACGTGCACATAACTAAAACATGCATGAAATATATCCTAGAGAATGAAATGAATCTACCCTAAGACAATTTTTTTTTTTGTATTTTTCATGAAATTCGAAATTAAGAAAAATGCAAAAATTATCTAGCTAGATTAAGATTTTATCCAACTTACATTAAGAATTGAGTTAGGTCAAATCTTAATTTAAATTAGGATGTTATCTTAACTTGAAAGTTCCTAATCTATAATGCAATTTATCTCAAAAGATCTATCTAAATAAAATCAAACGTGCAATCAACCTAATATGCAATGACGTGCAAATAATGCCCTAATTCTAGTTTTTTTTTTTTTATGAAATTCAGAATTAAAATTAAACATGCAATTCAGATAATAATAAAGAAACTAACATCCTAAGTGAATGCACTTTTTCTTTTTCTTTTTCATGATTCAAAATAAAATCCCTAATCTAATCATGCAAGATAAAAAAAACAAACCTAATCCTAATTCAAACTTTTTTCTTTTGATTTTATCTTTTACGAAAATAAAACTAACTCAAATACCATGACATCAAATCAAACAAGGTAAAATTGATATCCGAAAATTGGCGAACCATATCTCGTGCATGAGATCGGGTTGTCCAATTTTAAAATTAAATCGCGAATCGATTCTCGGGCATGAGATCGAATTGTCGATTTTTGCAAGGGATTGCGAGTCTGATTTCGGGCGTGAATATCTAACTGACAATCCCTAATTTGAGGGGCACTTTTATGTTGGAATCTCAATCATACCTTAAAGACTAATTCTAAAAAAACAAACAAAGAGATAAAATATCAAAACCTAAAATAAGATAAAGCAAATCTATCTAATAAATTAAATCTAATAAATCTACCTAATAAACTAAATCTAATGAATCTTCCTAATAAAATAAAATAGATCCATACCTAAATTTGAATTTTTCCAAAAAAAAAACCAATCAGTAGAATGGACCAACGGTGGGCGCGGCACGGCTAAGGATAGGGCTCGGCAAAGGTGATGGTGTAGCCGATGAAGAGGTGGGCTAAATTAACGTTGAGGAATCTCCGCGTGACGATGCGAGGTAAAGCCAAGAGTTAGATACCACGCAATCACCTAATAAATTTCTCCGAGGCAGCAACTTGGTAAGGCTCCGAGATCTGCAAGAACGATTGTAAACAACTGCAACGTTGGGCGTCCGAACTGGAGGGGTTGAGACGAAAGAGATCGCTGACTTGCTGGAAGTGTTGGCACAAGTGGATAGAAACCAACGGATGGGTTAGCAAAGTAGCGTTCGGCAACGTCACTGCAAATTGGGGGGCGACTTAGCGTCGACCTCGGAACAAGAACTAGATTGAATTGGCGGAGCGATGAAGTGCTACAAGTCTGGGTATTTGCAAATCAAGCGTCTTCGTTGGGTGGTGGCCAGAAAACAAGTCGGACGAATCACAGCAAGGTCACAGGTTGAGGCAGGCCAAGCACCAACAAAGAAGAAGACCACCAATTCGAAAGAAAGAGAGAAAACCGATCTTTTCTGACTGAGAGGCCAAAAGGAAGAATTGCCCCTTTTCCTCTCTCTCTCTAATGGTCGTGCATGGCCCCCTCCTTGTTGACCTTTTACCCTCTGATCCAATGCTATGAGATTCTGAATTGCCGACCTTTTGGCCGTGTGTTCTCAATTGTGTGGCCCCCGAACCCTACGTGTTTCTCACCTATTTATAGGCTATCAATTAGTTTTTTTTTTTAAATTTTCCGAATCAATATCCGCAATATTCGTTTTGTCGAACGCAATATCACTTGCCGTATCCGAAAACAATTCATCATATCTCGATCAAAAAATTTGAATTTCTAATTTTTCACGAGATAATCTTTCAATCATTAAAAAAATATGGGCTTAGGCCAACTTGCTCGCTTCGTGGGCTTGGCCCATCTAATTTGAACCCATCCGCCATCGGTCCAATAAAATGCAAATAATGCAAATAACAAAATAAATGCAACCTAAATCTATATGCTATGCAATTAATAAAATTAATCCCCTAATTTTCTATGCGATGAAATAAATAAACTAAATTGCCAAAATTTAGGTGTCAACAGCTGCCCCACTTTGAAGGTGAGCTCATAGAGGTTGCTTTCAAAGATAAATTGAAACTTAAATTTTGACCATGCACATGCACTGAATGATTTGATTTTTGATTTTTGATTTTTTTTTTTTTGGGTCCGGAAAATGAATCCCATTTTAAAATGCAATTTATATGATGCATGGAAATGCTAATGCAAATGCATGATGCGAAAGGAAAGAACATACCTGCAATTACTTACCAGTCAGTGCGGTAAAGCATCTTGAGGTATATGATAAATCCCTATTTACTTCACAAGTACCCGACTCTCACTCAGGTTCCTTGAAGAGTCAAATAGGTAATAGATTGAAACATTGCGATCGAGAAGAACATTCACATCCAAAGTGAAATGTTCAACGATAAAAATTAAGACATCCAGATCCAGACTGAGATGTCAAAGGAACCTACCCAAAATATCTTACCTTCAAGGAGGGTAAAATGACTCAAGATAGATTGGTGTTACAAGTCCAGGACCCGTACCATTCTACGGTCGCCCAGAATTGTAACATGGCTTTGTAAAGAAACTGCTTTCCTAGGACTCGTACCATTCTACGGTCGCCCAGTATGACAGTGTTTGATTGTGTTTAGGACCCGTACCATTCTACGGTCGCCTAAACGAGGATTCCTTTTCCATGACCCGTACCATTCTACGGTCGCCTTAACGGGGATTTACCTTCCAGGACCCATACCATTCTACGATCGCTTTGACGGAAAATTGATTTTTCAGGACCCGTACCATTCTACGGTCGCCTAAATGGAGGTTTTGCTTGGCTAGGACCCGAACCATTCTTCGGTTGCCCAACATTGCAATTTGGAGAAAAATCTTTGGGGACAACTCAAACAAGTCGAGTGTCAATGTATTCAAAAAGGGAATACCTGTGCAACGACAAATATTTAAGGTATGAATAGAGATACACTTACCTAGTGACATCTTTACTCTTGGGGAATATGTCTTCTATAAAACTTGGTTATAGGAGAGGCAATATGCATTTAGAGTCACAGACATGCATTAATTCAAGTGAGGTTCATGCGTGATGATTTCTATCAATCTTGGGGAATATGTCTTCTATAAAACTTGGTTATAGGAGAGGCAATATGCATTTAGAGTCACAGACATGCATTAATTCAAGTGAGGTTCATGCGTGATGATTTCTATCAATCTTGCATCACCTAATTTACATTGGGGAGGATCTTTAAAAAAATTCCATTCTGAACACATGAGTGTCATGGATATGTTGTGACATCCTGAAATTTAGGCCTATTTCGAGTGTTGAATTTTCGAGGGTTTCCATATTTAATTAGTGGACATCGTCTCATTGTCCGTCGAATTAGCGGCGAGCCCGAAATTTCGAAAAATGAAATTATCGGATGAAAAATCGGAGAATGGAAGAAAAAGAAAAATGATAACAATATTAATATTATTCTTTTCTTCTCTCTCTCCTCTTCCTCCCCTCCTTCACGTTTCCCCCTCCTTCCTACGCAATTTCCTCTCCCTCTCTTTTCTTCTCTCTCTCCCACTTTTCCACCCCCTCACCTACGCCAATCCTTCGCTGCAATTTCCTTGCAACTTCTCCTCCTCTACTTTATTGTTCCTCCCTTCTCTTTCCCCCTTCCTCCTCTCGACAACCCCCACTCCCATTTCCCTCTTCTTCTTCTCTTTTCCTCTTTAGTTTCTTTTCTGCTTTGCTTCCAAAACAGAGCAGTCCTCTGTTTTGGTTCTGCCAAATCTGGTGCAGCAACCGGTCCAACTTGGCTGAGGAACCGACTTCTCAGCAGTAGGCCGAGAGCCTTGCCGGCCTGTGTAGGGCCATACTGAGGTGTCCTGGCATCTCCTGGAGTTGTGACCTAGTCGCCGTCGCCGGGAGTTCTTCAATACACAAATTGAGTAAGTTGTCTCCTAACTTTGGATTAGGGGCTGAGTACATGAATTAGGGGTTTCTATGTAGATGAAAGATGTAGATGATGTTATATATAGATGGATGTTGGTTAGAGATGTTAGGTTAGCCATAGAAAAGCTTGGTTGTGGTTTAGAAGGCAAGACAACCACCATGGATGAAGATTCGACCAAGCATAGAAACTGGTTCTTGAAACAGTTTCCTGAACGTGCGCGTTTTTCTAATTTTTCAGACGACTACGTGTTGAGATTTTGAAGAAATTTCCTTCTGAAGAAATGTTGTATACATCCTAAATAATAACATATATTTTTATTAGAATTTTTAGAATTTAAAAAGATGACGATTTTCATGACGTCATCCTTGAAACAGTATTTCGGACAGTTCTGTAAACCGTGACTGTCCTGATTCCGAGGGCTGTTACTGACCTTTAGAGGTCGTATTTCCAATCGGTTTCTTCACAAAAGTTGTCCGTTACAACTTTTAGTTTAACATACTCGAATTTCAAATCAAACGGACCAGATTTCGACCCAAAACCGAACCGATTTTGATGAGTTAAGCTCTCTGGAACTGGACCCGATTTTAGTACTGGGTTGAGTGAATTACTGGGCCGAATACAGAAGGATCTGGGCCCCAGTGTCTTCATGAAAAATGTTCGTTTATGTGTTCTTTACAACATGTTAAAATTTGGGAATTTTCTGAGCTCGATTGGTTAGGTTTATGGATTTAAACTTGGAGACGCGCGCAGGCCCGGTTTCTGCCCATTTCGGACCAATGTTAGTTTGGGTTGGTTCTTGATGTTTTGCTTGTTTTAATTAGTGTTTTGATGACTTATGGCTTTAATTTATTATTTAATTAATTCTGGAATTTCACTGTTCATGACGCACTGTTCACGAGTTACTGTTCACGCGGCACTGTTCACGAAACACTGTTCACGCGCACTGTTCACCCGAGAATGAAAAGTGGTCTAATTTCATGTGTATTGATTTTATGAAGTGAATGGATGCACCAATGCATGGGCATTCGCATGAATTGGGTGATGTTTTGTGCAATTGTATGGTGATTGAAAACTGTTGGTATTTAATTAGGAAATACCGGGTGTCGTTCGGACACCGAAAGTGTTTTTAAATACTATATCAAACCGTGGAATTTTAAAAGGGACGACACAAATTTTCTGGTTCGATCTGACCGTGTCCCCACACACGATTATTTTATCATGCATTTCTAATATGAAGGAAATAGGCCGGGATCACCATTTTAATTGAAGTATTTGAGTGCAATGCACGGTGTCCCGGGCCGAAATTGAATGAATGCATGAATGATATGAAATGCCGTCGCAAGCCTTTGGGGCCGACGATGCTCCTTCGGGAATGCCCCAAGTCAACGGATGCCGGTTGCGGTGGATACCGGACCGATGCTCCAAATCGGAATGCCGTCTAGATGTAGACGTTGCCGCGCTCGACGGTGCGAGGCGATGCCCGGTTATGCCGGAAGACTGTTATCTGTGGAGTTGGCCATAACCAATGAATGGAAATTGTGAAACGCATGAACGATCGAAAATTTAGGGACCTAATTAAGAGACGGAACTGTATGGTGCGGTATGGGACGTACCATCACGGTTTAGTCTACTAATTGGGGCTCGTATGATTGCATTAATATGTACATCCTAAGCATTCATTTTCGAGAATCGTGGCATCTTTGGTTCTGGTCATGCATGAGTTGAGCACACTGTTTATGGCATGCACGCATGAAACGATAACGCATTTCACACATGCTTTTGTTGTGCTGAGAACAAAGCCTTGAGGGGTGACCCGACGGGATGGCGGTTCGTCCGCGCCGGTGCGGGCCCAAAGAGGACAATACGGGCTGGGATGAGGGATGGCGGTGCGTCCGCGCCTCTACCCAGGCAATGCGTTCATGTGGCAATGGCCAGGTGAGATCGCTTGTAACGCGATTCGTATGTGAGAATGTGATTGATCGAGCGAGACGATGCTCGGTCATGTCGGAAGACTATTATCTGTGCATTGAAATCATTTGTGACACATGAATGGGTGAAAGCGAGGGACCTAATTAAGAGATGGAACTATGTGGTGCGGTATGAGACGTGCCATACTAGTTTAGTCTAGTAATTGGGGGCCCGTGTAATTATGTTGACATTTATGTCCTTACATACGTACATGTTAAAGTATTCGATGATATATGATCTCGATATCTTATGTATGATTTGATTGACACTAACATGTAGAAAAGTACTGGTATTAAGAAAGTGTGAGAAAGGTGATTAGATTGCATGTTGAGTGTACCCTTCTCCTAATCTGGATTTAGGGGATTGACTTGCTGAGATGTGATCTCACCCCTTAGTGGGCTAACATTTTCAGGTCCCCAGTGTGAAGAACCCGGAGCTTGAAGCGAAAGGGTCGGGAGCATAGGTGGCTTAGTAGTCCTTTGTGAGATAGACATTTTGTATAAGCTTGAGGTGTTTATGAAAGTGTATTTAATTTGAAACCGGTTGTCTTACTTTTCTATCCCATGTTTGTTGTTGTTAGGGGATTAGTTAATTTGCTTCCGCATGTGCAATAAAATGAAAAGGGTCGGCGACGAGTCCTGGGAATGTCGCAAAAGTTTATAGACCACAGAGGGTTGTGTACGTGCTCGAGGTTCGGGGCGTGACATATGTCAAATGAGAGATCTTTCAGTCTGAAAGGACTTTTCACTCGTCCTGATTAAAAAGGCTATTTCATCCTGACCTTTGATGCAGGATTTTGACAGTCACTCTATCTTACCATCATCATGTCAAACAAGGGTCTGAGCAATCTCGCAAGTGGTACGACTTTACCAATTTGAGAGGTCTTTAACAGGGACCGTAATGTGAGCTTGGTCAATGGCTTAGCAAAGGAGACTCTTTGAGTCGAGGCTATTGAAAAAATGAATGATATTTTGCAATCATTTTTGGGTTTACAAGTCAAGAAACATGCGAAATGAGGCAAAAATCATCTTATTCACACTTCCTCGAGCGATGCCTTCAAACATATGAACTTTTACGTTAATTCAAATGCCCTAATCTGAAGAGACTTTGCAAGGGACGTAACGTAGGCTTGGTTTATGGGTTGAGAAGCGAAAGGATAATTAGGCTCAAAAGTGTTTAAGGGGTCAAAGTTGGTGATCATCTTGACATCTCCACCAATTTTCTCCTCTACCATTGAGGATTTTTTCACATCACAACTCCATTGATTGCAACATCTCAGCATTTGAGTTTTTTAGTACCGCCCTGTAGGGATACTACTCATTACATCAAGTGTTTGATTTTTTGTCTTTTCTGGGCATTGGCCTTGCTTTTACCAGGCACACTGCTTTTTAATGCCCCACTTTTGCACTTACTTTCTTTGGATTCACACAGCCTTCAACTTTATCAGCATTGTAAACCATGCTACTTGAGTGGTTTGCTTTTCTTGCCTTGCCCCAATGTGGGAGATGATCACCAACTGGGTTTAATGCGAAATGAATTCATAGGCTCAAGTGGGCTATGCAATGGATAAAGTGTATAGGATAGAGAAAGAACCGCTCTTCGTCGTCTTAAGGCACTTAAATTAACACATAAGTTACACTGCAAAAGCAATACTCGAAGATTGATGCAAGTGTAAGTAAGAAAATTCCTATCATTCATTTCAAATTCGTCTCAATGTGGGATGATCCTTGACAGGGATAATTTAAAGAAGCTCTTCATGTGTGTGGGCTCAAATCGCTAAACAATGGGTATACCTGTAGTGTTTTTGGTAGAGAAAGAAATTGCCTCTCATCACTTCGGTTGATGTACCCTTTGCGAGATCACCCTTTTCCTTGTGGACATGGAATTTTTCCACACAACTCACTGATGGTTAGTGTATGAAACAGTGTATGGAATAAGGTTCGCCTTTCATCATTCCAAAGCATCTCATTTGACATATTCAATTCATCTCACACAATTCATCAAGGAAAACATGCAAGATTTGCAACAAATATGAACAAGTCAACTCATTGAAGCAATTTATTCATCTCAAAAATGTTTAAAATTCAAAACATGACACAGCAAATTCCATCATGGATAATATTTCTTGACAGCATCGGAATTTACTGGAGTGGAGAATTCACGACCATCCATCTTTGCCAGGATTAAGGCACCTCCAAGAAGCACCTTCTTCACTATATATGGACCACCATAATTTCGAGCAAACTTGCCCCCAAGAATCTAGAATTGGATTGGACCATTTTCTCACCTTTGCATACTATAAAACCATCCCTGAAATAGAATGTAGATGGATCAAAAAGACAAACGGGGTAACTCATTTTTTTTTGAAATATTTTTTTTGAAATATTTTTTAAAAAAACAATTGGAAAAACATTTTTTTTAGAAACATTTTGACACAAGAAAGCATGATGAAACCCAGGCCTCAGAATTCTCCTTGGATTTTTCTTTTTGTTTATTGGCTGGATATGATCACTGGGCTCGTTTGGTGTACCTCATCATGCCCTCAAAATAAAACTTGTAATTTTATTGAAATTCATCAATCAATTACAATTTATTGAATGGAAAATGCAATTCAAGTCCTAAGAAGAAAGCGAAAAAGAAGAAATTGAAAACAATCCCTAGAAAGCAATAAAAATTCCCACGCAGGGGAATGTGTGAAAGTGATAAATAGGTTACTCTTGTGGGCCAAGGCCCATTTCTTCTGGAAGTTCTCCATCAATGGCTCCTATGACGAGGTCATTGAATAGAATTGTGATTCTTTCCAAGGCGTCATCAGAATCCTCGATCTTTGGAGGCGTCGGATCATCCATGCCATCCCACCAGTTGGAATTATGGTGTGGGGGTCAATATAAGAGCTAAGAGGAGCCGAATACTTCACCATATAGTCGAATTTTCCACTTGACTGCCCCAAAGTATCCATAACTTCCGCTTCATCTCTCATCATAATTGGAGGACCAGGGAACGTCTTGCGAATGTTGGAGGTGGTAAATTTTGCCTCCCTCGCCCTTGTTCAGGTGGCGAGTTATGCCTTCCCCATCTAGAACTTCCTCCACCTCTTCCATGGTACCCTAATCCAGCAGATCGGGACCTCTGAGAAGCTTCAATGGTGTTTTGAATACCCTGACTTCTTCTTCCAAGACCATGGCCAGGAACAAAACCATTCCCGACCATCACCTTTCCTACCATAAGGGCAGCATTTGAAACTTCAGGAGTAGGCGGTGATGAATCTCGAGAAGCCTGTATAGTGGACACCAATTCAAACGAGTAGTAACTTGATTCGAATTCAACATCTGGCTCCACATAAGGGATGCCCGTCTCATGGTAGATTCGATGATCCTCCTCTCCATAAACAGTGACCAACTTCCCTTTGATCATGAACTTCATAGCTTGATGCAGACTTGAAGGTACTGCTCCAGCAGTGTGAATCCAGGGATGATCTAGCAGAAAATTAAATGCAGTAGGGATATCCATTACTTGAAAGGGGATATTGAAAACAGCCGGTCCTATTTGCACATCAAGATGAATTCCTCCGAGCACCTCTTTCTTTGTGCCATCAAAAACTCGCACAAAAGTCTTTGCAGCATGTATCTTGGACAGGTCTACCTTAAGGCGGTGAAAAGTGGCCAACGGACATATATTTAGGGCAGACCCATTATCAATGAGCACTCGGGACACATGAGAAACCTTGTGCTTGACTGATATGTAGAGTGTTTTATTATGCCCCCTACCCTCAAAAGGGAATTCCTCATTAGAAAAAGCAATCATGTCCTTGAGAAGGACCGATCCCACAAAATTCTCCAGCTTATCTGCCTCAATCGTTTCGGGTACATGAATTTCATTCAGCACCTTCATCAGCGACTTTTGATGCACAAAGGATGTTTGGAGGAGCTCGAGCAAAGAGATTTGAGCGGGCATCTTTCGCAATTGCTCGACCACATTATACTCACTTGCTTTAATCACAGCCAGAAATTCTTTAGCTTCTTCGTCAGTAACAGGCTTTGTGGGTTGATTATTGGCTTGAGCGTAAGTGCGACCAGACCTCGTAACAAGGTCAACATTTAGGTCATAGGACTAAGGCACCGCTTTGTTCTCGACATACTCATATGGTTGAGGTATCTCGATCACAATCTCCTCATCAGATGCATCTTCTAGCGGGGGCATATCCGCAAGCAACGGATCTACTTCTTCCTTGCCATCATCGAAAGCAGCCTGCTCCTCCCCCCAATCAACAATGATGTGGAAAATGGTAGAAACTATGCAGTTATGGTCAGCATACATGATGGCACCGTTATCTACCATTTTGGCAATCATTTCTCTCATCAGTGATAATGGAATGTTCTTATGACGTGGATAGTATCCACCTCTCACTAGCCCATTATAAGCATCCACCACATGCACCTTCGGGTTTTTGATTCGATTGTCAACATGTTCGAAGATAGCATTCACCCTATCTTCATGCTCGGGTACAGGATTCTTCTTGACATTTGGTTGGGCAGTGTTGAAGGCAAACGACTTGAAATCATTGGCCTCAAGCATTCCTAGCCTCATCGGGGTTGAGTAAGCGATGAGCTCAAGCTTGCGAGGATTGACTAAGCCTCGAGCTCGTCGGCCCATGTCATGGCCGATTGCTAGATTGCCGGCGTGGTTGGTGGAGGAAGGAGATAGGAAAAAGAAAATAGAGAAAAGAAAATAGGAAAGAAGAAAGAAGAAAATAAAAAGAATAAATCAATTAAAAAAATCGGCTTTAAAAAAATAATTAAAAAAGCGAATTTAAAAAATATATAATTATAAGAATAAATGTTTCATTAACCAAAGACACAAGCTTGAGCATCGAGGGCTAGTGTGCGATCTTTGTAAACCTAGGCCTAAGGGCTGGGACTAGAGTTTGAGCATTGAAGGCCCAAATATGGACTCAAGTTCAGGTGCCAAAGCATTAGGTACGAGCACCAAAGGTTCGAGGCAAACCTTTATAGACCTAGGCATGGGTGCTAGGGGCCAAAGCCCAAGCACCAGGGGTCTCGGCCTAGCCTCAATGGACCCAGATCTAGCTGCCAAGAGACCTGGTTCTAAACATCGAGTTTCGGGAACCAACTTTGGGGTTACCATGTCCAAGCGTAAAGTTTTGGGTTCAAGCACTGATAACTAGTCATATTTCAAAACATTTTCTAGTTCTTTTAAAGAAGAAACCATTTTCATCGAATGAGTTTTGGTATGAAAACTTTTTCCATTAACTCATTTTCCTAAATGAACCAAATGCTAGAAAATGAGGAAATTTCTAGCAAATGTTAAAAACTTTGGTATTCACTACCAAACACAACTTATTTTTTATACTTTTTCTAAAAGTAACATGAATATTTTCAAGATGAAGAAACCTAAGGAATGTGTTCTTCTGTAATCTAGATAATTTTAGTCCTTTTCAGCTATTAAAACTGTTGTACTTTAGCTGGTACGTCCATGATGGGGTGCGATTGGACGCACCGTTTCAAATTGAAACGTTACAATGGAGACACACTAATGGAGGGGCACGAAGGGAGACGTATATAATCCTCACGAACACAACCGTTGGATGGGTTGTCAGATCATTTGCACCAAAATCTCTCTCCATTTCCATCATCAAATAAGAAGGCATTCCATTTCAATTTTGTAAGAACAGTTTGCATTTACGCCGTGGAAAGGGTTCTTTCCTTGTGATCGCATCCAGACCGACGTGAGATAGTTTTTGTTCGTGTTTCATCGGCAATTCAACGTTTGTTCCGGGGTTGTTTGCTGTTTGCGCATCAGAATCAGGTAAGTCGTCTTCCGCCGACTTGAATTCCAACATTGGTATCAGAGCCCGGTCGTGATTTCTACCTTGTTTTTCATTGAGTTTTCTCATTTACCATTTGATATTGAGAATCAGAGTATGAAATCTACACTGTTTCGATGTCTAATGGTTGGAATTGACATTTGAAAAACTCGAAGTCGAATCAAAGCGTAGAACATACTCGAGGTTGCGTACACCTGTATGGTTTTGGCCATTTTTCGAAATAATTTTTTGGCCAAAATTATTTTTTGAATGTACAGGGTGAAAGATCTCGTCGAGATGAATCCAGAGATGGGTCAAGCGCCGCCGGACTATGCCGGACGGGCCCACACGCAGGGCCAGAAGCCATTGCGTGTGGGCGCCACGCGCCTGAAGCGTTGGCTTTGCCAGCGCGTGCGCCACACGTGCCGGTCAGCGAACCGACAGGCACGCATCACGCGCCGGTCGGCGAACCGGCGCGTGATGACATCACTGTGACGTCATCCAACGGTCCGTAACCGTTGGGATGACGTCATCGCCGGTGGTAGTTGGCCGGCCGATCATCGGCCGGCGACTCGACTCGACCTGACCAGCGACCCAACCCGACCCGTTGACCGTTGACCCGACCCATTGACCGTTGACCGGTCAACGGTCGGACCGGTCAACGGTCGGACCGGTCAACGGTCGGACCGGTCAACGGTCGGACTGGTCAATGGTTGGACTGGTTGGACCAGTCAGACTGGCCAGGAGCCTTTGGGCTCGCTGGCACGTGCGCCACACGCGCCACGCACTCAGACGGTGCGTGGGGGCACATGTGAGCTTCGATTGGAGCGTGGTCGGTGGCGTTGGGTTCGTATGGATGTCCTCTACACTGTGGTATAATTATTTTTCATTTTTGGATTTTATAAATGTATGAAAATGTGTAGGGAACCCTATGTACACGTATTTTTGGGGTTTAATGCATAGTTTATTCATTTGTAGCTTGTATTTTATTGTGGTTTAGGAAATACAGTAGCTAGCTTGTGTGCAAATGATGTCATATATGCTGTGTAGAGCTTGGTTCGATAATATCATGTATATAGTTTAATATACTTGCAATTTTCAAGTTGCTAGAAAATTCAAACAATGGTATGAAATCCATTACATGTTGAATTGTGGTTTTGATTAGAGTTGCTGCATGATTGTTATTTGTACATTAGTTTACATCATGCTATACTTTTGTGTTAATGGAAAAATGTAGATATTACATGAGGTCATGTAATTATTTTTCCTAGTGGGAGTTCGTAGGTTGGTAGAATTCAAAGGAGTTCTCACCTAGAACTCAAAATTTGTGCAAATTAAACTAATTAATGATGATAGAACAATTGTACATAGAAGTTGATTGGGAACATAGTGAACTTTTGTTTCTATGTTTTTCGTTGAATTATCATTATTTTAGTTTATTTTTGCTGCAAATTAAATATGTGTGTTACTCTGAAAAATGTGCTAGTATTGATTCTGCATCTATTATGTCAATATGTTATAGCAATTGATTATGGCATCGACATCCAAGACCATTGTGGCTGACCTCAATAAGGGTGAGAAACTGAATGGTGACAATTATGATATTTGGCACCGAAAGGTTCAGTACATCCTTGAGGAGCAAGAGGTTTTGGAAACCCTCAACCACACCATGGATGAACCTGAGCATGGAACTTCAACTCAACACAGGAGAGATCTAGAAGTTTATCAAGCTTGGAAAAAGAAGAATAGCATTGCTCGCATCACGTTACTGAGCTGTATGCAAGATGATCTCATGTGTAAGTTTGAAAGTTATGATAAAGCTCAGACAATGTGGGTTGCCTTGAAAGATAAGTTTGGGGGTACATCTGCCACTAAGTTGAGGAGACTCACCATCAAGTTTGACACATACCGAAAGCGTCCAAATATAACGATGCGGCAGCATCTTCGGGAGATGTCAAATATGATTCGTGAGCTGAAGTGGGCAGGTCACTCCCTTACTAATGAACAGTAGGTTCAGGCTGTTATAAGGTTTCTTCCTGACAATTGGGAGCATATGAAGATCAATATGACGCATAATGAGAATATTGTCACTTTCGATGATATAGCGCGTCATTTGGAATTAGAGGATGAGCGCCTAGAGGCTGCGAGATCCTCTGCTCATGCTTATGTTGCTTAATCGAGTTCGCCCAAAGCTTCGGGCTTCAAGTGCAAAAGGAATTCTCAATTCAACAACAAAGGGAAGAAGACTGATCAGGCACTTAAAAGGGCTAAGACCTTCCCACGCAAGAAGTGTGGTGGGAAGAAGGATAAGGCCAAGATGAAGTGCTACAATTGTGGCAAGATGGGTCACTTTGCTCGTGAATGCACTGAGCCAAAATAGGTACCTTATTACTCCATTACTTTAAGTAATGCTTTTGTTTCTAGTACTGTAATGCTTGCTGAATCTCATCCAATGTGGACTGTAGACTCAGGAGCAACAGACCACGTAGCTAGAGACCGAGAAGCATTTATGGAGTATCGTCGAATACAGCCTGGAAGAAGATGGATATATGTTGGAAATAACTCAAGAGTTGAAGTGAAGGGTATCGGCACATGTAAATTGATTTTATGTGGTGGTCGAAGCCTATTTCTACATGATGTCCTCTATGCTCTAGATATTCGACGAAACTTGGTCTTTGTAGTTGTTCTTCTTAGCCTAGGTTATGTTTTAAATTTTCATGGTGATTGTGTTGACATTTTGTATGGAACAGTTTATTATGGTTCAGGTCATGTATTGAATGGTTTTATGGTGTTAGACATTGACTATGATCAGTACAATGTTAATGTTAATGGTTGTTTTTCTTTAATTGCATCTTCTAGTAATGTTGAGATTGATGCAAGTACTCGGCATGCTAGATTAGGTCACATTGGGTTGCAAAGAATGCAAAGATTAGCTAGAGAAGGCCTTTTAGGGTCACTCACTAATGTTGATCTACCGGTATGTGAACATTATCTAGTGGAAAAAGCAACTAGAAAACCATTTGGTAAAGGGACTAGAGTTGAATTTCCATTGCAACTCATACATTCTGACATTTGTGGTCCTTTGAATGTGATGGCGAGACATGGAGCCTCATATTTCATTACTTTCATAGATGACTTCACGCATTTCGGTTATGTCTTTCTGATCTCCCATAAGTCAGAAGCATTAGACTGCTTTAGACGATATATAACGATGGTAGAGAATCAGTTGAACAAAATGATAAATGCATTGAGAACCGATTGTGGACGTGAGTATCTATCGGAGCAATTCAAGGCTCTTTGTGATGAAAAGGGAATTGTATGACAATTGACTATTCCTAGTACTCCACAACAAAATGGGGTAGCTAAGAGAAGGAATAGAACCTTATTGGAAATGGTTAGGTCTATAATGGCGCAAGCAAATTTACCTATCTCTTTTTGGGGAGATGCATTATTGACTGCTGCCTATGTACTTAACCGAGTGCCCTCAAAATCGGTCACTTCCACCCCTTATGAATTATGGACTAGTAGAAAATCAGACTTAAGTAGTTTACGTCCATGGGGATGTGCAGCTTATGTTCATTAATCTTCCCATAAATATGGCAAATTAGGCCCTAAAGGGAAGAAATGTATTTTTATAAGATATTCTGAACATTTCAAAGGGTATGTGTTCATAGGTGAACAAGCTGATGGGAGTGTGACCGAAATGGAGTCACGAGATGTCACGTTCTTGGAGGACGATTTTCCTAGTAGAGGTGAGATTGATAAGGATTTCCAATTATATGAGATGGAAGATCCTAATAACACACCCACTAATGTTATGGAGGGAAATGAAGATTTACCTCAATATGAAAGCCCTAGTGGGAGTGTTGCATCGTCTGACGAATTGAATTCAAGAGAAATTCAATTGCGTAAAAGTAATCGTAAAAGTATTCCTCGTCGTCGTTTCGAGATTGAAGGGGAAACATTTATGATTGCTCATAAAGATGATGCCGAGCCTAAGACTGTTCAAGAGGCTCTCTCATCCTCTGATAAGGAAGAATGGAGAAAAGCTTTGGAAGATGAGATGGAGTCAATGAGGAGAAATCATGTCTGGGACTTGGTTGATCTACCACCCAATCGTAAGGCTATTGGAAACAAATGGGTCTTTAATATTAAGTAAAGGACGGATGGATCCATTGAAAAGTATAAGGCTCGTCTTGTGGCAAAAGGTTATACTCAACAAGAGGGTATAGACTATGAGAAAACATTTTCACCAGTTGTAAGGTTTGCCTCAATACGCCTTATTCTAGCAATCGTTGCACATTTGGACCTTGAGTTACATCAAATGGATGTAAATACGGTATTTCTCAATGGAGAACTAGATGAGGAAATTTATATGAAACAACCAATAGGTTTCATAACTTAAGGTCAGGAGCATAAAGTTTGCAAACTTCATCACTCAATATATGGCCTTAAGCAATCATCTAGACAGTGGTATCTTCGTTTTCATCGAGCCATAACAACTTTTGGTTTCACAATGATCGAAGAAGATCACTGTGTATATGTCAAGCGGTCCGAAGATAAATTTGTGATTTTATCACTTTATGTGGACGATATTCTGTTGGCTGGAAATGACAAGGTTATGGTAATCACCATAAAAGAATGGTTTTCCTCTAATTTTGAAATGAAGGACATGGGAGAAGCTGCTTATATCTTAGGAGTTAAGATCGAAAGAGATCGATCAAAAACACTTCTTACTTTATCACAAGAGTCTTATATTATGAAGATTCTTGATCGTTTCAATATGCAGCACTGTAATCTCATTGATACCCCTGTCATGCAAGGTGAAGGCCTAAGTACTGAGATGTGTCCTAAGACTCCAGAAGAAATTAAAATTATGGAAAATGTTCCTTACGCTAGTGCGATCGGAAGTTTGATGTATGCTATGATGTGTACTCGACCCGACATATGTTATGCCGTGGGTTTGGTGAGCCAATATCAATCAAATCCCGGTCAAGCACACTGGAAAGCAGTGAAGAGGATCCTGAGATACTTGAAGGACACCATGGACTATCGACTTTATTACCAAGGGAATGATTTACGCCTATTAGGTTATTCAGATGCTGATTGGGGTGGAGACCTGGATGAGCGTAAATCGACTGGATATGCGTTCTTGCTCAATGGAGGTGAAATTTCTTGGAATAGCAAGAAACAGACATGCACAGCCTTGTCTACTATGGAGGCTGAATTTATTGCGTGTTCTGCTGCAGTGCAAGAAGCAGTATGGCTAAAACGTTTCTTTGAAAATTTAGCCACTGTCATTGAGGTTCCAAGACCGGTGACAGTTTATTGCTATAGTCAAGCAGCAATTGCCTATGTGAAAGATCCCAAGTATCATGGAAGGACGAAGCACATTGACATAAAGAATAACTTCATCAGAGATATTATAGCGCGGAAATAAGTGATTTTACAATACATTTCAATCAATAGAATGGTTGCTGATCCATTTATGAAGGCTATTCCTAGAGACATATTCTTAACCCACAGGATGTCACTAGGTTTGCGTAGAATGTGATATGTGTTATTGTAGAGAATCATTATTTTATGTATTTATGGACATATGTATTGTACTTGTTTGTTTATTAATGACTTGATGTTTTATCAAGAAATACAAATCCATTATGAGATTAGCACAAGCACACATATATTATTGGAAAGTATGTCAGCAGGTAATGATTGGCTCACTCACATGAGCAATCGCCTAAAGTGTTATAGTTAGCACATTGAGATGAGACGTTATGTACAAATAAATGCTGAAGAGCAAGTCTAGTACATAAAATATGTCACCTTGATTGGAGTCAAGATGAGGTCTGTGATTTGTTTATAATAAGACCGAACATGATAGTCCCACAATCATGTATGCCTGTAAGATGCCGGATGCGAGTACTTAATTGGGCGCTATAGAAAGCGAGCTAATATAGCACTCGAGCTAAACATGAGTACGTGAGAAGCACGTGACTATGTTTAGGCTAAGATCCATATAGTGGATATATTTAAGAAATGACATACGTTCTTATAGAAAGAGAAATCCACTATAGCATGTAATTCATACTACATGTGCATTGTTCGACCGACAAGGGAAGGTGAGTAAAATTATCCTTATTTAACTTATCGTGTGAGCCCTTGAGGTAATTTATAATTTACCTCATTTTGTGCCCTATGTTACTTTTGATTGTGTTCTCGAAATGAAAGATCAATGTTGCTACTTTAGCATGTTACGGGTGGTCATGAATAGATATGGCCTATGAGACGTGTCTAGGAAAGCAGTTGTTCTGAAATTGAGAGAGACATAAGTGCGAAGGAAGACTATTATTGTTTTACATCTATCACATGTATTTACTGGTCGACCAATTACATCGCCCTCTGTGGTTGCGGATATAATTGTAAATACATGGTGTTTTGAGGATAATCAAGTATAGCATTTAAGGGATAGGTATACTTGAATTGATGTAATAAAATAAATCTGGGGCACTGTGAGACATCGATTGTTTATTTCTTTTCGGGGTTGTAGCCATTATGTCATCCCTAACAGGTGCATAATTTGAGCTCCCAAGTGCAAGTGTACTCACTGGTCGCACGGCTTATTTGCAAGAATGAATTGTTCTGTAAAGTTGATGAATGTTGAACGCATTGCCTTATATTCTTGATAGAGCGCTATCAAGCCCATCATGTCCGAGTGAGAGATGTTGTACTTTAGCTGGTACGTCCATGATGGGGTGCGATTGGACACACCGTTTCAACTTGAAACGTTACGATGGAGAGACACTAATGGAGGGGTACGAAGGGAGACGTATATAATCCTCACGAACACAACTGTTGGATGGGTTGTCAGATCATTTGTACCAAAATCTCTCTCCATTTCCATCATCAAATAAGAAGGCATTCCATTTCAATTTTGTAAGAACAGTTTGCATTTACGCCGTGGAAATCGGGTGCTTTCCTCGTGATCACATCCAGACCGACGTGAGATAGTTTTTGTTCGTGTTTCATCGGCAATTCAACGTTTGTTCCGGGGCTGTTTGCTGTTTGCGCATCGAAATCAGGTAAGTTGTCTTCCGCCGACTTGAATTCCAACAAAAACCTTGCACAAGATGTGCTCTTTACTTGGTTATCTTATTTGAGTTGGTAAAAGAGTGGTAAAAGAAATGAAGAAGAAATGGTATGAGGATTCTCAAAAACCATTTCAATATCAGGTAATATGCGACAAATCACCAAGCATTGTAGTTGTTATAGGGTGATTCATCCCTAGACTTGAGAAGGGGAAAATAGATAAAACTTTTAAAGACTTGGTAATCTGCATGGAAACCTATTGACAAACTAAATACTTGGTCAAACATTTTTATCTATAAAGAGAGAGCATGCTACCATGCGAGTCCTCACTCCTCCCTCAAGCAATACTAGCTTGTGCATGGATTAGAGATTGCGATCGAGGCCCTAACTCCTGTCCAATGTCTACAACCACAATGAAGTTTCTGCCTATTAGCTTTCTTATCTTGGCTTTGGCAACTGCCACTTGTTGCGACCTACCCCTCAGGGGAGGGAATAGGTTTAGGTTTAAGGGTATTACCTAAAGGACGGGCCTATGACCCATGATTAGGCACGGGTTTTACCAAGTCCATACCTCATGTGATATTGGGTGTTCAAATTGAAGGTATGAAAATTTTCTAAAGAAAGAGTTGCCACTAATTTATTGGGATCGGTTAGAAACCAAGTGAGACATTGGAGTGTACTTCACTTTCTATGCAATCAGAGAATCAAGGGTTGTAGACTTGATTATACTAATTAATTAATCAGTGCCCTTTTCATATCTAATTTTATTCATTTAAAGAAAAAGATTCATTGGTCAGGCAATCTGGATTGATTTTATTTTATCCATTAATATATAAGGTGATCATGCAAGTGCGCAATCATTAACCAAGAAAAGGATTAAATACATTTTGTGGGATAGGAAAGACTTAACACTAAGGAAACAACAAATGCTAATGCTAACTAGACTAAAGGGAAGCCAAAATCAACATATCAATATTGTGCAATTACGGGCATTTGTCTCTAAGGACAATTGAGTATAATTCTAAATTAAAAACCTTCCGCTTTTCAGGAGAAACTAACCCAAAAGATTAATTTGAGGATTTTTATTCTTTTTAATTTTTTCGAATTTTTAGAGAAATTGAATTTTTGAATTTTCCAAAAAATTCTGGATTTTATAATCATTTTGTTTTTTTTATAATTAATACAAACATTTTCAAACATTTTCCGATTTTTCAAATTTTTTGAATTTTTTTGAATTTTTCTTTTCTAATACTTTTGAATTTTTAAAGAAATTCGATTTTAAAATATTTTCTCAATGTTTTTTTAATTTTTTTAATGTTCTTCAAAATTTTTTGAATTTTCGAAAAGTTTTTATTTTTTTGAAATTTTAAATATTTTTAATATTACATATTATTATATTCAGAAAACGGGTTTGAACTGGGTAAATCTATTCAGGCCTATTGACCAGACCCAATGACCTAGATCCTACCTAATTAAAAACTATTCCTTAAAACCCCTTTTTATATTAATATTTTAATTATTTATTTTATTTTCTTCTGACGTTGTCCTTCCTGTCAATGGGAAGTGTGAACCGCATCCTAATACTATGGTGATACTAAATATTTCACCCTTTTTTCACAAGAAAAGTGAAGGAGAAACAGTACAAGGATGTAAAAGTCATTGAAGACCACTTCCATCTCTGATGTCGTGCCCTATCCAAGTTGGGGGAGAGGAATTCAAACAAATCACCAAGTCCTCATAGTAGTTACAGGGAAGTTCATACTTGGACTCTAGAAGGATTCCACTTCTGAAGAGTTGGTAATGCGTAGTGTAACTCCTTCAACAAACTATATCTCAAAATAGATGCACCCTTAATCAATACATAAGTCATGTCTTATAAAAAAAGTGGAATTAAAACCTTCTTTTCATTAGGCTGCTGAGAAGTGGTAGCTTGGGAGAAGAACAGGATCTTATTTTTTGTCCTCCACCAACCAAGAGGAATGAGAAAAACCTACTAAAAGTATCATATGACAAACAAGAACCGTGTTAAATGATTAGAACATCAGGGATGAGTTTTACCACATATAAATACTAATGGTGCATTCATTCAAAGTAAAACTTCATAATTAAGGAGAAATATATACTTTTTAGGAAATAATTTTTGAAGAAAATGGTTAATTTTCCTTTATTTATTGATATGTGACCGCAAACATTGTATGGTGTTTGATTTCATTCAAAAAATTATTTCAATACATGACTTTATTTCAAGCCAAAAAAAGAAATTCGAATTTTTAAATATTTTTTGTTTTTAATTTTAATTTTTTCTTTTCTTTTCTTTCATCTTCTTTTTCTTTCTCTGTCAGTCGGTCATTGAGTCTCGATGACTGCCATAGGCAAGCTTGAGTAGCCTAGAGCTTGATGACGTCAAGTGACCTTGGCCTCATCGGGATTGGGCAAGCTGCGAGCTTAAGCTCGCCTAGATTGATAGAGCCTCGAGATCGTCGGCCAGCATTATGGCCTGTTGGTTGGCTACAGAACATCGCTGAGGCACGCGAGGAAGAAGGAGATAGGGAAGGAAAATAAAATAAGAAAAGAAAAAGAAAAAAATAAAGAATAGGAAAAAATAAATCAATACAAAATTCGATCTTTTAAAATAATTTTTTTTTAAAATTCAATTTTTTTTTTATAAAAATATTTTTGTAAGAGGAAATATTTGAGTAACCTAGGACTTGAGCCCAAGCATTGAGGACCCGTGCACGGTCTTTATGGACTCGGGCCTAAGGGTTGAGACTAGAGTTTGACCATTGAGGACCCAAGCACGGCTTTTATGGACTTGAGTTTGGGTGCCAAAGCATCATGTATGAGCACTAGGGGTTTGAGCTTACCATTTATAGCTAGGGCATGGGTGCCAAGGGCCTAAGCTCGAGCACCGGGGTCTCGGCCTCGACCTCGACCTCAATGGACTCTCACTTGCCCGCTGAGAGACCTAGTCCTAAATGTCGGGTTCCGAGAACCAACTTTGTGGTTTCTCCCCCAAGCATAGAGTTTTGAATTTAAACGCCAATAACTAGTCATATTTTGGAAAACATTTTCCAGTTCTTTTAAAGAAAAAATTATTTTCCTGAATTTAAGATTTGGTTGAAAAACCTTTTCTATTGACTTGTAAAACACTTTCCATTGACTCATTTTCCTAAGCGAAAAATGAAAAATGAGAAATATGTTTTCTTGGAAAATGTTGTTTACGAAACAAACACCTATCCACTTTTGTGCCGCAAGAGGGTGCATTTCTAGCAAATGTTAAAAACTGTGGTACTTACAACGATTGATTTTTTATACTATTTCTAAAAGCAGCATGAATAATTTCAAGATGAAGAAGCCTAAGGAATGTGTTCTTTTGCAATCTAGATACTTTCCGTCCTT
This sequence comes from Eucalyptus cloeziana, assembly GCA_014182715.1. NCBI lineage: Eukaryota > Viridiplantae > Streptophyta > Magnoliopsida > Myrtales > Myrtaceae > Eucalyptus > Eucalyptus cloeziana. The sequence continues at coordinate 51,053,734 of CM024636.1, read as the reverse complement.
TTATTATTATTTTTTCATGATGACTCGGACTCCCGCACCAGTTGCACTACAAGGGAAAGATGGAGGGCAGAGGGACCCGAACTTGGGATCAATCACCCACAAACCTAAGCCCTTACCACTCCACCAACCCCTCGGAAGCGTTTTCAGTTTTTTTTCAGCTATTAAAACCTTGCACAACATGCGTTCCTTACTTGGTTATCTTCTTTGAGTGGGGAAAAAGAGTCGTAAAAGAAACGAAGAAGAAACGGTACAAGGATTCACAAAGACCATTTCACTATCTGGCCATATCCAACAAATCGCCAAGTCATCGTAGTTGTTATAGGGCGATTCATCTCTTGACTTGAGAAGGGCAAAATAGATAAAACTTTTTAAGACTTGGTAATCTAAATGCAAACCTGCTATCATACTAAATACTGGGTCAAACATTTTTATCTATAAAGAGAGAGCATGTTGCCACACAAGTCCTCACTCTTCCCTCAAGCAATACTAGTCTGTGCAAGGATTAGAGATTGCGATCAAGGCCCTAACTCCTGTCCAGTGTCAACAACCACAATGAAGTTTCTGCCGATTAGCTTTCTCATCTTGGCTTTGGCCACTGCCACTACTTTAGCTTACGACCCGAGTCCCCTTCAGGACATATGCGTGGCCACCAATGACCTGGAATCTAGAGGTTGGTCCTCAATTCTTGCATTAGTCATGTATTTCGTATCTAGCTTATGATGCCGAAACTGAAACACGAATTCTTTTTCTCATGCAGTATTTGTGAATGGAAATTTCTGCAAGGAGGAAGTCACAGCTGATGATTTCTTCTTTACGGGGCTTAGGAATCCTGGAAACACATCGAATCCGCTGGGATCAAAAGTTACACAGGCTTTCGTCCAGCAATTTCCAGGACTCAACACTCTTGGAATATCCATGGCTCGCATTGACTTCGCTCCCGGCGGCCTAAATCCTCCCCACACTCACCCTCGTGGCACTGAGGTTCTGGTCGTGGTGGAGGGTACGCTACTTGTTGGCTTTGTCACGTCTGACCAATTAAACAACACTCTCTTCACAAAAGTCCTGTACAAGGGGGACGTGTTTGTGTTCCCTATTGGTCTCATTCACTTCCAGCTGAATATCGGAAGCACAAACGCGCTATCCTTTTCCGGTTTGAGCAGCCAGAACCCTGGGCTCATTACCATTGCTAATGCTATCTTCGGAGCGAAGGGACCCATTTCTGCTGATGTTCTCACCAAGGCCTTCCAACTTGACAAGAAGGTCGTTGACTATCTCGAGGCGCAGTTTTGGTACGACAACAACTAAATGAATGTATTGTTAGTTTCACAAAATAATTGAATTATGCGACTTACTTGCTTAATCTTGTTTCCATAAGTGGTTGCTCTAGACACATAACTAGACTACTTACCACATGTATGATTAATTCTGAATAAAAGATTGTCTCTCTAGTGGTTGCTCTAGACACATAACTAGACTATATACCATGTGTATTATTGATTTTGAATAAAATATTGTTCTCTCTCTGTCTCACGACATGATTAGGATAACCGGATTCATTCCTCAACTAAATGTCTATAAATGGGAAGAGCAATAACATTAAACTACGTAAAATTTGAAACTTGAGGATATATCACCTTAAGTTAAATATTGATTCCCATATCAACGGAATTTGTACTCTAGAAAAAGGGTATCATGAAAATAATGTCCAACCCTATTAAATAGTCTTAATTGAAATAATCTTGTGATTGGTTTAAGAGACGGTTATGAGATATCATCAGGGCTATCGTTTTTACATCTGGCCCTCGGGTGGCAAATAAGAAAGAAGAGCAGCTTTATTTCTATCATCATCCTAGGAGGAGCAGTTGCACTACAAATATTTCAATTTCCTTAGGGTATTGAATTCAAGTTTGATAAGTTACAGTCGGTGGCCTTTCTCATTTTATAACCCACGTACCAAATTCTATAGATAACTTTTCTTTTTCATTAATATAGCCAAAAAGAAACTCTTTCCTGCGGTCATTTTCCATCTACAGTCGAAATGTTGGGTTGAAACCTCGTAAGCTCAGTTGGATAAATTTTTCCAGGGATGTCGTGGCTTACAATGTCATTTATAAATGTGTTTGCACGGACGAAGTCAAAACATTGAATAACATATGGATGGCATTGATCTCTGTCGCGACCAATTTTTCGGGGGGGTTTGGCTAATGGATTGTTAAGCCTAGACTTAACTCGGGCTCTCCCAAGCCCATACCAATTCGCAACTTAGGTTCAAATTTTTAACGTGCAATTGATTTTTAACTAGGAGTCGCCACTAATCTATTTTTGGTGGGTCGATTAGAAACCCAAGTAAAGCAACGGGAGGTTTACTTTACTCCTACGAACCAAAGACTATGGATACGGAGACTTGGTTATACTAGATTTCTCTAATGCCCTTTCGGTACCATTCTTTATTTTAAAAAAAAAAATGTTTGACAAGCAGCTTGGATTGATTTTAAATCTATTTCCCTAACATATGAGGCAATCATGCGGGTGCGCAATCCATCAATTTAACACCCAAGAAAGCAATGAAGAAATTGTAAACTTACCTCGAAGCAGCGAAAGCATCTGCGTTGTTAGATCAAAATTCACATCATCAACCCTAGATATGATTTCTAATTAACACACAATTTCTTTTTTTGTTTTCATTTTATTTAATGGGAACTTAATCTATATGCGATGCATGCTAGTAATCTAATATGACATGGCAACATGACCTAAATTACATGACATGGCAATATGATCTAAATTATATGACATGAATAGAGTAAATCCTAAAGAAATGCAATAATTAAATGCAATCTAAATGACCTAATTTTATTGACAGGCAATCTTTAATTAAATGGGCCTAAAAAAAAAAAGAACTAAATGTCGTGCATTTCAATTAATCTAACCCTAAATGACATGTTCACGACATTTTTTATTTCCTAAAAAAAAATGCAATTTACCCTAAAAAAGGAAATAATTTATCCTAAGACATCTTTTGGATTTTTTATGAAATTTGAAATTATAAAAAATGTGAGAATTATTTAGCTAGGTTAAGATCCTATTCAATTTATATTAGGAATTAGGTTAAACTGAATCCTAATTTAAACTAAAATCTTATCTTAACCCAAATAATCCTAGAATGCAATCTATTAAAAAAAATCTATCTAAACTTAAAATTAACTAGGAAGTAAAATTTAACATGCAATTTTACCCTAATATGCAATCACGTGCAAAATATGCCTCCTAATTCTACATGACATATGCATAATGATTTTTTTTGTTTTTTTATTAATTTCGAAATTAAAATTTAACATGCAATTCAAATAAAAGAAAACTAACATCCTAAATGAATGCACTTTTTCTTTTTCTTTTTCATGATTCAAAGTAAAATCCCTATTCTAAACATGCAAGATAATAATAATAAAAAAAAAACCTAATCCTAATTCAAATTCTTTTGGATTTTTTTCCTCTTATGAACATAAAACTGACTCAAATATCACGACATCAAATCAAACAAGATAAGATTGATATCTGAAAATTGGCGAACCATATCTCGCGCATGAGATCGGGTTGTCCAATTTAAAAATTAAATCGCGAATCGAATCTCGGGAATGAGATCGGATTGTCGATTTTTGCAAGGGATTGCGAGTCGGATTTTGGTCGCGAAAATCGGACTGACAACCCCTAATTTGAGGGGCACTTTCATGTCGGAATATCAATCATATATTTAGGAACAACTTCACTAAAAAAAGAAGCTATAGAAGAAAATAAAAACAAACAAAAATAAATAAAATAAAAGACTACCTAAATTTGAATTTTCCAAAAATCCAAACGGTGAGGTATGGATCACAATGGAAATTCGGGGCAGCACGGCTAAGGACAATGGCTGTGGTGGTGGGTCACCGTGAGTCGGTGGTCGCGGTCGAGTTCGTCATGAACGCTTGCGGTGGATGGCAGCGAGCCGTCGTTGGCGCCGAGAGGACACTCGGGCGCCCTGCAAAACAGAAAAAATCCAGCGTCGTGGAGGGGCTCTCGATAGTGCTTGGCTTCGTGTTGTCTGTTCTTCCTCTGGAGGATATGAACAAAATCCATAAAGAAACAAATCCACCGCTTGGACTTTATTGTCTATCCATCAACCGCTCATCAGGCTAGCAGGAGGGAAATATTGGCACGGATGAAGTTGCAATAGAATAGTACAAAAACTGAAGATGTCTCCTCGTCTTCAAGGCGTCCGGGGTAGCAAAATCAAGACCACTATCAAGAAGGCACCCCCAGAATCTGTCCTCCCACTATCAAGGTTCCACCTCTCGTGATTTTTCTTCTCCGTTACTCTTCTTCTCGGATTGTACCCTCTTGTCTATAGGTTGGCCCCAATATCTCACGTCCTCTCCGCCTCACGTAGCAAGCGTGCTTCCCCCTCTCGCAGACCGATCGTACCCCTAAAAAAACGAACCAAAAGAATTTTTTCTTTTCTCTTGGCGTTTTTGACCTCCAATTCCAGGGAAAAGCCCCCTTCGACGTTAATAAAAAAACCAATGTGGCCGTGTGTTTCTATTGTGTGGCCCTCTGTATCAATATGTGTGTCCCCTTTGTCTGTGCACGAATAACACATTTTATAATGGAATAACTTTAGATCTTTATGGCATATTTTGTTTCCAATTTCGCTTGCGCATAATACCTCTAGATATATTATTAAAATATATGCACATCGAGCAATATTCTTTTTTTTGGATTTTCCAAATATTTCATCCGAAAATTTACTTTCCGCCCAAAATATGTCACCCCAGTGTATATTAGCTAAATATGTGAAAAATCCTATCGGAATATGCTCGCCATCGGTCCAATGCTAAATGCAAAAAAAAATGCAAATTAAAAATAAATGCGCTTAAAATTATATGCTATGCAATTAACTCCTTTTTTTTTTTGAATAAAATTAACCCCTAATTTTTTAATGCAATAACATGACTAAACGGGCCGCCAAAATTTAGGTGTCAACAATCTCTTTCGTGAAGTAATCAATATCACAATCTCAAGTACACCATCGATGAACATAACGGGGAAATTTGGGGACATGAGTGCGTTACTTCCTGCGCCCCTGTTTTGACAATTTCCAAAAGAACTGGAAAGCTAAGTTGCTTCTCAACCTTAGCAAGGAATGATCTAAGACTACATGGCAATTGGACCGAAAACAAAATTATACATATCATAAAGATGGACATGAGTCTGATCGAAATCATTGGGTAATTCCTGCTAATTATGCAGCAGAAAATGTCTAGATCACACATCAAGACGAACCAGCAGATAAAACAGAACATAGTGGCATAATTATCTGAGTTTGGTGTAGGGACTCGGGTTCGGTTCTCATGATGAGTCCATGTTATAATTCTCAACTTTTCCCTCAACGGGTGTTTTTCCTTCTCGCTCCGGTTGCATGGAAGCTTAGAGGAGGGAAACTTGCAGATCGACCCACTGTAATTTTACAAGACAAGTCGATCAGTTCTCCAAGCCTGATGACCTAAATCCGAAGATGCAAGACCCCGGCAAGCAAATTGATCATGTCTCTATATCAAGCCAAAAGTTTACCCATTGGACAGGAGACATTCTTCAATACTCCAAATTAGTAATAACCGGCATCTCTGTCCTTCAGTGAATAATTGGGGCGGCGAGGGCAACTGGATAGCCTTAAAATGATCATTGGAATGCTGTTGTCAACTGTCCACACTCAGCATTGTCATCAAAACGAATGCTTCGTGCTGCTCTGTCGATGACTTGTTTCATAGTTCGAATTCTGCGTATATGTGAAAACTGTTTTTGAAGCAATTCAGTGGGAACTCTTACGATTCATTTACTCTGTTCGGAATACGAAAGAAACGGAATGTGTTTTCTACAGTGGCCTTTCATTGACAGTAGAAGATTGAATTGCCTGGTTGAAGGACAAACTAAACCTGCTCTGAATGTCAGGTGAATTTGTTTTCCTCGAGGATGATCCATCACATGGTATCGCAAACCATGGGGTGGGGAATGAACCCGTACTCGAACCTGCGGTAAGGTGCATGTGTGTTTTTAGGACACGATCTAAAATAAGAAAAGCAACAGCTCGGGCAATCAAGCGGGCATCCTAGTTCTACGCACAGCCAGAAGAAATCATCGCCTTGATTATTAAGCACGGCGCTCCTCTCTAACCCAAGGACTGACGGATGAGCACAATCTGGCGGACACAAAACAGAGTCGCAATCCACCTGGGAAGTGGACACTCGGCGCATAGAGAACGAGAATGAAGGATGAACCTTAATCTGACGGCGGCGAGTGGCTGGGATACGAGCGGCGAGTGCTCAGAGGGGGACAAATTGATGAGAAGCGAGTAGATAGAATAGAAGAGAGCCACTCGTTCGTGCTTTCCTTAGGTAAACAATTTTTCCGAACAAAAAACAAAAGCTAAAAATTATTTAAAAAGAAGTGTTAATCCCATGAAAAATCTCAAATTAGTAGATATGTGATAAATTTAACTCAAATTAATTTATTGACTACCCTATATGCAAATGGATATACATATGACAATTGATAAATTTACCATAAATTAAATTAATAACCCAATAAATTATAAACCGGTATACCTATGACAAAGGGATGATAAAACTCCAAATTGGTACACCCGTCAACTGTCACTTGTCATTTAACTCAGGAATTTCACGAAAAATTTAAAGGAAAACTAATAAAGATAAATTTGAGATTTTTGGTAGTATTAACCAAGTTCATTTAGTCATAGCGAAGCAAACGGATAAAGCTTTTCCTCGAGAAATTGACCCTACCCGATAGTACATCTCGGCCCTGGAATTTTTAGAATTTAAGGCCGAAAAGATGGGCCCAAACAGAAGCAAACATCGTTGGCCCGACATTAAAGAAGGGGTATGTTCCTACCTAGACCAGGTCAAAATTACTTAGCCCAATAGCTCAAGCCGTGCTTTCGGACTTGATTCTTTGTTGCATTTCGAATATATCTTTTTTATATTTCTAGTAATATGTCATTAATCTTTTTGATTGTATATGAAAAAAGTGAAATTTCGATAAGTGGGTTTACTTTTTTTAATGCTATTGAAACAAAAAATAAAAATTTGAGCCTCCATTGAACAAAATTCTTTACTTAATTGAACTAATGGATTGAACAAATTATTTGAGCAAAAAAAGGAATAGTCATAAAAATATCCAAATGGAAATTGACTTGAAACCACAAATTGCATTGAGTATTAGACTTTGAACTTAAATAGACATAATTTTCTTAATCAAGAACATGCGCATCGAAATCTTCAATTAAACTTAACTAATAAATAAAATAAAATATGGAGAAAAATAGTTATCATGAAAGTAAATAATCCAAATTGAAATCAATTCGAAATCACAAATTAACATTAAGCTTTGGCACTCAAATAAAGAGTTTTTCACACTTGAAGAAAATAAATATTGAATTATTTCATTAAACGTATTGTTAATTGAATTAATGAGATGAAAAAGCATATGATTAGGAAAATCATCGTGAATTCATTGTTTATGTCAACTAATGAAATGATATACCATATGATCGGTGGGAAAACATGAGCTTTTTAAAACTTTGAAAAACAAAGGCAAAGCACTACTACAGTAAACAATAATACGATGTACAGTTGATGAGTAGAACAATACTAGAAAAAATTCATAAAATGCTCTCTAGTAATAGAACATTTAGTGAAAAATTGGATAGGAAATTAGAGGTTAAACTTTAACTCCTATGCAAAAATAATTTTATTATGACATATGTTTTTATGAGCATTTGCACTAATAGTAACATAATTTATTAAAATTTGTTAAAATAAAATATTTTATAGTTTTAAAAAAAATTAAATTAAATTATTATTAAAAAAGTGGGGGCAAGTCAGGTCAAAACTAGGTCGACCCGATCTCCCTTCCCCTTTTCTGCTGGCTAGGCCTCGGCAAGCCCCATTCCTTTCCCCTTTGACCCAATCCACACATTGGTCTTCCTCTCCCTCGCATCTCTGCAAATAAAATACAGAAGCAAAACGAAGGCGGGGGCAGGGCAAGGGTCACATCCAAGCCGCGATCGACAACACACTATTGTGCTTCTTTTCCTACACCAAAGCCATGATAGGTCTTGACTCATTTTTTTTTTCAATTGTTTTCTTTTGGGGCATGCGAGGAGACCGGTCATCATCCGATTTGTAGAGCTTGCCCTCCATTCGCCGCCCCCAAGTCAGTTAGGGCCACTGCCGTGAATGACTCTTTTTGTCTCTTTAGCTCGAGTCCCTTGTTTAATTTTGTTGTGGGTGTCGCCGGACTGGCGCTCGGGGCCGTCCAGCTTGCACAAGCTCTAGCCCACGTTGCCCTTGCATTTTGTTATGGTATTCTCGAATGTCGTGCGTTAAGGCCACTGGCATAGATTTGAGTCCCGGTTTGGGTCAGTAACCCCTCGTCCCAGTAGTGCACTCCAATTATTTGCATAAATGCTTGACTGAGATTTGTTTTTATTCTATCATTTTTGGCTGGAGTAGAGCCGTCTGCACTCAGCCTCGCCTTATGTAGGTGTCCCTGTGGCGTTGGCACTCCCAAGTGTTGGCTGTTTGGTTGATTCGACGTGCCCATGCCGTCCCCTCCTCCATTGGGGGCTTTCTCGGTCGGCGATGCTAGGGCCAACCGTGGACGACCGCTAAGGCTAAGGCATCTAAGTCGCCTGGCCATGAGGTGGCCGATCCATAGCTGCCAATTTGGTGGTCTGTGAAAGCCCCTGACGGTTGTAGCTCGGGTATCCGACGAGAGCATGCTGTGGTGTTGTTGGTTAGATTAGGGTGGATTGCCTAGCTTGAGCTGCTTGGGCATGCCCTCGGCTGCACAAAGACAAGCGAGACGAGGCAACGGTCAGTCTCGTTGTCGCCATCACAGCAGCGAAGCCACTAGTGAGGGAGAGACCGTAGATTGAGTGGGCTAGGGCGGGTTTGTCTTGAGCCGACTCATATATCTGACTGGCTTAGTTCCTTTGGTTTTCGGCTAGGCTTGGTTTTTTTTTTTTTTTTTTACCCTTTTTTTAAAGGTTTGGGCTTGAGCTTTACAACCATTTGACTTAAGAAGGGGAAAAAAGATTCCACTTCTGAAAAGTTGGTAATCTGCCGAGCAACTCCTTCAATAAACAATATCTCAAAGTACCTGCACCCTTAATCATTACGTAAGTCATATCTTATAAAGAAAGTGGAATTAAAACCTTCTTTTCATTAGGCTAATGAGAAGTGGCAGCTTGGGAGAAGAATGTGATCTTATTTTCTACCATCCACGAACCATGCTCAGGAAAGAGAAAAACTTACAAAAAGTATCATGGGCCCGTTTGGTTCGGCTTTGAGGAAATGCTCTCGGGAGAATGCAAATACCTTTGAGGTAAAGGGGTTTTCCGAAATGCTAGACTGTTTGGTAAACTATAACTGAAAAGCGCTTTAGGGAAATGCAAGACTGTTTGGTAAACATATATTTGAAAAGCCATTTAGTGTGACCAAATTAAGTTTTTTAGTTTTAGTAATTTTAAAATTGCAAAAAAGAAACAATGACTATATAACCTTTTATATTTTCATCTTGAGAGTAATGTAAAATATATACATATATTCGTAAATTTATTTAAAAATTATATTAAAAGAATTTGATTATAGATTATATGCAAAGCTCAACTTTTGGCCTAGGGTTCTTTTAGGTTTGTTTTCAACTTTGAATAATTTTTTTTTAATTATTGTAGTATTAATCATCTTCGTTAATTAATGATCATTCTAGTGTATTGATAAAAAGTTGGGCTATTGATTGTCAAAAGATAAAAATGACAAAGAAAAAAAAGGTGAACCCAACATTTGCAAAGGGTTTTTAAAAAAAATATTATGGAACTCCGTCGCCGATCAACGGCAGTTGGGGTGTGGGGAAGATGATTAGTTTAAAAAAAAAAGAAGTCAACGGATGAATGATAGAGGTGGACTTGCATTTCCGAAATGCGGAAAGCCCAAAGCAGGTCCCCACCTGCTTTGGGCTTTCGGCATTTAAAATGCCAGCATTTGGCCAAAAACACTTTCAAATGCTAAACCAAACACCTAAATTTTTTCCCAAGGGCCTTTCGAGGTTGAAAGCCCCTTGGGAATACTGAACCAAATGGGGCCCATATGACAAACAAGAAAAATGATCAAAACATCTAGGATAAGCTTATAATATATAAATACTAATGGTGCATTGTTTGAATGAAAATTTCATCACAAAAGAAAATACTTTTTGGGAATTCATTTTCCAAGAAAATGGTTAGTTTTCCTTTATTTATTGATGTGTCGCCGAAAAAGTTTTCTGGTGTTTGGATCTTATTTGGAAAATGATTTCAATTTCACTACTTTTTCTCAAGCCCAAAAAAGAATTCGAATTTTAAATTTTTTTTTTTTAGTTTTTACCTTTTCTTTTATTTTCTTTCCTTTTCATTTTCCTTCTCCGTCCGTGGATCACTAAGTCTCATCGATGATTGGTGATAGCAACCTAAGTACCACTGATATTGACAAGTGACACGCAACATAACACGATACGTTAACACATCATTTCTAAAAAAATAGAGAATTACAATACATTATGAGAAATTATATACTGATTGTATATTTTTATATATACATAATAAATTATCATTTTATGATTATTTCAATCAACTTAATTTAATTCAAGTACATAAATAAATAAATAAATAAATAAATAATAAAAGAGCTTAGAATGAATTTATACTAAAAATGTTAATCGCCATTTATTAATATCATTAATTGTTTCAATTTTGAGTAGCATCGGTGAGAAGAGCGATGCTTGTTGAGAGGAGGAGGGAATTGTGTGTCATGGAAAGTGCAAGTTAGAAGTGGAGAAGACTAGGTTTTTTGTTTTTTCCTCCCTTTATTATTATTATTATTATTATTATTATTATTATTATTATTATTATTATTATTATTATTACATATTTAAATTTTAACTTTCCATTTATTGATAATTTTTAAAATTGACTCGGTGCATGTTGAAATTCCATGTTAGAATTCGGACTTGTGTGTTAAGAAAGTTGACCACTTGTCGGATTTTCTGACAACTATTGATCTCATGTCAAATAGTATCGAAAAGTGTGGGATACGTCTAGAAGTGGCCATTACGATACGAAGGCTCCCGGAAAGTGTCTGTACCTTCTAGACGACCATAGGCGAGCTCAAACTCATTAGGATTGGGTGAGCCTTGAACTCATTGGCCTCAAGCATTCCTAGCCTCATCGGGGTCGAGTAAGCGATAAGCTCAAGCTTGTGAGGATTGACTAAGTCTTGAGCTCACCGGCCCATGTCATGGCCGATTGCTGGATGGCTGGCGTGGTTGGTGGAGGAAGGAGATAGGAAAAAGAAAACAGAGAAAAGAAAAAAAGGAAAGAAGAAAGAAGAAAATAAAAAGAATAAATCAATTTAAAAACTTGGCTTCTAAAAAATAATTAAAAAACCAATTTTAAAAAATATATATTTATAAGAATAAATGTTTCATTAACCAAAGACTTGAGCTTGAGCATTGAGGGCTAGTGCGCGGTCTTTGTAAGCCTAGGCCTAAGGGTTGGGACTAGAGTTTTAGCATCGGGGACCCAAATATGGACTCAAGTTCAGGTGCCAAAGCATTAGGTACGAGCACCAAAGGTTCAAGGCAAACCTTTATAGACCCGGCCATGGGTGCTAGGGGCCAAAGCCGAAGCACCAGGGGTCCCAGCCTGGCCTCAATGGACCCAGGTCTAGCCACCAAGAGACCTGGTTCTAAACATCAGGTACCAGGAACCAACTTTGGGGTTACCATGTCCCAGCACAAAGTTTCGGGTTGAAGCACCGATAACTAGTCATATTTCGAAACATTTTCTTGTTCTTTTAAAGAAGAAACCATTTTCAACAAATGAGTTTTGGTAGGAAAACTTTTTCCATTAACTCATTTTCCTAAATGAACCAAATGCCAGCAGCAAATGTTAAAAACTTTGGTATTCACTACCGAACACGACTTATTTTTTATACTATTTCTAAAAGTAACATGAATATTTTCAAGATGAAGAAGCCTAAGGAATGTGTTCTTCTGTAATCTAGATAATTTTAGTATTTTTCAGCTATTAAAACCTTGCACAAGATGTGCTCTTTACTTGGTTATCTTCTTTGAGTTGGTAAAAGAGTGGTAAAAGAAACGAAGAAGAAATGGTATGAGGATTCTCAAAAACCATTTCAATATCAGGTAATATGCGACAAATTGCCAAGCATTTGTAGTTGTTATAGGGTGATTCATCCCTAGACTTGAGAAGGGGAAAATAGATAAAACTTTTAAAGACTTGGTAATCTGCATGGAAACCTACTGACAAACTAAATACTTGGTCAAACATTTTAATCTATAAAGAGAGAGCATGCTGCCAGGCAAGTCCTCACTCCTCCCTCAAGCAATACTAGTTTGTGCATGGATTAGAGATTGCGATCAAGGCCCTAACTCCCGTCCAATGTCTACAACCACAATGAAGTTTATGCTTATTAGCTTTCTCATCTTGGCTTTGGCAACTGCCACTTGTCGCGACCTACCCCTCGGGGGAGGGAATAGGTTTAGGTTTAAGGGTATTACTTAAAGAACGGGTCTATGGTCCATGATTAGGCACGGGCTCTCCCAAGTCCATACCTCGTGCGATATTGGGTGTTCAAATTGAAGGTATGAAAATTTTCTAAAGAAAGAGTCGCCACTAATTTATTGGGATCGGTTAGAAACCAAGTGAGACATTGTAGTGTAATTCACTTTCTACACAATCAGAGAATCAAGGGTTGGAGACTTGATTACACTAATTAATTAATCGGTGTCCTTTCGGTATCTAATTTTATTCATTTAAAAAAAAGATTCCTTTGTGAGCCAATCTGGATTGATTTTATTTTATTCATTAATATCTAAGGTGATCATGCAGGTGCACAAACATTAACCAAGGAAAGCATTAAATACATTTTGTGGGATAACAAAGACTTAATATTAAGGAAACAACAAATGCTAATGCTAACTAGACTAAAGGAAGCCAAAATCAACATATCAATATGGTGCAATTAAGGACATTTGTCTCTAAGGACAATTGAAACCCTAAGGTAAAGTACTAAGGGCTTGGTTAACCTTGAGTATAATTCTAAATTGAAAATCTTCCACATTTCAGAGAGAAAATAACCCAAAGATTAATTTTAATCTTTTTGAGAATTTTTATTCTTTTTAAATTTTTCAAATTTTTGGAGAAATTGAATTTTTGAATTTTCCAAAAAAATTCTGGATTTTATAATCATTTTGATTTTTTTGATTTTTCTAATTAATACTGAAATTTTCAAATATTTTCCTAATTTTGGAATTTTTTGAAAATTTTTGAATTTTTCTTTTTTAATATTTTTGAATTTTTTTAAAGAAATTAGATTTTTTAAAATATTTTCTCAATGTTTTTGAATTTTTTTAATGTTCTCCAAAAGTTTTTGAATTTTGAAATATTTTAAATATTACATATTATTATTCGGAAAACAAGTTTGGATTGGGTAAATCTAATCAGGCCCGTTGACCATATCTAATGACCCAGGTCACATATCAATAAATAAAGGAAAATTAACCATTTTCTTGAAAAATTATTTCCTAAAAAGTATGTATTTTTCCTTAATTATGAAGTTTTACTTTGAACGAACGCACCATTAGTATTTATATGTGGTAAAACTCATCCCTGATGTTCTGATCATCTAACACAGTTCTTATTTGTCATACGATACTTTTAGTAGGTTTTTCTCATTCCTCTTGGTTCGTGGATGACAAAAAATAAGATCTTGTTCTTCTCCCAAGCTGCCACTTCTCAAGAGCCTAATGAAAAGAAGGTTTTAATTCCACTTTCTTTATAAGACATGACTTATGTAATGATTAAGGGTGCATCTATTTTGAGATATAGTTTAATGAAGGAGTTACACTACGCATTACCAACTCTTCAGAAGTGGAATCCTTCTAGAGTTCAAGTATGAACTTCCCAGTAACTACTACGAGGACTTGGTGATTTGTTTGAATTCCTCTCCTCCAACTTGAATAGGGCACGACATCGGAGATGGAAGTGGTCTTCAATGACTTTTACATCCTTGTATTGTTTCTCCTTCACTTATCTTGTGTAAAAAGGGTGAAATATCTAGTATCACCATAGTATTAGGATGCGGTTCACACTTCCCATTGACAGGAAGGATAAAAGCGGAAGAAGAAAATAAAAGAATTAAAATATTAATATAAAATGGGGTTTTAAGGAATAGTTTTTAATTAGGTGGTGTTTGATCTCATTCAAAAAATTATTTCAATACATGACTTTATTTCAAGCCAAAAAAGAAATTCGAATTTTAAAATATTTTTCTTTTTTCTTTTCTTTTCTTTCATCTTCTTTTTCCTTCTCTATCCACCGGTCATTGAGTCTCGGTGACTGCCATAAGCAAGCTTGAGTAGCCTAGAGCTCGATGACCTCAGGCGACCTTGGCCTCATTGATATTGGGCAAGCTACGAGCTCAAGCTTGCCTAGATTAACTAAGCCTCGAGGTTGTCGGCCTGCATTATGGCCTGTCGGTTGGCTACTGACCATCGGGAGGCACATGGCTGGCAAAGGAAGAAGGAGATAGGAAAGGAAAAGAAAAGAAAAGAGAAAAGAAGAAAAGAAAAAGAAAAACAGAAAAAAAGGAAAAAGAATAGGAAAAAATAAATCAATACAAAATTTGATTTTTAAAATAAAAATATTTAAAAATTCAATTTTAAAAATACTTTTATAAGAGGAAATATTTGATTAACCTACGACTCAAGCCCAAGCATTGAGGACCCATGAAAGGTCTTTATGGACTTGGGCCTAAGGGTTGAGACTAGAGTTTGACCATTGAGGACCCGAGCATGGCTTTTATGGACTCGACTTTGGGTGCCGAAAGATCAGGTATGAGCACTAGGGGTTCGAGCTTGGCCTTTATAGCTAGGGCATGGGTGCCAGGGGCCTAAGCTTGAGCACCGGGGTCTTGGCCTTGACCTCAATGGACTTGTGCTTGGCCGCGAAGAGACCTAGTCCTGAATGTTGGGTTCCGAGAACCAACTTTGTGGTTTCGCGCGCGAGAATAGAGTTTTGACTTCGAGCGCCGATAACTAGTCATATTTTGGAAAAGATTTTCCGGTTCTTTTAAAGAAAAAAATATTTTCCTGAATTTAAGATTTGGTAGAAAACCTTTTCCATTGACTAGTAAAATATTTCTCATTGACTCATTTTTAAGCGAAAAAAATGCTGAAAAATGAGAAATATGTTTTCCTGGAAAATGTTGTTTGCACAACAAATGCCTTATCAACTTTTGTGCCGCAAGAGAGTGCATTTCTAGCAAATGTTAAAAATGTGGTACTCACTACTGAAAACGATTGATTTTTTATACCATTTCTAAAAGCCGCATGAATATTTTCAAGATGGAGAAGCCTAAGGAATGTTTCTTTTGCAATCTAGATACTTTCAGTCCTTTTTTTTTCCTTTTTAATGATGACTCGGTCTCCTGCACCAGTTGCACTACAAGGGTTCAACCGTTAGGCACCAACTGGAGGAGAAATAGCCCGGCCCCATTGACTAGCCTCCATGTAAGTCAAGGATATTATAAGATGGAGGGCAGAGGGAGTCAAACTTGGGATCAATCACCCACAAACCTACGCCCTTACCACTCCACCAACCCCTTGGAAGCATTTTTAGTCTTTTTTCAGCTATTAAAACCTTGCGCAAGATGTGCTCTTTACTTGGTTATCTTCTTGGAGTGGGGAAAAAAGAGTCGTAAGAGAAACGAAGAAGAAGCAGTAAAAGGATTCACAAAGATCATTTCAATATCAGGCAATATCTAACAAATCGCCGAGTCATCGTAGTTGTTATAGGGCGATTCATCTCTTGACTTGAGAAGGGCAAAATCGATAAAACTTTTTAAGACTTGGTAGTCTAAATGGAAACCTGCTGACATACTAAATACTGGGTCAAACATTTTTATCTATAAAGAGAGAGCATGTTGCCACGCAAGTCCTCACTCTTCCCTCGAGCAATACTAGTCTGTGCAAGGATTAGAGTTTGCGATCAAGGCCCTCACTCCTGTCCAGTGTCTACAACCACCATGAAGTTTCTGCCGATTAGCTTTCTCATCTTGGCTTTGGCCACTGCCACTGCTTTAGCTTACGACCCGAGTCCTCTTCAGGACATATGCGTGGCAACCAATGACCTGGAATCTAGAGGTTGGTCCTCAATTCTTGCATTAGTCATGTATTTCGTATCTAGCTTATGATGTCGAAACTGAAACACGAATTCTTTTTCTCATGCAGTATTTGTGAATGGAAATTTCTGCAAGGAGGAAGTCACAGCTGATGATTTCGTCTTTACGGGGCTTAGGAATCCTGGAAACACGTCGAATCCGCTCGGATCAAAAGTCACACAGGCTTTCGTCCAGCAATTTCCAGGACTCAACACTCTTGGAATATCCATGGCTCGCATTGACTTTGCTCCCGGCGGCCTAAATCCTCCCCACACTCACCCTCGTGGCACTGAGGTTCTGGTCGTGGTGGAGGGTACGCTACTTGTTGGCTTCGTCACGTCCGACCAATTAAACAACACTCTCTTCACAAAAGTCCTGTACAAGGGGGACGTGTTTGTGTTCCCTATTGGTCTCATTCACTTCCAGTTGAATATCGGAAACACATACGCGCTATCCTTTTCCGGTTTGAGCAGCCAGAACCCTGGGCTCATTACCATTGCTAATGCTGTCTTCGGATCGAAGGGACCCATTTCTGCTGATGTTCTCACCAAGGCCTTCCAACTGGACAAGAAGGTCGTTGACTATCTCGAGGCGCAGTTTTGGTACGACAACAACTAAATGAATCTATCGTTAGTTACACAAAATAATTGAATTATGCGACTTACTTGCTTAATCTTGTTTCCAGAAGTGGTTGCTCTAGACACATAACTAGACTACTTACCACATGTATGATTAATTCTGAATAAAAGATTCTTATCTCTCTAGACACATAATTAGACTATATACCATGTGTATGATTGATTTTGAATAAAAGATTGTTCTCTCTCTCTCTCTCTCTCTCTCTCTCTCTCTCTCTCTCTCTCTCTCTCTCACGACATGATCAGGATAACCGGATTCATTCCTCAACTAAATGTCTATAAATGGGAAGAGCAATAGCGTTAAACTACGTAAAATTTGAAATTTGAGACAATATCACCTTAGATTAAGTATCGGTTCCCATAGCAATGGAATTTGTACTCTGGAAAAAGGGTATCATGAAAAGAAAGTCCAACCCTCTTAAATAATCTTAATTGAAATAATCTTGTGATTGGTTTAAGAGACTGTTATGAGATATCATCAGGGCTATCGTTTTTACATCCGGCCCTCAAGTGGCCAATAAGAAAGAAGAGCAGCTTTATTTCCATCATTATCCTAGTAGGAGAAGTTGCACTACAAATATTTCAATTTCCTTAGGGTATTGAATTCAAGTTTGATAAGTTACGGTCGGTGGCCTTTCTCATTTTATAACCCACGTACCAAATTCTACAGATAACTTTTCTTTTTCATTAATATTGCCAAAAAGAAAATCTTTCCCGTGGTCATTTTCCATCTACAGTCGAAATGTTGGGTTGAAACCTCGTAAGCTCAGTTGGATAAATTTTTCCAGGGATGTCGTGGCTTACAATGTCATTTATAAATGTGTATGCATGGACAAAGTCAAAACATTGAATAACATATGGATGGCATTGATCTCTTTCGTGAAGTAATCAATTTCACAATCTCAAGTAGACCATCGATGAACATAACGGGGAAATGTGGGGACATGAGTGCGTTACTTCTTGCGCCCCTGTTTTGACAATTTCCAAAAGAACTGGAAAGCTAAGTTGCTTCTCAACCTTAGCATGGAATGATCTAAGACTACATGGCAATTGGACCGAAAACAAACTTATACATATCATAGAGATGGACATGAGTCTGGTCGAAATCATTGGGTAATTCCTGCTAATTATGCAGTAGAAAATGTCTAGATCACACGTCAAGACGAACCAGCAGATAAAACAGAACATAGTGGCATAATTATCTGAGTTTGGTGTAGGGACTCGGGTTCGGTTCTCATGATGAGTCCATGTTATAATTCTCAACTTTTCCCTCAACGGGTGTTTTTCCTTCTCGCTCCGGTTGCATGGAAGCTTAGAGAAGGGAAACTTGCGGATCGACCCACTGTAATTGTACCAGACAAGTCGATCAGTTCTCCAAGCCTGATGACCTAAATCCGAAGATGCAAGACCGCGGCAAGCAAATTGACCATGTCTCTTCATCAAGCCAAAAGTTTACCCATTGGACAGGAGACATTCTTCAATACTCCAAATTAGTAATAACCGGCATCTCTGTCCTTCAGTGAAAATAATTGCGGCGGTGTGGGCAACTGGATCAGCCTCAGAATGATCATTGAAATGCTGTTGTCAACTGTCCACACTCAGCATTGTCATCTAAATGAATGCTTCGTGCTGCCCTGTGGATGACTTGTTTCATAGTTCGAATTCTGCGTGTATGTGAAAACTGTTTCAGAAGCAATTCAGTGGGAACTCTTACGATTCATGTACTCTGTTCGGAATACGAAAGAAACGGAATGGGTTTTCTACAGTGGGCTTTCATTGACAGTAGAAAATTGAAATGCCTTGTTGAAGGACAAACTAAACCTGCTCTCAATGTCAGGTGAATTTGTTTTCCTCGAGGATGATCCATCACATGGTATTTCTCAAACCATGGGGTGCGGAATGAACCCGCACTCGAACCTGCTTTAAGGTGCATGCGTGTTTTTAGGACATGATCTAAACCTTGAATGAGATAAGCTCAGCATCGCCCTATCTTGATGCTGTCAACATTACAGCTTCAATTAGAATATATAAGAGGACACGGAAGCTATACTTGTTTCCCCTTTTCTTGACAAGCAAAGTGAAGATGAGAACGGACAGAATAGATGTATAAGGGGGCGTATTGGTGAAGGCCCACTAGAACTCCTGGGATGCTTTACTTACATTACTTTGGTTCAGCATTCTGTGCACTTACTTTGACAAACTTCACAAACCATTGAAGTCAGTTACTGCTTGATCTTAGTTTCGGAATATGGTACCGGTTTTATATCATAGCGACCAGCCCGTAAAAGAAATAATGGCACCCTGAATCGTCTAAGTAAGACATGACTTATAAGATCTGGAAGTCATTGGAATATCATTAAATGCTCGTAATCAAATTCGAACTATGACGTTCCTTTCATTAAACTGCACAGAATTGGCAGCTTGGGGGATGAACAGTCTCTTATTACCTACCATCCGCGAACTATGTTCGGGAAAACAGGAAAATGGCACCGATGACATTAAATGGTCGAAGAGCTTATCGTTCATGTAGGAATGCTTATTTTTATCCTTTTTTGTGCAACGAATCAATGCAATGCAACCAAGTAAGAGTTAAGAACTTTGGTATTGGGCAACAAAGATGGGGGGACATTGATAACAAGAATATTTTTGGGATGAAGATGGATATGGATAGTGTTCTCCTTCTGCAATCTAGATAACCAATTCAATCTTTTCAAGAGATCATATTGTCGCAGAAGCAATGGTCTATGCTTGATCATACTGTTTTGTTTTAGGATTCGGCACACAATCATAAGGAAATTGAGAATAAAAGCGAGAAAGAAATCGATATAAGGTTTTATCCTAGTTCACCCTTCAATAGAGTTACATTTAGCAGAGGATTTCACTATAATTAACATATGGCACGTCTCTATGGCAAATATCAATTACAAGAGAAAGATCTTATTTTTGCTTAGTAGCTATTCATAAGCCCAATTTAAAACAACCAATAAAATATGAATTCAAACTATATAAACTCCTGCTCGGGAGCGCTACTCCTATGACTCTCGCCTGGTCATTGGGGAGGGGCACCCTATGCCTTCCTGTCAATGGGAAGTGTGAACAACATCTCAACCCTATGATGATACTAGATATTTTACTCTCTTTTCGCAAGAAAAGTGAAGGAGAAACAGTACAAGGATGTAAAAGTCATTGAAGACCACTTCCATCTCCAATGTCTTGCCCTCTTCAAGTTGGAGGAGAGGAATTCAAACCAATCACCCAGTCCTCGTAGTACCTACGGGGAAGTTCATACTTGGACTCAAGAAGGGTAAGAAAAATTCCACTTCTGAAGAGTTGGTAATGCATAGTGTAACTCCTTCAATAAATTCAATAAATTATATCTCAAAATAGATGCACCCTTAATCATTACATAAGTCATGTCTTATAAAGAAAGTGGAATTCTTTTCATTAGGCCGTTGAGAAGCGGCAGCTTGGGAGAAGAACAAGATCTTATTTTTCGTCATCCACGAACCGTGCTCGGGAATGAAAAACGTACTAAAAGTATCGTATGACAAACAAGAACTGTGTTAAATGATCAGAACATCGGGGATGAGTTTTACCACATATAAATACTAATGGTGCGTTCAAAGTAAAACTTCATAATTAAGGAAAAATATATACTTTTTAGGAAATAATTTTTCAAGAAAATGGTTAATTTTCCTTTATTTATTGATATGTGACCAAAAACATTTTATGATGTTTGATCTCATTCAGAAAATTATTTCAATTCATGACATTATTTCAAGCCAAAAAAAGAAATTCGAATTTTTTAAATGTTTTTTGTTTTTTTATTTTTATTTTTTTCATCTTCTTTTTCCTTCTCTGTCCGCCGGTTGTCAAGCCTTGGTGATGGCCACGGGCAAGTTTGAGTAGCCTAGAGCTCGATGACCTCAGGCAACCTTTGCCTCATTGGGATCGAGTAAGCTGCGAGCTCAAGCTCGCCTAGATTGATCGAGCCTCGAGGTCGTCGACCCCGCATTATGGCCGGTTGGTTGGCTATTGACCATCGCGAGGAACGCGGATGGCGGAGGAAGAAGGAGATAGGAAAGGAAAAGAAAAGAAAAGAGAAAAGAGGACAGAAAAAAAAAAAGAAAAAAGAAAAAGAAAAGGAAAAAGAAGAAGAATAGGAAAAAATAAATGAATAAAAATTCGATTTTCTAGAATAAAAATATTTAAAAATTCAATTTTTTTTTTTTTTTAAATATTTTTATAGTAGGAAATGTTTGAATAACCAAGGACTCGAGCCCGAGCACCAAGGACCCGTGCACGGTCTTTGTGGACCCGGGCCTAAGGGTTTAGACTAGAGTTTGACCATTGAGGACCCAAGCATGGCTTTTATGGACTCGAGTTTGGGTGCCAAACATCAGGTGTGAGCACTAGGGGTTCAGGCTTGGGTGCCAGGTGCCTAGGCTCGAGCACCGGGGTCTTAGCCTCAACCTCAATGGACTCGCGCTTGGCCGCCGAGAGACCTAGTCCTGAATGCTGAGTTCTGAGAACCAACTTTGCGATTTCGCGCGCAAGAATAGAGTTTTGACTTCGAGCGCCGATAACTAGTCATATTTTGGAAAAGATTTTCCGGTTCTTTTAAAGAAAAAAATATTTTCCTGAATTTAAGATTTGGTAGAAAAACCTTTTCATTGACTAGTAAAATATTTTTCATTGACTCATTTTTAAGCGAAACAAACGTCGAAAAATGAGAAATATGTTTTCCTGGAAAATGTTGTTTGCACAACAAACGCCTTATCAACTTTTGTGCCGCAAGAGAGTGCATTTCTAGCAAATGTTAAAAACTGTGGTACTCACTGCTGAAAACGATTGATTTTTTATACCATTTCTAAAAGCAGCATGAATATTTTCAAGATGGAGAAGCCTAAGGAATGTTTTCTTTTGCAATCTAGATACTTTCGGTCCTTTTTTTTCCTTTTTAATGATGACTCGGTCTCCTGCACCAGTTGCACTACAAGGTTTCAACCGTTAGGCACCAACTGGAGGAGAAATAGCCCGGCCCCATTGACTAGCCTCCATGTAAGTCAAGGATATTATAAGATGGAGGGCAGAGGGAGTCAAACTTGGGATCAATCACCCACAAACCTACGCCCTTACCACTCCACCAACCCCTTGGAAGCATTTTTAGTCTCTTTTCAGCTATTAAAACCTTGCGAAAGATGTGCTCTTTACTTGGTTATCTTCTTTGAGTGGGGAAAAAGAGTCGTAAGAGAAACGAAGAAGAAACAGTACAAGGATTCACAAAGATCATTTCAATATCAGTAAATATCTAACAAATCGCCAAGTCATCGTAGTTGTTATAGGGCGATTCATCTCTTGACTTGAGAAGGGCAAAATAGATAGAACTTTTTAAGACTTGGTAATCTAAATGGAAACCTGCTGACATACTAAATACTGGGTCAAACATTTTTATCTATAAAAAGAGAGCATGTTGCCACGCAAGTCCTCACTCTTCCCTCGAGCAATACTAGTCTGTGCAAGGATTAGAGTTTGCGATCAAGGCCCTAACTCCTGTCCAGCGTCTACAACCACCATGAAGTTTCTGCCGATTAGCTTTCTCATCTTGGCTTTGGCCACTGCCACTGCTTTAGCTTACGACCCGAGTCCTCTTCAGGACATATGCGTGGCAACCAATGACCTGGAATCTAGAGGTTGGTCCTCAATTCTTGCATTAGTCATGTATTTCGTATCTAGCTTATGATGCCAAAACTGAAACACGAATTCTTTTTCTCATGCAGTATTTGTGAATGGAGAGTTCTGCAAGGAGGAAGTCACAGCTGATGATTTCGTCTTTACGGGGCTTAGGAATCCTGGAAACACGTCGAATCCGCTCGGATCAAAAGTCACACAGGCTTTCGTCCAGCAATTTCCAGGACTCAACACTCTTGGAATATCCATGGCTCGCATTGACTTTGCTCCCGGCGGCCTAAATCCTCCCCACACTCACCCTCGTGGCACTGAGGTTCTGGTTGTGGTGGAGGGTACGCTACTTGTTGGCTTCGTCACGTCCGACCAATTAAACAACACTCTCTTCACAAAAGTCCTGTACAAGGGGGACGTGTTTGTGTTCCCTATTGGTCTCATTCACTTCCAGTTGAATATCGGAAACACATACGCGCTATCCTTTTCCGGTTTGAGGAGCCAGAACCCTGGGCTCATTACCATTGCTAATGCTGTCTTCGGATCAAAGGGACCCATTTCTGCTGAAGTTCTCACCAAGGCCTTCCAACTGGACAAGAAGGTCGTTGATTTTCTCGAGGCGCAGTTTTGGTACAACAACAACTAAATGAATCTATCGTTAGTTACACAAAATAATTGAATTATGCGACTTACTTGCTTAATCTTGTTTCCATAAGTGGTTGCTCTAGACACATAACTAGACTACTTACCACATGTATGATTAATTCTGAATAAAAGATTGTTATCTCTCTAGTGGTTGCTCTAGACACATAACTAGACTATATACCATGTGTGTGATTGATTTTGAATAAAAGATTGTTCTCTCTCTCTCTCTCTCTCTCACGACATGATCAGGATAACCGGATTCATTCCTCAACTAAATGTCTATAAATGGGAAGAGCAATAACATTACACTACGTAAAATTTGAAATTTGAGACGATATCACCTTAGATTAAGGGGGTGCATGATAACCAAAATTTCTGTTCCAGAAATGATTTTTTTATTCTAGACCAATTTCTGGAACAGAAACTTGTTTGATAACGCTTATCAAATTTTCTATTTCGGAATAGGTTTCTATTCCGAAATAGAAAATGGAGGAGAAATCGAAGTAAAAATTTTCTACTTCGATTTCTCCTAGAAATCAATTTCTATTTCTCCCATCCCTAATTTTAAAATGAAATTTATTCGAATAAATAAAATGATATTTATTTTTATTTTTACGAATAAATTTAAAAAATCCTTAAAAATGAATAAATAAAAATAAAAATAATTATAAAAATATAATTTATTCATTTTTATTTTTTATTTTTATTATAAATATAATTATTATTTTTAATAAATAAATTTAATGGAAATAAATTTAATTAAATATCATTTTATTAAAAAAATATATTCATTTTATTCATTTTAAAATAAAAATAAATTTATTAAAATAGATTAAAAATAAATAAATTATTTTTATTTATCATTTTATTTTTAGTTTATTAAAAATAAATTTATTAAAAATAATTGATTTATGATAAATAAAAATAAATTATTTTTATTAAAATAAAATTATTTTTATTTGTCTTGATTATTTTGCCAAATAATTTTTTTTTTTTTTTTTTTATTCATTTTAAAATAAATTTATTCGTAAAATAAAATAAAATAGAATAAATAAAATAAATTTATTTTTAAGGATATTTATATTTTAAAATAAAATGATATTCTTATTTTATTTTTTATGATTTATTTATTTATTTTTGTTAATAAATCATTTTTATTTTTATTTTTTATATTAAAGGTCGTCGGTCATTATCGCCGCCGTCCGAAAGGAAGAAATTTTGTGTCGTTATCAAACGAATTTCTATTTTTAGAGTAGAAATTTTGCGTCGTTATCAAACGGTTATTTTTGCTTAGAAACTCTTCTAGAAATAGAAATAGAAAAATCTATTTCTGTTCCAGAAACTATTTCTGGAACAGAATGGTTGTCATGCGCGCCCTAAGTATCGATTCCCATAGCAAAGGAATTTGTACTTTGGAAAAAGGGTATCATGAAAAGAATGTCCAACCTATTAAATAGTCTTAATTGAAATAATGTTGTGATTGGTTTGAGAGACTGTTATGAGATATCATCAGGGCTATCGTTTTTACATCCGGCCCTTAGGTGGCCAATAAGAAAGAAGAGCATGTTTATTTCTGTCATTATCCTAGGAGGAGAAGTTGCACTACAAATATTTGAATTTCCTTAGGGTATTGAATTCAAGTTTGATAAGTTACGGTCGGTGGCCTTTCTCATTTTATAACGCGTGTACCAAATTCTACAGATAACTTTTCTTTTTCATTAATATAGCCAAAAAGAAAATCTTTCCCGCAGTCATTTTCCATCTACAGTCGAAATGTTGGGTTGAAACCTCGTAAGCTCAGTTGGATAAATTTTTCCAGGGATGTCGTGGCTTACAATGTCATTTATAAATGTGTATGCATGGACAAAGTCAAAACATTGAATAACATACGGATGGCATTGATCTCTTTCGTGAAGTAATCAATTTCACAATCTCAAGTAGACCATCGATGAACATAACGGGGAAATGTGGGGACATGAGTGCGTTACTTCCTGCGCCCCTGTTTTGACAATTTCCAAAACAACTGGAAAGCTAAGTTGCTTCTCAACCTTAGCATGGAATGATCTAAGACTACATGGCATTTGGACCGAAAACAAACTTATACAAGTCATAGAGACGGACATGAGTCTGGTCGAAATCATTGGGTAATTCCTGCTAATTATGCAGCAGAAAATGCCTAGATCACACGTCAAGACGAACCAGCAGATAAAACAGAACATAGTGGCATAATTATCTGAGTTTGGTGTAGGGACTCGGGTTCGGTTCTCATGATGAGTCCATGTTATAATTCTCAACTTTTCCCTCAACGGGAGTTTTTCCTTCTCGCTCCGGTTGCATGGAAGCTTAGAGAAGGGAAACTTGCAGATCGACCCACTGTAATTTTACGAGACAAGTCGATCAGTTCTCCATGCCTGATGACCTAAATCCGAAGATGCAAGACCGCGGCAAGCAAATTGACCATGTCTCTTCATCAAGCCAAAAGTTTACCCATTGGACAGGAGACATTCTTCAATACTCCAAATTAGCAATAACCGGCATCTCTGTCCTTCAGTGAAAATAATTGCGGAGGCGTGGGCAACTGGATCAGCCTCAAAATGATCATTGAAATGCTGTTGTCAACTGTCCACACTCAGCATTGTCATTAAATGAATGCTTCGTGCTGCCCTGTGGATGACTTGTTTCATAGTTCGAATTCTGCGTATATGTGAAAACTGTTTCTGAAGCAATTCAGTGGGAACTCTTACGATTCATGTACTCTGTTCGGAATACGAAAGAAACGGAATGGGTTTTCTACAGTGGGCTTTCATTGACAGTAGAAAATTGAAATGCCTTGTTGAAGGACAAACTAAACCTGCTCTCAATGTCCGGTGAATTTGTTTTCCTCGAGGATGATCCATCACATGGTATTTCTCAAACCATGGGGTGCGGAATGAACCCGCACTCGAACCTGCGTTAAGGTGCATGCGTGTTTTTAGGGCACGATCTAAAATAGGAAAAGCAACAGCTCGGGCAATCCAGCAGGCATCCTAGTTCTACGCACAGCCAGAAGAAATCATCGCCCTGATTATTAAGCATGGCGCTCCTCTCTAACCCAAGGACTGACGGATGAGCACAATCTAGCCGACACAAAATAGAGTCGCAATCCACCTGGGAAGTGGACACTCGGCGCATAGAGAACGAGAATGAAGGATGAACCTTAATCTGACGGCGGTGAGTGGCTGGGATATGAGCGGCGAGTGCTTAGAGGGGGACAAAGTGACGAGAAGCGAGTAGATAGAATAGAAGAGAGCCACTCGTTCGTGCTTTCCTTAGGTAAACAATTTTCCGAACAAAAAACAAAAGCTAAAAATTATTTAAAAAGAAGTGTTAATCCCATGAAAAATCTCAAATTAGTAGATATGTGATAAATTTAACTCAAATTAATTTATTGACTACCCTATATGCAAATTGATATACATATGACAATTGATAAATTTACCATAAATTAATTTTTTGACCAAAGAAACCCAAAATTAATATATTTATGATATATTTACCCTATGTTAATTTTTGTTAAATTAAATTAATAACCCAATAAATTATAAACCGGTATACCTATGACAAAGGGATGATAAAACTCCAAATTAGTATATTCGTCAACTGTCACTTTTCATTTAACTCAGTAATTTCACGGAAAAATTAAATGAAAACTAATAAAGATAAATTTGAGATTTTTGGTAGTATTAACCAAGTTCATTTAGTCATAGCGAAGCAAACGGATAAAGCTTTTCCTCGAGAAATTGACCCTACCCGATAGTACATCTCGGCCCTGGAATTTTTAGAATTTCAGGCCCAAAAGATGGGCCCAAACAGAAGCAAACATCGTTGGCCTGACATTAGAGAAGGGGTATGTTCCTACCTAGACCAGGTCAAAATTACTTAGCCCAATAGCTCAAGCCGTGCTTTCAGACTTGATTCTTTGTTGCATTTCGAATATATCTTTTTTATATTTCTAGTAATATGTCATTAATCTTTTTGATTGTATATGAGAAAAGTGAAATTTCGATAAGTGGGTTTACTTTTTTTAATGCTATTGAAACAAAAAATAAAAATTTGAACCTCCATTGAACAAAATTCTTTACTTAATTGAACTAATGGATTGAACAAACTATTTGAGCAAAAAAGGAATAGTCATAAAAATATCCAAATGGAAATTGACTTGAAACCACAAATTGCATTGAGTATTAGACTTTGAACTTAAATAGACATAATTTTCTTAATCAAGAACATGCGCATCGAAATCTTCAATTAAACTTAACTAATAAATAAAATAAAATATGGAGAAAAATAGTTATCATGAAAGTAAATAATCCAAATTGAAATCAATTCGAAATCACAAATTAACATTAAGCTTTGGCACTCAAATAAAGAGTTTTTCACACTTGAAGAAAATTAATATTGAATTCTTTCATTAAACTTATTGTTAATTGAATTAATGAGATGAAAAAGCATATGATTAGGAAAATCATCGTGAATTCATTGTTTATGTCAACTAATGAAATGATATACCATACGATCGGTGGGAAAACATGAGCTTTTTAAAACTTTGAAAAACAAAGGCAAAGCACTACTACAGTAAACAATAATACGATGTACAGTTGATGAGTAGAACAATACTAGAAAAAATTCATAAAATGCTCTCTAGGAATAGAACATTTAGTGAAAAATTGGATAGGAAATTAGAGGTTAAACTTTAACTCCTATGCAAAAATAATTTTATTATGACATATGTTTTTATGAGCATTTGCACTAATAGTAACATAATTTATCAAAGTCTGTTAAAATAAAATATTTTATAGTTTTAAAAAATTAAATTAAATTATTATTAAAAAGTGGGGGCAAGTCAGGTCAAAACTAGGTCGACCCGATCTCCCTTCCCCTTTTCTGCTGGCTAGGCCTCGGCAAGCCCCATTCCTTTCCCCTTTGACCCAATCCACACATTGGTCTTCCTCTCCCTCGCATCTCTGCAAATAAAATACAGAAGCAAAACGAAGGCGGGGGCAGGGCAAGGGTCACATCCAAGCCGCGATCGACGACACACTATTGTGCTTCTTTTCCTACGCCAAAGCCATGATAGGTCTTGACTCGTTTTTTTTTTTTTTTTCGATTGTTTTCTTTTGGGGCGTGCGAGGAGACCGGTCATCATCCGATTTGTAGAGGTTGCCCTCCATTCGCCGCCCCCAAGTCAGTTAGGGCCACTGCCGTGAATGACCCTTTTTGTCTCTTTACCTTGAGTCCCTTGTTTAATTATGTTGTGGGTGTCGCCGGACTGGCGCTCGGGGCCGTCCAGCTTGCACAAGCTCTAGCCCACGTTGCCCTTGCATTTTGTTATGGTATTCTGGAATGTCGTGCGTTAAGGCCACTGGCATAGATTTGAGTCCCGATTTGGGTCAGTAACCCCTCGTCCCAGTAGTGCACTCCAATTATTTGCATAAGTGCTTGACTCAGATTTGTTTTTATTCTATCATTTTTGGCTGGAGTAGAGCCGTCTGCGCTCAGCCTCGCCTTATGGAGGTGTCCCTGTGGTGTTGGCGCTCCCAAGTGTTGGCTGTTTGGTTGATTCGACGTGCCCATGCCGTCCCCTCCGCCATTGGGGGCTTTCTCGGTCGGCGATGCTAGGGCCAACTGTGGACGACCGCTAAGGCCTAAGGCTAAGGCATCTAAGTCGCCTGGCCATGAGGTGGCCGATTCATAGCTGCCAATTTGGTGGTCTGTGAAAGCGCCTGACGGTCGTAGCTCGGGTATCCGACGAGAGCATGCTGTGGTGTTGTTGGTTAGATTAGGGTGGATTGCCTAGCTTGAGCTGCCTGAGCATGCCCTCGGCTGCACAAAGACGAGCGAGACGAGCGGCGATGGTCAGTCTCGTTGTCGCCATCACAGCAGCGAAGCAACTAGTGAGGGAGAGATCGCAGACCGAGTGGGCTAGGGCGGGTTTGTCTTGAGCTGGCTCGTATATCTGACTGACTCGGTTCGTTCGGTTTTGGGCTAGGCTTAGTTTTTCTTTTTTTCCTCTTTTACCCTTTTTTTAAAGGTTTAGGCTTGAGCTTTACAACCATTTGACTTAAGAAGGGGAAAAAAGATTCGACTTCTGAATAGTTGGTAATCCGCCGAGCAACTCCTTCAATAAACAATATCTCAAAGTAGCTGCACCCTTAATCATTACGTAAGTCATATCTTATAAAGAAAGTGGAATTAAAACCTTCTTTTCATTAGGTTAATGAGAAGTGGCAGCTTGGGAGAAGAACGTGATCTTATTTTCTACCATCCACGAACAATGCTTAGGAAAGAGAAAAACATACAAAAAGTATCATATGACAAACAAGAAAAGTGATCAAAACATCTGGGATGAGCTTATAATATATAAATACTAATGGTGAATGAAAATTTCATCACAAAAGAAAATACTTTTTGGGAATTCATTTTCCAAGAAAATGGTTAGTTTTCCTTTATTTATTGATGTGTCGCTGAAAAGTTTTCTAGTGTTTGGATCTTATTTGGAAAATGATTTCAATTTCATTACTTTTTCTCAAGCCCAAAAATATTTTTAGTTTTTACACTTTCTTTTATTTTCTTTCATTTTCATTTTCCTTTCTCGTCCGCCGATCATTGAGTCTCATCGATGACCGGTGACAACCACCTAAGTAACACTACTATTGACAAACGACACGCAACACGACATGACACGCTAACACGTAATTTCTCAAAAAATAGAGAATTACAATACATTAGGAGAAATTATATATTGACAGTATATTTTTATATATACATAATAAATTCTCATTTTTATTATTATTTCAATCAACTTAATTTGATTGAAGTTCACAAATAAATAAATAATAATAAAAACAGCTTAGAATGAATTTATACTAAAAATGTTAATCGCCATTTATTAATATCATAAATTGTTTTAATTTTGAGCAGAACTGGTGAGAAAAGCGATGCTCGTTGAGAGGAGGAGGGAATTGTGTGTCATGGAAAGTGCAAGTTAGAAGTGGAGAAGACTAGGTTTTTTTTTTCCTCCCTTTATTATAAGTATAATTATAATTATTATTATTATTTTTACATATTTACATTTTAATTTTCCATTTATTGATAATTTTTAAAATTGACTCGGTGCGTGTTGAAATTCCATGTTAGAATTCCGGACTTGTGTGTTAGGAAGGTTGACCACCTGTCGGATTTTCTGACACCTATTTACCTCGTGTCGAATAGTATCGAAGAGTGTGGGACACATCTGGAAGTGGCCAATACGATACGAAGGCTCTCGGAAAGTGTTTGTACCTTCTAGACGACCATAGGCGAGCTCGAGCTCATTGGGATTGGGTGAGCCTTGAACTCATTGGCCTCAAGCATTCCTAGCCTCATCGGGGTCGAGTAAGCGATAAGCTGAAGCTTGCAAGGATTGACGAAGTCTCGAGCTCACCGGTCCATGTCATGGCCGATTGCTGGATTGCCAGCATGGCTGGTGGAGGAAGGAGATAGGAAAAAGAAAACAAAGAAAAGAAAAAAGGAAAGAAGAAAATAAAAAGAATAAATCAATTAAAAAAATCAGCTTTAAAAAAATAATTAAAAAACCAATTTTAAAAAAT
The DNA here is from genome assembly GCA_014182715.1 of Eucalyptus cloeziana. Lineage (NCBI taxonomy): Eukaryota > Viridiplantae > Streptophyta > Magnoliopsida > Myrtales > Myrtaceae > Eucalyptus > Eucalyptus cloeziana. The sequence continues at coordinate 51,022,810 of CM024636.1, read as the reverse complement.
ATATATTTATAAAAATAAACGTTTCATCAACCAAAGACTCGAGCTTGAGCATCGAGGGCTAGTGCGTGGTCTTTGTAAACCTAGGCCTAAGGGTTGGGACTAGAGTTTGAGCATCGGGGACCCAAATACGGACTCAAGTTCAGGTGCCAAAGCATTAGGTATGAGCACCAAAGGTTCGAGGCAAGCCTTTAGACCCGGGCATGGGTGCTAGGGGCCAAAGCCGAAGCACTAGGGGTCCCGGCCTGGCCTCAATGGACCCAAGTCTAGCCGAGAGACCTGGTTCTAAACATCGTATCGGGAACCAACATTGGGGTTACCATGTCCAAGCATAAAGTTTCAAGTTCAAGCACCGATAACTAGTCATATTTCGAAACATTTTCTAGTTCTTTTAAAGAAGAAACCACTTTCATTGAATGAGTTTTGGTGGGAAAACTTTTTCCATTAACTCATTTTCCTAAATGAACCAAATGCTGGAAAATGAGGAAATTTCTAGCAAGTGTTAAAAACTTTGGTATTCACTACCGAAGATGACTTATTTTTTAATACTATTTCTAAAAGTAACATGAATATTTTCAAGATGAAGAAGCCTAAGGAATGTGTTCTTCTGTAATCTAGATAATTTTAGTCTTTTTCAGCTATTAAAACCTTGCACAAGATGTGCTCTTTACTTGGTTATCTTCTTTGAGTTGGTAAAAGAGTTGTAAAAGAAACGAAGAAGAAATGGTATGAGGATTCTCAAAAACCATTTCAATATCAGGTAATATGCAATAAATCGCCAAGCATTGTAGTTGTTATAGGGTGATTCATCCCTAGACTTTGAGAACGGGAAAATAGATAAAACTTTTAAAGACTCAGTAATCTGCATGGAAACCTACTGACAAATTAAATACTTGGTCAAACATTTTAATCTATAAAGAGAGAGCATGCTGCCATGCGAATCCTCACTCCTCCCTCAAGCAATACTAGTTTGTGCATGGATTAGAGATTGCGATCAAGGCCCTAACTCCTGTCCAATGTTTACAACCACAATGAAGTTTATGCCTATTAGCTTTCTCATCTTGGCTTTGGCAACTGCCACTTGTCGCGACCTACCCCTCGGGGAGGGAATAGGTTTAGGTTTAAGGGTATTGCCTAAAGGACGGGCCTATGGCCCATGATTAGGCATGGGCTCTATCAAGTCGATACCTCGTGTGATATTGGGTGTTCAAATTGAAGGTATGAAAATTTTCTAAAGAAAGGGTCACCACTAATTTATTGGGATCGGTTAGAAACCAAGTGAGACATTGTAGTGTACTTCACTTTCTACACAATTAGAGAATCAAGGGTTGGAGACTTGATTACACTAATTAATTAATCAGTGCGCTTTCGGTATCTAATTTTATTCATTTAAAAGATTCATTTGTCGTGCAACTGGATTGATTTTATTTTATTCATTAATATATAAGGTGATCATGTGGGTGCACAATCATTAACCAAGGAAAGCATTAAATACATTTTGTGGGATAGCAAAGACTTAACACTAAGGAAACAACAAATGCTAATGCTAACTAGACGAAAGGAAGTCAAAATCAACATATCAATATTGTGCAATTAAGGACATTTGTCTCTAAGGACAATTGAAACCCTAAGGTAAAGTACTAAGGGCTTGGTTAACCTTGAGTATAATTCTAAATTGAAACCCTTCCACTTTTCAGGAGAAAATAACCCAAAAGATTAATTTTAATCTTTTTGAGGATTTTTATTCTTTTTAATTTTTTCGAATTTTTGGAGAAATTGAATTTTTGAATTTTCCAAAAAATTCTGATATTTATAATCATTCTGATTTTTTTCTAATTAATACTGAAATTTTGAAACATTTTCCTAATTTTGGAATTTTTTGAAAATTTTTGAATTTTTCTTTTTAAATATTTTTGAATTTTTTTTAAGAAATTCGATTTTTTAAAATATTTTCTCAATGTTTTTGAATTTTTTAATGTTCTCCGAAAGTTTTTGAATTTTGAAATATTTTAAATATTACATATTATTATATTCGGAAAATAGGTTTGGACTAGGTAAATCTAATCAGGCCCGTTGACTAGATCCAATGACCCATATCCTACCTAATTAAAAACTATTCCTTAAAACCCCCTTTTATATTAATATTTTAATTCTTTTATTTTATTCTTCTGCTTTTATGCTTCCTATCAATGGGAAGTGTAAACCACATCCTAATACTATGGTGATACTAGATATTTCACCATTTTTCACAAGATAAGTGAAGGAGAAACAGTACAAGGATGTAAAAGTCATTGGAGACCACTTCCATCTCCGATGTCGTGCCCTTTTCAAGTTGGAGGAGAGGAATTCAAACAAATCACCAAGTCCCCATAGTAGTTACAGGGAAGTTCATACTTGGACTCTAGAAGGATTCCACTTCTGAAGAGTTGGTAATGCGTAGTGTGACTCCTTCAATAAACTATATCTCAAAATAGATGCACCCTTAATCATTACATAAGTCATGTCTTATAAAGAAAGTGGAATTAAAACCTTCTTTTCATTAGGCTACTAAGAAGTGGCAGCTTGGGAGAAGAACATGATCTTATTTTTTGTCATCCACGAACCGAGAGGAATGAGAAAAACCTACTAAAAGTATCGTATGACAAACAACAATTGCGTTAAATGATCATAACATCAGGGATGAGTTTTACCACATATAAATACTAATGGTGCGTTCTGTTCAATGTAAAACTTCATAATTAAGGAAAAATATATACTTTTTAGGAAATGATTTTTCAAGAAAATGGTTAATTTTCCTTTATTTATTGATATGTGACCAAAAACATTTTATGGTGTTTGATCTCATTCAAAAATTATTTCAATACATGACTTTATTTCAAGCCAAAAAAGAAATTCGAATTTTCAAATATTTTTTATTTTTTATTTTTTATTTTATTTTCTTTCATCTTCTTTTGCCTTCTCTGTCCGCCGGTCATTGTGCCTCGGTGACTGCCATAGGCAAGCTTGAGTAGCCTAGAGCTCGATGACACCTTTGCCTCATCGGGATTGGGCAAGCTGCAAGCTCAAGCTTGCCTAGATTAACTAAGCCTCGAGGTTGTCGGCCCGCATTATGGCCCATCGGTTGGCTATTGACCATCACTGAGGCACACAGCTGGCAAAGGAAGAATGAGATAGGAAAGGAAAAGAAAAGAAAAGAAAAGAAAAGAGAAAAGAAGAAAAGAAAAAGAAAAAGAATAGGAAAAAATAAATAAAAAATCGATTTTTTAAATAAAAATATTTAATTCAATTTTTTTAAAAAATACTTTTATAAGAGGAAATATTTGATTAACCTATGACTCGAGCCCAAGCATTGAGGACCCGTGAAAGGTCTTTATGGAATCGGGCCTAAGGGTTGAGACTAGAGTTTGACCATTGAGGACCCGAGCACAGCTTTTATGGACTCGAGTTTGGGTGCCGAAGCATTAGGTATGAGCACTAGGGGTTTGAGCTTGGCCTTTATAGCTAGGGCATTGGTGCCAGGGGCCTAAGCTGGAGCACCGGGGTCTTGGCCTTGACCTCAATGGACTTGTGCTTGGCCTCTGAGAGACCTAGTCCTAAATGCCGGGTTCCAAGAACCAACTTTGTGGTTTCGCCCCCAAGTATAGAGTTTTGAGTTCGAGCGCCGATAACTAGTCATATTTTGGAAAACATTTTCAAGTTCTTTTAAAGAAAAAAATATTTTCATGAATTTAAGATTTGGTTGAAAACCTTTTCTATCGACTTGTAAAACATTTTTCCATTGACTCATTTTCCTAAGTGAAATAAACATTGAAAAATGAGAAATATGTTTTCCTGAAAATGTTGTTTGCGAAACAAACACCTATCAACTTTTGTGCCCCAAGAGGGTGTATTTCTAGCAAATGTTAAAAACTGTGGTACTTACTACGATTGATTTTTTATACTATTTCTAAAAGCAGCATGAACATTTTCAAGATGAAGAAGCCTAAGGAATGTGTTCTTTTGCAATCTAGATACTTTCAGTCCTTTTATTATTATTATTATTTTTAATGATGACTCGGACTCCCGCACCAGTTGCACTACAAGGGAAATATGGAGGGCAGAGGGACCCGAACTTGGGATCAATCACCCACAAACCTAAGCCCTTACCACTCCACCAACCCCTTGGAGGAATTTTCAGTCTTTTTTCAGCTATTGAAACCTTGCACAAGATGTGCTCTTTACTTGGTTATCTTCTTTGAGTGGGGAAAAAGAGTCGTAAAAGAAACGAAGAAGAAACGGTACAAGGATTCACAAAGACAATTTCAATATGAGGCAATATCCAACAAAGCACCAAGTCATCGTAGTTGTTATAGGGCGATTCATCTGTTGACTTGAGAAGGGCAAAATAGATAAAACATTTTAAGACTTGGTAATCTACATGGAAACCTACTGACACACTAAATACGAGGATTCTCAACGACCATTTCAATATTAGTTAACATGCAACAACTCGCCAAGTCGTCGTAGTTGTTATAGGGTGATTCACCCTATAACACTAAATACTGGGTCAAACATTTTTATCTATAAAGGGAGAGCATGTTGCCATGCAAGTCCTCACTCTTCCCTCAAGCAATACTAGTCTACGCAAGGATTAGAGATTGCGATCAAGGCCCTAACTCCTGTCCAGTGTCTACAACCACAATGAAGTTTCTGCCGATTAGCTTTCTCATCTTGGCTTTGGCCACTGCCACTGCTTTAGCTTACGACCCGAGTCCTCTTCAGGACATATGCGTTGCCACCAATGACCTGGAATCTGGAGGTTGGTCCTCAATTCTTGCATTAGTCATGTATTTCGTATCTAGCTTATGATGTCGAAATTGAAACACGAATTCTTTTTCTCATGCAGTATTTGTGAATGGAAAATTCTGCAAGGACCCGAAAGAAGCCACGGCTGATGATTTCGTCTTTATGGGGCTTAGGAATCCTGGAAACACATCGAATCCGCTCGGATCAAAAGTCACACAGGCTTTCGTCCAGCAATTTCCAGGACTCAACACTCTTGGAATATCCATGGCTCGCATTGACTTTGCTCCCGGCGGCCTAAATCCTCCCCACACTCACCCTCGTGGCACCGAGGTTCTGGTCGTGGTGGAGGGTACGCTACTTGTTGGCTTCGTCACGTCCGACCAATTAAACAACACTCTCTTCACAAAAGTCCTGTACAAGGGGGACGTGTTTGTGTTCCCTATTGGTCTCATTCACTTCCAGTTGAATATCGGAAACACATACGCGCTAGCCTTTTCCGGTTTGAGCAGTCAGAACCCTGGGCTCATTACCATTGCTAATGCTGTCTTCGGATCAAAGGGACCCATTTCTGCTGATGTTCTCACCAAGGCCTTCCAAGTGGACAAGAAGGTCATTGACTATCTCGAGGCGCAGTTTTGGTATGACAACAACTAAATGAATCTATCGTTAGTTACACAAAATAATTGAATTATAATACTTACTTAATCTTGTTTCCATAAGTGGTTGCTCTAGACACATAACTAGACCATGTACCACATGTATGATTGATTTTGAATAAAAGATTGTTCTCTCTCTCTCTCTCTCTCTCTCTCTCTCTCTCTCTCTCTCGACATGATTAGGATAACCGGATTCATTCCTCAACTAAATGTCTATAAATGGCAAGACCAATAACATTAAACTACGTAAAATTTGAAACTCGAGAGGAGATCACCTTAGATTAAATATCGATTCCCATATCAACGGAATTTGTACTCTGGAAAAAGGGTATCATGAAAAGAATGTCCAACCCTATTAAATAGTTTTAATTGAAATAATCTTGGGATTGGTTTAACAGACTGTTATGAGATATCATCAAGGCTATCGTTTTTACATCCGGCCCTCAGGTAGCCAATAAGAAAGAATAGCAGATTTATTTCCATCATTATCCTAGGAGGAGAAGTTTCACTGGAAATATTTCAATTTCCTTAGGGTATTGATTTCAAGTTTGATAAATTATAGTTGGTGGCCTTTCTCATTTTATAAACCACGTACCAAATTCTACAGATAACTTTTCTTTTTCACTAGTATAGCCAAAAAAAAAAAAAAATCTTTCCTGCGATCATTTTCCATCTACAGTCGAAATGTTGGGTTGAAACCTCGGAAGCTCAGTTGGATAAGTTTTTCCAGGGATGTCGTGGCTTACAATGTCATTTATAAATGTGTATGCATGGACAAAGTCAAAACATTGAATAACATATGGATGGCATTGATCTCTTTCGTGAAGTAATCAATTTCACAATCTCAAGTAGACCATCGATGAACATAACGGGGAAATGTGGGGACACGAGTGCGTTACTTCCTGCGCCCTTGTTTTGACAATTTCCAAAAGAACTGGAAAGCTAAGTTGCTTCTCAACCTTAGCTTGGAATGATCTAAGACTACATGGCAATTGGACCGAAAACAAACTTATACATATCATAGAGATGGACATGAGTCTGATCGAAATCATTGGGTAATTCCTGCTAATTATGCAGCAAAAAATGTCTAGATCACATATCAAGATGAACCAGCAGATAAAACAGAACATAGTGGCATAATTATCTGTGTTTGGTGTAGGGACACGGGTTCGGTTCTCATGATGAGTCCATGTTACAATTCTCAACTTTTCCCTCAACGGGAGTTTTTCCTTCTCGCTCCGGTTGCATGGAAGCTTAGAGAAGGAAAACTTGCAGATCGACACACTGTAATTTTACAAGACAAGTCGATTAGCTCTCCATGCCTGATGACCTAAATCCGAAGATGCAAGACCCCGGCAAGGAAATTGACCATGTCTCTTCATCAAGCCAAAAGTTTACCCATTGGACAGGAGACATTCTTCAATACTCCAAATTAGTAATAACCGGCATCTCTGTCGTCCAGTGAAAATAATTGGGGCGGCGAGGGCAACTGGATCAGCCTCAAAATGATCATTGAAATGCTGTTGTCAACTGTCCACACTCAGCATTGTCATCAAAATGAATGCTTCGTGCTGCGCTGTCAATGACTTGTTTCATAGTTCGAATTCTGCGTATATGTGAATACTGTTTTTGAAGCAATTCAGTGGGAACTCTTACGATTCATTTACTCTATTCCGAATACGAAAGAAACGGAATGTGTTTTCTACAGTGGCCTTTCATTGACAGTAGAAAATTGAATTGCCTGGTTGAAGGAGAAACTAAATTTGCTCTCAATGTCAGGTGAATTTGTTTTCCTCGAGGATGAACCATCACATGGTATCTCAAACCATGGGGTGCGGAATGAACCCGCACTCGAACCTGCGTTAAGGTGCATGCGTGTTTTTAGGACACGATCTAAAATAGGAAAAGCAACAGCTCGGGCAATAAAGCAGGCATCCTAGTTCTACGCATAGCCAGAAGAAATCATCGCCCTGATTATTAAGCATGGCGCTCCTCTCTAACCCAAGGACTGACGGATGAGCA